>OX375766.1:8200000-10600000 GCA_947359385.1 Chesias legatella
GTATTGTGACTGCCTTCGCAAAGCGATAAGTCCTGAAGTGGAACATTTTGTTGAGCATAATATTTTTATTCTGGTGCATATGTTTATCCATACGCCCTTTGTTCGATACAGGAAATCCTAGTGCAGGGTATGTGAAACACAAAAAAAAAAACCTTATCATATATAACACCGCCGCGTTTTCATGTCTGTTTGTGTGTCTCTGTAAGCTAGTCTGATAAAGTATTGTGGATTTCGTTGCCTTTTCACTTATGTAGATAAAAAGATTAATGAAGAAGGTTTGTGAATATTTCACAAGTCGTCCGGTGTATACTATCAGTACAAAGCTAGGACGGGTCGCAAGTAAAATATAACTTTATAAAATGTTCGCAAATTGCTACCCATTTTTACAGCTATATTACGGTTTCGAGTACACCGTAATAGGTATAGATGTAAAAGTCGTATAATGTACAAAACATTTTTTCTTTCATCTAATACAAGTCATTTCCTTTAGCCCAAATTGGTCTGGACGAAATCATCATCATCCCAATTTATTCATAAGAACTATTCGGGTCTTCAAGCTGCAAGTCCACAGACACAGAATTTCGGAATGTTATACACAGTTATGAGGTGAGGTGAGGTGAGTGTAAATAATTACGATTTCTTTGCAACATTTATAACAACTAATAAAGTAAGGATCATAGTTATTAGGTGCAATGTTTATAATGTTTTAATATAACAGCTCGATCTTACTCAGACCATTTGCTCCATTTCCACATACTTGTTGCGCTTATGGAACATTTACATGGTGCATGTGACATCTTAAGACTTGTTTATTTTGCACATAAAGTAATTAGATAACCGAATTCCTTCAATTTCTGCTCGTACCAATATGATTCTACTACGCTGAACCATCAAGGAACAAGTGTTCACAAATTAGAAACAAAAAAAATTGGTAGCCATGTTTACCTCCAAATACCTATATATAATTTATATCCTGTGCCTTTCCGCAACATAAATAAAACAGTATAGTCACTAACATTGAAAACAAATTAATTATAAAAATAAATGATTCGATTTATATAACGATTGTTTGTCAAGCATTGATAACATAAAAACATCACAATATCGCAGTAAAATTACATTCAGCATTACCAGAGAAACTCTGTCAAACCTATTCAAGTAATTTATTTAATTTTATATTTAATTCAAATAGCAGTGTTTGTTTAGTGTCGCTCTCAATTCTCAATACTTAATTAACAATTAATGTATAACTTGATACTGAGAACTTTGCTGCTTAATGTTTAATATTTAATGTTCTTATTTGGGTGTATTATTTCACTGTTTGTTTTCCAAATAAAATAACTTACGCTACTGTGGTTTAGGTGACATATAAAGTATACTTTAGTAGCAAGATACAGAGAATTGAGCTTGTAGCCTTTCTATTGTCCCCGCATCTTTACTTGTTCTTTTAGGTTACGGAGATTGAAGTACTTACTTCGTGTACAGGCGCCAGTATTTTTAGTGAAAGTAAGAATTTAGAGTTTATCACTACGTAAAAGATTGAGGTAAGTTATAAATAGTAAGCGTTGTTTATACCGGAGTATGAAGATGTAACAGTCAGTGCTGAGTCTATTGAGTTAAATAGATACTAAGAAGTTTCATTCGGTACCTATCTACTAAAAGTACCTACTCCATATAATAAAATTAAGTAACTTTAAGTAACTCCTTATATATATATATCCTTCCCACTGGGTTAGATAACCATAAGTGTTACTGTCTGCTAGCCCGTGGAGGGTATTAGTGGGGACAGTCGGGAATTATTACTCTGTTTTTCGTTTTATTTGTAATTCTCTAGTACGGCTCAATCATACAAATACTAATTTAATAAAAGATTAATTTAACTAAATAATGGATAAACAGCAGCTTAAATGTAGGCTAGACGGACAGGCGAGCAGTATAGGGTCCCGCCCTTTAAGTAAGGAACGATCCCTATAAATGAAAGCTGCTTAGGAAAAAAGATAACCTTGAGTAGGAAATAAAAATAAAAAAATAATTTCTATGTTTAGGATAAAATAATAAAAAGAAATCCCACCGTACCCTAACTGAATATTTTAAGGTGTAGAATGAACAAAGGAAAGGTTCGTTGAAAATAAATAAAGCTCGTCCCAAACAAATAACCATTTCAATTCGATAATGCTATTGACATGATTTGTTATCTATTTAGGAACGTGATAAGATACTCCAGGAAAAGTGAATACATTTTCTATAATATATCATTTTATCAAGATTTATTGTGTGATTTTAGGAATAAGTACTCCAGAAAAACAAGCGGGACATAAAACACATATTATTATATACATGTGACAGAAGGTTCAGCACGTAAGGCGTGGGTATCACTTCAAACGAAGGGGATTTCAGGAAAAATTATAATTTAGTGTATACACTTTGAAAGTATTCAAACTGAAACGACATATTATTGTAAATGGCTTTAATATGTAGAATACAGTTTTTTCATCACAACAAAGTATTGGAATATATATAAATCGTATATAATCTTGACAAATCCATCAAACCGCGGAGATAAGCTACGAGTATGTCGAGATATACAACGACACCAGAACCATAAATCTGCAAAATTGAGAAATTTCTTAGAAATTTTTATGTGTGTGTCAATCACAATAACCTTCCAAAAGATTTAAATATCGATTCATTTCCCATCGTCTTCTAGTATTTATAATCCAATATTATTTTCATTGTTTCATTGTACTCAATTTACCGACTGTCATGTGAAGAAAAGTATTACATACAATGTTATTATATACAGACGGCTATGACTGATGACTTCCCTGTTCGGACCCATACTGACTTGACTTTTCTATGTCGAGAATAAACCCGCATCTCCTAGAACTAGACATTGGAAGTTGTGAACATATGAACTGAAATTATGTAACACTGACTCTTTGTTTTTTTTGACTGGCCTCATAGCTCAGTTGGTTAGTAACCCTACCTTCTGCGCTGTAGGTCGTGGGTTCGATCCCCACTCAGAACAAACATTTATGTGACATCTGTAACATTGATGTTTGTTCTGTGTCTGGGTGTTAATATGTATTATATGTATGTATTTACAAAAAAAAAAAGTATATAAGTATGTATCAGTTGTCTGGTTCCCATGATACAAGCTATGCTTAGCTTACTTTGGGGCTAGATGGCGCTGTGTGAAATGTCCACCATTATTTATTTATTTATTTATTTATTTGTTTGCTGAGAGCAGGCCCTTGTATTGCTATAGCTTTTGCCCGCGGGATGAAAGCGTCATCTTTTCACTTATGTAGGTTATGGAACTTCCTACTGCAGTTTTCCCACTGAGCTTCGATATGGGGTCCTTCAAAGGCGGGTTAATCACCTACTTAAAGGCCGGCATCGCATCAGCATTGCCTCTGGTATTGCAGATGTAGACGGGCGACGGTGACTGTTACACTGACAGGTCACCACTTCAAATGGGCCGTCAGCTCGTCTGCTCGGTTTAATAAATAAAAGTAAAACCAGCCAAATCAGTTCAGCAGTTTGGCGTGAAGACGTAATAAACATCCAAACAAACTTTCGCACTTGTTCACATCTTCACAGTCAATTACACACAATTCTTGCCATCAAACTAATAATAAAAAAAAAATATAAAAAAAAAAAAAAAACTAAACTAATATTTGCCGTTGTCTAAACGGATACCGTTTGACACTTGCGAATAAATTGCGTACAGCGTGATTTTGCTGTTACGGTGTCACCGCTCTGCAGTCGTCGTGGTGTCCGAATAATGTTGTGAAACTGTGACGCAACGGCTTATCTCGTTTTACTCAACGCAGCGACAATCAGCGAAACAATGAATTTCTGTTTTATTTTGCTCCCCATATTCCAAGCAATCCTAAATTGCGAAACAAATTCTATTCATTTGAAGAAGAATCTCATGAAGATTGACAATGGAATCATTTTGCAATGATCTACTTGCTCGTCTTCCGTTTTAGCATTAACAGGCCCTTTGATGGTTTGGTCGTTGGTTGATCACGAGGTAAAAGCATTCGAGAATTATTTCATACACCTAGCACCAAACTAGCTAATAGACAGTTTTGAAGTAAGAATTACTTAGTTTAAAATAAGTTACAGAATTAGTACATTTTACTCATAGGCAAGTAACTAGTACCTAGTTAGTATCACTCAACCATAACAATGAGCTATGTAGGGTAATTTGCAGTTAAGGAGAAGGTAATAGAGATGCGAAGGTTATTGTTATTACCAGACACGATCTCTTTACACGAGAAAAATCACTAACTCACACTTCAGAAACCTTAAAAAGTCCTTTTACGCGACAAGGAATTAATTTTAATTTTTAATTTTTTCATAATATTGTATTACATTCTAAGATCTGGAAAGGTTTTAGGTAGACAATTCAGGTTTCATAACTGCAATTATGTGTAAATACGTGCAAGTTCCAATGACCTTAATTACTTGTACTAAGCCTGCACTTAGGTAATCAGTATGGCAACAATTTATTGACAGAAAAAACTACAAACAGGTCAGTTCACAGCAGTTAAAGTTCGTAACACATTCTCCACCACCGGCACCGGTAGCTCATGTTTAGTACCGTCCATTCCTAGTCCGTATGGTGAATTTGCCGATGTCCGCAGGTAGTAAAGTCCACGAGTCGCGATAGACGAACCGTATCCTAACACTGCTAGTTTACCAGATTCACACGCGTTTGATTCAAAATGTTTCCAGCTTTTACACTGGATACCCACAAAGGATTTAGGGGTCCGTACGCTTTCTGTGTACACTTGCGCAGCTCTTAAATGACTGCACGACGGCATAATACAACCTGGCTGATTAGGCCCACCGCCGTTTATATAAAAATCTGCGTGTCCTAATGATTCGATCACACCTTGCACTAAACGATTTGAATGAATAATGTCCACGTAGATAGCGTCCGTTTTATCTAATCTTTGGTCACTGTAAGCGTACGAGAAACAGGGCCCGGCAGGATCCAGTCCTGTGATGCGGCCTAAACTTTGACCTTTGTACTGACGAAAATATTTACCCGCCCACCCGGCGATATGTGCACCCAGGCTTATGCCCAATAAATGAATGTCTTCAGCGTTCACTCCATAATTTTCAAGATTGGCAAGTAGATTGCCGAGTCTTTTGCCGACGATTCTCGCGTTGTGCGCAGACAGGATATATCCTTTGTCGATCATTTCTTCTGCATCTACTAGAAGCACGTTAAACATTTGGGTGTCGTTAACCGTCTTCTCGTTATAAGCATTAGCCAAATCCATAGGCACCTGAGACTGTGAACTGTCTTTGAAGCCATGAATTATTATTTTGGTCTGTTTAGTTATATCGTAAACAGAGGGTTTTAAAAGCGCGGAAAATGCCTCTTGGATCGGATATGTTCGGGCCGTGTTGCCATCCAACTGAACAATTTTCATGGTTTTTATCAATTTGCTTTGATCATTCAACGTACTAAATCTAAAGTCCATGATCGCTCTACCTGCAAAAGTAAAACACGTTATACATTTTGAGCAATTAAAAGTTTATTGTAGAAGGGAAGGTCATCCACTTACATGCACCGGACATTTTAGCGTAGACTGTCTCTGCGAAGGTCAAGTCGGGGGCGGCTGCGTCGGCCGAGCGACGGGTGCTTTTGGCGGCGCGGCCATCTGCCGCCAACTGGCTGGCTAAGATTACGAGCACGAGAGCACTGCAAGGCGCCGCTGGGTACATGGTCCGACCTCTCGCCTATCGCGGTCACCGTGCCACTGGCCGCGAAGAGAGAAAGGTTCTTCGCAAACTATAACAGTTGTCTTGGAGGGGATTCGAATATAGTACAGTGCACTTGGCTCCACAAGGCCACTGACCATTTCACATTATTTTTCGATAAGTTTGATTTGATAGCTATCGCTGTGACTATATGTTATACTGGTGAATGAATGAATTTTAATCATTTTATTTGATAAGTATTATGAAGATACTTTTTAGTGAATTATAGTAATATATTACTAGCTGTTGCCCGCGACTTCGTTCACGTGGAATTCGGTTTTTATCACGCACCCCTATTTTACCCCACAGAAAAAGTAGCCTAAGTTACTCTTTGTTACATAAGCTATCTGCCTGTGAAAGTCCCTTCAAAATCGGTCCAGCCATTTCAGAGATTAGCCGGAACAAACAGACAGACAGACAAAAAATGTAAAAATATTGTTTTGGTATATGTACCGTGTATACATCCATATGCACTTAGTAAAAAGCGGTTATTTTAATATTACAAACAGACACTCCAATTTTATTTATTTGTATAAATTGTTATAATAATATATTAGTCATATTCATGATTATTAAATTGGTGGTGTCAATGAACTACTGATACATTAAATTACAATACCAAATTAGTACAATATGAGATAAATAGAAAAAAATACAATACAGTCTGTATAAAACTAATTGGGGATCTATGTTGCTCGCGTTCGTAGGTGATTACCTACCCTCGGAATCCCTACACGTGTCTCGCGGGCGGTGCGAAAGGAAAAACCCAAAGTAGCAGTGGAACTTGTGCTAAGTTAGCCCGGAGGGTGCTGCCACCACAACTGGTAATCTGCCGCCAAGCAGTGATGCAGCCGTGTTGCTGTGTTCCAGTGAAATTGCGAAGCATGAGTCGTAACTTCCCCGTCTCGGGGTGACGCAATACGACTTGAGTTATCTCGTAATTTGGTGTTAAGGATTTGATTCGTATTGCTATTGTCTATGGGCGGCGATTACCACTTAACATCAGGTGGGCCGTCAACTTGTTCCGTCACTTTCATCACATAAAAAAAGGAAACGTGCTTTGAACTGTGAGTTTCCCGAGGTCTACATAATCCATCATATTTTTTCTTCATTTTATCATGCCACAGATAAAATGAAGAAAAAATATAACTATTACATTGTCTGCGACAGAAATCTAAATAAATATATATATATATAGAGGTCATTAATGTATTCACTTTATATAACACCAAACCCTGGCGGGCGGGTGATGGGTACCGTCTATAATTTAGATCCGCATGCAAGTTGTTCGTATACATTTAATCTCTTCATGCTTTATGAAAACCTAATCCACAAAACCATAGTTATATTAAGGGGAAGCTACTGTTTTTCCTGCAACACAGTGTTAAACTAACGCAGGAGACGGTGCTCACAAACACATGTACACAATTTTTTGAAATAAATGATTTGTATTTGTATTTGTATTTATAGTGAGTGTGGTTGGCGATTAGTATTTAAAACCTACTTCCACTCCGTCGCTCTATGTCACTGGTATCTATCACTCGGATCGAAAGGCGTGTGAATCTATCACTCGGATCGATCTTCCACCAATTGTAATTAGGCTACCGTGACAGATTTTAGCCTTTTTAATATATTATATGTTATCGACGGCTACAAAACTTGCTACCGGCAATAAAGCTCTTAGTACCAACTCAGTAGTTCGGAGCTGATAAGCTGTATAAAGTTTCTACTTTGCTTTCGTATTGGTATTAATATTTTAATGTGCTCTCGAATACCACCCGCTTTATCTAAGCTTCCTTATAAGTGTATTGCACTAGGTACTGGTAGTGAATAATTACGAGTATTATGGTTTTGACTGTTGCGGAAGGGAAGGTAAATATGAGCAAGTTAAACAAATCTTTAAGAGATCTCACACATATTCATCGCAATGCAGTGTTGTAGAGATCAACCTATTAATCGTTAATTGGTAATTTACAGTCTTCTTATTTCTCAGCTATCAGACTTTATTAGTTATAAAATGGCATTAAACTACATCGTTGATACAAAGCGAATCACATTTTTATAACACGGCTTCTCTATTAGAAGAGCCTGTTTCATAAGTATAAATAGAATACAGGCTTACAAGTGTAATAATAACCACACCCACTGGACTTTGCCATTCAATAACTGTACAAAAATGCCAACAATAACCTTCCGAATGCTTTCATCTAGCTCCAGTGATTTATTGTCTAATAATATTTCATTCGCTTGACACAAGAAATAAGCCGTAAATAGACGGAAGCTTATAAAAGAAGCCTTCGAGTCCTTGAAAATTACCTACCCTCTTTACCTTAATAGAGTTGAAGATAATAAATTTATAAAAGACGTCCTCATTTTACGAAATATTTTGTAGCTTGTTTGACCTTTACACGCAATGACATTGAGTTATATTTTCTCAGATAATGTAAGTTCTATGAGATATAGGTTATCTAGGTTAACTGTGACTTGGCTTCAGGACTAAAATGCTTAGGTGTGTCCTTGTAACTTGCTGTAGTTTTATCCCATGGAACTAAGTAGTCTGGCGTGGATTCCAACTAGGCCATTTAATTATGTAGAGTTGTTATTATCAAAATATAAGTGATATGAAACAGCTGTTTTTTTTTTCTATTTTGAGTTTTATATATTTTCTTTACATCAAATTATTTAAAGCTGGATACAGGCATATATCAGTAAGCGCCACTAAGGCTGATCTTCGGCTCTGCTATCGCTGTCTGTCAGCCATCTTGCCTAAATCATCGCGCCGGAGGCTTCGTGAGCCCAAGTTGCTCTCGTCCGTATGTCCGTAGGTTATCACCCTTTTGAATCCCTACACGTGTCTCCTGGGTGGTGCGAAAGGAGCAACCCAAAGTAGCAGTAACTTGTGGCAAGTTTGCCCGGAGAAGTACTGTCACCACATTTGGTAATCTGCCGCTAAGCAGTGACGCGTTCGTGCTGCTGTGTTCCGGTGGAAGGGAGTGGGTGCCGGTAAAATTTCAGGCGCATGAGACGTAACAACCCCGTCTAGGGGGGATGGACGCAACGTAATTGATTCATCTTGGACCGGAATTGAGTCGCTTTGGTGTTGTCTGTGAGCGGCGATTACCAATTAACATCAGGTGGGCCATCAGCTTATTCCGTTACTCAAATCAAATAAAAAAATCTACGCTACGTTTGCTAACATGCAATCTCCACCTGACAACTCGTTTACCCCAACGGCTATCGTTTCTTTGGCTTATGAGGCTAGCTCATTGCCACTTCTTATGCTGTCTCTTGTTCTCTCTTGTGTTCTTATGCTAATCAAGGGATCGTATCCATAAGTGTATTTCCTTCAAAATTTACATTTTGTACGCATCACATCGCTGAGCCATTCGTATTGGTGAACTAGCCTTACCGTGAGTGCTCATATTTTGGCACGGACGGTATATCTGCGTCATGACTGGTAGGACGCACTGTTTATTTTTCAAACAGTAAACAACAACAGATTAACTCAGTCAAATTATACCAAATATAATATTTTTGCCTTCTTGTCGGGTTGTCCAGATAAGTCTGAATTAGATAAATTTAGCAATCATATAGCTCATAATCGCTTATGATTACGTTGACAAATCACACGGGCCAAATATAACTTTATATATTGGAAATAAAACAGTAAATGACCAACGGTTTTTATTTAATTCCCCCTGAAATTATGAACTAAGGTAGACAGAATCACAAATAAAAAAATAACGTTTATATCCTACTCATATTATAAACGTGAAAGTTTGTATGGCTGTTTTTTAATCTTTCACGCTCAAACGGCTGAAAGGATTTGGATGAAATTTGGTATACCAAGATAGCTTATATCCTGGATTAACACATAAGCTACTTTGATCCCGGAAAAATGGAGTGTTCCCGTGGGATTACTTATTTACCGCGGGTAACACCGCGGGGCGCAGCTACTAATGGTAATTGAATCTTGTTGCATGCGGTTGACGTGGGAAGTATAACCGTAAGTAAAGTTTTAGATGAACTTTTATGTGCATGTGTTACGAACAAATATTGTCCAGGTAATTGACCCTCTGACAATAAGGACGCTTGTTCGAATATAGTTCGAATATATAATATACTTACAAATAAAATGTTTTATTTTCATGAAAGAATTGTCTACGAAAATATTAAACTATTGACAAACAAACCATTTTATATCTGTTTTCTAGTTTTTTATTGAAAATAGGAGTATAAGTAGAATACAATTTTTAAAGCTTAATCTTTCCTATGACTAGTCTCACGGCATAGTTTTTGTGAGTTAGATTCCCACCGAGGATAAAAAATTGTGTGACGTATGATTGTTTTCTGTCTGGTGATATTGTACATATATTATCAAGTATATAATTATTACATCGATTAAAGGTTCGTTTAGTGCAGGTGCTGCTTAGTGTGGGTCTAGAAGGCGCTGTCTGAAATATGTACCAATATTAACTATATATTTATATTTATCTACATGATAAATAAACCAACCCGTATCACCAACAAAAAATCAGTAAAATATGATCGTGTGACACTATAATTTGTAATGCGAAACCACAAATATAGGACGACAGGACGAGAGTTATCGCACCTGCCATATCGGTAAACTAAATCGTGCATTTCATTTCGTGATTAGGGTTCAGTGTAATGTAAAAAAATGTGGGTAAGTGCGGTGAGCGTGGTGGCGACACCGGGCGCTAAGGCGGGCTAGCCGTGGGCGGGCGGGCTGCGCGGGCCGCCCGTCAGTATCTACCCGACACCGCGCCAGCCACACGTCCCGGCCGCCTGTCTTCCCCGTGCGCCCCGAGCACCCTCCGCGCCCCACGCGCCCCACGCGCCCCACGCGCCCCACGCGCCCCACGCGCCCCGCGCGCCCCGCTCGCCTCCAGCCGAGCTAGCTCCTCCACCGGCACAACAAACTCGCGCGGACTCGCGGTGCCCTAGTGCCTTGTGCTTACCACTACCGTCGGACCGACAGTGGACGCACCGCACTTGACCGGTAAGTCAGCCTATTATTATAACTGAAACCTTGTCTATATTTAGACAAGTCACTCAAAGTAATTGCTATCAGTTTTATTTGACAAAACTATGACGTTATTTAACTGGTACAACGAACGCTGTCGATAAAAAGTGAGGCATTTGAAATGAAACGTGTTTTTACTTTTTCAATATTATAACGCCTTTTACTGAAATATAATGTGAATATCAATTGTCGAGCTTCATGTATTGAATGTCTAAAAATATCACGTAACTAGATTGTACGGTGTAATTTTCACAATCCTCATAAAATACACATATCGCATGTTACATACTTAACCCTTTGCTTAATTACTTATGAATTTTATAAAAAACATGACCGTAAAGAAATCCTACCCTGGATATTATAATCTATTATGTAAGTTTTTTAATGTAAAATACTTTGATTTGACCTTGTCACCAAATTCGAAAAAGTTCTCTAGGAAACGGCGCAAGAATACATATAATTTCATCTCTGAAGATTCATGCGATCGAGGTATATGCTTGCTTGCATAGTTTAAAAATATCTTCAGAAAATGTCAAGTATTATAAGCCCGAGTGCTATTTTTCAACAGAAAACAAACCTGAGTGGCTAAAATAAGGTACCTTCATCATAGATTCTGATTCCCACAATCCTACTGGGGGCAAAATAAACCATTTTGCGCAACCCTAATTGGTTTTATTTAATACTCTCTTTTTTACGATACAAGAACAGGCGACGGTTTCTTTGAAATGTATAACACGAAAAAAAAAGATATCCATTCTTTTATCCACTAGAAGCTAAACATATTGCCAATATAAATCAGACCCCCCAACATTATGAGCCCAGGCGCAAACAAACCGCTATTTTCACTTATGGAAAGCTTACGGAAGATCAGCTGTAAAATGGTGAGCATTACGGAAAGTGAAGAAGACACAGAGAAGGACCCTTATATTTCAGTATAATAATTTCATGTTTTTGACGACATTAAAAATATCCAAACGTTCATACAGACTCTAGTTTCGGTCCTAGGGTTGTTGGTTCAAATCCAGATATGCAACGACGAATTTTTCACTTAAAAACTATGTATGAACGAAATACCACGTTTTCAAAAATTGTGAAACAAAAACAAGTTAGAAAACCGGCTTGTCCTAGAAACAAAATTTTGATGAATCGTTTTAAATGTACAAGTTGTAATGTACCTACAGTTATAAATATAATTAATTACAGGAGAACGATAGGAGCCTCATTGAGGCGCACTTTAATCTTATCACTACACAAAAAGTTTGTTGAAACACGAGTAGAAGTATAAAGGAGATGTATGCAATATTTCCTGGAATAAAAATGAGAGCTACATAAAATTTGAAGAACACTGGAGAAAAAAAGAATAGAATTTAATATAACCCAAATGGGTAACTGAGCTTCAAAACCTGCTTATGATGCAAACCTTGAGTTCGCTCTCTCTCTCATTTTAGAATTTTCTTTCCGTTTTGATCTCAAACTTAAATCCCTATTTGAATAAATGCTATCTTTTTAAAATTAAACGTATACAGGGTGTGGTAAATTGTTTGGATTTCATACCTTTCACCTAATGTTTCAAAAAAAATATATTTAAAAACAAGGAAAAATTAAATAAATTAAAGTAAATTGACTAAACTCAAAAGTAAAGGTAAATGTATTTTAACAGGAAATAGAGCGTGGCGGTCTAGTGGTACTGACCCCAAGTTTCAATTCGGAGGTCGCCGGTTCAAATCCCCGACGTACACCTATGAGTTTTTCGATTGAAAGATTTATGTGCGCAATACCACGTTCTCAAAACGGTGAAGGATAACATCGTGAGGAAACCGACATGTCTTGGAATTAATAATTTGAAACGTGTGTCAAGTGCACGAAAGGAGCCTCTTTGAGGCGCACTTAAAATCCTTTCACCACACTGGTTCGAGAGAATCAGTGACTCGAATAGAATAGAATCAGGAAGTTCAAATAACTCAATGTACCTTGTATAAAGAAATATTGCTAAATTGTAAAGTTCATCAAATGCGTGAACAATATCGAAGCAAACTTGTGATCAAAATTGGCGCCTCGAATTCTCTTTACTAACGTTGCTTTAGTGCCGGTACAAACACTTGGACATCATTTAAGAACCTCTTCTTACGGTTATGGCTTTGCTGACCTAAGGTGGGGCTTTATGCCAAAGCCCTGTACTTTGTATAATTATTTATTTTTATTCACAATGATTCAATTCTGATTGCAATTGTCCGTAGACGCAAGTTAATATATTAGTTATGGATGCCGAATAACACTGCATGATTGTTTTAAGAACAGAAAGTCTGAAAATAAAACTAAATAAATATTTTTTTTTGTCTCTTGGGATCTCTACCATTTTGTATAGGAACATTGTTGTGATTCTTTATTTTCATAGACAGCAAACTCACTGTAGTTTATATTTATATACTCTCATTATAGTGAAGTATAATTAATATACATTTTAAACTATTTAATGAATATTGAGCTCACCACTTGTCACGTCTATGTTCTCGAGTTAATTTTAACGAGGGTTCCAGTAAAACAATGTCCATGTTATGTCTTTACCCAAGCCCATCTTGGATTCAATGTTATGTTATCCTTTTTTTACGCGCACGCAAGTTCGAGCGCATAGATCCGACAAGTTTTGCCTTCTTGATTTCTGTAATATTTAATCGACTCCATCAAAGTAAACAAAGATTTGTAGCTTAAGACAATGAATGAATTATTTATATTTTAAGATTCGAACCCCACTAAGATTGTATTGGAAGAAGTATTGGTCATTTTTTACGTTTGTAATGCTAGCGCCTATAACATAAAGCAATAAGTTAATTATAAAGTCATACAAAATATCACTGGAATAAACTCGCTACCCTGAAATATTCAAAATGTCATTAAATTAAAAAACAGGGTTCGTTAGTGTTTCATTCATGGCACAATGAATGGCCAGTGAGGGTTCGGGAAAGCTTGTGCCAAAATATGCCAACATCATGTTTTATTCCAGAGAACAAAGCTGTTGTTTCACATGGTAATACAGCATGGTTAACGATTTTAAAGTAAAAAAATATGAAGAATAAATTGTAATTTTATTCTAAAACGTTTTAACAATGGTAAAATTATGGCTCCTAAAAGCCTTCATATAAATATATATATATATATATATATATATATATATATATATATATATATATATATATATACACACGATATAACTACTAACAGGTGTGTACATATTTAAAGATATTTGAGTTTTATTTAGATTATATTTTTTGTCTCTAAAGGGAAAAAAGCTAAAATTTCTCAGTATTATGACTTAGGAATTACTTTTTAACAAAAATATTTTTACATGTCATTTGATTATCACCTACGCAGTAGTTAAGTATTCTTTTTGTCAAACTAATCAGTCCATTTTTATTGATTACATTGGAAATAAAACAAACTTTTGCCTCGAATGGCTTTATTCTTCGGAACATAGATGTTCATAAGTTATTTAAAAATACATGACTATCAAATCAAATCATTTTTTTTAATTCGATTTGATAATAAATATAAATTTATCTATCTATCTATCTATAATTTATAAAATTAAATTTGTATACCTCTATAATCAATAATTTGATCATCGGTTGATAATAACACATTATTGTTAATCCTTTTTTTTATATGAAAATTTTGTGCTGTGCAATATTTTTAAAAAACGAATGATATGAGGCAATTTGTGCGCTCAACAGTTCAGATAACTTCAATTTTTTTAAACATAGCGAAAGTTTCCTTTTTAGATTGAAAATAAGCCATATAAAATCATTACTATTTTTTTTATCAGACACACTAACTTTTCCATAAATTTTTTTGTTCAAAGGTAAAATAATGTATTTACTTTAGCTTTGATCATAGTTGATGTGATAAAGTTGAATATCCATTATGAATCACTGATTGAGTGCGAGTGACGATGCCCTACAGGGCTTACAATGTAAGTACAATGTAAGATACCAAGATATAGTATCATCGCGTACTAGACCACCACGCTCTCTGAGGTCTAGCGATACTGACCCCCCGAGTTTCAATCCGGAGGTCGCCGGTTCAAATCCCGACGTGCACCTATGAGTTTTTTGAAAGATTTAAGTGCGCAATACCACGTTCTCAAAACGGTGAAGGAAAAGATCGTGAGGAAACCGACATGTCCTAGAACTAAAAATTCGAAGACATGTGTCGAGTGCACGAAAGGAGCCTCTTTGAGGCGCACTTACAATCCTTTCACCACACTGGTTCGACAGAACCGGTAATCAGTTAAATCAACTGCATTAAATAAAATTAATTAATAATATAATATAATATTAATAAATAAATGAAAGCAAATATTCTTAACTATTAAATGACTAAAGCTTTTGGGCTAATTTCGAGTGTGAATATAAGATTTTGAGAGACTTGAATGTTAAAATATCATTGAACAATTCTTACGAGGTGCTGAAAAGCTGAAGGGAAAAAAAAAGCAAAAAAATTCAATAACTGAGTGGAATTTATGGTGGTAAAGACGCAAAAGGAAGCATATATTAGTGAGATTTAACGGCCACCCGCAAACCAAAATTGTACTCAAACGAATGTTTTGATTATTAAGTCGCCTCTGCCGGCGGAATCTTCAAAGGAAACTGATTTCAAAATGTACATTTTGAGGGAAACGAAATTTCGTTATCAGAATCTTTTTCAAGAAATTCCATTACTCGAAAAGGGCACTCTGACAGAAGGCGGTAACAGTCTCAACCTTTAAAATAACCCAAAGTTTTATCTGGGCGATGGAATTCCCATTTCAGTACATTCAGATGAAAATGTACTATGTATTACTACTACTAGGTATAGATAGGTGTCAGGAACACTGAATAAATGTTAGAATTATGACTGAGATTGTGGCTCTTCTTTATCTTTATATCTAAACTTACTTTGGGGGGCCTTGTTGCTCGCGTCCGTAGATGGTAACCCTTTTAGTTTAATAATTTTTTTATGTTTTAATTTTATTGTAAAACTATGTAACAGTCACTTAACCCGGCGGAGGGCATTGGTACGCCATAACACAGGTGATCCTAGTTTGGTACCTATGTGTTTCCAAACAAAAAAATGTTTAAATGATTTATGTGTATGCTACGTTTGTATTTTTAATGCATTTTTAAATTTAATAATGTTTGTTGGCGAAAATAAATTTCATTTCATCATTCATTTTAATCCCTACACGTTACATCACGTCATGCACAGGGATGTTTAACGATGTAGATAAGTAATATAACCGAAGAACTGTCAGAAGAGATAGTATACGGAAAATGTATGAGAATATGAACTTACTTCTTATTTTTTGATTAGTGAATTTCCATTTTTTTAATAGTTATTATGATATTAAGGGCGGAGACAAAAAAAAAAAAACCAAGATCGTAAAATCGATTCAGCCGTTCTTGAGTTATAAATGGTGCAACTAACCCGACTTTGTATAGATATATACGACAAAATGAACACAAATTACTTAAATCTACTCACTTTGCTATTGAATACAGAACAACTTTATATAGAACCATTCATCATTGGTAACTACAGCGTTTAGTCGAGTAGAGAGCTAATACAATCGTAATACAGCTCTGGGGACTCGGTGGTTCTCCGCTCATTTATCGTCCACAGCAGGTCAAACAAGGAAAGTGCTTTTTCTTTATCACTCTCCAAATGGAACCTTGGATATAATGAACAGAAATTCAAATAGCATTTATACATTCTTACCGCTAAAATGGCGATTCAATTCCATTATTGCGTTTACTAAACTCTTTGTAAACCCCTTCCTAACAAAATTTCTTTTTTTAAAAAGAAAGTATATAATCTTTTAAGATCGCTTTAAAGCAAGGCAATGACTTAAATAAAGTTATTGTCGGGAACCCATTTTTCTCTGAGCTTATTCTGATTCTAAACCTGTATTTTCTTTTAATTTTAGATCTTCTATTGAAATATAGGCTGCTAATTATTGCAACAATAGAAAGTACTAAGTAGTACCCTGCGTTTTGTGAGAGAGAAGGGCTTCACTTTGTTTACAGAAATACGGCGATACGGTTTCCTTTATAAAATAAAGTTAGTGAGTTAAACAACATGAAGGTGCTTGATGGAATTTAAGGCATTTGTACGACTGAACAAAGTTGGAGAAAACAAAGCGGTCGTACGTAACATTTAGCAAAAACAAATAATTTAAAAATAAAATTAAAAAGCCAAGCTTTTTAAGTTGATGAATAAAAAGAAACTTTCTTTAAAACGTGTGTAAGTACGAGGATAAATATGTATTATATAAAATTTTGGGACTGATTACATACGTGACTGACACACAACGTACAGCCATAACCACTAGTCCTAGAGTCTTGAAATTTTAAGGGTGTGTTGCTTGGTCTTATAGTAAATTCTACCCCTACCCCAAAGGGTTCAAAACCAAGACTTAGTGTGTAAAGAAAATACTATACATATATTTTGGTAAGTTGTTGGGAAAAAATCAGAGACAGTTTGCTTGAAGATTCGTCAAATACAATAAAAAATCAAAACTGTCTTAAAATAGAAAATTATGGAATTTTGCCACTCAAAAAATAATTAAGATTTATATTGTCTAATCATAATCTGAGGTGACTGGCGTCACAGCTCAGTTGCTGCTTTCTATGCTGTAGGTCGTGGATTCGATTCCCACCCCGGACAAATATTAGTATGATGAATATAGATGTTTTTTCTGTGTCTGGGTGCGAATAATTATATATATGTATTGTATATATTTACAAAAAAGAGTATACCTATATCAGTTGTCTGGTTCTCATGACTATCCATGAGTAAGCTATGCTTAGCTTAAGAAGCTTTGGGGCTAGATGGCACCGTCTGAAATGTACACCAATATTTATAAGCTTCATAGGTTCTAACCAACTTAAAGTCAAAATACTTGTGGGAGTGATTTTTGGTGTCAGAAATGTTTAATTCCTGGATTCAGCTGACAAGCAACGATTTCAATTTTTAAAAGTATGTAATGTTAAGTATTCCAATACATATAATGACTTCACCCACGAGGGCCAAGCTGCCGTGGCTTCAACTATTAAATAATAAATGTTCAAGTACATCTATTTGTGAGTGTGGCGTGAATGTGAGGCTCCGGCTGAGGGACGAGGTGTGTAAATACGATTCTTGTAAGATCCAAACATGGATTCCAACTACTATTCAACATAGGATTCGAAAACGAGGCCTACACAAAAAAAAAATGTGCGAAATATCTAACTCTCTAAACGGTGATGGACAACATCGTGAGAAACTGACCTGTCCTAGACGAAATAATTTAATGTAATCATGTGTCAACTCCACGGAAGGAGCCTCTTTGAGGCGCTCTTCAATTATTTCACCACACTCGTTGGAGAAAGCTAGTGATATTATCAATTCATAGTATTTGCCAAAGGTGTTGAACATTCATAAATATGATATAATTTTACAGTTAAGGTTTCTGTGTATCTAATCCATTTACATGTTAGCAAACAGCGGATTACGATGATAGGTAAGATAATATATTATGGAAGGTTAGTTAAGTTACCTACCAAATGTCGAGCCTAGTGCTTGCCTACTCAAATATTAATCAACTTAATCGACTTTATGCACCATACAAAGCCCCCACACGCTATCAAATATGTGCATAGATCTTATTCTTTATAAACCTAACAAAAACACTCATACAAATACCTACAAAGATGAATGGGATTGGTTTCAAAACAGTTTGTTTCACTTATTTCTTTATAATAATAATAATAATAATAATATTGTGGACATTTCACACAAAGCCATCTAGCCTCAAAGTAAGCTAAGCATAGCTTGTATCATGGGGTAAGACCAGATAACTGATATAATACTACTTTTTTGTAAATAATACTAATAACACCCAGACAGAAAAAAATCTATGTTCGTCACACAAATGTTTGTCCTGGGTGGGAATTGAACCACGACCTACAGTGCAGAAGGCAGGGTAACTACCGACTGATCTGTGAGGCCAGTCAGATTCAGAATCAGGTTACATAATTAATCAAAATGAAGAAAGCATTACCAAGAATTGATTAAAATTTTACAATTTAATACAATGGGCGAGTATCAGTTGCGTGCACGTCTTTTTATTGCGAATAAAATTTAATTCAGCATAAAACTTCACTGAAGTTCCATATCAGGAAAATAATCAGGAAAATAACAGGAAAAAAAAACGCGCCTCTAGACTCTACCTCGTGGGTGGTGGGGAAAAGAGTCAATAATTAATTATTAATAATATTGCAAAATTTGTAATTAAAAAAGTTATAATAACAAAATAAAAAAAAAACAATAACTGATGACATATTATTAGTACACACGTATTATATCGGTATAGTTAAGAGTACTGAAAAATAGTACTCACTTCGGAGCGCTGTAAAACCTTAGCTATTGACTTAATGAAAAAATGATGCGAATAAAAGTTGTTCCTCAAAAAACGATCTACAAAAATGGTCAGAAATCATTTTTTCGTAATATGATAAAAAAAAGTTATATCGAAAAATATATTTTTTTTTCTCGATATTCTGAAGATTTTCGCTTATAACTTTTTTATTTATAGTTCTACGACAAAAAGTTACTGGACCAAAGTTGTAGAGAATTTAATTTGCAACAAAAAATGTTAACAATTTTTTTTTATCAAATAATAGTTTAAGTATAAGTTTAAGATGGCGGCCGTGGGACAAGGGTGGCGACCCAACAAACTTGTTTTTAGCTTTACACTGACCCCCTTCCTACACACCAAAAAAATATAATTGCGTCCTCTAAAAATCGCAAGTTAAGGCCTAAAAAATGTAACATTTCAATGAACTATAAACTTTCTAAGGAGTATAAATGGTGTCTCGTTTGAATAAAAAATATTTGGCAGGCACCTTAATAAACATAATAACGCTGGGACGAATTCACAAAAACGTAAACAGGCTTTGTCCCTAAGTATTATTGTTATCGTAACCCGTTTTCCATTTTGTACAAAAGTGGCTATAAGAAAATAATGCAAACTAATTTGTTATCAGGAACTTGTATTTTTTATGATATCCCTCTTTATTCCTAAAATCCTGTATGGCCTAGGAGTTAAACAAAGCCAAACGGTAACGGTCTTTAACAGAAGAAAGACGGATATACATAAAGACAGAAATAAAATAAACACAGTCGGTAAACTATTTCTTGTCCTTGAAGAAATGGTTCCGTATCAATAATTTGTTATTTTATGCAAAGGAAATACATATTGGCCTGAGTATTAAAAAGCCGAGTAGGTATTTCTTCTTTGATTTCAGGTTTTGTACTTACATCAAATTTATAACACTTCCATTCAAAAATATATTATATGATTCTGATTTTATGTTTTTGTAATTTTAAAGGTAAAAAATTAAAATAATATTCTAGTATGCTATAACTAGTCATATAAAAGGGTAAAAGTGAAAAGTCTGCACTTTGGAAATATTTGTACGAAAAGAAAACAAAAATATACACAGGGGGACTTAAAAAAAATAAAAATAGTAAATGACTGAATGAGAGTGTTTGATAGTTTCAGTTAAAATATCGTTAACCCTTTCAGGCCAGACAAAAACGATCGTGCACTTTTGAAAAAAACCCGCACCGTTCTGATTCAGTTTCATAGAGCGAGACCGGCACCATATGATCCCGAGCCAGCTTCCCGATCGTTTTTGTCGGGCCTGAAAGGGACATCAATCTGATAACTATCCGTATCTTCATAATATCGTTGCGCGCGGTCATTGGCGTTTAAATTATCGGTGTCTGTTCGCTCTCCATGGAATAATTCCTAGAGAAATCAAGAATGTGTGAAGTAATTTCAAATATCGATGTGTACGTAGAATGAATATTGTATATGTATAAAAGAAAAAAGAAAAGATTCATAACAAAATCTCTAAAAAATACAATGTCTTCGAGTTTGAAATCGAAAAGGGTTCCTTTCAAGGTTTGTTTTGACGGGGTTTTAGGAAATTTCACATCTAGGAGTAAATTTATACCATAGTCGGATAGTGTAATTATGAAATCAGGATTCGACGAAAGTAATTATAATGTTTGGATCACCTTTTAGCTTCTCAAATAATAAGCTCCTTCAACTTAACTAACCATAACTATTGGACGTTACCAAAACTGTTTTATATTTCTTTTATTTTTGACGTAGATACAGATGATAAATAAATAAAAAATTGTTGTCTGGCTATTATGTTTAATTATACATTTTTTTTTATTTGGTGAACGTAACCAAAGTAACCAAAGTAAGCTAAGTAAATAGCTTATATCATGGGAACCGAACTTTTACTTTGTAAATACATACATATAATACTTATCAACACACAGACACAGAACAAACACCGATTTTCATCACAGAAATGTTTCTCCCGGGTGGGAATCGAACCCACGACCTACAGCGCACAAGGCAGGGTTACTACCAACTGAGCTAGGTAGTCAAAGGAGCTTTTAAACGCGGTGATCTCGAATGCTTAAACTTTGTAAGCTTTATGTTTGTAAATGAGGAATGAAAGTTTAGTTTTATAGCCATCGGGTGTCGACGACGTGTCGCTGAATCCAAAAACATTAATATAATATCGGTGTCCCTCCCGTCTGTCACCAAAGATATCGTTGCCAAGAGAAAAACCGCTTTGACACCACCCATTACTTTTCAAATATGTTGCTTACATCACCCGTAGCCTAAACTGCTTATATTCATTTCTAGCGCAATTTTGGTATCACGGCCAAGTAATTTAATATTGCAGGTATTTCGATGATAAAATATCAAAGTGATTTTATCCATATTTTTCTGTATCTAAACCATAGAAACGAATGAATCCTGATATGAATTTTACAACTTGCTGACATTTTATTTTGCTTGAATTGTCATTTTGATTTAACGATTTTCAATGGTAATTTAATAGCGATTTATGATATAACATAATATAATAAACGATTTGTGCCATGACATAATAATGTACAAAATACAATGAAACCATTTGAGCTTTCTAAAGACAGTTTCCAACGATCTATAGATAACTGAACTGAACTGAATTCACTACCAGGTGGGGTTGCGACCAAAACACTGCCAGCATTGCCATTCAGCGAGGCAATCTCTGAGCCAGCAAGGTGACAGCTTTCGATTCACGTGTTGCTTGGACCAGGCTCTGAAATAATTTTGAAAACGCGAAGAGCTCCGATTCTATGGACCTCGACTCTTAACGGCTCATATAATGTCACGAGTTACATATATAAGCTCCTTTTGAGATCTTCAGTAGAGTCTGCCGCCGCCACCTGCAGCCTAGACTTTACTTATTTGCACCTCTGTATTTTCACAAAGTTGACGAACAACAAAAATGGCATTTGTTATTCTCCAATCGGGTAAGAAAGCGAATTAATTCTGTGAAATTTCACTTTCTTCTCTGATTGGCCGTTTAATATTTTCTCCCACGGCAAGCGTTCCACATCATCGACAGCACCTCCAAATCAGGTGAGATTGCAGTCTAACGTATATTGCCGTAGATTATGTTTCTATATTGTTATATTTTTGATATTTTTGTCATTTCTTATCTTCTGTGACGTCACCAAACTGCTCTGTCGTTAGTTGTAACGTTTGTTGTTGTTTTGTGACTCTAATTGACAGAAGATTTGTCATATTCATATTCATATTTATTCAAAAAACAATTTTCTGTTCTGAATGAATGAATTATAAATCGTGTCTGAATTTGTAACCTACTTAAACTAGCTTAATATTAAATTTAATTGATAAATATTATTCATTCATCCTTAAATTTTTAAATCATGTTTGTTTCTTCGACTGAATTAGAAATATTTATATTATTATTATTATTATTAGTAGTAGTAACGTTAGTCTATTATAAAATATGTAAAAATGTACTGGTAAGTAACTATTTACATTTTTTCATTATATTTTCGCTTCTCCTTTAATATTTTATTAATAAAGATGGCGGTGTTGGATGACATTTGGAAATACATTTATAAGGATCGCATAGACACGCGGACTACTCAGACATGTTAATGCCAACCTTATGAATCAAATAGTTTTCTTTCGGTTAGAGCAACATTGACACTCAAGGTAATTTAGGAAGGTAATGGAGAAAATGTAAACAAGATTAAATTATCACCAAATTAACATAACAATGTAAAGTTGTGCTTATGTCAGCGAGTTCGCGATAATCTTAAATAGATGAAGATAAATTATTATGATCTGTTACATTATTCTCCCGCGATGGAAGCTCACTGAAAACAAGCACTTAGCGGTAATATACACAATACCTGAATTAATCAACTCTACAAATATTCAATGTAGATGTGAGGTTCATTCATTACATGGAACGAATTCTATTCAAAGAAGATTCCAAGGAAATAAAATACAATACATATTGCTACCGAGACTATCTTGATTCCGTGCGAAAGTGGCTACTAGCCACTAGATATCCAATTAACTTAGATGTTCCATAAATAAATTATTTATAACAACAATCATTTTTTAAGGTTCTTTACTTAGAGGTTGTGGAGGATCTTTTTTGTTAACAATATTTACCTTGTTAATATCGAGTATTTGGGCAAATTATTATGAATTCATGAAACGAACCTAAAAGAAATCGTAAAAGTTATCCTTGATCAAAGGTAAGTAAGTTATAACGCGCAACCATTTGGGTATTCTTTAAATAACTCTGTTTATTGCTTTATTTACAGTCTTTTCGATAAAGAGGTTACTGGGTCTGGCTGAGAAATGAATTAGAAATGAGAAAAAAAATAATGTACATTCATATAACAGTAGATGTGGCATTACTGATACGACATTTTTTATTTGGTTGAATTTTTGAGGATATCCTCAATAAATCAACAATAAGCTTGTTATAAAATTACACAATTTATGGCTGCCCTGTTTACGATATAACGCCAAGGAGGTGGTCATAACTTAACGCAATTTCAACATTAACCTCAACGATCGGAGGTCATTGATATGCAAAGGGACATATCCACAAAATCGAAAATGCTTAGTCCACCATCGACATTTCAAACGGCTATAAAGCGAATGAACCCTCGGACATCACATTGATAGCCTGCAATCGATTCTTTTTATACAGCCCCACCATAATACTATACGTACTTTGTGTATGGCAGCCGTCTACGTACGTCAACAGTACCGGCGCAAAGCAATATCTACAGACCCCCTCACATACGGCACTTCATGAAATGTAAATTCAGCGCGGCTATGAAAATGAAATATATTTTATCGGAATAGAAAATGTGTCGCGTTTATGTTATTTTTAGAAAATATTCTTCGTAAATATTGCTTTGTTTGCGTGTCCTATAACAACAAGTTATATGGAAGGGGGTCGTTATGTCGAAGGCACTCTGCGAGCGTTTAATCCGGGGACAGCTATGCTTGATTTGTGGTTTTGAACTGTGCACAAACAAGAGCATTGGAGAGCGCGGGCCGGCGCGTGCCCCTCGCCCGCTTGCCGCAGCCGCGTCGTATGCCCAGCGCGTGTGTAGTTGCACCGCCTAGCGACAACAGCGCGGGAGCTTACAGATTATTTCTAAGCTTTACGAGCACATTCGTAAGCTCAGCGGGAAATCTTGTTTTCAGGAAATGCAATTTTGTTGGCGTAATTAGTAGTTAGTGCCATTTCATTAGATATACTCGTATGTATTGTAATAAGACCAAAACACTGTTGAAACTTCATGAACAAAAAGTATAAAAATGTAATGTATACCTCTAGTGTGTAATAAATAATAATTTGGATAAAATAAGTAATGTTGTTAGTTAAGTATAACTGCTACAATATAATTTACTACTATATGAGAGTAAACATAGTTTATTATGATAAAACCATAATGTCACAAAATTGCGATCGACTGCATAATGGCAACATACAGGTCACACAAGACCGGATGGATATAAAAATAGATATTTAATTACATATTATATTAAATTTTTGTGTAATTGTTTTGTGTTTGAGTTGAAACATTTCATGGCTGTCATTTCCTTTTTTACAATCTGATGATTGTCGTTCACTTATTTAATTTGTGTGGTTTTTACAGCTGTGTTTCGAGCAAACCACAGTAACTAATTCTGAACGTTACTTCAGCCAAAGCTGTGCACGTGATGCAACTAGTACAAACCAAAGCATTCGATTATTTGACTTTGAATAATTTTTACCATTATCTCATAAACGATTTTAGAAGCAAATAATGTAAAATTATTACGTGATTTTAGTATTAAGTATCTACATTTAATTCGGCTCCACGTTCACTGAATAGTAAAATTAGTTGTTTGCACGATTCATTGCCCAACCGGAATTGACATTAAAAAAGTCACTTGTTCGCGACGTTAGACATAGGTTTCACAGGTTGAAATACCTGAAATTACATTGTATGTTACAAGAAGTATTAAAAAAGTACTTATTTTGAGAACTTTAGATACGAACTGGGATTTCAAACGGATTAGGCCAGGAAGCTGGAAATTGAAAAGTTTTATCTCGTGTAGAATATTAGCATTTCGGTGTTCTAAGTGAATCTAAAAGTGTATAAAACGTTGAAACGGATTGGACCGGAGCACAACGTACCTACGCCGAGATTATTTTAGTACCAAAATGATTACTAGTAGTACTACTAGTATCAACTTGATGAGACTAGCACACATTCAAAATATATAGTGAGGGACTTCAGCATATATCATTTATAGATCGTAATCAAAGTGGATATTATCCTGCTTTATATTAAAGTAATAATCTATGCACACATAAACTAGATGTAAATAAATATTTTATAGCTGTTTTAGGTGTTTTGTATCACGATCAAAGGGAATGGACTTTATATAGCGTTATCAGGGTAGCGAGAGTTTCAAAGTTACGTACAAGATTAAATCTTTGCTCTAGTATGAAACATATAGGTATTCATCACACTCAGTGAGATAAATATGATGTTAGGAAACTTTTTTTATGTCATACAGTTACGGAACGAGCCGGAAGCCAACCTTTTTTTAAGTGGTAACCTCTGTCCATAACAACCGATGCGACTTGGGTCCTCACCTACTAGGTACGAAAAGACCCAAGTCGCATCGTATGCGCCCGTAACTCTGAGACGAGTAGGTAGAATGTCTCATGGGCCTGTTATTTCACCGGCAACCACACCTTTTAAACCGGAACGCAGAAACGCGAATGCCTTACTGCAGAACTGGGCATGGTGGTAGTATTTTTACAATTCATACAAAAGAAGCAATTATCTAATAGGTATCAGTTTATAATATTCATACTGCTCATGAAAAAGTGCTCTGCTGGATCAATAGTTGAGGCAGACCCAGTATTAATCCCAATTTTTCCAAAGCTTTTCTTCGCCTTGTATTACAAGACGCACACACGCACATTTTTGAGGTTGATTAGGATGTTTTCCAAATACACTTCATGGTATCAAAAGCTTACATTTAGTCACAAGCTTTTGTTGGTAGGGGAGATTTGGCATTGATTTTCACCATGAAAATTTGAAAATTGGCATTGTGTCAGACTGAAAAAACGCTCATTATTAGAATGATTTGGCTTTCTGGGTCTAGAAGTCACTCAAAGAATGAAAATCCACTAGCGTTGGAAGCGTGACGTAAACAAAGTGAGCAGTTTGACGCCAAAGCGTCGCCCCACCCACAAAACTCCAACTAAACATACAATAAAAAAATACTGAGTCATGCTTACTCAACGTAATTCTTGTAATATTTCGAAATTACTACGAGTACACTGCCGTTAATCTATTCATCCATATAGTCAATTCAATAATTAGTCAGCGCGGCTTTGGCCGCGTGGGTTACGTAATAAATGCAGTGGGTTCAAAAGTAATTAACTTTCATGTTTCAATTGCCTTTTCAAAAACACTACTCTTTTCTGAAGATTAAGAAAGAAGAAAGAAGTTAGAAAATACTCATTGAGAGCCGTCTGCTCTCACCAAAAGCCCGTGTAAACGCTGTCAAGGCCATCTGCGGCCAACAGCATAATGTCCAGTCATTAAAAAAAAAACTCATTAATCTGTGCAAAATAATTATATGATTACAAAATTGAATTTATAATAAATGCATTTTGACTACACTTGATTTTTCAGTTTTTGGTTACGGTTTTGTACCAACGGGTCCTCAAAACGCTTAGCAAATCACAGCAGCATTATTTAAAAATTTTGTACAGGTAAGTTACTTTATAGTTTATATCAACTTAAAACTCAACTTCAGATAACTAGGAGGTCAAATTTCCAAAAAGTCTTGCTTTCCGTTAGCAACACACTCAACATTTCAAGCATCTAGTACCAATGGCTTCTCGTCTCTATCAATCAATTAAGAAATCCTCTATCATAATAAAGTTGTATGATGGTACTAGTGGTTTCGCCCGCAATCTCATCCGTTATTGGGTTAATCTTCCATACAAACTTTTAAATCAGTAATTAAATAAATTTTGTAACCGCCTTTGAATCCTAAGAATAAAGTTGTGTATCGAAAAATGTTATTTAGAAAAAAATATGATACAGGTGAACATATAAAAACTACGTGAGAGATGGGCCAACACTAAAATGAATCACATTGCTTACTTAACGGTTTCTCACATATATAACGCAAGTGACACCGTTAGCTAAAAGTAACACTTATTTTTAGAGCATCAAACTCTATGTCGTCGTATATACAACGAGCTAAACGAACTTTTTTTTATGTTTCACGTAAAACAGCTTCATTACATTAAAGTAATTAGGTATTACTCATCTTAGATTTAGGTCGCCTAAATTCATCCCACTCGCAATTAGTGATAGCGACAATTAATTTCCAATCTGGGGGCCCATTCAATTTCTATTTTGGAACAGGGAAAATTGTAGAGAGGGACAAAAAGGTCTGCTCGTTTAGCTACGTATTTTTCTGCGACGAATAGCATTCTCAAAATTATATGTTTAAAACAAGTGCAAAACTGTTCGTTCTATAAAATATGGATTCAACGATGCAAATAATATTATTTATTAATTAATTATTTTTTAGCAATGAATATTTGTTTCTTTCTCTTACAGAACCATACAATTTTGTTCGACTACATGATTTTATTTTTTACTTGATGCAGTTACGAAACGAGCCGATGGCCCACCTGGTGTTAAGAGGTAACTTTGGCCCATAACAACCGATGTGACTTGGGTTCTCCTCTACTAGGTACGACAAGACTCAAGTCGCATCGTATGCGCCCGTAGCTCGTGTAGGTGGAATGTCTCACGTGCCTGTAATTTCACCGGCTACCACACCTTTCATACCGGAACACAGTAACGCGAACACGTTACTGCTTGGCGGTAGAAATGGGCATGGTGGCAGTAATTCCCCGGAAGAACTTGGCGACAGTTCTACTGCTTTTACAAAATAATTTCGTTTCAACACATACAAAAGATAATAAAATGAAAAATTTCTTGAACATCCCTGTTCCCGCTTAGAAAATTTACGGATTCACTATTTAACGGTCCTTGCTAAATAAATAGCTATCATTTTATAGGTATACTTAGTCTATGCGATAACCTCGAATATGTTAATAGCTTTGAGAATTACGCATATAAATGGTGTCCCTACTTAGCAGAATATCGCTGAAAAGAAGAGAGAACATGGTGATGGTCATAAAATTAGCATTTTGTGTGAAATCGCCGCCAATTAGGTTAGCGGCACGATGTCTACGGGTGAGTGCCTGCGTCACACTCATCTAACTATCACTCATAGCTCACAGTTCCCGATTCAAAACAAATGAGAGCGACAAAGAACGAAGACAGTCAGTAAGTGTCAGTCGTAATGCAAAAACCGATTCGAAACACAGACTCAAGGGTCACGTTCAAGAGTCCGGTCAGCCTCTAAGTTTAACTCATGACTACATTTAAATAGCGTGGGCTTTAATCTACAATCAGGTTTCGGATTGTTAGAGTCTTCGTATTAATGGCGAGTCCAAAAACTGTGTAACAAAGAAATATTTTCTCAACAGTTCGTTTTACAACTATGTCCCGTCTGGCTGGGCGTATAGCTCAGTTGGTAGAAACTGCCTTCTCCGCTGCAGGTTGTGCGTTCGAGTCCCACCGCAGACAAACATCTGTGTGACAAACACATTTGTCTGTTCTGTGATCTGTCTGATTTGGTTGACATGTGTGTATTTTTAAATAAAAAGATTATAAGTAATCTATCTAATCATCTAGCTCCAAAAGCTTACATTGGGTATCCTACAGTAGGGCTAGATGGCGGATGTGAAAAGTACGCAATTATTTTCTATGTATTAGCTAAAGAAACCTAACCTAACCTAATAAAATCTATCCTCAACAGTCAGTTTATCAACATTCCATTTTCTATCAATTTAGAAAATTATTTTATTGTCACTTTATATCGTTTTCCAGCTCATATAGCAAGACTGACTTTATGATCAGAGATATCGTTTGAAGACCAGATCTCGCAATGTGTAGCACTGTAGCATCTTCGATTGTTTAGATATTCAGTTAGCTAAGTGTCGTTTCTTGTAATATGTAATACATGCATCTCAAATATGATAGTTAAATAATCTACCTGTTTTGTGAAGTTTTATGAATAATATGGTTTTTGTATTATTACAATACAAAAATAATAAATTTTACCTGTAACTTATATTGAAAATACATTTAATATTTACCAGCAAGAAGTCTATCACATTTAAATATACACCAAATATTACTTAATAATGACAGTAACGAGCCGTCTTAATTTAAAAAATGGCTTATGTTATACGACATGATAGACTGCCTAAGAAATTATTAATAACCAGATTCAGTCTGCGGCTTTGCCACCTATTATTGGAATATAAAATTGCCTATGTATTATTAAACTTTCGGCCAATTCAGTTCACCAGTTTTGGTGGATTAATAAACATCAATACTTCTAAATAAACATTCACATTTATAATTTAGGCGTGATAATTTGAGATCTTGTGTATAATTTCTCCGTTAGTATGTCACGGTTTTTTCAAAGACTTTAAATTTGTAATTCCTTAACACTCATGCTGACTCTCTGTTACCTGCTTGCTCCGTTTTGCATCCAAAGATCGTCTAGGACTTATTTAAAAAACTAATATTGAGAAAAAAATACTTGTTAAATACTAAATGTCTTATAGCTTGTCTGCGAGATGCAAATTGTAACGTCTTCAATTTCATACTCCTTCTCATTTTGATGTTGTTGATAATTACGCCTCGAATTGCAATTCCAGCTATTTTGCATAATACACACACTTGTATTGCCAATTACCGCAGACAACAGGAATTACATACACGATTTTGGAGCTATCGTAGCCGCGTGTTCTGCATATTTTGTAGCTGGTTACATAATTGAAACCATTGTTTGCTTTATTCTGCTGAGTGGCTTGTAAAGTAAGATAACGTAATTTCTGTTTTGTACATACAGAGATCTAGCTGTTTGTTCTAACTTCAGTGTCCGTCCGTATGTTACGTCATACATGTGGTTCTCAGTAAAGTGATCAAGTAAGAGCGTAGCGCGGCAGCCAAGTGGTGCAAACACAGACTGCGAGCCGTGAATATCACATAGAACACGTATTACATTGACTAATCGATTATATTTTCATTCAACTCTGCTTCTAGACATCGCTACGTAGAAAAATGTAATATACCTCTAGATCATAATTTTGAATGTATGTAAACTGTCTTATTTTAATATAAACTTAATAATAACTTTCATTTTAATATACTAAGTAATTTTCGCATAAATCACTATCAAACAAAAATACAGTCTTCCAAAAGAAGTATTTCTGTGATGATTATTGTGATAAGAGTTGTTTGATCTTTGGGCTTAAAAAATCCTACGTGAAGAATACTTATGGCAGCTGATAGCGGAATGACGTGCACGACTGGTGCGCTTACCCGCTGTATTATAAACAATAATAATGTGGATGTCATTACATACATTACAACTCACCACTAAATATGTTACTACTTACTAATTACAATTAACACAATATCTTATATGACATATAAAAACAATAATTTAAACCTACATTTTTACAAATCTATTCCAAAACGCTTGACGGGTCTTCGAGTACGCTTGGGACGTTCCACGACAGCTGTCAGAGTCGGAAGTTCGCTACTATTCTCTTCTAGCTGTGTTGTTTCCGAAATAACCAATTTAGGTTGACTATTAGGAGCCATAATGCTATCATCATTAGCAATCAGCGTTAATATCCGACTCCGACACTGTTGGCAAGCTGATGCCCTCACCTCCCTTCGAAACCTCCATTTAGGACTCCACATCTACGCCGCTACCATTAGGTCATGATATACCTGACATACACGACCGACGTCTAATCTAGTCAACATGTTTCCTGGTTAGGTTCCCAGGCGTTCCCATTTCTACCACATATTCCCGTGAATCACTCTTTGAACACACTCTGCCCTTGAACCACTTCTCGTCATTACCGTAGTTCCCGGCTCACACTGGTTCCTTCCGTCAATTCGCGCAAATGTCCGCCCGCGTGTTTTACTTGTCGTTGCTGAGCGGCGTGAACTTTGTTTTCTAAGTTGCTGTCTTTCCGCAACAAGTCTAACCTACTGCGTAGCGAGCGTTTCTGTAGAAGCATGACCGGTGTTTTTCCAGTAGTACTTTGACACTATTCCTATAAACGAGTTAAAACATTTGCAACGATGCATCTACTTTGTCCCTATAAGCTTTTTAAATAGCATTTTTACAAATCTTAACCGCGTTTTCTGCCGCGCCGTTTGACGCTGGGTGATAAGCCGGGACTACGGTTGTCGTACCCCATAATTTTTTTTAAACTACCAAACTCGACGCTAATGAATGGGGTACCCTGATCCGATACGAGTTCAACCGGAAGACCAAATTTCGCAAAGATTGTCCGCAGGGATCTAATTACATGGTCCCTGGTCGTGCGTTTGATTTCAACACATTCTATACATTTGGAACTAGAATCTACTAACACAATAAAGAAATAAACTTTACCCTTTAATGGCCCCAGGAAATCAATGAAAATCCTACTCCAGGGTTGCGAGGCATAAGGCCAGGGTCGCGCCGGCGCCTCACACTGCCTACACAGCTCTTCTACGTCTGCGTCTGTATTCGGCCATCAAATATAACTTCTCGCCAAAAACTTGGATTTAACTATACCCGCAATGCAACTGCTTGAGTAAAGTATGACGTAGGTTCGACGGAATTACCATTCTATAACCCCACATGATGCAACCACAGTCGACATAAAGTTCATTGCGTCTCGAAAGTAAGCACTCAAACGCTGGTCTGGACAAGCCTGCGGCCAACCCGACTGAGTGTACAGCATGACCCTCGATAGCTCTGCATCTTTGCGGTTACGGTCTTAACGTCACTATAGGTAACGGTTACAAATCTTTCACGAAATATAAGCCATATATATACATAGTGAGAATCTGTAATTGGCATTAAGTTTTAGTTATAAGTTCTCAATTTGACTGGCCTCATAGCTCAGTTGGTAGTAACCCTGCCTTCTGCGCTGTAGGTCGTGGGTTCGATCCCCACTCAGGACAAACATTTATGTGACATTTGTAACATTGATGTTAGTTCTGTGTCTGGGTGTTAATATGTATTATATGTATGTATTTACAAAAAAAAGTATATAAGTATTATATCAGTTGTCTGGTTCCCATGATACAAGCTATGCTTAGCTTACTTTGGGGCTAGATGGCGCTGTGTGAAATGTCCACCATTATTATTATTATTATTATTATTATTATTAATTGTAAATTTTCTCCAAGTGCTGTTGATTCTAAGAAAATAAAAAAAAAACAAAAAAAAAACTGAAATACGTACGTTCTGTTACCCTACGCTCCTTGCTACAGTTTGGACGTGGCAGCCTCGACAAAGCAGCAGCACATTTTTTCTTAGACGGCACGTACTCGATATCGTATCTATAACCCGAAAGCAAAATAGCCCAGCTTTAGACAAACATATTTGTTTTTTTTTTTAAATAAAATGATGTAGTTTTAGATTTATTATTTGACTAGCGAATATTTTACAACGCAAATGATTGTTTTATTATTATTATTGTTATTTATTATGTGTGACGAGCGCCCCTTTAGAGCGACAAAATGTATACCTAATTTTAATAAATTTAACATAGGATGTGCACCAAATTTATTATAATTTAATTTGGTATGTGTTTCATATATGAAAATAAATATATTCTATTCTATTCTATCCTGGTGGCGCCGTCATTTTTAACCGCGGGAGCGATCGGCGTGGCGTGGCGTACGACGGGGGTGTACTGTCGCGCGCCGGCTACTCGAGCCTCCACCGACTCCCAGGTCGTCTCTAACACCTTACAGTATCTGGAACTGAATTGGGTCATATTAAACTCGCTGCATGCTATAGCGTTACACTGTCTGTGTATTCAATTTTGGAAGGGGACACTCTCCAATTTGGCCATCCATTGTCTGCTCATAAGGCCTGATTTACCATTTTTAAATACATATCTAAAATTGTTGTAAGGCCTTTGTATCGTACCAACGGTTTATAACCCCTATAGGCTTATAGGTTTTAGGCCCATAGGTTTTAATTCCAAACCAGATAGCATTCTGCTATAAATAACATCATTAATACTGTTACCGCATTACCGCTATCATATTCCATTGTTATCTTACGATTTTGATCTTGGATCAAAACAGTTTTAGGTGAGCACTCGTTAATTGATAATACATTTAATAGTCATAATAGTCATTTATTACTAATATAAATTACATGTCAAACAAAAAATGATTAGGTGTACAAAAATGTACGTATCAATAAATATCAATAAATTAAAAGTTAAAAAATATGTTAACTCAGTCGTTCTCATAATTTACATTTCATTATAAATGTACAGTTTGATACTTCATCGCTGCTTTCCGTAAACTCAACAATAATGTCGGTCACTACATACATTAAACTATGAACAGATTATTGGTAACTTTTTTTAATGAATGAATATAACAAAATAAAACATTCCATTTATCTTCCTTGGTTACGGATATTGTTCAAAAAGAACCAATGTCATAATCACCTGTGCGCAAGTCAACGTAGGTACATAATATCTGAGTTAAGTTATGTTCATTTTAATTTCCGCTGAATTACTTAGAACATTATATACACGCAGTACTTTTATTATAGCTCACTAAGAAGTAAAACATGACAACGTGTCCAAAAAACAAGCTATTGAAATTTACTTTTAAGTTTTCAGAAGAAAGTGACGACAAAGAGATTAAATAAAATATGATTTTGTCTGTCTTTGCAGAATTTTTATATTTTAGCATAAAAATGCTGACCGATGCCAAGTGGGTTACAAAAGAAGTTGCAGACCTATGTTATTTGCATCCTTTGTATTCACGTAGCTTGTTATTCTGGCCATCATGATGTATAAGTGCTACATAACATCTGTAGTTTGTATTTTTACATGAAAATCCTGAGGCAAATGAATTTAAACTTTATAACTTTAACATTCTGCTTCGTGCTCGTGGTACCGGGAACTAAATATAAAAAAATTGGAATTTACGTACAGATGCCAACTCAATACCAAACTCTTATTATCAAGGAAGACTAGTGGATAATTGTGAAGGAAATCGATGTTGTACAAGTATTATTTTAGTATTTTTTTATTATATTTAATTACTTTATAAATATCAGACAACTATTGTTTGAATAATACTCAAGTTACTTAAACTAGGCACAGAAAGCCGTAAAGATTATCGGTGACTTCATTAAGGACATGTTGGTTAATTATTAAATTTATAAACAATCAAAAGGCAATCAAAATACCATAATTTCAAAATGTATTCATAGTTAATCGTTAAAGTCCATATTTATTTAATCAATAAAGACTGATACAGTTCACTCCTAAAGTTATACGGGTAAGTATGCATGTAAGTTAAATATAATCAAAATAATAGAAATCAAAAATAGTTTAATTCTTTACTAAAATATTATAGTCGCTTTGTCCATTTCTAAGTAGTCTGTTAACTTATTATAAAATGTTATCTGTCTAAAGTATGCTTTTTCTGATCATATTTAAACTTTTACACACGGGGTCTTCAAAAAATAAACATTTTATTACATATTTTACCTCTGCCTTTCATAAAAATCTTCAAAGTAAAAGATGAAATCAAAATGTCAAAAAATCGGAAAATATGTATATGCCAGTACGTTTCAGTTATATTTTATAAACGCGATTCAACAATCTGTCTCTAATTTGTTAGGTTTAGAATGGATTTATAAAGTTCAAAAGTTACACACGCTCAAAAACTCGTTGTAATTTTTGTTGCTCAGTTTTATTTTTTATAACTAATTTAAACGTATTGAAATCAAAATGGAATGAACAGTAAAATGATCAATTTTAATCCCGAATGAATGATAGCAATCTATTCCTAGAACTCACGAACTCACAGCTTTAAACAAATTAACCAACTATAAAATCGATCGAGGTGTTTCATAATTTTTGAGTTGACTCGCCCTAAAATCTATAATATGGTACATGTTAAGCACTGATACAAAGCTGCAGGAAAACGCCAAAAAAGTAGTATTTCTATCATTAGGTGAATGTATCACCGTTTACCATAAGGTAAGTTATTACAGGTAAAAGTTTCCTGAAATAATGATGACTATGATATAATATTTACTCCTGATTTATCAAAATAAAACTGACATATTTGTGTGCAGAATTCTATTACTTTTGGGGAAAGGGTAACTACGAGTATCTCATTAAGTTAAGTAATGCTCAAACTATTTACTTTCTAGCAACCACATTACTAAATATCAAACTAATTTAAGTTTTTTTTTTAACACGAAACCTGATGTAAACAAATCACCCTCAATGTACATAAACTGTACTACAACCCTTTGAAGCTGCGCCTAATATATGTGAATAATAATTACAATTGTTATAATAACCTTCGAAGCTAAATGATTCCATAAATTTTCTGGATCAGAAAGCATCGGTGAATGGCGAAAGTACTTTGCAGGTTCGATAAAGTTTAGAAGTAGACAAGAACATTTTGAGAAATCCAATCCCATAAGTAAGACCTCACGGGACGCATCAATTTCGCAAGCTTTGTAAACTAAATGAACACCCCAAAGCTCTGTATGTACTTTTAATTTGACATCTCTACATAAGAAGAGTATTTGCCATGTCGCCTCTTGTGCCGCTCTGATCGGTATTACGGAAATATTTACTACTGATTTCTTGTGATAAATGGATTTTTACTTATATGTGAAAAGTTTTTTCTTTAATTGGAGATGGCGTTTGAGTGTCTGTTACTTAAGAATTTGGCAACGGGTATCCTAAGATTGAGCAAAAAAAATGGGGTAATGTGTGTCTCTAAAACGCTCTTGATTCTAGGTATGACAAAGACGAATACAGAACAAAATAGGAGTGCATTTCTGCGCGGCAACAGAAATAGGTCTTGAGAAATAGGTGGCATACTTTCCCAGAAAAACTCTTTAAAAGATTTTCATTCACTCACTTGATTCGTATTTTATTAGTTAATTTAGTTTTCATTCAGGTTAATGTGTATTTTTATATATATTTAATTAATGATTGGATCAGCCTTTAATTATAACACCTCTCTCGAGCTTATAATCGCTTTGAACTTTTGAGAACAACCAGCCGAACAATTTTATTCAATATCAGCTATCCAAATTGTGCTAGCAGGACCTATCCTATAACACACAAGTTTCAGACAGTTTTTTTTTTTGGATTGGACACTTAATGCCGATTATTTCAAGTCAATTTAGGGAACTTCTGTCGCTTTTCTGGGACGTGTGGACATTTAACACAGCGTCATCTTTCCCCAAAGCTTATAAACTAGTCTGGTTAATAAATACTTATACATTACAGCTTTATATATTAGTCACAAAAATTATGTCGTTGCGTGGAAGTCGAGCCCACAAGCTTCAGCTCAGATATCAGAGATTGGTAGCCCACCAATTGAGTGCGAGTTCATCGAAATCCTCAACATAATGGTACATCATCAGAGGATAGACAATTTGTGTTGTCAATTCTGAATTAAGCTCCTTCTAGTGGCGGCGACTAAGCCGTAGTTCGCGTGACACACGCGCATAATTGAATTGAAATTTACGTCAACGGAAAGTATTGTAGCAACACGGAACTGAGTGAAACACGCCATTTGAGTGCCTACTGCGGACACGCATGCCGGTGCTCGATCACTTATTAAAGGAACATGATATAAACGCATAATGACGAACCCAGTCTTTATGACAGCGAATGTGATTGGAGCAGTTTTTATTCATATGATAATATTGTATTTTTTTCTTATAGTAAGTACTTATAGACTGGCCTCACAGCTCAGTTGGTGCAACAAAAGCCGTAAACTGTAACTAAGACTTTAAATACACATAATGAACGAATCTTTCGACTGAACAAGTTTGAAATGATCAGAGTAAGCTTGCTTTCGTATTGCAGAATAAACAATTATGAATGACGAAGCTTTTTATATGAGCTTTGTTTATTTCTAGTTGGATCCAGGTCCCTAGCGGAGTTCCTCAAGGATCCCTTTTAGGCCCTTTGCTTTTTATTATCTTCATATCTGATATAAATAAATGTTTTATCAACTCTAAAGTTCTCATTTTTGCTGATGACATGAAGATTATTTAATCTGTACGCAATGTTGATGATACTATTTTGTTACAAGATGATCTTTGCCGTCTGGATAATTACTGTTTTATTGATAAGTTAGATTTAAACCCGCTGAAATGTTCAAGTATAACCTTCACTAAGACGAAAATTACGATTGATTTTAATTATACCCTGAAGAGTCATTTGCTGTCAAGGGAATCTTTTGTGCGAGACCTCTGTGTAATACATGACAGTAAGCTGCTGTTTGATAAGCATGTGGAATCTATAGTTTCGAAGGCATATAAAGCATAAGGTTTCATTTTTAGAATTTCAAAGGACTTCAATAACATTAAAACATTAAAAATTATATATTGTTCGTTTGTAAGAAGTATTTTAGAATATGCTTCACAAATTTGGAACCCTAACTATAACGTGTATAAAAATCGTATTGAACAAATACAAAAGAAATTTATACGATTTTTGAACTTTAAGTGTAAATCAGGTATGACTATAAACTCAGTTGCAAAAAATGCCACATACTACCATTAGCTAATCGTTGTGATATCGCGGATATTATTTTCCTAGGTAAGCTGGTTTCAGGTAAAATTGACTGCTCAGAGTTGCTGGGTAAATTGCAAATGTATGTTCCTAACAGATCTCGACGAACCAACCTCACATTCAGTCTCGATTTTGCCTCAACAAATTATCGTAGTAATTGTTATCCATGGCGTGTGTGTGATAAATATAATAAAAAATATTCTAACTCAATTGATCTATTTAATTGTAGTATACAACGTATGAGACGTACGCTGTGCTGATTTATTTTATAGTGTGTAGACTTTACAAAGTGCTTAACCATCTGAAATATTCTTAATCTGTTTACTGTTAATATAGTGTTAGCTTGTACTCTTATGTTGCTTGTTTATATAACTAACCTATTTCTAGTTGTGAAGACCTGTTATTAGCCTTATGTTTTTCATTAAGTTTTAATTATTATGTTTTTATGTGCTGTAGATCTTCCACAAATAAATAAATAAATATCTACTAATCCTTTTTTGTTTGTACTCAATAGAATGTTAAAATCATTATAAATATAGCTATTACATACTCTGGCTTTGTGATCGACATAATTCATAATTTTAGTACTTTATTTCCATGAACCTTCCATGATCATAATTAGTAGCCAGTTAATGGCTCAATACAGAAGAATAAAATCAAGTTTGGCTCAGCTGTAGATAATCAAGTTACATTAAGCTCCCCCAAACGAAACGATTTTAATACTGTTTTAATTAATACTCTGCCGTTTTATTGTGTATTCACGAGTTTTATTCCAGTATTCAACATTTCATAGCTCGTAACTTCGTGCAATGGCAATTTTTATTGAATTACGGACTTCTTAATTCATATTTAATTACTTAATTTAAACGTGATACGTTTTTAACGTTCGACCAAGCAACAACAACTCAAACAGACGCTCTATAGGTGTTGGTATTCAAAAAAATATTGTTACGAGTACTGAAGAAATATAAAACAAAAGGCTAAATAAAGTGTGAAGGCACGCGAAATAAATAAGCGTTATGTGATACGTGCCACTGAAATACTACGTTGCGTCTTCAGAACCTATATAATTTGAAAGCACTCGGCGTTCAGGTCAGGTGCGAGCAAATTCAGCGCCTCGCTAAAGATAATTTATTTCGTCCATTCATGAAGGTGCGATTTTGCAAGTGCGTATCGGAGGGCGCGGCGCATCCACCCTTACGCCCCGCTCAACCCCCGAACCTTCAGCCCGCGACCCTTGCGATGACGTCAACGGCCCACCACCACCACCCGATTATAAATATAGCCGCGCCGATAGCACGCCACAGGTTTTGGCCCTTTCAGGTCGTGAACGATAAACTCTAGCGCCTTTCTTTTTCTCATTACAAACTACGAATAATTTCTGTAACTAAATTTAGATGTCGCTGATTATTTTTCCTGTTATGGAACTTCAGTGAAGTTTTATGCTGAATTAAGTATTATTCGCAATAAAAAGACGTGCACGCAACTGAAACTCGCCCAATGTATTAAATTGCAAAACTTTAAACAATTCTCGGTAATGCGTTCTTTATTTTGATTAATTATGTAACCTGATTCTGAATCTGACTGGCCTCACAGATCAGTCGGTGTTACCCTGCCTTCTGCGCTGTAGGTCGTGGGTTCAATTCCCTCCCAGAACAAACATGTGTGTGACGAGCATAGATGCTGTCTGGCTGTTAATATGTATGTATTTACAAAAAGTATAAAAGTATTATATCTGTTGTTTGGTTCTCATGATACAAGCTATGCTTAGCTTACTTTGGGGCTAGACGGCGCTGTGTGAAATGTCCACTATATTTATTTATTTATATTATTATGATATGAACCATCATTCAGAATGCTGGTGTAGGAAGCCGAAGCAAGATTTACGAAATTACTACAGATATCTCTGATAAGTGTTACATACTAATTAAGCCAATTATTACAGGCTAAATTAATCAAAAATTAGTAATATATGCTTTATCAGACATCTATAATTCATTCATTCTATAATTCATTCTATCTTCAACTCCCTTTCTTCAAAGAGTTCCCAAACTCAAATTACTTAAGCCTCTATTATGCCGCTGCGTTGTAATGGAATAATTTTCAAGTCAACTAAGTATTTATTCTTCATAGTTGTTGTCGTACGTTTAGTGGGAATGGGAACTGACCTTATATATTACTAGTCGCGGCGTGCTACTTCGTCTGCGTAGAATTATTATTTCGAGTAGTAGTAGTAGTAGGTTTCTCAAAGAAAAGTACTTAAAAAAAACCACTGATTAACTTGATCTTAAACGCAGAAACATCTTTTATTTCTTACCTAAAGTATAATTATGACGAGTTTTATATCCCTTACATTAGAAATTATTGATTTCCCATACACATTTTAATCCCATGTTTTTACCCCATTTAAGTTTTATTTTCGCGACAAAGAGAGTTCAAGTCGAAATTTCAACTTCAAATAGTTTTATATGTGTTATTGTAAAAAAAGGTCGTGATACATACAGTAAGCTCGAGTTTCCGGCGAAAGAAAACGTATAGAAATCATAGCGTGGTGTAGGGCAAACGCCAGGTTAGCCCGGCTGGCTAGCTACCACCCTCAAGTTGAAAATCTGCACTCAAGCATATATCAGTGTTCCGGTAGCTTCACAAGAGAGCTAGATCCCAATTCAGTCGTTGCGTGGGGACACCATCGGCTATATAGTCACTTAACATTAGGTGATATGACTGGCCTCACAGATCAGTTGGTAGTAACCCTGCCTTCTATGCTGTAGGTCGTGGGTTCGATTCCCACCCAGGACAAACATTTGTATGCCGAATATAGATGTTTGTTCTGTGTCTGGGTGTTGATGTGTATTAAATGTAAGAATTTACAAAAAAATATATATAATGTACTTACATCAGTTGTCTGATTCCCATGATACAAGCTATGCTTAGCTTACTTTGGGGCTAGATGGCGCTGTGTGAAATGTCACCAATATTTATTTATATATTTATATGTCTAACGTAACAATTTCCAATCAATCAACCATCAATTCAATACAAAATTTAGCTTGTATTATTAAATTAGTAGTATTAGTAAATGCAGCTTAACATAGAAAAAAACCTTGTATCGCGTGAAACCAAATAACTCTATTTACCAGCTGGACTGGACTGATTGAAAATATAAAAATTCGATAAAGCGGTTTGTACTTACTACCGACAGCTGGCACGCGCGTATTTATCCGTAAATATCTGGAAATCGTAGGATCCGTAAATAACATATAGGACAAAAAATCTTCTTCTTCATCTGTGTAGCTAATAAAAGAGCATGAATTCACAAATAAATGCCAGGTAATTTCAAAGATAAAAATAAACTTTATTCCAGATTAGATGACATCTAGCACATTCACTTTTGTTTCTTGAAAAATAATCCTTTGATGCGTGTAATGGCGAATTTCAAAGGATTGACATTGTAAGTTTATAAATACTTCTGATAAATATAATGCTATAAACACGACGAAATCAAATTTCAAGTGATAGCAGAAAAACAAAACAGTGCTCTTACAATTTTGATGTAAATGAGTAGGTACAGTTAATATTTCCATCAAAGGTAATTAGTCAACCAATTTGTAACTTTTAAACAAGAGATACCACAAATCAAACTTGCGAAAAAGTTCTTCCTTGGAGCAGAATTAATTGAAAGTTATGTTTTAAAATGAACATTGTGAAATTCTATACAGATGCCAATTGCCGGATATTTTCATCACAACTAGGTCTCAAATTTCCCTGCCTTTCAACCATGGAGATATATAGACCAAGCCACACATGGATACGCAAGTATAGGCAAAAGTTTAAGACAGGGGTCACACTGGGTGCGTTCCGAAATTTTTCAAAATAGTTGTTTACCCGCTGATAAGCCATTTCGATTTGACTTTAGTTGGTCTACAATGGCAGTCTGACGTCACCACTCGAACTATCTTGTGTTCAGTGTTTTCGCTTGAGAGCGTGGTATCCCAGTGATAATAACCCCGAGTTTCAATCCAGAGGCCAGTTTCAAATCTGGACGTGCACCAATGTGTTCTTTCGCTTGAAATATTTATACGCAAAGCCACGTTCTCAAACCGGTGAGAACCACGTTGTCAAGTGCACGAAAGGAGCCACTTCGCACTTAAACCCTTTTATCTCCAATAGTAGTAGTGTTTTTGTATGTGTCAATAATATTGGCGCTGTCAATGTGACGTTTGATCCGAGTGATAAGTTTGGTTGTTGGTTTCGGTTGCAGTCTTCGCTATCTTCCTGTACTAATTCGTTGTAAGCGGAAAAATCATGTAAATTTTTTAAAGCTACGATTTTTCCCCTTTAAATAAAGAAAAAAAATACTGTGTTCTACGTCAAACTATCAAACTACGACTAGTGCTCTCACACTAGTCATTCTGGAAGGTGATCGTGCGGACAGAGTTTTTAGCAGAAGAATCAAAACGAAACGCAGTATACAGTATTGATATATCTCATATGATGCATTTCGAAACGCGTCCTGTAACACAATATACCTCTATATATATTTATATGTAGTCTGACAGGTCAGGATACATATAATGTCTTAAAGGATGCGTTTCGAGACAATATACAAAACATAGACATATTATGACCTTATTGGAACACAAGGAAAATCTCAAAAAATATTGAACTTTATACAAATTTTCATTGACTAACGTAGTAAAAACAAAATCTAATAAATTTATGTCAAACTGGATAAATTTCTTGCGACAAAACTTTGGTAAAAGTAATTGAATTTTAAATTGTCTCCCCGACTTAAATCGCTGAACCAACACGACGACACCGAGAAATGGTGACAACGATCGCCACTGTTTGTAGCTCATAATGAATTCTTTAATATTATCCGTTCACTTTAGTCATCGCCAGCAACAAATAAGATTAAGGAAAAACTTTCTCACTGAAAGTCAGCGAGATATACGCAAACGCTAGCACTTAGACCACAACTAATTTGTTTTTATTGTAAAACTTTCCACATTTTCAACATCCTCAAGGGTAATGCTGACTGTGGTGCGTCGGATCTATATCAATGTCCCAAAATACGTGTCAAGGAAATACAGTCCGCCCTATGGTGAAATAAATTTTCCGGTGGCACTTACAAAATGGTTTTCCCCTTTCCACTGGGCACATTTGTATGTGTGGTTCCGTTAGCAGCTCGATAATGCATTATATTTGTTCCAGGTACATCGATTGGTGAAAATTATTGCGGACTAATTCAAAGAAGCCTGAAGTTAGAAACAGTTGAAAGGGACCTCTCGAGTGGTTATCGAATAATGCGGTCGGTGAAGCGCCTAGCGCGTGAGCTCGTCGGCCTGTGCACTTAGTACCGGCATCATGGTCGTGTGGTGGGGGGCTCGGGTGGGCGTCGCCATGCGTCTGTGCTGCGTGGCCGTGCTGGCCTCGTTGGCGCTGCGGTCGGCGGCAGAGCCGGCGGCGCGCCGCTACCCAGCCGACCCCGAGTGGCGTGAGCAGGGCCCTCTGCACGCGCTGTTCGACCCGGAGCCGGGCTCGCGCTCCACCGAGGTGGACGCGTACGTTCGCAAACCGCTAACGGCGATGCCCTCTGGAGCGCTGCAGAAGGAGCGCCGGCGCCCGCGCTACTACAAGCGGAACTCGTACCAACTGCCCTCGGAAATCGCCAGCCAGATGATGCTAAGGGCCTCGCGGTCCAGCCGCCCTTACGATGTACCCCAAATAGGTAAGTTTAGCTAATAAAACTTCTTCCATTATCTCAGGTAAATCTAATGTATTGTACATATAAGACTTGGTCAACATTTCATTTCATTAGCTTGTACTATGGGAATCAGAAAAATTGGAAGAATACCCAGTTCTGTTTTTTGATGTGAAACATCTATAGCCGCACGTAAAACCGATTTCTGGCTTGGCGACGCGTCGCCACGGCATGAGCGCTGATTGGTCCGTTCAAGGTTACGACAAATCATAAACATTATTAGTGATGGGGTACTTAGTTTCTTACAAAATAATGTCGATGTTTCACATCTGCCAGGCGTCCCGTGACGGCTCACTTTTTTTTTTTTTTGTAAATGAACGCATAATAACATCCAGACCCAGATCAGACATGTATTTTCGCACAAATGTTTGTCCCGGATGGGGAAACGAATTCACGACGCACAGGCAGAAGGCAGAATTACTACCAGCTGGGTCAGTCAAACGTGCATAGTTCTAATTTCATAACAACGGAACTTAGTTATACCGTAACTTGTTCTTCGTAGAGGCTGCCGTAAGACTGAATTAACTTTGATATTAACATGATGTTCCTGGAAACACGTATAAATTACTTTTGAGCTTAGCTTTCAGGGGTTTCAGACCGTGATTAAATATATGTAGGTGAGTATTTCTTGAGGCCTCAATCCGTTGTGGCTGAAATAATAACAAATTCATATTCATTCTTTCTGCTCGCTGAGAAAGCTGAGCCGCTTCGTGTCTTGAGAATTAAATTCATTATCCGATAAGTTCATTAAAGGTGACTTTTAGGACTTAATCTAAATCTTCGTCAAAATTAAAATTAAAATATATAGTAAATGAGCCATATAACAATATTCTACTGAATCATACAATATTGAAAATATATAAAACGATAATTATTATGCGCAGCAAAACGTAAAACCGACTTCATCGCTAATAAACGATAATGATTCCTCGTTATCTCGCACTTAAATTATATATTTCTTCCAGGTGTTTTGATTTAAAACCAAACTACCGAACCGACTTTTGTGAATTCTCTATGAAACCAATCTGAAAGTATATCCTTATGATACAAATAAAAAAATATTTAAATGATGGAGTTATGAGGTAACGACCATAAAAAAAGTACAACCGAAAGGATAACCTCCTTTTGAAGTCGACTTCAAAAGAAGGAATCAACTATTTGTATCGTAAAAATATTTGATCATTATCCGGATGCATCAAGTGTGATCCAGGTAACAAGCTTAATAAGCCGGAGTGGGACGTGGAATCCTCTTAGCTGAGATAATTCTGCAGTAGTGCGGTTAGCTGGAGTATGACCGGAATTCCGATGGTATTGTCTGGCGCGTGTAATTCGCGCGGCAGGTGGCATTACCCGTCGTTGTCAGTACACGTTCGATCGGTCAGTGGGCGATTGCCACCAATTATTGCGACGAGCGGTACCTTCCAAATGGGGTGCTGTGGGATAACAATTTTAATAAACTCTTTCAAATTGTGATAATTTCACGTTCTAAATTTTTTATTTTGTTTTACTTGTATTGAGAACCGTCGATTTCGATGTATCAAAATATATTTAGTCAAATCTATTGTGTATTGTGATTAATGATAAATTTAAAATAACCTTGAATTTGTGTTGAAATAATTAAATTTCAATTCATCGTTGGAGAAATGTGTAATTAAAAAAAAATATATAAACTCCGCAATGCCTTAATATCCCTTTTATTCTTCTTTGGAAGTTAATTCACTTTCTCTAATTTTATTTAGATATAGAACACACGGGGAACATACTCGAATTACTTTGGATTTACTTAAGTGAGAGAACAAAAAGTGTTAGAATTGGAGATTACTCAAGCACTCACAATTCACATGTCACAGTCACGTAATTCCACAGGGCTTTATCCATGATATAATTGTGTCCTTAATTAGTAAGGCATATATTTAATTAGAAATGTATAGTTATCGGAACAAACATATTATAATACAGGATTAGATTCAAAAGAGATGTATTTACGAGATTAGCGTCGTGTGGGATAGCAACGTCCAACTAGTATCGCCTGGCGCGGCTCTCAGAATGGTCTATTATCACGGTATCAGGCTTATTTGCGACAATAACCCCGTCCGAGTCAATAGAGCGGTCCCAGACTAACGCAGGACTCTATTTCACATTCTACCACAGGACATCCAGACGTACGGCATCACGTCACCCCTTCTTGGTTGAATTACCACACATCCGTACGAAGCGTTTTGCTTCCACTTTTATAATGCGGACAGCCCAGGAGTGGAACTCCTTGCCTGCGTCCGTATTTCCTGAAACCTATAATATGGAAGTCTTCAAGAGGAGAGTGAATAGGTTCCTTCTAGGCAAGCATGTTCCATCGTAGACCACATCGTCACTTAACATCAGGTGAGATTGTGGTCAAATGCTTGCCTATCGCTAATAAAAAAAAAAAAAAATACTGACGCCCATGCGTACAGCAATTATAGTATCAGTATAGTACCTCAGATCCAAAAGGAATATTTTAAAGTAAGTCGCCGGTAGATGATCCGGGCTACAACGTTGTCTGTAAAAATAATCTCAGTTCGCCGAGTGCTGTCAACCTGAACGTATGTGCCTAAGTGACTCTCCGGGAAAATGACACGCACGACTAATGTCCATCGTCACATCCTTCAGAATAAGATTGGAAGTATATCATCCTCAGGGATGGGATGGTTAGATAGTTATTCTTCTTGACATCATAATTACAAAGACTAAAATTCTAAAAAATAACTTTTTTGTTCAACTCTTCTGGAAATTAATGAAAAATTTTATTATTATTATACAGACGCGAACTTTGAAACTTGGTATATTTACATATATTCTACTAATTGACTCCGAGTCATTAATTAGGATGAAAGTAGTTACTGGAATTTTCATTTGATGAAACTATGCAAAGTCTATTGACCGTCTTCAATAAATTAGGCCCTTTGAATTATTCATACCTAGCTTATTCTTGGCCGAAACTAAATATAATCGTAAAATATTTTATATTTCAAGTGTTTCAGACAGTTTTAGATGGTTTCTGTTGCTGAATATTATTTACAATTTATAGTTTTAACTACTCTTCAAAGTAACTGAATGTAAAAAGTAAAGGATTATCGACTTTGGATAATGCAATTTTTCTATTCTATCTAATGCAATTAAAAGCTACTTTGTATCTTTAGAGTATCACTTATCTCACAGTTGTTTTGGAAATAGTCACAATAACAATATATTGTCACCGGTGCTGAAATACTAGGTGATTTATTCGTGGAAAACCGGTGCTGTGGTAAGTTCAACATATTTGGATGACCACGATACTGAAACGAAAACAATCAAATGTGTCCCATGTGGCATGAACAAAAACAATAGAACAAATATCCAAGCCTCGTTAACAAACTTTATGTTCACCACATAAAGTGTGCCCGGTCGGAGATCGAACAGGACTCCTCGCTATATAGGGTTACTACCGACTTAACTATGGAATCCACAAAAATGTTTTAGATTGTACCCTTACGTAAGTAAAGATGTAGTAACAGAAACAGCCGTTACGAAAAATAACCGTTAAAAATAGCTGGATAGTATTTCCGTCCAGCATCCACTGAAATACGGAGCAGCCCCGATTGATGGCGAGCCGTCACGTACTCTGAGCGTGAAGCCCATACTAATTCTCGAGCCGCATTTATTTTCATCTCGATAAGCTGGCCTCTATACACTACCCCTAATAATATTAAGAACTACCGACTTGTCCTGGCTTCGCACGGGTAACACGGAGTATACTGTCAGACGACTTGTAAATTATACACAAATACCTTTCTCGTTAATCGATCTATATACTGGTGAAAACTGCATGAAAATTTCTTCAGAAGTGCCTATACAGAAGTTTTTTTTATAGTTCGTACACGTACTCAATGACATCTTAATGATGTAACCGATAATGTAAAGAGGAAGTTAGGAAACAAGTTGTTAGAACCAATGATATACCTGTCTCCAGCTCCCGTCATCATAGCGAGATAAATGTATACCAACATTTTAGTTTAATAATAAGCTTTCAAAACGGAAATATCAACAAAATCATTTCATTGGCTTGACTAATAATTATATATATTAATCTGTAAAATATGTGATAGAAATCAGCGAGTATACCTACAAGTAATTTATATTTATTTTGAAACAAAATTGTCAGTATCGTAATTATTAAGTGATTTCAATTTCGACAACAAAGGCCACTTTTGTCATAAACTTAACGACTTAAAAATGTAACAATACTAAATGTGTATTTGTTCTGCATAACACACTCTGTTCTACATATCTATACAAATAAATAAAATTGGAGTGTCTGTTTATAATATTAAAATAACCGCTTTTTACTAAGTGCATATGGATGTATACACGGTACATATACCCAAACAAGTTTTTATTTTTATTTTTGGTTGTCTTTCTGTTTCGGCTAATCTCTGAAATGGCTGGACAGATTTTGACGGGACTTTCACTGGCTCAGCTGATGTAACAAGGAGTAACTGAGGCTACTTTTCCGAGGGTTAAAATAGGGGTCCGTGATAAAACTGAATTCCACGCGGACAAAGTCGCGGGCAACAGCTAGTATATATTATATACATGTCTCTTGCTCGTTATACGTAGTAATTCAATACGCCTCTCAATGACGCAAGGTAACAACGTCACTTCATTTAATCATATGGAAGCGGTCGGTTGTAAATTCCTTTAAAATCAGCCATCCATGGGACATATCCCCACACGACGCATCCGCTGTGTCGCATATAGCACTGAAGATACACGACATTAAGTTTAAGCTATAAGAAACTTTCTCATTAATAGAAATGTGTCCCTAACGAGCCCAGACCCCCTCGCTTGCAGAATTAACTACGGATACTGATTTGTAGTTACTTTCTGGGCATAAATAATGTCGCCCATAAAAATGTAACTGGTAAGCACTGAATTAAAGTTGAAACGATTTATTGCCGTAGCAATTTAAAAATGTGGAATTATTTTTGTTTTTAATTTGAAAAACTGATATCGGGATTTAAACTCACGTAAACCTTGAATTGTGATGAAAATTAGTTTACTTCATGGCACATATTATATCGATAACTCAAATTCTTGAGTCAAGAACCTGTAGGAAGAACCATTAGCTTACAACCGTCTCCAGGATCTCTTCTATCTCTATATCAAAATTCATCATAATCGATTTAAACGTGAAAGCGTAATAATGAAACAAAAAATCTCACTTTCGCATTTATAATATTAGTTAGGATGGTTTTGTGGATTTTGATGATTGAGTGGTCATTGAATTCCAAGCAATCGTACGCAATTTATGATGCATCATGAAATAAAAAACCACATGAATTTCGATAACTATGATGTCTCTGGGTTTATACTGAACAATTACCTACTATGGAATTTTCAGTTTTTGTGTAGACAAGTAATATTGTTCAAAAGAATTTATATTTTTATAAACTCATACAGCCTCACAGCTCAGTTGGTAGTAACTGTGCCTTCTGCGCTGTAGGTCGTGGGTTCGATTCCCACAGGACAAACATTTGTGTGACAAATATGTCACACAAAGTGTTCGTTCCGTGTCTGGGTGATAACATGGATTATATGTATGTATTTACGAAAAAAGGTACATAAGCAATCATTTAGTTGTCTGGTTCCCATAGTTCAAGCTATGCTTAGAGGTAGTTTGGGACTAGCTACTAGTGCTGTATGAATTGTCTACCAATATTTAAAAACTCCCCATGTTTGTCTTCGTCTTTTTTTTGTTCAGTCGCTTGTTGTAGCTACCCTATTATGTACAATAACAAAAAAAACTTTTTACAAGATGTGAACTCATGACATTTGGGAAGTCTAATCGAGAATTCTTTGAAGTCGCTAAGTTAATATTGTATAAAAGAAATGCTTTAATTCAGGTTTTTAAATGAAATTGCCTTTTTCAAATTACTGCGCGGAGATTTTCTTGTTTTATTAGTATTTTTTCCAGAGGAAAAATAAATATAATTTTTAGTGGAGAGAGTAAAAACAGAGTTAATAGCGTGAAAGCTAGCTTGACTCGGCGATGTTCCCACGTTACTAAAGCTCCTCGTCAAAACAGTGACAGCTATGACCCCCGTTATATACATTGATATGCCACTTCACAAAAGGTAGGTCTTTATCATCAACTTCTTCTGAAGTTGATTCTATAATATATAGTTGTACTAAAATTATTACAATAATAAACTAATTGATACCGTTCGACATAACGTTATAAGAAGACACAACAGAAGATATAGTTAAAAACTTATATTGGTTACTTACGAATACATAACGTACTGTGTTCAGCAATCGAAGCACTTTATCACATTGATTAACCTCATTAATCAACAAGCCTGACCGCTATCAAAGCGATTGTTATCGACAAAATTGTAAGTGTAGGTATGTTTTACCTATCAATGCCCATATATTATGTGGGTTTTACTTGGCCTTTCATATTGATTACAAAGGGGTTTGATTAACTTTGTAAAAGGTCGTATTTTGTTAAATTTTTTGTATTGAACCAATGACTAAAATTACAAAACTCTTCAGAGCTTCGCTTAATAACTTATACTAGTACAATGTGGTAGCGGCGCCGGCGGGGCATTTAGTTAATAAATATATAAAAGGACGTCAAAAAATTCCCTTTAGTCCTTGTGTACCTTGTGTCTTGGAAATGACCCACACAACAAAAACAAAAATAAACCTAATGAAATTATGACTCGTAAATATGATCCTTTTAAATTCATTCAAATATGCAGAATAAATAACCTCAATCATGTTAAAACTTCACAAGTGTCTATCAACTTACTGATCATGGCCGACTGAAATAACACTGCTGTATGCCATAGCACTGGTTGGCCGGAACTGGGAACGTCAAGACCTAGTCTCCATCAGTCACAAGCAACAGGTCCATTATACCATTAGCCACTTCCGACACCCAGCACAGCTCTACCTGTTAACAACCGTGAAATATTCTTAATGTAACCAGAATATCGAAGCGATTGCGCACCCCTCTGAGCGGAGGCACAGGCGGAGGGCAGGTTTCCTATTTATTTGATAAACAAGTCTCAGCTAAAATATTATCAAAACTAAATTATTATTTGTATGATAATTAAATATTTCGCTTTATATAATAGAACAAAATAAAACGTACTATACATAGTCACAAAACCAATGGTTGCCAATGTGAGTAAATTTCTATTGGCCGGTGGGGACTGGTTTAAAATTCAGTTGCAATATTGGAACTGAACTAAAAATTCCCCCTTTCATATCTGAGCAGATTATGAGATTGTATCGTGGGCTTACGTCTGGTTTTAGCGTCTATTCCTTTATAATTTAGTTGTAATAATCTCGGCGTCTCGTGTCGTACCATTATTGATTTTAATTTAATTTAAAGTAAAATATGTAGGGTAGGCATTAAAAAGCTAAGAAAGCTCTTTTGAAATCAGGCCTAAATTACCCATAATTTACATAACTAAATCATTATCTTCAAAGTTATATAATTTTTTTTTTCTAAAATCTGTCAAAGAATTCACTTAAATTATTAAAAAAAACACTAACATTAATGATTTAATTAATTATATATCCAAACAAGAAAAAAGATATGTACATAATTGCAAATTTGTAAAAAATTTACGAATTTTAATAAATAGATTTAATATTATAATATCATCTAATGATATGGCGAAACTTATATATCTCCTAGTATCATATTAATCGTGTAAAACTTTCAGTCCTACGTGATTTTCATTTTATGGCGCATTTAGCTAAATAATGCTGTTCAATTAGATCACTCATATAGCAAGTAAATTCTAAAAATAAAAAATAAAAATTATATATATAATTTATTAATCAGCATACGTCATTTTTGTATTCTTTGTACAGTATATAGATATAGAATCAGTATCAGTATATAGAATCTTCATGTCGCTTCAAGCTGAATTTCTAAAAAACGCATATTTATAAGGATGTATCTAGATAAAGTATAACTCTCACCCATTCACTCTCATGTCACGTTTTGAAATTCACAGTCTACACAAACCTTGCCACACACGTTCAGTGGTCCTGAGTCAACCGCTTTAACAAAGCCTTTGTGAGACAGAAATAGGCTATATAGGCTATAGTGATTCACTTTACGCTTTCAACATAATCACACCTTACGTGTGCAGTAAAAGAATAGTCAAAAAAAAACAATCGTTATTGGATTAGGATAGATCAACGCAATAGAAATATGCTGTAAAACGCATTTCTGTTTATGTTCCTGTTTATTTGAACAAAAGGAATTTTGTGATTTAATGATTCTGAAACTAGTAACTAATAATGGAAAAAAAAAACTGCACTGTCTATAATTATTATCCACAATACCTATCTATCCCAAAAGATCAGCAAAGAAACATGTTTCACTTCAGTATCGACGGTTACAAAATGTTTTGTAATCGTGTAAATGGTATTAATTTTACTAGTCACGGAATCTGTATCATCATGGTATAATATTAAAGTTAACTAGTATGTACTTAACAAATGGTATTCTGTATAACCTCAAATGGATTAATAAATTCTGAATTCCGTGACTTAAATATACCCAATCGTGTAACGACAATAGGTAAAGTCATTAACCTTTCGATTAGAGCTACACGCTAACAAATTGTTTCTTTCTCTAAAAAGCTACATGTCAAATTACTAGGATCTACAAATTATTATTTTCCGAAATATGGAGCTTCAGGAATCAACATTATTTTATTGCAGTTGGGCACATTTATAACACTTCAGCCAAATAGTGCACAGTTAGAACACTATTCTAGCCAGGCCTTACTTTATTACATTACATTACTACGAGTAGAAATGAGTAGATCAAAATCATCAAATTACAAGTTTGGTATCAAAACTCTTTACTTTAAATGATAAAAACATCAAAAAGGGGTTTTAAAATCTTTTGTCATCCAGCTGTTCATTTTATCCATTTAATTGCCGTTTATCTAAATCTATCATCAATAGAAACTTGATATTATCAAAAGCCGACTCCAGCGTCAGCTATTCATTAACTGAAACCAATTACTCTCTTACGCTCTTTCCACGATCGGAACTCAATTTATTTTTATAAAATTAATACAGCGATCAAACTGGAACTGATTTTTCGTTCAGCTACAAAGCTTCAGAGGAATTAATGCTAAACAGTTTTATGTTAATTGTCGCGTATTACACGCTACGATTAATGTAGAAATAAAATGCAAATGACCTTTTCTCGGAAAGGTATAAAGCCACAAGCATGTCCTCCTGCCGCTATTGTGCCAGTTCAGAGAAGCTGTAAACGCCTACGCCATGCTATTTTCCACTGACCATAAAACTAGTGTTTAAAAGCATCTTACCACCCCATTTTCTCCAGGGATATTTTTATGATCAATCTAACAGAACGAACTACTTATATCTACTTACTTTAATGGAAGGTAACTTCTGTAATGATCATGCTTTAAGTGAAAAGTTGTGGAGTTCAAAACATCACCGCAAATATTATTGCATTAATATTATAGCCCGCAAAATGCGTCGAAACATTTCTGTCTCATAAAATACAATTTGACTGAGATGAATGTTTATTTTATGAATACCGTAAAACGCGTTTCGTGTCGACTCATGTTCTTTCCAATGAGCCTTATAAGGTATTTCAATTACGAATAACTTCGAGATTCCCTACAAAGATGTATTTTAATTAAAGGACTACATCTGCTTTCCCAAAACTTGCCCATTACTGTTTTGGTAATATTTTCTGAAGCCTGAGTTGAATTTAGAATTCATCTAATACATTTTATGACATTTGCCTTGCTATGCCAATGTGATTTCATTATGCCATGCTAGTTAATTGATACGTTCTTTACGATTCCACTCTCAGTACAAATTTTAGAGCCCGGATTCATGGAGCATTAATGTTATTCCACTTAAGGCACGCTAAATAAGAGTATGCTACATACAAGAGAATGCTAAAAATAACCTTCGTTTTTAGTCAGCTATTAATTGTGGCATGCCATTGCACTGAGCTTTGTAAAGGCTTAACCGATTCTAAAATTCATCGGGGTTTTTTCCCCAACCAGGACAAATGTTTGTGTGATGGACATAGATCACCTGGTGTTATACTAATTTTACTTATGAATGTTTTTGATTTTGTAATTACACAATGCCCATTAACAAAAAAGGTATATAAATATTCTATCAGTTACCTGGTTCCCAAAGTATAAACTTTGCTAGTCCAAGCCTAGATAGCGTTGCATAAAGCTCCTTGGCAAAAAAAAACCTGTTAACATTTTACTGCAAAGGGTATTTTCCAAGGAGACTAGGATAAACATATACCTAAGCTAATTTCACTAAAAGGGCACGCCTACGTGGAGCCATAATACCATAACTGCTTAATAAATATATGCAGCCGTTTGTCATACGTGATATAAGTTTATGTATAATTTCATGGCAAATGCGGATTTCCCAGTGATAATATGATATAAAAAGGATTTCGTGAACTCCCTACGATAGATATCATCTTAATGGATGTTTAAAAAAATAATAATGAATGCTGTGAAACTAAATGATTTTGTGTTTGGTACTGATTTAGTCGATTGAAAAGTAACATCCATCCATTTAAATCCAATTAAATTATTAGACTAACATTTTCTATGTTTTCCTGCGGTAGTACATTTTTCGGATTAGGTTGAAAATGAAATACTGTGTTTTCCGTTTCTAAATGAAATACAATTTTGTAAACCTCTATCCCAAATCCCTTTCTTAGACTACGTAAAAACAACACGCCTACCCTTATTGTTATATTTCCTATAATTATATTCTTATAATATTTTCCTATAATTCCAAGTGTCTATGTTAATGTTGATTTTCATAGCTTAAAATCTGATTGGAGTAGTTAAAGTAGAAAGTTTTATTAAAAAGAAACAGTTTATTTGCAATTAACCCCTGACGAAAAAACGTGTTATAAGTTTGTAGTGTGTATCTGTGTGTTTGTCTGTAGCATCATTAGCTCTTGAACGGATGAACCTATATTTTTTTTCATTTGGAAGGAGTCTTAATCGAGAGTGTTCTTAGCTATGTTTATAAAAAATTTGCTCAGCCGTTTGAAGATCGTCACCTCGTTTCTTGTTGATGAAAAGATAAAACTACTCTCATAGGTCTGATCGATTTGAAATTTAAAACCAATGATCAATGATATTGCAATAGCATGATAACCTTGGCTGATGCGCAGGCATCACCAGGATCTTGCAGGATTCCCAATCCTCTAGAAGAAAACAGCATAGACTTGATGAGCCAATGAGTTTTTTCACTAGAAAAATTGATGTGTGCTATACCACGTTCTCAAAACGCTGAAGGAAAACATCGTGAGGAAAGAATTAAAGGGTGCCTCGAAGAGGCTCTTTTTGTGCACTTGACACGTGTCTTCGAATTTTTTTATGTTGGACAAGCCGGTTTCCTGGCAATGTTTGCCTACAGGTTTGAGAATGTGGTATTGCATACATTAACACATTGATTTACCTCTGTATTTAAATGAGCGACCACCGAATTGAAACTTGGCGTCCATATCAACGCTCTGTGCAAATATATGCAAATTTACGCTTATGAGTGAGGTAATTACATTTTATTGACAACTATGCTCCCCTATATTGTTTCGCTAATGTACTAGGACATAAATCCTTTCCGGATCCACTCAGATTTAGTTTAACCAAGCCTTATTTCACAAATATGGTCATTTTTACTTACCATTTTATTCTTAGAAGTGTAGAATAATATTCTCATCATATTAATTATTTCTTTTCCTTGAATTCCTAAATACACTGATGAATATTCCGGAGCGCGGTTCTAAATGAAAGGGCCTCCTGAAAGGGTAATAAAATATAAATGTTGTCAATTACGTATTCCGTATCTTGAAGCTTGATTATGACCACAGACTGTGACATAGTTCTTTCGTCATTCAAACTTTATTTTGTGGTACGACGTCACAAAGCTCCAACCAACAGCAGCATAGATACATTTGACAGTGAACATTATTAATGAATATATCAAATTCTTGTGTCACAATGTTTGTAACAAAACTTCTCTGAAACGGCGTGACCGAGTTTTGTGATTTTTTTTTGTTTATATTTGGTAGGTCTGAGAATAAAACGTTAACTATTTCTCATACCCCTAAGTGATAACGGTGGTCTACCCCATTTTTTTTGTAATTTTTGTTCATCTATTTTTATTTGTTTATAATTCAGCATTTAAAAATACACACAACCCTTAATTTTCAAGAATATTTACCAATTTTAGATTGATTTGACAGGCCTCATAACTCAGTCCATAGTAACCCTGCCTACTACGCTGGTGGTCGGCTGGTAGGTCGTGGGTTTGATTCCCACCCAAGGCAAACATTTGTGTGACGAACATAGATGCTTAGTCTCTTTATTTAGAAAAAAAGTATATAAGTATTATAACACTTGCCTGGTTTCCATGATAATAGCTGTGATAATTTGGCATGCTAATAAGCAGCAGCGGCAAAGAGACTTCTGCGTCGGACTCTGCTGGTACACAAATAAGAATACTGCATGCATGCAATTTGTTAAAATAGAAGCGGTTAGTGACTACTTAATCACCTATCACAATCAACTCAAGCATCTTTCGTTACTTGTATCTACTAGCCGCGTCCAGCATTAGGTGGTGGCGCAGATTGCGAGACTCGTGTGTGACGAGGCTTAATCTCAGTTCAATTGGTATATTTCCTAACTTAGATGTTTTATTTAACACAGTAGGCAAATTTTGGAACACACTTACAGATGATCGAATTTATGATCTGTTAATTTTTCTTTACCTTGAAACTTTCTGCGTAGTATATAAGCGTTTGAACCACTGCCCAGAACGAGCTGTTACGAGATATTTCTGCCACTCGACAATATTTTACCAACTTTCCGAGAAAGCGTTTTCTGTATCTTTCGCAGCGTGAAACATTGGCTTGCTTAAGTTGAAACTTGGCTTTTATTTCGGTATCAGGTGTCCACATTAATTTGAAAGAGTATCTTTCCACGGCCTCACGGCAACAGGTGTGTGCTGTGGCGCAGGCGCGGCACTCGCGTCGATACTCCCCCCCGCGCGCGCCGCCTCCCACCCGTACCCATTCACAGCCGCACACATGCATACAGCCTTCTCGTGTACTCACACTATCACATAAAACATAAATTGAACACACTCACACTACCATTCACTTAACCCTCTCTATCCGAATATACTAATCAGTTGGTAAAATCCAATGCTAACCGCACTTCGGAGCGCATTGGTTAAATTTTTGATAAGCAATGTTGCATTGATGAGAATAAAAAACGACAGTAATAGAACCAAGGGAGCAATCTCTTTATATTAAGACTAAGGCTCAAAAGGATCTATCGTGGCATTGACTGAACAATTAGAACATGACCAAACTCTTGAACATAACATATCTGATTCCAAATTAACCTAAAATAATCTATATAATAACCTAAATAGTTTATTCCGGTAGAATCACAAAAACACTGCATACCTAAAATAAAGCTTGAAATTTGAGTTCTGATTCGTAGAGTGGATTTAAATATGTTTGTAGTCTCGATTGAGACTGCGGAATTTTGAGCATAGATATAAAATTAGAATACACTTAGAAAACTAAACTTTCGTGATCTAGATCATTATTGGTCAGGTAACTCCTCAAGTTATTCACTGACCTGAAAAAGCACCTAAGCTGTGATGATAAACTTTGTTGAGCAAGGCTCATCCACTGCTGGATAAAGGCCGCATAGTCTATTCAATAACAAACTGATATCGGATCGTTTTTATTTCTATGGTGGCGTATTCTAGAGTGAGTTCTCACATTTGCAGTAAAAGTTAAAATAAAAAAAAGTTTAAATCTTACCAAAATGTGGCGTATGGAATCCGAAAAACAATCCTGTGACTATTTTTTGTGTGAACAGGTTGTTACGCCTTCCAAAAGTCAAAGTCAAAAACTTTATTTCCATAGAATTCATAAATAAATGGCTTGGAAACGTCAATAATATTCAAAACATAAGGTCACGCGTTCTTATCGATAAGTTTGACGCCTGTTTAAACCCTATCCAACCCTCCATGGGGAAGATGGCTTGGAAACGTCAATAATATTCAAAACATAAGGTGACGCGTACTTATTGGTAAGTTTGACGCCTGTTTAAACACTATCCAACCCTCCATGGGGAAGAACAGCCAAGAAACCTCTAATGGAGGGAGGTATTTTTTCTTCAGTTACGTAGTTGAATGTAACATAGCAACATTCTGCGCTTTTAACATATAAGACATCACGATTATGTTTGTCACCACAGGCAACAGCATTACAAATCGTCTTAAGATTTTGAGGTGTTCTAAGCTCAGAGATATGTTAATTATTCAGGGGTATACTCATGTACTAACTTTAAGTCAGGTTATTCAGGACCGCTGGGAGTTAGGGCCATGAGACAGCGATATTACACGGTTCCATTTTGCCTTTCAGTTTGGGTGTACCGATTAAATTAAGTGACGTACATAAAAAACATATTAATGAGATACATATAAGAGTGGTAAAGGCTATCGAATTCCGGCCAAGAATTGTGTTTCAAGCCAAAAAACTTTATTTCCATAGAATTCATAAAGAAATAGCTTGGAAACATCAATATGAAACGTCTTTAAGTAGTTCAAAAGATAAGGTCACAAGTAATTATCGCTGAGTTTGACGCCTGTTCAAACCTTATCCGACCCTCCAGGGAAAGAACACAAAAGAAACCCCTAAAGGAGTATTTTTCTCGAGAGCACCTTGTAACATCCTTAACATAAAAAAAAACAATATATTGTTTTACCGTTCATCATCTATTTTAGTGTAACGATATTTTTGATGATCCTTGATGAGCCTTGTTAGCAACCTCACCGATCAGTCGTCAATTCAGTACTTTTTTTATTAATATTTCATTTATCAATTCACAAATAACGTTAATTCCCAAGCGTACGTACGACCTAATTTGACTACTTATTCCGAGCTAAGTAAATTGAACTGCTCCCATTTGGATTACATGTAATATATTTAAAACAATTTGACTGAAGGATGTTACTGATATTTTAAGAAATATTTTGCGCAGCAAAGTGAAAAAAAACGACTACGTCGCCAGTGAACGAGAATGATTCTCATTATCTCGTTCTTGTGGATGACATGTTTTTTCCAGTTATTTTGATTTTGAAATTACTGAATTGATTTTGATGAAATTTCTATGTGACCAATATGAGAATAAATAGATTCGAAAACATTAATGAATTTTTGAAATTGGTTTATTATTGACGGTGATATGAGGTAAAATATATAAAAAATTACCCGATTTATAACCTTCTCATTCTTTGAAGTCGATTAAAAATAAGATCGAATAGATACACAGGAATTGGATGTATCACCTTTTTTTTTTTATTAAATCATCTTTTGGGTGAATATTGGTGACAACGACGCCACCGTCTGGCCGATGATATTTTTCGGAATGGAAATGAAAAATTATCCTAAAGACTAAGCATCTCACAGCACGCAGTCAATTCGTGAAATAAACCATTTAAATAGGTCAATAAATTTATGTGAGTAATATACATTTATTATTGCAAACAAGTTTTATAAAAAAATACTGATTTAACTGATTAAATAATTAATTAACTGATCACAACCAGTACGGATTCTGCCAATTACACTAATTAATTGAAATATATACAAAGAATTATAAATTTAACTAGACTATTAAGACAAACTTATTTCATTTAAATATCTACTAATCAAATATACAACAATTTCTTCAGAAATAAATTAAAGATAAAAAGAAAAAAAAAAAATTGGGATTACTCCTTAAATTTCATAAACGTAAATGTGATTCCTGATTAGAGTGATTTTGTTATAAGGATTGAGGGTAGGGTTGAAATAAAATCCCAAGAATTTTAATTTTCTATTTTCGATATAATTATCTGCCTTTAATGATAGCAAACTTAGCACCCCACCCTTGATATTTTCGTCTGTATGTGGGCGCTAACACGTAAATTCAGCCAAAGTTAAAATTGACTATTTAGCTTGATTATTTAATGATCATACCTTAAGTAATTTCAGTTTGGCACTGAACTATACTTGGTTTTAAAACACGCCCAAGCAGTAAAAGTGCGTGGATCACGGAACACGGTAGTGTTTATTTTCGTGATTAGGCGCGAGGGAAATCATGGTAGGGAGTGGCAACCCCGCGTAACACTCGAACGATATTGCTTAAAAACTAACTTCTAATATATATATATATATTATATATATATATATTATATATATATATATATATATATATATATATATATATATATAATAACAGTAATGACAGTGTAATTGTATAATATAACTACTGCCAAAGGAGTATTTCTGTTTCTTAGAATCTCTTTCTTGGTGTTATACCATTCCGCTTAAGGAGCAAACGGTTCACCAGCACAACAAGTAAGCCGTTTGTTAGCTTTTAGAAAAGTGCCTCCAACAACCCAGGATTTGCACAATTACTGTCTGTGCTCAACTTTGCTAGTACTTTCAAGTTATACTTACATTTGTTTTAATTAGACAAATATGTTACCAACATGACAAAAAATTTTAGCTCAACAAAACTATCAGCAATAAAAGTATAGTATAGGAATACTACGTGATATCTTATTTCCAAAGTTTTCAGGATGTAATATTGAGCAGTGTGTACATAATACATCAAAAAGAATAAACTATTTTAGCAGCTGAATGAGTGATGAAGTGTCCTTTAGAGATCACATTGGAAATAGATTCTAGTGACACCTTTTGATAGGTATTGATAATGTTCGATCAAAAGGGATAATGCGGTTTGACGGATCGGTAATAGTGGAGGAAAACACGTTCGCATTCATGTCTTTTACATTATTGTAATGATAAAAATGATTGATATTTATTTCGAAACACAAACGTGCCACGTTATTTTGTACAAATTATGTCCTATGCGACAAATGTTGCAATAAAAACAAACACTAAATAGTCTACGTCATAGCTTACTGTACGTGCAGAGTAATCGTATGTGGCCATAATTCTATCAAGACTTCGTTTAACATGCGCGTACGTGTAACTACACGATTGTGTTTACGACGTACACGAGCTCAAGCTTGGCAAATGAATTACTTGTATACAAAACACAATAACCACGAGTAATGAAATATCTCCTCATTATGAGACTCAAGCCCTCATAACTCTGGGATATATGGGATCATTTGGAATTCTCTGCAGCTTTTACTAAAAATAGGAACAAAGTTAACTTGTTCGAAATTGTTTAACTTAAATGACAATATTTCTTTAAATAATATTGGTTAAGTTAAATGTATGGGGTTTAAAACCATATATCTATTTCTGTGGCTTATAATTCAAAACTACCACCATCAAAACAAGTCAGAGTATAAAGTCACGTTTAATCCCAAAGTATATGAAAAAACATAATATATAGAACGTACGTGAGAAAATGTTTATAAATCTCGTTTATAAATCAAAATTGAAAATAAGCTAAATGTTTTTTAAATCTCGCCGAGTTGGTTCCATAGGTTGGTTTACACGTGGCCATTCACTCAGAAAACTCTGTCCCAACCGGATTTCACACGCAACTTTTAATTCATTGTCCCCCAAACCAGAATAGGATAATTGAAACACATGGTAAACTAATTACTTAAATTTTGTTTCTTATAATGTCATAGTTTTACAAAATTCTTTCCCAGTTGGCAATGATTAAATGTTACATCTCCTATCGGGCTAGGGGAATAAGAATACTAATAATATACCACAGGGTGCGCTTGTGACGGAACCCTGACCCTCAGTTTACCTTAACTGGCCGGCGCGGCGGGGTGGAGTCGCAAGAGCGGAACCGGTGGAAGTTTTAAAGGGCATAACGCCGGGATTAACTCTCAGTGAAACCGCAGTCACCTCTCCACACCCCTTGGCCGTCGTCACAAACGTTGACCCTTACGCTGCTTTTCACTGACGGCACTCATGGGGGCCTGTTTTGAGGGCGGCGGGTCATCACCTGCCTCAAATATTTTTTATGGCACAGAATTGGCAGGTGCCGAGTCTCATCGCAATAGCCCATTAAGAAGATAATATAGTGTTCAACCGCAATATTCCGAAATTCTCCATAATATCTATAATAGCTTTAGCATCTTCCCTTCACCTATCCGTAATAAAACCCTATATAAAACGAGCCTCTTAGTGTTGGCTTCGGTTCCACTAATGCTTCTAAAGGACCGGGCTACGATCTGAGATAAAAATTGGATGAGAGGTATAATTATATTAATAATATTATATATAATAACCCGTAAAACACTGCATATGACATCTAATGTTCCATTAGCTTATATCAAGTGAACACTATGTTGTCTGTAGAGCGTTTGTAGCCAGGGCCTACACCGCACCGTAGCAACCATGATACGTAAGAATGCAAATAAACGAGGCAATATTTATACAGCTGAGAACGAGTATGTCTCTATAGCCTTGTGTCGCTTTGTCTCAACACAAAGTTAAATAAACTTTTTGCTCTTCTTTGAAAATTTTACTTTATTCACGAAGTAATATTAGAGGCGTAAACGCGTGAGCAATAAGTAACGTCGAGGAAGAAAATTATAAAAAGATAATTTTATCTCGGGAAACAGTTGGCAGTAATATCGTATCGTGGTGTTAAGTTAAAAGGAGCGGGTGTTTAATCTAGTCGGTGGCGGCCGGCACGCGACCACTTGTTACCGTCCCTCGTCTCGGCGAGTGTTAGCGATGTTTCTCCGAACCAGAAAATTATTAACTGCGTTTATACTTGTGTTGTGTGGTGTGCTCGTCGACTACTTATTATACCTTTGCCGTTTTCATAAAACAAAGTATACATTTTCAGCGTGAAACAGTACTTTTGTTTAAAATTTAGGTTTTATAACAAACCTTTACCCTCGTTAGTGTTTAGTTCAAAACTTTCAACTGAAACAATTAGCTAAAATTTTGCACGATGCTTTTGACAAGATATGAGTAGTTTGTTTTTTATTGTTTTCTGATAAATTTGTTTGGAAACATTTATTTTCAACAAAAATATAACTATTTATATTTTGTTATTCGTGAAGCAAACAATAGTATTAATTTATATTTATGTTACTCGTAGACTTTATTTTTAATACATACTTAATATAATATTGTAGCCCAAATAATTTACTACATATTTCTTAACAATTTGTAATTACTACATGTTTATTTCTCACTCCGAGAGGGCGAATCCGGAACGGTGTAAGCTTGTGATGACTCTAGAATTTGTAACAATAACTAGACACTATCGATCATTTTCTTTTCTTTAAATCATCTGAAGCTCAATAATGTTATTTATTAAGTACCAGCTGTTGCCCGCGACTTCGTCCGCGTGGAATTTGGTTTTATCACGCACGCCTATTTGACCCCTCGGAAAAGTAGCCTAAGTTACTCCTTGTTACATCAGCTATCTGACTGTGAAAGCCCCTTTAAAACCGGTCCAGCTGTTTCCGAGATTAGCCGGAACAAACAGAAAGACAGACAGACAAACAAACATTGTAAAAAAATATTGTTTTGGTATATGTACCGTGTGTACATCCATATGCACTTAGTAAAAAGCGGTTATTTCAATATTGCAAACAGACACTCCAATTTTATTTATTTGTATAGATGTATACATTTATAGATTTACATACATGTAATCAGCTGCGAGAAAGGTGAAAATTCTAGAACTCTTCCATAGTCGAAAGATATACGGAAGTCGTCAATTCCCAAAAATGATCTATTTGCTATCCAAAATGTGGGGAACGTGAAGGCTTTAAACTTTCTGTATGGATTATATAATTTAAAACCCTTCATAAAAACATACCTAGTTATTTTCTTCTTGTTGACGTTATTTTCCGCCTGAAAATAAATATTCCAAGCACGAACATGCTCGTTAGCACTGACAATTCTACATAACTAACGAAGATAAACAAAACGTTTGTTCTACTCAACCTTTCTTTATGAACTAATGGTATTTTTGGTCACATTTCGAATAGATTACATATTAGTAGAAGTAAACTTCGTATGCTTAAATTCATATTATTTTGTTGTTTTAAGAATGGACAGTTGAAGGCTATAATATTATGTTTTATGAAAATAACAAGAATTCAATTACGAAATTAAAAACCAAAAACAAAATGATATTATTACACAAAATGGTTTTATGATCATAAAGAAATCTAGAACGTAAAATGTTCTTAATTAAAATATTTTACAGTCGCATACTTGTGAAACACTGTTGTCAATATACTTAAAATAGACGTGACTTACAAAGGGTTTCATTACTTATATTGGAAGCGAAAATGTTTGTGGAGTTAGGCCGTATTTATTGATAAACGTATATTAGTGGTATATTAACTAGTTAATGTTTTGTTTTTATCCGTGACAAGTGGTTTTGAATTCCATCTAAAAATAAAAACAAATGACCTAATCTTTAAGAATAAGAATCTATTGTTAATATAAGTTAATGATTATTGCCCATAAACCTTAACGTTTTATTAACTTGAGCGCCAGCAAAGCAAATAGAACTATCAAAAACAATATTATGTATAGTTTAAAGTCATGTTGTACAAAGGTATAGTAAATTCCAAGTCACATTGCGTCTACAACCTTAAGTTATAAAGATGAAACGTCTCATGTCCCTGTAATTTGATTTCGCGTCTAAAATGGGTGATTATACTTCCAACAGGCATGATGACATTACCACCCCAGACGAACTTTTTGCATACAGTTACAATGGTGCAAAATAGGTCAATCTAATTTGCCCGCTATGACATTCGCGAGGTACAGTTGAAGCTGATAAATTTACACTTCGTCTATATTATGTATTATAAATATAGACATATAGTCTATACTATACACCATACTTTTTGACAAATATTTAGACAAATAATAGTTGTAGAATATGCACCACAAAATCTATATACCTACATGAGAATCAAAACCTTGACTGATGACTGATTAAGGAAATGCACAGCCTAACCAGATTTAGAGGGTAATCGTGAGATTAGAAAATAATTTATGAAAATTTGCATTAAAAGCAAGAGTGGAGTGGTAGTGGAAAACTTAAAGCACATTTATTTCAAAAACGGCTGCTACTATTTTCTTGGTCTTTACTTGCAACTCCGGGCCGTCAGCTCGTTCCATCACTATCACATAAAAAGAAACCTAAAATAAAATAAGCAACAAAGTTTTTCGAATTTAATTTTATTAAATTCCTGGATAATAAAAATGGAAAAATAAAAATTAAGTAAATTATAAAAATAGATTTTTCTATTTAAATACTATTTTCCAACCTGCTTGCGGTAGGAATACAATAGAATGGGAATCAAAAGTTTCATCAGCGCACTGATTCCTATCAAAGTAACGTTTGTTCAAGCTATTCAAAGCCGTCTCCGGTTTTAATGTCAAACGAAGATTATTATCTCGAAGCAGAACCTGCAACAATTTTCTAGCGGTATTTTTTTTATTAATATGAATGTTACAATGCATGCAGCGAATGTTGTCGAGTGAAAATTAACATATTTCTACTTTTCATCGAACCTGTTTGTATTGCTAAATCAATTTTGATACTAAATTTCAGGAAAAAAGGCAGAACATGATACTTACTTACTATACTTACTTGATAACTATATTATACCGTTCGATTCAGTATTCTGTAAGAATATAAACTGTAGAAGTGCATGTAATTTTATATAATTTAAGATGCGTAACTAGTACAATCGGTGTTTGTCGCATCTCCCGATATCAGAAAAGTATTTAAACGGAGATTGTGGGGCTTAACTTGTTTTGGGACATGAAGATACTGAATTAGATATAACATTAGAGGATATAATGTTGTAACATAATAAGTAAATTAAATATATCGTCCCTGTAGTTGGAAAACTAAATAACTAACAAAACCAAAATCGGGAGAAAAACGCGATTTACTATTTTATTGCGTGTAATATGGCTATAAATTTTTGTTTGGGAACATTTTTACCATGCATCTTTTGCTATGTTATAGATTGTTACTTAAGCTATTTTTCAATATAACGGTCTTATACGTTAGTTAATTAGTTTGTAAGAAAAAAAATAAAAAGCGACTATGTATTTTTCCCTCAACAAAGTATTAAAGTTTTTAAGCACGTATTTATTTTTTCATGTCAGTTATTTAGTTTTTCTATATTAGCTAATTAATAAAATTGAAAATAAAAATTATATAAATGCTCTTGTTTAATTATTGCTAACTGCATTGATCCTGTAGAGCGTAGAAATGTGTCGAAGGAAAACTGAATAAGTAACTTTATGCATTTTATTCGCCGCAAAGTTAACACTTAATTACACTTAGCTATTATATTGCTGAGTTAACTATTTCTCCTGCGCTACTTTTTATCATTACTTCAAAATGCATTTTTTCATCTTTGACATCTTGACAGGTTCATTTTTGTATATCTTTTTATTGAAATACGATATCAAAACTTTAGTGACACAGAAAGATGCAGCTTGAATTGGACTTTATGAAGGTGCTATAAAGTCGATTTGGCAAAATGTGTTAGTTATTTAGTTTTCCAACTACAGGGACGATATGCCGGAATATGTTTGTGTTTTAGTGTACATTACCTTTTGACTCTGCAAAAAACCTACCAATAACAAATTTTCAAAAACAGCTGAAACTTATTACTTGAGTTTCAAGTAAACTCTCTCAACTCTTTAAGTATGTAATACATTACATAGTTTATAAAATTTCTTGCGAAAAACCATAGCTAGTTGAGTAGGTGTATGACATACCAGCCATTTGTTTTACATTATGAACGAACTAATCTAATTCCATTCACTCCATCTATTTTAACTAACAATCAGTAAAACATTGACAAATTACGTAGCTATTATTCTGTAATTTTCTTTGGTCTTCCTAAAATGATTGAACATTAACAAAATTGACTGAACACAGTGAACAAAGTTTTTGATTAGACGCTGTGAAAGGCACAGCGGGACCAGTTTCCATGCCAGCAATAAATAAATCAGCCGAGTGCGAGATAGACTCATGCACCGAGGGTTTCAGACCAAAATATGTTTTTGGACTTTACTTCTTAACAATTAATTAATGGGTAGTATAATCAAGCGTTACAATAAAAGTCATCACACTAAAGAGTACTTCAGACGCGAGCTGGAACTAACACGGACATTTTTTTTTATCACAGTTGTTAGCAGTAACTCTGCCTTCTGTATTTAGGTCGTAGGTTCGATTCCCACCCAGGATAAACTTTGTATAATGAACACAGATGTTAGTTCTGTCTGTGTTAAAACGGCTGAAAGGTTTGTATTGAAAAAAATGATATAAGTATTCTATTAGTTAAATGACACCCAGTACGAGTTCATAGTACGAGCTATCGTTAGTTTGCGGCTATATAGATGACGATGGTGTTTGAAATGTCCATCAGTACTTATTTTTATATTTTTCATTTCGGGATTTTAAAGTTGCTTGACTTTACCGGTTTCTATTATTTGTTGCTTTAGAGTTTTTTTTCATACGGAGTTTGTTGCTTGAATGTATTTCTGTTTTTATAATCACATTATTACAGAACCAAATTAAAAAAAAGTTTTTATTATAAGTGAAAAGTGTGCCAAAATTAGGCATATTCCATAAAAATTGTACGTTTACGTTTTACGTTGTTGATCGGAAAAAGGGCTTTATACTGTTGAACTGGAAATATACAGTAAAAACAAGTCTAATCGGCCACAGAAACTAGATATTCAATTGTTTTCTCCTTAGATTTGTAGTCACGCACGCGTTTTACTGAATATGCTTTTATATTCGAATTTGGGATTTTTTGCTTTCAGTATTATTGCATTGTCTGTAAATTCAATATCGTTTTCATTCATTCATGGATGAAATGTGAAAAGGAGTTTAATGAAAAGTAGTAATCATGTAACCGCTGGAGCGAAGTAATCACTCACATAATATACAACTACTTTTAACATAACATAGCGTTACCCTCGTCTCTTTGGTATTCCCAATTCTAATAATAATGTTTCACAATATAATACTTTGCATTGTATATGTCAATTCTACAATTAACTTCCCATTGAAATTGATATTTTACACGATAATATTCGTACATTCAAATTAAAATTTACTAAATTAAATATCTGAATGCAATTATAGAAATTACTTTCTTGTTTTGTTTGTGTAATTTCTGATATGTTAAGCCGAAAATGTTATAAGTTATAAGCGTGTGTTGATGGTGTGATGGTATAAGTTGTCACTTTTCGAAAATGTTATTGATACAAATGCTGTGTTTAAATTAGGGTTAGTAGACGTAGTAAATAAGTTATTAACATTTACATACTTTATTTATCATAGGGTTTGTAAACTGTTTTTGTACGTAAATTATAAAAATAAAAATTCCATAAGCGTGGGGTTCTTCTCTGATAGCGATAAGTGCTATTCATTAAAATAATTATTTGTGTAGCAAAACGAAAAACCGACTTCATCGCCAATGAACGAGAATGATTCTTCATTAACTCTCACTTGGATGACATATTTTTTCCAGTCATTTTGAATTAAAAACCTAACTACCGACTACATGAATTTTCTATGAGACAAATCTATCAAAGTATACAATTTTTTTTTTAATCGGTATATAAACGACGGAGATGTAAGGTAAACATAAAAAATGCAACCGAATTGATAACCTCCTCCTTTTTAAGTCGTTAGATAAGTACTTATCTCTCTTACATACTATCGCTCGGTAATTATCTTTTAAAGTTTGGTAATATAAGATCGATAGTCCATTTTCATAATTACTCAATGTTTTATTTTGTCTAGCTGATGATTACCCATTAATGAAGCAGGTATCTAATTTATAGAACAACACGTAAAGAAAAAACAAAGGAAAATTAGCATGCCTCATCGGAAGGAAAACAAAAAAAAGGGTTAGAAGCTTTATGACTACATCTCAATAAGACTAGACAGCAGGTATGACTAGATCGCTTTAAGACTAAATCTCAAAATGACTACATCGTATTAGGGCTAAATAGCTGTCCGACCACATATGCATATGCCCTGTTGTCAGAATGACTTAATATGATATGATGTACTATGGTGTTTAAAAATGGCACTTCAGTTCAAGCAAACACTTCAGTATATATACCCACTTCTTAGATAAAAACTAGCTACTTACCATGGAGTTCCGGAACCAAAGAATAAATTAAAGCAATTGCCACTTTGACGTTTTATTTTTCAGTACATATAAAAAAAATTAAATGTGATTATGAATTGGGCCTTTTAAATGCTTTTCGGACCGTGTATCCAAATGCGACAGTTACAGGATGCTTTTATCATTTTAACAAAGCAGTATGGAAAAAGGCGAAAGATATCGGTCTGACGAAATATAAAGAAGGACAAGACATCACTAGGATGATTGCTAATTTGCTTCTCTTGCCGTCATCTTATATATTAGATGGATGGTCAGCTATTGTAGAAAGTTCTATAAAATCTCCAGAAATAAAGGCATTCACAATCTACTTCCGCAAGCAGTGGCTGAAGAAAATTGTATTTATTTCCTGTGCATATGAAAAACACAGGACAAATAATAGTTTAGAGGCATGGCATCGTCGCCTCAATGTACGGATGCAGCACAAAAGCACGTTGTTGTTATTTTTGTTTAATTTAAAAAAAGAAGCACAGATTCAAGATAAAAGAAGCCTAAATGCCTTATTTGAAGTTAACCGAAAAATGAACATCTTAATATTTAATCGAAAATATAAAACCGAATTATGCAAACTTGAAACACAGGAAATTACGCCTTTAGTTTTTCTAAAAAATTTCAGTGATTTAAAACTTAGATATAAGTAGAAATAGTATGAAAGTCACTACTTTATTAAAGGTAACTATTTAGGTATTGAGAAAAAAAACTATGTTCTGATTATCGACATAACTATACATTAGAAAACAAACGACAACTCAGTCGTTACGCTATCTGGTCTTTTGGCGATTTAGTCCAAAAGCAAATGTAGCCCTAATACGATGTATTCATTTTGAGATTTAGTCTTAAAGCGATCTAGTCATACCTGCTGTCTAGTCGTATTGAGATGTAGTCATAAAGGTTCTAACCCAAAAAAAAACACATTTTTCTCGATCGAACTTGAAGGCCTTTTTACAGGGTACGATGGCCTTATAAGTAAGCGTCTAGCGTTTGGTATAAAATAGTCAAATCAAACTATTTTCTAAAATTTGCTTTTGCTTACAAACCCCTCAAAAAACTAACATTTTTAAAATATACCAAAGTCACTGAATTTTCACAATACGGAATATATTTACTACATTACTTAACTGCCTTAACAAAAAGAAATCTTTCAGTTTATCTACGTTCTAATAAGAAAAATCTAATCTAAAAACAATCAGGAATTTGAACAAAAAGTTAACTACATTACTTTTTGAATATCCAATTTCTAGTCCCAGAGAGACTTAAACTTGAGTCAGTAACTTGATTTCAGGTTTAGCAAAGCAAATACAATTGTAATTCTTGTGGATTAAACCAGAATTCATTTACACCTTCTGTACCATCAATTTTAAAACAATTGAAAAATGTACTTTTGCGTGCCAATTTGTTCTGATGTAAAACGTATGTTAAAACAGCTTTTTTTTAATTTGAGATTTCATGTGTCATTGAATGTGAAAAGAAATTATCCAGATATTATTGGAAATACAACACAAAATCTGATGTTACCTATGATACACCATACCCATAAAATTTACACATACTGATATATACACATACATAGACGAATAACACGGGAATATGTGACAGAAACAGCTGGGTTATACAGAACGGTGTATATTCCGAGGTACATAGACCGGCTCCCGAAGGCGGAATGTCGTACGCAATAGATAGGCTCACCCTCTGTGTATAATAATAAATTACAGGTACAGGTACTGCATACATTACAATAACAAGAACGGTAATTCCACTCACCAAATAATTTCAGAAAACCAATTTTTGGTTTCAAACGGCACAATCTGTTGCATGAGAACTGCTTGGTTTAGGTACATTTGTGTTTAAATTTACATTTGTGTCGCATGGTGTTAATCAATGAAGGAAGCCATCGTATGTTACAAGCACGAAAAGGCTACCTTAAAAAAAGGCTTTCAAATTTTAATTTAACCTTAATTAAAGTAGGTTTTAATTCTCAGAATGATATCACATAACCCTTGAGAACTGTCACTTTATCTTCTTAGTTCTAAGTTCGTGGGCGCTATTTTATTTCACAATAAGGGACTTGTTGGTATTTCCACTTCAAGGATTTTGGGTTTAAATTGGTTATTTGTTGAGACTCATTCCTAGAACTCGAATTTGCCTGTTGACATGGTACATAGACATAGTCAGCTAATAATAATCGCAGCGACGCGACGGGTGGAAGGTGAATTCTATTTATTTTAGTGAATTAGTGAATTTTATTTATTTTAGTAGCGAGGTAACTCTATACCGATAACCAATTAGCATTGTAATTCAGCAACTATTTAGAACCATTGTTTAACTTTGAACTAATTTGGACAAGATAACTGTTTAAACGTTCCGAACCGAGTTTGAACCTCACCCAATCTCCCGTACTTTCTTGTAAGTGTTGTTCTTGTAACAACATTTGAAAGCTTCATTAAACTTCGACGTAAATATCCAATACTGTAGTTTAAGCGAGTCATTATCAACTTGTTACTTCAAAGCTACCTAATTTATTTACCAGTATTTATAGTATAGTGTACTACTTAACAGAATTCGAAGATATAAAAAGCTTTTGTCTTATACAACCAGTACGAATTCTAGATTTTTTTAGTTGATTCTTTTTTTGAGCTTAACTTAATTATAATGCTTATTAATACAATATATATGTATTAATGTATATTATCTTTAAAGTAAACTTTTGTTCACTTCACTGCACTCACCGTTATTAAAACTATCACATTTTTGTTTATTCTAATTACACAACTAATATTTAATTTTAGTTTCTAAATATAAAATAATGTATACACACTCGTACGGCTCCTCACGATTCTCGAGTTAAACTCGCACTTAGCGGTGCAAGGAGACGAAGCTTATCTCTCTCGTTAATCTTTGCATTTGTCATTTTTCTTTCAACTGTTTATCTGGATCAAAAATGGAATAAAAATGAGCGAAAAATACACTGAAGGGAAAAATTGTTACATGTAAATAAAACAAAAATACTTTAAATAGCAGTACCTATAACTTGTTCTAAGTTCGCCCGGAGAAGTACTGCCACCACACTTGGTAATCTGCCGCCAAGCTGTGATGCACTCGTGCTGCTGTGTTCCGGTGGAAGGGAGTGGGTTCCGGTGAAATTGCAGGCGCATGAGACGTGATATCCCGTTCCCGTCTCGGGGTGATGGACGCAACGCGATGCCACTTGAGTCATCTCATACTTATATGGAGAGGTCCTGAGTCGTATGCTGCTATCGATGTTGTCTACGGATACCACTTAACAACAGTGGGCCGTCAGCTCTTGCCTTCACAGAAATTAAAAGCAAAAATCTATAGCAGACTCTCAGATTAACAATTATATTAATCTACGACTAAGATAAATGTAAAACTCCTTGAAACAAACAAGTCTTGGTAAACATTTCAAGATAAAGCCATCGAACCTATCAAACAAATAAGTATGTCGAGTGGACAAGATCTTAATCTAAGATAATCTTCGAGTTTTTCGGCCGTCGAAGCTGAGGTTTTATGGCGTATAATTTGGTTTAAGCATAGTTGGTGGCGCCTCTCCCTCCCACGCACCGATCTCGAAGGTCACTCAAGGACTAACCGATTCTCTTACATTCACAACTGTGACACATTTATTCTGGGACTCAGATAATTTATTCATACTTTTATGCATAATACAAAATACGAGTTTTCTGTTTACGTATTATGAAAGCATGAAACTGCTGAACTTCACTCTTCCTTGCCTGAAATTGTTGTCTGCATTTAGAACACTTATACTGAATACTGGATGACGTAAACAGTCTATATGTTGTTGGATGTGGATATTGTCAGTTATATCCAAGCTTTATAGTTTTTGATGTTCTAGAAATTTTCGGTCTCTTTATGGTTGTTATCTATTTTTGAGTTCATAGTTATATTCATTATACAATTGAAACAAAGGCTCTACTTTCACGAAACTACAGTTTGGCCTATAGAACTTTCGATGAAATTAATAAGATATTTTAATTGTTTCAATACTAGCAGTAATATCAGAGTATCTATTATGCGTGAAAAACTAGAGGTAGAACGAAAGAAAAGAAAGAAAGAAAAAATATTTATTTTGATACAAAAAACTATTTACAAACAATGGACACGTAAGATTATCGAAAAAAACAACAAACAAGCACGAAAATGAGTAACTTCCTACGTATCCCAAACAACCAAATAATATAAAAAATTACTGTATCAAAAAAGGCACCAGCTCAGTATACGTCAGGTTGGAAGTACCAACCCAACACTGGTATTCTGCTGGCACGGGGCGGCCGGCGCGGCGGTCCCGTTAAAAACGCCAGAGTGTGTGTGTGTGTGTTTTCTATAAATAATATAAATGAATATATACTATAAAAATAAAATAATATGTATATAACTTTTTTTATTCTCCATTCTCTAAATCAACTCGATTTTCAACATCATATAAACATATTATACTTTTAATGTGGATCAATTTTAGTATGAAAAAAAAAATTATGATATGTATAATAACAAATTATACTTTTAATGTAGGTCAATATTAGTATGAAAAAATTATGATAAAATTATATATATCTATATATTTGTGTATTCATAAAGTGTTGTAATGTAAAGTTGTAAATATTTATTGTAAGTGAACTATGCATGGAAAATGAATATGTCATTAAAAAATGTATTACGTACCATGTATAATATTTGAAAGAATATAATGTGTTAGTTCGAAATTCTGTATTGTGTGTTTTCATGAAATTATAATTATGGGTGCAAGACGGTCTGGGACACGTAGGATAAGAAGTAGATAACTGTACCATAACTGTATACAATATTATTGGGCATTATATAACGCACGCATCTTACATTAGAAAGATAAGTGGATAGAATTAACCCAAACGAAAAACAGGAACAGTAGGAAATAAACATGACTGACAGTTGTACCGTTAGACAATGCATTACCCAAAAAATTTTGCAAGATCCTTATCAGATCTAAGACGCTCCACCATTTTACCGTCCTCTTTCCTCACATATATTTTCCCCTCCCTGGTCCAGACATATCTGTAGTGAGCGCGACGAGCCGCCTCCCGGGTTCGCGCGAACAGTTGCCGGTTGGTGCGAGTTAATCGCTCATTTATGTAGACGCGTTGCGGTGCACCCGCCAGTTGAAGGTCGGCGCTGGTGATGACGCGGCGGACTCGCGCGGCCGCGATCAGCTGAGGTACATAATTGAATAGTATTTCTAACACAACACACAATGAAACGTGTCTTTTGCTTGACCACCAGTAATAGATAATGCAAACTAGATTAATACTCTCAGTAATACGTAGTTTCCAATCCAGTAGGTTCTAATTGCTTGCTTATAGGCTTAATGCTACTGTTTCAACGCCATTGCCTCATGATTTATTAACACACATAGATTTAACAGTATAATGGGTTATTTGTTGAACATTTCACAATATGACGAATAAATAACGATATATTCCAGCAGTAGAATTCGTGCGTCGCAAGAGGCATGGTCAGGCATATATACGCAACGCAAACATCCAAGACCCAAGAACAAATTTGATGCTCATTAAACAGTTTTCCCCGACCGGGCACTGAATCTGCGAACTTTGTTGACGATTTGCAGGCAGGTAACCGCGGTAAAACGCAGGTAATAAAAAACCTTTGTGAATTCATAAAAGAAACACATCTTTCATAATTTTGTGACATTATTCCCGAATGTTAAATAACTTTAACTTTTTACATATTCTAAGTAAAGGCTGTTAGACAATATGCTGAATACGCAATCTCATTTAATATTTTCAGTATTTAAATTATTTGGAACTTGCTGTCTGCCACGGGTTTTGCAATTACTTTGATCACACTATCAAATTCGTAGAAAAATTAGTCACGTTTTTTGGCAGTGGGGTGAATGACGTCACCGCGTTTGACGTCATTCGTAGCACCATTATATTTAAATAAAAGGAAATAAATTAGCCATATGCTTTTAACCGTTTCTAATGACATACAATAACTACTAAGTCAAAGTCAAAGTACAAAACTTCATTCCATATAATTCATAAAGAAATAGCTTGGAAAAATAAATAATATTCAAAACATAAGGTCTACTTATCGCTTAGTTTGACGCCTGTTCAAACCCTATCGACCCTCCATGGGGAAGAACCGCTAAAGGAGGGCTTCCTTTTTTTCGGGAGCACGATCCTTGTTACAATCTGAGTACTTATATCTATATTACATTTATGACTACATAAAATACTGATATAAGACATTACAAGATGTTTTGTATGTCGTGGAGCACTACACACTACTTTCTGAAAGGCAGATTTGAGTTTTTGGACGGAACCCCATTATTGGCCTACGCCTCGCCGTCTGTCCGTTCCATCTTTAAAGGTCTATAATTTTTGAACGTCCAGAAGACGACCAAATTTTATTTCATGTTGTGGTTGTGTGTTTATAGCTAGTTTTGCTGCTACATTGATGGGAACAAAAAAATAGCGGGGAGGTGATTTTTTTTATTTAGGTAGTAATAGTTATTATTAGTGACTTTGAAAGTAGGCAATAGTTGCAAATTAACATAGAATTCGTTCTCATATAAAAAACTGGGCTCTTGCTCACCTACTTCACGGTTTCTGATTGCTCGCATTACCAGAAAAGTTAGCTCCGAACTTTACCGATAAAAAGTTAAACGCGAAGTTGAGTATTGTTATCGGTCCAAAGTGGCTTCTATTTACAGAGAACTTAATATAACAAAGTGTTTGTTTTCAGAAACAGAATGGTGGTTTGAAAATAATTTACAAGACCAATTATTTCACACTGAGACTAGAAAAAGTAATTAGAGCAAGTAGAATGTTTATGTTGTTGTCCAACCAGCGGGTAACTTAACTACATTGTTGTTATTATTTAACACAAATATTACACTACTGAAACCATACTTTCATGCCGTAGAACCTGTAGCAATGTTGTCCGGAAATTACTTCCACCACACATGTTTCTGCAATCAAGCAATAATACGTTACTGATTTACGGTTCTGAAAGTTTGGTTGCTGGTGAAATTACAGCTACATGAGATATTCCACCTTCACGTTTCATAGCTAAGTGCACAAAACTTTCACAATAAAAATTGGATCTTTCAGTGTCTAACTAGGGGAGGATCCAAGATTATTTGGTTTTAGTCAGAGGTTACCGCTTAACGAGAGGCCATCTTGCATGTTATATGGCATGCGGCAGAAATCTATGTAATTATGCTTTAAATAACAATCATCTGCACTTCAGAGTATAAAGAGCATGTAGGTAATTGTTATCAACAGATGTATTTTTCCCGTGACGAGGTTGGTGAAAATGAATTTATTCAGAGGTAATTGCCACTTAGCTACGCGCTCGTGACAAATCGGTTCTACGTTCTTCGTTTGTCTTAATATGTTCGACTATCAACGGTTTTTTCAGAAAAAAATTAATGAATACGCTGCCTCTTTGGGAGTTCGGATATTTTATATTGTTACACATTTTTCTTGAGACGCCTTTAATGTAATGTAAATGAAAATGAAAATGAATTGTAAATGAAAACTCCGTAAAAGATTTTACATGTAGATATATTGGTCGTTTTAGCAATGATCTTTCAGTCACGATGCATAATGCGAACAAAAATAGATCGCTTTTAGTGTCATAAGACCGGTTTGACTCATTTATATAAGTCGTTGCTCGTAAATAAAGTATAGGCGTTAACATTAATTAATTGGTAAACTGCATTCACTGTTCTATATACAGCACCATATGAACTTTTTTTTAATACCAGAGCGTTTTGAATACGCTATTTAAATATATAGTAGTAAGAGCTTAATAATTCGTTTTTTTTTTGTCAGTTTACATAAGTATGATTACAAATATTTCTCAAATTCGTTACTAACGTAGTATCTAAACAAAGTCTTTAAAATAACAATATCGCACTTTGGCCACAAGCATTGAATAACTCTGTTTGATTATTAACATACTTTTGTTGTCGTAATCGATATTCGTAGCTATATGTGAATTTTGCTCAGAACAAAACCTTTGCTTAGGACACCGCGCCATTGACAGTGAGAAATCGCTACTAATGACCGGTGCCGGTGCTTTATAACCGGCAAAGCTCGTGCCCCAAATCGTCATTATCTCACCACACCTACACGACCAACAAAAAGATAGGATCTGCGTATGACTTGCAAACAGAGGCTGTTAAAATTATTACTTGTTTTTTCATTTGCATCGTATTAAAGGTACATTCTTCTTTTTACTATACAATTCCTACTGTGATGAGAACTTAGAATTCTTGATTCCATATTTAGGTTGTCACCTAAAGAAGCTCGGAAATAAATAAACTGTTTTAGCTGATTAATAGTATTTATACTATGCATACGTTGCTTTAGTAGTGTTTAGTCAAAAAGATAGATAATTTAGAGCTTGATTTATTCTCTCTTATTTAAAATGCACATAACATAAAACCCCATTCTCGTGGTTGTAACTTTTGTCATTTACTTAAAGTATTGACATTATTTATACACTTTAACGCAGTGATCAAAAAACTACTCAGTATCAGTTTTCGTCACAATAACGTCAGTAAATTAGTCTGTTATATGATCCTATTGGCAAGCGTAGGTTGAATTCTTAGGTAGGTTGAAAGCTACGCTCGTTTGCTAACGTCTTTGTCATTTGTCAACTACAATTTACAAGTCGCTTCACTTACAGCTAAGGTGCATTTTTCATGCTTTGCAAACATGTGCCTTTCCTTTGATTAGACAACTGAACTTATGAAATTTTACTGTTCGATTGATTTCGGTTTGAAGAATATACATTTTCTCAAAGAATTGTATTATTCACTTAAAAAGAAAAAATAAGATCTAACATAAAATCTAAAGTGAGGGTGCAATTTAAAATACTTTAACTATATAATTCTTATATTTAATTGCTTATAGCTAGTTTGTTGCCTTTCATTGTATTCCGGAAAAAAAGTTTACCAAAGACACGCAATCGCATATATTCGAATGAAGAATAGTGCGAATAAAAAGACGGTCGTTTTAGCGATCCGTCGACGGTAGCAGCGGTAGCACTTTAGTTTTTATTATTTATATATGTTATGTATATATTTCTTATCAGCTAGTTATAATCAACACCAGCCAGTAATTACTACCTCAGTATCAGTATCTATATTCATTAAAAACTGATGTGGATTGCGGGTACAAGTCCCATACCAATTTTTTTTTATTGAAATTCCTGTTTGTTTCTCGATTTCAAGCGCATAAGTGCACGAAAATAAAGAATAATATAGCATAATGTATATTTTTATACAACCAGGATGGAAACCCAGGACCCTTTGCTTTGCTGTCCTCTGTTATGTTACTTACATTGTTATATAGATAACGATTAGACAAACAGTAAGTTTTTTTTTACATTTAAGATGTCATAAATCTGCATGTAATTTTATGAACTTGCAAGCTATCATTATCTTCCACACGTGCCAGTGTGGAACGAGACAAATCACGCTTCCTCTGAGCAAACATAATGCCAGTCCGACTTCGGGAAACAGATGCCGATCTGGAGGTTATTCGCTAAATATGAGGCATACTATTAACTATACGTAGCGTTTCACAGATCCTGTATCCTAATAATAATGAGTTGATGTTATTACTTTACGATTCTACCTATATGTAATTGAGAAATTAAGTCGTATTGCTGTAGTTATGATTAATGAAGCCCTCATAATTTCAGTTACGTAGTTTGCAAAGAACACGTGAGCTTCAATACAATTCTTAAAAAGACAATGTCGTGTACCATTTCTTTAGCGTAGTAATGTTTTCGAAACGTAATAACGCACTCCAATAACAAATTATCAATCAAAGTTGAAAACAAACGCGAGCGTGGGAGCTGCGGGGGTGTTCGGGACAAAGTGGGGTGGGGTGGGTTTGGCGGCAGACTGGCTGGCGCGCGGCTGCACGGTGCATCTCGCGCAGGTGCTGTCCCACCTCGCCACACCCTGTCCAATCTTTAAGCCTGTCACCACACATCGAGTTATCACGTGATCACGCCCCATATGTGATGATCAAATCAACGAAAACTGATAACTCCATTTGAAGGAACAATTTGACGCACACTCCCTTTTCTAACCGCACAGTAGAAAAAAATACAAGTTGCAAAGCTCACCAGATGCGTCAAGCGCGCGTGTGCGTGGCCGATGCAATCAGGTATACTTGGAGAATAGAAACAGTTATCTGACATGTTCGGTGACTCTTACTTCGTTCAATAATATGAAATCAACGTACACAATCAGAAAAGCAAATCGTTTTTCACGATAGCAAGAATTTAATTATTTTATCATAAGTAATATAGCGTAATTATAAGTATATTATGCTTTATCATTTATGAAATTAATTCAAATGTAGAGTGGAACTGTTTGAAGATAATCAAACATTCTACAAGATAAATATTGTCAATTTGACTATAAAACTCAATATAGTAAAATCTGGACATGTCAAGGGAACTAGACAATGGGAAAAAGTGGAGTGGAGTAGGTGACCTGAATAGCTTTAGTGTTGCGAATGTGCGATCAATTTATATAACTGAGATACAAGCATAACAGTTTATATTCGGGTACAAAAAAAATGTGTACTTGATCTACAAATATTTTGAATTGTGCAATTCCTGGGTACACCTAGACATACCATGAATCAGGTATAGGGTAGAAATTATTAATTGAGAATGAAAAAATATTATTAGCACAAGTTTCTAACAAATTAAGCATATTTTGTTCGAAGTAATCGGAAATTTTTGTTGGGAAAGTAACTATTTCAATATTATTAACGAATTTAGTATGACATTTTATAAAAGAAGTAGTAAATATTATAATAATTTATAAGTAAACATCGAGACAAGAAAAATAATGTAACGTTATTTATTGAAAGTAACGCATGACAAGTGAATTTACACTACGGTGATCTAATTCAAAATATCGGTTTCTAAATATAAGCACCTAACAAACATTGTTCACGCCATCCTGCGTCGCCGACGATATAAGGAAAGTAGAATCCATAACTTTTCAGGTACACAACCATAAAAATAAGGAACAACTTTATTTTCGTCGCGTCGTTTCACTTTGTGGACAATGTAAGCTGCGATCTAGTAAACAACCTCATTTTATATTGCTCTGAAGATATATTTTAGTATCTCTGCAACAAGAGCTACAAAATATTTTAATTTAATTGGTTAAGTGTATTGCTAAATTGCCTTAAAAAGTGTGTATAGCTCACAAATTACCGGCTTCGTTATTCGTGGAACTGTTACTTATTTGTAGGCATTGAGTTGTTTACATTTAAATTATCCTGAACCTTCTTACACAATAAAACTTGAAAATATAAATAGAAACGATAGGGAAATGACCCCATTCTGTGCCTTCGAGTAACTCAGAACCCTCTCACGCACGCGTCCATAAACTTTATTTTTAGCCTGGTTTGAGCCAAAAGCGTATCTGGCGATCGCCTATTAGGCCTAAGGCCCAATTAAACCTTAGCAAAGTGCCCTAAAATCACCGCGATCAGCTCAATTAACCGTATAATTTAAAGTCCATGGGCCGGCACTCAACAAATTGGGCCCTACCGCTGTCATTAATCTAAACAAACATGCGAACTTCTAGAGAACAGTTAATTCTAAGTATTTTTTTCCGACGGTCATACTTCATCAGCGCGGATTCAAGTTTCCACAGATAACGTTCCGAATGAAATGTTTTCTTTCGTAACAAATAGGGGGATAAAAGGCATTTTACATGGTAATTTGTCTTGATATTGGTCCGATGTGTCACGCACGCAGTGAGGCGCCTGACGAGGGTCAACCAGATTTATCCCGTAGGACGACCTGGGTTACACTCACTTAATATTCCTTAATAATTCAAAATAACTGTAACAAGTTCTCTATGACTAAAGTAGACTAAAAATATTGAGAGAACCACAAATTCGGAAATCCCGCGAAAGGTCTCATTGGGCAAGTCGGGTTCATGCTCAACTAAAGGTGTTATACTTAATCGCTGTCTCTTAAAGAAGGAAAAAGGAGTTTGTAATAAGATATCTTTAAACAGTTTCAGATGAAATTCTCCACAGCAAAGTTCAAATATAAACATCGTAAAGTGACCTGCGTTCCAGTTCTTGAAACAAATATAAACAAGTAGATTAAAATGGTATTCGAGAGACGACAAAACTATTAGATAGCGGGCTGCTTGAGGGGCTAACGAGTGTGTCGGCAGTCTGGCTGCGCGCCAGTGGATCTGGCTCGCCGTGCATAAATTGCGGTCACGACAGGCAGCGGGCGCGTGCGCTGCCGGCCCTACCCTCGGACACACTCGGAAAAGTGAAAACAAGTGTCGAGTGCTGAGTGGCGAAGTTCCAATGCAAAAAAGTAGAGTACTGTACTTTATTACTGACTTTATTTCACAGCTACACTTACTTAATATTACAATATCCTCGAACGTTTTCATTTACGGCTAATGCATTTAAAGTGGACGGAACTACTAAATGTAATAATAAATCTTCGCCCCATTGTTATTTATAACTCAATCGCTCGACTATAATGATGTATGAACCCAATTTTTAGAAAGCAATAAAGCGAAGTATCTTTATTGCGAATCGTGTCGCGAGTATCGAAGTAGAAGTAATATAATGCACGCATATGCAACGGGTATTAAGGATGCAAACGGTGCGAAAAGAGGGGGTAGGTAAAGCCACATAACCACATGGTACGCAACGACTTCCGGCGCGAGAGTTCGACAGCAGAATAGGCGGAACTATAACAGACAGAGCCGTGGCGGCATATTGCCTATTGTTTGGCATCTTCAACTTTTGGCATCGAACTTCATACAGGGCCGACCGAATGCACTGTCAGCTTAAGTACTTTACCCATATAATGTATGAATACCGACGCATTAATTCTGTAATAGAAGCATTAAACTATGAATTTGTATTCGAATAATTGCATTCCAAACTGCTTAATCGTACAGTTTTGGCTTTTGTATCAATCTGTATAATGAGAAGATAGTGTATATCTAGTGCTACAGCTAGTGTTCATTTTAGAGGAGGTTGGTCAGGCGTTGTTCAATTATCGATAGACTAAACTTCAATAGCTAAACTTGGGTGAAAGTTCATGCGACGCGTGGGTACGCTCCGTTAATGAAATTAGTCTTTCGTTTAAGCAGGAATTGTTCAGTTGGAAAAATTCCTAAAGGCAAATCAAATAAAATGTCAAAATTACTGTTTACCGGGAAAACATGCAGCGAAAACCGATATCAAATATTTGAATTAAATGAGCGAAGAGAAGCAAATCGGCTACCTCGTAAATGTCGCCATTTGCCCCTTTACAGCTAGGGTCGATAAAGATTTTACCAGACAGTTAGTCGGTGCTACCGACGGATGAAGATATCAGCACGATGTACCAGACCAGTCTGGTACCGAGAAGGTCCAATCAATTGGCAATGTGGTCGTCAACATAAGCATAACGGGTCACGTCCTGGACTTTCTGGATGAGACTTAATGGAACAGCTAAGCTGCGCATTTCTTTACCAGCATGATCAGTAAGCTGGTATGAGAACGTCACACAAATCTCAGCTCTTGCAATTTGCAGAGCTGCAATTTTAAAATAACTACAAGCCAGCCAAATTCTACCAATAGCAAATAATCTCCAAATGCCCAAATTCGGCAACCAGCTTTTAGGCTACAAACTTCCACATCTTCCTATTTTTCATTTAAAGTAAAGTAATTAGGTGTATTTTTTTAAAAAACACGAGATAGAGACACGACGGCAATGAGATCATCTAAATGATTTAGATATTTTGTTTTTATCATGACCCCGCCACCGTCACTGAAGCTGGTATAAATATCCCTAAGTGGTCGTAAGGAAACTACATAATTTATTGGCCGTAGGCGATCGATGGCGAATCGGACACGTTACCCATCTCTGTTGCCGGACATAATCCCTGTTTGGAAATAGATTTGTTGATGTTGATATCTGAAAATTTATTATATCTACATCAGTGTATTTCCATAGCGAGTGAACTTCCTATGCTAGGCTTGCCATATACCTATAGGCCAAGCATTCATTGGAGCTGAAATAAGTCTCCATTTTAGATTCCTACGGTGTTGTGCCAGCCCTATCTACCTTTAACCTACCTAATATATAAATACATTAACAACATAAATAATTCAATCATTATTATTATTGTTGTTAAATTATATTACAATTACTGAAATGATTTATTAAATAACTTGGTAAAAATTGGTGCCTTCTGAAATGAAGTCATTATAAGTTTTAAGTTGCAATTTATATTGTGAAATATTTACATGAAGTATATTCACCTAACCCGGCGGAGGGTATTGGTACACAGGTCATCCTAGCTTGGTACCATTGTTTTTCCAACCAAAAATGTCAGGTTTATATACCACCTATGTTGTTGCATTTTTATATTTAGTAATGTCTGTTGAGAATACAATTTCATTTCATTTCAAGCTTCATCCAATCTTGACCTTTTTGACATCGAGACATCGGCATCTTTTTTTGTAGAGGTGGGTCATAATACAATTAGTCTGCTGGTTCATGGTCACGAAATGGTTCATTGTGGGGTATTATGTATATTGTTAGTTGCGGGTCGGCCGCCAATAAACAGTTGTTCGTAGACTAGGTTATTTACATGTCTAGCTCCCGAAAATTATTTAAAAATTCTACTTGCAATGAGAAAAGTGACATAAATGAAACATATTTTATATACATATTTTCAATAGTGTTATTGCACCAAAAGGGCCAACGAAAAATTTAAAATTCGTCTTATCACTTAAATACTAGTCGGCATATGTTCGCGTCAACAGTAAATGACGCTTAACGAGATCAAACCGTTGTTATGTGGCTACTTTGGTAACGTTAAATGTAGCAACTATGATATTTGTGATCTCTGTGCGCCTGACTTTTCAGTGACTAAGAGATTTAACGGCATGTATTTCGGATGAAACGACAAAATGGCGGCGAAACTCTGAGCGATTATTTGCAAGTTCTCAAACATTCGGCCAGTTCGTGCTATTTAATGTAACACGAAAAAACTTGAGAAAGCAATTCGTTTCCGGACTGGTGAGCAATGAATGAGATCGCGGCAACTCGCCGAATGACCTTGTTTATCGACAGACCCATCTCATATGTCCCTTTTATTAGTTTGAATGAATTAAATTCCCAATATTTTGATGTCAAAAGAATTGTATGAAAGTCAAATGGCGTGTCAGAATATATGAGCTATAGGGATATCGGGACTTGAGACAGTATTGCTCAGCCAAGCGTGTATTACGTCTATTTGGGTAAAAGAAAAATACAAGAAATATCTGTAACGGTGTCGACATGTAATGATGAGCTGATATACTCGTAGGTAATAGTTGTAGGTAATTTTACTCGGAACAAGGAGCAAATAGATATTTAATTCTAAGATAACGTGTGGTCATGACGTTTTTGGCACTTGTTCAGATGGGATGCTTTTGTAAGTTTTTCTATATATAAAATACTATATAACACTACTCTTTCGTCTCGTGGCATCTAGAAAGGATCAGTTTGTGCACAAGTATAGATTAATTTACTTCCTTTTCTACTCTACTATCGATAACTTAACATAGTTTTCTCTTCAATGACAAATCTAACACATAAAAATATGCTTTGATGTATAAGTTTTGTGATCTGCTTTGCTAATAAATATAATAATAATATAATAATTGTTAGAAAGAAAGAAACAAGGAAAAAAAAACATTTATTCAGCACAAGACACAGTTATAAACGAAAATTATGCAGAAAAAAAAAAGAAACTAGGACAACAAAAAAGTATAAGCATGCAAAAAAAAACTTTACTTTACTTTGGGGCTAGATGGCGCTGTGTGAAATGTCCACCATTATATTATATTATTTGTAATTTATTATGTAAAAATGTAACGGTATTTGAGATAAGCTGTCTTAAAAACCCACGTACTTCACAATTTCTTATGAAAAATCTGTTCCATCTAACATTTATATTCCAGACTTTCATGGTTGGAATAGGTAGATTTAGATCAATCTCGTTTCAATTTCCTAAATGTTTACGCTTTCAAGCTGGTGGGTGTTGATAAAACCAATTTCCTCCACCTCTGAGTTCATTATTAAAATATTCTCTTGCTGATCGTAACACGTACTGATGCGTGGACTTTCAAATATGTAGAAATTCAATGATTTCTTAATAATAGAACAAGTTTAGCAAATTTAGCCACAAAAATAGCAATATTGTACATATTTATTTTGAGTAAATAAAAATATTATTATTGAGTAAATTGGCTAAATCGGAAACATCTCGTGGCAAATTCAAATCAAATCAATATATCTTGCCATAGACCAGGTTGGTAGCCATATTGCTCCTAAAGAACTGAATGCTCAGTGAATCATTGTTATTGATAATACAATAGTGTACCTAAATCTAAATGTGTATCAAGTTCCAAAAAAAGTTTAAGTTAGTATTTTCTTAGCTATATAAAAAATATAAGCATATCAAATCTTAAGAATAACAGCAACTTCAGGGTTAGGTATATAAAGTAGGAAGGAACATCATAATTTTATTAAATAGGTATATACCTATTTCAAGATATTCTGTATTATTATTGAATTTGAATAGGACTTATAAATAATTTGGCACCCATTATAGATGAAAGCTGTTTTATAATTATCTATAACTTGGTAGAACATAAGTTGCCACCAGCGGCTATGTAAATACTTTGTAGTCGTTGGTAATATTGTCGGCAAATAAAAATAAAAATATCCAAATATTTTTCAGTCAGAACATCGTATGCCTAATCCGCAAATATACCTACATAAGTTATTGTTTGTATAATTTCACAAGGTGATTCCGAGCGCTAAAACGTGCTAGGGAAACTAAAACTATGTCTATTAAATCAACGTATTAAGTGATTCTCACGCAAAGGTAAACATAAACGCCTATGGCTGTCGTACTCTGTCTTTATTAGCCAAAGGAATCTGTAGACAGTTTCTGGCCTCGTTTTAGAATAACAGTTTATTTATCTTGATAAACTTCTTGCAACTCGTGTTTATCTAATGATATATTCATATTTGTGTAAAATTCAGTAGGCATTTACTAATTTGCCAAAAGTGTTTTGGCTGAAATAATCTTCCAATAACCTACCTATTTTAACCTCATCGAACCACTCATTCAAGAAATTGATCGTATAGACATTTTTTCATGAAATAGCTCATTTTTCATATATATATCACAGGAGAAACAGACTTCAGTCAATTATGTTCCCAGACAAAAAATGGGGCCATTTGATCTCTCCGATAAAACTGCGAATTTAGAGAATAACAAAAAAACCTTGCGATTAAACGAGGGAGGGTAAGTGAACTCGCAATTTGAATCAAAGCCTTTGTAACGTATCTGCAGCTGACATTTAACATTCCAATTATATAGAAATCCCTTTGACTTTTACCAACAATTTAGGTGGACCTTCAAAAAGGTAAACTGACCGGGTTGCCGTTCAGGGAACGTGTAATACAATGAGAGGTGAGCATTTCTGCAGCACACGTTCGCCCCATTGAGCAAAGAACGTGGCCCTATCAGCGACCCATAATAAAGCAGCCGTTGTATGATTACTGAACGCCCACCCGCTCTGAGACTCGTGACTCACACCCATACAACTTGGCTATACTGAAACACTATCTCATATCACATCAAAAATAAGTCACGGCTGAACAATATATATTCTTGAAACTTTGGCTTTGATCGCAGAATCTCCCCAAAAAAGTTATAATCCTGCTTCTGTATCGTATTTCATAGAAGAACTAAATGCCAAGGCTACAAAATTTAATTTCTCGGTTCTTTTACCGGAAGAATACTTTTATACTATATGATAAACAATTAGGTAGCTGAAAATTGCGGTACGCAATTTATGTTCTCTACACATGAGAAATAATAGCCTTCGCATCACAATCGTGAGTTACATATTATGTTTATATCCGTTTTTTAAACGCTAAGCAATTCTTGCAGTACTCAAACAGTGCAAACCGCTATTGCGCGTTCTTTAGAGATGGTTTTGTTCTGAAAAAGGTTTTTTTTAATTTATTTATCCTAAGTGCCTTATCTTGGTCCACAATTTTTTGGAACTTTGAAACGGTTGAAATTACATATTTTGAGACATACACTCGATTAATAATAACTAATTCGTAATCAACATCTGCACAAATAAACAAAATGGAAGTGTCCGGTTTTAAAGTCAAAGTGACTGCTTTTACTAAGTGCATATTGAGAGCGTGATAGTCTAGTAGTACTGACCCCGAGTTTCAATCCGGAGGTCGCTAGTTCAAATCACGACGTGCACCTATGAGTTTTTCAATTGAAAGATTTATGTGCGCAATACCACGTTCTCAAAACGGTGAAGGAAAACATCGTGAGGAAACCGACATGTCCTAGAACCGAAAATTTAAGACACGTGTCGAGTGTATGAAAGGAGCCTCTTTGAGGCGCACTTAAAATCCTTTCAGCACACCGGTTCGAGAGAACCAGTGAGACTCGAATAGATAGACTAAGTGCATATGAAAGTACGGTCCTTATAACAAAAAAAACACTGAAACAGCTGGACCGGTTTTGACGGGACTTTCACTGGCAGATAGCTGATGTTATAAGGAGTACTTTAGCGTACGTTTATAAAGTTTAATCACCAGTTGATAAAAACGGCTACACCACTTAGCTATTAGTCATAAAATGAATTAAACGCGTGTGGGCACAGCTAGTAAAGGAGGATGTCAAAGCGTACATCCTAAACCACTGGTCCGAAACGTGACATTTTCAAGGTATGTTCCTTATGGCATAGGTGACAAAAAATGGATTATTGGAAATTTATTCATAATATCATATGCATCAAGTTTGAGTATACGTAAAAATACTGTAGGTACATCGGAAACCGTTGGGAGTAGATCCGCGAAACGTTACGAGACAAATTGTAATATTCCTCAAACAAAAATGAAAAACATACGTGTATAGCATTTTAAAAATCGAATGAGCGCGGAGTTATTGAATAGGTTACCTCTAGGCAAGCATGCTATAGGTATCGTAGACCGCATCGTCACTTAGCATCATGTGGGATTGCGATCAAAAGTTTGCCTATCGTAAATAAAAGAAAGATTTCGTCTCAAAAACATTGTAATTTTTTAGCTCATTTCTAAATGACGTTTAAAACTGTTAAATTGATATTAATGAGCTTATTTCATTTCCTTCCGTACGCCGTCAAACCCGCACTACTAAAGGCTGATTTGATTACACAACTTTGACATTTTAACTGTAATATTAATTAATAATAAGGAACGCCTATTTTAAGATTTATTGGTATAGCGAAAAGTAAATGATTATGCAGGTAAGTTTCTATATGTACTGCAAAACGCCTATGGTATTGTAATTTTAGATCTTTGAAAAATTATTGCGCTGGGTATAAATAATATAATTGAATATATCAAAATGCAAAATTATCTCTGAAACTGGTCTCACCGCTCAGTTGATAGACACCCTGCCTTCTGCACTGTAGGTCGTGGGTTCTATTACTACCCAGGACAAATATTACCCATAATTCCATGGTTGCCATGATACAAGCTATCCTTAGCTTACTTTGGGGCCAAATGGCGCTTTGTGAAACATCCACCAATATATATTTATTTATAAAAAAGCACAGCGCTTTTTTATCTTTATAACTGCCATTTAACGATCCTCAACCTCAGTTTTGAGTGGTCTAATAAGTTTCCAAAGCAAATCTAATCCCTTCAAAGAAAAACATGAGTTGAAAAACTAATTTAGGTTGTTTGGTTATGAGAATAAAATTTTTACATAATAATAATCTCGACAATCATAAAATCCTAAGTAGCCTTTCCGTATTCAAAGTAAAAATTTTTGGTCTTAATTAATTATGGTCAAAATTTTATTTGGGAGCTAAAATAAAACTGAAAAAGCCATTCCTACCGTTGCCCCATAACCTACTATCCCTCTGAGTAGTTGCAAGCAAAATTACATTATGACAGATTTTTCACAACAAAATGAAACTTAATACCTACGTACAATAATCCTAGAACATTATTAATACACCCAAGACTGTACAGTTATCTTTGCAATTTATAGCTTTGTAAGTTACAGTTCGTAAGTTACAACTTAGATACCAAGTTCCTGCTGATAGGGAAAAACTATCCAAGAGTAACTTAGTAGTTGACAATATCTAAAAAGTTTATCATGAGTAAAAACTACACATCTATTATATGTATGTTGAGTTCAATACAAGTTATAAAAACTAATCTAATAAGTTTTTTTTTTTTTTTTATTTATTAAGAAAACCAACAGCATGCATAATAATTATGAAATAATATTATCCTAGTATAAATATCTAGCCAATTACAGGTTTCCCTAAATAAAGTATAGTAAATAAGGTACAATAATCTAATACAAATGAAAAATTCTTATACAACAAGTTCATGCTCTAAATAGAAAGGACAGTTCATAAAATGGGTTACGGGTATGTAACGTCTCGTTATGGGTGTAGTTTATTTATTTATTTATTTTTTCTCTCAATCCCTACCTGTTTGGTGAATGTTTGAATAATTTGGGCCCGGAATGATTGTTTGCTTGTATTCAAGATATCTACATTCGAAAAATGTTTATTGTATGTTGAACAGACACGATTGATAGGTGCATTCTTGGCATAATTAGTATACTGAAAAGCAATCGAGAAAAGTGAGGTATGTCTTGTACGCGCTGTCGGGTGCGCGTGCGCAGATGTTTACATCAGCAAGGAGAGCCGGGGAGTCTAAACCACCATTAACAATATTGTACAATAACATCATATCTAACATTGTGCGCCTGTCTTCTAAAGGTAAATAATTTGAATTATAATGTGAAGTGTCAAGTTTTGAAGTTTTATGATCGTAAAATGAGTTTTAACAAAACGTTTTTCGATGCTTAAAACGTGCTCATCTGAATATTATAATTAAATCATTATCTGAACAAAAAAATAATCTGATTAGTAATTCTCATCTCAAATTAGGTTTGAAGAATAAATGGTCCATTTCCATCAAAAAATAGCAAACCAGAAACTTGTTCCATCACACTGAGGTGGCGTCGCGACGACTGACGACGATTTCTTCCAAAGTTTTAAATCATTTTACGATCCACGTCAAAGCGTGTTGTGAAAAACTTTTTAATGATGCTAACGCTCATTTTCAGCTTCAAAGTTATGTCTTTAAACATTATAGATACTTAAACACACCCTATTTATGTTGTTAAGCAAGAGTTTCCATAATGAATTCTGAAGAATTCTTAATTTTTGGCACCTGGCCTTGACGTGTTGAAATCATACGGATTTCAAAATAATTGACAAATTTTCCATATATTGTCACTACTTTGAAGAAGTAAATTATAAAGTTCAGAGAATGAGCTCATAAGTTCAGTAAATTTATTCAAAATACAAATTTTCCCTGCTAAGCTTGCAATCACTCTGTAGTTATATAGTATTCTACTCAGATCAGGTACTACACAAGCCAGAGAGAGTATTAAGAGCAGTAGAACTCTCGCCAAGTTCGTCCGGGGAAGTACTGCCACCATGCCCTTTTCTGCCGCCAAGCAGTGACACATTCGCGTTACTGTGTTCCGGTTTGAAAGGTGTGGTTGCCGGTGAAATTATAGGCACATGAGACATTCCACCTTCACGTCTCACATTTACGGGCGCATACGATGCGACTTGGGTTTTGTCATACCTACTTTGGGAGGACCCAAGTCGCATCGGCTGTTATGGGCCGAGGTTACCACTTAACACCAGGTGGGCCGTCGGCTCGTTCCGTAAATGTAATACATAAAAAAAAAAAAAAAAACCACTGACATCGAAATTGTGAGTGAATACATGGTCATTATAGTTTGTATCGTATTTGGTAGATTTCAATTTATCTTGTTAACTAGAAGTTAATTGAGATTATATATTACCAATTACACAAGCATTCTTCAATTATTATATTCATAAGGGCAAGAAATTAACACGGGTCTGAAATTTTTTATGGGTTTTGGAAATTTCACATGAACGAAGTCGCGGATATATAAATCTGTGAAATACAATATCCGTGTTTTAAGAATATTTTTAAATGACTTCAGGAAAAGGAGGAGGTTTTCAAATCACTTGTATTTTTTATGTTTGTTACCCGTTATTTATAAGTCATTATAAGCAGTCGCTGAAAATGGCTGAAATAATAAATCATTATATTTGTTTTTTCAGTTATTACAATAGAGCTCATTTTACTCCTAACATGAAAAATTATGATATACAGCAAACACGTATCTTCATAAAACAGAAATAACGATTCATAAATGTATATAATCACACACAAGCTTCATATCTATAATTCTATCACCGTGTATGATAGACCTATATTAAAAGGAAAGGAGGCAATCCCCAATTTTAAGAGCAGTAGAACTCTCGCCAAGTTCGTCCGGGGAAGTACTGCCACCATGCCCTTTTCTGCCGCCAAGCAGTAACGCATTCGCGTTACTGTGTTCCGGTTTGAAAGGTGTGGTTGCCGGTGAAATTACAGGCACATGAGACATTCCACCTTCACGTCTCACAGTTACGGGCGCATACGATGCGACTTTGGTCTTGTCATACCTAGTATGGGAGGACCCAAGTCGCATCGGCTGTTATGGGCCGAGGTTACCACTTAACACCAGGTGGGCCGTCGGCTCGTTCCGTAACTGTATTACATAAAAAAAAAAAAAAAAAATACAAAACAATACCCTAATCCCTAAAAGAAAACTTTTGTAAACTCATGGAAAATACAGATCTCACGTATGACACTTTGCGGTTTGGTAGTACGCAACACCTGCTAAGTACCTGCAAATCCGGATTACCCGTCTCTCGTTTCATACCGACTTTAACTTAAGTTGGCAGACGACTGAACAAAGAAACGACGCGCAACTTACGCTCAAGTGGAGTCTTCTTTACAGCTGAGGCACGTAGACCATCCCTTGTAAATATTTATACTCAGTTGTTAGAGGAGTCAGCTCTGGTTTTTTTTCATGTACTCAATGGCAAATTGCAACTGGTCTCAACTTCGTGGTTTACCTGAAAGAGTGACTTGAATATTGATGTTCTTAAATCAAAATTTTTACTTTGTATATTCTTATATAGCCAGCATAAGTGTGAAAGTGTTATTTTTATACTTCATTACATAATTATTAAATAATGATAGTTTGGATTAACTAATATAAAGGTGATAAAGAAACATAATTTAATGTTATCTCTGGGAACCAACCGTTGTATAAATGCAAATTATTGGAGCGTGTAATTGAGAAACATCCTTAAGTTCGCACCCGACTTGATTACATTTATGTTATACCATCCAAGATTGCCCCACTTGTCAGGGCTTGTAATTGGAACCCTTTGTCGGTACACGAAAGGACATCGGTTTCATGTTTATACCCTTTACGTCGTCCTTACTTTACATGCCCCCGTTTAATGTTGTGCTGAATAAACTAGTGCCCAACTTTTAAGAACTAATTTCTGTTTATGTTTTCTCCTGTTCTCTCTCTCCATATTTTTTTGTAATGGACAAGTATTTGTTCGCCTCAATTGTCTCGTCAGCGTTTGTGCAGGCAGGTGACTGCGGAGGACTCTCAAGCGGTAAAAATTTAATTAAACACAAAGACACCTCTTAGATGTGGACCTCGGCTTAGCTTGGTTTGAATTGCGAGGAATTTCAAAATATACCTCGTGACTGAGTGGGGTTCTTTCATCCCGCTGGATTAGTGCAAAGGTGCAGTAGTTTCTTTGCTTGATGATAAGAATGACTCAGGATAAGCGCCAGTTTTATTTCCGGCACCCCTACCGGATAATCATAGAACGTACCAGATTATTCGAATGCGGTTTTTTCATGCAGTTGTCTGGAGATGCTGTGTAATATGACGAATAAAACGTTAATTATGCAGATTTATTTCAAATGAGATTATAATTTCCAGTAAAAATTTATTTGCAGCCTAAAATCCGAAAGTATGTAGTGCACGATTCTACCTTAACTGCAAACTCATGCGTGAAAATGCCTTCTTACTAGTTTCTAACGAAAATAAAATAGATTTGTTTGAATTCACTCTACTTCCACCTGTTAAGTATGTTTAAAATAATATTGTAAAATTTTGCTTAATTTTAGATCATCGACGCGCAACTACCAATGAGTGCAAATACTGAATAAAATAGATGCATTAAAACTTTTGCCTTTGCTGGAATTTTCAACGAGTTGATAGTTTTAAAGTTCTTTAGACAGCTAGTTTTGTTATCAGGAACTTGCTCAAAGTTTGGAATCTGCAGTTTTTCAGACTACGAACGGGAGTAGCAGAAGTGGCGAAGTGGCGGTGGCTGGTTATTGACACAAGTGGTCGATGGCTTGGACTCATACAATTATAACTCATTGCGGTGAGAGAAGGTTTGAACGGCGCTGCCTGAGTGGCGAGTTAGCGTTTTATATTGTTGCAACTGCTGTTAGTAGGGAGTCGCTATGTGCGGCGCGGCGATCCCTTACTGTGAAATATATAATGTTAGGTATAGTTTATCAAAAATACGATTTATTAAAAACCGAAGTAAACAAACCGCACGCCCGTTTTACATGGCTCAAATCTTTCAAAATTTTCAAAAATACTCTTGTACAGATATTACAGATTTTTTCATTTTGCACGTAAACTTCCACAAATGTACACCCTCAATGTAAAAACCTTTACCACAAAAGCGCCAATATTTGGAGCAAGAACCCCGTTGACATCGCCGTATTACAGTAGCAATAAGAGATGTACAAAACATTCAAGAATCTGGTTTCGGTTTACCTGAATGATTGTGGTGTCTGCTTACGAATGCACAAGACGTCGCTCCCACCCCACACGGTGAATGGAAGGGCGCGTTAGGGATGTACCGGAAACATACGGATTTCCGCAGAACATCACAGTAACCGTTTGCAGGCTTATGGTAAGGCAGTATAAGTACTTAATTGAATGTTCCCGTTCTGTCCATTCGCATTACAATTTAAAATATGCCGCTTCTTCTGTTTCCTTCAACGATTTTTCTTATTTATTACATATAAACATTTTGGAAACTGCGACACAGTTTTTACTTTAGTTTTTTCCAGTGTTCATTTTTTGTATACTGTGCACCTCTGTATCTTATTCAGAAATAAATAAATTTATTATTATTATTATTATTTTTCTTATCCAAACATTAAGAATCACGTTGAAACATATTATAAAGGAGGAAGTCTCAAAAGTTGGTTTCTGGAACGTTGGAAGAAGATCCCAGAAATTTACGTGCATAACGTAAATAATAACGTGCATAAAAAAATTACAGGAATCTGTATCTTTATTATAAGTTTTTAAGATTGTTCGCTTCACTAGCTAGCGGCTATAAAGAGGGCGCGCAATCGAAAAGTAGGCCTCACTTTCCCTGGCTTCTAAAAATAGACGCTCATGCTCCGCCGCCACAGAGTAACTATATCGCGTTTCCTAGAAATAATAATAAGTGGTTTTAGAAATAGATGGATAAACTCATGAAAGGTTACGCAATAACTCCCAACACATACACATTGTAGCAGTAGAACTTGTGCTAAGGTCGCTGGAGAAGTACTGCCACCACACCTGGTAATCTGCCGCCAAGCAGTGATGCACCTGTGTTGCTGTGTTCCGGTGGAACACAGCAGGTCAGCTCGTTCTATATCCTAAATTACATAAAAAATTAAACGAAATAGTTGATTCTGATCTCATTACTAGGAATGTGTCATGGGTATCAAAAGTTATTTATTTGGAATACAAACTATTTTTACATAGGATTACTGATTGATAAAATATGGTAACTAAAAAATCTTCTAGGGCATTAAAGTTGTTAACTGTTAACCGTAAGGGTTTACTTATGTATTGAATTTTAACTGCAATGCCCAATCAGAGTACATGTTACATTTACTGATTTTGTATTTAACTAAGTATTATCTACTCAGTGTGAACATATGGTAAATACATCTGAATTTGAAAAATAACTCTGAACGTAACGGCTGGTTTTTTAGTAATAATTACATCGAGTTTATCTTTAAAAAACTACGGTACTACTGCACCATATCCGTTTCTACCACTACTAACTACTAGTCGAGTCACTGGTTCTCTCGATCCAGTGTGGTGAACGGATTTTAAGTGCGCCTTGTAGAAGCTCCTTTCGTGCACTTGACATATATCTTAAAATTTTTGTTCTAGGACATGTTGGTTTCCTCACGATGTTTTCCTTCATTATTTTGAGAACGTGGAATTGCACACATAAATTTATCAAGCGATAAAACATATCGGTGCACGTGGGGATTTGAACCTGCGACCTCGGGATTAAAACTCGGGGTCTGTACCATTGGGCCACTACACTCTACGTTTCTACCGCCAAGCAGTAATGCATTCGCTTTACTAACTACTACTGCGTTACTTAACGGGTTGAAAGGTTGGTAGCCGGTGAAATTACAGGCACTTGAGACATTCCACCTTCGCGTCTCAGAGTTACGATGCATACGATGCAACATGGGTCTTGTCTGGTCTAAGTAGGGGAAAACCTAAGTCGAATTGCTTGTTATGGCCTATGAGTTACCACTTAACACCAGGTGGGCCATCTGCTTGTTCTGTAACTTCTTCAAATACAAAAATCATTTCAAGTAATTAATTTTCCATTTAAACTGATTGATACCGCAATTTCCACCGGTTTTAATTTTTTACTTTGTATTCAAAGTGGCGGATGTGTAGCACGCTACATCACCCATTTTTCCTATCGTACAAAAACAGCCTAAAACAACAAAGTACCGCATCGTCGTCATTAAATAGCATCATAAAAGGCTATCATTACGGGTGATTACGACATTGACGTAAACCCATATAGCCATTCATGCACGCACAGACGTGGGTGATGAATTATGTACGCGCAATAACAAACTTCGGAGGGATCAAAATACATCTACACCCGAACCCTATGTTTGTTTCAGGGGGTTATTAACAACGGGTTATTGCAACGAACATTACTAGCTTCACATCATTATTTTCACACATGTTTTGCATCTAATTCTCTGAAGTATAGGCTTCGAAGGACAACCCATTAAATATTTTAATACTACCATTTTGAATACCCCATACTGTAGTGTCAAGGGAAAACCTTAGCGGCAGGAAATTTGTCTGAAATCCTCACAGGCTCTAAGTTGTGGGGATAGTATTCTGCGGATGGCGAGTAGTCGATATATGTATGTCGAAACAAAATAAAACATTAAACAATCTATAGAAGTCAGAGAGGCAAATTCTATCCTCAGACTTAAGGGCTCAATACCGCTGATGAGCTTAGGATAGCCGACAATTCAGATAGCGCGTCTTGGAACCAAGTCAATACGTCCAGATTTTCCTACCCAGAAGATGGCAGCAGTATTTACTCCATATGCTGCTTGACTTATTACTTATAAAGAAGTAGTCTAAGCTCCGCACTAGTACGACAAGTTTAGAACTTGGTTTAATATGATTATTACATTATTCTAAGTTAACAGAACTGTATTTATTATGGATCTATTTACATAAAGTCATCTATTTTTATTTTAATATTTTTAACTTCAAAGGTATAAACATTTTTTTAGCACGCCTACCTTTATCTCGACCATCGAGGTTGGTAAAAATACTTTCAGCATTAAGCCCTTATTTTGCCGTAGCAATTTTATTTATATGTTCAATTATGTATTAATAATATGTATAAATATTATAAAAAATCGTTTTCTTCATTTATTACTGAGCGCTTCACTTAAAACCATTACTAAGCAATTAATTAGCCAATATTGAGTAATTCATGAAAAAATACTACTTAGCTAAGTAATATTTTCAAATAAAGCCGTAAATAATTGATTACCTACTGAGTAGTAGCTTTTGATAAAACTGAGGCACATACTAAGGTATAACTGGCTGCGAACGTTCGCACCGAGCAATCTCGTTTCATGTTACTTATTTGAACTAGAATTCTCAGCCATTCAATACGAAGGACAATTTATTATACCCACTTTAGCAATTACCTGCTTATCGCTCTAACCAAGTTTACCAAAGAATACTTAAAAAAAAAACAAATATTGTGGAATGGAATTGGAATTTTTTGAAAGAACACTCCTCATTTATTCGTAGTGAGTAAAGTTATTTTTATTATGAAGTAGAGACAAATTTGACTTGTTATTTTTTCATGAATGATTCTCTCCAAAGAAACTGTTTTGAAATAAAACGCCCAAAGTCAAAAGTGATTTCGGCCTGGGAATAAAGGGCAAAGGTCAAAACACTCTTTTGGTGACGCGTTTCGTAGTCTGGCCAATTCTTATGAAACGTTCCCGACATGACTGTACTTTTCATTTCAGTGGATCAATCGCATAACATTTTTATAAATACAAAAATATATTAAGTGATGACGGGTCATTCTGTAGCAATAGAACTTATGTCAAGTTCTTCCATGGAAATAATGCCACCATACCCATTTCTGCCGCCAAGCACTTTACTACTGCTACTTTTTACTTTGCGTTGCTGTGTTCCGGTTTGAAAGATGCGTTTGCTGGTGAAATTACAGGCACATCAGACATTCCACCTTCCTGTTACTCTGAGATATGAAGGTGGAATGTCGAAGTGCGACTTGTGTCTTGTTGTAGGAGAGGATGCTCAATTCTGATTGCTTGTTATGGGCAGAGGTTACCACTTAACACCATGTGGGCCATCAGCTCGTTTCGTTGCATTGTCACATAAAAATCATTAATTTGATTGTATTGTAATATATTATATTGTTCATTATATTAAACTTTTTGTCCCATTATCATTTCATTTATTTACTCTCACTCGTTGTGTACGATAATGATAAGATTCTTAATGTTCTGTGGCTGTAAGTTAATACGTAGTATGTACGAGTACGTCGTACGTATATGTATGTATTTATAAAAAATATATAAGAACTATATACCAGTTGCCTGCTCCCATAGTACAAGCTATGCTTAGTTTGGGACTAGATGGTACTGCGTGATATGTTCACTGAATATTATTTTATTATTTATTTACAGATAAAAAAACACATCACTACAGTAGGTAATTCAATTAGAGAGTTATGTTTTCGGATTAAATAAAAAGCTCACGGTCGATACAGAAAAGGATATAACTACTACATTTAAGCATTTATGGAAGCTTGAGAAAGCATACGTTTAGTATATATTCATTTCATTTTCTAGTTGGAAGTTCAAGTGATTCCTGTAAGAAATGCTGCATAAGGTCCTTATAGTATTTTTCATTAGTATTATATAACATAAATACGTTACGATGAACAATAATATTTATTGAAAAACGTAATTGACTTTGCTATAGTTTATTTTGTGACTACCTAATTTTTCCCGATCGAGTAGCCGCATAGACGTCTCAAGTGTTGTCTTTATTACTATATAAAGCTCACTAGCTAATAGCTCACTAAACGCCTTTATTGTACTTAGTGTTAAAACCCACCTTGTAACTGTTTATAGGATGGGGGGGATTATTATATTGACGTAAATTTCGGCTTAGCCGGAACAAGTAACAAACAGACAGAGGTAAATTTTAAATATTGTTTTCTGTTATCAGTATTTTACCCTTTCATGTATATACCTACTTTCATATGCATTTAAGAAAAAGCTGTTATTTTGACATTACAAACAGACACTTCAGTTTTTATTCTTTTGTAGCAAATTGCTGACTTGTGAAAAGGTATACCTGTAGAATCGGAGTTTATCTCTAATATCGTCTAACGTACCTAATGCATGCAAATTTAATAAAATTCGATAGGGATTGCATAGTTTGACTGCGCAAGCGCAACTCAAGTTACTCTTAACAATTTACAGAATGTCCACCGGCTGCGGACGGTATGGAGCGATTCGCGTGCCCCACACCGGACAGGCAAGGGCGGTACCGCTGCATAGACGACCACGTGCTTTGCGACGGCTTCGTCGACTGTCCCAACGGCGAGGATGAAGACCGACAGGCCTGCATGTTTTACAAAACGGTCAGTATCACCACAGCGGTAACATTGGCCCTTAACAAAAGTAGATAGATAATACTTTATTGACCACCATACATGGGAATTCCGTAAAGATTAATATTTCAGCTAATGTAATACAACGGGCGGCCTTATCGCTAATAGCAATTTCTTCCAGGCAACCTTTGGATGGATCAAATATGTAATAGTAATAGAAGGGGTTGTGGGTGTAATATATATATTATATTCATATATCAAATGAGCTCATTTATAAAAGTAATACTCCTTTAGTCACCTACTTAGTGTAGAAAGACCCAAGTCGCATTGTTTTGCGCCTGTAACTTTGAGACGTGTAGGTGGAATGCCTTAAGTGCCTGTAATTTTACCGGAAACCACACCTTTCAAACCAGAACACAGTAATGCCAATGCATTATTGCTTGGTGGCAGAAATGGGTATGGTGGCATTACTTCCCCAGGCGAGCAGAGGTGTTAAGATCTGCCGCCAATCTTCCTGAATGTACGTGGTTTCGAATGACCATTACAACTGCAATACGACTAACGTTTTTCCCTACTATCTATCAGATCTTAAGTTATCTTCACTCAGCGGTGCAACATCTCATGTGCCTGTAATTTTATCCATATTCTTCAACCGGGAATCATCACCTCACAATATCCACGGCGCCCAATTCAGATTGATAGATACCTTCGTCTTCGAATATTTGGTTCCAAGACGCGCCGGTTACCTCACGATATTGTCCTTCACCATTTCACTCTCATTATTCGAGAGAGACCTGTTCCTGCCGTGGGAACATTGAGGCTTGTATGCTACGGTTACTCAGAAATGTTATCACCACGGCCTCCGACGACTATTAATTTGTTTTGAAATACATTTAAAAGATCATCTACTAAGTGCAAGGGTTTTGTCACAAATAGTAGCAAAAGTTGTATAAACCGTTGTGTTCCTCAGACGAAGGCACACTTGGACGTGTTGGCAGACGCGCTGCTCCGATGGGCGCGCGGCCGCTAGACGCCCCGCCCGCCCACCGCAATCCCTCGCGCTCCAACATTCCTCTAGTGCTCCACGGACAACACTCACCTAAACAGATTATCGAGCGATATATTACCCGTTCTCATATGCAATCAGTGAAAGCTGCGAACTCCCACAGATATTCGGGCGCAACCAGTCAGCATTACTCGTGCGAACGTAATGAAACATATCAAGTAGTGGTAAGACTACGCCAGATATATGACCACTTAAAGTGTAGTGTAAGGTTCCCGACCGCGGAACGAGAACGTGCTGGCGCGCGCCATGTCCGAACGATGGAAGTGATACGATCTGGTTTCGTCCCAACTCACACTTCTCCGCAGCTCGTTTATTTTCCAAATATTTCGTACCTCTTCTAGCACTATTCAACTAAAATGTGAGACTGGTAGTCGACATTGTTAGTCATTAGATATTATACATAAATATTTTAGAATACATAAATAGTTCTTCATTTGACGAAATGTGAATGTTTATGTCGATTTGTTAAATATTTACTTATTCACTTTATGTATTTACTCTACGTTATGGCATTCCTCATTATGATGAGGGTTGTAAAGTAAAAGTCTAAAATTATGTACATAGATATACTGAATGAATTTATTTGTATTTATTTAATTAGACGGCCTATATATTATGCGGCGAAACGAGTCTGATGGATGACGAGCAGAATGCATGGCTGTCGCGCACTCGCTCGCTCGTCGGAGAGACAGCCGAACACGGTGGGAGTTACTAATTATTTTGAAACAACAAACTATACTAAATTGACGTTTCATACAATGGGAGAGCATTTTTCTACACAAACTAACTTCAATTACAACTATAGGCAGCTATAATTGGGTATAATAATAATAAAAATATAGTTACATCTATGATAATTAGATAATTTATTGTTTCTTTCACTCAATAATATCGATTGTTACTTTCGCATAACAGTAAACATAAAGTTAGTTTTTGACTGAATATGAATTGTTATGAAGTTTGCCGAAGAAGTCTGAAACGCTGACTGTATTGCATCTAGTCATCACTCATTAGTTCCTATTGTTTATTTGATCACAAGAGGGTTACTGTAATGACTTGCCGTTTAATATAAATAATTACGCTATATGAGGTTTCATTTGGTGCCAGTATTACTTAAAAAACGTTGAACTTTAACTTTTTTTTAATTCACTCCTTTAACTTAGCCGTCATCTGATTTGCATACCGCCATATTGCCAATCTAGATCAAAACGAAACAATGAGTACTCAAAAACGGCAATTTCATAATGTAACCTCTAACATTTTAATATTTGTGATCATTTGAAATTCATACGTATTTCATTAGAAGCTCAATAATTTTAAAAACGTTATTGTTTTAAAATTAATGAATAACTTAGGTAAGTAAATGCATTTATTATGTTATGTAAGTCTGAGTAAACAAAATACATTCCTTAATATATTTGATGTTCAGTGATTTAATTACTGAACGTAATGGGTGAATTACTTGGCACTAGTAATATCTCTTACATTCTCTCAGTGAAGAATATAAAATGAAAAATTTACCGTAGTAGATTTTTTAAAATATTTAACGTTATATTTATAAAAGAGGGTAGGTCATTTTGTTGTGCCTGAGTAATATTTTATTTCTCAGAATCAGAAAAGGTTGATTTAATTAGAAATGACTTAGTTTGTACCAAATGCCAACTAAAAATATCAACAGCTAAAGTTTACATCTATAATTGGTATTTAAATTGACGTAAATAGCTATAGGTTATAAAAAAAAGTAAAAGAATAAATGCACAATTTAATTATACCTAGAATAAGTACACAAATTATTGAATAGTGCTTTGATTGTATATTAATATAGTAACGCACATGAAATATATATTTCATTTAGTTAGTAGTAGAAAATTTAGACAATGCACATATGGTAGATCTTATTTAATATGGTATTTAGAGGATTTAAATATTTTAGTGACATATTTCACGTATATTAGACAGTTTTAAAATAAACAGAAACACCTTAGAAAATTAGGCTTTTACACGTATAATGTATTCTAGGAATAAATTAAGGATAAAATATAGTGAACTATTTTATAAAAATAGATGTGAACTTTAGTACATAACGATAGGCCTTTTTTGGGACTAGGGAGGCACGTTAGAGCATCATATGTATATATGTATTATCTCGGTAGTAGTCCATATACGAAATAGAAGACAATTAATGTGAAACCAATAAATACCTCTGTAGTCTGTTAGAACCTAGTTCTTGAGCCATCAGACTCTGAGGTATTTACATATGAAAATTATTTGTACACAAAAGTTGTTTATTTTCTTGAATGATGCTTGATGAAAAAGTTCCACATTAGAACGTATCGTGTAGAAATATTTAGAGCGCTTTTTTGAGTTTAAAACGCGGTGAACCTACAACAAAATAATGGTACGGAAGAGAATAATCATCTCGAACCCCATGATCCCGTTTTATAACATTTCCTTTTGGGATTGAAAACAGCCAGTTGGTGAGCGATAAAGTCAGTTTTGTTTGATTTTTCAGTGATCGCATGGAACAGGATACTGCAGTGGGAAATATAACGTGAAATTAAAAAAACGAGTCAGTATTTTCAGTGTGTTTGTGGCAGATGTAAACCAACAGGTTATCACCATTCAAAAACAGAGCTGTTACAGGCTAAAACTTTTATTAAAATTCACTATCTGACCACTATAAAGGTAAAGAGATAGGGAAAGTAAAATATTTGGTTTTATTAACTGCCCTGGGTAATTTGATTTACGTAAACCATTTGGCTGTTATTGACAATCGTTTGGGGTAAGTCTAGTGCCAAAAAATTCTACTGAGTCAAATCTTGTCTTTAGGTTTTAGGTCATTTATTTAGTTTTTATTTTAATTTATTATATATTAAACATAATTCAGTATTTTTATGCAAATCATTGTTTGTTTACGTAAGGTACCTATTTATTATCATGATGAGACGTAGGCCCATATTGGATTATTTCGACAATTCGGCAAATTATCTGAAATTTCTTGTTGGATTTTACGTGGTACCCATTATAAATATATATATATTTCTTAATCGTACATGTTTCCTTATTACCGAAAGTAATTATATTATTGTATAATATGAATTAATGTAACTGCACTCAAAATTTGCCTGTTTCGTATGTGCACAGCAATTTATTGTGATATTTTAATAAATACCATAGGTTAAGAGTAAAATCAAGAGGATCTTTCAAAATAGACTATGATATATGTACCTATTGATGTGATTATTGTTATTTTAATATTATATGAATAACTTACGTGTGTTATCTGTGTGTATACTATGCTAGCCTGTATTGAATACGGGCGACGTATTATTTGTTGGTACTGTTTGGGCTTGCGAGCAATGCAAAGGCTAAGTTATTGTACGTAGATGCATTACATTTCATTTGCAGTTTACTCGTAGCTTGTGATGATTATTTTGTAATGTGTGTTGAATTTGTCTGTCTGTTGTCAGTTTCACTTCCGTGTTAATTTATTAGAAACATTTAGCAATTTTGGTCAATTTTATCGATATATGTGTGTAGGATATTTAAATATAAAAAAGCTAATCGTTGTTCAGTGTCTCTCTTCTCTTGTTCGGAGGGAGCTGTAGCATTGATGTGCGTGTTGGAGAGTGCCCGCGTGCGCCCGCCCGCCCTGTCGCGTTGCGCTCTTCCAGCCGACCATCTATCTCAGGCGTCGTCGCGTGACGTCGTCGAGTCGCAGCGACAGCTCGTGTGTCCTCCGTTACTTCAACGCACCCCTCACTGACTATTAAATTTATCTAGGTTTCATTAATAAGCACGTGAGCACTTATGGTCAATCATTATATTATATATATATATATATATATATATATATTATATGTATCCTTTAAAATTATAATTAGAGAAAATTCTTTCTAAATTCTATAGAAAACGCAAGGACGTGCCACTGAAACGGTTTTGCTCGGTTTACTTCCATTACGATGAAGATGCACATCAAATCTTCCAGACTCACTTCAAATCGCATTATCATTTTCAAGTAATAAGTGAATAATTATCATAATGAAAGCTCAAAATGGGAGAAATACTTTAACGATAACATACTGTTGTAGATGAATATTTTTAGAGACACACTTGTTAACTAACATAATGGAAACAACTTTTTATTTGATCAATATGATAGAATCTCACTTAAGATACATTTTCGTAAAAGTTTATGCGACGTCACTATATCCATTTATGGAAGTTTTTGTTTGTTTTTTTCTTGGAGACGATCTATTATTTAGAAATACAACTATTTTTGTAGATACATATTTAATTGAATACCACTAGATAGAAATTTCATTATATTTTGTCATCGTATTAATTTCTCAAAGAAGGCAGTCATACCGCACAAAATGAATCTTCAAACATTTAACTAAATGTTTACTGATAATAGGTAATCCTATCGAAATATATTAGCTGTTACCACCTGCAATATATCGGCGTTCTCGACTAAAGCAATGAGTGGGAAGGCTTGTTACGAGTAAAGCACATATGAGTGAAGATAACAATGAGCCAGTTACCACCAAGCAGTGACAACTGCCGTCTGCTGCCGCGCTCACTGCCGAAGTCAATACTTTCCATAACTTGAAGTATTGCTGAATGCCAGGAGGTATAGACCGTCAACCTTACCAAAACAGGCCGCTCAGGTTGTTGTCGTTGCAAAGCTTATGGGGAAATAGAAAAGTCTCCGAGAGGACGTTTTATTTATCTAAATCGCTTAATTTGATAGCTCATAAATATTTAAAAGTTATTGAACATTGTGATTCACGTTGTTATATTTTAGAGAGCCAGCCAGAACTTGTACTTTGCATTTTGAAGATCCATTATAAATAAGTTTACCTAGACATCAAGTATCTTGAAATTCGATGATCGAGCAATGTAATTTACTTATTAGCAACGTGATATACCTAACCTCTTCATCACAACAATTGTCTCGAAATTCCGGCACCCTAAAAGATGATTTCCATTTTTTCGGTCATGTCATAGAGTTGCCTTGTAGTTCCGCAAAACACGTATGCAACTCGTATGGCGATAATCTTATAACGACTACGCTATTTTGTAGGCGTAATATACTTTTGGACTATTTATTATGTATTGTTAATTACTATGTATGTTATATTAAGATAAACATTGAAAAACAAAAATAAATGTTAATAAATGCCTCAGCCAGATTAAATGCGAGTTTCATTCAATGATTTAAAGGTGTTTTTAGTCATTCGTAGAGCACCGTAGCACCCGTAGCCTAACATTAATTTATAAGTAAAAGGCGGCAATTTGATATCTAAACAAGAATAGAGAGTAAAATTTTAAGGACGCGTCACGTTAAGACATTTCGTTACATGAGATAGAAGAAAGATATAGCTTAAAGAGAGCTAGATGTTCCTACGCCACGGAAGTGGATTATAAGAGAGTAACTTGTAACATTATCAAAGCACAAAGCGATAGAATAAAATAGTGCGGTGGGCCGTCGTTGCTACAGCTAGACAAAACTGACCTCTTGCCATGGAGGTAGTATGTACTTCGTACAACTGGAGGGCTGACTGAGGCCAAAAATCCGGTCTCGAAAGAGAATACTTCTAGGTCAAGGTGTCCTTGTCTAATATGGTGACCATTAAACATTAAAATATACGATAAAGTTATTAAGATATTAGTTACATATAATTTTTGTACAGATTCTTGACTGCTTTATAGATTGTAAATGTTATAGAATTTTAGGAGTTAGAGCTTTCGGAAATTTAACAGTGATATTCTCACTCACCATACGAAACGTGACAGCAAACTATCATTTTACTTTGATTTTCTGTGAGACAGTGGTACCCCGGTTAAGCCGGCTCATTTATGCTGTAGACAGATGTCTACAGCGTGACTCTACCACTTACAAGAACTTGTAGGAAATAAAACACAATGGGTAACCAATACATAATCAAAATCAAAAGTCATTTATTCAAATTATAGGCAATACTGAAGGAACTGCTTGTGGTTTTAACTTTTTCTTAGCTCCTGCTATATAGTCATCATTATTAAAATGCATGCTGCATGCGTTTTGACATTACTGTCAGATTCATGGCAGTAATCCACAAAGCCTGGAATCCTGAATCCTGAAAACACGACACAAAATGTTGACAATGCTTTAACAACCAGTTAGTATGTGTGGTTGACACTTTATGAAGAAGCCGTAAAAAAACAAACGAAATATATTAATTGATCTAACATAATCGAGTTCAATTAAAACACCACGTGACGGCTCTGACATTAACATTGTAAAATTTTAGTGTTTTTACGCTTGATTTCTCATATTTAGCATACGATATAGACTAATGCTATAATTTAAAAGGCAAACGATATGAAATATGAGATTATAAAAAAGTTTTATCCCGCAATATAAAAATATATGCTCACACTATTAACAAATAATCAAAGAATCTAACCTATGGAAGTATATTTCAAAACCTGGACAGGATTCTCTCTTACACCCACTTACAACACAAGTATTATTCACCATGATTACACAGAGACTTCCAAGATTTTCGAAAAAAAACAAGCTAACACCGCTATTTTCTCCAAACTACAAACGTAAATAGACGCCATTTTGTACATTGGAATCCATTGCCCTTTCTCAGTACTTAGTGTTGCCAAAACGTAGACTTCAGTAATTCCTATGCTATGAATACTTTAATAAATTGTAACTATAAATACATTGACATTGGAATCGAAGATAGAAACAGGTTTTTTTTAATTACTATAGTCGTATGTAGGTGTATTTGTTCAAGTACAAGGACTTTTATACTTGATTGTGACTTTCATAGGAGCTTTATACTTTAATATTACTGATTTAGAAAGAAACTAACGAAATATGGCAATGTGTGCGAAAGGGAAACCCATACCTTAGAACTTGTCTCTTTCAAGACCGTTTTTCCTTACAATAATTGGTAACGCAAATTGAACTTTATGGCATGCTGATAAAGTATATTTTTTGTTTTTATGTTTAATTAATTACACACAAAGGTGCGGTTAAACGGCCCGCTGTAACACGAGCCGCACCGCGCCGCACCATCCGTGTAGGCGCGGCTCGGCTTAATTCGGACGCAAGCCTGCTCGTTTAAACGACGCGGAGTAGCACGATCCTACGCGAGCCGAGCCGTCCGTGGAGAGGTATTCCTTCGTCGCGCGCTCTGTACCATCTGTTTAGACGGCGCGTATTAACACAAGCCGAGCCGAAGATGGCGCGCGCCTTTGATCCGTGTCGAAAAAACCGACAAGTGATGGATCGTGCGAACTTTGCCGAGCCGTGCCGAGCGTAGTTGTTTAAACAGCGCGTGGTGCGCTGAATCACGAGCGGAGCCAGGCTCGGCTCGCGTGTTTGCGCGCCGTTTAACCGCACCTTAACTTTGTCCACTGTCCAAATGTAGTTAGCAATTGTGATGTCTAATGCTTGCGTGTGAAGCCAGAAGAATGGAAAAAAAAATATGTTGCATTCATTAAACTGTCAGATGTCACTGTCAATGCCAAAATGAATTCAAACGATTATTCTTTGTTTTCATTCCGAGATCAGGAAATTAATTTCATTGTATATTTTCAAATGAACGTGCTTTGTTGTGCGGTGATGTTATTGTAGTAATTATTAATTGAATATCAAAAATAATGGCGGCTTGTGACTCCCAAAAACCGGAGTGCTCAAAAGATAATATTTCGACGAACTCCATCGACGAAGGTTTGCCACGGGAGCTGAGTCAGTTGAGTTTGTCCAGTGCCACAAGCCAGGATGAGCTCTATTTGGACAAAGGGCACTCTGATAGTACTCTGCAAAATATATTCGGTTACTTCCAGGCACAGAAGCTATGTGATGTAGCGCTGATCGCTGGCGGTTGCAGGTTAGTTTGTTTACTAACCAGATTTTGAACTCGCGTGAAACACGGTGGTACTATATAATTAAGTAATAAGCCGGTAGATAAAATACATTATGTCTCATAATTTAGAGAATTATTAATATCACTTAACTCTAACTAGAGAGGTAGGAAGCAACATTGAAATGGACAAAGAAAGCCTATACCATTATCACTACAAAAGAATTTAACACCTGCCTATACAAAGATGTCCTTGTGAGAGTTTATGAACCATACTTTCGAAAGTTAATTTGCTCATTTGTTGGAACAAACTGGTTTGTATTTTGCTGGAATTGTTAATTCTATTGATTAGTGTTTTTTTCACTCTATTTTTCATGAACCATTACCAAGATTCTGTTCATTTATTAATACAGCTAAAAATATATAAATATTTAACTTAGAAACTTAACAGGTAGGTACAGCTGAACACAATTTTTTCTTAATGCTAGATTTAGGTTTTTTTTTATAATTAAGACTAGATCAATCGCTTATACTTATGAAAATCTTAAGTTGCTTCGAAATATCTAAACAAACAGTATGTTACACAGAGTTCCAGCTCACAAGGTTCTCCTGGCATCATGCAGTGAATACTTTGCAGCAATGTTCACTGGATCTTTGCGAGAGGCCCAGCTAACTGAAATAACTCTTGAAAGAGTTGACCCTCAAGCACTTCAGTCCCTTGTTCAGTATTGTTACACAGGAAAAATAGGTTTGTACTGTTTCAATACTACATTTTACATCATTCAAGTTGGCCTCTCATATAATAAATAAAAATGAGGAGAATCGAAAAATAATTCAACAACAAACAAATATATATTAATGTAAAGCATTTATTGTTGTTCAGATAGGTTATTCACCTATATAACAATATCTCTTATTTGATGCAAAAAGTACCACAAAGCTTTAAAAAAGTATAAAGGTAAAAACGTATGTCCTATTATCAGTATTTGTTCTGATACTCATCAAATATTTGTAATTAATAAAGATATATCCCAACAAAACTGTCAATGTAATGAGACTTTCTATATAACAGAGCTAAGGGAGGACACAGTTGAAGTGTTACTATCAACAGCGAGCCTGCTGCAGCTGAATTCTGTCACAAATGCATGTTGTGCATTCCTCATTAAGCAACTGGACCCATGCAATTGTTTGGGAATAGCACTTTTTGCGGAGCAACAGTATTGCATGGAACTGCATAAGGCTGCTTTGAAGTACACTTATCATCTCTTTATGCAGGTAATTTTGTTCTCTTATGCCCATTTTCTCTAGAGTAAATAAGCTTAGTCAATTTGAAGAGTTAGAAAGTAGTTTTTTTTGTTTCTATAGCTGGTGGTAGCGACTTACCATTATATGGGCTATCAGCTTGTGGGCCGTCAGCTAGTGCCTCACCTCAACATTTACATTAAAAAACTTAACAATCAAGAAAATTGGAGATTCTTTTTTATATGTATAAGTTATGGAACAAGCAAGATTGCCCACCTGATGTTAAGCGGTAACCTATGCCATTAAAAAAACAATACATCTTGAAGTCCTACCCTCCTTAGTTTTTGCCTAAGCTTATTTGCTCTTGTGAAAATCACAAGCTTTTTGCAAGTGTGGATCGTACAAATCATGATAATCATCAAATTTTCATTTTTTGTGATAAAATGCAGTACAATGTTTTCATACCTTAGAGAGCTTAAAAAATTCGCAAATGTATTGTTTCAATTTTCTTTGTTGATATATATTCTGAAAGCATCTTGCATGACTGCCATATAGCTATAAACAGCCTTGCTTGTGAAATGATGAGTCCTTAGTTCAGTTTCCAGCTGGGGCAATAATGTGAACATAAGGGTTGCCATTTAGATGTTTGGATTGGAAACTATTTGTCCATGCCACCTGTAAACAAAAGGAATGCAAAGCATTGTTATACATTTCCTCAACATGTACTTTTTAGGTGGTAAAACATCAAGAGTTCCTAGGGCTACAAGTGGATCAGTTGGCCAACCTGCTCAAATCAGATGATCTCAATGTAGTAACTGAAGAAAATGTGTTTGAGAGCCTCATGAAATGGGTGCAGCATGATAGTCCCAATCGAGAGCAACATCTACCTACATTGCTCAAGTTAATAAAGCTGCCTTTACTTTCATCAGAGGTAATGTAAAAAAAAATCATTATAAATTAACAATTAACCCTGTTTTGTTCATTTTTTTTATTTCTTTTTGTGTCTTTTTAGGTACAGTGTACAGTACTCAAACTTACAAATTGTTCATCTAAGGTTATTGCAAAATCAGTTAAAGGGAACAAATCATTTATCAATAATGCATACAATTTATATGAAACTAAAATCGACAGAGATAACATCACAAAACTAAATGCCATTCTACTCAATACAATAAGTCCCACTGATATGGAAAGCTGTGTCTTTTTTCTGTTACTTCACTTCTAGTATTTTGTTTATCCAGGGGCTTTATTAAAAGAGATATTTTTTTTGTGTCATATACCTATGTATTTGGATATGCAAATCAACTGCTTAAATTTACCCATTAGTGAACTAGTGAAACTCACTTTAACAGTAAAATAAAATGTTAAACATTCAACTATAATCAATAATATAATATAATCAGTACCGTGTGGACACTCGTTCCGCTTTCGCGTTTCCCTACACTGCTCGGCAGCGTCTTGAGTTTAATATACCGTCAACCTTTGGATCACATCGTGTAAATTATTTTCGTTTCATTATCCGGACCCTACTACGAACCAATTATGCAGTGCGCAGCATGCAACGTTAACTTTAATGATGGTGATGCTCCATTTGTAATCGTCATCTTGACTTCGGCTGTGCAAACATATCCGAGACCACCTGGAGGAGATATGGTTCCGAGAAGAGATCCCAATGGAGATGCCCAGCTTGCCGAGCGCCATCACCTGCCCCACTCACCCCCGTGCAGCCTGCTTCTTTGGATTCTATTATGAAGGAGCTCCGTGACATGAAGCGCCAGCTGTCTAGTTTGTCAGGGCTAAAGGATAATATGAAGTTAATCAAAAAAGAGCTCTCTGAACTCAAAGACACTTGTGTCTATATCAGTGAGAAATTGGATGAGCTCGGTGGTAGACTCACTAGTGTGGAGACCAGGGTGACCAACTTGGAAAAGCTCCAGGACACTGTTCACAGTCTACAGAGTGAACTAGCCACGACCAAGCTGGAACTCTCAGCCCAGGAGCAGAGATCACGACTTTACAATATTAAGATTAAGGGAGTACCTATAAAAAAGGATGAAAATTTGTTTTCAGTCGGCGAGAAGATTAGCAGTATAGTTAATTTCCCTGTGCCTAAGACCCAGATTGACTATATATCTCGGGTTCCTATGCATAACTTGAAAGATAAATTAATAATAGTCAGTTTTATAAACCGCTATGTTAAAGAAGATTTCATCGCAGCGGCACGCGCAGTGAAGTTAACGACCGCTGACATCGGTTCCCAAGGAACTGGTCGAGTTTATATTAATGACCACTTGAGCATGGATTAGAAAAAACTTCTTACATTAACGAAGACCACTGTCCGAGAGAACTTTAGATTCGTCTGGATAAAGCACGGCAAAATCCACGTGCGCCGCGATGACTCCTCTAAAGTAATAGTAATTATGATTTAAACAAAATTTTTTAAAATGTTGGTTGCCCTATCGCCTCACTTTGTGTAATATTAATAATTCTACGTCATTGTTGAGAAAATTTATTACTTCTATAATTTCGATAATTTGTGAATTGTTGTGCACCCCTGCCTTGTTGACTTGTTCTCACTACTGCCGCAATTTTTTGTCTTTTGATAAGTCATGTCAGTATACGCTTGTCTCGCCCGCTCATATGCATTTTGAATACTATTGCTACTACTATACTACTACTCTTGAAATTAGAGTTTAACTGAAAAAGTTGGATTCATCTAAAGCACCGGGTCCTGACACTATATCTTCAAAATTTCTTATAAAATGTGCTTCCACTATCGCCTATCCTGTATCAATTTTATTTACTAAATCACTGTCCTGTAATATAGTTCCCAGCTTGTGGAAATCTGCATTTATCACCCCTGTTCATAAAAAAGGATCTAAAACGGAGATAACTAATTATAGACCTATATCTAAGCTTTGCATAATTGCAAAAGTTTTTGAAAGAATAGTATATAATCAAGTATATGCTGTCTTGAAAAATACATTCAGCCCATCTCAGCATGGATTTTTGAGAGGAAAATCTACAGTTTCTAATCTTATCCTCCTGAATGACTACATAACCGAAGCTATGGATAACGGTCAGCAAATCGATGTTATATATACAGATTACAGCAAAGCATTCGATAAAATCGACCATAACATTTTAATACTTAAGCTTAATAGATCAGGAATACGTGGGAATTTGCTTAAGTGGTTCACATCCTATATCGATAATAGATCACAGACTGTAGTTCTGAACAACTACATATCTAGTTGGGTTCCTATTCCAAGCGGAGTTCCTCAAGGATCCTTGCTTGGTCCTCTTCTATTTATCATTTATGTGGGTGATATTGACTCGTGTTTTAAGTCATCTAATTTACTGTGCTTCGCTGACGATATGAAAATCTTCTCAGCTATATCGTCCAATCTTGATATGATTGCCCTTCAGGCTGATCTCAGTTGCTTAGAAGATTATTGCCTTATCAACAAGCTTGAGCTTAATCCCTTTAAATGTCCGGTAACTACCTTTACGCGTAAATTTCATATTCATCAAACAATCTATACCTTACAAGGACAAATTCTTTGCAGGAGTAAGGTGATTCGTGATCTCGGCGTTCACCATGACTCAAAGTTACTTTTCAATGTTCATGTTGACAAAATTATTAGTAAAGCCTCGAGGTCATTGGGTGTTGTAATGCGACTTTCTAAAAGTTTTACTAATGTCAAAACAATCAAACTTCTGTATTGTACGTTTGTAAGGAATATGCGTCGCAGGTATGGAACCCAAACTATGTCACGTACATCGATCGGATTAAGAGTATCCAAAGGCGGTTCTTGAGATACCTATGCTTTAGAACCAAAATTCCCTATGATTCAAATAACTACCTTAATCTCTGTAAACAATTCCATTTTTTACCGCTTGAGAATCGACGTGAGATCGCTGATTATTTGTATTTATTAAAAGTTATTAATAACGATGTGGACTGTCCAGATCTTCTTGGTAAAGTGCATTTTAATGTTCCTCAGAGATTGCTCAGATTCAATCCCCCGCTTAGTGTGCCTTGTGCGTCAACTAACTATAGGCAAAATTCGTATATGGTAGCGAGCAGGACTGTTAACGTTTTAAGTAAGTTGTTGGACATTGACCTGTTTCATACAAGTATCCCCAAGGCTAGGCGGTGCCTATCTCTCAACTTTTTTCGTCCGTAGGTTTTATTTTATTTTATAAATGCTCAATTGAACTTCTAAAGTGAAGTTCCTGTTCTGTAACTATGACTTAGTTTATCTCTTTTATTATATTGCCTTGAGCTGTCTGTCGTTGATACGTGTAGGGATTAGTTTTTGTGTCACATTTAAATGTCTATTGTACTTCTATTAGTGAAGACCTGTAATTGGCTAGCTATTTCTATTTAAGTTTCTAAGGACATAGTATATAAGCTGTTGGTTTTCCGAAATAAATAAATAAATAAACTATATTCAGTTTGCCGGGTACTTTAGACTGGATAAAAATCAACATAAGCAGATTGTGTTTCATTCATTTATGTAATCTTTTATTGTTTTTGTATTATTTTTCCATTCTTTTATGTAACCTTTTATTGGTTTTTTATTATTATATTTTTCTCTGTATCTGTAGGTATTATATCGTCCCTGTAGTTGGAAAACTAAATAACTAACACATTTTGCCAAATCGACTTTATAGCACCTTCATAAAGTCCAATTCAAGCTGCATCTTTCTGTGTCACTAAAGTTTTGATATCGTATTTCAATAAAAAGATATACAAAAATGAACCTGTCAAGACGTCAAAGATGAAAAAATGGATTTTGAAGTAATGATAAAAAATTAGCGCAGGAGAAATAGTTAACTCAGCAATAAAATAGCTAAGTGTAATTAAGCGTTAACTTTGTGGCGAATAAAATGCATAAAGTTACTTATACAGTTTTCCTTCGACACATTTCTACGCTCTACAGGATCAATGCAGTTAGGAATAATTAAACAAGAGCATTTATTTAATTATCATTTTCAATTTTATTAATTAGCTAATATAGGAAAATTTAATAAAGGCACTTGCTAGCTAGCACAATGCTAGCTTTTTTAAGTTGTATGGAGAACATTGACGAAGAAGAACTAAATAACTGACATGAAAAAATAAATAAGTGCTTAAAAACTTTAAAACTTTGTTGAGGGAAAAATACATAGTCGCTTTTTAATTTTTTTCTTACAAACTAATGAACTACTACCTTTATATTGAAAAATAGCTTAAGTAACAATCTATAACATAGCAAAAGATGTATGGTAAAAATGTTCCCAAATAAAAATTTTTAGTCATATTACACGCAAAAAAATAGTAAATCGCGTTTTTCTCCCGATTTTGGTTTTGTTAGTTATTTAGTTTTCCAACTACAGGGACGATATGTCCCTTAGTTCAGTAAGCCATTTGGGAACAGACTACACCACGTTAATAAACAGATATTTCTACCTTCCTATCGTTCAGTAAAAAGGTGAAAGTCTACATATTATCCACATAAAATGGGTTCCTTTCTGTAGAATTACTTAGTAAGTAAACATTATCCACAGAGTATGTAACTTTTCAAAACAATCTCCCGCAATCCAGAACTTTAGCGATATTTTCATGTGATTGGTGATTCACCCTTCCTGTTGACTCAGAGCTACATTACAGACCGTGTCTTTATGTGAAGTTATATATTGTCACGCTGGAAAACAAACACCAAAAGCTCTCTTGTACAATATAAAGAAAGTTTTTGGTTTTATTGTGAATTACTAGAGTTTTGGGGAACATGTTGAGAAGTAAACATAAGCGGTGTGTTTATTTCATTATGAATACTAATACTATGTTACATTTATTTACTCAACTACTAAATGATTACAGAAGTTTTCCGTTATGAATCACATACAAAGAATGTTTAAACAATGTAAATAAATAATCCATTAAAATGTCTACGTTGCTCATTATGTAGAAAATGCAGGAAGTTCAACAAACGACTAGTACTTAATAAGTATGCTGATATTTATTATGTACTCATTATATCGTTTTAGTTTATAAAAATGTATTTTTTTACTTAACATTACGATTGTAGAAATGTCTTGTACCGATCGCCAAATAATCACCAGTCACAACATTGAACGTTACCCTTTACGTTTACGAACGTAGGTCTAAAATGAAGAACTTACTTGGCAACATAGTTTTTTGATTGATTAGCTCATGGGTGTTTTGTCTTTTCAAAAACTACCTGTCACAGAGGATGACATAACAAATTAGCTAATCAAATCACGTTAATAACGTTTCTATATTTGCCTTTATTGCATTTCGCTTGTCACTACGATAAATAAGTCTGTAATTTAAACGTTTCAATTCCTATTCATATTTTCCAGTATTTAATAGACAAAGTGGAGCAAGCTTGTGGCAATGTGGCAGAATGTCAACCCTTGATCATGGAGGCTGTGAAATGGCATTTGTTGCCTGAGAGACGATCTTTGCTTTTCTCACATAGGACGAGACCCAGGACGTCTACTATTGGACGTCTGTTGGCTATTGGAGGCATGGATGGATACAAGGTAAAGTATTCTACTCACCATTGGTCTATTAAAATTCTTCTAAAATTCTTGACGTCATTGGCGCATTTTACGATCCGTGTACTCCATAGGTATATTTTGTAAGTTTGTCAAAAAACTTTTAATTTCAAATATATATGTTTATTCTATTAGTTCTCTAGTTCCCATAGTATGTACTTACTACCTATCCTAAGCTAGGCTTAGTTTGGGCCTAACGGCGCTGTGTGAAACCACCAATATATTGTGTATATATTTGTGATTTATGAGTATTTATTCATTTGTGTGTATTTTAGGCAGAGTAATGTATTCAACTTATAAAGTCCTATTGCATATAAATAGGAGTTTTAATTATTCCTATATGCAGTATAATGCATTTAATGACTTTTGTTAGAATGATGATAATAGATAGATAAATAGATGAACACTTCATTGCCCATTAAACAAAAAAATACTATAAACATTTATGTAAATTTAGGTAATTACACAAAAATAAAATAAATGTACAATCTTGTGCCTTTGATTCTCACAGGCTTACCGAAGCACGGGACGAGCGAAGCCTCGGGCAGTCACTAGTAAATAATATTTATCCTTCCACAGGGCGCCAGCAATATGGAAATGTACGATCCCCGAACGAATACTTGGACCCCTTTCATGAGGATGGGTGCGAGAAGGCTTCAATTCGGTGTGGCAGTTTTGCACAACAAACTTATCGTGGTCGGCGGGAGAGATGGACTGAAGACTTTAAATACGGTAGGTGACCTGGTCTTTTAACCGAATGGTTCTCAATTAGGTCGTTTTTTTTTTATTTGAAAGGATGTACTTTCAGATTGGTCCCAAATAAATTTGAAGCTCTGAAATGAACTTTGAAGCTATATGACGTGTGTGAGATGTCCACCAACGGTAAATAGTACACATATATTATTGCAGGTTGAATGTTTCGACCTGTCATCGCTGACGTGGAACACACTAGCGCCGATGAACGCGCACAGGCACGGCCTGGGGGTGGCTGTGCTCGGGGAGGGGCCCAACTCGCCCGTCTACGCGGTCGGAGGGCACGACGGGTGGATCTACTTGAATTCGGTCGAACGGTAATTATGTTCAGTATTCTTTGTTTTTTTATGTCATAAAGTTACGGAACGAGCAGATGGCTCGTCTGGTTCAATTGGTAACCTCTAATATCAAACAATGCAACTTGGGTCATCTTACCCTACGTAGGTAAAGCAAGACCCAAGTCGCATCGTAACTAATACGCAAAGGTGGCATATCTCATGCAACCTACACCTTTCAAACCGGAACACAGTAACGAAATCGTTTCACTGCTTGGCGGCAGAAATAGGTATGGTGGCAGTACTTCCCCGGGTGAAATTGGCATAAGTTGTACTGCTACTACAAAACTGCTTTTTGAGTCACATGGCCTCGCCAATTCAAATTCAGGTCACATTTAATATTCACATAAAATAAAATGGTGTTTTATTGGTATGGACCCCGACATTAAATTATAAGGTCGCTGGTTTCGATTCAAAAGGGAAATAATCAGTTTTTACTTTAATACATTTTGAGTGCTATTGAGACCCTGAGTTCTCAAAATGATGATGACAAAAACACAATTAAACCGGCATGTCCTAGAACTAGAACAAACAATTCGAAGCCAGGTGCCATCTGCCAATCGGGCTTCCGAGGTAAGTAGCCCTTTGCTCAAGCTAAGTCGAAAGTAGGTCTGTGTGCCTGCGAAAATATCAAAAAAATGTAAATGTAATGATTTTTTTCAGTTGGGACGCCTGCTCACGTACGTGGACGATAGTGGCTGCAATGAGCGGCGCTCGTAGCACATGCGGCGTAGCAGCGCTACGCGGGCGCCTCTACGCCGCCGGCGGCCGCGACGGAGGCGCCTGTCTTAGATCCGTCGAGTGCTACGACCCCGCTACGAACCACTGGACCAACTGCGCCCCTATGACGCGGCGACGCGGTGGAGTCAGCGTACGTATCATATAAAACTAAGAGTTTGCCGCTCTGAATACTTTGTTGGGATGAATGTTAGCATAACCGAAAAAATTGATATGTAGTCCTAACGATTCGACTGACCTCACAGCTCAATTGGTAACCCTGGCTTCTGCGTAGGTCGTGGGTTAGATTCCCGCCAGGAACAAACATTTGTGTGACGAACATAGACGTTTGCTCTGTGTCTGGCTGTTAATATGTATTTACTAAATAAGTATTATTGTGACATTTGTCTGGTTCCCATGGTACAAGCTTTGCTTACCTTACTTTGTGGCTAGATGGCGCTGTCTGAAATGTCTACCAACATATATTAATTACTAGCGACCCGCTCCGGCTTCGCACTGGTAGGTTGAGAGGTGTGCTGCGGTGTCACTGCCCTTGAAGCGTAGGTTCCGCTCTTGCAACTCCACCTCTGACCGGCCCATTGACCAAAGTCGACTAAAATTGTACGAAGACATACGTGCATTTAAACCAGAAGTAAATGTGCTAACATTTTGTCTAAAGTGTCTTCAATTCTAACTACTATTCAGGTATGCGCGGCTGGCGGCTATTTGTACGCGCTGGGCGGTCACGAGGCGCCCGCCAACTCAGTGACGGGGCGGCTCGCGTGTGTGGAGCGATACGACCCCGTCGCCGACACGTGGACGCTGCTCGCGCGGCTCTCGCACGGACGGGACGCCATCGGCTCCTGTCTACTCGGCGACCGCATAGTCGCCGTCGGTCAGTACTATATATACATACACACTAACATTCAATAGCTGATCACGGGTCCAACTTACGCGCAACGTGTTGCAGAGATTTATATATATAGCCTTTAGCCAGAGCCTTTATATGCTACTTTTAAACTTGCAGGTCGCATTAGTAAGCTTATCGCCGCCATTGTTTTTCAACGAGTAACTCTGTTCACTTTCGTCCAGTGTGTCATACGTGAATCATTGTTGCCAGGACAGATCTAATCGATGTTACCGATAACTTTTTACTAAATAGGACTTTTTTCTGTTTGAGGTGGTTTCGACGGCGTTCAGTATCTTTGCGTGGTGGAGGTGTACGACTCTGAGTCTAACTGCTGGCGCAAGCTGTCCCCGCTGAGCACGGGGCGCGCCGGCGCCGCCGTCGTTTCCATCCCGCCGCCGCGCAACCTGTTCTGATACACGCAAGAGGATCTCACCACCTACGTCATGCCGCCGTCCACAGAGGCTTACTTCGACCGCACCACACACCACCTGCTCTTCCATATTGGCCTCATTGGTGGCTGGCCGCCTCGGTGACTGGCCTCTTGTTGGTTGACATATGTGGGGACTTCGGTATGTGACCATGCCTTGATGTGACTGGCCTCTTGTTGGCTGACATATGTGGGGACTTCGGTATGTGACCATGCCTTGATGTGACTGGCCTCTTGTTGGCTGACATATGTGGGGACTTCGGTATGTGACCATGCCTTGATGTGACTGGCCTCTTGTTGGCTGACATATGTGGGGACTTCGGTATGTGACCATGCCTTGATGTGACTGGCCTCTTGTTGGCTGACATATGTGGGGACTTCGGTGTGTGACCATGCCTTGATGTGACTGGCCTCTTGTTGGCTGACATATGTGGGGACTTCGGTATGTGACCATGCCTTGATGTGACTGGCCTCTTGTTGGCTGACATATGTGGGGACTTCGGTATGTGACCATGCCTTGATGTGACTGGCCTCTTGTTGGCTGACATATGTGGGGACTTCGGTATGTGACCATGCCTTGATGTGACTGGCCTATTGTTGGCTGACATATGTGGGGACTTCGGTATGTGACCATGCCTTGATGTGACTGGCCTATTGTTGGCTGACATATGTGGGGACTTCGATATGTGACCATGCCTTGATGTGACTGGCCTATTGTTGGCTGACATATGTGGGGACTTCGGTATGTGACCATGCCTTGATGTGACTGGCCTCTTGTTGGCTGACATATGTGGGTACTTCGGTATGTGACCATGCCTTGATGTGACTGGCCTATTGTTGGCTGACATATGTGGGGATTTCGGTATGTGACCATGCCTTGATGTGACTGGCCTCTTGTTGGCTGACATATGTGGGGACTTCGCTATGTGACCATGCCTTGATGTGACTGGCCTATTGTTGGCTGACATATGTGGGGACTTCGGTATGTGACCATGCCTTGATGTGACTGGCCTCTTGTTGGCTGACATATGTGGGTACTTCGGTATGTGACCATGCCTTGATGTGACTGGCCTCTTGTTGGCTGACATATGTGGGGACTTCGGTATGTGACCATGCCTTGATGTGACTGGCCTATTGTTGGCTGACATATGTGGGGACTTCGGTATGTGACCATGCCTTGATGTGACTGGCCTCTTGTTGGCTGACACGTATTAGTGAGGACTTTGGTTTGTGACCATGCCTTTATTCGACTACAGCTATCCAGCATAATATCGTGAATGGAAGGGCTTACGACCACTTAAGTCCATCCCAGGCACTGAACTTTAGATAAAAAAGAAATAAATCTTTTAGAGCAAACTACGCTGTCTTGAGCAATCAGTTCAAAGCAAACTGAGCACAGATTGATTGATTGAAGATGTACCTAATACAAAATACTATTTGGATCACTTTGATCTTGCATCTAGATCTACAGTTAAACGATCTGGCTGGGTAACGTCACTGAGAGCGTGTGGTCTAGTGGTACTGACCCCGAGTTTAAATCCGGAGGTCGATTCAAAACCCCACGTGCACCTATGAGTTTCTCGATTGAAAAATTTATGTGTATACCACGTTCTCAAAACGGTGAAGGAAAACATCGTAAGGAAACCAACATGTCCTAGAACTAAAACTTCGAAAACATGTGTCAGTGCACGAAACGAGCCTCTTTGAGGCGCACTTAAAATCTTAATGTAAATCTTAAAATTAAAATGTGTGAAGTGACTCGAATAGAATATAAAACTGAGTCAACAACGACATCTTGTCTGGTCTGCAGCAGTTCCAGGCAGGAAACTTTAAGAAAAGAAAATGTTGTTTGCAAGATAAGCACTATTTAGTTGCATGCAGACAAATTTTAATATAAATAAGTGATATTTTAATAAAGATACTCTTAATGAATCAGTACAGTTCTGGTGACGCCGACGGTTGATGGTAAGTCTCAAATTGCTGCAAAGGGTTTTGTCACTTACCACGCGACAGACGTGGAAAGCGACGAAACCCTTTTTAGACTGTGGAGACAGCAATATTTTTGAGTTGTTCCAACCCACCTACACAAACTCTAAAGTGCCAACCCTAGTGGGGCAGAATACACCAAATTTTAAACTGGTGGAAACTGTCTCACTAAATCGATTTAGTAGGGCAGATTCCACTGCGAATTTTAAGGCTTTCCACTCTGCCCCGCCAGTGGGGCGCCTTGGTGGGGCAAAGTGGAACAACTCATCTTTTTGGAGTTTTAACAGTAAATAGAGATGCAAAATCCATCGTCAGAACTGTACTAGTTGTTGTAAACTGATGAATTTAGTCTTCATACATATAGGTAACACTTACGTAGAATATATGTGAAAGCACTGATCATTAGTAATATAGCGATATAGCGTTCATCCTTCCTTCCATTTTAAAAAGGTCTCACAACAATTTTTTAGAAAGACTGCATTAAATATTCCATTTTCGAATTTATTATTTGACAATCTGTGAAATAGTCTGATATATTTTTCTCATAGGTTTTTTTTTATGTGTGCATGTATTGGCGCGCCTTTAGGATAAAATCGACTTGTATGCCGTTATGGCAAACGGTATGAAATCTCTCTTATGCCTTCGTCTTCGATATTTCACATATGCCGGGCGTGATAGCCATATCATTTACTTCAGTTTTTATGTTAACTTATAACCCACTTCTGCCGCCAAGTAGGAAAGCACTGACTTTGCTACGTTCCGGTTGGAAGAGTGTGCGTGCCGGTTAAATTACCCACAGCCACATGAGACGTTGCATCTTCACGTCTCAGGTTAAGTAGAATAATCAGTACTTAATATTTGTGTTAAGACATTTCTGTTAATACGGGCAACCGTTACCACCATAAGATGGGTCATTTTCTCATTCTGTTAGTGTGTATTTTAAGCACAAGGCCGATAGATAATTGCCTATTGAATTAGTACCTATACCAAAATGGGTGTCTTAGTAGAAATAATGGTTGGATCCGAATTGTCCATAGCTGCTTCCGATGTTTTTGGAGTTTACTCTTTAAGAAATGATTAAATTACGAAAATTTGATTGGATGTAAAATCGTTAACAAAAAGCGTTACGACAAACTTAAATATCATCGCACTTGAAAAGTAAACTCCTCCAGTCGCGCGTCGGGAATGACAAGCACAAATTATTTTTTATCTTTATGGAGCTGCTGGTAAGATTTGTAGCATTCGGAATATCACAAATTAGTGAAAGTAAATAAATCTATACATATAATAACATCGTAGACATACCGTGTGTGTAAATTAAATATTTTTGCGAATAATTAACTACGGATACGTAAGGAATGAAAAAACATTTTTTTACATTTTTGTGTTAGTTTGTGCGCGCATCACGCTCGAACGGCTGAACGGATTTGAGTGAAATTTTGTACCAGGATAGCTTATATCCTGGAATAACACACAGGCTTCTTTGATCCCGGAAATGTGCAGTGTTCCCGTGGGATGACTTATTCACCGCGGGCATATAAATAAACGTTGAATAAAAATCACGATGGTTTAAGCTACCGTTTTGTTATAACTTTGGGAACTTATTTAACTATCAGCAGAAAATATTTACAACCAAATACTATTCCGCATAGACAATTCGGGTCCAACTACAACCATAACTTGACAAAATATAGACTTTCTTTTATATTTATGTGCTAATACCTAAATCATACTCCTTGTTTTAACTATGTAATCATACATTTACATAAACATATCCCATGTAATAATATTGTAAGTGTAGTTAATAATAATGCACTTAAAAAGTATAAATCACGTATTTAGTGAACTCAGTGGTTTATTTGATCTCATTGAAAAATTTTGTTTATATACAATATATATGTACTTAAAATTAGATATAAATGTTAGAATTGCTAGTTTACATTTATTGTACCTCACATCCCGATGCATTCAAATTTATATTGTAAGTAGTTATTCCGTGTTGCATTATACAAAACTAATTTGTTATTAGATTGCCGACCTCGATGGCGGAGTGGCTTTCGCTATTAAGCTTCACTCAAGGGTTCGATTCCAGATCGGACAAATTTGTAAATATTCGTTCCGGTTTCGCGTATTGTGGTAGCTGTAGGTTCTAATACCCACGACACGGAATCCTAATTTGTGATCAGGACATGTTCTACTTGATACAAAGAATGGATTCACGTGATTTCAAAATAGCCCCAATTCGTGTGTGATAACTTTTTACAAAAGCAATTTGCATTTCAATTATTATATCTTGTGTCAAAGGTCGGGTTGTAATCTAATTAATAATAATAAATTCGGTCAAGTGCGAGGCATACGTGCACCGAATTTCGATGTAGCTAATTATAACATAGTAGAATTATATTTTTCAATACCTTTAGATTATTCTGTAAGTACATGAAAAATTATCTAAAAGCTTTGATAATTAAACTTCAGATTTTCCTGTACAAAAGCATCCTGAATTTGTGTAATACTTTTTATATTTTTTCTTTCTCGCATTCTTTTATATTGCTCTAATTTCTGAATATCAATGTCAAACGAGTTGTATGATTCAGAAAAAAAAGACGAAACATGCGTACGGAATCCGAATTTTTTAAAGTTTCTTTATCACATCTTATAATTAATCTCTCAGAATCGAATTTCTCTATTATTATAAGTCGAGGCAGTGCAACAGTATCGAAAACATAGCGAATGTGTCACTCTAACTTCGAATAGTGCGGCAGTTATCAATAGCTTTCATTGAATTCTGTCGAGCTGTTTGCAACTCTAATGAAATAAATTAGGCTTGTTTGTATCAGTATTATATATGTTGTAGTTATTCCCTGTAAAGTGTAAACCGTCAATGAAAAAGTCATTGATTCGGTTTTTGTATTATAATTGTCGTGATGTTGGGGACCAACCTGTGATGTTAGTTCTAGGAAATTGCTAGACGGCTATGGAGTAAGATGGGAAAGGGTAATAATAATTAGCTGTGTGTACTTTAATATTTTGGTGTATTTAGACTGTATAAAATATTAATTTACTATAGTTAAATGTCTCTTAGATGTCCCTGTGCTCTATAGTAAAATATTTATTTTATAAACGTGATATTTTTTGTAATCATGCAGTGAAATATAATTTTGGTCTAACTTTTTAATCTTTCACTACTTAACAATTGAGTACCTACCTGCCTACTAACGTAACATAAAATTCTTTAAATATGTACCTATGTGTATATATATTTTTTATAAATACCTTATATGTATGTAACATGTAAGAAATAGTAATTATATTTTCTAAAGATATTTTACCACAGTAAGGTTTTTTTTTATTTACAAAACTCCGTATTTACCAACTATACCATGTAAAACATTTAAATTTCAATTGGTGTGTAAATTTTCTTATTGTTGGTATAGTAAAGTGGTAATCAAGGGTTTTTTTAACTACCTACATATGCAGCTGAATTCTTCCTGAAGCCTTTTCAGGAAATAGAACTAGTGCCAATTTCATCCTGGTAAGAACTGCCACCATAACTATTTCTGCCGCCATGCAAAACATAGGCTTACTGTGTTCCAGTTTAAAAGGTGGTTGCCGGTGAAATTATATTAATTCCACCTTCGTCTCGAAGTTACGGGCACAATGCCTCATGGGTATTCCCATTCCTAAGTAGGGGAGGAGGCAAGATGTATCTTTTGTTATAGCAGAGGTTGCCGCTTATCTCAGGTGGGTCATCTACCTCTCCGTACGTTATTCACTTAAAGTACTTTTCGAGTGACTACTCAAGCATTTGACACAATCCATTCGACTCATCGCGATCAGTATGACGTCATAGCATGTTCGATTCAAAGAATGCTAAACAAAATAAGGGAAAATGAAAATGCTAGCCAAAACTGCAGCACATTATTATGTACTCCACGATCGTTTTATGTAAGCACCTATATGCAGCGATTGTGTGGAGAAGTACTGCCACCACACCCATTTCATGCAGTAGCGGGCTCTCGTATTGCTGTTCCTATTTTGTAGAGGAGGGGGGACGGTGAAATTAAGGACGCCCGAGTCGTTCTGTTTATTCCCGTTGTCACCATCTGGTGTCCTCCAAAACATTTGTCGCACTGTTCCCCAAGTGGGGGACAGCGGGAATGATTAAATTTGAATTTTAGTAATGAGTCAGTATTTTACGTATTTAGTAGTTATTTAAATTGTGTCCTGTAATATTTTGTGATAATGCTTCATATGCGACTAGCGTAGGCAGCGTCAAAACATCTGTCACCCCCTTTTGTACCTACTGTACCACGAGCTTTCCTAATTCATCCCTAATGTTAAACCTCGAAGCTTTACCTAAGTCTAAACTTCCCAGCTTTGCTTAGTCTACGCCTCGAAATTTAATCGTTTCATAGGATGGATATAAAATAAACACTATTAAAGATTTTAATATTTTTTATTCCTTACAATACCACATTTTGTGACAAAAGGATTATTTCAATTAGTGTCAGAACAAGCAAAAAATGAGTGATGTAATGAACCTGAACAGTCACATTTCAATTATTTAAATAAAAGCTTCATAATAATAAAACTAAATGCCATCCAGTGTATTAATAATAAGATAATACTATTTTAATAAAGTAAGCAGTTAGGTATCTGTTAATATTCGTATTAACATGATCAAGATTCATCATCGCTTCCGGCTGGGGCCTTGGGTTTGGGGCCACCTGCTCTCTTGGCCATGATGATTTGGTCAACCTTCAGAATGGTGGTTGCGGCTCCAACCGCGTACTTCATGCCCCAGTACTTGAGGGTGAACAAATCGAGGATATTCTTTTCCTTGGCGTCGCAGATGCCACTGTTCTCTGATTCAATATCAAAACCAGCATTTTTGTTGCCCTCCTGCAAGTAAAATTAGATATGAAATTAAAGTGAGTGCCAGCGCAGACTATGAGCCCTATTCTCCATACAACATTACATTCAATATACGAAACACGAAAATAAGTTTTGTAAAGATATATATGTTTTTAAAGTTTTTAAACCATTTGTATTTGTTGTTTATTTAGTATATATATACTATTACTATATACTATTATATATATATATACTATTATAAGTAACACTGATCCATCCAAGATTTAACTGTTAAACAGTTCCCATACTAAAAGCTATGCTTAGGTGCTAAACGGCGTTGGGTGAAATATCCACTAATATTCATTATTATTCATAATTATAATGAATTAGTCATAAACTTACAAAAATAATTACGATAAACTACTGAACCGACTTTGATGAAATGTCTATTGGACCAATCTGCTTATATCCTTATAATATATAAATATATATCCTTTTAAATATGTAAAGAAATTCTTTTCCAAAACGGTTTAACATATGACGGAATTCTGACGTAACAAACATAAAAAAACCGAATTGGATAATAATAATAATAATAAATAAATATTGGTGGACATTTCACACGTCGCCATCTAGCCTCAAACTAAGCATGCTAGTACTATGGGAACCAAACAACTGATAGACTTCACAAATATATATTTTTTGTAAATGTTTTGTAAGGTTACATGTAAGTATATAATACATATTAACACCCAGACACAGAAATAACATCTATGTTCGTCACACAAATGTTCGTCCTGGGTGGGAATCGAACCCACTACCTACAGCTCAGAAGGCAGAGTACTACAACTGAGGTGCGAGGCCAATCGATAACCTTCTTTATCTGATATCGTTGAATACCTTGTGCGCCTTGTACATGTTGTTGACGAGGTCTGTCGCGTTAGCGCCGGAGTTGTCGGCGAGCGCGCGCGGCACGCTCTCGAGCGCGACCGCGAACTTGCGCACCGCGTACTGCTCGAGGCCGGGCAGCGTGTCCGCGTACTCCAGCAGCCGCTGCGCCAGCTCGATCTCGACAGCGCCAGCGCCGGGGACGAATCTGCAAACAGTTGTTTTGCCAAGTTGGTACGGGAAATTACTGCCATCACACCCACTTCTGCCGCCAAGCAGAGATGCGTGTTCCAGTTTGAAAGGTGTAGTTACATGTGAAATTACAGGCACAGATATTCCACCTTCACGTCTCCAAAGATATATTGAGCGCGTTTCTCTATACCTAGGTAGAGGAGGACCTCAAGATAAATAAATAAATATTGGTCGACATTTCACACAGCGCCATCTAGCCCCAAAGTAAGCTAAGCATAGCTTGTATACTTTTCTTTTGTAAATACATACATATTTAACACCCAGACAGATGTATTTATTCCTTTTGCTATCGGCAGAGGTTTTCACAAGAAGAAGGGGCCACAGCGGTCAAACATCAGAACCTTGTGGTCACCTATTTAATGTACATTATATTTATATTTTTATATTTTATTTAATATTTTGTCTCACAAACTTTCATCCATAGTAGAAGTATGATCATGTATCACATATTATCACAAAACATGATACATCATCACTATTGAAGCACAATGTTTAATTCCACCACAATGTATGAGTATCATGAAATGAGATCAAATGAACCTTGAAATTATTAAAATAGATTTTAACAATGACAATTCTGCTACATTCTTATTTAATTTAAATTTCTGCATGCATTCTTGGACTAACTACACAAATTGAGTTTAGCCATTTTTCATACCTTCCATCTCTACAAATAGACTTGAAAGTGTTGACGCCATCATCAATAGCCCTCTCAATGTCATCCATGTAGTTGTCTGTTGCACCTCTGATCAAGACAGTGGAGATACGAGACTCCTTGTTCTCCATGCGGAACAATACAACTCGAGTGTCTCCAACTTCCTCCACTGTTATAAAATCACAGTAGCCCAGTTCATCGGCTGTCGGTGTGGTCAGCCTCGGTAGAACCTACCACAAAAATATGGAAATACTCTCTGTATTACTCACAATTATAGTAACTTCTGGTTATGTATAAAAATTCACCATAGTTATGTAACAAAAAATCTAGATCCAGGTTTTTATATCCCCAAACAGTATGTGGCTACTACCATTTAGGTTATACTTGTGGCATAGGAACCAGCATATTTTCTAGTGAGAGATATAGTTATGATTTTTCATCAACTCATATTTTTTTACAGGTAACTTAAATAATATGAAGTAATTCAATGTGATCACCACATCAGTGGAATTTTAAAGTCATCTCACTGTCCACCACTGGTAGTTAACAGGAATAATAGTTGTATCACTGTCTTTTAAAAGGCCTGCACTTGACCCTACTGGTTGGGTGGTGGATAGTAGGATTGAATAATAGCTACAAAGACTGAATACTCACAGTAGCATTAACAGTCTTGGCAAGACGCCGTAGGTCAAATTTAGAATTGAGACGGACAGCCATCAGACCATATTTGTTAAGGTAATGTATTGCCATGTCACCAAACTTAGCACCAGCTACCACAACTTTGACACCAGCATCTGCAATATCTTTGATTTGCTTTTCAAGAAGAGATTCCTCTCCTTTACTGAAGTTTAAGAGCTCATCAGCCGTCTTGATAAGGACTGTGCCTTTAGTTTCAGTTTGAGTTATGTCAACAGGGCAGGTGTAGACTGCAACTTTGGCCTTCAATGCAGATGCGACATCACCCTCCACTTCACGTTTGAACACCATGCCCGACAGAACTTCTGATTGTAAGAGGCCAGCACCAGGAATCTGGAAAATATACAGCTCAGTTATTTATTCATTTAACAAATTTTCAGTGAAGAACCTTCATAACTTTAGGTTACCTTGCAAATTCTGACATTGTCCACATTGAACGTAGTTTTCTCAGGCAGAATACCCACACACGCCTTAGCCACTAGCCCAGCAATGAAGTCTTCATATCCATATTGTTTTGACATGATAACTGGAACAATACCTTTGGTGACCTCTTCCACATTCTTGGGATCTTTGATCTCATGGCATATGAGGCTGGGCAGAATTTCAATGCATTTATCTAATGCTTTTTCATAGCCATCTGCAATTTCACTTGTGGTGACCCCCAAGCGAAGGAGTTCATCAGCCAGTTCTAATAAAGCTCCAGAAAACACAATAACAAAATTGGTTCCATCGCCAACTTCAGCGTCTTGCATTTGGCTGGCCAGCACCATCAGTTTGGCAGCTGGATGCTCTACATCCAGTTCTCGGATGATGGTGCCGGCATCACTAGTCACAAACTGCTTGTCGATGTGGTTGATGATCATTTTGTTCATGCCGTTGGGACCGTAAGCGGAGCGCACGCTGGACGCAAACTGCTTGCATGCGGTTATGTTGCGGTATACTGCCTCTTCCAGCCCCGAGTACATCTGAATACATATTAAAACATAATGCAGATATCCAGTACAAAACTATCGAATGTTCATGGCTTACTTATGACAGACACTATAGTCGTGAATCATTTTCATGTGAAATTTTAGAATACGACCTCCGAACAAAACCATGGAAAAACAATTGTAATTAGGGCTTTTTTTTATAATTATGATTATTTTCATGATTCTTCGGAGGCTTGTTCATAATTCAATCTCTTTAGAGCAATAGCCAATAAATAAAACTAGGAAGAAAAATCATGCTGGCCGGCCGCCTGCATGTCAGAAGTGGTTAGAATATTATTTGAACATTTTCAACTTACCCGTGCCCCTTCTTTTAACATTTGGGGTACGCCTGGAGCCTTAGGTATGTGGAGAGCCATCTTTTTGGTAGCCTTATTTATATTTTTAGTGAAATACTAAAATTCAATAATCTGCAGTAAATGCGCGTGAGGAACGAATCGAACAAAAGAAAAGAGTGAACGAAGGAGTCAAACGCTGAATGAAATATATTTTTCCATAGACTAGGTAACATTTTCAAGCAGGCTTGACGCAGATCGAGAATATTCGATAGGTAAATCCTATTACACAATTCGATATTCAGTCTAGCTTACTAGAATTTCAATTATTAAGAGCCACTATGTCATTATACCATGGAGGTAGTATGTACTTCGTACAACTGGAAGGCTGACTGAGGCCCAAAAAGCGGTCTCGAAAGAGACAACTTCTAGGTCAAGGTGTCCTTGTCTAATATGGTGTAATAAAAATATAATTGTTTATAATGGCAATGTGTGCGAGAGGGAAACCCATGCCTTAGAACTTGTCTCTTTCAAGACCGTTTTTCCTTACAATAATTGGTAACGCAAATTGAACTTTATGCCATGCTGATAAAGTATATTTTTAGTTTTTATGTCAAACGTAGTAAGCACTCCTGTTAGATATTATCTCTATGCATTATACGAACCACATTATGGAACATGGCGTCTCACATTTTCTTTATCCCGAAACATTATTATTTTTATGTATAAATTTTATTGAGACTTAAACCTGCACCATAAATTTTTCGCATCGGTTCTTAATATAAATTATATCTATCACCAACGATATAATTAGCACCAAAGCAAGTTTATCAAGTTCACGCGCATTTTGTTATAAGGATGAAAACAGAGACTATTTTGTTTTAGTGTGTATAGTTTAATAAGTAAAAGCGTTGTGAGCAAATTGCACATACGGGGTACCCGACTTTCTACTGAAGATTACTCATAGAGATAGTTGCGAGTGAATGGGTACGGAAGTGTGGTAACAGCAAGCCGGAGAAGCGCGCGCTATTTAATTCGACCAATGAGCGCGCGTGATGATAGAGTTAGCCGTCAGATTGTACCAACCCATTTTCCAAGACGTTTGTATACATTCATGGCGGCAAACTTCATGCCTGCGTTTAATTTGACGCTCTCTTCTTGCTCGGGTTTTTTTTCTGAGGGTTGAATTGAATATAAAGTACATAATTATATACCTAACCATCTGGACTCACCATTTTATACTAAATTAGCAAGTCATTACACTGCCCTGAATCAGTGTTGCGAGAGTGAATATGAATGCTCTAACAAATTAAATTTATTCAATACTACTCGAAAATTTATAATAATTATCGGGCATCCTAAGGGTGACCAGGACCATATTTTATTCCTAACTCGGTTTAATGATGGATTTTTTCAATATTGTCATTACAACCATTAATGTATTAATGTATAAATGTATGAAACAAAACGAATATGGAAGTATATACGAAAGAACGATGCTAGATACTCGACTTGAACGTGAGTGGCATTTGGAACTAAATAATACAAAATCACTACATTTTATATAAAAAACTCTCACCGCGTCCGTCTTTCTATACGCGATAAACTCAAAAACTACTAATTATGGTTTTGACTAATGGACGTAGTGATTCATGAGGAAGGTTTAGTTGTATAGGTAATTAATTAGGGTTTGTGTAAATTGGCTGAAATATTACGATTATTGTTGAAGATGTCGGAAAAAATCATGCTGACTGAGAATTTTAGTGGCGTGCGCCACGGTAACCAATAGTTTGCTTATGTCAATATGTACAATAGTGTGCTTATTAAATTATTATTTATTATATTTGTGAACAATTCACACAGCGCCATATAGCTCCAAACTAAGCATAGCTTGTACTATAGGAACCAGACAGAGTTTTTTTGTAAATACATATTAACATCCAGACACAAAACAAACATGTATTTGGTCGTCACACAAATGTTTGTCCTGGGTGGGAATCGAACCCACGACCTACAGTGAAGAAGGCAGAGTTACCTACCATCAACTGAGCTGTGAGGACAGAATTATTTTAATTAAATTGAATTAGTCCCTCGTTTTCTTATTTGTTTTAGATTTGAATAAATTTATTTTAGTGTGTGTATGTAGTAAGAATTTATGTGTGGAACAGGATTTTCTGCCATCACAGGAGCAAATTTTTAAAGAGCAGTAGAACTCTCGCCAAGTTCGTCCGGGGAAGTACTGCCACCATGCTTATTTCTGCTGCCAAGCAGTAACGCGTTCGCGTTACTGTGTTCCGGTTTGAAAGGTGTGGTTGCCGGTGACATTACAGGCACATGAGACATTCCATCTACAGGTCTCAGAGTTACAGGCGCATACGATGCGACTTGGGTCTTGTCGTACCTAGTAAGGGAGGACCCAAGTCGCATCAGTTGTTATGGGCAGAGGTTACCACTTAACACCAGGTGGGCCGTCGGCTCGTTCCGTACCTGTATGACATAAAAAAAAAAACATTTTTTTTTACTAGAGTAGCTGTTCTGAAGCTATCGATAATATATACATCGATACTCGATACTATCTGCGTAGCGTGATTGTTCGATCCGATAGAATATCGCTTCCCTAGCTTAACCAATATGGCCGTTGGAAGCGCGTCATAAATACTGACGTTGTTTATATTTGCGCAGGAATCTGTAATTTGGTTACATAAATTTCATAAAGCACGTAAAATTAATTAGGCACAGAGTTAAATATAATATGATTGCTCATTCTTGTGAAGTGATCCGCTAATTTGATAATGTTTTGAAATCGCATTTCCGAACGATGTCAAACAACACAGTCGGTTCGTCGGGGCCTGCTCCCGGCAAAATACGTGGGCCCGGGAGGCCGCCGAAGCGAACGTGCACTTGGTGCGCCGAAAGTAAGACGCCTCTCAAGTATGTTTTACCCACGGAGAATGGAAAAAAGGAATTTTGTTCGGAAACGTGTCTCTCAGAATTCAGACAAGCGTACAGTAAGGGGGCCTGTCTCCACTGCGATAGTGTTATTCGAGGCAATGCACCGTCGAGCAGCAAGAACTTTTGCTCCACATACTGCCTTAATAAATACCAGAAAAAGAATGAAAAGAGGACTTCGTCTCCTCAGTCAGGAAATGGAGCCAATGGCACTGAAAATCATTCCAATAACCAAGCCACTGGATTGTTTTATGATTTGTATCAGTCCTTCGATTGGAACGATTACCTGAAGGAAACCAATAGCTCTGCTGCACCACAGGATTGTTTCAAGCAGGCTCCATCACCCCCAGTGAATGATTTTAAGGTTGGAATGAAACTGGAGGCCTTAGATCCCAGGAACTTGACGTCTACGTGCATTGCCACAGTTGTAGGCATTTTGGGACCCAGGTTGAGACTGAGGCTTGATGGAAGCGACAACAAAAATGATTTCTGGAGACTGGTTGATGCTGGGGATATACACCCTATTGGACACTGTGAGAAAAATGATGGAATGTTACAGCCACCACTTGGATTCCGAATGAATGCTAGCAGCTGGCCTATGTTTTTGCTGAAGACATTAAACGGTGCAGAGATGGCTCCTGCTAAGGTGTTTCAGCCGGAACCTCCGACTCCTAAGTCAAATGTATTTGTAGTTGGGCAAAAATTAGAGGCTGTTGATAAGAAGAACCCACAACTGATTTGTTGTGCGACCGTGGGGGCTGTGAAGAATGATCAGATTCATGTGACCTTTGATGGATGGAGGGGAGCGTTTGACTATTGGTGTAGATATGACTCAAGGGATATTTTTCCAGTGGGGTGGTGTGCGAGGGCTGGTCATCCCTTACAACGTCCCGGACAGAAGAATGTTGCACCTTCTAGGTAAGAAATAGAATTATTCTTATAAGTAACTGAAGGAACAAACCGATGGTTAAACTGGTATTGCAAATGCAGTCTTATTCTTGAAGATCAAAGTAATCATGTGCCTGTATTTTTAAAACTAATATTAGTTTTTAGAAAGCCAGAGTGACATTCCCAAACCCTCATTCAAAATCAGTAATTAAATAGCTTATATAGCTATACTTACATAATACACACCAAAATGTGTTTAAGTTATGCTATTATAATGAAATTAAGTCGTGCATTTCCTGCCGGTGGTTTCATAGGAACTAGCAATTCAAGAGAAGAAATCATTTGTACTTGTCAAGATCAGTAGTATAGCTTGATGACAAAACGTAATCTAAACTAATGTGCACAATGAAATATTTCAGGTTTAAGTTGCGCCACACGGGCATGCCTAATCCTGCATTACCCGAAGGTGGCTCCACAGGAAGTAGCAACTCAAACAGCTTGACTCCAGCGCCGACACCAACAGTTCGTCTCCGTATTCGGAGTAGTTGCACCGGTGGCAGCAGCTCATTGCCCGCAGCTATCATAGGAATAGGACCCTCCGGAGTTGCTGATGCGCTTGTCAAAGAGTTGCTCAGCGTTCATCCGGACCCTCAGAGATTGACGAGAGCAATACTGACTGCATCTAGTAGTTATTCCAACATCACTAATGTACAGGTGAGGCATTTTCACGTACTCTGTTATATTATATAGTATCTTAGCCTTTATTACTCAGGAATGTTGTAGCTTTTCAAAAATGAAAGAATATTCAGAATATGTCCAGTAGAACCTGGGATTTACCATCTGACCATACAACTAGTCCTTTTATATAATAAGCATATGTGAATGTATAATTTGTGTTGTGAATAGCAATAGAATTTGCTCTTGTTTTTCATCATTATTCATATGTTGATCCTTATCTCAATAATCCAAAAATCATCTACACCTGCATTGGTAAAGGTCAATGTATTTGAATTTTAAGTTCTAATGAGACATGCCGTTTTTCAGCTGTAATCTTATTTTCTCTGAAGAGTTAAAGAAGCAATAGACAAAACCTTATTTCTTAAATCAAAGTCAAAAACTTTATTTCACACATAGAATTTATAAAAAAATGGCTTGGAAACGTCAATAATATTTAAAACATAAGGCCACGTGTACTTACGCTAAGTTTGACTCCTGTTCAAACTGTATCTGACTCTCCATGGGGAAGAACAGAAAAGAAACACCTAATGGAGGGCTTCCTTTTAAAATCTGAGTACTTAGATCTATGTTACATTTATGACTACATAAAATGCTGAAATAAGATATTAAAGCATGCTTTGTGTGCATAGAGCAGAGCGACATCAGACCATAGGGATTTATCATTTATATAATCATTTACAGTGTAATAAGCTTTACTTCCTAGACCCTTTTCTTTATATATGACTTGAAATTTTGGGTTGGAAGCTTCTTTGCCTGAACCAACATTTAACCTTCAAGTGTGCAATCAAAATTTGAAACATTTCTTGCAGGTCTCTACTTCTAACAAATGTTACTCGGTAAAAGTACCGGCTGATATGAATATGGATGATCTGAAGAATTGGTTGAAAAGCATCTGTGACGGAGTAGGCAGTTGTGTTGGCATGATAGAGGTGGACTCTGGTGAAGCTGCTAGTCGGCCTTGTACGTTGTGTGGAGAGTCCACGTCAAACAATGTCGACGCCAACATAAGGAAGAGGTCTAATAGTGTGAGTTACATCACATTATCTATACAAATCAATAGAATTGGAGTGTCTGTTTGTAATATTAAAACAACCGCTTTTTACTAAGTGGATATGGATGTATACACGGTACATATACTAAAACAACATTTTTTTAAATTTTTGTCTGTCTGACTGTCTGTTCCGGCTAATCTCTGAAATGGCTGGACCGATTTTGAAGGGACTTTCACTGGCAGATAGCTGATGTAACAAGGAGTGACTTAGGCTACTTTTCCGAGGGGTAAAATAGGGGTGTGTGATAAAACCGAATTCCACGCGGATGAAGTCGCGGGCAACAGCTAGTATAATATATAGCTTTCTATTTTCTGATTTGATCATGTTTCAAATCCATGTACGATAATACCGAACACGAATGGTGATCACTCACGTTTGTACACAAATAAATGTTCACAAATAATTGAACAATCGCCACGTCCATCAATAGCCATAGTTGACTAGATTTGACAACTAATTAAATGGAGTCAAACATTATTGTTGTAATTTTTCAAAGTTCTCTGAACATCATCTTTACCGAGCCTTAAAATTTATTAGCAAACCCAATACAGTTATTTAAACATTTTATTTTCTATCGAAATCTAACAATTACACAACAATTACATTAAGGTAGATCATAGACAGAATAAAAATGGCCTAATATCTGCAATAAAATGCTGCATTTGTTAAATAATTTTGTTACTATTGGGATACTCGCTTTGGCAGCCACCATATAATTAGATGAGCTTTAAATTTTTAGATCTATAATATCCCTTTCACACACAAACGTACATCTAGCATAACGCCAACAAGAATATCGTGGTAGTATTCTTCATATGCGTAACCGCATCCAATTCATTATAGGAATCCAATACCAATGATAATTATGGTGGAGGATCCAATTCGTATGGTTATTCTAGTGTGCACAGGATATTGTTTAATATAGCTCAGTAGGTCTGCCATCTGCGCTGTAAGGTCTTGGATTCGATTCCCACCCAGGACAAACGTTGTATGACAAACATAGATGTTTGTTCTATGTCTGAGTGTTGATATGTTTTATATGTATGTATTTACATTGAAGAAAGTATATAAGTATTATATCAGTTTACTGGTTCCCATGATGCAAGCTATACTTAGCTTTGGGACTAGATGGCGCTGTGTAAAATGTCCATCATAATGTATGTTCCTGTATTTGAGAAGACACTGCTTCCTGTGACAAAGTTTCTGTGAACTAAAACAGGAGGCAGAGAAAAGAAAGAAAGAAAGAATATTATATTTGTAACTCAATTAATATACACAGACATGATTTAATATTACAATTAAAAGTTTCAGTCAATTTGAGTCACAAAACGGTCTCTGTCTCAGCATGAGCTAGTTAGTTAATTAGTCTTGGAGCTACTAATTGTGTGACAACATAGATGTTTGTTCCGTGTCTGGGTGTTAATATTTATTAAATGTATGTATCTACAAAAAAAGTATCTAAGTATTTTATTTTATTTTATTTTATTTAAGACTCTTAGGGAAACTAACAGCTAGTGGGAAACAAAAACACAAATATAAATACAGAGGGCCAATTAAAAGTTTCCACGAATAGATATAACACTGATTTTAAACCAAAAAAATAACGTAGACATACAAACACTAACACACAAAATTATTATATATAGATTATTAGCAATTATGTACTAAAGAATGATTTGCTCAATATACTCTTTAGTCGCGTAGAGGAAGTATTGAAGATATCAATATCCACCTCACGCACGGTAGCATTAAAACATCTGCACGCTCTTTTTAAAAACGAATTTTGTCTGTAATTGGTACTCGCTATTGGCACATCAAGTAAATTATGTTGCCTGCGTGATGCGGCGGCGCCGGGAGTGCGAACACCCAGCCGCGCTAGCAACTCTGGACAGTCGATCCTACCGCTAGCAATGTCCGTGAGATACGAGAGATCAGCCATACGCCTTCTCTCCGATAATGGAAGAAGGTGGAATTGTTTGCAACGCCTAGAATAATCAGGCATATATGTTTTAGTTCTGTACTGAAGGTATTTCAAGAACCGTTTTTGTATTCGTTCTAAGCGGGTAATATAAGTGTTGTAGACTGGGTTCCAAACCTGGCATGCATACTCGAGGTGACTCCTCACGTATGAGCAGTAAAGAATCTTAAATGTTTTAACCTTTTGAAACTCAGCCGACGTTCTTATAACAAAACCCAAAGACTTAGAGGCTTTATTGACCATATTATTAATATGCACATCAAATAATAACTTAGAGTCCAATGTGACACCTAAGTCTTTTATCGATGAAACCCTTGACACACTTGCATCTTTAAGCTTATAATTGAAAATTATAGGTTGAGGTTTACGCGTAAAGGAACAGATGAAACACTTAGAAACGTTTAAATCTAGTTTGTTTATATGACAGTAATTTTGAAACGTATCCAGATCACGTTGAAGATTCATTGCGTTTAACGTTGTTTTAACTGGACATAGAATTTTCATATCGTCGGCATAAAGAAGGATTTTACAGTGTTGAAAACAAGATACAATGTCATTAATAAATAAAACGAAGAGAAATGGGCCCAAAAGGGAGCCCTGAGGTACCCCTGAGGGGATATACATTGCTGAAGAAGAGTAACCGTTGAGGACCACGGTTTGAGACCTGTTCTGAACGTAGGATGAAAACCATCTAAATAAATTGCCTCTAATACCAGCAGCCTGGAGCTTATCTAATAGAATGGCATGGTCTATTCTGTCAAAGCATTTACTGTAGTCGGTATAAATTACGTCTACCTGGGAAGGCTCAGACATATATTGCGACAGATAGTCACAACAGAGGAGGAGGTTAGAAGTGGTAGACCTGCCTTTTAAAAAGCCGTGCTGTTCATCTGAGAATGTGTGCTTCATGGCAGGATATAATTGATTGTAAATTATTCGCTCAAAAACCTTGGCAAAAATACACAGCTTAGAAATAGGTCGGTAATTATCAACCTGATCCTTTGGGCCTTTCTTATGTACAGGTGTTATATAAGCGACTTTCCATATGGAAGGTACTATACCCTCATCAAGGGACCTTTTATATAACAGTGATAAGGGAACCGCCAAACTAGTCGCACATCTAACAATAAAAGTCGGCGGAATACTATCTGGCCCAGCTGACTTTTTTAAATCCAGCGACTTCAGCAATTCAACAACTTCAGACTCAAGAACCTCAATAGACGAAATATCAGAAGTTATTTTGTAAGGTTTAGACTCGTGAGTAATATTATTGGCTGTTATATTATAGGTCGACCTATCTAGAAATGTAGAATGAAAGTAATCAGCAAACATTTTACAAATTTCATCCCCTTTATCCGTGGAACACTGTCCAGATTTGAATACTGAGGGATAAGCACTCGACTGGTTTTTATTTTTAACATAAGACCAGAAAGCACGGGGGTTCTCTTTAATTTTGTTTTCAATGGAGGTTATGTACTCAACAAATAACTCTGCTTCTAATACCCTAGCCCGCTCACGAAGTGTTAAAAAAGATTGGTAATCTGCCCTATTTCCGTAGTTTTTATATTTTGTGTGAAATTTATATTTTTCTCTCAATATCTTTATAAGTGGTGTTTTAAACCATACAGGATATTTATTAGAGGGGTAGATAATTTTAGAGGGTATATATTTGTCACGAAGGTCGGTAAGAATTTCGTAGAAAAAAGAACAGAAACAGCAAGAATACAAGCTATGCTAAGTTTATTTTGGGGCTAGACAGAGCTGTGACAAATAGTATACACAGGGTAGGAACTGTAAACTGTAACATTATTTGCAGGCATCAGAGGAGCCGGCAGCGAGCGGCGCGACCGGCAACGGTGAATGTTCAAGTAAAATGGCGCGCGTGTCCCCGGAGCGGGCGGAACCCGCGTCGTCGACGACGGGCGCGCCGCCGCCGCACGCGCCGCCCGCGCCGCACGCGCCGCCCGCCGACTGGTCCGTCGAGGACGTCATCGGGTTCATAGCGGCGGCGGACGCGGCGCTCGCCGCACACGCGGACCTCTTCAGGAAACATGTAACCTCATACAATACATCATACTATACTAATCAATACAATTTGAGTGTCTGTTTGTAATATTAAAATAGCCGCTTTTTACTAAGTGCATATAGATGTACCTATACACACGGTACATATACCAAATCAACATTTTTTAAAAATTTTATCTGTCTGTCTGTTTGTTCCGACTAATCTCTAAATGGCTGGACCGATTTTGACGGGACTTTCACTGGCAGATAGCTGATGTAACAAGGTACTTAGGGTACTTTTCCGACGGGTAAAATAGGGTGCAGACTGGCGAGTGTTGCGTTTTGTGGAGGATGGTACAAGCCTATTGCACTAAATTAATTTTTAATTGTTGCAGGAAATTGACGGCAAAGCGCTGTTGCTGCTGAACTCTGATATGATGATGAAGTACATGGGTTTGAAGCTAGGACCGGCACTTAAGATATGCAATCTTGTCTCGAAAATAAAAAATCGTAGGCATTATAGCACCTAAGTAATAAAACATGATTTTCAAAGTTTGAAACTAAAAGTTTCAAATACTTGTTACGTATAGTTAGATTTATTCAGTTACAGTTTCCGCTTTAGATGACCCTTGTCTGCAGATTCTCTATATAAAATCCGCTAAATTATATGAAAATTGTATAATTTTCATAACCATCTTAGCCTCTGGCGATCAACGCATCTTAGAATTATAGGTTTTTCCAATGAAGATTTAGATTTTCATAAACAAAGAGGCACTATTATACAAACGGAACACTAATTTGATATAATATTACATTTTTCCAAACGTGTGATGTAAAAATTGACATCAGTTTCTCCCCTAAAATTCATAGAATAGTGTAAATAAGTATATTTTATGAGTAAAGTTGCATTTAATGTAGGTAGTGCTCATTTGCGTGTATTTCCAAATTTTTCAGATAATAAAATAATATGTTTTTATTGCTTAGGTATTAAAGAATAATATTAAATATTATGTATTTAATCATTATGGTAATTTGAATTGGCATAACAAATTTCGTTAGTATAGAATTTGGAATTAGGGCCTCCGCTCACCAGTTCAAGATGTTGTACAAGCCTGAGCTTACTGTTTCAATATGTGTACAAGCCTGCGCTCACTCTTTCAAGGTGTGTACAAGCCTGCGCTCACTGTTTCAAGGTGTGTACAAGCCTGCGCTCACTCTTTCAAGGTGTGTACAAGCCTGCGCTCACTGTTTCAAGGTGTGTACAAGCCTGCGCTCTGTATTTCAAGGTGTGTACAAGCCTGCGCTCTGTATTTCAAGGTGTGTACAAGCCGGCGCTCACTCTTTCAAGGTGTGTACAAGCCGGCGCTCACTCTTTCAAGGTGTGTACAAGCCTGCGCTCACCAGTTCAAGGTGTTGTACAAGTCTGAGCTTACTGTTTCAATGTGTGTACAAGCCTACGCTCACTCTATCAAGGTGTGTACAAGCCTGCGCTCACTCTTTCAAGGTGTGTACAAGCCTACGCTCACTCTATCAAGGTGTGTACAAGCCTGCGCTCACTCTTTCAAGGTGTGGACAAGCCGACGCTCACTCTTTCAAGGTGTTTGTTGTACAAGCCTGCGCTCACTGTTTCAAATGTTGTACAAGCCTATTTACAATCAGTTACAAAGCCAAGATATCATGAACTTTTGTTATGCGAATTAGAATGTACCACTATTTTATTATTGGCTAGTCGCGCTTAAATAAGCCTGAAATAAGTACATTATAATATCAATCTTCCATATTCAGTTCCATAATGTCGTCGATGTAAAAACAGACATAAATGTATTGTAGCTTAGGGTCTAGTGCCTTCCCACATATTCATAGATGATTGTTCTTAAAATGCCTCGATATACAATATTACTGCAAATACCTGTTGGTATTTCAAATTATAATAATCGGGAGTCTATGTGGATGATTTGTATATACATAAATATGCAGCAATGTTAAAATATAATTAATATTCTTAACTTTATTGAATTATGTCTACTTGCACTAAACTTTAATCAAACCTAGTTTTGAAAATTCATTCAGTAATCTTATTTTGTTGTGGAGTGGGAGTTAAAATATATACATAGAGAATGTGATAATGAATTCGTAAAAATCAGAGTCTAAAACAGCAATAAATACCAGGATAATATTAATTATACATTTACTTACAGTCACAGTCAGTATTTATACATTTACAGTCAAGTCAAAAGTTGCCACATCTTGCAATGTCTGTAGTATTGTATTGTGTACTTACTACATATTTGTCCTAATAATCGTGCCTGAAAGTGAGGCAAATAATGATTATAATACCGGGTAATTGGATTCATTGAGTATATTGATTAATTATTGTAATATTAAGTATATTATTTGTAATAAGTATCATTTATTGTTCCTTATGCTTCGTGTCGAGAAGTGGTTGCAGAAGTATTTTAATTTTGTAGAGTTATATTATTACCTACACTTTATATTTTTAATTTGCCATTTTCAAGTGTTATTATTAATGTTTAAACATTTCTTCATGTGATATCCTAATGTTGTCTGTTATCGTGATAAATGATTATAATTTCAGGTGATTATTTTAAATTTAAGATTCTCACATGACATAACATTTAAATATAGTTTTACAATGTCGTTTTTTGTTGTTGTAAATATTTTGATTGGATAATATTATTCACAACAAAACAAATCTCGTAACTTCACAGACAATTAGCTAAATTGTACAGTTACTAAGACTGTAGAGATTTATTTATTTTACGCAGGCATTTTATTAAGAGTTAAGACCACTTAATATGTTTTGTTTGTGTTTATGAACATGGTATATTTAGTCATATTTATATAAATTCCAATTTTTTTTATAATTTGTTCAGATTAGAGAACATTTGAAGACCAGTGTTGCTCTATATATAACATTATTGTTTAAATATATAAATAAATACGAAAACAGTGCAATTAAGTTTTCGCTGCACATTATATTTCCGTAGAAACTTTATGTATGTACATAGACAGATAATTGGTAACAGAATTGTATAAATTAATAAAAATGGTAAAATGTTTAATGAGTGTTTGAATCGTTGTATTACGATTACGAGTGTGGACCGGACCTAGTTTTTAATGTTTGTGTCACTGTGAACATTCCGGATGTGTCCAGTTGAGAGCTCCCACTGAAATGTATAATGTAGCTAACGATGACGCAGCCAGTGATGAACCGCCGCAAAAACCATTCATACTCGTACCAGTAATGAATGGCAATTTATCGTATGGCGTGTACCTAAATATTTAATGGACAATTTTTATTATTTACTATGAAAATTATGCGTCATTATGGATATTCAGGTAAACTGGTACTATGTGGTATATTATTTGAGGTAAAATTTGTATGTTGGGGGAATTCCCTGGAACTATGGAATCGATACTAAAAAACAAATCTTTTACTAGTAGACTACACATTCAGCAGTATACTCAATTGCATTGCTACTACATTGCGTGTTATTTTATTTCGATAATTTTTTTTTTAATATTTTTTTTTGGTTTTCAATAATTAGCTTTCATATTTAAGCCACATAATTTATAATAATAGATATTTATGTTGAAACATCACATCCCGGATTTGGAGTTAATTTCGTTGGTCTAATATTGTCCTGGCTGTCGGGATATTTAGGAATTAATTACTGGAAGAAATTATAGCCGAGTTATTCGTGAGAAAACAATGGTCGCGACGAGCTTATCTCTCATCACGTCTACGTTTCTGCAAAAGTGTAAACCGAAAGGTGAAACCTGGCTTACTGAAGCTCGGCCTACCCCTTCGAGGACAAAGGCGTCATTTATGTACTTATGAAATATTTCACGCAGCCACGGAACGAAACGACATGATTTTTTGAATGTTTATGAGCCGAGAGGATCACGGGAGTGAAGCTGCAGGTAAATGCTAGCTAGTGTCTTCAACTTGACAATTTCACCTTATTTATATATTATGTAGAAAAAACGGACAAATGAAATAAATGACGACACATACCTAATGGTTTCCTATTGTTGGTAGTTATTGCACGTGACCACTGTAACGATTTAGTTAAGACGTGTAGTATATTTTATGTGTTCATAATGTCACGTAATATGTGTTTATTTATTGTACTGTAAATTAAATAATCGTATACCTACAGACCTTATTCTGAAACGTTTAAAGATACTTTATTACATTTGAATTAAAAAGTACTTAATTTTTTTAAATTAAACATATATAAATTGATTTGTCCTAATAATGTAATTTATATAGCCTTAAACAATTCATGCCTTTGTAAGGTATGAATTGTATAAGATTATATAAATTAAACATATATAAGTTGATCTATCTATAATAATGTAGGGTACAAAGGTATGAATTCGATGAGGCTATAGGTTAGTTATGTAGACACTTTGATATAATTTTGTATGGAAGGATCCTTCCATACAAAATGAAATCTATCAATAGTATACCAACTGACTGGTTTATTGGCCCCACGGATTCCTATCGGTCGAGACCATTACGTAATGTAATTATTAGGTAGGTCAGACACAGTTGACTCCTTCGAGAGTAGGTACAATTTATTATTACCATACCTACATAATTTCATTTCTAAACGAAGACATCATCTAGAATACCAAATTACATTATTATATATTACAATATAATATAATAAGAACAAAATCACAATATTAAAATAATAGATGTCATTAGATAGATTGTAGAATAGGTCTGTGAAAAAGTTTTTGCACAAATAGTAATGTCTTTAATGATTTTGTTATAATTTTCTAATTTATAAATTTAAATAATTACGGCGAAATTAAACAATTCTGTTTTCCAGTTTATTTAAATGTGGTAAATAATTATTGGTGGACATTTCATTGCCATCTAGCCCCAAACTTAGCAAAGGTTGTACTGTAGTACCAAAAAGCTATGCTAAGTTATTTGTTATTATTATTATTATTATTCGAAATTAAACAATTCTGTTTTCCAGTTTATTTAAATGTGGTAAATAATTATTGGTGGACATTTCATTGCCATCTAGCCCCAAACTTAGCAAAGGTTGTACTGTAGTACCAAAAAGCTATGCTAAGTTATTTGTTATTATTATGATTCCTATCGGAACCAGATGACTGTTAGAATACATATACTTTTTTGTAAATACATGCATATAAACACATACTAACACCCAGACAGAACAAATAAATGTTCGTCAGACAAATGTGTGAGAAATTCCCAGCCAGGCCTAACATAAAACTTGAAACTTAGACAGCACAACATTCAAAATCAAACCGATTTGGTATCTCGGCCGTGTTAGCTAATTCCTTTCAGAAGCCGAATGTATCACTACTTTAGTCACGTCTTTGGAATGCGATGCAATATAACCCGGCATTAAATTATTCCTGTGACCCTTTTGCGTGCAACTGCAGCCTCTCTTAAGAGATGTTTGGATGTTTTCTTGAAACAATTTTTCTCCATTCTTCTTTACTGAAGACTTAAAAAAGCCAATAAGTAATCATCGAGCTAGCCTACATTTATTTTATTACAGCTTGTTTTTTTTTTTTTTTTGTGTTAGGTAGTGCCAGTCGATAAAGAAATAGTTCATTTAATAGAAACTTCGACTGGCCTCAGTTCACTGGCTCAGTTGGTAGTAACACTGCCTTCTACGCTGTAGGTCGTGGGTTCGATTCCCCCCAGTCACAAATATTTGTGTGACGAACATAAGTGTTTGTTCTGTCCGGGTGTTGATATGTATTATATGTATGTATTTACAAAGAAAAAGTATAGAAGTATTAAATCAGTTGTGTGGTTCCCATGATACAAGCTATGCTATGCTTACATTGGGGCTAGATGGCGCTGTGTGAAATGTCCACCTATATTTATTTATTTATTTATTATTTATTAAAAAACTCATCTCTTGAAAGAGTTATCATTATCTTGTTGCAGCTGTGTCTGTTGTGAACGGCCCTTTCCCTCGTTTGATAAATATATGATAAACATTGGTAGGAGAGCGGCGCGCACGCTGTTTTACTCGATCGCATTGTCAACTCGTATTCGCCGTTCCGTCACCGCACGCAACGGTAGCTGCCGCAAGTTACCCATCAAATAAAATATGCCAGTGAAGTGAATAAAAGAAAATAAAGCCTGAACATGGAGTTACACAATCAAAAGGACGTCAACGGTATGTTTTGTGTTTGTGAAAGTTTATCACTCAGTGTAATGACCCCGAAATAAATGGCAGCGATGTGGCATTGACAGTGCAGAAGGACTTTGCAAAATGAAAGTGTTCGAAAAGTGGTCTTGCTCCGTGCAGCGTGCATTTGTTGAATCAACGTTTTTATGGATTCGTTACCTGTTATAAGTTATTTGACCGTTATAACAGTCCGTAACTCAAGTGTCACTTGAGAGTGTTGAGTAGTGGGAAAACGTGAAGTTACTTTCAGCAAAATTAGATCAATTGCAAATCAAAAAGTTTTGAGTGTATTTTGATCAATATTTTCTCTTGAAGTACTCTTGAGATACTTTAGATTATATTAGTAGGTACCGTCTTACTTAGCTTACTTAAAAAGGCTGCAGTTATTTGTTTTTTAAATCACAATACTTACGGATGATTTACGGTAACGATTACACATGCTCTATATTTACGGATATTAGGTAGGTATCTAACTACTTACTTAATAGCCACTAATTATCACTATTGTTTGCGCTAGCAAACAGCAAGGTTATTTATGTATCATTTTTCTTAGTCGATATTTTCTTAAATAATAGTGAAATATTAAAGAGTTAAGACAGAATAAGGTATGAAAACAGCGAGATAGGATAGAATAGGATAATAGAGCACCGAATAAAGCAAACACCACGGGAAGACGGCTAAATAGTTTGTTGGAATATTAACATTTTATTTACCTACTAATCCTTTACAATATTACGACCAACGTGTAAAATAAATAAAAAGTCCTCCAAGGAATCTTAAGTATTTTCATGTTCTCGTTTTTTGCAAAAGTTGCTCTTGTTTGTCGGAACATGAATTCAAAGTTACGTTTGAGATCGGATTTGGAATAGATGCTATGCAAAAAACTTAGTTCTCTATTTTACTACCGAAATAATAGTAAAATTGTTGTTCTCCAGCCCCCAAACAGTGAATACAAATTATGAAATAAAAATTAATAAAAAATTGTAATCACTCCACGGTACTTGGCGAGATATAAATTTATTCCCAATACTAATGTAATTGGTAGGTAGGTTTCAATTTTCTCATCATAAAAGCACAAATATTTATACATACGGTCAAAAATATGATTTAGTATATATATATATAGTAGGTATTATATAGTTACGAATTATGACATATGTGCATAAGAATGCACATATGTCATACTAGTGTTAAACTTGGAACACATTCAAAATCAAAGCTAATCCTACTTAACCGTATCCACATTAACATGTCACGTGAGCCCAGTTGGAAATATATTCGGATGTCGCATGAAAATTTTATATACGCAGTACTCATTGGATACGCGTGATATGAATAAAAACCTGGGACCTTCGGATAGTACTTAGAAAGTAATTAGTACTTAGAATACACATCCTGCCGCATTTTACTCTACTTAGTTGTTATAACATAGACACTACAACAGGCGATTAGGTACCTACTAATAAACTCTTTATTATGTATCTAGTAATGTGCTGATAGATAGATAGATGACACTATTGCTCACAAAATCAAAATAACAACAATCAGTAACAATGTACAAAAGAAAAAGAAGTGAATCAATGGGCGGTCTTATCGCTATAAAGCGATCTCTTACAGACAACCTTTGGATGGACAAGAAATACTGGACTTTATATGGGGCTTTGTGGTTCATCTAAGATTGGTTAAAAATGACAATGTGCTGATCAACATTTATCAGTGTTATGTGATAAGTCGTTACATTTAGGGAGATCGGTGTGATAATTAGATCTTCTTTTTTATGTAAATAAGTTGAAAAAACAAATTCCATCGGTCAGTAGGTGAGTCATGATCGTGACCATGTAGATTTATATTTTACAGAAATTTTGACGTATTTTTTCAGAGTCCAAACCTCCCGACATGGCCGGTGACATGATACAGAAAATTACAGGAGGCTTCGGAAAATATCAACTGTTTCTACTCCTCATCATATTCACGTCCAAATTTTTCGTGGCCTTCCATCAAATGGCCATCATATTCCTATCACCAAAAGTTTCCTACACTTGTGGCCCTGAAGCAACTGAAAAGTGTCCGTGTGCGGACCCAATTTACGACACGTCTATCTTCAACAGAACAATAATAATGGAATGGGGCCTAATATGTGATAGGAAGTGGCTGGCGAGTTTCACCCAAACGGTGTTCCAACTTGGCGTGTTATTAGGCAGCGTGTTCTTTGGAATGGCCGCAGACAGGTGACATTTAAATTATTTACGTAACAGCCTTCTTTACAATTCTATATAGCTACACTTGTCCAACCTTTACATAATTAAACATTTTGTTTTAGATTTGGACGAAGGAGGCCTTTGCTAGTAGCCGTCGTAATACAGCTAACTGCCGGAGTGGCCGCTGCGTATGTGCCAGATTACTGGACATTCACAGTCTTACGTTTCCTCGTCGGACTGTCAGTTGGAGGCACCATGGTCACCGGCTTCGTCATTGTCATGGAATTTATGGGCACGCAATACAGAGAAATCGCCAGTGCTCTTTACCAAGTTCCATTCAATCTCGGGCATATGCTTTTGCCGGCCTTCGCATATTTCCTCAGAGATTTTTCTCATTTTCAAATGGCGATATCTGTCCCGGCGGCTATCATGTTGGCTTACTTTTTCTTGGTGCCTGAGACGCCGCGGTGGCTGATCGCAGTCAACCGGACCGATGAAGCTATTCACATATTGGAACGAGTGGCTACCGTGTAAGTAACTTTATTTTTCAACACTCTTATTGTTCATTTTATAGGTACTATTACTATAAGCTTTCCATGGTGAAAGGTGTTATTAAACGTGTGTTTATGGCGAAGCATAATAATCACGCCAAAATGTCAACCTGAGCACTATAACACAGGTTGGCATTTTTATTTTCTGTGTGTTTTTACTGCACCGTTTTGCGATTTCTATTTACAAAGTATCAGTCTCTTAATTTGGTGACATAAATAAAACGATTTTCATATTTACAGGAACAAACGACCGACAGATAATATCAGAACAGTCGTAGAGTCATACCAGGCGTCACTGAGCTCCAATCAACTTAAGAAGGGGAATGTGCTCGATCTATTTCGCACTCCAAACATAAGGAAAAATATATTATGTATGTCTTTCAACTGGCTGACGTGCAGCTACTGCTTCTACGGAGTGTCTCAGTACGTGGGTCAGCTCAGTGGCAACGCGTTTGTCAACGTGGCGGCCAGCGCCAGTGTCACCCTAGTTGGGACATTCGTGTCCATTCCACTGTTGAGAGTGATGGGCAGGAGGACAATAGTGATGGTGTTTAACTTTATATGTGCCGCGTGTTTGATCCTGCTGGCTATAATGCCGGAGGGTGTTTTTTCCGTAGTGTTCGCGTGTATCGGCGTCGTTTCTAGTTTTATCGTGTTCGTGGTAGTGTATTTGTTTTGTTCGGAACTGTTTCCGACCGTAGTGCGGAACGCTGCTCTTGGTGTGTCGTCGATGTCAGCTCGCGTCGGTTCTATGGTGGCTCCGTTCGTCATAGACCTGCAAAGCGTGGGGCTGTGGCTCCCCCCACTAGTGTTCGCCATTATGCCTGTTATCGCGTGTGGCATTACTTTCTTCCTACCGGAGACGAAGGGATGCGAGTTGATGACTACTATAGAAGAAGGTGAAAATTTTGGGAAAACAGACAAAACAGAAACGACGAAATAGAGCATTATTTAGAACAATGAAGTGATATTATTTAATTGTATATAGCGTAGAAGTAACTAATATGTAATGACAGTCAGAAATGCTATTTAAATTTTATGTGCATGTGCTAATAATTTAGTGTTGTATTTATGTGTGTCACGTTTATCGTTAAATACATGGATAAAACGTTAACAAAATATTTTATCTAATAATGCTGATCAGTTTACTAGGATGTATCCTTAATGAGAAAAAATATAATTAGTTTGAATTTTACGATAATATAATTTATATAACATTTTAATTTCACTACTACAGGAATATACCGAGCAGAGATCTTTTTAAGAAGAGATCGTTCTTGTATGGATCCAAAGGTATCTTTTTAAAAGGGTAGTAAGTAAGTAGTAAAGTACTACCACCATGCCACTGCACAGCTGGCTATGTTTTGGTTTTAAGGGTGACGTACCCTTTCCTTTCCTATTCCAACCCTTCCAGTCAAATTACACGCGCACGAACGAAAATAATATAAAAAAATATATAATATATAATATAAAAAATAAAATAAAATAAAATAAACTCCTTTCAAGCCTGGATTGGAACCAGCTACCTACGGGTTTAAATTTGGGGTCCGCACTATGCATCTTAATGGACTGTGACTGACTTTTGAAAAACACCCTCGAATGTCACAATGTGTACCCATTCCATTTAACCATTTCCAAGTACCAAATATAAAATGTACACAGCATAAATGTGTGCTGTGACGTATTTGCGTGAATTACTGTGTCCTACTCGTCATTACTAGGCTTAACACGCGTATCAAAACAACGTGTTTGTCAGATAATATTATATGCTTGGTATCAGGCTGAGATAGATCTTATCTTTATCTAGATTTTGGTAGTCTTTCACCTGTTCCGCCGCCCAGCGATAAGAGTAGCTTGGCCAGTTGGGATAGTTAAATAAATAAATAAATATTTGTGGACATTTCATACAGCGCAATCTAGCCCCAAAGTAAGCTAAGCATCTTGTATCACGGGAACCAGACAACTGATATAATACTTATTTTTTTTTGTAAATACTTACACATAATACATATTAACACTCAGGCACAGAACAAACATAATGTTCGTCACATCATAAATGTTTGTCCTGGGTGAGAATAGAACCGACGACCTACAACGCAGAAGGCAGGGTTACTACCAACTGAGCTATGAGGCCAGTCTAATATATTATAGAAATTTATAGAATTAGGTATAGAAATAATGATAATGAATGACTAATGAATAATTGGAATGAATTGAATTGATTAATTTGACGTTAAAATTTACAGAAGCTTTTGTAGGTAGCTTGACAATGTTTTTCTAAAGTCATTAGAATACTTCAGACTATTTAAGAAACCTTGATCTACATTAATACCCACCAAATTAATAATAGGTAGGTTGGGTTCTGCTTAAGCTTTTTTGTACGGTCTCACTACGTTGTTGGTAATTATAAACCTGATATGTGTCAAAAGGCATAAGAATGCATGACATTATCTCAGCCTACTCGTTATGCAGGGCAGATGATAACAGGAAAGTACATTGCTCTACAATTAACCTATTTATCGAATATGTACGCGTTCCTATCTATTCCCTCGTAAATTATGTATTCGTAATGGTGCTAATAAACGAATTGTTCGGCAGCCTTGGAAAGTACCAAGTATGGCTGTGCGTGCTTATATTCACCAGCAAGTTTGGTGTGGCATTTCATATGATGGCGATAATATTCCTGGCCCCACCGGCCCAGTATCGTTGCCCTGACGCTGACGCCAACGTTTCTTGCTGCGACAACCCTGTGTTCGACAAATCAGTTTTTACGAGGACTATAGTAACGGAGTGGAATTTGACATGCATTAGCACGTGGCTCAAGGATCTTCATCAAACCATATTCCAGTTTGGCGTGCTTAGTGGCAGTCTCTTGTTCGGAATAGCATCTGATGTGTTAGTATCCTGTTACTTCCCAATTAATATGAAAATCTACAAGCGTTCTATGTTCAAGCAAACGTGATTGGTTCCAGGTACGGTCGCAAACCAACATTGCTAGTAGCAGTTATTTTAGAAGTTTTCACTGGAGTCATGGCATCGTTTCTCCCAGACTTTTGGAGTTTCACAATAGTTCGAATGATACTTGGATTCGCAGTTGGCGGTGTGATGGTTGTCGGATTTGTCATCATAATAGAGTTCGTTGGGAACGCGCACAAAGGCCTAGTGTGTGCGTTGTACCATATTCCATTCACCCTGGGACACATTATGCTAGCCCTCTTCGGGTTCCTGATAAGAGATTACACGTATTTCCAGTTACTCATTTCTGCATCTACTCTGGTACTCCTGATATACATTTGCGTGTTACCCGAATCGCCAAGATGGCTACTTGCTACGAACAAAACGTCCAAAGCTATTGATTTAATAGAAAACGTGGCAAAAATGTAAGTACCTAAGAAAATAGTTCTACCCACAATACTACATTAGCAGAATTTATAATCCGTAGTCAATCTCAGGCTCGATGAAATTTCGTTTATTCTACACACGTAGACCGTATATTTTGTTTACTAGGTATTTCAAAGTTACAGGTGGAATAAATTCTGACGCAACTGGCAGAATACATAATTAGTAAGGAAAAGAATGTAACAAACATCAAAGTTCCTTTTATTGTTTCCAGAAACGGTTTGCCGACAGATGAGATCGCAGTGAAGGTAGAATTGTACCAACTGGAGCATAAAAGTGGACGAGAGAAGCGTGGTACCGTCATCGACCTGTTCCGAACACGTAACATTAGAAAGAATGTGTTGGTCATGTGTTTCGTGTGGCTCGTTTGCAGCTATTGTTTATACGGCATGGCGTATTATATCAGCCACTTGACCGGAGACGTCTACGTCAACGTGGCAGCCTGCGGCAGTGTTTGCCTTTGCGGATGCATATTCGCCATTCCCGTGATAAGGTTTCTCAATCGTAGGACTGTCGTTATCCTGGGCAATGCCCTCTGCAGCACCTGCTTGTTGATATTAGCGTTTATCCCCGAGGGCAAAGGGTCCATTGTGCTCGGCTGCGCTGGAATATTTTTCAGTTATGTTGTGTTCGTTGTTGTTTATCTATATTGCTCGGAAATGTTTCCGACTGTGGTGCGCAATGCGGCCTTAGGTATATCTTCTATGATGGCGCGCTTCGGGGCTATGATGGCCCCCTTCGTGGCGGGTTTGAGGCCTCATGGACAATGGTGTGCACCGGTAGCTTTTGGAGTTATGCCCATGATCGCTTCTATCTTATGTTTCCTACTTCCGGAAACAAGAGGCTGTGAACTTATGATGACTCTTGAGGAAGGCGATGGTCTTGGGAAGAAACCTCCAACCACAGAAACTAATAGCCCCCGAGCGAAACAGGTTAATGTGTAAACTTAAATACAGTGCAGTGAAATGCAGACAAAAATAATATATACTAAAATGGAGTATAATAAACTATAGATTCATTTTATTACTAATTGTCAGTTTGATTTCAATATTTAGTGATTCAGCTGATTATACAAGTAGCTATCCGAGACCAAAATCAAACTAGTTTAGCTAAGGTTTTATGTCAACTGAACATTATGCCTTTTACAAAGAGTAATAATAAAATAATAATATGGAGCAGTGCCTGTGCGGAATCGAACCAGCGACCAGCCGGTATAGGGCGCCACTACAGTGAAACCGTCGATTTTCTAAATCAAAAACATATCGAATGTCTCCGTCAGCTATTTATAAAGTTTAAATTAGATAATGAAGAATTTAGGAACAGGTGTCGTGTAAACGGTTTAGCTTGTAAGGGCTCTAATCTGGCGATATGAGGCTTCGTCCGGGCGGGCGCTGGCAGTGACTCCGCGAAGTCATGGCGATATGGCTCGGGCTCCCGCTCTGCATTGCCTGGTATTACACCATTATTTGCGGTACGTATCTTCACTTGTCGAAGGTAAAAGAAAAACGTGTAGAGATAAGCGGAAAAAGTGGCGAATTTTTTTTTTATACAGTTTTCCTTTGTATAATGTTGTAAGTGCCTTGGTGCATCATATAATGCTGTTAGGGATCACATTTTGCAGGCAGTAGAACTTGTGCCAAGTTTGTCCGAAGAAGTTCAGCCATCACACCTATTTCTGCCACCATGCAGTAACGCATTTGTGTTCCGATTTGACAGGTGTCTTGCCGGTGATATTGCAGGTCCGTGAGACATTCAAACATTACGTCAAAGTTACGGGTGCAATACAAGGCGATGCGGTCTTCCTAAACCTAAGTAGGAGAAGGTAGGAAGGAGAGCTTACAGCTTAACATCAGGGTTATCTTGCTCGTTCCGTAACATTGGTCTGCTTGTAGATGATAATAATAATAAATAAGATGTTTGTATTGTATGTAAAATATCAGTGGCAATCGGATGAAATCTCTTACGTCGAGTCCATTCATGGAAGAATCACAGAGACCTACATAACTGATGATGCGCGTAGCTCTGAAAAGTTTCGTCACGGTCAGAGAGTAATGAGTGAATTTCGATATGAATTCAGTTTCCTAAAATGCATCGAGTTAGTGTGCTCCAGTAGGAACCTAAACGGAAGTTAGGAAATAAATATAGTGTCATATACATATACCTACCTAATGCGTATTCTTTAAGAGGAGCCTGGAGTAGTGCGGTAAAAGAAACGTAGGTATTAAAAAAAAGTGGATGACTATCTGAATTTTAAATAAATTAAAACGAAACATAATCTTACATCGTCAGGGATTGGCAAAATACCTAAACAACATACTTTGTCCTAAAATTGAAATCTATTTAATTTAACAATGAATTTGTTGTTCTCCTCTTAAAAAGTACCTATTGGCGGTTCACTTAAAAAATAATTTTAACTAAATACAGTAAAAAATAAAAAAGTATACATAATACGATTTTGACTCGTTTACCAGTGAGCACACTGCCTCAGTTTACTCAGGTGGCATATCTGCGAGTGAATGAATCACCACATCACGGTTACACGGCCAGCAAAATGTTGTTTGTAATTATTGAAGGATTCGAAAAACTAACAATATTTTCTCCCACACTTTTTTCCAGGTTTCTACATTCTGTACTGTCCTGTAATATACTTGATGTTTATTAACCATAAGCTGTACAGGAAAGTCGTGGATGCGCTTTTTGCTCTTTGGGAACTCTACCCAGTGGTGAGAGAATTTTCAACCAATCTAACATTCCAACCCAAAATTTGTATGAAAACGTAAGATAAAAAAATACAATAAGTATTCAATTTGATTTGAACATTTTTGCAATACCTATGTGGTCGCTTGCTTATAATTTTATTTATAACTACCTGTTGCCCGCGACTTAGTCCGCGTTGAATTTGGTTTTATCACGCACCCCTATTTTACCCCTCGGAAAAGTAGCTTAAGTTACTCCTTGTTACATCAGCTATCTGCCAGTGAAAGTCCCGTCAAAATCGGTCCAGCCATTTCAGAGATTAGCCGGAACACACAAACAGACAGACAGACAAAAATTGTAAACAAATGTTGTTTTGTACAAGTACCGTGTATACATCCATATGCACTTAGTAAAAAGCGGTTATTTTAATATTACAAACAGTCACTCCAATTTTATTTATTTCTATATATTTACCAAGAATCAAATTGCTCCCTCATTCCCAGCTTTGTCTTTTACTGACTATCAAATCACATCACACAAATAACATTACGGAATCGTTTATTACCATTACCTTTGATGTTCTAGGGTTTGTTTCAATGGTGTTGTAGCACGGAACTGCACCATTTCGGTGACTATGTGAACCCAGATGAGAGCACTATAATTGTGATGAACCACCGCACAAGGGTAGACTGGAACTACGTGTGGATAGCGTTGTATCACGCGACGCAGGACCCCGATGCGGGGAACCACTGTATCTGCAGAGAAGCCTACACTTTTGACAGTTCAGCCCAGTCTACTTACCTGGACCTCGGAGGGAGAGCGAAGATGAAATTCGTTTTGAAAGATGAAATTAAATTTGGACCTGGCTTGGGTGAGTTCCATTGTTTGAAATATTAAACCCTGATTGCCTGGTACGGTTATGCCTTATCAAAAACAGGACAAACGTGTTCGTTTTCTCCTAGCAATAAAGTTAAGTGTTGTTAGTAAGCTTTCATTAACTACGTTAGCTTATTTTTTAGGAGAAAACGGGAAATAATATTTTTTGAATTTTCGTATAAAACTGTCCAAAATTTTACGGGTATTTTTTATTGTTGAGACTGGTTGTTCAGTTTCTCCACGGGAAAAAACAGACAAGAAATCAAAATGGAGATTCCTATGTTAGTGTGTGTGGTTTTGAACATTACTGTCAACATTAGACATTTTTAGAGTAATACAAGTAATGATGATGCTATTGCAAATTATTTAAAATAATTCTAATGTATTATTGATTATTTCTACTATTGTATTACTGACTTGTCTAAGTGCATATATTTATGTGGAAAGATACAAATACAATTACAAATCTCGAACGTCACTGCTTCCATTTATTTTTGTATAATTTCAGGGTGGATAATGCAACTGAACTACTTCCTCTACGTGAAGAGGAATTGGCGTGAGGATGAGGTCAGCGTGTCGCAGTACGTGGAGTATTACAAGAAGCTGCGGTACCAGTGCAGACTAGTGCTGTTCCCGGAAGGCACAGATCTGAGCGAGAACAACAAACGAAGAAGCGACAAGTTCGCTGATGCCCATAATATGACGGTCAGTTAGCGGTTCCCAGTCGATTTTTTTAGTTAACATGAACATATTTTAACGTGAAATGTTGTATTTTTAGTTATGTTCTTAATAATTTAAATGATAATGAGCATATAATTAATTACAACAAACTAGCTGCGCCCCGCGGTGTTACCCGCGGTGAATAAGTCATCCCACGGAAACACTGCACTTATCCGAGATCCACGTAGCCTATGTGTTAAACCAGGGTATAAGCTATCTTATTTCCAAATTTCATCCAAATCCGTTCAGCCGTTTGAGCGTGAAAGAGTAACAAACATCCATATAAACTTTCACGTTAATAATATTAGTAGGCTTTACAATGTTTACTCGCCTTCTTCATTTATTTTGTAATAACATTTAAAATTATTAAGATTTGAATGAGAAGATAAGATGTAAACGTTGGCGGGTGCAATTTATCGTGCAAGGGCTATTTAAGGAAAAGTTGCATACAAACGTATGCGGCCTCGTGTCTCATGCTGGTCAATGCTGTGTTTCAGATAACGAAGATCGCATTTGAGGTCAGTTAATTATGGCAACGTAGCTGATATATGATCGGGCTCAAGCTAGATCTGCTCAAAGAAAGGATTGCTTGATGCTTAAATTGAAGCTATTGCTATATACTATGAAAAATGAAGTTTAGTAACTTCAATTTTCATAGTATAAAATTTATTCGATACTCTTAGAAACTTGTGAGGTGGGGTTGTGCCACATACGTTTGACTTTACACTTCGGTATAAATCTAAGTGGACGTACTAAAAGGAAGAATACAACTACCTTGAGTGTCCCTCATTATGAAGGTTTTTTTTATGTTACAGTTACGGAACGAGCCGACCACCCACCTGGTTTTAAGTGGTAACCTCTGCCCATAACAATCGATGCGACTTGACTCCTTCCCTACAAGGTACGACTAGACCCAAGTTGCATCGTATGCGCCCGTAACTCTGAGACGTGTGGGTGGCGTGTCTCATGTGCCTGTAAATTCACCGGCAACCACTAAAGCGTCACTGCTTGGGGGAAGAAATGGGCATGGTGGCATTACTTCCCCGGACGAACTTGGCGTGAGTTCTACTGCTCTTAGCAAGTAGGTGACAGGAAGCGATTATTTCCAGAAATACGAGTTTGTTCTGCACCCTCGCACCACGGGCTGGTCGGTGCTATGTTCCAAACTGCGAAGATCGGATCTGACGTCAGTGTATGACGTTACCGTGGCATATGATACCGCGGCGCAGACCGAAGCAGATATGCTCAGAGGACAGATACCGAAGAACGCATATTTCCACTTCAAGCGGTATGCTGAGTGTAATATAACAACGTATGTTTATAAAAGAATAGAAAGAGAAAAGGATGGATTCACTCATTGATGCATCACTATAACTCAGAAACTAGACCTTCGTCTATTATATGTATGATATGTATATGGTTTATAGGGATTATTTTAGGACTTTTTACTGGAAGTTTATGAGACGTTTGTTATTACTATGTCACCAAATTTCTGAAATTATAAGGAAGTATGAGTAGGATTTTTTACATAGGGGTACATTCCATACTGTAAGGGGACGAAACGAGACGTAAAAAGTTTGTATGGAAATTCGTTTTTCAAAAGTTAATCACTAGAATTTAACACATTTAGAACTTTAGATACTTTTAAAATTTTTATATTTTTCATGTGGAATTTGTAGAACTTTATTTGGAGGTGGGGCGTTGATGCTTGCGACACAGTAATATACTCCTGCAAGCATCATCGTGTCTCTATTTAAAATGTATATTGTTGTTATTCCAAATAAATAAACATTATTATTATTATTTATCTATATTAATCTTTGAAAACTCCATGTTATTGCTACACATTTTTTCGGCACTTGAACCTATTGAATTTCGCACTGGTTGTTGCTAATTGTTTTCCCACAGGTTATTATATCTTTGTGCATAATTTATTTCTACGCGCCTAGAATAAAGTCTACGAAGAAAAGGTTTATTTGGTCTAGTTTACGCAAATTATTAAATGAAGAAAGATACAGGGACAAACTTTACACATGTTATATATTTTTTAGATACCCGATAGAACAACTCCCAAGTGAAGAATCAGCACTCAAAACTTGGCTACAGGACCGATGGCAGGAGAAAGAAACAAGCCTACGTAAATTTCATAATAATGGTGAGTACCTATTAGACGAGTCTGAAAAAAGGGGTTGTGTCTGTGTCGGAGTGTTGAAACCTACAGCCGTAGGTTACCGTCACTTACATAACATAAAAAAAACCAACCCATTTACGTGAAAAAAAAATGGTTGTCTGTAAAGTCGGTTTACTGACGATAGTTGAACGTGACAACGTCTTAAGAAAATACTGATGGAAATACTCGATCAAAACATGTAAATGTAAGTATTAGCAGCTGTCCACGCAGACGCATCGCTCACTCAAGTAGGAGAGAGACGGATGTCGAACGCTGCCGAACGCAAAGGCCGATTGTGCTTATTTGTCGCTCGTTCCGCGCTCTCGCTTGCACTTGCACAAGCCTTACATGGAACGCCTCAGAGCGAGGTAACGCCGCATGAGTCATGTTTTTTCGTGCGTGCAGCCGGCTCTATCGAATTATAAGACGTTGTCACGTCAAAAACTTGAAACTTTCTACAGGTGTATTTACGAATCGTATGTTATTTTTCAGGTAATTTCATCGATCCTACAACCAGCAGATGTCCTGTGTACAGATCTCCGAGGTCAATGCTGTTAGCTAAAGTAGCGTTTATATTTTGGTCGATTGCCGACGGTTTGTTTGCTTATGCTTTGTATACAAGTATGATATTCCGGTTTTGGGTAATGTATCACTCTCTTCTATTCGTGTTTGTCACTTGGTACTTCGGTGGTTTCCATCACGTACAGTATAAACTACTAAATAGGGTTAAAAAACATGAGTGACTTGAATGTATTTTATACAAATATTAACATAATAGTAAGGTAAAAAATCTGTGAATTCTCATTCAATGCCAAAAATGTAGAGTTAATTTTGTATTAAATAAAGAAATAGGTTACCAGACATGTGTTATCTTATGAGGGATCTGATAATAAATAAATCTCATGTTTCAATCTTTATTCTTCTTTATTTGGCTTACGAAAGTATGCCTACAAAAAGTGAGGCAAAATTCCTTATTCACATAACAGCGCTGGGTTTCAATGGATTTGCGAAGACAGCGGGAAAGAATGACCGTACCTACTCAAATCCGTTCGTCCTTCGTCGCGAATGTCTGATATAACTAGTGGATAAAGTATTATTTTATACTATCGATACTGTAAAGATCACTTTGAACGGGAGCTCGAAAGAAAGAATGTTAGTGGATGGCCCCGTATTGTCAGGAGGAATGCAGATTACCGACAATATAGATTTTCTTTATATGAGCTTGTCCAATTCAGATCATAATAATATTAAGTAAACATTTTTTTATTGTAATAAAAAATGCAGTTTTACATAAAAGAAAACAATCATTAAAATTAATGTAAGCTAACTATAATATAATATATTAAAGTTATATAAGTAACTATAATAAATATATATAATAACAAAGATAATTTTAATAACTAACTATAAACTGTTTTCTCACTTTGCAATACTATAATGAGCTATTTTCAGATTTATTGTTTTTGCTGTGTTCTGTTTCGTCGATTGTGTTTAAAAGAACAATACCTTTAGTTTCAGGAAGGAAGCAGCATAACACTGCCGCACAGAAAGCTAAACCGCTAAATATTATTATAGAAACCCATTCAATATCTATATTCACAATAAACGGTGCAACAAATCCTCCAGCTCTCGCAAACACGGAGGCAAAACCCATCGCTGAATTCCTTACTACAGTAGGAAACAGCTCCGAAGAATACAAGTAAACATGCATAAACGAAGTGTAAGCCCCTATTAATCCGATAATAGCAAACGCCAGATACGCAGCTCCCATAGAGTAAGGAACGAATATAAATACCAGTAACGACAAGCCTGTTACACTAAAACTGGTTATGATACTAACTCTTCTCTTAAAATGCAAAGTGGCAATAATGACGAAAACTATCCCCGGGGCGTGAAATACAGCCGCAATCATTACATTGAGGTACAGGTTTCCTTCCAACCGGCCGATGTACTGGTTGACACCGAAGAAAGTAGAGGCACAGAACATCCATATGAAGGCAGTTATGAATGAATACTTCCTGATATTCGGCGTCCTGAATAAGTCCAGGTACGAACTATGCTGTCCCGTTTCCTGCATCGAATCTTCGTATACCTTGTTGACGATACTTTCTATATTGTTCACGGGGCGATTGTTTCTAAAAAGTAAGAAGTAATGCTTAATTCAAATAATCACAAATATTACCTAGTTATGTGTTGTTAAATATATTAGTGTTTACCGTTTAGCAATATGTGTTAGAAGTTGTATTGCCTTTTGTTTCTTCCCGCTTGTGATCAACCAGCGAGGTGATTCTGGTATGAGCCAGTAATAAGATAATGTTAGAACCCAGGGAACTGACGTAACCAGTTGCAGGTACCTCCATTCTCTGACAAAGTAAGCTATGATTGGCAGCGTAAAGTATCCCAGAACGAATGAAGTTTCTTGAAGTCCTATAGCATAGGGCCGGAAGGATTTTCCACTGATTTCTACGATGAGGACATAAAAACAGAGCATCACTCCACCAACAGAGGTACCGATTAAAAATCTGCAGATTAGGAACATCCATAGTTCCGGAACTATTGCTGATACAATTATAAAGATGACTTCGAGGATCATTGAAAGTAATGCAGCCTGCTTTCGTCCATATCTGTAAATACGAAATACACATTTTTATAATGAGAGTGAAAGTTTCCTCTTAAAGTATATAATTTGATTATTTGAAAATTACTATCTTGTCAGACGTCTTTAATCAGTTTCATCCATAAGATAAGACCAAGTATCAAACGACGTTAGTATAAATATTAGATAAACAAAATATATGTAAAAGATAAAAATATGCGTGTTATGGCATCTCTTAGCTGAGATGATAGGTACAATATTGACATCAACTTTACCTGTCAGCCATGTGGCCATATATTAGACTACCCACTAGAACTCCCACTTGCATGATCGATTGAGCTAAACTGGCCAAATTTCCTTTTCCACATATCAGGTCCCATTCACTTGTCACTGAACTCTCGACCGAGCTCCTGTCGTACCAAGGATTGTCACATGGACATACATTTGTCCCGTTGTTATTATCGTCCAGACATACGTATTCAACACTGGGTATGACGAACACAACATTATTTAACTGAAACTCCGTTGGAAGGCGCCCTATTGTCACGAGAAATAGTATCCACCATTGGTATTTACCAAATCTGCCAATTACTGTTTCAATCGGATCGTCTGTAGAAATTTTACCGGTCATCTTGAACTAGACACTATTTTCAGTTAGTTTAAACCTTTAAAAAATTATTGTGTCCACTGATTTAGAAAAACGATGCGTCTCTCACTTTTTGCTGATAAGAACTGTTAAAATAAAATGAGCAATTGTATTAGGTACCTAGTACTGTCTGGCGGTCATAAATACTCGTGCCATTATCATATATTATTTACTTTAGATTATTTCTGTCGCGAAGTTTTACTACGATTACAGACAATGGTTACAAAGTATTGACTCTACATTCATGTTGTGAACTTTTCAGCATTAGATTGCTATTATTGCCCAAATTAATCCGAGATTAGACTTCACTATACTTATTGTGAGTAGGCTTCTGGTAAAACCAATATGTTGAAGGATTTTAAGACAGCAGCTAAGGTCCGATATGACTAGGAAATATATTAGATTTCAACAGGCTTTGTACTCAAATGCGTTGTTTTTAATATGATTGAAGATAAACACCGTCTAAAAGATCGGTCAATATTTGTAACTTCAGACGCTGGAGCTTTAGCTATGCGTTTGCATTTAGTTTTATTTCGTTAGAATATTCCAGTTGCGAGTCGATAATAACCATGCACATACCATTTTGCATTCATTTCACTAGCAACAGATCCTTCTTTCCTTCTAATTTCCTTTATTTATCGCATCACTCAAAAGGTACCTACCGCCTCCTGTCCTGCAGTATATACATTGTAATTGTTACTGATTTTAGTAACCACATCTTGAGGAACATTATGTTACATATGGGGTGGCATGCCTATTTAATATTGCAGATGATTTGCCCGGCTGAGAATATGGCTCTTGGATCATGTTCAGATAACGTTGTGTTCAATAACAAAAATAACAATTCTACTTCCCTTTCCTTTCTGTTTATTGGTGGAAAACGTAGGAAATCCTAGCAGTTTCTATACAGGGATAGAAAAACGCGCAAAGGACTTAATTTATATTAGTTAAAGACATGGTGATGAAATAAAATTTATTTTGAATTATTATTATTATCACAGCCTATTTTGTATAGACTTATATAGTCTTCACATAGTAAAAAATAAACAATAAAAAGATAATAAAATATATTTACAAATAGGTACCATTATACTTTGCACCTAATCTTAAACATTTCACATACTTGTTTTATTATTGCAAATATAATCGCACATCTAATGGAGGAAACGGTTTACGAACGAAACTTGCTTAATGCCTCTCATAGTTGGTCTCAAAATGACAATATCAAAGTACGAATTTCAAACATAGGCATATGGTTATACATTATTAGGTAAACATTATTCTAATATTTAGTTTTTGACGTGACAACGTCTTATAATTCGATAGAGCCGGCTGCACGCACGAAAAAACATGACTCATGCGGCGTTACCTCGCTCTGAGGCGTTCCATGTAAGGCTTGTGCAAGTGCAAGCGAGAGCGCGGAACGAGCGACAAAGAAGCACAATCGGCCTTTGCGTTCGGCAGCGTTCGACATCCGTCTCTCTCCTACTTGAGTGAGCGATGCGTCTGCGTGGACAGCTGCTAATACTTACATTTACATGTTTTGATCGAGTATCAAGTGCAGTGTAAAACTATTAAATTGTAAAAAAAATATTGACATAATTGTATTTATGCGTACAAATAAATCTAACTTGATCAATTTCATTGTGATTTCCAATTACCTCCTTCTCTATATACATACAAATCTATTAAACAAATGAAAGAAAAATTTTCTTTTGAAAAATGCTACCATTCCATCAGTATTTTCTTAAGACGTTGTCACGTTAAACTATCGTCAGTAAACCGACTTTACAGACAACCATTTTTTGATTTCCGCATGGCTTATTACCAAATCAAATGTTGCACACAATGATAAAGCTATCTACCAAACAATATTAAATGCGACTATACCAACTGCGTTAACTTTTTGAAAATGCTGAGCAAAACAGTTACTGCTTAATAACCCACCAAGTACTTCTTCCCTCGCACCGTAACAACAGTCTACATTTTTTAATTACATTATTCAATTTCATCTTATATACATATATGGATCATTTTATAAATAATCCCAACTGAGTTCCACATTAGTACTCTAACAGTTTGTGACTGCCGTTTCGTATACAACATCATACTTAGTTATTGGCTCACAGCAATACAAAGAATGTAATTAATACTTTAGTTATAGAATCTTCACAAGCCACGGGTTGGCATCAAGATCGAGTGATTAAGCCTCACCTTCTTCTAATGTGTCCGGGAGTTTCTTTCCTCTAGTATCGGGTAACAGAACGCAAAGGGCTGCTCCGATCAAAGGAACTATTCCGAACGCTAGAGGAGGCAACCATCGACTGGTGTGAGAAAGAGTAGCAACGAACGGCGCGAGCATTGAACCTATTCTAGCGACCGTCGAGGATAAACCGACACCGGAATTCCTTACGACGGTCGGGAACAGCTCTCCTGCGTACAAGTAGACGGTCGCAAACGATATGCTCATGCCCCAAAGACCAACACACCCGAGGGTCAAATTGCTCGCTGCGGAATGCGGTATGAAGACGATAAGTAGGCAGCTGAGGCCGGTGACACAGTTGGCGCTGATAAGTGTGATCTTGCGACCGAGGGTTCTATTCGCGTAGATAGAGACCAGTGTGCCGGGGACCTGAAACCAAAGGATAAAGTGAACCTCAACAAGATGGTTCATTATGTTGCGCACTAAGATAACAAGTAGGTATTAGCGTGTGTTATGTTTTGTGTGTATGTTTTTTTAACAGATAACGACTTTGAAGTGATAAAGTTCATATCATATTCCTATAAAATTTTAATGTTCCTGAAATTAATTTATCTATGTTTGTATGTTGTAGCTGATTAAGTGAAAACATAAACTATAAAGAAAAGCGTAATAGTTCAGTCAATATGCAAATATACTGCTGAGGAAAGTGCCCCAAGGGTGAAAGTTGTTTTGTTTGTTGAAAAATGACGTGACTGAGCTACCTTCGCGATGGACATGTGCAACTGTTTTTTGAACAACAGCAGTTTTTTGAAAAACTCAAAAAAGGAAAAAAAATATTTTGAAACGCGTTTAATATGTATCATATGTATGTATTTACATAAAAGTATTATATCAATTGGCTGGTTACCACGATACACTCTATGCTTAGCTTACTTTGGGGCTAGATGACGCTGTGTGAAATCCATCAATATTATTATTATAATTTTATCCAATGTTAAAGGTACCTGAATGGCAGCAGAGATTGCAACGTTGGTGAAAATGTTGCCAGAGACGTGGCCGATGTACTGCGAGACACCGAAGAAGCAGAGGCCGCAGACGAACCAGTTGAAACAAATGGCAATGGTACGGGCTCTCAGCCGAGGGGTACGGAAAAGCGCCAGGAAAGAAGCGCGCTCCTCCTGCTTGTTGCTTATTTCTACTGCTAATTTCTTCGTTGTGGATGCTATGTTTTCGGTGGGACGCCCATTTCTGAAACGATGCATACTTTATCATGAAACATACGCAAAAATTATATGAAATAAACAAATTGATCAGTTTTTATTAGCAGGTTAAAAGCAAAAAGTTTCGAATCACAATGAGTGCTACATTTTTTACTTGATTTTAGCTCACTGACGACAAGAGTGTGTGGTAGAAAATTCTTACTGTTTTCGTTTCTGTGGTAGAATATCTGAGTGTGGATTGGTACAATCCAGTCACCGAGTGGTTGATACGCAATCAAAAATACGCATCCGCCCAGCCAAGATTTGCGATTACTTTAAGTATGAAGCATCATACAGACAGCTCTTGACAAAAATTACCGTAATAATACCGACAAACAGAAATCGAAATCTCCTCATATGACTCTAAATCCAAAACTCTAAAAAGTGCATTAAACTATAAAGATATATACATAAAAAAACAGGAATTAATACATAAAAAACAAAAGTACCTTATCGCTGCAGTTTCCAAAATTTTAACAGCTTCGTTCGGCTTCCCAGCCGTCAGCAGCCATCTTGGTGATTCAGGAAGCAGGAAGTAATAGCTCAGGAACAAAACAGAGGGCAGTGATATGGCTAGTTGGAAGGATCTCCAGTCGTTAAGCAAGTAGCCGAACAGAGGAAGTGTCAGATGTCCAAGATTGAACGGTATTTGGTAGACGATTCCTACAGTGTCTCTGTATTTCGCGCCAATAAGTTCCATGGTCAGCACAAAGCTGGTGACCATTGTTCCACCGGTGGCCACCGCCAGGAAAAACCGAAACGTTGTGAACATATACCAGTTAACTGAATATGCTGTTGTCACTCCAGATATAAGCTGAAGGAACACTGCAGCAAGGAATGGTATGCGCCGACCGAATCTGAAAAATAACACAATCTCTTTAATAATAAATTAAAATTAAAAAACTTTTTTAAAAACAAGCTTTTATATATTGGATTTAGAGTGACATCACTTTACTTTTCGAGTTATTCTCAGCAGGCCCTTTCATTTGATACCCATATTGTAAAAGTGCATTGAAAATAACTAGTCCGCCATCTAGGATACTCCACGGGTAGGCCACGTTGGATTTAGAATGACGTCACACAGCTAACCATGCATTGTCATCCAAATTAAACGTGTATACAAAATTTCAGCTCAATTGGTTGAAGATATCTGCTTCAAAATTGAGTTGCAAGATTCCACCCGAACAAACATAGTTACATACATTGCAAGTTAAATTAAAGCTTGTAAAAAGACAACCGATTGTACCTTTCTTTTGTTTTTGTGTTTTGACATAAATGTTTTGTATTCTCCGTTGAATTGATTTAATGTGCAATAAAGTGTTTATCTATCATTTCCTTGTTAGGTACGTACAAAATAAATCAGACTTACTGATCAGTGGAACGTGTCAGATAGGAAGCAATTTCACAAAGTTCACTCGTTCAAGGGAAAGCATCACGTTATCTAGTACAGTCATAACTCAACACACTGATGCAACGTGCCGTTATTACGCATGTTTTATACACTGAATTAAATCTTTTTGTTATAATCTTTAGCAGCTTAAAGTTAAGAGATGTAGGCTTTTTCACTTATATTTTTTTTATAGCTAACCAGAACGTTTGTCGGTTGTCCAGCATAAAGTGACTTAAAAAAATCTTCATAGACAGAGGTTAATACTTAACTAGGTGGGCCATCTGCTCGTTCCGTATCACATAAACAAACTTACCGATCAGAAAGATGTCCGAACATCATATTGCCAACGAGTATCCCAAGCATGAAAACTGTCTGCGTTAAGTTCTTTAGCCAGTGTCGATCACAAACAAGATCCCATTCAGAGACAATCGTCTCTTCGAAAATGCTACGATCATATTCATAATGCGTGCAGTTGGCTTGGCAGACATTGTCGAATATTTTTGATTCTTTGTCTTCTGTACACGTGTAGTTCATGGGGGGTGCCAGGAAGATAATGCTCATTTGATGCCATGCTACGGGAAATTTGACCAGAAACACGACACAGCAAACCCAAATTTGCCATTTCCCTATCGCTCCGATAGCTTTCGTGATTGGGTCCTCGGCAGCTTTCTGGTTCTCAACATCTTTTGGTTCGTTCTCCAACACTGAAAAGAAAATAAATAATGTACATAATGATGAATACAGGTTATTAAGTTTCTTGACTACGTTTAACAAATTTTGATATGAATATGTACGTTATACTGGTTTGCTTTTGATTACACAACCAATTGACTATTCATTTTTTTTATATTGGTGGACAATTCATACTGCGCTATCTAGCCCCAAACTAAGCATAGCTCGTACTATGGGAACCAGACAACTGATGGAATACAAATATACTTTTTTACTAGGAAAAATACATACATATAATACATAATATACATATTAACACCCAGACACAGAACAAACATATATGTTCGTCACATAAATGTTTGTCCTGGGAAGGAATCGAACCCACGACCTGCAGCGCATAAGGCAGAGTTACTACCAACTGAGCTGTGAGGCATGTCAACTATGTAGCGGATGTGGATGCGACAAAAACCTAGATTGGGAAATCCACTAAAATAAGGCTACCAAAATACACCGTTATATAGTTGGAGGCAGATTTTCAACGTGAGGGTGATAATAGCCAGCCGGGCATTTACCCTATCACTACACTATGGCTTCCACAAGATGTTGTCCTTACTCCAAGCTCGAGCTCATTGTACGATTGAAACATACTACAAAGCGGAAGGAGCGGAAGCAGATGCCACTTGCGAAGGAGCAGTCATAGCTCCAAAATATATCTTCACTTTTTAATTAGTTTGTTACTGGCATTTTGGACAAATAAACCAGTTCCCTAGGACCGATTGAGCGGAAATTTCGCACCACGTTTGGTTTTATGACAGCGCACTAATGACAACATTATTATGTAAGATCTTTGCGAAGCTTGATATCTTTACGCGATTAGTTTTCGAAACTAGCAAAATATAGCTCTCATAATTTTAGGCAGTTAAAACCACTGCCAGAGACAAAATATGGAAAGTGCCATGTGCCTGTAATTTCATCGGCCTCACATCCTGTTAATCGCTACATAGCAAAGCTAAGACACTATATCTTGACGGTCAGTATTGGTTTGGTTTGTGGCAGTATTTTCCCGAACATACAACAAATAAATATATAATATATATTTAAACCACCAAAACTTTGTTTCTTGTTAGAAAAATACTCATTTTGTTACTTTTAATTCTTAACATATTTGTCATAGTGATTTGATGATTAGTGTTAAGTTATAAATTCAATCTTCAGTTGACTATACCGACGATTTTTAATGGTTTTCTTAATGGCATGCGAGGTCACTTGCAATAGTAGCCAGAAACACATGAATACACGTTGTTCACAACGATAATAGATATAAAATCATGCCTACGCATTCGAGTCCAAAATAAAATTCACTTTTTGGAACAGTTCCAACAAATCACTGAGACTTACTGTATTTACTGTCGTTATTTAAATTATAATCAGTTTTGACCATCTTTAAAACGCGCACTAATAATACACTTCACTATAAATTTAATTTATCTTCAGAATCTAACTGGTGTGTGTTAGCTACTGATCACTTAATGTTAACACAGACGATTCCGCGTAATTCTAATCTCGCATAATATTATAGTAGGTAGTGGAGGGAGAGTCCATCATACTTGACACGGTATATTGGATAACATACTGGATAAAATTGGATAATGGTCTTGGTTGGGGCGAACGATCACGCGCTCCATTATTACAATCGAGTGATTTCTGTGTGAATGATAAAATTTATTAAATTTACAGCCGTTTTAATAGATGCGATATTGCAAAAAACCTACCAAACAGCGTGGCCTCGCGGTGGTTTTTTCCTTCGAATATTAATTACACCTGTTAAACGTTATTAGATAGGTTGCCATATCACTAACTCGTCTTTTGGTTCATAAATATTCAAAATGTTATATGTATATAATTTTTATCCAGTTTTCTTAATATAAATTAGCAACTGAGATTGTGTTTGTATGTATTTGTACACCCTGTAGAGGTGCTACGGTTGTGACCACTAATTACTACTCGATTTTCCTCCTGCTGAGTTAGAGCCGAGTCGGTACGCGATTTGCCAACTGCATTCTAGGTGAGAAATTACTTTACGAAATTGGTTTCGCAGCTATACTGATAGATAAAACCGCGAGATAGATTCATTAGGTGATTGTGAATGGGACCGTTGAAGGGGAAACCTAGGTTTACGTAGTACTTAGACCAAATCGGCGACTTTTTGGAAGACGAGCATTATTTTTTATATCATATTAGTGACAGAACGAGCTGACGGCCAACCTGATGTTAAATGGTAACCGCCGCCCATAGACAACAGCAATACGACTCGAGTTCTTTCCACCAAAGTACGAGATAACTCAAATGGGTTGCTCCTTTCGCACCACCCGGGGGACACGTGTAGGGATTCAAAGGGTTATCATCTACGGACGTGAGCAACAAGGCCCCCCATAATGCATCAACAATGTATTGAGAGGGAATGAAGCAAAGGAGCAATGTCAGGACCATTGCCGATGGAAAAACGTTCTCTGTCTACCCCTCCGGGCAACAGGTTTCATTTTGTGTATGTATGATATACCTACGTATAAGGACGATAATTGTGATATGTTTGATTTTCTCCGTGGTATGCTACAGGTTAGTGCCACACAGAAATAGTAATATCTAAAACATAAGCAAAGCCTAAACAGACCCCTTTAAGCAAGTAGTTACCCAAACTATTTTGGAGATCCAGAAACACTCACGCTATTCTATTCAAAATCTTACGAAATACGGGTGTTTGATTAGCTAAGTAGTGATACTATGTTGTTCCTAATAAAAGGTCATAATGCGTAGTGTGAGCAATGTCGCGTGAACATTAATTAGATTTACGACATTTACGTCATAATCATAAATTTCCTGTGCACATGTTTATACATGCATTTTCTAATGACTTCAAAAAAGGAGGAGTTTATTGAGATTTTATGTAAAAATGCGGATAATGTCTATTAAGAATAAAAAAAATAAACAAAGAAGAATCAGGTAATTTTCTTCTGACGTATGCAACTTTTTTTAGGATATTGGGATTGTTCTTATTTTTTGTTCGTCAGTCGTACCATTCATTGTTTTTGGACAAAGTCAGATCGCTTAAAAGATAAGACAGTCTTTACGTCTCGAAATCCCAAAGCTAGTACCTAACAAAAATAATGAAGAGATATCTTTAACCATTTTTGGTTGCTCTACTTTTACTCTAGCCCTACTTTTTAATTGATTAACAAATTAATCTTTGTACCCAAAATTAATTGCGGTCAGCGTGTGTGCTGTTTATTTATAAAAATAAATAAAAATGTTCGTGACCCTATGTCACCGTTATCGTACAACGGAGTCTGCGCGACGTCGGAATAAGTTGTCGTGTTATCTGACTGATGGAGCCAAGCCTCCCTTCAGCTATACAACGATACCAATAAACAATCTATTGACGGATACAAACAGGAATTTGCCGTTATATTATCAGGCACTTATGTTGCACTGTTGTTTGTTTATAAATTAATAACAGTTAATATATAATTTATAATTGTCAGTTCTAATTGTTGCATAAGAGAATTTGTACTAGATATTCGAGAAAGAACTGTCCCGGGTCACAGCTCACGCTTCTCCGGGCCACAGGGACTTTTAACATTAACTGGGTATCTATGCCAAAATAAATATTTTGTTTTTTAATTTTCATTTCACTTTATAATAAACTAGCAGACCTTCCCGGCTTCGCACGGGTAACGTTACGTATTAGCTATTGGAACTCCTCTTTATCAGAACAAAAAATAGGCTTATATAAATAGGCAGCAATCATAGCTACCTATAAATAAGTAAGAACCTATGCCTGTTCTTAAATCTCCTGTTGTTACAAAAATTTATAAATTTCTAGGTCTAGGTCTAGGTAGGGTCCGTGTTAGCTTCCGTTAATTTAAGAAAGGCTTGAGCAGTCCACTGTAACTTATACAGGAAAAGCTTCGATTAACACCGCTTTTCATGTATACCGTAGCTTACAAGAAAAGCCTTTGCAAACTACGCAAATTAAGCTTGGTAGCTCACCTACCCTCAACCTCAAATGGATGAATCTGCTACCAAGCATGAAGAAGCGTTCCGGTATCCTCAATTGAGAGCCAATTCGAAATACAGGAGTTACGTGGGACCATCATCGGCTACATTTTTTTTTTATATTATACATTTACGGAACGAGCCGACGGCCCACCTGGTGTTAAATGGTAACCTCTGCCCATAACAATCGATGCGACTTGGGTCCTCCCATACTAGGTATGACAAGACTCAAGTCGCATCGTATGCGCCCGTAGATGTGAGACGTGAAGGTGGAATGTCTCATGTGCCTGTAATTTCACCGGCAACCACATCTTTCAAACCAGAACACAGTAACGCGAATGCGTTACTGCTTGGCGGCAGAAAAGGGCATGGTGGCAGTACTTCCCCGGACGAACTTGGCGAGAGTTCTACTTCTCTTAAAATACGTACTACATGCTACATAGTCTCTCATCAGGTGATATGTACGCGGTCAAACTCAACTCGATCGGAAGTGAATAAAATCAACGGGTTTCGTTATTTTGTTACATTTAACAGTCATTTTACAGATGTGGCGCTACATGTAATCTGAGAAAATATACAGCGCCACCTAGCCAAACTAAGCAAAGGTTGTACGTGATGCTATACATATCCATTTTTTGTTATAGGTTATTCTTATAATACATTTTAACAATAAGACAAAAAAACAACTAGTACCATCACATAAATGTTTGTCTAGCCATATAAATGGGAAACAAACCCACTACCTACAACGCAGAAGGTAGAGCTACCAACTGAGCAGTGCGGCCAGTTGAATTATTATATGAATCAATCTTAAGTGAAGAAGTAGGTACCCATTTGCGTCTTGGGTTTCCACATGTACCTATTGTTCCTTCAACCGTAAACTGTGGGTTATATTACCTACGTAGGTAGAAGATTACTATCAACACGTTAAGTACGTATTTAACTATTGGGATATAAGCTTATTCCCACGACTTCGTCCGCTATATGCTCAGCTCCGTTCATTTTTGACTGATATACAGCAACACTTAAAACTTAAAAAGTTATTAACATGATACGGCCTGCGAAACTCAGGTGTCAAAAATTGAGTTTTAGTATGAAATAAAAACAACACTGTATTTTTACTTGAATATTCTTCTAAGGAAACAAGCAGTGTCATGCCCGTTCTAAATGGATTGTCCATAAATTTGTCACGGAAAGCTAAAATTGAATATATTTTTTGAACGGTTATTGTCTGTTACTACTGTTCAACAAGTAGTTATACAAGAAAACGGATAACTGATACATTATACTATTTAGTCTTATGTAACATCACTTCGACTCAAACATAGAACAACATGGATAATGCAAAAAAATGTACTTATCAGTGCGCTTGATTTAATTGAACATTGTACGACTACTTAGAGGCGGGATCTGAGATAAACATATTATGAACTTAGGTATATTTCGACTCGGCCTTATTTAATTTTTCATATTATCTACTCTCAGTGAACGATTAAGTACAGGTTTTAGTAGCAGTAGAACTTGTGCCAAGTTCGCCCGGAGTAGTACTGCCACCACATCTGGTAATCTGCCGCCAAGCAGTGATGCACTCGTATTGCTGTGTTCCGGTAGAAGGGAGTGGGTGCCGGTGAAATTGCAGGCGCATGAAACGTAACATCCCCGTCTCGGGGTGATGGACGCAACGCTATACGACTTGAGTTATCTCGTACTTTGGTGGAGAGGACTCGAGTCGTATTGCTGTTTTCTATGGACGGCGGTTACTACTTAACATCAGGAGGGCCGTCAGCTCGTTCTGTCACTAATATGATATAAATAAAAAAAAACTGAAAAACCATCAACTTTTTGACCCATAAGTTTACGCTCACCTTTCTGTTATCGGAAGTCGTGCCAAATAATGCACCCATTAACCTCTATATGGAAACAGTCAGCGAAAGAGGTTTACATTCGCAGGACATTTTTGCGGAAATCATGCTGATGTATATGGATAAACGCTTCCTTCTTGAGAGATGCAAGGTCGGGATGACAATGCATGCACAATACCAACTTTAGCACCAATCTGCATCAATTTTATGAATGTCATTCACTTGGGCTTGGCTCACGGTTCACTGACCATACCACACACAAGTCAAATTGCCAAAATCACTAAGCTATTGATTGATCATGTGGCGGGAAATCAAGTGTAGGCGATAGGCGATAAATTACAGGCAAAATGATTATTTTTCGTGAAAACAAATATCTGATAACAGTTTAAATAAAATTATATTCGTTAAAATGGATTTACGCTGCGTACAAAAGTACTTTATACAGCAAGGCATATCATAGGTAAATTTAGAGACTTATTCATAAAAAAATGAAAAGAGAGAAACTGAAAGATTGGCTTCATTCTTGTTACAATTGTATCCTGTTAAAATTTACAGTAGACCGTTTCATAACATCTATAGATAGCTCATCTGATCCAACTCCCTACGGGTGAATTGGACCATTAGTTGTACAGTTAGGTTAGGATAATATATATATATATTTTTAAAGGCCTATAATGGTGTCCATATAAATAATCTCGATTTAAAACCCAACCCAACCATATTATTATACTCTCGGGGATGCCGGAATCATATCATTCATGTACTACAAGGTCAGGAAGATATCAATTTTTGCGTACCATTTTCCATGTCTTAATTTTTTCGGACACACACATCACAACCGAGAAGCTATAAGAAAAAACATCTATATCGTTTTGAAATAATTATGTATAGGTACTTATTTATCGCAAGGTAAACGATATTCCATAAATAACGTTGTCGTATCCATAAACTTACTTTTGAGTGATGTAGTCCTGACTCGATGGCTCCTAAAACTATCACACACAACAGTTAGACTTTTAAATCCCGTATCGGTTTATTAAGTCGTGTGCCACAGCGTCCACGGCTGCGCTCCGACACGAATTGACGGACAAACATCTGTGTAACTGTATATAGAGACGGACTGTTGTGACGACATGCACGGCGCCGGCGAAAAACCACCGGGAATTTCGCACGCTTAAAGCTCCGCACGCAGCCGAAATTGAACATTATAATAATACAGATACGATTATTAATGATGACGCGTCATCTTAAAGACTGGTTTTAAGATTAAATTCTAATGCACGTGAATATTACAGCATTAGATATCAACACAGTATCCAAGCTAACTTCGCTTCTTCATTAATTTTATTTGGGGTTTTCCTCAAGCATTAGTAAAATATTTCTTACGACATAAAAATATTAAACATTTTCTGTTTTATGATATTTATGCTTATTATATTTTAGATACCTAGTTGGTTACATAATTACAGGTTTTACCAGTTTATCTACGCTCATTTTGGCAGATATTTTGTATAACGTTTACATAAGTATTACAGACAGGTCTTTCACTGGTGAAAGATCCGTAAAGGATATAAAAATCAAAATAACGTAGTATAGACATTTGCCTTCGCAACCGTGATATAAATCCTTGAACTTCTTCCCCTGAATTGTTCAACGTGCTAAACTTATCTGAACATTATCGTCCACACGAAGGTACATCGGAGAGCATTTGAGGGCAAAATCTTTATAAATCAATTATATTTTAAGTAGAAAGGACAAAATAAAAATACGAGAAAATAATAAGCTTTAATTACTCCGTTTATTTGTATGTTTTTTGTGTGGTGTAGATCAATAAAGATTTTTATGTCTGTCTCTCGATTGAACTTGACGCACCTACCTATGCATCACAAATCTCTCAACGTACAATTTTTAGTAGCAGTAGAACTTATACCAAGTTCGCCCGGAGAATTACTGCAACCACACCTGGTAATCTGCCGCCAAACAGTGATGCACTCGTGTTGCTGCGTTCCGGTGGAAGGGAGTGGATGCCGGTGAAATTGCAGGCGCATGAGACGAACCATCCCGTCTCGGGGTGATGGACGCAACGCAATGCGACTTGAGTCATCTCATACTCTGGTGGAGAGGGCTTGAGTCTTATTGTTGTTGTACATGGGCGGCGGTTACCACTTAACATCAGGTGGGCCGTCAGCTCGTTCTAACACCTACATCACGTAAAAAAAAAAAAACACAGTATTTTGGTAGAATCCCATTATTTGTATTGTTTTAATTAAATACACCAAAAAAATCTTTTCTGTCGTGTCTTCGAGTGCAATGAGTCTTTGTTGTTTTTTTTAAGGAAATTCCTTAATAATTTGGTAAGATTATTGACCTGTAATGTGTTTGTTTTATGATGTTGCATGAAATGTTCAAGTGTGATTTTTATTAAGGTATATTTTTTATTTTTACTTTAGATATAGATTAGTAGATATTAATCATGGTCTAGTAAAAGAATGTCCCAAAACACACTTAAAATTTTCTTCTAAAGGGGCCTAAACACTGTTGTCCAACATCATATAACACAGCTGTTAACAAAGACCTTCAATTTTAAGAACTTAAATATATAAAGTTATTTTGTTCCCTCATCTGTTGGAAAAAACAGTTAAATCATTATCATTTTATCCAGGGAGGTGTCACTCTCATCTGCACCTCATCAAAAAAGTTGCGGCACAAACCGGTTGCAGAAACCGAAAGTTCGACAAGATGGAACACTCATACCTACACGCGTCGTTAACCCCACCAGTGTCCTGCAACCAACATAAGCTCTCCGCATCTTCTACACTATGTACCTACCTACTGTAGAACCAGCCATCAAGCTCTACATCTCCGGGGAGACGAGAATATCCCTCGTCACTATAAAATTTGGCCACTGGTATAATTTTGATACATTGATTGGCCCGAAACAAGTAACAAAGATTGGCGATGCCAATGTTAAAAAGTTAAATTGTTGGCGCTTCTATCTTTTGTATAGAAGAAAAGGATTATTAAAATAAGGGAAGTTACCGAGGGAACAAAAAATATAAGTGCGTGCTGTTCCGATGCACGATTGGAGCTTACTCATTGAGTGCGATTGTCATGAATAAATTTTACTACACATTATATTTTCGTGAGTGGAGCCTTGCGAGCGGAGCCTTTAAATGAAATCGATTCTTAAGGAGTAGACGCCAAAATGACACGAGCCAAAACGACCGCGTCCCGTGTTGTTAACATAAAAGTTATATCGTAAATGTGCCTATTTTAATTAAAATGAGATTTTTATATTAAGATACGATCTAAAACTAGGTAAGTATATCGACATACATAGTAATTTTTGGTATCCATTTATCGGCTCAAATATATCGTGATCAAATATATATTTAGTGTCAAATCATACATTTATGTCAAAGTCATAATTGCAATCATTCACTCCAATAGCTTAAAACACGTGTTGTTTTGGATTTGTTGTTTCATTTGCGAATTTATGCTATAATACAATATAAGAAAACAAATTTCGAAATGCCTGTAATTCAAAGAATAAAGTAAGCGATTCCATTTCATTTGTGACATTTTGAAGCATCAGTTGCGTTTACATCTTATTTTCTGCTCCAGAAAGCCAACCACAAGGAAAGGCAAAAAGGCGCTACTTGCGAGGGACCCGAAGCCTGTAGAAGGCCCAAAACAATGTATCTTCATGCAAGGCCGCAAGCCGTCGGAGCGCACACGACAAATCCTAAAGGACATATATGATTTGAAGAAACCCGATGCGGCATATCTTACTCGCAAGAATGACTTTGTGCCCTTTGAAGACGCCACACTGATTGAAAAGTAAGTGTAAATCTCAAGTGACAATGTAAATAATTTGAATCTTTGGACCTTGACTTCTGTAAGATTCATTATTTGATTTACAGGTTATGTTACAAGAAAGAAGCTGCCTTGTTTGGCGTCGGATCCCACTCTAAGAAGCGACCACACAACATAATATTGGGGCGTACATTCAACTACGGTATTCTAGACATGATTGAGCTCGGAGCGGACAGCTATAAAGCCATGGCAGAGTTCCAAAATATGAAAGTACTGCCGGGATTAAAGCCCTGCTTAGTTTTCAACGGTCCAGCTTGGGAGTTGAATCAGGATTTGAAACAGCTGAAATCACTATTCACAGACTTCTTTCATAGAGAAAAGGTATAGTGGTTGGTTCATTGGGTCCAATTATATTTACAGGCATTCGATATTGCATAGTACAGATACTGTTATGAAAGTATTAAGCATCTCCTTTAGTCCCAAGGTTGGGCACTGGTAACTGTGTCACAGTTTTTACTTTTACTTTTCAGTTATTTTTTTATACTCAATATCCCTTTTGTATTATATTCAGCAATTAAAATATATTTTAAGTGCTGCTTAACTCTAAAATTCAAGAAAATTCATTAAGAGTAAGTTTGGGGATGTAAAGCGGCCATACCTATATCTACTGGCAAGCAGTAATGTAAATACATATATATTATAAATAAAACACAAATACAATGCTTTTTCCCCATGGAGGTTCAAACAGGGTTTGAACAGGCATTAAACTTAGCGATAAGTATGCATGACCTTATGTTTTGAATATTACTGACATTCCGAGCCTTGTATGAAATAAAGTTTTTGACTTTGATAATGTGTTGGAGTTGAAATCATAAGGTTGCCAGTAAAATGAAAGGCACCCAAGACATCATATCCTGGGCAGAGGATGATCTTAAACATCAGGTGGGCCATTTGACACACAAAGAAATGGGCATTGTTCTGTCACTTATCATTATATATTTTTGTTTCATACCTGTATGATATAGAATTAGTGTTTTTAAAAATTCAGTTATGTTTTATAATACAATTTGCACATCTGTCATTACAGGTTGAGACAATAAGGCTGCAAGGGTTGGAGCATGTGCTGAGTTTCACAGCTACCGATGATGGAGTCATCTATTTAAGATCTTATAGGATACTGCTGAAGAAGAGTGGCCAGCGCACTCCTAGAATTGAATTGGAAGAGATTGGTTAGTATATTTGCCTGCATGGATCGATTTGTTGTAAGAAATATTACTGAGTTTTTGTGGTAAAGTGGCTAGGCTACCACCACATTTGCTTTTCTACATTTAACGAACATTGAAGCAAAGCCTATCTTTGCTCTGCCCTGTACCGTTTCATATAAATATGTAATGACTTACATATTATAAGTTGACATATTTTTGTGGCCTGAATTTTTGACTTATTTTTATTACTTCACTTTTAATCAGTTATTTTGTTATTGTTAAAAAATCGTTATTAGTTTTGTGTCGTGGATTTAATATTTTTCTTTTTTAATGTGCAGTAGTTGCTGTAGTAGCAGATGGCCCACGTGGAGTTGAGTGGTAACCTCTGTCGAACAATATTAGTTTGGTCCTGCCCTACTTAGGTACAGAGCATAACCCAAGTCACATCATATGCACCTGTAACTGAGATGTGAAGGTGGAAGTATGAGGTGCCTGTAATTTCACTTTTGAATGTGGAACACAACAAATGCATTACTGCTTGGGAGCAGAAATAGATATGGTGGCAGTACTTCTCCAGACAAACTCAGCTCAAGTCCTACTGCCTGCAGAATTACTACTACTACAGTTTTACTTTCTTGTATTCAGTTATAAAATCTACTTTCAGGTCCTTCAGTTGACTTAAAGCTGCGAAGAACTAAGTTAGCATCTGCAGACCTGCTGAAGGAAGCTTGCAAAATACCCAGAGAAACTAAGACAATCAAGAAGAAGAACATTTCCAGGGATGCGTTTGGATCTAAGCTGGGTCGTGTACATATTGGAAAACAGGATATTGGCCGCCTGCAGACGCGCAAGATGAAGGGACTGAAAAAGACACCCGCTGAGAAGAAGCAAATGTTCCTTAAAAAGAAAATGTTCAAAAAAGCTCAGAAAGAGACGGCGCAATAAAAATAAGTAGTGTTACTTATGATTTTCTTTTCCTAATATAGTTAAACCACTTCTGATCACGACTGATCCAGAATAAACATACACATTAAAACTTTAACAATGTATATGAATAGATAACAAATATACACTCTTACTCCTGCACTTGGATTCTCTGTGTCGCAGGTAGCATGGACAAACAGATATATAACATGAAGATCTAAGACTTGAGTTCATTTTTATTAGTCATCTTATAATAGTTTCCTGCAAAAAATTAAATGCTACAATGGATTGCCTGACTGTAGCTAGAAACAAGCTATGGAAAGAAAAGATTTACACACAATTAGACTTTATCAGCCCCCAAGAAGTCAAGCCGTATACTGTACCATAAACCGATTTTGGACTAAGGTAGGTACTGCCACCATACCCATTTCCGCCGCAAATCAGTAATGTATTAAAAAAAAGCAGCATGCATTCGCGTTACTGTGTTCTGGTTTGAAAGGTTTGGTTGTTTACAGACACATGAGTTCATTCTACCTACGCGTCTCAGAGTTACGATGTGATTTGGGTCTTGTCATACCTAAAGAGGAGAGGACCCTGTAGACATCAGCAACACCGGGAGCATAACCAATGCATTGCCTAGTATTTTTGTAGATATTTTTGTTTTTTTTATTTTACTTTTTCTGAAATTGTTCTCTGTGGGCAGTAAATAAATGTCTCATATAGTTACATGGGCCCGGAAGTGAATAAATATTGGTGGACACACCAACAACATAGGTTGTAGTATGAGAACTAGTTAACTGATAGATACATACCTTTACATACCATATACCTTTAATACATATTAATACCCAGATGCAGCACAAACATCATTGTTCCTCACATAAACGTTTATCCTGTGTGGGAATCGAAACCACGTCCTACAGCGCAGAAGGCAGAGTTACTACCAATTGAGCTATGGAGCCAGTCACTAGGCCTGGTATACGTATTAAATTCCATAAGATTTGAATTATCTTTAGGCTGAAAGTAATTGCTATGCATATGTTTATCAAAAACATTCGTAGTAAAATGCAATAATATCGAATGTTGAAAAACTAATAATTAAACAGTAACCTCTAATATATATTCGAAAGGAAACTAATTGTAAATCCCTTTGCAGAATGAGGTTACTCACTGATTACCTATTATAATTTATAAGTGTAAAATGTATAATTACGGTATTCTTGGCAATTATACTTGCCAATCAAGCTTTAGCCGCAGAACCTTGCCCAGATTATTATTAAAATTTAAAACCTCTCGTTTATATAATCTCAATTCGGGTTTTTTATGTATGCTCGGGCCTAACTCCTTCGTATATTTATTAATTTTTTGTTCTAAAGAGGTTTATTCCGAAATGGTCCCATTTAAATGTCGTCAAAATCGATTTAGTAGTTTGGTTTTTAAATCTAAATAACTAGGAAAAAAAATGTCATCCAAGGAGATAACGGGGCGTCATTCTCGTTCACATATTTGCGATGAAGTTGGTTTTTTCGTTTTGCTGCACGAAGTTATTATATTTGTGTATGCTTTTGCCTAATTCGTTTGCGGTGTTGTTAGATTTCCGGATCCCGTCTACTTTGTGAGGTGGTATATTGCTAATATATAACATTTTTAAGTCTTATCATAAGTTTAGTGTATTTTGCATAGAGCTCAACTGTCAAGCAGAAATCACAGTTAATTTACGGGGCAATAAAGTGCTTCACTTTAAACTTCACTTTTAACTAAATATTTCACTTGGAAAGTGGCGCTGATGTTGGGAGTACGCAGTTTTGTTACTGCATAGACCACATCAAGCTGGTACGCAATATTTAATCTTAAAAAACCTGTGCTAATCTCACAAACATTCTTCAAATCCAGATCCCAGTAATATGTGACGGTAATATGAATATGACTTGACAGACAATCAGTGATTTTATCATAAGGCCATCGATATAATTCGTGATAACCGCACTTCAAAGGGACTATACTTCCTTAATTTGCTCTTAAGTACTCCGTAGGAAACCAATCACCTGGTCAAGGGCCTAACTTCTTTGAATTATAAGTTTTATATCTACATTATTAGTTATGATTGATATCATTAACTTAACGGGAAGTTACATTAGTCCGCTACTATAGATATCCGTATCGGTTTTGACCTTATATAATACCGTTTCAAACGTACCGTAGCCAAATCACAGTTTTGTTTATGCTTTTGTTTTTATTTTTTTATTATACGTGACAGATTTTCGTCCCAATGCCATTGTCACAGCCTGCTTACGCAAGCTGGCACACTGGAGCCTTTATATTACATCCAGTTTTAGGGAAGGGTAAATGTAGCATAACGTTACATGCGTTTTTAGCTTATATTTTTTTAACTTCGTAATAACGGTGGTTATAATACTACTATACTTTCCACCAGTTAGTGCATTGGATCAGGCTATACATTGTTGGAAACGGTCTTTAGATAGCTCAATTGATTTCATTGTATTAGGTAAATATTATGTGCATATTATATCTTTGGGATAGCTAAAAACTGTCTTAACTGCAACGCTAACTTTTAGACGAATTTCATTTAAGTTTAAAACTTCAAATTTAAACATTTTAACTAGGAAGTGGATTCTAAAAGTAAATGTCTGGTTTTACTGGTGAACTGAAATATTTTCGCCCTTGATATTACGAAGTAGGTGCCGATCATTTCCTGTGTTTAGGTACGGGAGGCTGGCACAAAAAGGCTAGTATTGTGATATGTTACTCAATATTATTAAAAATATTTTAGTAAGATGGAAAAAGATCGTAATACTTTTTTTATGTGATTCGAGTGGTTGAACTAGCTGACGGCCCACCTGATGTTAAGTGGTAACCTCAAAAAACAAATTGTAACTTAAAAAACACCTGGTGTGAGCAGCGACTGACTCCGGCAATTCCTAGTCTATTAAATATCTGGAAGGAGAATTTATCTGTCCCTAACGAAGAAATGTGATCAAAACAGTGTATGGGGCACATTGGTTTCTACTGAGTTAAGGCTCATTCAAAAATACATGCAATGATTGATACATAAACTCTTGATTATACACAACATCAATATAAATACAGAAACATAATCGGCCAAGTTATTACTTATAGTGGCGGTTATACCTAGTCTGGCCATAAATACTGTTAAAATAAAAAAAAAAATATTACATTTGAATTTGGAATCTGTCATTTTTATAAGATTGTTCATTGTGTTTACTCGTTTTGGCGCCAATACATTGTACAATATTTTGCGATATTAAAATGAAGTGGGGTGATAAAGAGAACCGAATTGCTGTGACTGGATTACACAAAGTAGGTATGGAGCCAAATGCAATTTTTAAAACTCCATACACTTGGTATTAGTCAAATGTTTGTGTACCGGGCTATTAATAGGTACAATTAGACCTCCTCTGTTTGTGACAGAAAAAGACCTGGCCGTCCACGTAGTGTTCGTACGAAAAACGTGGTCAAAGCAGTAAGGGAAAGAATTCGAAGAAATCCTGACCGAAAGCAAAAGATTTTATCTCGGGAGATGAAGATAGCTCCTAGAGCCATGTCGCGTATTTTAAAAGATGACTTAGGATTTGCAGCCTATAAGAGACACACTGGTCATTTCTTAATTGATAATTTAAAAAAGAATAGGGTGGTAAAATCGAAACAACTACTGAAGCGGTACGCAAAGGGAGGTCACAGAAAAATTTTGTTTACGGATGTTTTTTTTACAATTGAGCAACATTTTAATAAACAAAATGACCGTATTTATGCTCAAAGCTCTAAAGAAGCTTCCCAATTAGTCGACAGAGTGCAACGTGGGCATTATCCGACTTCAGTGATGGTTTGGTGGGGTGTTAGCTATGAAGGAGTAACTGAGCCATATTTTTGTGAAAAAGGTTTCAAAACATCGGCACAAGTGTATCAAGATACAATTCTTGAGAAGGTAGTTAAGCCCCTTAACAACACCATGTTCAATAACCAAGTATGGTCCTTCCAGCAAGACCCGGCGCCGGGTCATAAAGCTCGGTCCACGCAGTCTTGGTTGGAAGCGAACGTTTCGGACTTCATCAGAGCTGAAGACTGGCCGTCGTCTAGTCCCGATCTTAATCCGCTGGATTATGATTTATGGTTAGTTTTAGAGAGTACGGCTTGCTCTAAACGCCATGATAATTTGGAGTCCCTAAAACAATCCATACGATTGGCAGTGAAGAATTTTCCCATGGATGCGTGCTTCTATTGATAACTGGCCTCAACGTTTAAAGGACTGTATTGCAGCCAATGGAGACCACTTCGAATAAGCTTTTTATATTTGAAATTGTTTTATATTTATGTATTAAACTAACACACTCCAAAAGTAATAAATGTTATTTGCAATTAAAAAAATATTGTTTTCTTTGTTACAATATTTATGGCAAGACTAGGTATATATTTACCAGAAACATAGCAATTGGTTTAATATACCACGCAGTTGGCGGTGAGGAAACGGTACACGTGAATTTTCCACTCGCAATATAATTCCGTCCGTAAACACCTCGTGTTAACGTGTTAGATATATAAAAATATATATAATAAAGCCTATAACTGGTTCAAATCCTCACGTGCACCAATGAGTTTTGCACTTGGAAAATATGCATAAACAACAATTTGAAGACATTAGTCAAGTGCACGAAAGGAGCCTTTTTGAGGCGCACTTTAATCCTTTCACCACACTAGTCCGAGAGTCGTAGTGAGAAGATTAGTAGTAGTAGGTACTACCAGGTTAGGCAGTAGAATTTGTGCCAAGTGCGTCCTGCGATGTAATATCACGTAGGTATTTCTGCCGCCACGCGGTAGGTAATACATAGAAACGCACTGCGGTCTGTGTATGGCAATAGGCACACGGAACATTAAACACTCAGCTCCAGAGTTACGGGCATAATACGATGTGACTTGGGTCTTCCTATAACTAGGGGAGGACCCAAGTCATATTACTTTTGTCAGGTATGGGCAGAGATTTCCGCTTAGCATCAAGTGTACCTTCTAATTTCGTTCCGTTACTTATTCGCATAAATAATACGAAAATGGTGATATGTGAAAATAATTCTATTAATAATAATATTGTTGGACAATTCACACAGCGGCATCTAGCCCCAAACTAAGCATAGCTTTTACTATGGGAACTAGACAACTGATAGAACATTATACTTTTTTTGTAAATACATATATATTATACATATTAACACCCAGACACAGGACAAACATCTAACTTATATTAGTCCTGGGTGGGAATTGTACCTACGACCTACCTACAAGGCAGACTTACCACCGACTGAGCTGTGAGGCCGAGTATAAATAATAATAATAAATCTGCTGTCTGGTTGACAGAAAATAATTTGCCGGCGTAGATAGATAGATACGAAATACATTATTGACCACCATACATGGAAATTTCATAAAGATTAATATTTAAGCTAAGGTAGATACCTATAGCGTCAATATTTTCGGAGTAGTTAAAGTAAGGTGCATGTATGTATATGTGATGATATTAAAAAGTGAATAAGTATTATCTCTCTCCGAACGATGCGTATTTAACAAGTTTGCGTCCGGGGAAGTACCAGCGTTAAACTTTTTTTCCGCAGCCTAGATTCCAGTTGCATTGATCATCACAGGATAAAGATTTACTTACTAAATTTATTTTAACTATAACACACGCAGTTGTGACTTATGATTTTGGATTTAATTTAGTTTCTTTCTATTTCATTGATAAATGATGATTTGACACTGAAATTGATAGATAGCGACTGAAACAAAAGTTATACAATCACCCCACTGATTCATTCTAACTCAGTCATGTACCTACTACGTCCAAATTCTTATGAACAAATAGTGAGAAAGGGGAAATAACTGTTAATCCGACAACTGTCTTCGATTTTTAGAAATTATTAGTAGATAATTCCACAAACAAATTACATATATTTTGTTCTACATTTCCTCAAAAAATATAAGCTCAGATTATTTCAGTTATTATTTATTTCTGACATTTCGTAGCTATTTCAGCTTCTGCTTCAATATATTTTGATTTCAAATACACCATTTGAACTGATCGTTGCTCGTGTACAATACAATAATCCTCGGAGTTGATTTGTGTAACTTGTAGGTCTCTTAAGTCCACCTTTGAGCTTCGAAAGACAATTATTTCTTGGGAGGTCTATATCGAGCTTACTGATCAACAAGATGTGATAAAATCGAGCTCTCGGAATAAGGTCAAAAGCTCTTTGATGCTTTAGACAGCTTTGTGGCGTCCAAAATAATGTACCTAATAACTAAGGTAAGGTAAACTAAGCCACCAGTCAAGCAAGACCGTTGCAATACCCGTCATTCTAATAAACACCGTCGTATTTATCTGTAACGGTCAGAGCACGGTTTACGAGTATAAACCAAGAGTAACTTTAATGAAGGTACGGTGTCATTTCGTTGTCTAATACTATTAAATAATTTATTAATATTTATGTGATAATAAATATTGGTTGACATTTTACACAGCGCCTTCTAGCCCCAAACTAAGAATAGCTTGTACCTAGGAACTAGACATTTTATAGAATACTTATGTACTTTACTATATATTAACGCCCAGTGATGAATGACAGAACGAACAATGATACCTATGTTCATCACACATATATTTGTCCTGAATGGGAACTGAACCCACGAGCTAAAGCACAGAAGGCACCAACTGAGAGTTACTACCAACTGAGCTGTGAGGCCAGTGAAATTTTATTTTGTATTATTGAAATGTTTCGTGAGTCTGAGTAAGTGTCTGAGATTTTTTCCTTTTAACTACTCAGGTAATAACGAAATCATCTTTTTAGTTTCATTCATTTTCAAGTATTGCAGACTAAAATAACCTGTTTCATAGTATTTCTGGTAACGCGGATAATTTATATCCTGACATTAAATATAAACAACACATTAACAATAAATTAACTAAGCACAGCAGTGCCAGTCAGTCAGTCCGCACTTTTGTCCTATGATTTCTATGTTCAAATGAATATGAATTTATATATTCAAATTTTCAAAGATTTGGTTCCTAAGATACAAAGATACCGTTACTGAATACGAGCGTTGCAGGTTTAGTAATAAAGTCCCATCATTTGATTACGGAACCCCTTAAAACGGCAAGTACAAATTTGTATCGGTAAAATTGTGTTTCTAGTGCACTGAATGTACTAAGAGGTAGTTTCTGCACACTGTGTGGATGTTGCTACAGTTAAAACCAGATTTGCCACAATCTCCTGCTAGGTAGTTCTAACAAGCAATCGTGCTTGACAGACCAATTAATTGCCACAAAGACTGTTATTATATTACTTGGATGTGATATTGTTTAGCGCAGAGGACCAGTTTCAATCAGTTATTGATTACGAAATGGCTGTTTGATGAAGGCAGCTGGGTAAGGAATGAATAAATGATTTAACAAACATTCGAACACTCGAACGTGATAATGGTAAACAAAGATTATCTATGTCGTCTGTCTGTAGGAACTACAAGTATCTATACACTTTATATGATCGTTCATTAAAGAGATGGGCATGGATAGTTTCACCGTCCGACTCTTTGTGAAGGCCTCACAGCTCAGTTGGACGGAGAGCTGACGACCGAAACGGCCAGGTAATTTGATCATTCATAAAAATGGTTTATCAACTTACCTGGATCACTCTAAGAATAAAAATGTCGACCTGGCAGGATTCGCGTTCTTCTATCCACCCATTTTCTTCTGGTTTCAAAGTCGTAGGAATTTTCAGATGGGCATTATTCCAGATACTAGTGATGTATCTACTGCGCAGTAGTTGTTGATGTAGCTCAGCCTGGCACGGTGGCAAGTTAGAAGCGTCATAATTCTTTTTTTTTTTTTTGAAATGCTTCGTTTTTCGCCAGCTGGTAATTGATTGAGAAGAGAAATAATCTCGCGTCGTCGATTACGTCAAAGTTCTTTATTCCATATATCCGACAAATGAACTTTTCCAATACTTTGAAATTATCAACGGTTTCTTGCTCCGAGCTGATTTCTCTTAGAGATGCGAAGGCTGTCTGAAATTCTTGTGACTTCTCGAGGATTTTGAAAGGTGTCGCTTTACCCTTTCTATAAAACGATGGATTGTAATCACATCCGGTGAGAGCGTGGAAACCTGGCAAAGCCTTACACAAAAGCCTACCGAAGGTATTACACATTTTTGTAACATGTTTTTTTTTTAATGTCATTTACGGAACGAGCCGACGGCCCACCTGGTGTTAAGTGGTAACCTCGGCCCATAACAGCCGATGCGACTTGGGTCCTCCCATACTAGTTATGACAAGACCAAAGTCGCATCGTATGCACCCGTAACTGTGAGACGTGAAGGTGGAATGTCTCATGTGCCTGTAATTTCACCGGCAACCACACCTTTCAAACCGGAACACAGTAACGCGAATGCGTTACTGCTTGGTGGCAGAAAAAGGCATGGTGGCAGTACTTCCCCGGACGAACTTGGCGAGAGTTCTACTGCTCTTAAATGTAAAAATGTATATTCCTCTAAGAATTTCCCGAACCCATTTCCATCCAAATATCCATTGTTGAGCACCAGTGATCCATGTTTCCAAGCAATATGCTAATAAGCACAACAAAAGCCAGCCTTGTTATTATTACCTAAAAATAATTATTTTTCCGCACTGTAATTAAGCCTGGCGATACCTTTCCACCAATCAAATGACGCCAGATTTTTTTTGTGTGCTTTGGGGAGGTAGTCAAACCATTTGGCATAAAAAGTAATCTTGATCAAATTACCTTTTTTTTTTTTCCCCACCCCATAACACCCACATCTACCACGCGAATCCTGCCAGGTCGACATTTTTATTCTTAGAGTGCTCCAGGTAAGTTGATAAATCATTTTTATGAATGATCAAATTACCTGGCCGTTTCGGTCGTCAGCTCTTAGACTAAGTTAGTAGTAACCCTGCCTTCTGCGCTGTAGCTCGTGGGTTCGATCCCTACCTAGGACAAACATTTATGTGACATTTGTAACATTGATGTTTGTTCTGTGTCTGGGTGTTAATATGTATTAGGTACCTATACAAATAAATAAAATTGGAGTGTCTGTTTGTAATATTAAAATAACCGCTTTTTACTAAGTGCATATGGATACAATGTGGAAGAATATGGACAATATGGAACACGATATATACCAAATATATACTAAAAACGATATATACTAAATATACCTACCTACCAAAGCTACATTTTTAACAATTTTTGTCTGTCTGTCTGTTTGTTCTGGCTAATCTCTGAAATGGCTGGACCGACGGGACTTTCACTGGCAGATAGCAGATGTAACAAGGAGTAACTTAGGCTACTTTTCCGAGGGGTAATAAAAAAAATAAAAATATAAATAAATATATATATATATAATAAAAAAAGGGGGATAGGGGTGCGTGATAAAACCGAATTTCACGCGGACGAAGTCGCGGGCAACAGCTAGTATGTATATATTTCTAAAGGAAAAGTATATTATGTATATCAGTTGTCTGGTTCCCATGATACAAGCTATGCTTAGCTTACTTTGGGGCTAGATGGCACTGTGTGAAATGTCCACAAATATTTATTATTAATATTAAGGAACTAACTAACACCAGGTGGGCCGTCGGCTCGTTCCGTAAATGTATTACATAAAAATAAAAAAACTTAATTTTAAAGATGACTTTTGTTGCTCAGGTATCTCTAAGAAATTATACGCACTGTTAAAATAAGTAGCTACCTGAAAATCTTTTGGTATTTCAAAATGCCTAGGACTAACATTTGGTGGTCGATCAATAGGTTTTAGAGATACATAATGAACACTTACATTTGTGAATGAATGAATTCCAATATCTAAGTCTAGTCAATAATATCAGGAAACTCATTGAAAAACGTTACATGTACAAAGCCTATAAAGATGACTAGGCTAGGTAAAATAAGCATATTTATCAATTGTTTTGTGGTCTTCATTTAGCTGCGGTTAGTAGAAGTGGTTTCACATAATATTCGTCAAGAGGAAAAAATAGTTTGTGTAAGTGACATTTCCTTTAGAAGCAGTATTTTTATTTTATTAGCTTTAAATCATAATTCAGTCAATCTTATTTTAAGAACATGTTTATGCGATGTTTGCAGTTGCCACCAACACAATATAGAGTCACACCATTATACTAAGATGAGTGTCAGTTTTGTTATACATATACGTTTGCATATTTTTATGATAATCAATACTTTAGTGATGATCATTATTGATATGTTCATTCAAATAACGATATTTTTTCGTCAAAAAATAGACTTTTGAATAATTATACAGGTAAAAGGGGAAGTACAAAATAATTGAGTCATCCTTGTTTCTTGGGAGCTACTGAATTAATATTTTTCCTCATAAGTATCTGCTTTGAGACCATTGCTTACCTTTAGTTACGTATGAAATTTATAAATAAATATTCCACGCAAATATACAAAAGTATTCAAGCTAATTAAGATTAAAGATTATCCTAGAAGACCATTAATCTAAAAAGTTCATTCATTAGTTCAGTTTAATTGATCTGCTATGCGGCTGTTAATAATATGAGTTATTTATCAAATTCTACACGCTACTAATTGTACTAGATGCTGCAGACGACTTTATCTATAGACACAACATAGATTTAGTATACAATAAGACAAATTTGTTTCAAAAATATCTCAAGGGATTGCCTAGACTTCATTTTTTTGTTATTTGCATTATGAGAGATCTGAAGCAATTGCAGTACAAAATGGGCAACTTTTCACTATGTGATTAATGTGAAATCAAGCCGTATAAGTTTATATAATCCCTATCTCAAAATACTCTTAGTAAAGTCGCTATCCGCCTCTGGCTGTTTCTCCGCTTACTTGTAAACCACGTAACGTATTTTGATATATTTTCGCGAATAGAATGAGTGATAAACGGGAAAAGTTTATTTTGTAATTTTTCAATAATCACACCCGTGCGAAGCCGGGGCGGGTTTACTACTATTGATAATATTTGGTTTACCTAACTTGCCCCGTTCGTTTTTTCTCATAATTCATAAGGAGTTTTAAATAACTAAGTCCACTTGAAATAAGCAGCCATTATGCTGTGTAACGTCGCGTCGCAGCGTTGTGTTTGAGGCCATGAGTAGGTAAAATCAATTGTATTGATAATATTTGGTTTACCTTACTTGCTCCATTAATTTTTTCTCATGACTGAGCGTCATGAAGCATCATAGCATAGTATTTGTATAGGGTTATTCGTATTGATTGGTGGATTTTTGAGCCAGGCAGTAAAGGCACCTTAACCGTTGCAGATTATTATTCTTAGGAGACTCGCCTTAATTATTTCGTTTACAATATTCCGTCATAGGTTTATCATCAAATGTAACTCTAACAGCCTTTTGCGCTTTATGTCATGGGTTAGATTCCCACCCAGGACAATCATTCGTGTGACGAATATAAATGTTTGTACATACTGTGTTTGGCTGTTAATATAGATATATTAACAAAAATATCAAATAATCTATGAGTTCTGGTTCCCATAGTACAAGCAATGCTTAGTTAGATGCTAGATGGCGCGGCGAAAAAGTCAACCAATGTATATTTTTTTAAAATACGGATAACCAAACCATTTTTATTAACTTTATGTAGATATGGTGACATAAAGAATGTATAAAATGCATAAATCCATATAACATTGTAGGTATGTACATAAAAACAAGGCCGTGTAATGTGATGAGGTGTGCACTATTGTATAACTTTATATCGGTTTCTTTATTTTAAATTATTATAAATAATATTTTATTTATCAAGCATTTTAGATATGGTTTATTGATGATATATCTTTCTTCCGTGACCGAGCCGTAGTAAAAAATGTAATAAAATAATTATCTGTTCATAAATCGTATTTTGCAAGTTATTCCCATAAATCATAAATTACCACTGACTCGTTCATCAAACGAGTACTTCCACGTTATAGACGAAATATACAGCCTGTCTACTTCTTTACATTCAAGGACTTCGAAATCAAAATTTTAATTGGTTTTGTGAAAAAATATAAATTAAGTAGGTTTATGATTTTTATCATAAGTCCGCGAAGGTAAAACCATATCTATACACTGGATAGCATATTTTTTTTTATTTGCACTCTTGAATTGAAGAATTATTTTAGATTAGCGCCGCAAAGAATTGCTGTAACATTGTTATTTTTTTTATTTGTTTATTATTTGATACAGTTACGGAACGAGCCTACGGCGACGGCTCACATGGTGTTAAGTGGTAACCTCGGCCCATAACAACCGATGAGACTTGGGTCCTCCCCTACTAGGTAAGACAAGATCCAAGTCGCATCATATGCGCTCGTAACTCTGAGACTTGTAGTTTAATGTCTCATGTGCCTGTAATTTCACCGGCAACCACACCTCTCAAACCGGAACATAGTAACGCGAATGCGTTACTGCTTGGTGGCAGAAATGGGCATGGTGGCAGTACTTCCCTGGACGAATTTGGCGGGAGTTCTACTGCTCTTCAATTTAATTATAAATATAATAAAAATGTTGTGTTACGTATGTGTGTAAATAGTTTTGACTATCATGTAATCAGTCTATAGCTATATCAGCTACGTATATACTACGTCGACAATACTGGAAATGTATATTTATCCCAACAATCCTGCACGGAGTCACTGACATCTAACCCGCACCCGGCCCGCGATAAGTAGCTACTCTGGCACCTCCAGGGCAGATGCGTCTATTCAAATTTTAGAAATGGATTCAGCATAAAAAAAAGCAAAACGAAATTTTCTTCCATGTTAGTAATTTTAGAAGTTAGATAATCTTACAACGTGGTTCTTATTCTTAAGAGAAGAACCTAGTGCATTAAATGACGAGAATTTTACACTAGGAAAGGATTGAAGTGCGTGAACGGTCAAAAAACGTACGGACAGCTGTTCTCGGGTGCGAATATTTTTTTAATTCTGTGTACTACTAACTATTTCAAACTAAATTCGTGCTCGTGATATAAAATCAAGTTAAATAAATGTTAAAATAACTCTTATGCGAGCTACTGACCAATTCGCATTTGACAGTTACATACAGTTAGGTATTCGCGCTACCGACTCGCATGCCCATTCGCACTATACTAGCCACTATACTAGTCTAGTTTTTTTTAGGAAAGTGAAATATTTTATCGGGATTTCCCGCGATGGATCATTGCTCTTTCCATGATGACGCTTTGCAATAAAACTATAACTTTCTCACTTTCAGAAGCGTAAAGGTTGAAACGGGAAAAGTTGAATATACATTTAAGTGGTTAGTTTGTGCGGGTTATTAATTCACCGGCAATCGAAAATTACACTTAATTGACGTCCTGAGCTTTTTCAAACTAATATCTACCAGTTTAGGTTGCAATTTAGACCGATATATGCGGAGTAGGTCGGCGCTGGCGGGCTGCTTTCACACACGTTCACTACCTCCCAAGTATTAGAAAAGATAATCAATCTTATGATAAATCGATTCAAGTTGCAATTGTTGCACCGCTGCATAAATTGAGAATAATTCAAGGATATTGTTCGCTTTCTCGTCACTGCCGCTGGCGATCGAACCTTCGCAAACGAAATTAAATATCGGTAATATCTTTGGAACAATACGGTAATTAAGTGTGTCTCAGCGCTACTACGGAATAGTATTGTACGCTGAACACGAAGGCAGCGTGCTCCACCGCTGTGATTACCCTTGACCGGCAGCGTCAGTCCGCGCGCGGCTCTCTGCTCATACCCTCGCGTCGCAACATAAAGCCAGCATCCACTCGCGCGGCGCCACTATCTGACGATGCCTCCACCCGCGCCACCGTATACAATAAAATAACTGAACACACTAAAAATAAGTGACACTTTGTGTGATAAAATGACAAATGTGTGAGTGAACGTGCAACTCAAAAATGAAGGCTAAGAACGTCCAGGCGGAATCCCAACCGGAGCTTCAGGAGCTGCTGCAAAAGCCGGGAAGCCTCCAAAATAAACACGCGATAAGTACGAAACCTTTTCAGTTTCAGTGCGTCTCAATACCATCCGTTCCGGTGAACGGACGAGCGACGTAAACCGTGCTTAACAATTACTTATTGGTAAAACTATAATTAGTGCAGATTAGTGTGAAAAGATTTACGATGTACGTATCTCAAGTGTCGCTCATTGTTTACTTGTCGCCGTTGTCTGCCGACCGGTGTTTCGTGTTTCTTATATTTTGTGTTTGACTTTTTGTGTCCTGTGTAGGTATTATTGCTACAAAGTGCAAAGTATTTCGAATGTTGGGGGTACCTTGCTATGCCGTTACACACACAACAAGTAGTCCGACAACTTCGCTTTGAACAAGAGACTCGTGGATTAATTCCAATAAACAATAACAATATAACCAGTTCTTGGACACAAATTAAACATTATCGGTAAAATTAAAATGGAATTAAAGCGCATATATAAGTAGTAAGGTAGGTAGATGTGCCATTGAATTTCAATGAAATATCATCGTTTCCGTGTATTTATTACCTATTAAAATCGATTTCTATGACACATTATACACACATCTAATTTTGCATACATTAGGTAGAGTAGAATTATTGACAAAGAACTTCAAAATTGTAAGTACTCAAATTACACTTATACCTACCTCATAAAATTTTCTAAGTAATTTTCGAAAGTATCACAGGAAAATAATGTTAGCGTACTCGTAGTGGAAACTTCTGTTCGTAAAATCCATAAAAATAATTTATTCATGTCATTAATTATTTTAATTTGGTATCGCTGGAAAACGTTAGGAATGCAGGTATCTGCATTGTGCTATGACAATTACATTAAAGCTTAATAAACAATTAATATTAATCTACATCATTATATTAAATTATTAAATCTATAAGTATATAAAATATAAAAATACAATATCAACATTCATTTAAAATATAAAAATACGATATCAACATTTTTCCTGAAACCTTTGAACCGAAGAACCTTTGCATTATTCATTAGTGTCTCTTCGTAGATTTGGATTTAATTTTCCGAGGGGTAAAATAGGGGGTACATGATGTAAACGAATTAACGAACAGCTAGTAAATTAAATTAATAAATACAATTAAATATTGGTAAAGATTTCACACGTCTTCATCTAGTCCCAAACTAACCATAGCTTGTAATATGAGTTCTTTACGCTATCGAGTCTATAGTGTAGCATTAGCAATAATAGCTACTGAAAAATAGATTGTAATAAAAAATATTTAGGAAGAGTTCCCTCAACTCTTCTATAATTTGGCACCTTTTTCAAAAATAATTTTCATTGACCGATGTTCGGGAAGTGAAATGAATACATATTTATCATGCATATACCTTTTAAATCACAATTAAATAAATAATTAGAAAATCTGGGTGTCTTATAAAAACCTATTAGTTGTCGCATGTCATTTGCATGTGATTTTTCGAGAATGTGTTAATCTCGCTACTATTCATAATTTTCTTGCCCTTATCCCATATTAGGTGAGGTTGGCACAAAATGTATTTTTTCTTCCATAATCCATAATCATACTACTATTGTAAATGCGAAAGTTCAGATGGATGGATGATCACGCCAGAACAGCTGAACGGATTTGGATGTGGCACAGAGATAGATTATAGTCTGGAATAGCACATAGGCTTTTTGTCTCGGAAATACGCAGAGTGCAGCTACATATATTTTCACACTTACGATATATATTCATATAATAAGAGTTACGCTTATTTCTTACATTTATTCATATGATAAAGATCCACGACTTAAAATAGGATAAAAAATAAATACCTATGTCAGAAAAGTAGTGCAACAGGGAACATTGGTATGAGCAAATTGTACAAATATTTCGCACGTAGGTACGTACACCTGAATGGGAAGTTTTGTTCGAGATTAATATGCTGCATTAATTAAGTGATGTAATAAAATGATAAAAAATAATGGAAGGGAAACATTAGCAGTATTTTATATCGTAACAGGGAAAGATCATAAGAGTCAGTTGGGTACCTAAGACTTTCCATCTGAAGATTATTCCACGATTTCAGAGAGGTCGAAGCGCTGACAGATTGATGAATGCTTCTTTTTTTGCAAGACGGGAAATTACGTTGCAACTACATAGACACAGATTCACGACCTCATCCCCGAAGTGGTAGGCAGAGCTTCAGTAGGCCACCTTTCACCTTGTGGGTTACACTATCGTGGGAACGAAGACGGGACAAGGGGGTGAGCTCTCCGCCATTCTTTTCTTGCGAATAACTTTTGGGAAACTTAACTTTTGCTTTTGGGAAGCGTCCCTTTCATTTGTTGTAGTCTTAAGTTATTATATGTATGTTAGTCACTAAGGTATATATTTATATGGGCCAATGTATTTAATACTAAGTAGCCTGAAATAAACAAATTATTATTATTATTATTATTATTATAACTCCGCTGACACTTTCTTTCAGTAATTCATTCATTAATATCCGGCAGCCAGAACAAATCTTATACTAACGAAATTACCAGCAAGTCCGGGCGTAATTACACGTCAACGTCATTTGAAAACTAGAGAACATTAATAATAAAAATAAATATTGGTGGACATTTCACACAGCGCCATCTAGCCCCAAAGTAAGCTAAGCATAGCTTGTATCATGGGAACCGACAACTGATATACATAATACTTCTTGTTGTAAATACATATAATACATAACAATACCCCGACACAGAACACACATCTAGGTATGTTTGGCTTAACATAAACATAAATGTTTGTTCCGGGTGGGACTCGAACCCACGACCTACAGCAGAAGGCAGGGTTACTACCAATTGAGCTGTGACGCCGGTCAATAGCGTTTTCCCAGTTGATTAATCCGCCAGCGTGACAGTGCATTTGCCCGTTTCGATAATATAAAAGGCTTTTTGAAACAAGGAATCGCTGTCGCATTCTCTTCACAATATGGACCTCGCGCATTTTTTGTTTGTTGTGTACACTTTTATAATAGCTTTTTATATACTCAGCTTTTTGCTGAGCGTACTCCCATTGCTTAAAATATATTTTATTTATTGTAAAGTTTTTTGCACTTTTTTTTAATATGTTTAATTCTTAATGTTACATATATCTATTGTTTATTTTAATGTTGGCTTACAAACTTATAAAATATATAGATAATTTTATATTTTGTCGGAATAATTTAGTCTGGTACTTTGCAATGTTTTTTTGAAGATGTATTTTTAGTTTAAGCAATAAATATTTTTTCTATTCTATTCTATTCTATTCTAATAATCCTGAACAGGCAACAAAGCTTCAGAGCTTCCGACCCAAAAATTCAAGTCATATATAAAGAAGGGTCTAGTAAGTAAAGCTTATTACACTGTTAATGATAAATCCCCATGGTCTGATGTCGCTCTGCTCAACGACACAAAACATCTTGTAATATCTTATTTCAGTATTTTATGTAGACATAAATGTAACATAGATCTTACTACTCAGATTGTTACAAGGATAGCGAAATAAAAGCAAGCCTTTAGGGGAGGATTCTTGTCTGTTCTCCCCATGAAAGTTTGACGCCTGTTCAAATCCGATAGGATTTGAACAGGCGTCAAACTTAGCGTTAAGTACGCGAGACCAAATTTTTTGAATATTATTCCAAGCCGTTTCCAAGCTTTCCATCAAAGCTTTATGTTTTTTTTTTAGGCTATTGCATAGCTTCTATCGCGGGCCTTGAGCGTGGAGACCGAATCCAGAAATCCCGAAACGAAAAAATCCTAACACCCCCCACTCCGACCGGCACAGCGGTGATACTTTTTAGTTTTTCCATCTATCGATAAATACCAGAACTTTTAATGACTTTTTGAAATATCACGCGCAATAGCTTTACCGCGGCAGTCTCCGAGTGCCACACGTCTTTTTTTTTCATTTTTACTTTTGTTCCTAAATTAAGGATAAACCTAAGGTATACGGTTCTCGACCCCAGAAGCGACGCGGCGCGGCGGTGACAGCGTTAAGAGAGGCCATTGAGTAGATCTCTCTACAATAAGTATCTTCAGTTTGTTTTCAGTTCGTTTCTTTACTTTCCGTCGGTCTAAGTCTATTATGAATTACTTTTTAAAACAATCTTATTGGTATACATTCATAATAGTAATAATTGTTATAGGCAATTTACCTCAATGACATTTCGGGTAAGGCAATGAACTCTGGCAGTTTGTGAATGTTTAACGACTATTAGACTTGGAATTCTTATAAAAAGAAAAGTGACTTTCGAAGCATGTTGCTATTAAATATGACAAAATTTCAACGAAAACTATTATTTTTTTATTATTCTTAAACATGATACATTATAATTAAATGTACCCAATTCACTAAATTTGAATCTTTTAATTAGCATTAATTATTTATTAACCTATTAATTTAGCTAGCTGTAAGATTTCCTAAAATTGAAAAATTAAAATAAATAAAAGATTATCTTACGAAGCATTTCCTGATTTTTGTACTCTCATCTTTACAAATTTAGAATTAAATCACCATAAAGAAGACTAAAATGTAAAAACCACATCACAAAAAGCTATAAAGCATATATTATTAAAAAATATGTAATAACACAAACTTCAGAATGTACTAATGTCCAAAAATTTCAATTTTTGAGAAAATTATCGAACACTGAGTAGAATATGAATGTACCCACCCACAAGGTCACTCACGGATTAGTTGTATGCGTATAACCGTGCTACTGACGGAGAAACAAGCGGAACTTATTAAAATTCGCACGGCTACGCCAATATTTACTAAGGTAAATTCTTAGACACGCTGACCGACCCTCTGGCATGTTTGTTAAAGCATAATACATTCATCTGAGGTAGTTAGAGTGAATGGTGAAATATATCTACATGTCCATATTCCACAATAAAATAATTTTAACAAAAATATTACATTACAAAATACGAAAAAGCACTAATAAGCGAAAAGAAACGAAGGTTCAATTCAAAAGTACCTACAATACCGATCTGTTTGGATAAGCACTGCAAAAAGAATTTTTGCAATCGGTTCCATGAGACGAAAATATCGGTGAACACACTTTAAAATAAAAATTATGTACCTACACATTACTTTCCACCTCTTTTTCGAAGTCTGTTAAAAATTATTAAATTCTGTGTCTATTTGACAGCTACGGGAAATATGAAGAAATTTACGCAGTGAAAACTTCAGTTTAGATATAGCGGACATCATACACATAAATAAATAATAATTTATCATATTATACAATCTGTAAATCTATTTACCCTTTTAAACGATTCCACACTCGACTGGACAGTTTTATGGACCAGATAGACCCGACTTTCTTTTTAATATTTAAGATAGGTACAGGTGGGTACTCAGTGTTACAGACCCCTAGTTTCAATCCGGAAGTCGCTGGTTCAAATACTGGCGTGCACAAACGAGCTTTTATCACATGCAGCAAATTATATTATGCGTGCAATATTACATTCCCCATACGGTGAAGGAAATCATCGTGAAGAAACCGACATGTCCTAGACCCAAAAATTCGAAGCCATGTCAAGATGACGAAAGGAGGATTAATTATAATTCAAGCCTTATTACTGGTTTTTATTCTTCTTCTCTTGGACAGATCCCCAAACGTGCACATGATATCACGGTATTATGCACCTATAAAAGATTATCTTACGTGCTGTTAAATGCTAAATAAATTAAATGCTGTTTAATACGTATTTACATTTAAGAACTTGTCAAACAATTTACACAGATATATGTAGGTGCGAATAAATATAATAAAAGTTAACGAAATACAACTAAATAAAATGAATTTAACTAACTAATACTACTGAATTTAATGTGTTATATTTAAATATGAATGTGAATAAGGAACATGGGCTATGTCAAATATTTGGTAAGAATATAGTATATGATCTGATTTTCACGCTTTGACTAACCCTAAACAAAAACAACTTTGAACAATTTGTAATACCCTATGTGTATTTATTATACATCCTTATATTTCGTTAACTTTTATTATATATTATTTACTTATTACCAACTGAGTGAAAAACTTTCCGACGGTCAATAGAAAGTTCAGCTGATTAAATTCACCTCCAGACTGATACGTGAATTCGCAGTACTTGATAATTCAAATATTTTAATTTATGAGCTGTATCGCTTTATCTAACATTCCTTGCATAGCAGTATATATAGGGGCACATACTGGTATGCATGTATGTGTTAAAAACATTGGAGGATAACTCCGAAATTTTCCATTTAGCTATTTCACAATTGTATGGATAATTTATTAATTTACATAAGTAGATACGATATGAAACGATAGGTCACTAATTGATATTTAAATAATTACGTGATAATCTATTTGTTTTAAATTACGGTCAACGATGATACAGTTTACTTTTAGCCTTGAATTTTTCCTTGAAAAGTCGCTCACCCACTGTTGTATACTTAGTATATAAAATAGAGGGGCATCCCGCGACTTTGTCCGCATGGAATTTGGTCATAACCTAGACACCTCATTTTACTTCCTTATACTCATGTGTTACAAATGTGTACAAATAAATAAATTTGAAGTGTCTATTTGTAATATTAAAATAACCGCTTTTTACTAAGTGCATATGGGTGTATACACGGTACATATACCAAAACAACATCTGTCTGTCTGTCTGTTTGTTCCGGCTAATCTCTGAAATGGCTGGACCGATTTTGACGGGACTTTCACTGGCAGATAGCTGATGTAACAAGAAGTAACTTAGGCTACTTTTCGTCATTAATATGAACTGCCTTTTATGACAACGACAAAATACTAAATTAAAGGAAATAAAGTTTTTTTTTATGTAACATGTTCAACCATATTGTAGCAACATCGTAAATCAACGCTTAATGATACTAAAGAGAGGTATCGTAAAATTGAGCAAATTACTATAAAACCAAGCACAGTGAACAGTAAAAATATTATTCATATGATTACATCTCCAAGTTGAAAAATTACGCAATCGAGAAGTTAAAATAAAGTAATATTGGTGGACATTTCACACAGCGCCATCTAGCCCCAAAGTAGGCTAAGCATAGCTTGTAACATGCGAACCAGACAACTGATATAATATTTGTATATTTATTTTTGTAAATACATACACATATAAACACCCAGACACAGAACAAACACCTATGTTCGTCACACAAATGTTTGTCCTGGGTGGGAATCGATCCCGCGATCTACAGCGCAGAAGCTGAGCTGAGCTGTGAGGCCAGTAGAACTACATTACCAATTATAATTAGATTTTACTTAGTTACTGTACGTACACAGGACACATTCCAGTTATGGAACGGAGGGAAGAACCGCAGAAAGTGAAAGGGCACTGATGATCTAAAAAAATAAGCATATAAAACTCTCTTCTCGGAACTCAACATTATCACCGTACTATATTTATCTCTATCACTCAAATTAGTTGGTTTGATCGCAGAATCAATTTGGAAAATCAATTAGGACCAGCATACCGTTACCAGCCAGACACAAGAATAGGCTAGACTGGGGTTGCTCCCAAGCTCAAAAAGACGGAAAAATCTGTCTACTTTTGAAGACCATCAACGTAAGTGTATAATCTTCCAGCTTTTTTTTTAATGTGATACAGTTACGGAATGAGACGACGGCCCACCTGGTGTTAAGTGGTAACCTCTGCCCATAACAACCGATGCGGCTTGGGTCTTTCCTTACTAGGTACGACAAGACCCAAGTCGCATCATATGCGCCCGTAACTCTGAGACGTTTAGGTGGAATATCTCCTGTGCCTTTCACCGGCAACCACACCTTTCAAGCCGGAACACAGTAACGCGAACGCGTTACTGCTTGGCGGCAGAAATGGGCATGGTGGCAGTACTTTCCCGGACGAACTGGCGAGAGTTCTAGTGCTCTTGAAATTTAATAAATGCATGCAAACTAATGTAATAAATGCATCTTCTCACGAAATTGAAAATTATTCTAAATTAAGCTTACCATTCTTTTAGTGACTTTCTATCGTAATGATTAATAATGAGTATTATATATATGTACACAATGATTAACCGAAAATAATGTGTAATCTGTTTGTGTTTTAAATTACAAAAAAATTGTACTTACGACTTTTAAATAAATATTTGTCATTAAAGAAGAGAGACATGCCATTTTGTGTTAACTGTGTCAAATATCGCGACTTAAGACAATTATGACCCCAAATTACCAACCAATTAAGTCACAGAAGAGATATGGGACGGTAATGTAAACGGACAAAGCAGTATTTCCAGTTATACGTGCATATCCAACTGCTAATACAGGTGAATGACCATCAGCAATTAGGGCAGATATGCGCTGTTATTATTGCAACAAAAGGTTTAAGACATTTGGATATTAGTTTCAGATTTAGGATCACAAAGGTTTTTTTTTTAATTAATTATTCATGACTTAAAATCCTCTACAACTATGGTATATTTAATACACGTGGATCAAGTCATCGTTTTATAGCACACAGTACACTGCTTGTTATGTCATTTCATAATAAAAATAGTAATATTTTTCTTATAAACGTAATAAAATGAAATGAAATTTATTTAGTAGTAAGCATAGTCTAGGGTATTTACATTGAATTATTATACTAGTGTAATTATTATACTAAACTAGACTAGATACTTAAGTATTAAGGATCACATATTAAATAAAAAAAATTAATACCCATGCTTTTCGAATTTTACTAGTTAACGCAAAAACAGATTATTCCTCGTCAAAATAAAGTTTGCATGACGATATATTTTATATTAATCCTATACCTTACTGCGTCGATAAATCAATAGCACATTTTGTAATAAATATGTCATGCCGCGCCCGCCGCGGCGGCGCGCGCTTGATGCGTTGTATTCATGGCTCGTCTCGGAAGTAAGTAAATGTTGTCCTGTTGCGATAACCTGCGAACGAGTGATCGATGACTGTTATCATGAAATTTGTAAAGGTTTATACACAAACATCTATTTTTATTATTTAAAATAACTAAATAAATTTAGTCACACTGAATGTTAAGGAATTGTCTTTTACGGCCGCGCCTCCCTTGTAGCGGCGATAAACGATCATGCCTACTTATTTGTATCGCTTCCTGGCGTCGGTCGGCTTTACATAGCCTAGGTTATTTAATAATAATAATAATAATAATATTGGTGGACAATACACAGCGCCATCTAGCCCCAAACTAAGCATAGCCTGTACTATGGGAACCAGACAACTGATAGAATACATATTTTTTTTCGTAATTACATGCATGTAATACATATTAACCAGACACATTAGCACCCCGGCGCGGGCGGGTTTGTGGTGGATCTCCTCAAATGCGCACAAGTCGGCTAACAGAGGGGTATAACGTGTTAAATATCACAGAACCTGTTTGTCACAAAAGGCAATCGGTTACCTGAAGCAAGCTTCCCTCCGTCAACATAAAACATTTTAGTTTGCAGAATTAAAAATATATTTTATCGTGTATAAAGATAATCCTTTAGGTAAAAATGTAGGTAAAGTATTTCAAGCCATCACTTAAGTGCAGAAAAAGGAAGAGAGATTGACTTAGATGAATGGCTCACGATTCCTAGTGACACCTTGTATTGATTTAACATTAGATTTACGATACATTAGTCTTAGAATTTATTCCATCTATGTCGTTTATTTGTAGGTATCGATTAGTATTTAATGATCAAAGCAGTTAATAATGATGTTGTTGTTAGAACGCATGTGCTGTGACGCGGTTCTTGTTCCTGAATCAGTAACTGTTTATTAAACCAAATGCAATTGCAACATAAGATTTTTTTCTTTTTTACACAAGTAACTGTGACAAAATAAAGGTATCAAAGAAAAAATACAAATAGTAGGTAGATTGGCTGTTTTGTGAGATTTTGTTTCATATCAGTTCCAAATATTCCCTCTTTATGAAAACCTACTTTTTACAAGTGTGAGTGCACTAGCTAAATTATTTCTTATCTTACTTTTAATGTACCAAAAAAAATCGAAATGAGTTACTTACTTCGTTATTTTTTATGTTGGTTTTTCACATGTTTTTTTCTTCAGAATTGTATTAGGCTGTTTTTTAAACTTTGTACTTTTTACTTTGTAACTTTGTAGATAGGACCACTGTTTTTTTTTATGTGATTGGGATACGGAACGAGGCGACGGCCCACATGGGGTTAAGTGGTAACCTCGGCCCATAACAACCGATACGACTTGGGTCCTCCCCTACTAGGTGTGACAATACTCAAGTCGCATCGTATGCGCCCGTAACTGAGACGTGTAGTTGGAATGTCTCATGTGCCTGTAATTTTACCGGAAACCACACCTTTCAAACCGGAACACAGTAACGTGAATACGTTACTGGTTGGCGGCAGAAATGGGCATGGTGGCAGTACTTCCCCGGACGAACTTGGTGTGAGTTCTACTGCTCTTGCTGATAAAGGCGTTGCGCTTTATTTTTAATATAATTAAAGTAAATACTTAATTAAAATGTTTAGTATACCACAGTTTAGACTTGCAAACGGGGAAAAGGAATCATATGACTGGCCTCATAGCTCAGTTGGTTAGTAACCCTACCTTCTGCGCTGTAGGTCGTGGGTTCGATCCCCACTCAGAACAAAAAGGACAAAAAACAAAAAAAATATGTGACATTTGTAACATTGATGTTTGTTCTGTGTCTTGGTGTTATAATGTATTATATGTATGTATTTACAAAAGAAAAGTATATAAGTATTATATTAGTTGTCTGGTTCCCATGATACAAGCTATGCATAGCTTACTTTGGGGCTAGATGGCGCTGTGTGAAATGTCCACCATTATTTATTTATTTATTTTATTATTTATATCGTGTAATATAATGAGTAAAAATGTACATTCTTGTTTCAAAATTCTCAATGTCAATAAACCTGAAATTTTGCCCACTAAGTCGGTTCCATTGATAATACAATCTTACGGTTGAGCGGTTTTGATTATGACACTATAATATTAATATTGTACCTAACTACAAGTAGCACGAGTAGCTCTCTCACCAAAGATAAGGCGATACCTCCAAGCTCATTAGATTTATCTGAATAGTATACAATACCGCTTATCTGCTATCTTGCAAAAGTTGTTAGTAAACGTATTTTCTGAGCACAATAACAGTATTATTAACTTTAATCAAAAAGTGTTAATTAGAATGGACTAAAATATGTTAGTAAAGTTAGTGATAACTAGATTAATTAAAGTTATGAAAATGATTGAATATCTTGAGCAGTAATAATTATCGATCGTTAATAATAATTAATAATTATAGGTACTATATTTTGCAAAAATAACGGAAAGGTTTTTAAAATCAAAAATAAAAGGCGATCAATTGCGCCGTTTTGAATAGCGATTCGTTCAGTCACCTTTGTTTATCTCGGTCCTGGCCCCAATATTATTTATATTTTATTGGCTACTAAATCAAAACAAATTAATGGAAATTATTCATCCATAACTTTTTGTTTTTGACAACACAGCCAATAGCGTTCTTCTAAAGCGTTTCCTTGACTTTTTGATTCGATGTATCCTTTGCAATTTAAAACCAAACAGGTAATCCAGCCCAGAAAGCAGAAACCAGAAAGCAAATCATCAATTATAATAGAGACGGGCACGATAACGGTCTACATTTGCCATGAATTTGTTCCTGGAAGAATGAAAAATTTCAAAAGATATCATATCTGCTAAATGAGCAGCCCGTTTTGGTTTCCAATAACTGATGTACTACATTTGCAAAGGTTGTATTCTCAACTGTAATTTTGCTGCTATATCTGTATGCTATACACATACCGTGTATAGCACCTTTCCATAACATATTGATTTCTAATCAGTGAATTGAAAGTCTCCCTACGTATAATTGCTTAAAAGCAATAATTAACAAGGCTTTACGTGACAAACCCAGTTTGACGTGCTGTTATTTCAAGGCTTATAATTATTGTATGCACTCTTGTACAGGGGTCAGTTAAGATGTACCGTGTAGGTATTAGCGATTTTCTATCCAACCAAAACTATTTGTGATTTCTGCAGAGACCTGCTAAATATGCTCTGCATGCCTAGTAAAATTTAAGTGAAAAATAACATGGCGAGTCGTATTTGGAAAAGTATTTTATATATAGACAAAGATTCAAAATTAAGCTGTTCTTTCCACATATATACTTAAAGCGGTGTTTAACGTAGTAGCTAAACATAGCATAAGCACTCTTGTTTTGATCCAAGCTTATGAATGTACAAACATCTTGTACAGGTTATCCGGTCTACCTATCTAGTCTTGCGCAATCTGCGTCTTACAATTGCTAGCACACGTTTGGCATTGAATTTACGCAGATTTAATGTCGGCACTTCTGAAGACTTATTCTCAACAAGAGACCAAGTATCTCGAAAATATTATTTCACTGAAGCTTTTTAGAAAAAAAGAAAGAAAGAAATATATTTATTGACACACATTAAAGACACACACATGGTAAGTATAACCAAAATCATTAAAACTAAAACATAAAATAAGTACGTTTTAAAATAAATATATTGCCATTTAATGCGGTCAAATAGGATGGAATAGCCTTCCACATGTAATCCAAGACAGTCCATCGCTTGGTATATTTAAAAGAAAAGTTAAAGAGCACTTTCTCAACATGTAATTATTATATGTATTATATATATATATATATATATATATATATATATATATATATATTAATTTATTAACATGTATGTATATTGATATTGTATTTATGTATTTATTTGTATTTAAAATATATATTATTTTGTGTAAGTAACACATCATACCCACCTTTCGTTAACAAACGTTTTCTAGCCTCAAAGGTTTGCTGGAAGAAAACTCTTTTTAGGGTTAAGCTCGCCTTTGTACATATTTTTTATATAAGTTAATTTATGTTTATTTTTACTGTGTACAATAAAGAATAAAGAATAAAGAAGAATAGGTCGCTGCCTCAGCATAATGCTGTTCTCAGCCACGACTTCATCGTGCCTGAGCTCAGCGCTGGTTTTCAGGCAGGACCTCAGGGTAACATCACATTTTTCAAACGAGAAATATTTCGAGAGTATGAGATGAAGTTCAAACCCGCAATGGAAAGGGTTTCAAATCGGACATTTAACCAATCAATGTTAAGGTCTATGACAGAAGTCGTAAGGAATCAAACATCAGGGAAGTTTTAAAGGAGTATGTGTGAAGGGTGTCTAGGGTTAATCCAATATATTGTGGTGCGGGCGTGTGGTATAACATATTTTCCTGCGATTTTATTCAAATATTATGGTGTTGGTACGTGTAGGGTACATGTGGTATTGGGTAGAAGAGTATATTTTATTAAATTTAAATTCAGGTCTACATAAAAATAACCTTCGTGACTTCAAGAAACTATCGCACGTTGAGAATAGGTTCTGGTCATGTTAGCAAGTATCTTCGTTGATGTAACCGATACTTTTGTGTACTCTGCTTTCGTAAGTACACTCAGATTCAGCGATGCCTATTTTTATTTACATTATACCATAAACAATTAGCATAACACAATCAGTATTCTGGCAATATATATAAATGCAAAAGAAGAACTCTATGTGCAGAGTGTATGCGGGGAAGTACTTCCATGTCTCCTTACAACTTACTCATTATTGCCGTCAAACAGTCCACATGCCTATGTTCTGATTAGAAATTATAGGCACTTGAGATTGTTCCATCTTATTTTCTCTATCTCGTATTCAAAATGACGTGACTTGGATCTTCCCATACAAGTATTATTGAGGTAGTAATGGGGACGATATAACGCGGGCTATCCAGTTCTCTTTCAAGATACATTTATGTGAAAAAGCTATCCGGAATTTATATAGTTACTTAAAACTCGTTGGTAAAATGTTTTTTTTTTAATTCCGAAATTCAACTGAACCACATACAGACTCTCTTTAGAAATAATTATTTTGCGTAGCGAAATGAGAAAAAACCGACTTCATCGCGAATGAACGAGAATGATTCGTTATTATCTCTTACATGGACGACATATTTTTCCATTTTTTTTTTATTGAAAAACCTATTTGCTGAACCGATTTTGTTGAAATTTCTATGGGACCAATCGGAATGTATATCCTTTAACATAAAAAAAGTATTTTTTTCTAATTGATGCATAAATGTCGTAGTTATGAGGTAACAAACATAATAAAACAACCGAATTAGAACCTCCTTCTTTGTTGAAGTCGGGAAAAAAAACTATCCAATCTAATAGCCTCTAGTGGGTGAAGGGAAAATTATTGGAATCAAAGCTTTGCGTCCGTGAATCAATGTAATAAATTCCAATAACATCTTAGAAGCCGATATTACCGTGATCTGAATATAAACGAATCTAGAGTTTGATCCTGATTTATGATTTGACTGTGAAATCAAAAATTAGCGATGGTGTTGCATTCTTCACGCAATTACGATGTATTTTTGTAACAGTAATATGTACCATTTTAGGAACGTAAATATCTTCAAAGCTCAGTTTTTACTTGTTACTCTGACTTTTACGCTGTAAGTCGCGGTTCGGTTCCCACCCAAAACAAACTTTTGTGTGACGGACTTAAATGTTTGTTCTGCTTCTGTATATTAATATTTATGTACCAGAGTTTATAAAAAATGTTTATATACATTTTATTATTAAAGTCATTTGGTTCCATTAGTAGACAAAAGCTATGCTTAGTCTGGAACAAGCAAGAACGATCATTATTAAGTTAAGGGTACTACTCGACGAGCCTGTCATTTGCATGACAGGCCTGTATGGTTTCCATATTTAACGTGTCAACTCACCAAAATCCACGTCCGACGATGTGACGCAACATTTCTATGAGTTACGTGGTTTAAGATTCACGTTGTCAAGCTAGTTTATTTAAAATTAAATGTAAAATCTAGTTTATTTTTAGACAGCTGCTTGCTCTACTGACTTAAAATAAGAATAAACTCGTGGGAAAATTTGAAGCAATTCTGATAGTAGATAATAATAATAGTAAAAATATTGGTAGACATTTCACACAGCGCCATCTAGCCCCAAAGTAAGCTAAATATAGCTTGTATCATGGGAACCAGACAACTGATATAATACTTATATACTTTTTTTAAATACCTACATACATACATACATATAACACATATTAACACCCAAACACAGAACAAACACCTATGTTCATCACAAAAACGTTTGTCCTGTGTGGGAATCGAACCCACGACCTACAGCGCAGAAGGCAGCGTTGCTACAAAGTGAGCTATGAGGCCAGTCAAATAACAGATAATAGATCTATATCTTACAGTTCGCCTTGCCGTGACCAATTCTCTCTGTAACAAAATAACGCCAAAACGGAAAGGAGCATGACGAAATTTGTAATTAAATTTAATTAATCTGACGTATCAATAGGCATTTTTCATTAATATCGTCTAATAAAGAGCAGTAGAACTCTCGCCAAGTTCGGGGAAGTACTGGCACCATGCCCATTTCTGCCGCCAAACAGTTACGCTTTCGCGTTACTGTGTTCCGGTTTGAAAGGTGTGGTTGCCGGTGAATTTACAGGCACACGAGACATTCCACCTACATGTCTCAGAGTTACGGGCGCATATGATGCGACTTGGGTCTTGTTGTACCTAGTAGGGGAGGACCCAAGCCGCATCGCTTGTTATGGGCTGAGGTTACTTAACACTTAACACCAGGTGGGCCGTCAGCTCGATCTGTAACTGTATGACAAAAAAAAAAACTTGAATAGTTGAAATTAAACTACAGATAATAAATTTTAATTTCTGCATAAATATGCAGAAGGCAATATTCTTCTAAAATTAGAAGAAGGGTCGAATACAATTCGTTGTTCGAACACAATTGTCTATGGTAGCCTCAATTAAGACAGTTTCCCTTTTTTTCTAGAAATTGCTGAAGGGTCAAAATTAAAATTGTGGAGCGAGGTTTGTAATTAACTATTATATACTATATCGAAATTATGAACAGTTGCTGTGGCAATCTAAATTTTTATTCCATGATTCAATGAGAAAGGCTGCCCACCGATGCACGGCAAAAGGAATGGTCAATGTAATTAGGTGCACGGTGCACAGTAAATCACGAGTAGATTAACATGTACGAATATAAAATTATTCCTTTTTCCGTGGCACACCTGCATTATTAGGTAAAACTGAGATATACCGGGTTTTTATAAATAAATATTCCAAGAACATACCAAAATGAACAATTCCTCGGGTGCACGTGAAATACAGTTAATATACAAAATACCTCTATTTACATGGCACACTTATATCAATGGGATAATTTAAATAATATTTTTCTGTAGAACTTTATTACTGAAATTACTAAATTACAAATTGATTGAGGTGTTTCCAATAACGCTACATCGCTAATATTTGGCGTGCGATTAGCTTGTTACAACTAATGAAGACATTTTGATAATAATGATTTTTATTTTTGCATAACCGGTTTCTTCAGAGAAACTGGCTGAAAATCGCAAAATTTACAAAGTACAAGCTGACAACAGAACATACTTATTAATATTTTACAAGATATATTCATTATTATATTTTAATACTAAACACGATATTCATTCAATTCATGAAACAGAAATTACAGTTTTCTTACCCAAAAACTAGATGGCGGTGCTAGTTCTAATCAAAATTTATTTATTTTCACCGTGATAATATAATAAGAATTCCGTAATAGATAATTATTAGCCGGTTATTGTTAGAATTATCATCCGCAAGCACTTGATTCGAATTCGATTCGCAAAAGTTTTCTTAGCTGGGTTAGCTGGTTAGCTGGTTAGCTGGGGCCTACTAAAATAATAATAGCAAGCGTGCTGGCGAAATCAAGCTTATACGTTTTTTTTATTTATTTAATAAAGTTACAGAACGAGCTGACGGCCCACCTGATGTTAACCTCAGCCCATAACTAGCGATGCGGCTTGGGTCCTCCCCTACTAGGTACGACAAGACCCAAGTCGCATCGTATGCGCCCGTAACTCTGAGACCTATATGTGGAATGTCTCGTGTGCCTGTAATTTCACCGGCAACCACACCTTTCAAACTGGAACACAGTAACGCGAAAGCGTTACTGCTTGGCGGCAGAAATGGGCATGGTGGCAGTACTTCCCCGGACGAACTTGGCGAGAGTTATACTGCTCTTAAAGACATAGCCAGATTACAGCAATTTTGTTGACCGGTTTTATTGCTTGCGGAAAATTTGTAGTCAGGGGCTGTATTCAATATAAACAGAAGCATGTCGTGCTAAGTTCGCCCAGAGAAGTACTGCCACCACACCTGGTAATATAGGAGAAGTACTGCCACCAAGCAGTGATGCACTCGTGTTGCTGTGTTCCGTTGGAAGGGAGTGGGTGCCGGTGAAATTGCAGGCGCATCCCCGTCTCGGGGTGATGGACGCAACGCAATGCGACTTGAGTCATCTCGTACTTTGATGGAGAGGACTTGAGTCGTATTGCTGTTGTCCATTGGCGACGGTTACCACTTAACATTAGGTGGGCCGTCAGCTCGTTCTATCACTCAGATAACGTACACAGCACAGCCACTCATAGGAGTGGCTGTGTTTCCTTATTTCTCTATTCTCGTTGGGTAGAAATACTTTATTGCATGAACTGTTTTCCCCTTAATATTAATACATTTATTTTAAACATTTTCTATATTTTATTCGATTTTAGTTCATATGTGTATAAGCAATGCTTTGCGCCGAGAACATTTTTGCGCGTTTCTAATCTGCCTATTTATGATAGTCTAGTAAATCCATTAGTCAATGGAGATACTTAGAATACTCGTAATGTTATTTGGTTAATTGGTCACAATGCCGGTAACTGGTATCTAGAATTAACTGTCCAAAGACACTTGACTCGAATTCGGAAAACTTGACTCACCTGGTAGCCTACTAAAATAGTAATAGCAATTATGCAGGCAAAATTTATTTGCATTTAATCTATGCGATCTTCTTTCTTATCATCAATGAGATTACAGTAATTTTGTCAGTCTTTTATTCCTTGCTGTTGTTGTTGAAACAGGGACTGTATAATAATGGCTGATGAGAAACACGATATATATATTGCCCTGTTGCCTACCTGTATATGCTTCAAAATATTTTCTTGTATGAGCCACTGACTAGTAATAATTAAATTCCAAGATTATTGTATTTTTAAGAAATTTTCGTATTTATTTGAAATATTGTTTCTCACTGAACAATGGTCTTACATCTAAACATTTTTCGCGTTTGTCGAATCTGACAGATAACCTGGTAAAGCTATTACGAATATTAGGCATTACTAAATGTATCCCAAATATTCAACCTTAACATGTGTGTATTTATTAGAAAAATTTTGGACGGCGCTATAAAATCCAATATAATCCTCACATTAAAAAAACATACATATAAACTAAGAAACAAACAAAATAAACTTACGAAATCCAGTATAACGACGACTTATTAATATCGTTAAACCGACCCATTCTTAAAAATTAAGGTAGTTTGAGTAATTTTGATCAGCAAGCAACTACCCACTTCTGTTTCTGACGGAATTTTGGTTGTACCATTTTGTTACCAATTGAAAACTCAATAATTTGTTTTTTGTTATTTGTACATTTGTGTTGTTTGTAAGTTCGTTATAGAAAAACGACTAGCGACAGTATATTTAAGTTTTTATTATGTATTAACCATCTCATGTAAGTGAACTGTATTTATGTTCTTTTGAGAATAATTTTCTTTAAACTGAATATTTTACGACTCCAGAGTCAGACTTGTGTGAAATGCCGGTTACTGGTAGAATTAAATATTCGAAAGAATTTATCTCGAATCGGTTTCGTGTAAGCTGGATAGCCTACTAAAATAGTAAGAGCAAGCATGCAGGTGAAATCACATTCTAGTTTTAATACATCATCGCTGTGATAAAATTTTGAGTGGATTTATTGTTTGCTTTAAATTTTTAGTCAGAGGCTTACATTGTGGTAAAGTATAATTGATGATTTATAAGAAGACAAAAATCTAAAATAAAAAATACACACAAGACAAGGTTGATCTGGAAAAAATCAAATGAAAATGTGTAAAGGAAGATAACGCGTTTAAATTATGGTATCTTCGTTGAAGGTGGGGTTTTATTTGAATGATGAATTCTAGCATGAGGCTGTGTGATCTTTAAGGAGGTTTATCAATTTAAACAAGATACCAAATAAACGCAGATGATTTGATCTGAAAACCTTAGTATGGATGTGCATAGGAAATGAAAATTTGTCTGTTTCAACTGTAAGTCGCGAATGTTGACTGGCCTTATAGCTCAGTTGGTATTGGTAGTAACCCTGCCTTTTGCGCTGTAGGTAGTGGGTTCGATTCCCACCGAAGACTAACATTTGTGTGACGAACATAGATGTTTGTTCTATGTCTGGGTGTTCCCGTGTTATAGGTATGGCGCTGTGTGAAATGGCCACCAATATATAAATAAATAAAATTGGAGTATCTGTTTGTAATATTAAAATAACCGGTTTTTACTAAGGATGTATACACGGTACATATACCAAAACAACATTTTTTACAATTATTATCTGTCTGTCTGTCTGTTTGTTCCGGCTAATCTCCGAAACGGCTGGACGGATTTTAACGGGACTTTCACTGGCAGATAGCTGATGTTATAAGGAGTAACTTAGGCTACTTTCTGCGTGTATCTAGGTGTATTATTCCGAGTGAGATCTGGGAGTAGTATTATGAGAATCTTTGAGTTTGATTTCAGCGGCTGATTTCCACTGTCGTATTACCGCACGCAAAACGACATTTCATACTTTTCGAGATCTTTTCTTCCGCGTGCTGAGTTGTGGAACACACTTCTGAGGTTTTTCTCTAGAACTCCGACATAGAATCCTTTTAAAGTCGAGTCTATCTTCTCTTCGACGGTTGGCCGCACAGCAGCAGTACTTCTGATGCTACAGATAACCATTGTGACCATTGTGACAGTGGTGACGATACCACTTTCCATAATGTGACTCGTAAGCTCTACTAGAGCTTTAACTTAAAAAATATGGCGAGATTCAACACAAGTTGCAGACTGGTTCGGGAAGCGTGCATGAGCTATTAAACATTCAGGTAGAAAGAGTCGCTGTGAATACAATGATTATGACAGATTTTATCCGTTTGTCTGTTACAAAATGAAACTGACGTCTACCAAAAAAGCATACAAATTTTTATTACATGTTTTAATACTATCTGAAGTCGATTCCTTACCCTTACGAAATCAAAGGAGCATATTATTATGTGTTACAAAATGCTTGCTGAGACTTTATATTGATATGGGCAGAGGCGAACTATCTCAGGCTCCATGAACTCGGAACTCAAAACAAGGAGACTTTCTGGACAGCACATCAGTCAAAATAGTAGGTCACCGATGCAGTCCCGATTTCGTATTTACCGTGTGACTTATTTTTATTCCCTAAACAACTCATCGTGTTTTGTTATTAGAATTTAGTAAATTGTTCGATATGAAATTACTAGAAAATTCGATAGTCGATGGCGACATTGACATCAACGTCGCCACCAAAAACTAACTAATATACATGAAGTTTTCACAAAAATAGAGATGTTAACAAAAACTAGGAACATTTTGTCTCGCATATTTTAATAATTAATTAGCTCCGAGAGTTCAATGACTGAATAACTATCTTTGCTATGCTAGAGAAATAACTATTAAATGCCTCAGCATCATTAGTTTCATCCGTAAAAGTTTAAATGAATATTATCATCACACATTTTCGATGTACCTGTTTTGTTATTAATAATTTTCCATGTCGCCTTTATCTTTATTGCCTAGTTATAATAAAATGATATGGCAACATCACATACATATTTGAATTTTTTTGAATCTGTCATAATCATTGTATTCACAGCGACTCTTTCTACCTGAATGTTTAATAGCTCATGCACGCTTCCCGAACCAGTCGGCAAGCAAAATAAAAGAAGCGCAATTGCTACTTTGCAGCGTATTGTTCATATAATTTATTTCTTTTCTATATATTACATCTAGATGTGTTGTATCAAATAGTCGGAGTTCGCAGAAACAGAAGCGTTTACCAACAAAATAGATGTAGGTACTTAGGGGGTATATATAGTAGCCTTTAGATTTTGGTAGTGATGCTTAAATATTGTACAAGACTTGAATGCTAATATAAGATGTCTATTCTACCTAGAATTTAAATTAAAATAAATCTGTCTGAGAAACCAAATATCTTAACTTTTTATAACTTTATTTAAATAACTAAATCAAGTTTTCCTAAACATCTGACTGATGTTTAGAAAAATGTGAGTTCATGTTCGTTGGACAGCAACGACGCAAAGATTTGGACATGAAGCTCTCGGGGTTTTCGCAACAACCACGCGCTCTTCAATATTTTGAATATTATTTAATGTACAGCACTTTATTAATATAATACATGTTTTGTTATTAAGCTATACTTCGTAATATAATAAAATACTTCCGAATTATTCATGCACAAATTAAAATTCTTTCGACGAACACAGTGTATATACCTCTATAACATAGTATCCCTGAAAGTCATGTCCCAAGCTGCTATCACGGCTGCGTAGGTTCGGGCTAGCCCAACCCATGTCTTACCTTTTTTATGTGACACAGTTACGGAAAAAGCAGACAGCCCACCTGGTGTTAAGTTAATCTCTGACAAGAATACGACTTCACTCCTCTCCTACTTAGGTACAACTCTTGTTGTCCCGAGTCACATCTGCTAAACGAAACACAGTACGCGAATGCATTATTGCTTGGCGTCAGAAAGGGGTATGGTGGCTAATACTTCCCGAACTTGGCATAAGTTCTACTGCCTGTACCTTTCACACTCCGCACTTTCTTCTGTCTAGACATCGTCATGGGACGGCTTTATTATGGTTTTATAATACTGTGTTTTATTGAGTGATACTAAACGCATGCAAACATTGAAAGATAGAAATAAAACAAATTCATTTTTTTCTAAACTAATTGCGAAACCCAGTGTCATTTTTTATTTTACGACGTTATTGATAATAAATTAATGAAGTGCGGCGTACGTGTTCTACATACATTATGCATACACAAGTCGAAGACATCCTTTATCTCTACCGTTGAATAGGTCATGAGAATACTGGTACGAGTAGGTGACTCGGGGTTGAGATAAGTTATCACAGGTGAACAAGGAATTTAGTCCTTACACTGTAAATCAATGGAATATGTATTGAATACTCAACCGCTTACATTTTAATGCACTTTAATATACGTCATTATTCATAGATAACGAAAGAATATGGACAAGCACTCCTTGAGATGCCCGAATTTCACCTCGATAATGTGTTTCCGGGTTTTGACCAGAGTGTAGGTATTCTCTACCTATGATATTTTATTATATTAATAATTTAGTATATAACATCAATTTTATATTATGCCTAGAGCAGAAGGAGGTGATAAAATCAATATTATTTTTTATGTGATTTAGTTGCAGAAGCGCTATCGAATACGTATTTGCATAAAAACCTCCCAAAGTAAAATGAAAACGAATACAAAATTATGTTTGTTGTTCATATCCACAGGGACTTAATTAATTCCATTCAAGCGTCTTACTAATACATAACAATATAACGTTTGAAAATATTTATGAAAGAAGCCAAGCGTGCAGATCGATTTTTTTTCATGAATTTTAATGTGGCTTATTTTCATTTACAGAGAGTTAACATGTTACATTTATGTCATAAGGAAGGCTAACAATTTTTTTTAGATTTATTCGTTCCCAAGAAAGTTCAGAGATTAATAAAACAATTATAAATTTTAATTTTAATTACGTCACGTGTTACATACGTAAAAGTTGGTTAATATTCAAACACCTCACGAGATACAAGTAACTTACGTACGAGTGGCAATGAGATCTGTTATGCGCCCGCGCAGTCGCTGGCGCCGCTTTCAGTCTGATAATGTGAAGCGCGTAGCGAGCCCGCTACGCCTCTACGAAACTTTGAATTCGCCGCGAAACATAAACATATATTTATTGAAGTCACATGAACTACAACTGAACCTTTGAGTGATATTTTAAAACTTTTACTGTATATTTTATTAGTTTGTTGTTAATAAACACGTTATTGTATCATATTAATGGGAGAGCTAAACAAATATACATTCGCCGACATTATGAGAAGGTGTTTCAAGATGGGTCTTTTCAAAAGTGAGTATTTTATTTTATTATATACAATTATAATCGGCATTCCATTTTTATAAATATTTAAATATATGCATGTATTTAAACTAAAGTGATAAATTTAATTTGCGGCAAAATTAAATTTAGGTTCACTGTATAAGTTATTATTTATGCAGAATTGTGAAAATAAAATACATTTTAAGATTCAAATAATACGCAACGTTTTATGAAATTTTTTATTAAAAAAATACTAACATCTATTAATTTAGTGCTTAAGTGAAACTCGCACTTGGCAAAGTATATAATAATATATATGTATATATCCAATTTCACGGCTATTTATTAATAAATAATGAAATAAATTTAGGTGTTTTCTTTACAAAAACCATAGCAGGTTCTTGATCACTGTAAGTATAAAATAAAAATAATTTGTTTTTACTTCAAAACTCCATTGTACAAAGTGTAATTGCATGGTTATTGTTAATCTCTTTAAGCCATTTTTGCAAGAATTTGAAAACAATTATATGTTTTCAAAAATTCCGTTTTCGACAATATTTACGAATGAATAATATAGTACCAACTGCTTGATAATAATAAAATAACAGAGACAAACAAACGGCCTTCTAGAGGTATATTGATGTAAATGTTCAAACTATACCTGTTAAGTATAGTGCAACTTTTGTATAGCGACATACCATCCCATACATTTACTGCATTTTAGGTGATCTAATTAATTACATGACCTCAGTCATGACACCAGGACGTTGTTATTACCATTTGACAAAAATTACTTATTTCACTTATCTCTGTACTGATAGTTATTTAGGATAGTTAGTCTACTAACTCGGTTTAAATTATTCGACCTAAAAAGTGATATTGGAGTCATAACTAATTTAAGCTGCTGCATAATATAAATAAGCAGCTGGATAATGATGGAGATTTCGAATTACTGAATGTAACTTGTAGTTATGTTTTCAAACAAATAAATAAAAAATATATATTTAAATTACATTGTTATCACAATGATGGATTAGCAACTCTTCTGTTAAGTTTAAAGAAACCTGTTTTAGAAGAGACCCCTCATTTCTGTGGTCTAGCTATATATGGTTACACTTATAGATGTTATAAAAAAAAGGAAAAGGAAATCATAAAATAAAAATAGAAATAAACATTTAGCATGGGTGCAAGTTTTTAATTATTTTCACTACATTCAGTATATTTTGCATAACTATAAAACATGTATGTATGTGTGGGTTACATTATGATTACATTGATGTTTTGCTGATCGGCACCTCGCATTTTTTTTTGTAACTCGCTCGTCTTTCAATTTCATATTCATGGATTATAGCGAATATATTATATATAATATTAATATTATTATAATATAATATTCATTCATGTTTTCCATAGTATTACTTCTCTCGTAAAATGCAATGAAAATTATCCGAAAATATATAAAACGAAGTAAATTGTCTTTAAGGGTTCAGATGCGACAAATAAACATTGCGAGCGGATTTGTAGATTCAGCTGGGTATTCCTGTAAAATATATTATCACTTTTAATACGAGTTCTAAGAGCAGTAGAACTCTCGCCAAGTTCGTCCGGGGAAGTACTGCCACCATGCCCATTTCTGCCGCCGAGCAGTAACGTGTTCGCGTTACTGTGTTCCGGTTACAAAGGTCTGGTTGCCAGTGAAATTGTAAGCACATGAGACATTCCACCTACACGTCTCATAGTTACGGGCGCATACGATGCGACTTGGGTCTTGTCGTACCTAGTAGGGGAGGACCCAAGCCGCATTGGTTGTTATGGGCCGAGGTTACCACTTATCACCAGGTGGGCCGTCGGCTACTTCCGTCCGTTAGTATATCACATAAAACAAAAGAGTACCGTGATCTTCATTTTTCCCAGGGGTTTAAGCGCGATGATCAGAAACAAAACATTGTAATCAACGCGTGGCATGCGTCTCACAAATCCACAATGGAGGTATCCATTGTCGGGTTTGAATTATGTATCGTTAACACGCGGACAGTAAACACATCATGTTGCAACCTATACACCGCAAACCATCTTAATTATAAATTTAAGGTTTTTTTAGTGCATAATGATAGATATCACAATAAGACGGGCATAATTATGCAAAACTCACCTTACGAAAGGACGAGGCGTCTCGTCTAACATTCTATTTCGGGACCATGGAAATCCACTAAATTCGTTATTGTAGACATCAGATAATTATATAATAAAGGCATGAAAATAATTATTTATCCTCGGCAATGTTGAATTATCAAAATTATAACAACATTCGATTCGTTTCATCTCATTTCAAAAATACTTCTTTGCGTTTCAATTCATTATCAGGTATTTCAGCTTCGCCATTTGTCGTTATTGCACGGACAATATAGATACATATTAATGCTACTATTTTCTCCTAGACACGGCAGCGTCGTATGTCATTCAATATAATACGTTTTAATAAAACCTTTTTTCTACTGTATAAGTCCAGAATTAATTATAACGTTACTAGATTAGACCTAAGGTTTACCCGTCTTATACAGATCTGAATCAATATGCAACTAATTTTTATTAGGATATTCAGGATATTAATATCGCCTGAAAAATAAACCTATCTCAAATAAAGGCTATACAAGATTTTTATTTTTTTTATTTTGTATTTATTTGTTTAGGTACACAAAACAGAACACAATCGATAAAACAATATAAACTTTAGATTAAAACTAATTTAGAGCTAGATTGTATTACAAAACATGTGTACACAGCATAGTTAATTTGTACAATATCTGTTGCAATTTTATTCTAAATAAATATAATTTAATATTTTAATGCAGTAATAATATTTTAAGTATACATTTCTTGAAGAGTGGATTTCAATACACAAGTAATATAATAGTAGTAATGGTCATTTCACACAGCGCCATCTAACCCCAAAGTAAGCTATGCATAGCTTGTATCACGGGAACTAGACAACTGATATAATACTTATATACATTTTGTTGTAAATACATACATATAATACATACAATACACCCAGACACAGAACAAACATCTATGTTCGGCACACAAATGTTTGGGATTCGAACCCACGACCTACACAGCGCTGAAGGCAGCGTTACTACCAACGTAACTACCAACGTAACTATTAGGCCAGTCTAATCTATATTGAATCAAATTTTTGTTGTTCTGGTTACTATATAAATATATTTGCATTTAATTAATGTAGGTTAATTATGCTAAAACATGTGAAATTAAATACATTATTACTCTGAAAAATAAGTTGGTCATTGTTATAACAAGGTTATTTTATCCATGTAGACTTAAGTAGTAAGTCTTCTTATCTAAATGTAATAGGTATATTCTGGAGTTATTATGTGATTGTCTGGTAAAGTGCAGGTAATTGTCTGTGGTTTCACATAGTTTTGCAAGAGCGGCATTCTTTGGCTAACATTGAGGGAATATTGCTAAATTTGTTTAATGCATTCGAGGGTAATCTTGATTTTGTTGGGTTTATCTTGCACGAAGTAGGTATATAAATAATCTGAGGACGGCTTACTGAAGGATTAAATTGTATTTAGTCGTTGATAATAATTATAAGAATTTCTATTTACATTAACTGTTGACTGTCTCAAGGATGTCTCATAAAGATGTCATGTGCTTTGCGAATCTGTAGTATTAATCCTATACTACAGATTCGCAAAGCACATGACACGCTGCACTTGAGAGGCCCAACTGTTTTGATTGTTAATATTTTACATTTACCTAACCATGACCATGAAATGAAACGTAGACCTTTAGATAAATGAATTTTGAAATATGGCCTATTTATCACACTATTATTCTATCATTAATATTTATATTGTCAAGTAAACATATCCATAAATCTAAAAGTTATTAGATATTTCCTACCCTTCGTATCGAATCGTCCCATCGTAATGTAGGATATTTAGCTGCAGTAGAATTTATGCCAAGTTCGTCCGGGGAAGTACTGCCACCATGCCACACTGCTTGGTGGCGAAATTGTACACACAACAACACAACAAGCCGGAACAACACACGAGTGCATCACTGCTTGGCGGCAGATTACTAGGTGTGGTGGCCGTTCTTCTCTGGGCGAACTTGGCATAAGTTCTACTGCTACTAAATTTGTTTAAGCTTTGTCAAACTGCTAAACAACAAAAATATTAACTTCCTCAAGCATTACAGTTCAGAGCACGTAAGTGATTCATCAGAACGAGACAAGTCAATGACAATGGCTAATAAACCGGTCTGAATACTAGGGTAATGTATTACCGCTAGTGACCAATGTTATAAAGGACCTGTTTCTCCTTCCGTACCGTACTTCCGAAGATAATGTTCCGAGGTCGCATTTTATTACATAATAATACCTTGTATATGTATGTTACTTTCTGCTACACTGTACTTTAAACTATTGATGGACTGTCGTGGCCTACTTTTTCGCACAACTATGTGGTTACATTGAAATTATGTTTCTCAGTTAACGAGTAGATAAAAAAACGATGTTTACAGTGGTCTATTCCCGGCCAGCAAATAACTACTTTTGCAAAACCAACGACATATTAATCCTACAATGCTGGGAGCATGGACCTGATGAAGTTAACTCGGATAAGAACTTACACTAAACAAATATTCAAATTATTAAATTATGATTGAGAAGAATATCTTTATAGAAACTTAATTTAGCATTAGGTTTCAAGTAAAATGCACCCCTTCCTGGTATTTCTTCAGACATTAGAACATAGTGGTGATAAAATATCTATTATCACTAGAATTAATTAAAGATTGTATATCTATTAATTAGCTAATGGAGTTTCAAAAACGGTGTCGATACATTTCAAAATAGTGGCTATCAGTTATCCAATCGTTTCGCAACACGCATAATTTATCATTTATCAGACTAAATCAACTTATTTCGATACGTTTTCAATTATTGGTAGACGATTACCAATAATTGACAACGTATGTTAATATGAGATGAAAGCACAATCGTATATTATTTTAATAATTTTGGCTTAGAATCTGACGACATTAATCGTTGAAGAACGCAAAGACTGCGTCCAAAAATAAAACCAATACGTGTACTCAACATGGCTTGCATTATAATTGTCTACCACAAACATTTTAACATGTAACTTCAGTCGTGATAAACCAAACAACGAAATCGATTTTCCTGCTTTTTGAATAAAGAGGTATCACATTGAAGTGAACATTGAAAGTCAAGAATATGTTGATAATTATAAAAATGATTATTTCTGAATTGGTACAAGGCTACATTAAAATAAGCCGTATCTAATTTAGTGTATATGGTTACAGAGGTATTATTTAAACGTAAACGAAGGACGGGTTGTGGCAAATTGCATGTTGCATCTCCGTGCGTTCGTTCGGTTGGATAGTGAACGGATCTTACTTGCGAAACAGTTTATATTCCTACAGTTATATTCTCAAATAATAAATCTATACAAATAAATAAAGTTTAAGTGTCTGTTTGTAATATTAAAATAACCGCTTTTTACTAAGTGCATATGGATGTATACACGGTACATATACCAAAACATTTTTTTTTAATATTTTTATGTGTCTGTCTGTCTGTCTGTTTGCTCCGGCTAATCTCCGGAACGGCTGGACCGATTTTAACGGGACTTTCACTGGCAGATAGCTGATGTAACAAGGAGTAACTTAGGCTACTTTTCCGAGGGTTAAATAGGGGTGCGGGATAAAACCGAATTCCACGCGGACGGAAACGCTGCCCGCGTTTCCGTCCGCGTGGAACAGCTAGTTAAAAATATGTTAAATACAACACTAAATAGAGACTTCGTTGATAAAAGTTTCGCCCCCCGGAATCGTTGTTCAGATTATTAAGTCGAAAATGTATCTTGTTGATAATGTGTCTGATAATCTTAAAAGAGTTGATACGTGTAGGTGGAATGTGTCAAGTGCCTGTAATTTCAAATGCTCTTAGCAAGCATATTTTTAAAATTTCTTTATTATTACGGATCTACAACTATCATCAAGATGCCAAATTTCAATAAACAGGCTAATCTAGGGTTGCTTTTGTTAATTATGGAGCGCCAGTGTGGGCGGATGCTCTCTTCACTAAAAATAATTTTCCGAAAACCCCAAAAGAATATGGCGATCAGAGCTATCAGAGGCTACCATACTGGGTCACTCGCGGCTGCAAGTGCCATAGCTGGGAGACTGCCCTGGGACATAGAGGCAGAGACTTAAAGCGATATATATTGGCTTAAAAAAAAATAAGCAGACCCAGGGAGTTTATCTAGCACCCCAGGAAATCAGACGTTGCTATCTCACAGGCTCAACAAATTGCTTTTGGACGATGGGCGAGAGAATTAAACTCCGAAATATTTGGTCGTAGGACTTTAAACGCCCTCCAACCAATGCTAAAAGAATGGGTGCACCGGGAACACGGTGCCTTAACATTCGGCCTTGTCAGGGCGCTGACTGGTCATGGGTGCTTTGCTAAGTACCTGCACCGTATAGCTCAAAGAGATGCTAATCTCTTGTGTAAGCACTGTGCTGCAGTCAAAGATTCAGCACACACACACTAAAGGAATGCAATGCCTGGGTTTTTCGCAGCGACAGGCATTAATGGCAGAGATCGGGCAGGATCTTTCGCTGTCCAGCGTGGTCAAAGCTAAATTGGATAGTGAGAGATCGTGGCAGGCCATGGTTTCCTTCTGTGAAGATGTCATCTCTCAAAAGGAAGCAGTGGAAGGAGCGAGCTAGGACGAGGAACCTCAAGCGGATCATTGCCGCAAGTGGAGAGTTGGAAGAAGAAGGAGGCAATTCCTCCTACAACTTTAACTCGATGGAGACCAGCAGAGTTCGGGAGCGATGACACGAGATGTCCCTAATTCCGGGGCATCTCACTTCCCCAAGGGAAGATAGAGGGGTCCGCTTGTCGCAGACAGTTACCGATAGAGCTGCGGTAGAATTTATAAGAATCTGGTGATAATACAGCGTCGACATACTTATCAGAGGATGAGTTGTTTGACGATGCATTGGCACCAAGGTAAATAGGCAGGAATGTTGGTGTGTTTTTAGTCCGTAGGCCAGTAGGCTGCCTCAATTATTGGAGAGTCAGATATACCCCCCTGTTACACCCGAACCGGGGGGCATGCGGAAAGTATTTTCCAGTCGGAAAAAAAGATTGTATGTGTATGGAGTATTTACGAATACTTTCCTTATTATTTTATGGAATTGATATATTCTTGTAGATATGATAAGAATGAGTGACATTATCAAAAATACCTAATATCCGATATCGGACTCAAAATCTGAAAAACATTTCCCTATTGCTGACTAATCAGTTCATATTTTATAATACGGATAGGGTATTTATGAGTTCTTTCCTTATTGTTGCATAGAATTGATAATTCTTTTAGATATATTTTGATTGATATGCCTTCACCTAGATTTAAATCTTTGCGACAATGAAATAAGCTAACTCGTACAATGACGTGTTGTTTATCAAATAAAAATGAGTCAAGACAGGAGGTTATAAATTATTCGATGAAAGTTGTATTGAAAGACTTCATATTAATTATTGAATTGTCTATCTAAGACAATTCATAATTCATTCAGTAATACCATTGATTAACTGAGTAAACATGAGTTATCGTACAAATGGGAGTATGCAATGAATGTTATCGTCATACTTTATAAAAGGATTTTAACATTATTATAGGACAGGTAAACAATTATTCAATAAGCATACGTATAGCATTTTCTCTGTAACTTCTCCGACGATATGAGTGTTTGTTTTATATATATTTTTTCAATGTTGGAAAGAGGGAGGGTGGCCTTTGCCCAGTAGTGGGTTCAAACACCTAGCAAAAAGTTTCAAAAATGGTATCGCCTTAGTACCTATAGAATTTCATGCTTTTTTCCAGTAATTTTGGTTTAAAAATTAAACTACCAAACCGATTTTTATTAATTTTCTATTGGACCAATTTTAAAGTATATCCTTACAAATAAAGAAAGGGAATTTTCAGTCTATAAATGACGGCGATTTGAGGTAACAAACATAAAAAAATACAACTGAATTGATAATCTCCTCCTTTTGAAGCCGGTTGAAAAATACTTGTTCTCATATTAAAGTTGACTGCCTTATTTATGTGTAATAATTACAACGTTCTAAGAATATGATTTCAACTAAGTGTCTGCGGCATGAGGCAATATCATTACCTCTCATAAGAGCGATGTCACTTTTGAGGTTAAATCCGGGCCTAAAAACCGAAATATCATCTGTTATTCATCATGTGTAGACATTTCATGTCCCAACAGAACCCTGAATAAGTAACAGGCGACGCTCGGCGAACTCTTTCAGAGCCTACTCATATATTCAAAGACGCTACGTCTCTGCTATGTTATTAGAGCCCTTTTTATCTCGGTACTGTTACTGAAATTCCAGTATTTTGTTTTAGCTATTACTAGCTACTTTTACTAGATTGTTCTCTCTCTTGTTGTTGATCTTTTAAAGCAAAGAATAGCAAAATCTACAAAGAAACTTGTCTCCCAGTGAGAAAAAATAATCCTAGTAGTACAAATAAACATCATTTTGAAGTCTATTTACTTTATTTTATATAACGTTGAGATCTTTATTTTACAGCTTTTTCAAGTCGATTATTATAGTTTAAAAAAATGCTTGAATTATACTATAGTTATCATTGTATTATGTATTTATATTAAAAGTTTCACATTGACCTACGAATACAAATAACCTTCAACATGTTTTTACATTGTCTGTTTTTGAAAATGTTTTATAAAGGGTATTATTATATTTATAATTTGATTGCCGAAGATCAAAGTTACTTAGTTGTTTCCAATTCCAGCATAGGAAAGGTCAACCTGTCGGGTTTGGTAGTGGCTGTCCTTTTGCATAATATTACCAACTATGTATGTATATCCGATACAAACCTACAAATAAGTCAAGTCGGAAATAAATTTATGTGTTTGACATTTCACAAAATCAACACCTTAAAACCTCAATGAATGCATGCAGTTGTTTTCGATTGTTAAACTTCATTTGCTTTGCCCTTGATCTTAATTAAATTATTCAGCGAATAGTTCATGTTTAGATAGATAGCTAAGTACTGTGGTTATAGCAAAGCGGATTCTTATTCTAGTCTAGATCGATATACAGACGTGGTGATAAGATGCCACTTATACGTTCACAATATTTTATTAATTATATACTTTTTGGTGCAAGGCAAAGGTGCAGCCAAAATGTAAAATCAGACGTTCTGCGAGTGCCAAGTTTTTTGGAGAATGGGTTGCTGTGGTTAAGTCTAAAAACATATTTAACTCGTATTTTGTACACATGGATACACACAATCGAATCAGTTGGTCAGGTTAAGTGTGAACTGCAATCATTTAGTAGTGAGGCCAGTGATAGCAGATAGCGTGCCGTGGCAGCGACCACCGCAGTGCAACAAGAACAACTTTTTTATTAAATTGCTTGTTCTGGTATATTTCGAGTTTCGTTATTAGCTGAATTACAGTTATAATAATAACATGAATTTTGTTTGGTTTTTAATTTTTACGAAATTAAATTATTTCTATTTTGATTATTATGGACAAAACGAATAGCTATTTTGTAAAACGCAACTTTAATCAGCTGTATTGTAGAAATTGCTTTAACAATGTGACATGCAATATAACAATGTGAGTTTGGGACGACTACATTGCCCTGAATATTAATCCGTCGAATTAAAAAACGGCGCTTTGTAAAACGGGTAATGTGGCGGCGAAAACTCAGTTCGTGTCACAATGCTTGCGTGATTCCTAAAAAGCATGAAAAATTCCTCTATTACTAAGATTCACTTAAATGCGTTTTTCAAGAGACTTGGCAGAGAGACACTGAGACAGAGAGAGAGAAGCAGACTTTCAACGGAAGAACAAGATTTTCAAGGAACGCAAAAATTTACACTTTTAATAGGTACATAAAATACAAACTCACTGTATACTCCTACTATGTACCTATGAACCTTATTCGCTTGCAAGGCCCTTGTAACCAAATTGAGAACCGGAAGCAAGTGTGATTGTATTAACTCGTCACCTCTTAGCTCGAATTATCTTATATAAAATGGTCCAGCCTTCATTTCATGCTGCCCGCATTTGCTGATGGACCGCGGCAAACTCAAACACAGTTGAAATATATTAACTTCCTCTTTCCTATTCAAACAACCTTCTCAGCCTTCTTACCTCTGATTCATAATTATCTATGTATGTTTTCCTTCCAGTGTAATGAATTCCATAAAAATAGCAAAGAATTATGCGTTGCGATTGGCTTATTGAAATACTGCTATATTTGGTTAAGACAAATAAACAGTCTCGTACACAGTGATATGCTCAACGAATGGCGGCTCATTAATTCACTCTTTTGAGAGATTCGTAATATTTTTTTGGCTCCGTTGTTATATTTTTGACAATAAGTGAGCTTTATGTTTATGGCTTTGTCTTCTAATAAAACTGGCAATTTATAATTGATACAATAAAGGAGTCGTACCAAATATTTCACGTAATTTTCTGAAATACATTAGATGTCCACTTTGAACTGGGTCAGAAATAGTTGTTATTCTAATATTGTGCTGCAATGGCCCTGTATGTATTTTCCTGAACCACACAGAAAAAGGCAGTGGGCTTGTCTTTTGTCGAATATTAGAAAAAGTTAAAATATGAATATGAATGAAATGGTTCAATTTTATAGTTAACGGTAACCCTAATTAAATAAATAAATAAATTATATCTGATTCGGGTATAACTAATATATAATAGAGTACATATTTAACATTATTCTACTTTAATTTTGGTAGGCAGGTAGCCTGCCTACCAAAATTTTGCTATTATTTCGATAAGTATTTTTTACTTGCGGTTTCAAACAAAAAGAAACGAATTAAAAATATTTTTACTGTAGGCCACAAACTGACTACAAAAAAAATATATTTACATAGTAGGTACTACGTGGTTTTATGTGTATGATTATGATAGATTGCTCCTTAACTTGGAGAAGATTGTTCAAGTTGTAACAATGGTAGGTATCTTCAATTATCTTAAATGACCGCGTATAGGTATTGGCACGTATACGCGGTATATTTGTAATAAAATGAAACACTGTATGTAACTGGTAGTGTTAATGCTCGAGGGACATTGATCCTTACGCACGGCCGCGCCGCGCCGCAGGACATCCTAGTTCGGAGTTAGCACTGCAGATGCAGACCACTTTACAAGCTGATTCTCCGCAATTATAGAGGTACTGTGACTCGTTGAACCAACAAATGCATTTATTCGCGAAGTCCCGATTGTTATTATCTTTCATGTTCCTTAAACATTATTGATAACAATGCGAATATGCACATAACAATATTAGACCAGAATCAGAACATCAAAAATATTTTATACTAGCTGTGCTCTGCCGTTTCACCCGCGTTAATTTGAGGAAAAAATCTATAACACACCTTCGCAAATAATGCATTATTTTAGAACAAATTTGAAAACCATTAATAAGGTTCACCATTAAAAAATAGACACATGTTGTCTTCAATTTAGAACTTTTAAAGGGAAACAATTCCCTCATACAGGATTTTTGCGTAACTTTAATCGGTTACGCAGCGCACGCAACGGAAGCTCTCAAAAGGAATTATTTTTCCCGTTTATGCAACATTTTTCATTGATGCTTCTCGATCTATATCACGTTCAATCAAACAAACAAACTCTTCAGCTTTATAATATTAGTATATATAAACAATAATATCGATTGAGGAATTATGTGTTTGTTCTTAAGTAGGGGATTTTGTAATTTATGGAATTATTGAACCAAATCTAAAATTATTTTTGTAGTAGAAAGTTTATCTCCAAGTCGTCTAGGATATATTTTATTTCGGCAATTTATGTGGCGTGATTCACGGCGTAGGCTTTATATAATAATATAAGGCTTACACAAAACCATCAACAATCTCATAATGGTCAATTTTTCCAAGGGCCTCATCGCTCTCGTGGAAATCTAAACGTGACAGGTGACGTCAATTGCTAAATGCTGTAAGTACAGCAGTTGATATACAAACAGGGCCACAGTTCAATGTCACAACAGGGCGTAGGGTCGAAAGGTGTGTAGCCCTGAGTTACCGGTTAAGGCCAAACTTGCATACCTATTGACAATGATGATATGCCCACTCAACCGTACATACAGTTTCCCGTCAATCGCCAAACGTTTGTAGCGACATATGCATATTGCTAATTAGTCGTTGTTAGACGTAATTTCACATACCAACTCATTTCGAAGGGCGTTTCGTATTTAACCTTAAGCACTCCCTTTCACCTCATCACCGGCGGAATAGTCTTATCTGAGAAACTGTATCCATCAGTAGAATGCTCCGTTCCTATTTACAAATGTTTACTGTTTTGCAGTGTTTACGCTTCGCATAGAGATAACGGTGGACTTTATTTATCAACACAACATTCCTGTTATGATATCCATTGATATGAAGACGCGGACAAACATGCTAATAAACAGAGGCGTCTCACGTAACCAATTCCAGATGATAAACGGTATAACATGCTTGCAGCGCCACATGTAGGAAACAAATCGCGATTATTTGTAACAAGTATATGAGTAACCAGAACAGTGACCGACCGGCGCGAATCAGCTCTATTGGGTACGGCGGTCAACACGTTGCACGGAAAATGAGCTTTACTCGAACGTAATAAGGTGTGTGTTGCGGATGCCGCGCGGACGACTGTACGCCGGCTTCCGGAGAGGTCCCCTAACGCAGACGCGTTGCTCCTAATATGTATATTATATCCTATACAGCTACCTAATATCCAATAAATACATCGGTATTTCCAGCTTGTCAGTTTTAAAAGAAAAACCGTAATACCTGCTTTACCTATCTGTTAGGCAAATGTTAAAAACATGACATATTGAGTTAGAAGTATAGATGAAACTTACAAAATATTATAGATATAAGTGTTATTAATTTTCTGGTACATGGTTAAGGGGATGTTATTAAACGTTCTGATATTCTTGCAAAGAAACATTACGAAAGAATCTCACGAGTAGAAGATTCAAAGACGCTCCAAAAAACAGCAATTCAGTATCAATAATTCCGAAATCGAGCTCACATTGATTTAGTTCTTTTAACATAACAAAACGTGCATTCTACATGTATGTCTATAAATAAATATCATGATACAGGATCCCTTTAAAGGTATCGTGGTAAATATTGAACACATAGCATTTACCTAATATACTTCTGGGTTTAACATTGAGTGTTAATTGTTCACAGAAATGCTTGCCCACACTAAGTTAAATATTGCCAAAAATGTATATGTTCAGGGTTATATTACCAACTTGTCTTATTGTAATGAATCTTAAACAGACATAATATTTAACATGTATACTGAATTGATATTATAATATAACGATAATAACGCCAAAAAAATACGCTTCAAAGACGTACGGTAGAATAAATTTCCGCAATATCCATTTTTGAGCTGACTGCCCTCAGCAATACCATATTGACCTGTTATACAATTAACCTTCTGTAATAATGATCCTATCACTGCTAGAAGGCTTGTAGTGTTCCCACTGCATGGTCATTGACTACCTATTCTGAACAGTCACTAGTGTCATAACATTCTCAAATTAGTTTGACGTTACATTTGACCGTTATAGATAAATAGTTGAGATAGTCCGCGCTATATCAACCCCTACCATTTTACTTTATTCTTTATGCACACAAAAACATTATAATATAAATTATCTTATTGAAAAGACATGTACAACGGCGAGCTTAACCCTAAAAATAGTTATATAAAGAGGGTAGATTACAATCTACCACAGTAACGATGGTCACATGCCGTTATTTAGTCAAACCTGGCAACATTTTGTCAATAAAGCGTCAAACTTAATGTCAAATGGAATTGGAGTGCTACTATTGATTGATGGAAAATACAAGTGATTTGTGGTTATGAGACAAACTTTTGGTGGGTTTTCTTCTCGTTTTGTTTTGGTCAGTAAACGACCCAGCTTCGCGACATACGACAGTAACAACACGCAAATATAACAAGAAACATGCCTTACTGATCACCTCACTATCCATTTTGATAAAAAAAATTACTGTCTATAAAAAGATAAATCATAAAGTAACTGCTTTATAACCATTCATAATAATACACAATTTTGTGCTTGTTGCTGACATGCGAACGAAATTAAATTAATTGTCTCGAAATAATATAAGCCTATGGTTTTTTATTTACGTCAATGCATGAATAAAGTAGTTAAATCCAAAGGATGTGCATACGATCAATGCAAAGAGAATACTGATATAACTTCGCATAAATTACAAAAATTTTGCATTAACCGAAATTCATGTATTCTAGCACGTACGAAACGAGGATCTAATAAATTCACAACTGGAGTTTTAGCTTGGTCATATAAAAGCTGTTTATGAATGGTAAGATGTTGAAATGCCTCTCAGCTCAGTTTTTAGTGGTTTGCCTTCTGCGCGGTAGGTCGTCGGTTCGATTCCCACCAAGGACAAACATTTATTTGTGTGATGAACGTAGATGCTTGTTCTATGTTATTATTATACGAGTATGTATGTATTTACAAAAAGTAAGTATATATCAGTTAACTGGTTCCCATAGCACAATGTTTAGTTTGGGGCTAGATGTCGCCGTGTAAAATATCACGCAATTAATTTTATTTATTAAGGTTCAAAGCGACCATTTCTAAACGACATCATACCGAATTATTCTAATGTATAAGTATTTAAGAAACACAAAAGGTATCCTGTGAAGATGTTATTAGAAGAAAGGAGCATCTTTGAGGCGCACTCTTATTCTTTCAACACACTGGTTAACACGAATCATAGTAGTAAGTTATGATAATAAAGCATGATCAAAATTTTTCAAACGATTTGACGAGGTAGAAGTGAAGTCGCTGGGTTCAATGCGATATACATTTTATTACGCTGCAGAACACAAATGAAGTAATGAAGTAACCGAACACAATTTAACAGGTCAATAGAGAGGTTATAACATCTTCATTCAAGCGAGAAGTGGATGCCTTGCCGAATTGCATTTTTTATTGCGGAATCACTCCCATCACATTGTAATTAGATAGTTTTTTCTCTTTTCAATATCCTGTGTTTGCTGTCATCTATTCTTTACGACTATACACTTTAATTGTTGATTTGTACCGCTGGATTTGATACTGACAATGAACAAGGTCTGATTTTCTTATATTGCGCCAGAAGTCGAAAACCGAAGAGCTAGAAAGGGGGTCATGATCAATATAAGGAACAGCAACCTCCTATAATAACTTACATTCATATTTGTGAGGCACTTTTTTGCTAGATGACTTGATTTGGTTGCTAGATTATTGAAATTTTTTGAATGGTTTGTTGTTATTACTAGCTTTTATTTAACTTGTATGATTGCCACCCACGACAAACATTTGTGTGACGAACATAGATGTTTAATAATAATAATAATAATAATATTTATTTGCACCTTATACATTTAACATTATTATGTGACATTTGTAACATTGATGTTTGTTCTGTGTCTGGGTGTTAATATGTATTATATGTATGTATTTACCAAATATATATATATGTATTCTATCAGTTTTCTGGTTCCCATAGTACAAGCTATGCTAGTTTGGGGCTAGATGGCGCTGTGTGAATTGTCTACTAATATTATTATTACTACACAAACGATATTACCAACAAGTCCGAGCTAGGGTATTTATTCATATAAGGTATCTACTTATTTTATTTGAAAAGCAAGAGCGCTCCTTCATTACCTTAATTCATGTCCGTTGTGGATCTTGATCTATATTTATCACATCAGTGCATGTAAATTGATATGTATTAATAAAATAAGCCCTCTAATGGGTACAAGGTTCAATTGCGGACTGTGGCTAGGTCCTTGGGTAATCATGAGATTTGAACACGCATTTCCAGGCGAATTAATTACGCGCAATGCCCTTACAGTAATTCAGTTATGATTACAGTATTATATACTGTTTGCTTACAAGGGACTGTTTATATCAAGAATGAGAGAGCTGTATTATAAATTCTGCTTGAACATGTTACATATTATTTCTGTCAAAAATTCTCCTGAAATCGAATCATGAATAAGCCTAGAATATTTCCATCTGATCGTTCCGTACTTAGATGACAGACATCGAATTATTTGTAATAATAGAAATTAAATGTAAATAGTTTATCTATATAAGACGCAATAAGGGATTCATCGCTCATCGCAGACATCGCTCGATTAGGGGTACTAGAATTGACTGTGTCGCAGGTGGTATAGACAAACACGGACACAACACGAACATCCGAGATCGGAGAACAGACTTAACGTTTGTCTTCTTTGCTTGTTGGCTTGCGTGCTCGCTTACATGTAGGTATCATAAAATATGATTGTATGCAGTTTCACAATATATATTTTTAAGATAAGTTAGGAAAAGTCATTAATTTTGACTGGCCTCACAGCTCAGTTGGTAGTAACCCTGCCTTCTGCGCTGTAGGTCGTGGGTTCGATTCCCACTCAGGACAAGCATTTGTGTGACGAACATAGATGTTTGTTCTGTGTCTAGATGTTAATATGTATTATATGTATGTATTTACAAAAAAGCATATAAGTAGATATTATAACTGTTGTCTGGTTCCTATGATACAATCTATGCTTAGCTTACTTTAGGGCTAGATACTGAGTGAATGAAAATACTTATATATTTTATTAATTTTGAAAATTATGACTAATACATAAACATTTTTTTTATGGTAAGATTTCGATATTAGTATACATAAATTAAGTATTATTACAAACATTACAGCACGTAATTATTCTAACAGTTGGTTATAGTCCATTGTTCACTTGTCGAGATTGGGGCATATGGCACCTAACTCTTAAATTGTCCTGACCCGATACTAGAATGTGACATGAATACTTAAGAGGAAATGTTTGTGCAGTGTTCGTCTGCGAAAATTTTGCCTCCATATCCATTTCAAGGCATGGTGCAATTGCATCAGTTATTCTGTACTACTTGGAGAGAGATGGAAAAAATATAAAGTTTAAAACTTTACTCGCCTGTCAAGCTACGATACAATTTATTAATTGGGTTACATTAATGTAGGTTTACATTTTTTAAATATTTATATTTGCAAAACTCATCTTTTAAAGACAAACAGTTTTATTATTTTCTCACACTGTATTACATATAAATAAAAAAATGAATATTGGCGGATATTTCACACAGCTCCATCTAGCCCCAAAGTAAGCTAAGCATAGCTTGAATCATGGGAACCAGTGACAACTGATATAATACTTATATACTTTTTTTTATAAATACATATAATACATATCAACACCCAGACACAGAACAAACACATATGTTCGTCACACGAATGTTTGTCCTGGGTGGGAATCGAACCCACGAGCTACAGCGCAGAAGGCAGAGTTACTACCAAATGAGCTATGAGGCCAGTCTTACATATAGGTACATTTTACGTATAGGTACTTAGTTACTTTTAATAGTATTATTTTTTGTATGTAAACATTCTATTTCTTCTATTCATTGTATAATATGTATATTCATAAATAGAATCTGAGGGTTAAAACTTAAAAAAAAGAGTTCGAATATATGCAGCCTGCAAAACCGCCGCTCCAACAGGTAGCACGGTATAGGAATCATGAAACAGAAACCGTTGTGCCTAGTCAGCCGTACATTCGCTGTAATCGATACTCCTAACCTTGGCCCCGAATGCAGTCCAGATGAAGAGTAATGTCTAGTTTGTTTGTTTGTAAAACTGCGCGTAATCTTGTGCGACCTGGAATTAGTATATCCGGTGAGGCCACACGCTGTGTTTATTAGTGCAGTACAGTAGCTAGGTGCTATCTTCTACGTCATTTTCTCTACTATTATTTTCACTTGATTTTTGCGTGTTTCGGATGAAGTAAACTGTATAGGTTTCATAATATTTAAGCCCGTACGTATCATTATAAAAATAACTTTATATGGAAGTTGTTGTTGCTATCAGTATTGTTCTTATAATTGGAGTAACATTTTACTGAATGTCTTTTTTCTTTTGTTATTATGGTCATTATTTTTAAACTTCAGTTGAATTTAAAACATTTCCTACGTTTTTGCCAATGCTAGTTTTGGGGCATTAGTATTGCCTGATAGATGGTACTGAATTCTTTATAGTTGTTTTAAATAAATGTAAATAGCTTCTGGTAGAATTGTAGAATCTAGTAGGAATATGCCTCCTGTTACCTGTTTATTTGCAATTACTCCCAAACTACCAAATAAATAAATGTTAGTTGTTTCCAACGGAGAGTATGGTGGCTCAGTACCTACAGCCCCCAAGACTCAATCCAGAGGTCGCTTCTTCAAATCCTACCTACCATCAATACGTCCATCAGTTTTTCATTTAAAAATATATGAGCTATTCTCACAGCGGTGAAGGAATCATCTTGAGGAAGCCGATGTGTTGTAGAAACAAAAATACGAAGACATGTGGCAATTGTACTAGAGAAGCCTATGTGAGGCGCACTTTAATATTTCACCACACTGGTTTGAGAGCTAGTTCCAAGACAAGTAGTAATAGTAGTTATTTACCTTTATTTCCACACAGGCAACACTCCCACAAATTGCAGATTATCTTTAAAACTGTAACTTTCGTAATTTTTTAATGAAACCTAATTTTAATTACTTTTTACTGTTGGTGGAGCTCAAACCTTGAAAATGCCTTGATAATTTGCTGTACGAAATATCTCCATTCTTGCTATTTAATTTACTTTTAAACCAGTTTTTCTACTCATTGGTTTAATTATATTTCAATACATATGAAAATTATTGAATTGAATTTGTACCTATCTCAAAACTGCACACTGTCATGTTTTTTTATTGAACATATTTGTTATACTCCACTTGTGTAGATCCTCGTCGATGTTGACAGGGCCTTATAATAATTAAATATATATATTAAAGGTACATCGAAATTTATATAGCTACTTTATTTTTTTATAAAAAAATCTATTTGATAAACATGTATAATTTACACTGCTACACGCATGAGAGCGTGGTGGTCTAGCGGTACTGACCCCCGAGTTTCAATCCGGAGGTCGCCGGTTCAAATCCCGACGTGCACATATGAATTTTTCGATTGAAAGATTTATGTGCGCAATACCACGTTCTCAAAACGGTGAAGGAAAACATCGTGACATGTCCTAGAACTAAAAATTCGAATACATGTGTCGAGTGCACGAAAGGAGCCTCTTTGAGGCGCACTTACAATCCTTTCACCACACTGGTTCGACAGAACCGGTGACTCGAAGAAGAAGAAAACTGCTACACGCTAAAATCTGTCCGATCTTCAGAACACTAGAAAAACCACAATTTACAACTTACGTACGTACTTAAATTTAACAAGTCGCTTCTTTTCTCACTGATAAATCATGAACCCTTAAGAAATAAGAATAAAACAAGTACAAATATTATTTTCAAAATGCCGGGAGATGTAATTATGGTGACGAATAACATGTTTGCTTTTGTGGGAAACTCACGTGGAATTTCCGACAAAAATAAACAAACTCGTACTTTGGACATTGCGGTTTCAGCAGAAATATTCTAATTACAGTCATGTTCACACATGTGATCACATTACATGTTTTTGTTGTGTACCTTTTCGTTTCGTGTGTATGTGCTACGATTGCACAGAACATCATATTATGTCTGTTTGATGGAGTCGCATGCACTCTTAATTTTCCGTGGAAGAAATAAAACTGTCGTTTTAATTAAGGCTTTACAGTGAAACAAATATATGGCACTTAACCATAAGTTGGCCTTTGGATGATTCCGCAATCTTGTTCATTAATAATTAACTTACGCAGTTAGAACTTCATCAAGTACTATTTCATACATACACATGGAAATAACTAGTGGTTCGTCTTTAATTGAGAACTCACAAACATTTTGTAACTATCTAGTCGGTACTAAATTTGCAGACCCTGTTATATTAGGCAAAGACGAAAACTTTATATTCCATAGAATACAAATTGTTTATTGTGAAACAGTAGGATGGTATGGTAGTAGCAAGATTTTGGTTTATGTCCACTGCGTTTTACATTAGTTACAGGTATACGAAGTTAAAAAAAACATACTAATAACATTATCACATCGAATCATTAAAAATTACTAATTACGATGATTGTATAAACGGTATGCGAGTTTGTCGTTCGACAAAAAATACATAATACCTATATACATACACAGAATATGGCAATAAAAATTCATACACGTTAAAATCATCACGCCTCAAATAAAATTAAACGGCATCTTTCTTTTTCTGTTTTATAGGGAGTAAGAGAGAGGCTGCAAACATTTTAATGATATCGAAATCAGTTTTGGTTCAATCAAATTTCAACATAGATTTCCAAGTAGTACGCTAATCACAAAGCTATCTAGAGGTAGAAGTGGAATAGAGAATGTTTTCCCCGTAGATGGCAGGTACACATATTTCAAGCAAATGTCACTGTCAAGGCAAGACCGTGTTGTTCTTGTCAGTAATAATTGTTAGCGTCCGTGAAATGTTGCTTGCCATACGTAGAGTTGCACTTCATCCGGCCTCTATCCTGCAATTATATTTCTATTGAATACGTCACGCGTACTATTAGAATTAACAAAAGAACTTGCCGTTAAATAGTTGAAATGCGAGGTGTCCCCAAGGGTTTTTAATCTCCATTTTTTTTATTATTATCATATCATAAACGGTAGGTACTCCGAAAATAAAGATGAATCTAAAAAACGAAACCTTTTGATAATATTTATAACACCGATTTTGTCAAGCAAATATAGTATAACAAGTGCTGGCAAGAAGCGAGTGGTAAGCCTAAGTGCCAGACCTACGTTTCGGAACGTAGGAGACAATGAGTTTTGGCAATTTGCCCTGGCCTTAAGTAGAGCACATGATAGAATTCTACTTTCCTTAATTCACCTGCATCATTCCTGCTTTCTTCCAACTTTTATGTGAAATGTGCGAAAGCAGGAAGACGTCACATTCAAATCAGGATATTTCATTTATTAGAGTCCGACTTTTTAAGGAAATATTTTCCAGCTCAGTCACATCTAGCCTTATCTATATAAGCACGTGGTTGCCCAGGCGCATGCGATGAGACATTACTGACTAATAACTTCGTGATTATAGCGTTAATAGTCCACAATTGATATGGATTGCAATCGTATTGTGGAACCTGTCCCTTTGAGAATTACACGCAAATTGCATTTCACGTTACGAAATTTTAGTACCTCGCAGTAGAACTTATGTCAAGTTCGTTCGGGGAAGTACTGCCCATTCCCGTTACTGTGTTTGAAAGGTGTGGTTGCCGGTGAAATTGGCACATCAGACATTCCACCTTCACGTCTTCGAGTTACGGGCGCAAACGATACAGCTTTGATCTTGTTGTAACTAAATAGGAGAGGATCCAAATAGTATTGCTCGTTATGGCCAGAGGTTACCATTTAACATTAAATTACTTGAGTTTTATTGTCGACTAAAGGATCCGAATCTGAATGTTTTACATGCTATATGAATCCGATTTTCAATATCGCTTATTTTGCAATTGCCTTACTAAACTGTTAATAGTTATTACAGAGTAAGTCTACAGTTTATTAAGAGAAATCATAATATTGGTATTTAAAGATAAGGACCTCGTGCGCTTTTTTGACTCGATGTGACAAGAAAAAAATATTTAATATCTTCCAAGCGATCTTCAAGTGTTTGAAGTTTTTTTATAAATTTTTCCAGCGATACAGTCTACCCCTTAGTTTGGGCTTCGCTGTTTCTCGCAATGTAGAAATAAATTTAATCGTTGTGTTAGCTGGCTATTGGAAATGTAATTACTATTTGGCAATAAATTATTATTTTTATGTAATCCTTTTATGTATTTCCTCGCTCATGAATTTTCCAAATATTCAATTAAATGTTTTTATCGGAAATAATATATAAAACGCTTCCCCTTTATTATATTTTAGTGGGCACGTATTCGTGCCCTTCCCAAGTGGGATGATTAATAAATCAAATTTTACATCTCACATCGAGGCCTGAATATAAAACCAAGATGCGCTTATTTGCTATTGCATCAACTATAGTCCTGTAAATACTGTATTATACTATTATAGTAATATTGTATACGACATAAAAGCAAAAGATTCACCTGAATAGATCTACAATTTAACTTTATAACTGCAAACAAGATACAATTTTCACGCACATGAGTTTTACATTGGGTATTGTTACCACTATTGTTGGTTTTTTATTAATTCATACTGTTTTTTTTTTTGTGTTATAACATAGCTTTGAAGGTGCTACTGTTATGATGTTACTATTTAATGCTAAATAAATAATTTAAATAAAAAACTCAATTTTTAAGCTCTTACATTCAACTATGTTATTTCCTCCTTCCAGTAATCCCGACGCCATCGACGAACAAAGAAAAGCGTCCCTCGATCGAGCATGTCGAAGAAGACGGCCCTGATGTGGTGTCCACCGTCATCGGGAAGTACGGACGATGGCAGCTAATGATGACTTTCCTGCTCTCGCTGTTCTCACTGCCCTGCACGTTTCATATCTATCTCCCTACCTTTACGGTGAGTAGGTTTCTTTTTTCGGCTGAATTGTATTTGGCTGTATATATCATTTGATCGCATGCGATGACTTAAGGATGGGCTAAAAAGTGTATGCGGAAAGTCAAGCAGTAGACTACTTCCTACAACTCTCATGTATAGCTAGCAAGCTCTCTCGAACCAGTGTGGTGTAAGTGTTAAGGAGCGCCTCAAAGAGGCTCCTTCTGTGCACTTGACACATGTCTTCAAATGTTTGGTTCTAGGAAATGTCGGTTTATTTCACGATATTTTCCTTAACCGTTTTGAGATGTTAGTATTGCGCAGATCAATTCTTCATGTGAAATAAACCTAATGGTCACATCAGGATTTGAACCAACGACCTCTAGATGTTTATCACTTGTTCGACTATAAGCGACTATGTAGGAGAAGGTAGCGCCATTATACATGGCGCTACCTTCCTACATAGTAGCTCCTATCAAAAAAAAAAATTTTTTGATCTTTGATACTACTTGTTTTTTTTTATTTGATATTTTTTTCCGAATGCCCAATAGTTCTACTAAGACCCATTTCAAGGTTATCCATTCATTACCGGACACCCTGTATACTGGCTACTGATTCACATGTGAAGCTCCTGGAACACACTGTTAGAAATATCGATGATTTACTTGTGGCCTGGCGAGCATTTGATAACGCCTTAGCATCATCAAAATGGTTGCAGTATGATAGTTACAGTAAAAAAATAGTTTATTGTAGAATTTATATTCATAAACTCATGAAACACAGGTTGACGATACTCAAAATACATCATTTTACGTATGTATAAACTTATATAATAACAAAATAATTATTAGTTCACTTAATTAATTTAACTGTGTAACTGCAGTTGTAGACTGAATATCTGCGTTCGCTATGCCAGAGGTATAGAATGATATCAATATTTTTTAAATCTGTATAGAACTGCGGCAGTAATCAGTATTTTTTTTTTACTAAATATGTTATGTAATTTTCAATCTTGATATATAAACAATCTAATTTATAATTTATATTACGACTGAACACAATAGTAATTAAACTTAATTGGGTTGTTTAATAAGAACATGCAAAAATCATAAATAGAGCTAAGCAGTAGCAAACAACAAAACGATTTGGTTAACTGCAATGATTTATTGCTTACTTTTTATGTTGCACGGTATCTGGTTATCTGTGGTAATTACTTCAGAGCATAATACTGGGAACCTTTTTGAAGTGTCTTATATGACTGAATTTAAAATTATTTTTCTGATTTTAATCGAAGCTAGAACATTCGGTGTTCTCGCAAACCAGATAAATCATAATCTCTTAGGGGCGAAAAAATGTGTTATTTCAGGTAAAAGCGACGAAGTTCTGGTGTCGAATGCCGGACAACCTATCGAGCTTACCATTAGACGCGTGGATAAACTACAGCCAGCCGATAGACGCGTGCAGCGTGCGCACTCTCCCCGTCGGCATCACAGTGGACACCATACTGAACTTCACCGCACCCGTTCTGGACACATTCCAGAAATGCACAGAATGGGATTACGATCGTTCCGAAGTCGGGGACACGATCATATCAGAGTGGGATCTCGTTTGTGATCGCGCTTTCCTCACCAATTTGGCTGAAGTCGTGTTCCTTGTGGGAGTCGGAGTGGGAGGCGTGGTCGGAGGGTGGATCTCAGACAGGTACGAAGACATTTTATAATAAACAATCTGTATATCGTATGTTCAGCTTGCCTCGAAGTACTAATGAACAAGTGAAATCAGAATTGCATTTTATTTACACAAATATTTTATTTTGCTTTCAGTGAGTGCAAATCTGATTTTGATTGTATAATTTACATTTATTACCCAATATATTGTTAAAAAGTTGACTTTGAACAAAAAAGGTACATAAGTTCTTTTTTTTATCTGGATTGTTATACCTGTCAAAGTTATTAAATTGTTCATATGGGTTCATATATTTTTGTTGTCAATGTCCATTTCGAAGGTTTACACCCATCGTCCGCCTCCTGGTTTCGCCTACTAGGGGACAGTGAAAAATCCATCACATGAAACACATCGTAATATCTGGAAAAACATAACATGAGCTATGTTATGTTTTTTCCTCATAATTTTCAGAATCATTCCTCAGAAAAAAATAATTTTAGAGCAAGTGTGTTATTTTCCGCACTTAATTATTTGAAGCAACAGCTCATGTATTTGGTAACTAGTTAAATTATAACAGGATCTAATTTGTGATAACCTCCAATGGCAGCAGAAAACGGTTTTCCCGTAATATCCGTTTGAGTAAACATTAAAATAGGTACCAAATAAATTAACTGATCTACGATTGGACGCTCTGTGAGGTGCTAATGTTATTTGTAAAATGAATTCAGATACAACACTTGATACAACAAATCAAATATTTTACTTACATTCTCGTATCGTTCGTTCGGATGCCTATATAAGTATTTTTTATTTACTTTAGCTACCATTCATCATAATTGTTTTTAAAAAAAAACATTATGTGGCTTACCATCACGGGAAATAACCAGTCCGCCTAATATATAGTGTACCTAATAGAACGGAACATTCCAAAAAATATTTAGCCGGTTAAGTATGTATGAATATGATAAATATGCCGGACCACATACTGCCACTCCAAGATACTACGATACGTTCTCAAATGTGGATGAAGTGTGAGACCAGCCTTCGCCTGAGGCTAAGCTTTGTCCTTCACCTATAACAACATCATACCACTTATGTCGTTTGAGGAAACAGTAGCAGCAGAAGTAGCATTGCGGTGCACCCGTCACCAACAGTTGTTACACATTAATGTGCATGATATTTTATCGGCATCCATCCATAGTAATGCACTCGACATGAACGCTAGGTGGTAGAACAGATAGGTCGACAATACCTTAAGAGTAGTAGAACTCTCGCCAAATTCGTCCGGGGAAGTGCTGCCACCATGCCCATTTCTGCCGCCAAGCAGTAACGCCTTTGTGTTACTGTGTTCCGATTTGAAAGGTATGGTTGCCGGTGAAATTACAGGCACATAAGACATTCTACCTACACGTCAAAGAGTTACGGGCGCATACGATGCGACTTGGGTCTTGTCGTACCTAGTAGGGGACTACCCAAGTCGCATCGGTTGTTATGGGCCGAGGTTACCACTTAACACCAGGTGGGCCGTTAGCTCGTTCCGTAAATATATCACATAAAAAAAGCTGAACATATTTTTTTTATTTTCAGGTTCGGCCGTAAAAAGATCCTCATGAGCATGATGTTGGCTCAAAGTACCCTTGCAATCCTCTCAGTGCTCGTCAAATCGTACGTCCAGTACGTAACAGTCCGGCTGTTAATGGGCTTCGTCTCGGTGTCAGTGGTATACGCCGCCTTCGTGCTTTCCGTAGAGCTGGTCGGTGGGAAGTGGGTGACCATCGCTGGAGTGTGCAACTTCTTTCCGCTGCCCCTGGCCTATCTGATAGTGACGCTGTTGTCTCTCCTGATGCCGGACTGGAGGAATTTGCAGCTGGCTTTGTCTATTCCTGGATGCTTTCTCAACATATTATGGTCAGTACTTATATCCCCTTTATCCTCATGCATCACAAAGATTGGGAATAATATCTGATCTATAAAATAAATTTATTGCAAAGACTGATGTGTTGGTAATAGATTTATTGTTTAAGCTGTGAATAATATCAGTATTTTGCTATTTATATATTTATTCAAATTATCATTAGTTCATATCTTGCAATAAGATTTTGCTTCAACACAATATGCAAAGCAATATCAAGCATTTATATTTGAAACGCATTTTTCATATGTATTCATCGGGCTGACCAGAGAATCTGAGCTGGAAAAGATAATTTTTCTATTCGAAAACAGATGCATGTTATTTAATTTAAATATCTATAATCAACTGACACAACATTATTATAAGCTGAGACAAATCTTGTTACTTGTTTAAAGTGATTGGCACTAGGAACCGATACTTGCGATATGGTTACAATTTGAATTCTAGATGCCCGATATGAACCGGATTGATCGATTGAAGGTCAACCGTGAACCCCGAACTTTTTGTGGTATATATACACAATGCTAAATGCTTAAAGCGTTACATAATCAAAGTCTAGACTATTTATAGATAAGCATAGTAATTTAATATGCAAAAACATGAGAAAAACTGAACATACTAAATATATCTTTATTATTCAGGTTCGTGTTACCAGAGTCGCCGCGATGGTTACTAAGCATGGGGAAGACACAAGAGGCTAAAGAAATTCTGCACAAAGCAGCACAATTTAACAAGCGAGAAATGCCAGCGGATATTGACAAACTGCTGATGTTGTGTAAAACGGAGAACGATCGTGCAAAGCCGAGTGTGGTCCTCCTGTTTAAAGGAGCTTTGAGAAAACGCACCACGTGCCTTCTACTCGCCTGGTTCGCGATGACCATAGCATACTACGGCTTGCTGTTGAACATTGGGAATTTTAATATGGGAAACCTTCACATAACTTCTATAATCCTCGCCGCGGTTGAGATCCCGGCGATAGGGTTTAGTATACCCGTTCTTCTGAAGACTGGTCGCAGGATTCCCATTTTCATCAGTATGGTCGCGTGTGGATTAGCGTGCGTGGCCAGTGAACTGTTCTCGATATTCTTCGACGATCAGTGGGTCGTGATCGCTTTTCTCATGATTGGGAAGTTTGCTATCGGGACTACTAATATGATGATGCCGATCTTCACTGTTGAATTATACCCGACCATAGTGAGGAACCTAGGAGTCGGAGCTAGTCAGGTCGCCGCTGGAATTGCGTTGATATGCATACCCTACTTATGGAAATTGGTAAGTCTTCAACTACATACCACATTGAACAGTTGTCATTTGTGCCCCTTTTCACCTGCAGACTTGACCTATAATAGTGTATTTACTATACTCTACTACTTTTATCGTTGCCGATGAAATTACAGGCACATGAGACCTCCACCTAAACGTCTCAGAGTTACGAGCGCATACGATGCGACTTGGGTCTTGTCGTAGTACCTAGTAGGGGGAGGACTCAAGTCGAATCTGTTGTTATGGGCAGAGGTTACCACTTAACACCAGGTGGGCCGTCGGCTCATTCCGTAACTGTATCACATAGAAAAAAAACTACTCGTAATTTAAAGTCCAAAATCAGCCGAAAGTATGCATCGTAGACTCCAAACCATTATGAATAACAGAGGATACTGCGCCTGCTAAGCCTTATTACTTATAAGCATCCCAATACATATGATTCACTACTGCACGTGATATTTTTCTTCAACCGCTAGACTTCATTTGTATATAATTATGTCGGTCACGCTTTTGTGCTACACATTGTACATAAAAAATATGATGTATGTTAGATTGTTATCATGTCCAACATTGTAACGAGAAAATGGCATGACAATGACATATATGTAAACGTTTAATTTGTCTTTGTTTCAGTCGATGTTTAACGAACACCTTCCGATGGTCACAATTTCAATACTAGCAGCCATAGGGGGCGCCATTGTCCTCTTGTTACCTGAAACCGCTGGTGCAACGAAACCTTTACCAGTTCCTGATCAAAAAAAGTAAATATTTAAAATTGAATATTAATTTGTTATTTTGCATATTATGAAAGAAAATTTAATTAATTACTGACATATTTATACGAGATACATGTTGTGGTGATATATGGGTTTATTCAACCATTCAGTGGTGCAAATATTTACTTATAATTTATATACATTGAAAGGCAACAGTAAAATAATCACTGAAAAGTATAGAATTTCTTCTTGTCTGATTTTTCCTTTTGTCTAATTAGCCTTTTCATCCTTTATAGAATGTTGGTTTTTGTGTGTGTGTGTGTGTGTGTGTGTGTGTGTGTATATGTGTGTGTGTGTGTGTGTGTGTGTGTGTGTTGTTTTGGTTGACCTTTATAAAATTTAGTGAATGTTGGTTTCTTCTTTTTTCATTTTAAAGATGCGGATTATGGCCGGGAAATTTTATATCTTTTGCTCATTAAATATTGGCCTGCAAGAATGGGGCCACTATTTGAGATTGACTTTAGTCAAATTCATTTTTTTTGAGCTACGATTACATATTGTCTTTGGGTAGTTAGTTGAGTTCCCACGTATAGGTATACGACAACGTTAAATGGAATAAACGTGGCTATATTTATTTATTTATTGAGCACACAAATATCATATATATTACACAATTAAACAAAAATAAAATAACAAAAGACCGTTCTGATATATGTGACAATAATAAGTGTACATAACGTTTATCATAACACTCATAGAAAATTGTAAAGGAAATAAGTACTTAAAACTAAGAAAGTTAAAATGAATCAAGTAAGATATATGATATATATACTCGTATATATTATACCGGAACAGCTGTATCAATGCTGGTTATATGTATTATACGAGTACGTTTCTATTATTCCACAAACGCGAATATATTAACTTTTTTCACGCATACTGGGCTTATCCAGTTGCAATAACTGTATACTTTTTTATTTACTATATTATACGTCATTCATCTGTTCAGTGTCATTATTATTATATGTGAAGTTTATTAACAATGGTTATTGTTAATAATAAAAGTATTTACTATAAGATTACATGTGATAAGAAGGAAGAAGAGCGTTGGACTAGAGCACCGACCATGTTATAAAAATGTGTTGGTTTCTACCCTGACTCGACGTCCAGGAAGCTTTTTAATGTGACACAGTTGCGTCTAACTATAGGTTACTAGAATGGTTCATCACGCAGCGCCTGGATTGGAGACTTGAGCCCTATTCCCGGTCCCATGAAACACGTTGTATTTAAACAATTTTCTACGAACCGGGAACAACTTTTGTTAATGATAGATTAATGAATGAAATAAATAAAATCCCTGTAAGCATTTATTTCTTCATGTTGGTTTTGGCAGAATATTAGTTTAATGTTACGTCTTACATCAGAAAGGGAATTAGAACTCCTGACCCTTAAGTGAGGCTGCCGGAACACACAGTGTGCTTGGGGGCAAATTTATATTGATTTGGATTGCAAGCAGACTACGATATAAATGTGTGAGCACAGCAGGCCTGTCAAATCAATTCACTCAGTATCTGATGACTGGAATATTAATAAAATCCTAACGTTTGCTTTTTATCAAATTTTGTGTTACCCTGGAATTTCTACTTAGACCACTGAGATTTGTATCGTGTAACTCAGCGCCATCTAGTGTTATATATCGTGACCACTCATTTGTTGTTTTCTTGCAGGCCGGCGTTCGATAGCACTTCGCCAAGCAACGGCACTTTCACCCTCACCAACGATAGAGGGAACTAGTCTGCCTAAAATAACCATTTCTGAAGGTGTTTCTTCTCGACAGCAGAGTGATGGCAAAATGTGACATTCAGAAATTATAAAATAACATATTGATGTATTTTTACATTACAATAACAAGGAAAGAGTTCCGAAAAAATTTCAAAAATTTGGTTCCAATCTAACCGGTGACAAAGGAGGAAAGTGAAATATTTCCAGGGGATTGTGAAAAAGGATTGCTGATAGGGCTACTCCTTGCATAAAAGGGACTTATAGTGAGCAGTGACTGTGCTTTTAGCGCAGCCATACATACATTATGTATGGCTGCGCTAAAAGCATGTTTCTATTTTTAAGAAAGTTACCTTCAAGGTCAGGTCAACAGTGAGATTAGTTTAGTCTTAAGAATCATAATATCGAGTATTATTTAAAAATGTATATAAACAAATGGCATTTACAAATGCATTGACTACCGTATTATATAAGACATATTGCTCATTTATTCTTCCTTCTTGGATTCTGTAGATACTTCCATTAGTATAATGTACAAAAATAGCATAGAAATAACTTCAATCTAACTCTTCAACTTATTTCTTTTTCAACGAAACTTTTAGACTCTTGAATTGAAGTTATAATTTATTAAAAGCGTACGATTAGGTACTACGTGAGATTTAAGCTGAACAGTGTCTATCGTCATTAATGACCCTATCATGGCTTGATAAAGTCGTGAATTACGACCCTTGCGTAGGATACACAAGACTTGTTATTAACTTGTTCCTTGTAACTTGGCTCATATCATAATTGACAAAACTTACATTAAGTTGGTAGGGTATTTCGACAATGTAAGTTGTATAAACAAAGTAGTAAAAAGTGTAACAAGCAAGGAGACAATCATTCTGTATTTTTTTTCAAAATTATTTTTCATTTATTTAAATAACCTATATATACGTTAATCGATTAAAGTACCTATATAGCTAGGTATTAAATATAATTTAAAGTCTATTTCTAGCCCATTTCAAAATATTAATCCTTACATAGATATGTTTATTTGAATAACAATTTTCACACAAAGTTATGTATATAGAGTTAGTAGGTAGATAATATTGTAGCTAGTAATTGTTAATAATTTTAATATGTAATGTACCTGTCCCCGTTACCATGTAGCTAATTTATTACCCCTTATTCATAAAAAAAGCTTAAGTACTTCAATACTTTTGGTCAAAAATATATAATGAGTTATTCCATTTTCGTTAGTGTTCCCTTCACTATTGTAATAAATATGATTAAGTCAAAGACCCTTATTCACAAGTTATACTAAAAAGAAAAAACAGCAGCGCTAAATAAAATGATAATGTTAGATAAATTATTTACGGCGCTTTGATATTGTCAATATACGATAACAATATACGATAAACGTAGGCAAAAATTACTATAAACAGTTACCCCGACATCGGCCCGTGTCTGATTGTCATCCGTGCCAACTTACAGCTCTTGTCATACATACATTTTGATTTAATTTTATCATTTTTCTTTTATTTATTAATTTTAAAAGCGAATCAAAAGATACTTATATTATTAACAATTTTAGAGTCTACTCTGTAATTATCTAAGAGCACAATACTGCTATAAATTAATAAATAGTGATAGACATTTCACACAGCGCCGCCGCCGTCTAGCCCCAAAGTAATCTAAGCATTGCTTTTATCACGTGAACCATACAACTGTTTATTTTTTTGTAAATACCAATTAACACAGACACACAATAACATTCTAGGTTTTTCCAACAAATGTTTGTCCTGGGTGGGAATCGAACCACGACCTACAGCGCAGAAGGTAGGGTTAATACCAACTGAGCTGTGAGCCCAGCCTATTCATAAATCTTACTTAAACATAGTTTGTGAACAAGGGTGCATTGTACTGTATACATTTTATAATTTTCCCATGAGTGTGTACTACAAAACATTGAAAACTGGCTTCTGTACTTATTCACCTACATTTGTAAAAGTTTTATTTTTCCCATTTATTGATAACCAAATAATAAAATTAAAAGCGATGTGAGTAAATTTAAGTAGCTTTAAATGACCTGTAAACGAATTATGTTGAATTAAAATTAATTAAGTTGTAGTAATTTAGTTTTCTTCTCTTGTTTTAGAGTTTAAAGCTTTAGAGCTTCTAGAGAGAACCTTTTTATATTAATTAGTTTACGGATTAGGCTAAAGTGGTCGATTAAAATCTGTTCCCTCTGGGATGTTAAGAGTATCCTTTAATCCTTGTAGTGAGAACATTAGACTTCTGTCTTAGCGGCGAGCTCTGCCTAAACAATCAATGATACCTAAATAAGATATTTATTTTATAACACAATGAGTCGTAGCCTCGAAGAGCAGTGTATTCTGTCGACCTCTTACAAAAAAAATAGTAACGGTATTGACACGTGACTCAAATAATCACGCCTCACTTTAAATGCTAATCATCACTCATTTGTTTAAAAATACAGCCAACTGTTTTCACACTTCGTCACAAAGACGTCTACGATTTAACGTTGTACGTTGCAAGGAAAGAATAACACGTGATATAATTTCAAGGCAAAAAGATATTCTCGCACTATCGAAAGTTATTTTAATGATATGAAAAGGATTATTTTAGGACAATAATTCCTTCATGTAATTAACATATAGATGTAGAGAAATATATCCTAATCTTTTAGTTTTGCCTGTATTATTAGTGCGTTTTTAAATATAAGCATACTTAGAGTAAGTTATCTCTAATCTGCTATATTAGAGACATCATGCTTTATTAAAAAATATATAAACTAAATGTAACAGATTTTAAAATTTTTATTTATTATAATAATTTGCTATATATAGCAAATATATATTGTACGTCATTGGTAGAGAGATAGATAGTATGGGCCAGAGACTGTCTGTTTGCCTCGGAAAAATGCATATAAATCAGGAATAACCACGGAAATGAAAATGCGGGTATGTCCTGTTACAAACATCGAGAAATAAAAGTTGCGTTTACTTCCCGCCCTGAGTGATCAGTCGACACTCGATCAAAATTCCGGCTGTTGACCCGTGCCTGCTCCTGACATGAATACATAGTATTATGTATAAGTACGAGTATAACCGGGTGACAAGTCCTATTGTGGCGGCAAGTAGAGTACGTGTCGAATCAGAAGCGGCCATTCCAAAAGGCGATACGGGGCAAGTAACGGGCCTCTGTCTACACACGCCTGCTTTCAGGTTACTCAGTCAATAGATTAAAGGGAAATTTATTGGCATAGCATAGAGGTCTAGTAAATGTTGGGATAATACGTAATATTACAAGTCGTAGGTATATGTACTATCACTTAACATCAGGTGATATTTAGTAAAACGCAACCCTGGCAACCCTGTAAGAAAATAAAATAAACAACCTTTTAACTTCATGGCACAGGGCAATAATAATAATATTGGTGGACATTTTACACAGCGCCATCTAGCCCCAAAGTAAGCTAAGCATTGCTTGTATCATGGGAAACAGGTAACTGATATAATACTTAACTTTTTTTGTTAATAGATACATTTAATACATATTAACACCCAGACACAGAACAAACATAGCTTCGTCACACAAACGTTTGTCTTGGGTGGGAATCGAGCCCACGACCTAAAGCGCAGAAGGTAGCGCTACTACCAACTGAGCTGAGGCTTGTCTCAGTCGGGGATGGTGCTACAATGGTTTCCCCGCAGTAACCCCGAGTTCCAATCACCTAAACCACCACATGCAACAATTAAAGTTTCCTATTTAAAAAAATACATTGATGTAATTGACAAATTTTACTTAACTAGCCTCTGCTTTGGTTTTACCTGCGTGGTACCGGTAGGGACACAAAGTAGCCTGTGCAAGTCAACCTATAACTATATTCTTAATTTCAATCAAATCGATAAGGAGTTTTGGCGTGAAAGAGTAACAGTTATACATTCAACAGAACACACAGATATACTTTCTGCTTAATATTTAAGTGTGATTAAACTAATATTTGTAATGCAAACTCAAACGTATTGACAGCAAATGAACCCTCTTCCAAAACATGCTTAAGAAACACCATGACTTGTTTGTATATTTACAGTCATGAGTTGCTTTGAGCAGAAATGCAAATAATTTCATTTTGCCTTGCGATATAAATGAAACGTGTTTGTATGAGTCATAGCTTCACACCTCTAAATTAGATTTTGTCAGACAAATTTTGACTTTGAAAATGTTTTGTTCCAAAATTCGGTTAAGGCTGAGACCAATTCTGTATAATTTGCTAAATACTTGGTTTATTTGTTAACTACAGAAAGAATCAGGGTATAATATTAATTAAGCAAATAGTTGGATTGGAAAATGCAAAATGTTACGAAAGCTGCATACTTATTCTGAATATTGGGAGCTTTTTAACATCAGATAATTATTTACTTACTTACCTTACTCTACCTTACCCTTACTCCTGCATTTACAACTCGATAGCAATTACATTAAACTTTGCTAATCCATGAATCGTTATTTACAGAACACTGCACAACAGCTATTTCAGAAATCGACTTACCTAATATAAATTCCTAATACCCTAATAGAAATAAAGATATAAGACAGAAATTAAATAAGTTTTTTATATATTTTAATTAGCTATCTGTATCTATATATTATTTATGGAAATAATAGCTCATGAAAGTGTATTTCTCACTTGTTGAGTGAGTTAACAGACTCCAGTACCATCAGCTCTAGATATTATAGGATGTGGCATATTAGTTTGTGTGTTACCTACATGTCAGTCTGTAGAAGCATTTCACTAGATTATAAATTGTCGGCGTCGGAAAATCTTGTACATGGCTACACACTTCAAGCAGACAAGCGGATGAATTGGAGCGGATAGGGACAGGTTTTCAGAACTCTTTAAGTTATATTTTTAGGGTTCCTTTTCTCTATTAGAATATATCTATTAGAATCATATTATATATGTCTCTACATATCTAATATGATTCTAATAGATATATTAAATTTTTAAATTATCACCAATATATTTTTTCTTTTAATATCATGTGTATTCTATTTCTAGTCTATGTCTAGTACCTACTAAATGTAGGCAAGACAAGATTATCATTACCAGAAACACAGCCACACAAAGTCCGCTAACAGTGGCTACACAGCGGGGAATGAACTGTTATGGTTAAACTCTCACTCGTTTTGATGTTGTTACACTTTCCTGTTTTTGCGTGACTCGCGTACTACACAATTCGCGACGAACTGTCTTATGTAACAGTCCAAATGCATTATCCTGCTACATTCCGACACACACCACTAAACACCTTCCGACACGTTATTATTTATTTGATGCATGTTTACATAAACAAATGCAGTGATGTCGGTTTGATAGTGATCTATTGTGAAACTGAAATGAGAGAAAGGTCAAGATTAGTCAGGAGGGAGCGTAAATATAAACCTGAGTATCACAATAACTATTATTTAATACGTGGTTCAAGCTTATTTTTGCAAGAGATACATTCTAAAATAGTTTAAGGAATTGACAACTTTGAACAAAGACATTTGAATTTTTATTATTATATTCATTTAATCATGTTAATTTTGTTTACGCAGGTCGAGTTCTTAACTTCGAGTAAAGCGAAACTATTATTAAACCAATATTGAATATATAAAAATAAACCCCAAAACTCGGACAATAACTGACTTAATTAACCTGCCTAATACAACTATTAGAATTTAATAGCAATTAAACAATACAAATAACATGTTATTTTCTTTTCTGATTCCTTAGATTGATGGTTAGGGATAGTTCAGTTAATGACAATCTAACTTTCATTCATTCATAAATAATTAATTTCATATAGGATTCGAAAAGAAAAAGCACAATATGTTACCTCACAATCAACATCGCATGCTACGCGCGTTTCAATTGATTACAAATCGAAAAGCACAATACGAGAGAAGAGCACAGACGAATCGTTTGCAACACCCTTGTGTAATCTCAAATGTGAAACAAATAAAGACAGATAACATACTCTAGTCTAGACCGGCTAGACTCGATAATGTATGCAGGGTTATTGGTAATATACTGAGAACCCTTAACTGCAGTAATGAACGTTATAAACATCATTTGTTAAATTGTTTTAAATACAGTTGGAATTTTAAAGTATTTGCGAATATCTTGAGGTTGTCTTGAAAATCAGCAGTTTAATGGGTGTTGAAGCCTTTCAGGGTTTTTTTTTATTTAGAGTGAATGACGAATATGAAAGTACCGATGACTAGTCCTAGAAAAAAAACTACATCAGTGTTTATGAGTTATAATATATATTTTATTAAGAGCAGTAGAACTCGCCAAGTTCGTCCGGGGAAGTACTGCCACCATGCCCATTTCTGCAGCCAAGCAGTAACGCGTTTGCGTTACTGTGTTCCGGTTTGAAAGGTGTGTTTGCCGGTGAAATTACAGGCACATGAGACATTCCACCTGCACGTCTCATAGTCATGAGACTATGAGACGTGCAGGACGGGCGCATACGATGCGACTTGGGTATTGTCGTACCTAGTAGAGGAGGACCCAAGTCGCATCTGTTGTTATTGGGCCGAGGTTACCACTTATCACCAGGTGGGCCGTCGGCTCGTTCCGTAACTACATAACATAAAATATATATATATATATATTGAAATATATATATATATATATAATATTGTACAATATATTTATCTGTAAATGCTTGATAACCCAAAGGGTATAATTACAAAAGTTCATTTTATAATATTTCTACAACTAAACAAAGAACGAGTAATGTCGAATGCAAACGTTTGATATTGAAATCAAACTCTGTCGCAAAACATATTTTCATGGCTGCTAACATGCATGCCGAATCAGATGCAACCAAGATTTCATGTCACGCGACATTGTATCAATGGCCACGATGGCAATCATGGAATAGCAATTAAAATTGCCAAAATCAAAGAAATAAGTCAAAGTTTACGAGAATGGCAAAGGTTACCGTTCATTTGTAAGTACTGATTGCATCATACCACCCTGTTATAATAAAGTACCACTCAACTGTGATCAATTGTTCAAATTCAAGTGTCAGTAGTAAGATAAATTAAAAAAGAACACTTGAACGATCTTCCACTATTTTAACTCATTCAATTGAAGTAGAAATCATTCATTACTTTACATTAAAGTACTTTGAAACTATTAATTTATCATATGTACGCTCGCAATACACAATCAAATTGCCGCTCAAAAATAGCCAACGCATAAAAAAATCGAACAATTGCCTATCGTTATGAATACGTAAGGTAAACAGCCAAATTAATTAATTAGCTCGTTTAGCGGTATATTCGCGGTTAGCGCAGCCGATTCGCGTAGTGGTGCAGTTACCCGACAGCGGGAGTAATAGACGTACGTTTAGACTTGGTAACCTTGCAGTGGGCTCGATAAAGTATGGTGCTCGCGTCTGTAGCATTACGAGAGTGGGCGACCTCATATAGCTTGCGCGGGAGTGGTTTCCTTTATTTGTTGGTGGTGCAGCGCGTGGTAGTGACGTGCCCAGTGCCCTCAGGACATCATGCGTACTTTAGTGGTGAGTACTGTGACAGCCCCCGCCAAGGGCGCCTGCATTCTTTGCTTCCTACTTACCTTGAGCTATTTATAATAAATGACAGTAATTTCATGTGCAGACAACATAAAATGTAATAAATATACGTAATGTATACAACACATTATGGAAAATGATTATTAAAAGTCAGTACCTATATGTCAATCGTCAATGTTATTTTTAAAGTGAATGGCGATATTGACTCAACCTGTTTGAGTTCAAACAAAATAAATAGAAATATTTCAGGATAGAACAAATTATTACCGTTGCATTCTTCAAGTTACGCAAAGTTCAGTTTAGTTCCCGCAATATTACGCTAACAAATTATGCTTAAGTTCGCTAAATTCCACCTAGTTGCGAGTAGTGTAACGTTATAAATAACGTCGTAAGGACAAAAGTCGTGAAAGTTCTAGTGCTGCGTAGTCAAGTGCAGTGTGATCATGAATTTAAATCGACTCATTTGGAATGGTTGTCTCAGCCTATCCGGTGCATTTGAATAACGCACGTACATCGAACTGTATTGTATAACGATATCAAATTTAGATCGATAGGATGCCATTCAAAGTGGGAGTCGGTCTCAACCTTGAAAGCGATCGCTAGATGATAGGTCGTTTCAGTGTATGCGCAATATCACCTTACAGTTTGCGACATGTAGCGCCCTTTATGGGTAACAAAGCGGAACAAATTGTTTACAAGTAGGTAACACATAATTCGACAACCAGTTGTCATTTTAATAGTATGTTATATAAACATGAGACGGGCGGGCCCAGTTGCAATACTGGCGTTATAACTACGGGTTAATAGATACAGTGGATACGCGTAACTAGTCCGGTTAGTAAATACCTATCGTTCAATGTTTCAATACACATTCACCGTAAAAGTCAAGTTTTGTTAATTTATCAGCCTTTAGCTTACTAATCGATAACTTTGGTATTTCGTAACAGACAGAAGTAATGAATGTGAGAAAACCACCTTGTAACGTATATTTTAAATTGCTGTGCAAGCCGTTTCAACAAAATATTGACCAACACTAGACAAGAAACTTGGTTCGATATGATTTCAAATGTTTTTTCACAGTCCAGGTGGAAAACTTCTAAGTAACACTATACATATAACAACATTTCAATGAATTTCAATAAAGCCTTAAAGTAGGTCACGCGTGGATACAATTTGCTTTTAGATGTACGTGTCTTAATAATGCCATTACTTTTAAGTGTTTTGTAATAGAGATCAGAATCGCTAGCACAGGCGTAGGCGCCACGCGTAGGCAAATTTTAAACGGAATGCGTTGACTGTACTAACAGCATTAATTGTGTAGGCTTGGCGCGCGTTGAAATCTTTTGTATGGAGCATAACGAAATACGTTTGTTGGGGTGGATTTATAGCAGGAACGTAAAAAACCAAGTCCTGCTAATCTTACGGAACATGTTACTGTCGGTTTACGGCAGTTTTTCATCCATCAAAGATTCATATCGGAGAGCGCGATTCATATCGAAAAGCCTCAGTCATTTATTTCATCGTAAAAACGATTAAATTATTACCCGTCAACAAATAAAAAAAAATAGTCAACTGAAAAATTGACCGAATCCGAATGAGAATGTTATCCCTCAAAAATTTCAGTCAGCTGAAGTAATATCACAAGCCTTTTATTTAGTGCAGAAATTAAATATATGGAATTAAAAATATCATATATGGAATTAAATCAAGATAAACGCGCGTTGAAGTCTTTTGATTTAAAGGGACGTGTTATTTATTCACTGGATAGATCTTTACTAGGTCAACTTTTATAATATAATGACAAATATGTGTTTATTCAAAACTGAAATGACAAAAGCTTCCTATCAAATTTTGAACACTTTTGACTTCCAGAGACTTGAGTTCAAACCGTCTTCGACTCGTCCCACAAATAAATACTCTTACTTACTCTAAAAAGAGGTTTAGAGATTAGAATTCAATGCTTGGATGTATAATATTCATTCCAACCAGTATGCAAAAGTTCATGAGATTATGTATATTTGTTTGTAAGTATACATGAGTGTTTTAAATATTTTCTCCGAAACTAGTCAATGGATTGAAACATTTTTTTATCCACATATGCATCTTTTAACTTTATCATCTCCCTCTCTCGTGCTAATCTTGCCTACGTCGGACCCTTTAAGTTAGGGAACAATAAAGATCTTTCATCAAAATTGCCCGGCTTGCCCCCTTATATCGGACTCTGCACATATCACTCAGATATAGTTTGAAGCTGCAGTTTTGTTTGATATTTTTATCACCTTTCAAAAAGATAAATTTGCTATTTGAGACATTGCGAGTTAGATTGAACTGCTCCATAACCGCACCAATTATTACTTTACCATGATGAACTGATGTGAAAGCACGTTATGTTATGAGAAAAATCTAAATTTTGAACTTTTTGGGCTTATACCACAGCATATCCTGTGAAAGTTTCAACCGGCTATTTATTACGGTTTCAAAGACGTAACCCTAAAACAATGACTACTGGCAGCACGCAGGCGCTGGCTAGACAAGTTAACACATAAACGTAAATGCGATCAAGTATCCCGTCACTTGTTAGATAATATTGTATCCAAGTAGATACATGAAGTTGTAATGCGTTTGCACGTATCCTTCATTATCAAACGTGTGTAACAGCTCCATAATACCACCGACACGCATCAATGAGCAAATGACGAACCTGGGAACCTGGCAAAACAAACTGTTTTTGTAAGTGCATTTTTAGGTTGGTTTGTCTTTCATATTTTGCAATGATTGCTGCCTATTAGAGGTACACAAATATTACTATATTTGTGTACCTGTATTCATTTTTATCTACCCTTAACTACAAGCAATGCTTAGATTACTTTGGGGCTAGATGGCGCTGTGTGAAATGTCCACCAACATTTATTTATTTATTTAAATATCTTCAAGTTAAAAATATGAAATTTTAAAAGACAGCAATGACAAACCATACCTACTCTTGATTCTTCTACTATCAAAGACAGGTGTGCCTTTGAAAATACTCTGGTAAAATATAAACCAATGTATAAACTGTATACACCAATCTTAAAATAGGTCCAAGAAGTTTTTAATCAATTTGAATAAAAATAATAATAATATTGGTGGACAATTCACACAGCGCCATCTAACCCCAGACTGGGAATATATAATTAGCTTAGTTTATATATGAGGGTTCAGATATACTCAGCAAAATAGTCTACGTCAAAATTGGAAGACTTTTCGCAGGACCAGACACTCGAATGAGTGCTTAGATCCCAAATCATAATCATTTACTATCATTAAATTATACTATTTGTTATGAGAGAATAATAATTCGGCTCTATGATACGTTGCCGAGCGCAACCTTGACTTGCGGAAGCAAAAGTGCCGGTTTGCCTTAACACTTTCAGATTGCGTGAATACCGCCCTAACATAACTGACATTCAGCAATAATCTGAACCTATTACGATTTTACTCACACAAAGCTGAGAATTCCACGATAAATGCAATAACAAAATATTTCAAATTCCATTGAGTAAAACTGTATTCTATCTCGTTGAACTTGTGAGTCAGTTGTAAAATCTCAGTCAATCAGTTTCAGAAAATTAGAAACTAGACTCATTCACCTAAAAGGATATGCCGTTTATATTGGTAAGGTTAGAGGTGATAATTGGTATTTCCGAAGATTACCACTAATTATTTATACCTCTATTAATTTTTGCGTCGTACATTTCGCACAGTTGGGAAATAGGCAATTAAATTCAAAAATAGACGAAATTATTTGGCCGTCTATGAACTGAGCTTTCGAAGTTCATAAGGTCCATGTTATCGGAAAGCCAAATAAGATTAAGAACCATTTCTGAGAGTAAATAATAGGCAAAGAAACGTGGGGATTTCAAACTGCAATCAGTATTATCCTTGGCACGCAACAATGCAATATTCAAAGGCACACAACAAAGTTTAATGAACCTTATGTATAAGGATAATTTTCTTGCTTTGTGAACGAATAAACAGTCTTACTCCTGAACTAGGATTCCCTGTGCCGCAGGTGGCATGAACAAACAACACAATACGAACATCTAAGACCCGAGAACAAACTATGCTGACCACGGCTTAGCACGGGGCCGTCACAGGTCATTTTTTTGCATTTTCATGATCTATATTCGACATCTAATTATTTATGAAGGTATACAATAAGTTACAAGACAGGATAGCAAAAAAAGGAATCGGCAAACATCGCTCAGCACCTCGATATCTACTTTCTACCAGCCATCTTTCAAAACTCCGCTCATCTTCCAACTCGTGGTCTCTAAATAACGGTTCATCGGCACATGTGACTAGTCCACTGTCACTTAAGTTTGCCAATTCATATAGGTATTGTATTGTATTCATATCAATACTATAATAATAAAAATGTTGGTAGACAATTCACACAGCGCCATCTAGCCCCAAACTATGCATAGCTTGTACAATTGGAACCAGACAACTGATAGAATACATGTATACTTTCTTGTAAATACATGTAACACATATTAACACCCAGACACAGAACCAACATCCATATTCGTCACACAAATGTTTGTCCTGGGTGGGAATCGAACTCATGACCTACAGCGCAGAAGGCAGGGCATATTTATTCATGGTTGACTATTGTTGGTAAATAATTCTGGGCTATGTTGTTTAGTTCGGGCTTCTATTGGAAATCCACTATGAAAAATGTATCCGTCTGAATGCCTCTGAGCATTGTCAAGTAACCTTGATGGACTAGCTGCAACATGGGTGACCATGTTTCTACACACCGTACATAGGACTGTTTGAAAATGTTCGTTTTTAGAATTTGTCGTTCAGTCTGCTGAAAGGACTTGATGCCAAATGTAGACCGTTTTTTTCTTTGATATGTTATATCAATTACTGGTTATCCAATTGTTAGAACGGAACACTAGTAACAAAAGCCTTCTAGGTAATTTACAATACGGACTAACGATTTGAGAAATCGATAGGTAGGAACAGATATTAGGTACCCAGGTGGGTATTGAAACATTTTGCGTGGTTGCGACAATGCTTGCGGCTCAACAAGTTACACCGGTGATAAAGCCAACTGCCACAAGTTGCCCAATTCTTGGCGAATTGTACCTATGATTTGCACTTTAATATGAAGAGGAGAGATTTGGATATAAATAGAAAAAAATCCTCTTCATTGTAACCTTCATTCTTCGATCCATCCATCCATCCATGTCTGATACGTGTAGGTATTCACATAATATGTATATAATATGAAGCCATCAACAACAAGAAATCTGGTTACGTACGTTTTATTTTGTCGCCGTACAATAGAAACAAGGTGTGCATTGATATTATCAACTTGATTACGTTAACCTACCTACGTATTATGAAGTCAGGTGTACAACTTGCGTACTAAGCAAGGTTCACTTGAAAGTAAGCCATGCTCGCTCGTTGCGCAGGCTACATTCCGTCAATTAAATCGAGCTTAACGGCTACTTTAAAAATTTTACAAGAAATCTGTCTAATCTTGAAGACTTAATAATTAAACAAGTTACTAACTTATTTTTTTTATATTCCAGATATGCATGCTGTGCGCAGTCACAGTTTATGCCCAATATGATTCACCTACACCGCAGAGATTTTTAGTGTCAGGAGCCGTTCCACTCGGTGGAGCCAGCCGAGGCAGCTTCAGACAGGGACGGCTGCAGGCCGCACCCATCCCAAATGGCATCGTCAGGATCAGGAGGCCCGGACTCTCCCGCCCCTCCTTTAAATCCGTGGACGCTTCCCCCCGGCCCGGCCTCCAGTCCATCGACGAGCCCGCTAAGCCCGTCACGGAGGAACCAGAAGAAGAAGTAGAAATAAACACGCCTACAGCTTTCTCGCCCAGTGGTTACTCCACGCCCGAACCCCAAAATGACTTCTATGACATCACCACCACGTCGCAACCGAAACCCCCTTCGATATACAACTCTTCACCGTTCCCGCAGTCTACACCTTCAGTTTTCAAGCCGGAGCCGATCAGACCCACGCCATACAGGCCGTTGCCTCCTCAAGCTTTCGCTCCGATCAAAACGGAGGTATTTAAACCACAACCGGTGAGGTTGCAGCCCCTGTCGAGCAGACCACAGCGGCCATCGTTCAGACCGGAGCCGAAACCTTTCGATGAAGAAGAAGAACAGCAGCCGGTGCGACAGTACTCGAGGCCGCAGCAGGAGCCCGTTCACCGCGCACCGGTCAAGAGTTCCCCACAGAAGTATATTCCCTCGAGCCCGAGAGAAAAGAAGCCCGTAGCGCAGATCATCCGCAAGTGGACGGACGAAAACCCCGACGGAAGTATCACGTGGGGTTTCGAAAACGATGACGGATCTTTCAAAGAGGAGACGATCGGCGTGGACTGCGTGACGCGCGGGAAGTACGGCTACGTCGACCCCGATGGCTTGAAGCGTGAATACAATTACGAGACGGGAATCCATTGCGATAAAACCAAGGAAGACAAGGAGCAAAAAGGTTTTATAGACTACCAGGAGAACAAGGCAGTTCTGCCCAATGGAATCACGATCGATCTCGCCGCGATGGGCAAAAAATCCAAGAGGCCTTTCAGAGCGGCTACCAATCACTAGTTCATAATAATTGATATAATTTATTTTAGGAAATATATTTTTAAGGACATGTTCGTTGTATTGTCAAGTAAGTGTTATTGTAGTGTAACATTTCTTTGACTGGAGAGGTGGTTACACTTCGCTATAAACCTGTGCCTGAAACATTCATTGATGAGAAAGGAAAATAAAATATTGAAAATTGTATCACTTCTTTATTTCAATCAAAAAAAATAAAAATAAAAAATAGGTGCTTATTGCATTTCAGTAGCTACATGTAAAAACTTAAAAGATTTTTTACTTTCTTTAAGTTATTCTGTGTTTGTTAATAAATAGCAAATTTCAAAGAGAGGACACACACTCTAAAAATGTGAACGACAGTTTTTCAATGTTTAAGGTTCTTTGGAAAAGTTTTTGACCTAATTCAAGTGAAAACCAGTAATTAAGATGTATTTGAATTGTAAATGAAACACAAGCTTACAAATTTTTGTTATTCAGAAGTATAGAAATTAACTATGCAGCAATCTATACATATAAAAGGTGTAACAGAAAGGTCTGCGGAAGACCGAAAGCAGAGTTTTCTGACTAAAGATATGACACAATACTTTGCAAGTAAAAAGTCAATAAATCACCACATTTTTAATTCCCATACAAAATTAAATGGAATCCATCACAGAAATGTGCAACAATCCTGTGTTTGGTTACTCAGAATCATAAAAATCAGGACAAGAATTATATGGAATTGCCTACTTTCATCCATATTTCACATTGCACTTTTTTTTATTTTGCCCAGTATGATTTGATATACTGATTAAAAACAGGCATACTTTAATGTTCAATGACCAAGTTTAGAACAAATTCTCAGATGAAGTTTGTTGACAGAAAACAAAAAACCAATGATCCAATTGTAGTCTCAAAAGTGATAAATCATACATATTCATAAAATCTAATAATTACAAAGTTAGTATTGACATCTATCAATAAGAGAAAAGAAACATTCAATAAGGTCTGTTGTTCATGTATGGTTGGGGGCGTCTCATTGGGGGAGGCATTCTATTTGGTGGAGTAATTGATATATCCAAATACTGGCCAATTTGGAACTTAACCTGGTTCAAAGACTTATTGTCATCTCCACCTCGCTGTCCTGAACATGTGACTCCTATTTCTCTCATTCGGTATGAAGGAGTTCTCATGTCAGGATATACTATAGCGAAGTCAAAGTAAGTGCCTTTACGTCTTGTCTCAGGGTTTACTTCTTTCACGAGGCCAGTTAGTTCACGCAGTGTGGCATCCATCCACGTGTAAATCTGCAGTTCATTCTGTGGCACACTTCCTCTGGCATAGTCACCCGCCGAATTATGCCTACCCGTTGAGCAGAACACTCTGAGCAGCAACGGACAAGTCTGAAATTTACAATATAACGTTACAGACGATATATATTACTCCAAGTGATTATTCAGTCTTGGTGGCAAGTTCGGTAACCTCATCACAATTTAAACATACTGTGAAATAATAACATAAGATATTAACATAATATAGTTTAGGAATAAACATAACTGTCTTGCATAATGCTAGACCTACCTTCTCCCTGTCTACCGGTTTTTCAGCAGCCTTAACCTCTTCGACAACCATTGATTCCAATCCAGCCATTTTCATAGTGTTCGTACGGTTGTTGCAGATATGTTAATTCAGAATTCAAGTCAGAGTTGACAGATATTCAATGAACCTGTTCTTCAGGATACGAAAAATTAAGATATCAAAACAACACCACCGCAACAAACATAATAAACTACTGACGTCACGTCACGCATAGACTTTTTTCCTCCATTAATGCCGGCCGGCGATGGCATCTCAAGGCCACATTACATTGCAGGACAGTGCTTGTGCACAAAGGTGTGTTTTATACTTGTGTCTTATATTATAAGGATCCAAACAAGTGCTTTCATTTTACCTGCTGTTACACCAACTCTAAGTTGTCTCATTTTATTTAAAAGTATTTCTGCAAACAATATGTTTTTTCCTACCGATTTGATATTTCCGAACTAGAATTGAGGAATTATTATTATTATAATTATTAACCATAGAGAAAAACATTTGAAAGGAAAATTGGGCAAATTTCGAATATAATATGTTTTAGAATTTAAGAATATGTGTACTTTAGGATACATGCAAGGAAAAAACACTAGTTTGGTCCTTTATGATTTTTGAACAAACATGATGGTTCGATTGACACGTAATACCGCTGCTGCACTACTCTCATGCGTCGTGAAAAGCTTTAAAATTAACAGTAGTAAGTAGTAGTAAATTTAACAGATTTTCATTTAAACATAAAATTATCTTGGAAAAAGAAATACATACAAATTTTAACAATTTATCGCATTCATTCGAGCTTCAACGAAAATATATCACACGTAGGTATGATGTAACATACAATAACTTTGCAAAATTATAATATATTGTAGAAATGTTGAAACACTTCGATTATATAACGAAATGAGTCAAACTTTTGTTAAGCATATATTTAATACATTTTAGATCTCCTTGCTTACATAATCACCATGTGTTTAGCATTTAGCAGATCTAAGCACCGTACCCATCCCATCATTATTGGATTCAATTCTAGCAAGTATTTGAATCAAATGTCTTGCTTGACAGTAAGGCCAAAAGTGGCATATTAACACTTAGGTATTGTGCCGATTACTAGGGTCAATATGACAGCTGTCTACCGTCAGAAGGTCATCACGCACGTCACCTGTAGATTTTCTATCTCGCTTTACTTACTTTGACCTCTCGGTCTATCTCATAACAAATGATCAATCCATCTCTATCCCGCTTGGTTTTGCGTAACTTTGTTGTGGAAATTTATTTCTATCAAAGCAAATCGAATCTATCAGACTACATACACACAATAGTCGTCTTGGAATTGATCACAAAATTCGTTCGCATTTGGGTTTGAAGTAAAGTAATACAAAAAAAATTGTGATTATTTTATGCGAATCTGAACATTTTATGTGCTGTTAGTGTTTATTGTTGTTCAGTAATGGCAACCAAAGACGAAGACGACTCGTTTCAGTCAGATGTTTATATAAACCCTGAAGATGGCATGCCCAATATTCATCCTAATATCGCTAATTTACAACTAGAAACCGATACGCAAGATGAAGTTAATGATCTAGATGACCTGCCAAAGTCTGTTATCGTCACAAACATCCACAGTAAAGTGTTCTCTGACGAAAAGTTAAAAAAGGAATTGGAAGATTTATTTCGCATATTTTCAGAGAATACTACGTTTCAATGGCTTCGTAGTTTCAAGCGTTTGCGTGTGAATTACGACAGCGCTCTGGCGGCGGCTAACGCTCGTGTCCAGCTACATCAGTATCAGTTTTATGATTCGTGTATCAACTGCTACTTCGCGCAGCCGGTGACGCCCGTGTCGTTGAAAAACTTGAGACCTCCCGCTCCCGTTAAACAGTTTCTGATCTCACCTCCGTCGAGCCCCCCAGTAGGGTGGGAACCGCGAGAAGAAAATGAACCTTTGGTGAATCATGATCTACTGGCAGCACTCGCCAACCTTACACCGGGCGAGAGCCGCGAGCTCCACGCGCCCACTTCCACGCAACCAGCTATAATAGTTCACACAGCCTTAACTACTGAAGCTAAAATACCTAAGGTCTCTCAGATCCCCCAAACACGCTGTCCGGAACACTGATTGTATGGCTTTCGGTCACAGACTTGTTAAAGTTGATTCATCTTAAGCCAAAGAAATATCAGCTGAGATTGGCTGAAGGCAGTGATGCAGGAAATAACACCAAATAGCTTAATTAGACATTCACTAGATTGAATGTAGTTTTTGATGTATGTTATAAATTTAATTAAACATTTTTTTGCAGAAGAAATGAGAATGGGGCCAATGGAATCAACTTGGTATGTTTTTATTTTCTTATGAAGTAACCTAATGGTTCAATAAATCTACAAAGTATCCAAATTTTCAACAGATACCATTTTTGCAGCCAAATGCTCATTTTATTTCTGTAAAATTTATGATGCAGTTTAAATGGAAGTGGTGCTACACTGATTATGGAATAGTTTATAATAAATCTACATATTTATACTCAAAACTATTATTTCATCTAGAAAAATCTTATTTAAGAACTATTTTTAAAGCAAATACATTATGAAATGTAAACATTAAGCCATGTCACTTATAGTGCACTGGCAAGTGTGCGCTAAACAGTACTCGTTGACACATTTTATGGGCTAATCTTGAAATTGAAATTGGATTGACTTTTTTTCTCTTTCCGTTATTTGGTTGGATGTCATGCCAGAAAGAAACAAAAAGTAGATCTGATTTCAATTTGAGTTCAATTTCAAGTTTCTACTCAACATTCTGTTCAAATACCTAAAAGCTAAACCATAACACCTTAAAAAGATTATAGGTAAAAAATATTGCCTGAGATTTGTTGAGGGTAAGGCTTAGGTGTTATTTTTTTATTTATATTTATATTTATATCTCATAAATTAAATTATTATTACAGCACCTTTAAAATTATTTTTATGAACTGTTATTATTGCAAACTTGCAAGAAACTAGTGATAATCTATCATTATTGTTAAATTTGTAAAAAGTTGACTTGCATTTTCATATCTTTCCTTAGTGTTGCATAAATAATCTATGTACTCATAAGTATTTAAATTTTTATTAATTATTACCAATGACACTGTTTAACCTTTTAGCACATTCAAATGTTGATGTTGTAAAATAAAGTTAAATATATAACTGGCGAATAATCCATTTACACTATTTTATTGCAATATAATATTTAGGTACAGAATAGGTACTAGATGATATGAACCACAAAGGTTAAATGCCTCAGCATAATACAGATAAAGACTAAATATCTCAATTTAAAAATTTATGGTACCAAAAATGACTGAAATAATAAAATATGACTATCTCTGAATTTAGAAAATTTAAACTAAACAAGTTAAAATAAAAATAGTTGTGCAGTTTACTTTGGTATAATGAAGGAATCTGTGTGATGAATACGATTGAGACGATTGATTGAGTGAAGAGATTGAAGACCTCTTTCTGGGTAGTGTTCAAACTATTCTACTTATTGAACTATATAATTTATAAATATGTCAGTCAAATGTAATTTCTTTGTGCAGATGACAAAGAAATTACACTTCGGTCAATATCGCGAAAATATGTTCATGCTTTCGTCCTATGCATTCGATTGGACCGTCACTTCACTCAAAAATAGAAAACTATTCTATTTCGAACTGCTGTAGCGATTTTTATTCGTGGACGTAGAATGTATATAGATTTAGAATACATCCACGAATAAAAATTTAGCTCTGTAGTTTATTTTCGTCTATGTATTAGACCTTCCCATACCTCTCTCCCTATCTCTCTCTACAACAGTACTGACCGGTGGTTGTGAAACAAATCTTAACTGTTACTAACCTACTATTCAAATTAGAACGACATCTGTTTGTAATGAGCTTTGCTTGCATAGATGCAAGATAATTTTAGAATTAGATTTGATTATTTAGTAATTATGATAGGACTAGGGCTATGTGAGGAAATAATCATATAAATAAAATTAGCTATTGAAAAATAAGTTTAGCCAAATTAGGCCTGAAAAAATGCGTTGCTTCATATTATTGTCACTAAGGACAAAGTAACATATTGATATAGTTCATTTCTTAGTTGTGTGTTTGCTCAATGATGTAGTAGGTAAATTAATGGGGAATTCAGAAGAAAATTATTATTTTCAATATGTTTTATTTAATTTTTATATGTGATTCTAGCCAGTTTCGGGAGTTGGACGATATTGGCTTAGTAAATGCCGCATACATTTGGGCTAGCTACTAAGGCCTCGTCTGTGTTACTATAATGACATCACTTGTTCATGTTTTAATAACATTACGGTAAGATGAACAAAAAAAATTGAGATAATTTGCTTGTCTCGCGTGTTGTGTTGGCTTTAAAGTAGAACTAAGTAGGTACCTACCTAATTAGATCTGAAGGTGAACAGAGTTATTGGAAACGTTTCTGATTAATTGCAAGTGCATTTTTAGTGCAATTACAGTGTCATTACTTATAATAAACAACGAAGGGACGCAGTACTTTATTCATGGTGTATATTTTTTTTCGTAAATACGACCCAAATATTTTAAGCTATTGCATAGCTTCTATCGCGGGCCTTGAGCGTGGAGACCGAATCCAGAAATTCCGTAACGAAAAAAACCTAACACCCCCCACTCCGACCGGCACAGCGGTGATACTTTTTAGTTTTTCCATCTATCGATAAATACCAGAACTTTTAATGACTTTTTGAAATATCACGCGCAATAGCTTTACCGCGGCGGCAGTTTCCGAGTGCCACGCGTCTTTTTTATTTTAAACGTAGTTCCATTACGTACTTTTAATAAGTAGGTAGTCTTAATTTTCTTAAAAAAGTCAGCTTTGTTATTTTTTTAGTAGATAATTCTGCAAGAAGGTAAATGAATAGTTACTTATATATACACTTGTATATGTATATATGATCTGTTGTTGTTATGAAAATAATTGATGACCAAAATGAATGATGAAGGTTGAGTGGCCCAGTATGTAAAACAATCTTGTTTTTTATTATTATGATTATAAAGTTGTTATACAAAACAAATTTACGTACCCAATGGCCTACTCCTCAAATAAAGTAGTTAATTATAAATAAAAGTAAATACCCGTAGAAAATACTATAAAAGATATTTTAGTATTGTAATTAAATGTCACTTATATTTATAAATATTTATTTGCTTTTTCCTATAAGTACAGTTTTGTTAAGTAGGTAAATAGGTACCTATCTACTTCAAGCATGATGTTCACCTTTCATAACCTCGATGTTTATCTATATATTGATGTCGTGCATCTCGCTGTGATTTAAATTATTGTTGTTAATAAAAAATATTGAGTTATAATTTTCATTGTTTTTATCACAGTGCCTCCTTCTACTTAGGAAGTTAGATATTTTCTTACCCATCATTAATGTGCACATGACGTAGAATGTTTAATTAGTGCGTTACCGTACCGTTGAAGCGCGTTTCCAGCGAGACATAGATTGTGCTCGCAGCGACTGCGCCACTCGCCACTCGCAGCCAGCGAACTTGCGCCGGCGCACACGAGCAGGGACGCCATGTTTTGTACGCTACGCGACCTGCAACGGTAGGTAAGACCTCTACGCTCGAGAGGACAGATCGCTTCACACAAGAGGAGACCTTGGTACTTAGCGGCGCGGCGGGCGCATTGACGAGTCGTCTCGCTCGAAACATGTTCACAAATATCTAGTATGACATCGCTACTAATGCATAAATATGCAAATTAATTTTACGGAATGAAAATAAACAAATATTTAACAGTTTATATCAATTTATTTCGTATATACCTACAAAAAAAGTTATTCTCAAGATGTTTCGTAATACAGATAGGAACAGTATTTCACTAGCCAATAATGAATACCTAAATGATAGTCATCATAATTTTCAAATATGTCCTATCCCATCGGTCATAACAATAATATTATTTATATTATCTGCGGTAGGTACTATAAAATAAAATAATTTAACTAGTATCGTCCCTTTAAGAATTATCACAATAAAAGTTGAGCACTTTGGCTTGTGTTAACTTGCAGGTACATAGTTGTTTGCTTGTAATAATAGTTTTTTTAAATATAAAATTAAACTAAGGTCGCCTCATACATATGTATATATAACTAAAGAAATTTAACTATTATAACTTCTTATTACAAGCTTCTTAACACAAAGAACGAAAACGCTTTGAACAATATTGAGAAAAGGTCTTGTATTAAAACAGGAAATAGGAAACAGGAATTTTATTATAGTCGGGTTTTAGACTATTAATTTATTTAAACTAATTCTTAAGGTACTGTAAGCAGGTACCTAGACACTTGATAAGTAACTTTATGATGCTGAAAAAAATGCTTAAAATATTAGCTTGTTTGTACGTTTGGAATATCCATTAAAAATAATTTAGGTGTGTTTTAAAATATATCAAGTATAACTTATCTATATACGCTTATACTCTTTTACTCATGTCTTCTAAAGGAACCATAACTTCCGGTGTTTTGTCTTCTTCAGAATAAGTTTTACCTTTTTTCTTTCCCATACAACTAGCGAATGCCGTGTCACCTTTACCGAACTTCTCTCCATCAGCTAAAGTCTGAGGCATGGGTTGATTCATAGTCTCGGGCAGGAAGAAACAAAGGAAACCTGAAACTAACGCTACAACCCCGAATATAACAGCTGGTATTTTGGGATTGAAAGAATCTAGCAAAGTAATCAAAGGTGTTAGGGCCCCCGATAGCCTGGCGCACATAGAGCCTAAACCTAACGCAGAGTTCCGAACCACTGTCGGAAAAAGCTCTGCCGAATAGTTGTATATAATAGCGAAGGAGCCAGCTATGAACAGCTTGCCACCGATGACAATACCAGTGGACAGGATGCTGCCGCTCGGCATTATAGTTGCAACAATACAGCACGAGCCACCCACCAACATCATGGCACTAATCAGTGGTCTACGACCCCAGATATCAAGGAAATATATCACCGCTGCGTAACTGGGTAACTCGACAAATCCTAAAATAGCCGTAATTAGATACGGATTACCTTCAAGTTTACCGGTGCTCAATGTGAGGCCGTAATACGCAATAGAATTAGCGAACCAGCAAAGGCAGACGTTCAATGTCTTCATTCTTAAATTCGGAGTTTTAAATAGATCTATCGTAGTTGCGGACGGATCGTTTGATGCCTTCGATGATTCTGCTTTTCCTCTCGACACTAAATCAGCCTTATCAATGGTGTGCTCAGATCGATTGCATTTTAAAGCTCTCTCAACGATTTCAACGGATTCCTTAGATCGGCCTTGAGCCCATAACCAGCGAGGTGACTCGTCCATAATCCAAATATGAGGAATAAGGAGGAGACCGTGGAGGCCGTATATCACTTGAAGGAGTTGTCTGTTGTCAATGAACGATCCCCATCCGGCTACCAACATGATGCCTCCAGCAAAAGCTGCTTGGAACGCAACGCCACAGGCAGTTCGCTTGCTAGCGCCAACCAATTCCATAGTTAGTACAAATCCCGTTATATACGACCCGGCGGAACCGAATATTCCGTATAAAAATCTTACGACTAAAAATGACCAGTACTCAGGTATAAAAGCGACAACCACGCCTAATATCAATTGTAATACACCGGACCAGCAGAAAATTGTTTTCCTGCCGTATTTGTCTGCCATCCCTCCCAAGACGACTGCTCCTGTGAATACTCCCATCATGTAGATGGTTTGTGCTAAAGCGCCCATCCATCGTTTGTCGCACACGAGATCCCATTCTATGGCCCGTGAGGAGGACCGATAAGTGTCGTCGAACACCCACTTGGAGCAAGTAATCGTAACGTTGTCTTCATACATGAGACAGTTGTGTAAGCCGCCGGATTCTGTTTGTGGGATGGCTCCTAATATTGCGGATGAATTCCATAGAGCGACTGACTCGTTCGTGTCTACGTTCTCAATCCAGCACCTGTAAATAATAAATTGAATTGATCAATATCAATAAGTAGTTAAATCATTTACTAAAATGGGAATTATAATGTACCTAGGTTTTCGAAGCGTGGCTTTTCAGTTACCCCAGCAGTTTTACAGGAAAGTGTCGAGAGGCAGTACGGTAAAATTTAAAAAGAAAGAACTTGATTACAGCCTTTAGAGGCATTGGGCCCTTAGAGGCATTGGGAGGCATTCCTTAACCAATTATAAATGTAAATCTAAATGTTTAAACTGGCTCTTAACCTTAAATTATGAAGAAACTGAAAATCTTTTAAAATTTGCTGAATAAAACTTTACACGCTAAAACACACGCATACACACACACACCCACACACACACACACACACACACACACACACACACACACACACACACATACACACACGCACGCACGCACGCGCTCACGCACGCGCACGCACTCACGCACGCACACGCACCTGCACACACACACACGCACACATGCACACATACACACACACACACACATACAATAATCTTTCATAAGGGATTACTGACTAATGTTTACCTACAGTCCGATGATGAGTTCTCAAATAATTATTATACTTCGACGACAACTTCAAATGATTTAGGAGCAAGCGACTTAACTTTCTTACATTAGGTAATTCACTAAGTACCTACTTATTATGTTACGAAAGCAATATGATTTATTCTCTTGTAAGAAGCAATATATAAACGTACCTACATTGTTAAGTACGACAAAAGGATATTTTGTGTAAGTACTTGAGATAAAATAAATTTTGTTTTAATCAGTTTCTAGCAATTTAAATGTCAAATCTAAAAATTTATCAATGAATAGCTGGTTTCCTGCAGTTTCAATCGTATAGAGGTTATTATTATTAAACTAATCACAAATTATAATATCTCCCTCCAGAGCATTGTATAGGTATGTACATAGAAACGTACATTAAGTCATGAATGTAACAAACATATTTTGTAAAAAAATAAATTCAGGCGTTCAGAAAAAAAAGGTTTATTGGTATAGTTACCTACCTTATTAAGAACACTTTTTGAGAATGTGCGTTGGTATTGGTATATATATTGTATCTAAGTTTGCTCTGCCACTTTTGAATTGAGTGTCCATAGATATGACCCATTTTAAACTCATGTAATTAAAACTATTGCCAAAAGTTATACCAATTCTCTCTAACAAAAGATTTCAACGCGCACGTTTTAGTGAAGTTGCTATTAGTCTAGGCAAGGAGTTGCTCATTTTAAATATAAAAAATATTGTTGACTATTTTACTGATAATAAATGGCATTCAAGTATTGGCCTCAGTCACCTGTCCAATCCGAAGGGCATTCGTCTCGCATACACAGTGATTTACAAGAAAACTCGACAGAAACTTACTTGAAGGCATATGTATGAATAATTGAAAGCGTATGTATGAAGAATTCTACAAATGGAGAAATTCAAAAGGCGCCAAGTTTACTTCCAAATCAGTGATTTTAGTCAAGTTTTAGCAGTAACAGTAAAACAAAAGCTGTTTCTTGCAGAATTTCTTTTATTGGCTGACCCACTATTTTTGATCAGCACCCTTTTGACACTGATTTTGATGGGTCATTGTAATTACTTACTTAAAATGCAGTCAAAAGCCAATAGCAACTGTCTTAATTGTCAAAAAAACTGAGGAATCCGTTCCCCCACATCAATAAGGTTTGTGTACCTAATACTGCTTTTTACTTGCATGACACGCTGCACCGTGTTGGCGTAGACAGAATTAGATAAAATGTATGCAGTACAATCCCTACGAAGCGAATTTTTCAAGTTAGTAGGTAACAGAAAGTTAGTGACCTGAAGTTAGTGAACTCTTACTTCTTGATTACATAAATGGATTGTCAGTACTAATCTTCTTAATTCAGTATACAAACGATGCCAGAATTACTAGCATGCTAGCTATAGCACTAGCCTGAAGTAGTACCCGCATGTATCCCGGAAAATAGTTCTGGCGCTTTTTTTATGCTATGCTATACTTAAAATAAATTAAAAATGGAAATGAAACGAAGATTACTTACTCGTATTACCAAACTTTATTAAAAATACTTCTTAATTATATCTAAATACAAGTTAAATGTGGCCACAGAGACCGTTGTTAACGCATAAGTACATAACTGTAATAACAGGTCATTAAGGGAGAAATAAATTCGTTCAGGGCAAGTACAAGAATCTATTTAATAATTCTTAGGTATTCCAAATAATAACTAACCAATTTTCTAAGCAAATCGTTTTGTTACCGTGCCGCGTTCGAAATGCACAGGTTCGGTTTTAAACTTGTACCTATAAGTATAAAAAGTCTTAATGCACACGTTTGTACGTGTAATAAACTCAATTAAGTTTTCCTACAAATGATTGTGAGACTGTCATCCCCACACATATTTTTAGACGATGTAGGTATTAGTAACTACCTAATACAGGGTTTACCCTGTACACTTTGTTCAAGCTGTTTGATCGCACAAATAGACCGAAAATTGATAGCCGATTGTGTCATAATGTGGCTTTGTCTGCCTATCCTACTCAGTGAAACCGCAATATGCTATATCGATCGCCCTGTGGCTCGTGTTACTAACCACAAAACTACATAGGTATGTCATGTCCACAGCCTATAGGCTGTTATAAGTGGGACTTATAGACTGTCATCTCATGTTTTGATGTCGAGGGTTTAAGCCAGGTTTGACAGGTATCACCTGAGGGTTTGTAATCTGTCTTTGCTGTTTAATCGTTTTAGAGTATTTTACAGATTTAGGATGAAGGTTTTTTATCACAAGTACATTCAATCTATTTTTCATATTTTTCTTCACTATTGGTGGGCTAAGCACTGAGTGAAGTGTCAGGTAGTATGAGTTAGTTATAAAATATGTACAGGCTAAGTTAAACGTTTACCAAAACGTCATCGGTTGTTTCAGTCTCGCGTGTTAAGAATAATCTAGTATAAGCATTATGTGTAACTGGTTAACGCTGAGTACCTAACACAAAGTTCTTACTTTTACTCTACAGAATAAATAGTCAAATTCGCGCGGTTTTGAGTAGGTACTTAATTGTTTTCCCGATTTGTATTCGCTAAGCTTAGAGTTAAGTAACGCAACTGTCACACAGTCGGTATAGATAAATTAAGGCCTCAGTATAAAACTAAAATGCAATAATTTGACTGTTTATCTTAAGCAATATCCAGTCCATTTTTATAAGTACTATGTTTATATTTTATCTTAAAACATTGATTGAGTATAACGTTATTCCTCAAATATTTGGAAATTTAATATACTGTACCAAACACTAAACTGACTAAAAAATCTTCCAAAATAAGGCTATAGTTAATATTAGTCGGTTAAAAGCGATCATCCAGTCTAACTAAAGCAACAAGATCTACACGAACTGTTGTTGCTATGTATCTAATTTGACTAGATAATATCAACTAATAATTACGCGCAAACTATTATAGAGCTAACTACTTATGATTACATCATCGTTGTAACGATATTAGTATGTTATAAAGATTTATTAAATAATAACTAACGGAGGTTAGGTATACACTGGTAGCGTCTATCTGATTCAAAAGCGTACTGGGTGTGGTTTGACCTTACTGAATGATGTTTATTCGAAGCATACTGTTCGGTTATTTAACGACAGCGCCGCTTTCGATAACCTTGATTTAAATCGTACGTTGCTATTTCTCGTGATCTTTCTTTTCTGGCGCATCTAATGGAACCATCGTCTCCGGCAGGTCGGCCGAAGATTCGCTCATCCGTCGGCCGCTACAGTTCGTGAAACAAGTATCGCCCACGCCAAACTTTTCGCCGTCTTCGAGGGACTGAGGTAAATTACGACCGACAGTTTCCGGCAAGAAGAAAGCGGAAAATCCAGAGAGCAATGCCAAGAAACCGAATATAGTCGTTGGAATTTTTGGATTGAGCGTGTCGAGAAGGTTGATCAACGGTGTCAGTGCTCCCGATACACTCGCACACATGCTGCCCAGCCCCACGCCAGAGCTGCGCACCACCGTCGGGAACAGCTCGGCCGAGTATTTGTAAATAATCGAGTACGAGCCGGATATAAATAACTTCCCGACCATCACGATGCCGGTGGTGGAAGTGGAGCCGTGCGGTAGAGCGACTATGACCAAACAAGCTGCGCCGCCCAACATCATCATCGCACTGATCAGAGCTCGATGCCCTACTTTATCCAGAAAATACATAATAACAATATAACTGGGCAACTCCACGACCGCCATTAGGAACATGATAAAATACGGATTTCCATTTAGTTTTCCTGCATTTAAAGATAGTCCATAATATACGACGGCATTAGTGAACCAACAGCCACAGATGATTAAAGTTTTTTGAAGCATTTTTGGACTCTTGAAGAGATCAGTCGTTCCGGCGGAATGCTCATCCGTGTATTTGGCGCATGTCGCCTTGCAGTGAGACACTAAAAGCGAAGTGTCCACTGTCTCTGAAGAGTTGTTGAACTTTAACGCTTTCTCGACGATCGCTACGGACTCACGAGCTCTCCCCTGCGACCAGAGCCACCTCGGGGACTCGTCCATTAGAAACCAGTGAGGAAGTAAAATTGCAGCGTGCAAGCCGTATATAATTTGCAATAAGAAACGGTTGTCAATAAAATATCCCCATGCCGGCAGTAGCATCAATCCGACGGCAAACATTATCTGAAACATGACTCCGCATATCGTGCGTTTGCTGGGGCCGACTATTTCCATAGTTAATACGAAACCGGCAATGTACGAACCGGATCCGAAAATTCCATAAAGGAATCTAATCGCTACGAAGGTGTAATAATCTCTCGCAAATGCTACTGAAGATCCAAGAATCAGTTGGAGTAATCCAGACCAGATGAATGCAGTTTTTCTCCCAAGTCTATCAGAGAGTCGACCGAACAGAAGAGATCCACCCACTACACCGAACATGTAAGCCGTTTGTGCCGAGGCTCCCATCCAGCGTCTGCTGCATACAAAGTCCCATTCAATCCCCCGCGATGACGTATAGTACTGCGAGTCGTACACCCAGGACGTGCATTCCTCCAACGTCTTGTTGGCGCCATACATTATGCACGATTCTAATTTCCCATGTTCGTTTAACGGTATAGATTCGTGCACTTGCGACGAGTTCCAACACTCTGTATGGTTAACACTGTCAATCCCAGGCAGGTAACATCTGAAATTTTAAAATTACTTGTTACTTAAGAATGTTCACGGCAACGCAGTGTTAAATCGTGCGTTGCTGTGCGCTGTGCAGTGTGCAATTATAGTGTATGATTACTGGTGCTCGGTAGTAATCATTGAGCAAAGTTGGTACTGGCACGTTATGCAAGCAATATGAGTAACTAAACACCAATGACACGATATCCTATGACTTGACTTAACATTATAATATTTATCAATTATAATTAAAATGTGAAGTTGCCAACACAATCTGTACTGATCTAATAAGATGAGCATGTGATCAAATACTGTTATCACATAAGTCATCTGGAATAATATGAAATTGTTATTAATTTAAATACTTGATATTGATATCATACAAATACCCTAGAGATAATTATACCACTTCCCATGCTTACCAAAACCATGCCATGTCACACTAGGAAAAAATGTAATATAAAAACATATCAACATACCGATTGAATGAAACTAAATAAATATCCAACACCAAAAGTCAATAATATTTAGGCAGCCAAACTATATGAGCTTAAAATGTGGACCCATAATGGATCATTCATTTTAGGCAATATCATGCATTAATATTTTTTGTATAATTTTATTTATTGATTACAAATTATTTTTTATATTATTACTTATTAAATAAACTTAAATATCATAATATTATAAAAAGCATGTAAGGCATAAAATAATTCACCGAGGCTAGTGAATAATAATAAGTGACAATGTAGTCATACTTACGTTGGGAACCATTTTCACTCATCTGAGGGTAGATACTTATATTGAAAATCAAGCTATAACTAAAACCGTACCCGAGTCAAGCCAAACTGTACACTGTCTATAACCAAAAGCAGATGTTATACTTTGCACCTTTATCCATCACACGTCAGTTTTATAATAAATATAATATAATAATAAATTAATAGAAGAATTATTAAATACTTTGTTTTTACTTATAATAAACTTATAATATCTTACGCAATCATTACAGGGTTTAATTGTAGGATTAAATCAATTCATAATCTACTTATATAGAAAGCCGTGAGTTACATGTAGAAATTTCCCCGAAAATATAAATATTTTCCATGCACATGCTTGGACAGGTTTTTCATTATTTTTTTTATATTAATACTAGATTGTATAAGTTATAATAATATAAGTATAATATACCGTTTGTATAAGTTGCAATATAAATCGTATTTAGCAATAGTCAGATTTTTGTATATTAAAAGATGTTTCTTTCGGTTATTTACTGTGAGACAACTACTTTGCATAAAGTCTTTGTTGACAAATTATACGTACATATTACTTGACTTGCACAATACATATTGTTGTAATTATACCTAACGGCAGTTGATGCTCGGTCTCACAAAGGTTTACGGTCAAATTTATTTTGATAACTAGCTTTACAGAAGCCTAATGCAGGGTATATTGTAACACTCTGTTACTATCAAATTTCATTTGCAGCATCCCAAAGTAATGGTCAGGTAGGGCTGTCGTAATCTGATACATTGTCTCCAAAGCACCACGACACACCCTGGTAGAGTGTCTTCTTTCAGCGAAACCTGAAGATGATCAATTCATCATGTGCATTTGATCTCTTTCGTTACTTGAATTTTAGACAGATGAGATACACGTAGGTACTTCTCACGCAATATTTCGATGTCTTACAATAATATTGCAGAATAACCAATATGTAAATTGATAATTGCTGTTGATCGTCTGCGAGACTGAGGAGGCTGTTCGCTCAAATTATGTGAACTGGTTTTATACGAAAATTTAAAGCGAAATTTAAAATCATTGATGGCACGTTTGCTCTAAAACGTTCTCAAATCAATGACCTTACTTAACTTAGGTTATAAACTTATCAGCTGATTTGTGTTTTTTCTCTTTCGACTCGATAAAAAGAAATAAAAAATGTTTATTGAAGCAATACAATACTCCGTACAAACGTACGCTTTTCTCCGATTCATAAAATTACATAATATGTATACTCAACGAAATTTGTAGAGCAGACAGTAATTGACTACCTACTTGAGGTTTGTTACGTCTGATTAGCTTAGCTGCGTCAGGTACTGAGAACTTGATATGGCTTAGTCAGTTTATTTCATCGTAAGACGCTTACATCTTCCGATAACATTTTATTTAACAGTATGATAGACAGATTAATCTAATAGAAAATCTTAAGAGTGAATCTTAAGAGTGATTATGTATGTTCCTATATTTGGGAAGACACTGCTTCCTGTAACACAGTTTCTATAAACTAAAACAGGAGGCAGAGTTTCCACAGTTATTGTACCCTTACTTTGTATGAATAAAAATTTTTGTATTTTGTATTTTGTAATAGATATATAGATAATTATGAGTCGCTGTCTCTGGAATTTAAATATGCGTGAAGGGTTAATTCAAGAGTGAAGGATCGTGGAAGAGTTACTAGAGGGGTGTGTGGCGAGACTCACAAAACTACCTCCCACAAAGAACGAAAAAACACAAATTAGCTAACCTATCTCTAATATAAGATTTTGATAAAGCCCATGTTTGATTCATAGAATATTCGTAAATATGATGGTAGATTTTGATTTTTAATTTCAGGTTTCTCGTAATCCTCCCTCCTCCTCAATGATGAATGGTAGTAGTACCGACCACCGACCTGTGATCAGGTACAGCCGCCACGGTGACCAGGGACAGCATGTGCATGCCAGCCGTCATTGCAGCCAATATGTGTAGGATGAACTGGAAACACTGGTAGCGGCCGAAGTCGCCTGGAAACAACGTGGGAAGCTGATTAGTTTAACCAAAGTTTATTTTTGTTAGGTTTTTGATGTGATTTAAGTGACGGATCGAGGCGACGGCCCTCTTGAATTTAGTGGTCGCCCACAGGCAGCAGCAACACGACTCTAGTCCTCTCCACAAAAGTACGTGATAACTCAAGTCACATTGCGTTGCGTTCATCACCCCGAGACGGGGCTAATATGTTAAAAACAGACGTTTACACACTCAAAGTATCCCTTTCGTAAGTGGCATGGCTTCACAGAATTACACTAAACGACATCTAACTAAACGGGATCTAACACCGGAATCCGAGAGTTGCTGACAAATTATCGAAGTGTTACTTAGAGTATCTACTTGTTACCTCAGTGGCGAGACATCACAGTACGAAACATCATCAGTGTTACTTAGTGAGAAGTTCCAGTTCACAAAAGGGCAATGGAAAAGTGGATACCGGTTTTTCCTAGAATCTAAAGATCAAAGAAATATGACTTATACCAGGGCTGAGTTACTTCTGTAGCTGGAAATAGCGTATTCAAAGTTCAAAGAACTATCCCTCCAGTCGAAACACTAGATAGGGATTAGATGGCGCTGTGTTAAATATCCACCAATATATTATATATTATTTATTTTACTCCAGAGGGTCGCACCGGGCCAGGCTCGTCTTCATCCGGAAAAAAATTTCGTAAACATTTGCCCTATGCGGTATTACGACTGCGACCGAGCCCTTGCACCTCATTGTATTACTAAGACCAAGTCACCCAGTACTCTGAAATTCAGACCGTGTCTGAAGTCGTTTTTAAGTAAGTCTTGGCTTATCAAGATATTGAAATCGTAATTAGGACTAAAGTTAGTGAAAATGTGACTTCAAAGTCTTAATTACGAACATCAAAACTAAATTACATCTAAAATAAATCTTATAAAGTAAATCTAAAATTGGCGATATAGGTAATCCATTATTTTGTTCCGACAACGACCAGCTTAAATACCTACTAGAAGGAAGTCCATAATAGCGAAGCCATAGAAGAAGTTGAGGCTAAAAGGAAATCTCGTTGGTTTTTTATTTTATTGGAAACAAACGCATTAGTTAGTTTAGTTTCGAAAAAATAATCATCGCCTAAGACATCAAGACATCAGACATCAAGGGTATGGAAACGCTTTTTTTATAAAATAATATTACTTTTCTTGTAATCTCTGCTGAAATTCCCCACTGTTCCCATCCAAAACTCTGAATCAGTATCATGAAGGTTATATTTACAAAAAACTTTAGCAATATAAAAATGAAACTATTTATTAATAAAATTGGAATCCTCGGAGAGAGTTTAACTAGCGCTTACCTGAAATTATTTATATATAGTACTTGTATATGTTGCGGTCACTGTATACAATAGTCTTTATCGCGTTTGCCCTGCGATGACCTGGCTTACGCAGCCGCGTGCCGATGACTTCGAATCGACTTACTCAATTGCACGTGAATATTATAATATCTTGATTGTTTTCATAATAAATTAGTTTTCAATACGTATTGTTTACAAAAGTTAAGAGCCTATCAAAACATTAAAACATATGAGATGAGGGAATTTTTGTGTTCTTCATTGTTAAGGTTATATATAACTTAGTCTATAAAGGTCTGTGCCATTTAACTATTGAAAAATACTATACTGTACATACTTGATTTAACTTTATATTTAGTAAGTGACACTGCTGGATTATCAGTAGATATATATCTACGTCACAATGGTCTCAGATACAAGATTAATAATATATATTTAACAATGGAAGTAGATCACGGCCACATAGTTTAGACGCATAAATTTCCAAGCTTTGGACGAAAAGGTCACAATACAAACTGGAGCCAACATTGAAATATTCATCATGGCCTTGATATATCAACAATGGTAAAATACACATTTATATCGAACTTATAGATAACAAGCAAAGATTACAGTGGGTCATTATCCTCTACCGATAAATTCTGACACTAACTGACAGTTTTCTATTTGACTAACCATTCAAAAATATGGATGTAAGTTGGCAATTGAGAATTTAACTTTGGTGTTTTCATGCCAAGAATCTGCGAAATCCATGATGTCCTTCAGTGATGTAGTGAAGAGCTCTTTGGGGATAGAGGCGGCTAGGTTCAAGTAACTAACAGATTCCAGTCCCGCACGACACAAAATATATCTTGTAGATAAGACGGTACTCATTTCTTATACCGTTTTATAAGACATGGAGGATATGTTATAATAATTAATGATCGTTTACAATAGATACAGTGCAATTTGATATAAATGTATAGCTAACAAATTTACAGATTGAGGAAGTACGACTTGTCAAGGTAAATCAGCGTGACGCAATTTTGCGTATTCAGTATAATCATTTCAGTAAGCTAAATTATTGAAAAGGTAAACATATAAGCGTCATGCTATCGTCAACTATTGACACAAATGTTAGTGGTTGATATCGCTTCGGTGGCCGATAACAAAAGATCATTTTCACCATCAGAACGATTTTATCGTACACGAACAAGCCAAATGATAATATATAGGAGTTTATTAAAATTCTATAAGTTTATTATGAGTTTCTTGTATCTAAAATTTGTGACGAAAGATGTTAAGAATCACCTCGTATCATCTTTTAATTCATTTTAATGTCACTGAAGTTATTGTATTTGCAATTTGCCGTTAGGCCCAATTAAATACACTGCGTTAACATTATAAAGTAACTATTGAATTTGTCGTCTGAATGTGTTTATGTTAAGGAATACATTCAGGTGTTTTGGTAACCTGATTGTTTTAAAACAGTGAGAACATGAGTAATGTGCTAGAATTTAAACAGTAAAACTGATCCAAATACGTGGCATATGAGACGTTTAAATTATTCGTTCACTAAATCTAAAATTAAACCTGCATTTAGGTCAACAGCCTCGTAACACAATCACGTGTAAACTTATCAAAGTTTATATATTACGTAAAATTCTCTACTAATTAATGGATTCTTCATGAAGTTGGTTTAAAAAGCTTTAGGAATGATGTCTTACTCTTTTTCACAAACAGTTTAATGACAAACAGATGTCATAAAACTGTTTGATCCGAAACATGCGGCTGAAATTTTGGTTTGGTGTTGGTAACAGTGCACTTATTAGTTGAATAAAAAATATTTAAACGTAGGTAATTATTATTTTTTAATTATAGGAATTGGTTACTACTAATTGCAAATTAATTTGAATTGCTCATCTTCATGTTAGTCTTGGAATAAACAAGTATTGTTTAGGTTAAGGACCATAATGCACAGGCATAGAGCATTATGCAGATTATCGAAGAAAAATATGAATGAAGTAGTTTTTGAATTCTAATATTTCCATATATTAATAGAATAATAATTACATAAAAGATTTTGTCCCGCTATTCGGTGTTATGGTGCAATGGTCGATTCTCACCTAAGTAGTTAGCACTATATATTCATCTGTTGGGTATTAATGTTATTTATTTTTATAACAAGCCTACTTACTACTGTAAATCCTGTCAAACTCGGTCAAGTACATACTATATCTATACCGACAAGCAAGCAATCTGATAGTGGACAAATTCACTATATCTGAAATAACCGTCGTACAATTAGCGCATCTTAGTCCACAAATGTTCTTTTGTGACATTTCCCTTTTGTATACCGTAATATAAACTTTAAAAGCATTCATGTAAGAATATAATGAAATATGACCACGGATGTTAGTATACGCGCTTAAGGTGGCATTTAAAATATATTTAAAAAAAAACTGCTGATTTGTGTACCTAAACGTTACTACCGGCTAGTCACTTAGCTCTCTAACAATTGCTCTCTGTTCTACCTTAGTACCTAATTCGTGTAAACGTTTCCAACCGCTCACACTAATTGGATATGAATTTATACGACTACGACGCAAATGTTGGTTTTATGTTGATTAGTTGGAAAAATTCATGAGGAACGCTTTCACGAAATCGTATGAGACCAGCCTTGTAGACGAAGAAGCGCCACATAGTTTTATATTTTGAGGCAGTTAAGTTTATGAAAGCATTAGTAATAGCGTCAATTTCTTAAATTTAGACCCTATTATATTCAGACGAGATTAAGAGGTGACCAAATCTTAAAGAGCAAAAATCGAGTCGTATCGTCTACTCTTACGACAATGTTCAATGAGATCTTAATCGATATCATTAAAGTATTCGAATTGGAATAAATCGATAGTAAGCTGTATCCTCAGGCCATAACAATTAAAATTTGTCGCACTGTGTTACACTTGTGACGAGGCTCAAAGAAAGAATGGCTCTTTAGATATTTGACCAGCACCCACACTTTTCAAACCGAATAATGTGTGTATAGTAACATAATATTTCACGAAATGTTATTATAGAAATACATTGTATATTTTTTTACCATTCTAGTCGTATTTGCATACAGACGCTGTATTATAATGCAAATTCGGAAAATACAATGCTTCTGATATTCGTGAAATGCTAGTTTAGAAACCCGTCGGAAAGAACAATGATTTCAGTGCTTTTGCAGATAATATACGTTTTGTAGCCACTGTCTACAGCTAATTATTGATTTGTTGAACGTCTAAATTAATTATTTACACCTTCCCAGTATAAACTGCAGTAAAAATTGTCCAATTTATTGTGTAGTAATGGTAAATAAAATACTTTCTTTCTTTCTAAAAATATTGCACGTTTAGAGGCAGTCCAGAGATAAAAACTTAGAATTTATATCGATGTCGAAATCGTGTTCAATCGAATCGAAGAGACGAGAAATCGAAAATCGATGGTGAAAAACATGAAAAACTTAAGGCAATAGTATTAGCAGTAAACGCGTATGGGTAGCCATTGAGTTTACTTAAGCTTCATTAAGTATAATGATTGAGCATTGTAGCAAGTGAACAAACACATTTCGAATGGTATAATACCTATGTGCATACACGGATAATGACATTAATTGCTCATATCCATCTCGTTAATACAGGTCCTTAATTAACTAGATGTACCAACCATATAGGTAGCTTAGTGAACTGTTTCAGATAAAACCACGCTACTATACTTGGTATATTATGCAAAGCAACTATAGTCAGTTGGAATCATAATTTGAGGGAACATTTTGATATAACAGAACAGTGTGGAGTATAGAGAGATATAGAGAAAATAAAGGAATCCCTGCTTTAGGAGTTTCTTGTCTTTTCTCCTCATGTTCGGATAAGGTTTGAACAGGCAAATATAGGATAAGTACGCCACCTCATGTTTTGAATATTATACTTATTGACGTTATGTATTTATATAGAACAGAATACAAAATAGAAAATAGATTAGATAGATTCTTTCCATCTGAGTTTATAATATATTTAATAATGGTCAGAACTACTACTTACTTACTTTACCAATTTGTAAATATTTTGTCTGATTGCTCATGCGTTTTCTATTTTGGAACGGTGTTCAGACTTTAGAAATAGTTTTCATAACTCACTAGTTTCAAAGTTTTATGTTACAAATCAATACGTAACCCTACTATGTAAGTATATCTACACAGTAGGCCTGCGACTGCGTAAGCTGACACACCTCCTATGACGTCCATCTATAAATAACCATTTAAATCAATTTGCATGGATAATCTTTATAACTGCATCAATACATCCTGAAGTCACGTTTTTCAGCTGAACACGACTCATTGCTAAGTTGTCTTATATATTCTCAAATAATCTCGTAATCATACACAATAAACGTCTCAAGTCTGAAGGTTCATTTGCGTTTATCATAATAATACATTGTATATTTTTTTATTGCAATGAGTGAATATATATTCATAAAAAATAAAAATAAAATAAAAATGTATTTGCAAACAGATTAAAACATACTGAACTTTCTTTTTACGCATGATTTAGTGAAAGATTTACGTTGTTGCAATGAGAGCAAAGCAGACGACCTATGTTTACAAGGTCTTACGTCAAGGACCCGTGTCTGAAACATGAAAATTACGCAACTTATCGAAACAAAGCTGTGTATTAGGTAAAACGATATTATCTTTATGTATTGCACGATAACATAGTAACAGCGATAAATCACGAATATATCGATTGATAATAAATTATGATAGGTATATAAATTATTATTGCCTGTGTGAAGCAATATTTATCTTATATAATTTCTCCAGAGTCTATTTTGGTTTCACTGTATTTTAAATAAATATGTACTAATAATTAACGGCCAACAGTTTTTGGGAAACTTATATTTTTTTTTTATAACAGCCTGTAATTTCCCGAGATAATTCAAAATTTCCATTTGATCTAGTGCTTTTGTAAAATAATCATAATTATAAAATTAGTTTGAATGATTCTTGTTTTAGGTAGTTTTTTAAATGATTGATTACATATACATATTTTCATCCCCTATTTCAAGGAGATTGTGCTGAATTTTGGGATAAAAAGTATGCTTTGTCGTAGCTTGAACTCAAATCATGCCAAGTTTCATTTGATCCATTCAGTAGTTTCGGCGTGATTCGCGGTGAGGAAACAGACAGACATAAAAAATAACAGTTTTGGCATCATATTCGACTGCAGAGTGCTCTTCCAGAAAAAATGACAATATATCTTCAATGTACAAAATTGGGCCTTTTACAGTTTTATTATACGTATAGATATATTTCTTAGAAGAGTGAGTACTTGGTTTAGATGATGCTAAGCGGTATCTTCTGTCCATAACAACGACAGATACGAATAAGATATTCCCCTAAATAAATGAGGAAATATAAAAAAATAAGTAAATAATTTTGCGTATTCTTTTACGGCGTTATAGCTGGCTAAAATGCTGTTTTGGGAATATCTCCCCGTCTATTCTGGGAGGTGCCCTTGGGGGAGTCAAAGTTTTTATGGAAAATTACAAATTCCAACCAAAGTCGCGGGTGGGTTGAGTTAAAATACAAATTGCATCGTCTAGACTGTTGACTATTTCTTGATCGTGTATTCTTGTGAGAATCTAAAAATATACGCCGAAGTAAGCTTGCAGTCCCTTTAATGAGCGGGTTGTCTCATTGTAAATAAAGGTTCCAAGGTATGACAGCTTTACAAGGCTATTCACTTTCGATAATACACTGTAATTAATAAATACGATGGGCGTGTGTACCTATCGATAACAGAACAAATATGCGTATGTGTAATTGTTATCGATTCAATAGGATTGTCTGTGTCACTGGTGGCATAAACGACAACGTCCAAGACCCGACTCTTCGTCGTCGAAGAAACCGACTCTTGCTCACCACGCAAAGTTTTACAGCTTGAGATAGAACCCCTCGTTTTACAGGCTATGCGAATACCGGCGACGAAAGTGATGTATAACGGATAGTCATTATTTAGGTTTACAAAAGTTTACCATGCTGTCATAATTGGACCGTGTTATGCAGAAAGCAGCCACGTGGGGAAAAGTACAAACGGAGTTATAAGCATTTTTCTGTTGATGGTTGCACTTCGGTTATGTATTGATTCATATATTGTATTGGCTCATATCGCAGTGAAAAATAGAGATGGCATAGACATGGCTGTCTTTGCAAAAAATCCGTCATGTCGAAATTAGTATGGCCGCGTTTGTAACTCATTTTTGGAAAAAATACCACATGGCTGCTTTCTGCATAACTAGGCCCAATTACATCGTAAACTTAGAATTTCAAGTATCTTCTGTAAATATAGTTACTTAATTAAAATTTAAATATATTCTTTTAGATGTCGAAGTCTTGCTTTCAGATCCAGCTCACTTTGAATTGCAAATAAATATAGAGTCAGGTAGGAGAATCGTGACAAACAAATCAATGTCAGATTACAATAAAATCCCAAACCAAGATATACCATTATCAATAGATAATAACACAGTAATTTACTGAACTTTTTATGACCTAACCTAACCTAACCCTGCAATACAGGCTCTCCAGAGAAATGCAGGGGACGTCGTCACGTACTGAATTCAAGTGAAAGTGTATTTTTGTGAGAACAATAACTAAAAAAGGTCTTCGCAAATTTCCACTCAAAATATGTAAATACTATAATATTAATTTCAATGTTGTTTTATCATTAAAGTTTCTGTATTAACGTTAATCATTACAGTTATCTGAAAATAGACAGCGCTGTATGTTTGTTCCTCTTTAACTTTGGTAGGTCCATCATATAATTTATATCAAAAAGAAACTATTTTATTATTCAACTGTCACGTTTGTTTTGCTGACGACGCGACGTCCCTGATGCGTAAATATTTGGTAAACCTCGTAAAACAAACTGGACAAAGGATTTATGATGTCATTGTTTTATTTAAGTCTAGGATGGAATAGAAGATAATTTGGTATTGTAATTTCAAGAGAAGATAGAAGACAACCAAAGTGTTTAACTAACTTCTATAACTACAATTTTCAAAAATAAATCTTTCTGTTATTATTCCCTAGAGCGCCTATGGCATTGAAGAGCTATGGGTGTTTCCATGGGTATTTATTATTGTAGATTGTCGTTGTATGTTAATTCGTCATCCTGTCAGTCAGACGATTTTTTTTTACTAGTTTTGAAAAGGCATTCCTTCTCTGTAATTATATATGTTCTTATCTAAGCTAGATTTTACAAAAGATTTATATGCACTAACATTAAAAAGATGTCGAGTTTGTTTGGAACAACGGAACTGTTACATAAACTTTTTACTCATAGACAGCTAAATAATAATTCATTATCCTTGATATGCTTTTATTTTGGTATTGAATATTATTGAAAAGCCGCGCTAACCTTGTTAACTTCGACAAAAAAAATGATGTAAGCAAGCAGTAAGTGAAACTGAGATACTATACAAGTTGTAGTTAGCACTTGAGTTATTGGTATCATAAAAACTGATTTTTCAATTCGACTTTTGTTTGGAAAGTTTCAAGCCTTGAACACTGGTTGGTTTAATTACATTGATATGTGCCACTGCAGTAAGTAATTAAGCTGCCTGCAATGCAATATACCTTCACAGGTACGTGCTTACTTAACTAGTGTTCACTCATATATTAAAACTCATTTCCTAGTAGCAAGTACTGATTGAGTAGAACTTTTCCACAGACGTTATAATATAATTTATTTACTAATCGATCTTTTTGAAGTTCAAATTATTCCGTTACTCAAAAGTTACCTACTTTCATTTAATTGCTTTAAACTGTCTGTACTTGTACTTCCACTTTAACAACCTTTCTCGGTTCAGTTGAGACTCGGAGGATGAAATATTTCCGAATCGAAAAGTACCGGTTTGCCAATGTTTTCTGCGTGAAGCAAGGTTTTTTGCATATTTATATTGTTGCGAGAGGATCAACTCGCTTCTTCAGTCGTGCTTTCGCTAAGCTCAGTATGTAAGTATACTTTTTTATAGGACACTAGAACTCTTCAAGGCTCTATAAATAGTTTATTCATAAGGATTCAAAAGGTGTTATAAATTAATTGTCAATATCGATTAAATGTAATGTAATATTTAATGAAGATTAGATATCCATTATTCAAGCATCGGCACTGTTTTGCTAAAGTGTAGGGAACCTTCAACTTCGTGATGGGGATATCAGAAATCATAACATATTTATTCATAACTCATTTGTGAAAATATGAGAAGTAATTCGATAGAAATAAAGTTTTTTAATCGCAATACGACACATGTTTCATGTTCATTCGATATTAAAGTTAACATGGAAGTCATCGATTAGAAAGGAAAGCGCTTTAGCTATGTTTAAACTTACGTGTCTCGAGTACTTGACAACACGCGTGGTCAAACACATGTACCACACGAAGCTAACACATAATATCAATCAAGATAAAACCGGCTTACAATAGTTATAACTAATGTTAAGCACGATTGTAATACATCGCGTAAGATGAGCTAACACTGAAGACTGACCATATGCTTAGGTGTAAATGAAAATAGCTCACCCAATTTCCCCATCATTTCCTCCAATGCTCGATCCTTATCCATGGTGAGTCCGGTGGATTCCGTCGTGTTCCAGTTCCCAAAGTTCTGTGATTATCACAAACACCATTGATAGTGGTTTGTTTAAGCTGCGCGTCGTGTGGCGGCGTGGTGTGGACGGCGAGCGTGAACGCCGGCGGACGAGCGAATGGATGGCAAATAGTCGAGTCGAGGCGCCGCGGCGGCCGAGTGCGTGGGTCGCTCACCGCGCGAAAAATATAACCTATTGTCGAGATACCTGCCTATAGCGCAGTGCTCGCGCGCACTCCCGCCCGTTCCTGCCGACTTGGACTGCTAACTTGAAAGAAGTTACCGTCAAGGTCGCTGTGGTCATCGCATACGAACTTTGTTATAGGCACATTACAGAGAGCAACAATTATTTAGTGTCTCAGATGCGTGTCTGCAGTACCGTGATACCATTATAATACCCAATGCACGGTCTGGGAATCGAATCTGCGACCTCTCCATGTTACGTTGTACCGCATTGTTATGCTGTACCGACAGTTTTCGATTCATAGAACTGTTTTTAGAAAAAAAGGATATCTCTCTGTACCTATTCATTCTGATGAAAAGTATCCCTTAAGTGAGCTTTATCTGTATCATTAATCAGTCACTAGTACATTGTTTTGCTAGCTTTGGTTGCAGAATATAGATATGTAGGCATTTACTTACATAACAAGGAATTTGTGTCGTTGGACCAATCATTCTGATAATGTGGGTGCAATGAAATGTTATGTTATTATTACATATTATAGGTACGTCAAACAACCGATATTGACTACAAAACAGTAGATATCATGTGACGTGGGTGCGGCCGGACAGTAGATATTGGCTCACAGTGTCAACAATGCAATAAGTGAGTACCTATCTATATTGCCTGAGTGATTGCTTGAAGCTAAGCTTCAGGTCGTTGCTATGAAACAAGCTTTACCTCATGTTTCACGGCAACTTCTATTACTGCAATAAACATGAGTTTGTGTTGAAAGTAGAATATCGTGAGGAACCTACATCATGGAGATAGGAAACATCATTAGGTATGTATGAATGGCTGGCTACCGCTCTCATGTTCTGTGTACTGTGCTCTCAATCTGCGGCCAAACACAATTCAACCTTAATTGTTTTAAAATGCATTCATTTCTAAAATGTGGCACCATTTTAAGAAATTATACATTTCTTAATATATTGGTCATGAGATGACGCCATTCATCTGAGATTTTTATATCATCTCGTAGATACACGAGACTTCAGAACTCTACTCTCACATCAGATATGATAAAATAGTAGTAGTGTAATTCAGAATTATCAAAGACATTAGGCATTGTGCCATCGGCTACTGTCGACTTGACCGTGGGCCGTTCATAACCTTGTTTATGAATGTTCCCACAACACAGTCATGATAAGCAGATGTTATCATCCCGATGTAACAAAACTACGCTTAGAAACGGCTTGGTTGGTAGGTATATATAATAATATACATACATATGTACATAAAATCACGCCTCTTTCCTGGAGGGGTATGCAGAGATTGTGGTTTTCCACCTGCTACGATCCTGACATACTCGTACCTCCTTACCTTCATCCACTCTCATCACATTCTTCATGCATGCTCGTCGGTTAAGGGGACTCTTGACCTGGCCTTTTTCCAAAAACAGTAATAATATACACGCGAAGTAACATAAATAGTAGGTACACTTTAGAATTTAACCTTGTGATGGGGATAACAGAAAGTCAAGTACCAGTCTTGAAAAATAATTTTCTAAATTCATATATTAATGTATGTGTAATCTCTGTAATTAGGGTAAAATCACATTCTAATCACAAATCCATTAAGTGTAAAACGAACATTCACCGTATTTAGAAAACTATTTGTAATAGACAGAGATTACATAAATTTGTCCTAGGATTAATCTGTGAGATCCTAAACGAACTAAAGGATCTTAATATCAAGTTGAGAGTGTTAAGTGGCAAATAAATGTTAAAAGTTATACTAGTACTTTTATTAAAATTTCTCGACTGAACCGCAATTTTAATCGATTTCCAAACTATTAAACCTAAGAATAAGAAGTGTTGATTGGGGTGATGTTGAAAACGTAGCTTATATTAAACACATATTCGGATTTGACGTTGACATTACTCGAGGGGGGTCACACAGTCTGGCAGAATAACGGGAACTGCCCATGTTTTACTTGGTCCATGCGGGCGAACGACGTGAGATGCTAGCTATTTATAGATTCCAGTTGTAAAACATATTAAAAAATCATCCTCTTCTTGGTAGGACAATAAAATGCCTGATATGATAACATTTATTGTTATCTATTTCTTAACGACCAGGCTTCGACCTGCTCATGAACATGGAAAAATACGTAACTACTCACATCATACTATAATAATAAACTTAATTTTATTCATATCATGAATAACTGATGTCAATAACTTGGATACTATAAGAATATAAATCTACCTACATCTTTAGGAAAGGCATCTACGTCTTTAGGACCGTCTTATATAAACAATATTTTATATATTAGATATTTGAAGTACTTTTCGTTGTTAAGCGTTCAGCCCTTCATATTCATTATCTCATCTGCTTCTAATCCACAGAACCTTTCAAACCGGAAGACAGCGAGCCGACCGCTCCGGGGGATAAATGGTTATGGTGGCAGTACCGGGCGAACTCTATAAGCGCATAAAACATATTTAAATACTGCTCCAAATATTTTAAAACAAGTATTTTTGAATAAAATAGTCTGTTATTAAGCGCTATTTTCAAAGGGTTATCGCGATTCTACGAACAGTTCTACCATTACTATTTTGCCGCACTGTAGCAATTTACCTTAGTGCACGTAATACGGCAGGTAAATTGTAAAACTTTATTGCACCTAGCATAAGTAACGTTAATTAGGCTACAGAGGTCAGTGTCACAAACTGAATTTGCTCCGGAAGTCCAGAGGCTGAAGACGCTGCTTTTTGATTCAAGTCTGGCATTATTCTCATAGGTACTTATGTCTACTATTCTAACGTTCTTTTATATCATATTGCCTGTTCTGTGGTTGAAACCATGGTTTCACCGGTAAAAAAGTACGTTCATATAGCTTCATTTTATTAATTGCTCATTGTTCAAACATAGTCAAAATTGCATCCTAGTGAGGCAAGCCAAATTGGAATTATATTAATGGTACACGCTAGCTATAACTTCATTTAAGCAGAATTTTTTCAAGTTCCTTCAAATGTTTATCCCGAATACAACTTTACAGAATTTCGAATATTCTTTTTAGATATTTGCTTTTGCGGTAATGTACATTTTGGGTGCCTGACATTAGTTATCCAAGAGGCTTACGCTGTAGGAATTGCGATACTATAATAACAGGCGCTCTAACTAGAACTAATGTTATTAATATAATTATTGGTATTCATTTTAAATCAATTTAGAAGAGAAAAAAGAAGACCTATGTAAGTTTCTTGTCTTTTCTTCCCCACTAGGATCGGATATGGTTTGAACAGATGTCAAACTTAGCAATAAGTACGCATGTCCTTATTGAATATTAGATACCTAACTAATATATGACTTTCTAAGCCATTTCTTTAAAAATTCTACGGAAATATCCCAGGCAACTTGATGTTGAACGGTGTTGCCTTCTTTATCAACAGCAATAAAACTTGGGTCCGCTTTCAAAAAACTATCCACGTTGTACAGCACTGAAGGTGTAACTTCTTATGTGCTAGCATTTAATTTATCTTATAACCACACCCTTCATAACAGAACACAGCGATGATAGTGCACTTGATACTGTTTAATAGCAGAAATCGGTATGACAGCAGTACTACCCGAACGAACTCTGTACCTAGATTTCATGAGTTTATTTGTATGCTGAAAGTGGTATTGTGGTTCTACCTAAACCGGAAAAGGTGTATCTATTATGTATGTAGGTATGTATTATTATGAATAGTGACGTAGGTAGATGTACGTATGTACTAGTACAAAATTCTATCAAAATCCACACGAACCAACCTATTTATATTCGTTCTGTAATAAGAAATTAGGTAAATTTAATAGAAAATTGCCGGTATTTTTATATAATTCCCGTTTTCAGATTCAATTGGACATACTCTATCTAACTCAACGGAACCTTTTTAATACATAAACCTTACAAGCGATAATGCTTGTACGCGTTGATGTAATCATATAGCTGTTGACGTCCCGTGACTATGAGATTGAACTGATTAACAAGATTCACGTTGCATCTTTATTTCGATGTGCGAGCGCGTGTTGGTATTTTCTATGTACAACCAGCATACCATGAATACCTTCCGTAGCACTATAAACTGTAGTATATAGTCTGTGGTTGTAAATGTCACTGTCAGGGTGGCGGAACGTGGCGGGTGTGTCCCGCGTGGAGCTGTCTGGAGCGGGTCTGAAATACAAACTATTACATATCTACAGCTGGAGTTTCTTCTGCTTATTCCCTGGAATCCCAATACATCACAGTGGCGACGAGTGTAAACAATCAAGAACAACATGTCGATCGGAAAAGTATCTGAGTTTGATGTCAGAGGCGGCACATGGTCGTCATACGTGGATCGCTTGAACATGTATTTTAAAGTGAACAAAATCGCGGAGGAAATGCAACTTCCAATCCTTATTGCCAGTATGGGAGACGAGGCTTATGAACTGTTGGAAAATCTAGTGAGCCCCACAAAGCCGGCAGATCTAACGCTCGCTAAGGTCGTGGAGGTTATGCAAAATCATTTGCAGCCGGCCCCTTCTGTACTAGCGGAGAGGTTTCGGTTCCGGCAGAGAAGGCAAAAAGCTGACGAAAACATAGGCGACTATGTTGCCGAGCTGAAGAAGATGTCACGACATTGCAAATTCGGTGAAGGATTGAACCAAAATCTAAGGGATCAGTTTGTGTGCGGGTTGCGCAGCGATCTAATTAGGCAACGACTATTCGCCGAAGATGAATCGAGTTTAGATTTTGCGAAGGCAGTGAAGCTAGCTCAATCTCTGGAGACGGCGGAACGGGACGCTGCGGCAGTAGAGGTACGGAGCGTATCGGAGGTCGCGGAGGGCGTCAAGTTGCATGCAATGCAGGCGGGTGGAGGGCGTGCGGGCCGGGGCCGCAGCACCCGCGGTGTCACCGGGAGGGGCGGCTCCCGTGGCGCCGTGCAGAAGCGCGAGCATTCGGGCTCAGCGCAGCGTTGGACCACTTCGGCACTTAGCAACTGTAAGAGTTGCGGTGCGACAAATCACAAGCAGGAGGATTGCAGATTCCGGGACTACATCTGCAGTCAGTGCAAGAAGATAGGTCACCTCCGGAGAGTATGTGTGGTGGGACCTTCCCCCTCAGACAACAGAGGGTTCCACTATGGCCAAGCGGAGGCGGGCTATGAGTCTGCGGAGAATGAAGAGCAGGAGGACCTTGATCTGCATCAGGTGTGCTTGAGAGACTATAAGCCGGTGAGTTTACCCATGACTATTGATGGCGTAGTGATCACTATGGAGATAGATACAGGAACACCAATATCATGTATTAGTAAAGTAACTTATGACAAATATTTTGTAAGTAAGGAAATAGTACCACATAATTTGTGTTTAAAATTTTATGATGGGTCAAAAATAAAACCTTTAGGTTTTATCATGGTATCTGTGGAATGTAAGGGCAAAACAAAGGAGCTTGAACTATTTGTCATTGAAGGAGGGACCACATCCTTATTGGGCCGACAATGGTTAACAGAACTGGAAATAGTCATTCCATCCATAAGGTGTTACAATATAAATAAAATAAATGACTGTGCTAGTCAAAGTATGCAAATAAATAGTGAAATATGTTTGTTATTGGACAGGTATAAGCAGCTATTCGATGGGACTCTGGGAAGGTTCACAGGGGGCAGGGCTACGCTGCGGGTGCGTGAGAGCGCGGCGCCGGTATTCCATCGTGCGCGGCCGCTTCCATTCGCGCTGCGCGAGCGAGTTGACGCCGAGCTGGATGCAATGCTAAGCGCCGGCGTTATTGAGCCCGTGGAGTGCTCGGACTGGGCCTCACCACTAGTTCCGGTGAATAAGTCAGACGGTACGCTCAGGATCTGTGTAGATTACAAGGCAACTCTGAACCCCGCTTTACTGGTTGACAGGTTCCCTCTTCCTAGGATTGATGATGTAATGGTAGCACTAAATGGAGCAAATTTTTTTAGTAAAATTGATTTATCTCAATCTTATAACCAGATTGAATTGGATGAATCTAAAAAGTATACAGTAATTAATTGTCATAGAGGCCTGTATCAGTATAATCGCTTAGTTTATGGGTTATCCTCTAGCCCAGGTATATTCCAAAGAATAATGACAACTCTCCTTAAAGGTATACCTAATGTTGCTGTTTTCATCGACGATGTAATCATAGGAGGCCAATCAAAAAAAGAACATTTAGAAGCTTTGCAAATGGTTTTCAAGCGATTGTTGGAAAGCGGGCTCAGACTAAAAAAATCCAAATGCTTTTTTTTAGTAGAAGAAGTGTCCTATTTGGGTTATATTTTGTCTAGGGAGGGCATAAGGGCGGATCCCTTGAAAATTGAGGCAGTAGTCAAATTACCTAGACCACAGAACGTTCCCGAATTGCGGTCCTTTTTAGGTATGGCAAATTTCTTTGCTAAGTTTGTAAACAACTATAGTCAAAAATTGGTTCCACTGTATAATCTTCTGAGAAAGGATGTGGATTGGAATTGGACTAAAGAGTGTGAGGAAGTCTTTACGGGGATTAAAAATTATTTAGTCGGTTCACACATATTAGCGCACTATGATCCAAATAAGCCGCTGATTGTCACGTGCGACGCAAGCGCTGCTGGCATAGGTGGCGTCCTGTCACAGCCAAGCAAGGATGGCGCGGAGCGGCCGGTAGCATTCGTGTCCCGCACGCTTACCAGCGCGGAGAAAAATTACTCTCAGATCCACAGAGAAGCATTAGCTATAGTTTTTTGCATGAAAAAGTTTCACCAGTATATTTACGGTAGGCGGTTTACTCTAAGGACTGATCACAAACCATTAGTGTCTATTTTCGGCCCAAATACTGGCATTCCGACCATGACGGCTAGCAGGATGCAAAGATGGGCGATCATTTTATCAGCTTATACATATGATATTCAGTACGTGCGAACACACAATAATAGTGCAGATGGACTATCCAGATTACCTGTGTCAACTGTACAGCCAGTTACAGAGGTAATCCCAGAACAAACTCATTTGCATCACGCTCAAGACGCATTATTGTTAGATTATAATGAGATAAAGGGTTGCACTGCTCGAGACCAAATTTTAAGTAGGGTATTAAGATTTGTTCGAGAAGGGTGGCCTATTGAATGTGAAATTACTGGTTTACAGCCATATTATAACAGGAGAACTGAACTTTATGAGGAGCTCGGTTGCATAATGTGGGGACACAGAATAGTTATTCCTGATAAGTGCCGAGAAAAAGTTCTAAACATCTTGCATGAACCCCATATGGGTATTGTTAAGTCGAAAGCGTTAGCGCGGAGTTATGTATGGTGGGCTGGCATCGACGAGGCCATAGAAGGCATGTGTCGTGGGTGTGCTACGTGCGCGGCGCACGCCGACGCGCCGCCGCGGCAGGCGCCGCGCCCGTGGCCGTGGCCTAGAAAGGCATGGTCCAGACTTCATCTAGATTTTTTGGGTCCTATATTTGGCAAGACCTACTTAGTGGTAATAGACGCTACATCAAAGTGGATGGAAATTTTTTACGTGCCTAGCACTGCAGCCACCAGTACTATTAACAGGTTGCGGGAGTTGTGGAGTAGGTGGGGCATACCAAAACAGATTGTTACAGACAACGGTCCTCCTTTTACGAGTACAGAATTTGCATCCTTCCTCAAGAGTGATGCAGTGGAACACATATTTTCTGCTCCATACCACCCTGCGTCGAACGGGGCCGCCGAAAATGCGGTAAAAACACTAAAAAGAGTAATTAAAAAAGCCAATTTCGAAAGGGTGGATGTAATGAAAGCGTTACATACATTTTTACTATACTATCGGAATACCGAACATGCGTCGACAGGTCAGAGCCCCGCTATGTTGATGTTAGGGAGGCAACTACGTACTAAGTTAGATGGGTTAAAGCCAGATTTAGAGTCGCGGATGAGCCAAGTGCAACGCCAGCAAGTAGAATACGCAGGGGGTGCGCACCGGGGGGTTGGACCGGGAGAAGATGTTTGGTACCGTCAGTTCCTAAAAGGGGAAAAGTGGTTGCCAGGTAGGGTGGATCATCAAGTAGGTCCCTCTAACTTCAAAGTGGTAGGGAAGCAGGGAGACCAAACACATCGTCACATTGACCAGTTAAAGCGGCGGACTAGAAGTTCCTTGGTGTACCCAGAGCCTCAGGGTGACAGGGCTCTTCAACCAGGGGCAGTTGAATTAGTTCATAATCCTACGACTACTAGTGGTGAGGACACGTCCGACTATTCAAGGGCCTCGGAGCGGGGGGACGATTCGTCCCCGCTCCGTCCAGCGAGTTCCCAACCCTGTGAGCCTTCTACAGAACTAACACGGGAATCGCGGCCCGTACGCCAATGTAGACTGACCAAGCCAAATTATAAAATGTAATATCGGTTAGTGGAAAGTTCCTAAGTGTTAAAAAGGTGTGGAAATTATAGAAATTTTATTGTTATAAAACTAAACTTTATTAAGGCTTTATTAGTACCTAAGGAAATGTATTCTATAAAATAAGTGTGGAGGAATGTAGTATATAGTCTGTGGTTGTAAATGTCACTGTCAGGGTGGCGGAACGTGGCGGGTGTGTCCCGCGTGGAGCTGTCTGGAGCGGGTCTGAAATACAAACTATTACATATCTACAGCTGGAGTTTCTTCTGCTTATTCCCTGGAATCCCAATACATCACATAAACTAAGGAACCAGAGATAACTGTCCACATTTCAATAGCAAGTACGCTTGCTTACTCTACTATTAGATACTGATTTATTAATCAGAACGTTCTGCATAGCTGCGCTTTGTCAATTGCAATTTAATGAGGCGCTTGTATTGTCCATGTTTTGTTTTGGCCAAAATAACTAAATGAGCTATCTTTTGCCTCCGTATATGAACTGACCATACAGACAGCAAATTTACAATCAAAAAATATCGTGACTGATAGTAGAATCGCAAACAATAATGCTGGGCTGGGCCTAGGGCCCTATACATCTGACACTGTTGTACGCGCCTTCCATTTATTTTTTTAACATGTGTGAAAATCCAAATTAGAACAGGACAATATTTGGAGCACCAGAACAATACAAGCAGTGGTCGTATACGAAGTACTGCCGCCATTTCAGGCGCCAAGCATTAATGGTTACGCATTACTGTATTCCAATTCCTAAGGTGTGGTTGCCAGTGAAATTACAAGCACATTAGTACAGGTTGGTAATAAATGAATTGGCAAAATGTTAGTTTCAACGTAAATACTTAATATAAGGTAAGCAAAGAGGTGTGTAATATATGTGTAATATTAAGCTATTCATATTCTTATGGTTTTCACGTTTACATTCTGGTTTACGTACACCATCATAATCATGTCTCCAGACAGACGTCGGCTGAAATTAAATCGTTGATTGAAACAATTGGTCGGTTCTAATCACTAGCGGCGCTTTGTTATGTCTGGCAAATTGATAATATCATTGAGCAGCTTATGTGAAATGTTATGAATGCATATCAGTAAGATACATTTTTTAATTTTAATTTTAATTAACTTAGCTGTGGAACCACTGATACACAGTCAAAGCTAACTTTTGCAGTAGTCTTAATTCCTTATTGTTTTATGTATCATTGTGTTTCGTTCCAAATAAACTATTTATATTTAATATTTGTATTCAAAATATACTATTTGTAAGTTTTTGCACCGTAAAGAATAAAAATCGCTCATCTCGTGATAATAAATTTGAAAATAATAACAAACTTGTATTAAAAAAATAACTTCTTTATGACTGATGAAAGGATAAGGTTTTGTTTAACATATTAATTTATCTGAAAATTATTATTTTAACTTACAAGGTTTAAACCTTCATAAGAACCTTAAATGGTATTTATATGAAATTAACCGAAATTTACTAGCAAAATTAATTTAAAATACAAATAAAAATATTGGTGGACATTTCACACATTACCATTTAGCACCAAACTAAGCATAGCTTGTACTATGGGAACCAGATGTACAAGTTTACAGTAAGTAAAATACAAATATAATTTTCTTTTTGTAAATACATATTAACACCCAGACATAAAACAAACATCAATACGACAGAAATGTTTGTCTTGGATGGGAATCGAAACGACCTCCAGCTCAGAAGTCAGAAGGCAGAGCTACGAGTACTACAAACTGAACTGTGAGGCCAGTATAGTGAGGATTTAACAGCTCGTATTAACCACTCATGATCCATTCCACTGACTTCTGGTTTCAAGCTCTTCTTAAAACTCATTACCACACATGTTAGATTTTTATTATTAAAGTTTTTTCCTAATCGATGCGTACTCTACGCCTCTATTAGGACCTCGAATAGGTGTGGCAGGCATGAATAAACTAAATGAAAAATTAAGTTAGTAAAGTAAGAAATGAAAGCTTAATAGTATTATGAATCACTTATTTGAATATTTATATTTGACAAAATTAACTTTTTGGTAGAATAAAACACGATCTGGTATTAATATAAAGATGCATTTAAGATATTCGATGTAAAACATAAAAATCACTATGATATAATGCACAAAAATATTGTCTCTTATATAAAATTATTATGTCAAATGTAATATTAGTTTCTTGTAACATTATAATATTAGTTTGAACATAAAAATGCAAATGAATATTACACTCATGTGTCACAATGTGTGATAATTGGTTTCTTATGGCAGAACTCTGTTACAACTGCAACATTTCATTCCAATTCATAAAAATATATTGTCTCTATGTAAATATTTCAAAATATTTCAACAGCTAGCCATGTTTTTACAAAACCGAGCGAATTCGTGATATAGATACTTACAAAGCACATATAATACACATTAATTTGGTGAAATTCGTCTCTTTATGTCCATTGAACGGAATTATTGAAAACATTATACGTTTTAACATGTTTAATTAATATTATTTACAAATATGTCTGTTATTACGTCAACACAACAGGCCACTTTAGTGATATAACTGAATATGAACCATAAAACAACTTGTGTAAACAAACTTGAACACGAGCAATGATAAAATCTCGTCGTAATTACATTACACATACAAAACGAAAAAACCAACTTCATCGCAAGTGAACGAGAATGATGCCTCGTTATCTCCTACTTGGATGACATATATTTTTTCTCATTATTTTGTTTTCAAAACCAAACAACAGAATCGAATGTGGCGAAATTTAAAACGGACCATTTCGGCATAAAAATCTTTCGAAAGAAAAAAAATATTATTCCGTTTATAATATGAAGGAGTTATGAACGAACATATATTATATAGAAATATATATAAAAATCCGAATTAGAACCTCCTCCTTTTTTTAAGTCGGTTAGAAATAAGCCTCTCCTATTGCATTTAACTTTAAAAAGCTCTAGTTGCAAACTTCCTTATTGTAGGTTCAATTATTAAGTTCACTAAGTGCATAATAAATACCCACATACTAAGTACAGCTATGTACTAACCCCAACTAAATTCAACAGTCGATAAAGTACAGCTATGTACTAACCCCAACTAAATTCAACAGTCGATAAACTAGAGCACGCGCCTCATTATATAAGCGCTAACCTACTTATGGGGATTTTTAATTAGGTTTAGCGATATTGAAGAACTATACTTTGTTTACAAGAGACGAGCTATACTATAAGGGCGCACTTCCTTGCAATGTTATGAAAGTGAAAAGGACGCACTGTCACCGTGACTGATTATAATTATATACTGGTCAGCGGGAATGATAATATTATTTCAATATAGGAGTGTCATCATTGGTAATAAATTATCTAGCTTCAGCCCGCGGCTTACATTTTTTTCAGCCTTTAAGATATTGTTGGAGTGTTGGTAGACATCGAAGATCTAAATTAATCCGAAGTATAAGCCAGATCAATGTTGTTTAAATTTGTTAAGTTTACATTTGGTTCATTGTTTTAAAAAGTGAGTTAAACCTCACTGACTACTGATTCGCACGTCATCATAAGCTGATACAAAAATATTTCAACTAACAACACAAATGACAAATCAAAAAATAATAACACACTATTTTAGTGAACTAGTTTTCTGATACGATTTTGACACGTCCGCACCGTAAGAGAAACAGATTAGAGTGAGATTTTGAGCACAAAGTGAACGCGGCCTGTGTCCACTATTAGCGACAAACGTGCGGTTCTACAATTCCTTATTAGCTCGACTCCGCATGCAGACTACGAAAACATTTTAGTACAGAATTTTGAGACGCGGTAAAACGTGGCGCTAGTATTAACATTTTTCTAATGTACTAACAATTGAACAATTACATTGAATTTCAAAATGCTCACTTAAATATTATATTAATTAAATAGCAACTATTATACAATTTAATTCACTCATATGTATTTACCAACACATACACTATTTAAAGTTTTATTCAACACGATAATATATAATGTCATCTGATGTTCTACACTTCATCAATCATAGACAGCATCATAAGGTAGGTGAAGTTTAATCATAATGATTATTTTTTTTCATATCACAGTTTACTTGAATGAAAATATTGTGTTAAGTTAATACTAATGATTTTTTTAAGTAAAGAATAAAGATCTTAGAAAATTTTTCTTTCAAAAATAGATATTCAGGAACAAGCCTGGAATTTATCACAATGATTTTCGGAGAACATCGTCCGTAATAGAATACCTAAATAAATCAGATGAAACATAAATTATAAACATAAATTATTTTGATAGAGGTTTCTGATTTTATCGTATTACCCTCGGCTAAAAGACACATCATTACATTCGAAGGAGAGCATTTCGAAGCTAACTTGGTATAGCAAAGTTACCACAGGTTTTCAATATAACCACGAAAGTGGATCACTAAATAATGCGTTCAGATGCTTCCAATCATGCGCACTTACGCACACTATACGCGTGCTAAAATATTTGTACTCTTAATAAATACCTATGTTGACATGGTTGAGTCTTGCAAGGTGCCAACTTCGAAGCAGCCATACGTACAATAAAGTAACAATCAATTTTGCGATTTAATAATATTTGCCCTTTTCAGTAATTTGCCTTCGGATTGCGTAAAAACTATTTTACGATCCCATCACATTTTCAGGCGACATATAACTATACATTTTTTAAGCTCAACAGTATAATTAGGTAAATCTTTAACAAGAAATAATAATTATAATCATATTTTACTCTATGTTATTTAAATAAATAAATTAGGAACTAGGAGATTCTGAATTATAAATCGTATATAATCCTAAAGGCACGATCGTTAATTTCACTTTCTGAGTTTCTACACTTGAAATAAGTAAGAGCAACACATAATATGGGAACACAATGAATGATAAAAATATTGTAATATTTAACAATGATGTCATGCTATCAAGTATTTTATGAAGGAACATTTTTAACTGTATCTCTATTTATAATTTCAGAACTAAGAGTTTCCACTCAATATATGGCTATTAAAACAAAAAATACTAACTTGCACATCCTGTACTAGTCAGTCTATCGGGACTACTGATAAAACTAAGAAATTTCTTCTTTTTCTGTCCGTAGATTTCCACTTAGGTTAGGTTATTTATTTCAGATAAAAGATAATCACTCAGTTAAATAGTTTGCATAATCCAGTATTTTTGATCCTTCTTTCGATTATTTGGTCAAGAAAGGGGATTTACAGTTATAAGTTTATTTACTACCCTTTTAAAAAAAACTTAAAAATTTAATTAATTCTAAATAACATATTATTAACTAATTGCAGGTTCTCTACCTATACTAATAAATAAATTAAGCTAGGAACTTGAACGGTAACTATTTAAGTTGTATACCAAATTATAAAATTAAACAAAGTACAATACAAAGTAATAAAAATGCAGTTTTAAATAGAATAATTTTCTACAGAAATATGTAGTATTCTATAGAATTGACACAGAAGGATCACGAACCTGCACGCAACAGTCACGAACTGCAGGGCGTGCAATTAATTTATATTTGAATTATTCAGTCATTTTTTGTACACAGAGGCCGTTATAATGTTGTCTGCTGATTTTGTTTGCCGTTCGCGAGTACCGGAGACTTTTCTGAAACGCAAAAAAATTCTCGTATAGAAAACAATTCCCATGTTTGTTACGCGAGAAATACGAGTATTATGTGAGTTTACACACCTGCATCAGCGGACGACATCGCGACAGCGTGCCCATTGGTCTCAGGTCGCTCCCTGCGGCACTTTTGGAAGCGAATGGCGAACATGAGCGTCGCTCCGATCAGCGGAGAGATGCCGGCGAGGATGAAAGGCAGCTTGTAGTTACCGTGCACGCTGAACAGAAGGCCAGCCACAGGCGGTCCTATCGATAGTGGCGTAGCCGCCATCCCTAACATACACCCGATGGCTTGAGCCGCGTACGAAGCGCCGCATAGCTCGAACGCTATCGGCCCTATCAACGCAATAAAAGCTCCATCAAATATACCCATGCCTAAAGAAAGCACTACAAGCAATGGGAAAGATTTGATGAAAGGAAGAATCATTGTGAGCGTACCGATTACGTAAAACGAAATCTGCTGAAGCATAATCCTATCTATTCCCGGTTTGTCGGCCAAAAAGCCGAAAACCAATCTACCTACCCCGGAAGTTATCGCTATAGACTGCAGGGGCAAATTTAAATTGACGTTTGTAAACGTAAGTTCAATGAATCGTTTGATGTGCACGTAAGGCACAAAGTATCCGAAGAGAGCCACCGGCATAGAGAGAGCCCAAAACTTATATTTCCTATTCTTCCATATGTCAACATTAATAATGCTTTTAATAAATGATTTGCAACTGTCATCTTCCCTGATAGGTTTTATTATCATCAAGGGAGTGGGCTTGAATAGCAGGCCGCACAGCGCTACACCGAAAGCGAAGACCGCCAGAAGCCTAAAGAGCCCATCTAATCCGTAATATTTGAGCATATGCTCCATCAGAGGAGGCATGATTACTGTAAAAACTGAGCTGCCTATCGTGACGATGCCGTTTACTAATCCGAGATGCTTTCTGAAGTAGTGACCGAGGATGGCGAGTGAGGGCGTGTACGCGAAGGAAGCACCCATTCCGTACATGATGCCGTAGGTAAAATACAAGGCATCCACGCTGTGCGTAAGGAATGAGGATATGATAAGTCCGGCGGTTGCTATGCTGCCGCCGAGCACCGCTGTCAGTCGCAAGCCCAGCAGTCCGGTCAGAACCCCTGACACGGGTGAAAGGAAAAATGTTGTGCCCATTGTGAGTGCTCCCACCAAAGCTAAAACAAACAAAAACATCTATTAGCTATTGGGTGGTGCAGTTCACGTAAAACAAATCGAAATATATCATCTAGTGAAAACTCAAATTGCTGCTAATAAAACGTTTGAAACAAACGTCGCCTAACTATCTTTATTTGATCTTAATCATCCGAATCATGCGCCTACGCACCGGCATTGTTCACATGACCACAAACCTAGAATCGGGATAGGCATAGTTCATCAATTATCCCGAAACGACTCATTCAGAATTAGGACAAGATCTCCGAGTTATTACCATGACTCTTGGTTCAAATTAATGCGGTCATGAAGAATGAAGGTAAATGAACTTAAACGTAACTACGAGTAAATTTGAGTAGAAGAAAATTCTAAATTTATACATGCTATTAGTTAGGTGGACAAGTGATACACAATGTCCCGTAATCTAACCGGGTCAGTCACACTTCGCAGCCAAAGTACACTGGAGATACATTCTTCCTCAACAAATTCATATCAACAAAATGATGATACAAGCCAAACTGGACAACTTTGGCTTCTTCTTCTTCGAGTCACCGGTTCTGTCGAACCAGTGTGGTGAAAGGATTGTAAGTGCGCCTCAAAGAGGCTCCTTTCGTGCACTCGACACATGTCTTCGAATTTTTAGTTCTAGGACATGTCGGTTTCCTTCACCGTTTTGAGAACGTGACATTCGCACATAAATCTTTCAATCGAAAAACTCATAGGTGCACGTCGGGATTTGAACCGGCGACCTCCAGATTGAAACTCGAGGGTCAGTACCGCTAGACCACCACGCTCTCGTTTTCAACTTTGGCTGAACACAGTAGACACCCTATATTTGTAGTTGCTGTAAATTTGTATTATGTCTAGATAATATGATTTACTTTTTTCAAATTACAAGAGTATTTTTTTACATTATAATCATTTACAAAAAAAAATGTACAATTATATTATATATACAAATTTGGTATCTAAAGACCATTACCAATGATCTATAGAGAGCTCACAAAATTCAACTGATTCAACTCTACCGGGTAGAGAAATGGTTCAGTTGAATTACTTACACATTTATAATTATGTAAGAAAAATCCATAGTTATATTCGATCTAATGAAAAGGATTTTCAATAAGTTTTACGAATATAATTTAATTCTACAGCGCGTTATTAAACCTGATATTTCATCACAAGCTGAAAGTTTTATTGTGGGCTAAATTAACACATTAAATACATCGACATGACGTCAGAGTTCCAGGAGTTGATTGAAATCCATCTCAACAGTCAATCTTTTTCTAATTTCTGGTCTAGATAACAGATAAGATATTGATAATATTTAAAGTAAGTACTTAAAGTATACAGGGTCGCTTCGGTGGAATGATTCCAAGCGCCAGATCAAATGAATAGTTGCAGTAAGCAACGTAATACAACAATAGAACATCTAGAAATTAGGTGATAAAAAACACTATTTAAAAAAATGAACATATATATATAAATATATACAAGATATAGAGAGATGAGTTGGCGGGCCACCTGATGGACAGTGGTCACCGTCGCCCATGGACATCTGCAAAGGCGACGCTGATGCGCTGGCGGCCAAAAGAGATGTTTTATAAACGTTATGCTTCCCAAGTTTGACCCGATCTGCGTTAAATTGTGATAACGTTAACAATGGCAAGCGGCATGATTTAGGCAAATGATTACAATGAGTTCGCATTAAAATAATGATGAAATTGAGCGTAATCATGTGGCCTTCGTCGCGGCCAGCTATCGCGCCGCACACTTCAAATGGCGCCACATCACAATTTTAAACGCAATCATTGTGGAAGACAATCATTCTATTAACCGATTTCGCAGTACGGTTTGAGTTCACGCTGACTACACAGGCTACTAATTCATCTAACATACTATGAAAGCTATTGAATATAATATGAAAGCTACCTACTTGGAAATTTCAAACAATAGTGTAGTAAGTAAGTACTAGATCAATTGAAAAATGTTACGTATTGGTAGTGCGTCATTTGTAATAATATACGGAGCTCTCATTATGAAATCTGCATACTAACTAAACATACTTCGGTACTTTAATTAATATGACGCACAATAATAGGTACAGTAAGTAACTTAGCTGCGACGAAAAAATTATTTAGGTTGTTTACATTATTTCATAGATTTAATATTATATATTAATCCACTTGATAAAACCAAACACAAAACTAACTCGCGAACTTCCTTTCAGGATAAATTACCACGCAAAATGTAGTACCTACTAACTACCAACAAATGCATACTTATTTCGGTCTGTACAAAGTGATAATTAAGGGCTATTGACTCCGGCTTTAACTGCCAGCGAAATATCATTAAACATTTATAAAGCAGTGGAACCAACTCTGGGCAGTATTCTTCCGAAGAATAACTGCCACCATACCCATTTCTGCCACCAAACAATATTGCTCAGGCATTACTGTTCCGGTTTCAAGAGTGCCAGCGGCGACGGCGCCGGTCCCGTGAAATTCGAGGCTCATGAGAACCGAATTTACAGTATCTACTGGCTTCAGTCGGTATAGGACGCAATGCGTAGCGATTAGCGTTCTCTTAAAAATACAGTCATTGGTCGTTCCCTACTTTGATAACATCATTGGTATGCCGGGTAGCTTGAATTCATCAATGCTCTCATGGTTTTTGTAGAATCCCATGAGAGAATTAGTTTCATTATAAAGAATCATTCGTTACGCTCTGGATGTTATATCCAACATCGACGTGAATATAATTCTTCGGGCTCTTACAGCACAAGTAACTATTCTCATTCAATATTCTATTAGATATTATAATTAGTAGAATAATAATAAATAGAATAAGTATTACAATAAAACAAGTTATACTTCTTCAAAATTTTTGTTTATATTTGAACTAAACCACGTACAGATCAATTTTGCGCTAGAGTAAAGCAAAATAGATCACAACAATGTTCAATCCAAGAAATGGTTTTGGATCAGATATCTTGGATATTGACCAATGTAATAGCGTAAAGATCTAGGGCGGCAGCAGCTTACCGAATGAATAAATACGTCATTCACAAGCTCAACAGGCAAGCTATTTAAATAGAATACGGTAGGTTGTACGGAAAGGTAAGTACTATTCATTAATTCTCTTTTCAAGTTTTCTGGGCCACATCATATAATACGATGTACACAGTGATTTTAATCAGGTACCTTGTTCTAACGGGTTATTACTGAAATATTAACTACTGCAAATGTACCAAATAAATTTGAAGAACTTAGTTTTACATATATGTAGTTGCATAGAATTAAAAATTAATACGATTATAGGTTTGGTAGATGATCAGTATCTCTAGATGTAGGAGGGTAGGCACAACGCAAGATCATGTATTATACAACGAATTGAACACAAGACTGATAGGTAAATTGATACTTTTGCGATCGTCTTACATCAGGAACTCAGATAGGTTTCTCAGTATTGGTTAATTATTTTTTTGCCCAGAGATGGCTGTGTGAAAACCTTACCATGTAGCTAGAATATAGCTTTTAGTATTCCTGGCGTCTTCTGCTCAAGAATGTCATAATCTAGACCTTGAGCACAGCCTTCTTTACAATGTATTGCTCTAACGGTAATTATAACAGAGACTGTTATATAATATGTTTTCACAAAAAATAAGCAAGATACAGTAAGAAAATATGCTAAACGTAAATTTGCACCAAACAAGAAAAACAAAGATGCGTTATTTTATTTCTCAGTAAGTATACAGTATATATATATATATACTTTCGAACATATCGTCAATCTCCATGATCCAATTGAAATCTACATTTGTCTTCGCTTATGATTGAGCTCTTGGATACAGTTTAGGACGGGTAAAGGAATCGTTTTCAACAGAATATGGGTAAAAGGAAGGAAGGAGATAGATGGAAGGGTAATGGAATGGAATAAGAGTGCCATATTATTTTAGTCAGAGTTTAGTCGAGTTACTTTCGTGAACTTCGGAACTTTACAAAATATTGAAGTAAATTCAAAGTAACAATTTGTAAAGCTGAGTTTATTGCTGTTTTATATCTATACTGTATGGCTGGATACAGGTTTTATCCTAACTCCAGGCGTACAAGATGAAATCCCACTACGCTAAACCCAATCTTATGCTATGACAAAAATCCAAAATGCGGTGAGGCTCACCAACTTTATAACGGCATCATGTTCGTTCCTTTATAATATATTTCCGAATATGCAGGAAAAACTAAGAATAATTTAATGAAAATTTATTCCGCTAATACTAATTTATTTTATACTGTGGAAAAACAGGCGTCAAATTTAAGAACAAGTTCGCGTGACCAATTTTTTTTTTTTTTATGTTATATAATTACAGAACGAGCTGACGGCCCACCTGGTGTTAAGTGGTAACCTCAGCCCATAACAAGCGATGCGGCTTGGGTCCTCCCCTACTAGGCACGACAAGACCCAAGTCGCAACGTATGCGCCCGTAACTCTGAGACGTGTAGGTGGAATGTCTCTTGTGCCTGTAATTTCACCGGCAACCACACCTTTCAAACCGGAACACAGTAACGCGAAAGCGTTACTGCTTGGCGGCAGAAATGGGCATGGTGGCAGTACTTCCCCGGACGAACTTAACCAATAGTACTAATTACGACTAATTGATATTTTTCAAGCCAGTTCTTTATAATATTTATGTTAATAAAGATGTCGACGTTTCTTCTCAACACTAATACATTTGCCATTTTTTGTTCCGGTCCTTCCTGATCGGTTTTGAAGTTGCCAATACTGACATGAAATTGGATCCGTTGACAAAGTATGAGTGTCCACACGTCAAGATAGAAAATTGCACAGTCCGTACGTTACGTCAGTATTCCATAATAAATCAATTAAATAGAGTAAACAACACAATGAAAACGTTAGTTTTAGCAAACTAAGTATATGCAGCTGTAAATCTGTAACTCATATAACATTTTCATAACAATGAAAATACGCAACCATTTAAATTACGCACTCACTATAAATTATTCTGTGGTACTGATAACCCAGTCAAGCTGCCCTCTAACAAACAAAAACATATTGAGATAAGACCTCACTTGTTTTGCACGTGGCAGGCTGATAGTGTGTATTGATTTAAATAGGTTACTTAATACACCCTGTACTGAAGTGGCAGGCAACTAGGCTACATTATTTAAGTTAAAGGTACACAAGTTGGCAGGACTGACAACAGCATTTGTATAGGTGCATTAATTTTCAATGGCGCAGTCATATTTGTTTAATATGCATATTTGCAAATTAACTACAGTCAACAGATTTCATTATAGGGCGTATTGTTATGCACTAGGCCTGTGGCTAGGTAACAAGATTACAGAAAGTTTATAGTTTAATTTAAAGCATGTGTCTTTGATAATGTAGATGCGACTTTGAATAGGTTTGTTTAGTTCATAAAATTAATGTACTCCAGCTATTGGCTCAAAGTATGTAGGTATGCACTCAATATTGCTGGCTGGTTTTAGTTAATAAAATAATAATGTTAGATCTTTCATTAAGTTTTTTTGGCGGTTAATGTAGCCAAATACTTAACATTCAAATCTACATTCTGCCTAAGATTTTCACAGCTACCTTGCGATGGCCTGGGATAGATACATAATATGGGATAATATTTGTTAATACTGTTAACTTTAATTCTACCAGTAAACTTTGAACTGCACTAAAATATAAAGCTTATCCAATTAAATATTAGGATCAAAAGTTCATCAATATTTATTTATTCGTATATAACATTTCAGTATAGTGCCAGGTTTGATAATGAATAAAGATAAAAAATATGATTATACTGGAGTTAAAATAATTTGGAGACAAAGAAATTTTTATAATATACAAACAACAACTTTGAAATTCATAAGCCTGGGAAACCAGGGATAAACTTGTATAATTAACAGAACTACAGCATTTTTGATTGTATGTGTTTAATAATCAGTGACAAAATAGGAATATTTAGGCAAGCTTACTAAATAAATAAATTATTTTACAGCCGAAACAACACTTACCAGCTCGACTTTGCGAATTAGAGACTCCATCGTCCATCAACTGCTTCTCCAGGACTGTGTATATCACACTGTAGGAGTTGATCACTCCGAACAACAGGCCATTCGTGAGGAAGGATCCCACCATGACCGCGTAAGCCCTGCAGCCCCCGTCAGGAGGTCCTTCCGCCTCATCGAGCCGTGCGTTCCCATTCCTCTCAGATTTATTATTTGTTGCCAATAAATCAGAATTTTCACGAGGCTCGGAGTCCATCTTCGAAGAGAATCAAAAAGCCGCTGACGATACGGTTTCATAAGCACATGGTGCATCGAATTATCGCTCTTCGGAATAAATGTGTTGATTCCATTCAGCAGCTGTTATTTGAAAAACAAATATTACTTTATGTCGTACAAGTTGTTACTTAGTACACATATTTTTAAAATTTAATATTCATTACCGCAATTCAATAAATATATTTACAAGTTTAAAACTCTCGGTACGACACACAGGCCTGACAGGCCAATAACCAATAAGATTTAAAAACAGTTCATTGACTGACGGACTTGATTTGTATTTTCACCAGACAGCTGGCTTTAGTAAAAATTGAATGAAAATGACAGAGATAGTCAAAGTCAAAGTCAAAACTTTTATTTCCATAGAATTCATAAAGAAATGGCTTGGAAACGTCAATATTATTCAAAACATACCAAGGTCACGCGTGCTTATTGATAAGTTTGATGCCTGTTCAAACCCTATCCGATAGAAACAGATGTTGATACGTTAACCACAAGCTATTCAAAGATAAAGTAAAATGTTGGGTGAGCAGCTCAGGTCTGGGGTTCGGCGACTATTTATACGGACAATTATAAAACTTACAAATGAGAAGACGGACGTTAGACCAGGCGGTAATGGATGGAGGCCAATTAATTATAGTCGGCCACAGGGCTAACAGTACGAAGGGCGGACGTCATTGTTCAAATTACCGGCAAACAATGGTCGAGGACTACAAGGGACCGAGAAGAATGGATTACGAAAGAGGAGGCCTATACCCAGCAGTGCGTGCTGACAGGCTAAATGATGATTACAAAACCATTGATTAATTTGGGAAGTCATAATACGAAGTGCGATGACTAGCAACTGGCTACTTTTCGCTGTAATACAACCGCAACTAATAACAAGTGGAGAGTTCAACTAGTTAAATCTTGAAGCTTTGACTAGTGTAAGCTTTATGTATATCAATTAACTACAGCAATAGAACGGTACACACGTGAAGTTTTGCGTGAATTGAAGAGAAAAGAGAAGGAAAAGTTCGCATAGGTTTGGAGGTTTGTCCGAGAGCGGAAGTTGGACGACACTAGATCCTAGATCACTAACATCGAGCGATCAATCAATCAATCAATACGAATAGCGAGGCTATTATATAGGTGGACCTTTCAGTAGTTCAAGACGACTTGTAGAAAGCCCGATTTATAAAATAATGAAGAACAACCTATACTAAATTTTTAACATTGTTATAAATTAAGATAATATTGTTGTCGGGATCAGTAAAAATGTATCTCTCTCACGAGTGTCACTGTCAAACTAGGTCAGGTTTGAGTTTGAGGTTAGAAATAAATACTGCTTCGTTTACGTTGGTCAAATTTATCGATGATAAATCTAATTTTGAAGAGAAGTATGACGACGAATATTGCCAAGTTATTCAAGAATGCTGAAAATGCGGAAGGAAAAATAATAGATATGAAAAACTGGGTCAGTTTGAGTCAATATAAAAATTTAGTTTCGGTCTTCTTTTCTGACCGCTGCTTTGTTTCAGGTGGAAAATTTAAAACGGGTCAAAATCGAAGAGAAAATCAAAGAACTCACTGAAGAAAATAAAATCCTTGCTGCTAAAGTTGAAGCAGCGAAACATGAGCTGATCAAGCTTGAAATACAAAATGGTAAAAAACAGTACCCAGTGCCAGGCAAAGCAGCAGGTGATAATAATGAAAATACGGTAACCAACGCATCTGCTTTAAAGTCTGACCCGTCAGACAACACTGAAGCTCCGCCTATTAGGAAAGAAAAAAAGGAAAAGAATGCATCCAAAAAGAAAACAGGCGAGCCTACAAATGATGTTGTAGATGTGAGGAAATTAGACTTTAGGATTGGAAAGATTGTTGAAATTAACAGACACCCTGATGCAGATTCATTGTATGTAGAAAAGATTGACTGTGGGGAGGAACAGCCTCGCACAGTAGTTTCTGGACTTGTTAATCATGTTCCTATTGATGAAATGAGAGAAAAGATTGTGATGGTTCTCTGTAACTTGAAACCTGTCAAGGTAAGGTTGAAAATGCTATAATTTCATAAATTCTTTTAATCTCATACTGTTACCTAATACACATTATACATTATATATACAGCATTATCTACAGACTGGGATGTAATAATTTCATAGACAGTGTTCAGTAGAATATTGAATTTAATAACAGATAATTTACTACATATTATTAGATGGATACATATGGATGGATATGTAACTCAACCAAGTCTACTGCTAGTCCTTATCTGACAAGGGAGTTATTTGCTGACCAAAATTTATGTGTAGGCAGGTGATAAAATATCTCAACTACTGACTAGAAACCACTGTTTATAAATATTCTTACTTATTTGTAAATTAATATTGGAATTTCAGATGCGTGGAGTTACCTCAGAAGCAATGGTTATGTGTGCGTCATCACCTGACAAAGTGGAAGTCCTGACACCTCCTCCCTCTGCTGCCCCTGGTGACTTGGTTCATTGCGAAGGTTATCCCAGAGAACCTGAGGCTATACTGAACCCTAAAAAGAAAATATTTGAGACCTGTGCACCTGACCTCAAGACTAATGATGATAAAGTAGCATGCTATAAAAATACTCCCTTAGCGATTCCTGGAAAAGGACCCATCACTGCCCCTACACTAAAACATGTAAATGTCAAGTGAATGAAAAATAATCTAAGATTGATGTTGTAAAAACCAGTGTTTTTAAATGTTATAAATAAAACAACAATTAAGCATTGTCAACAATGTTTATATTACAATCTATGGTTGTCTATACAACAATTTGCAGCACTATTTGTAATAGTATTTCCATTTTGGATATAGAAAAATAGACAGATGTGATGATATAGCTTTTTAGACCAAGACCACAAAATATAACTAAATATTTTTTATTATGAGTAAGCACCTTAACATGTACTATGTATTCATGTTGTGGTCCTGTTTACTTGGGTTATTATTACAAAAATATTATGTCACTTTAGTAACCTATATATATATATATATACCCGCCAGCTCTCCATGGCGCCAGAAACAATAAAAAAACCAATTGTCTCCAGGATCATGGAAAGCGACGGGTTAACTCCATTCTTGTACATAACAATGTGTCGCCAGTTAATAGGAAATACTTTATAATTAATTAACAAGAGTGCTGGCAAGCTCCAATTTGGTGTGCCTTGTAAAACTACTCAAATTCTACTATTTACAACAAGGTGCAATCAATTTCATGACTCCATAACAAGAGGAGTTTAATGTTAGGTCATTAATATGACTAATAATTTAGATAACAGGCATCACCTATTGTGATTATTATGATGCTGGTTCTTCTAACGTGAAACAAGATGGTTTATGATCATTACAGAGCAAGTTATTTTCTCTTTATTGAGTAGTATTATGCAACATTTTGAGATTGACATGTTGTCGTGCTGTTTAGCGTACACTGTTGACGCCTACATGAATGTTAACTTTTGTATCATTTTTCTATCATAATGGTCTGTTGTGATCTGCACGGAACCTTAAAATACGTTTTAAATTTTATTATATTATACATTGTGATTTTCGTAAAACATCTTTGGCTTGAGTTAAAAAAAACTAACGTATAAGTGTCCCAGTTATTGACGTCGACGTTTATATATTTTTTTATCAAAATTTTCTCTCTGAAAATATTACTTATGCAAACTTCTTTGACATTCGCGTGTACTGTAATAAATACAAGATTGATTTCCTAGCTTAAAATATATTTTAAGCTTCTTAAACCAAGCTTGTAGATATTGTATGAAGCTTTGCTGGCGAAGCATTTATGTACATCAGTGTTGACTTCACGATAGTTCATATTTGTGTACAAAATGAGCATAGCTCCTCATGCGTAATAGAACACACTTTTTTCAATGTTATCAAGAGATCAGATTGCCCACCTCCTGTTAATTGGTAACTTCTGCCCATAACAAACGATACGACTTCGGTGTTCCCCTACATAAGTAGAACAAGACAATTGGCATCGCATGCGTAGCTCTGAGACGTCTGAGGTGGAATGTCTTGCGTGCCTGTAATATCACCGGCAACCACACCTTTCAGACGGAGCACAGTAACGCGAATTCATAACTGCTTGGCAGTAGAAATGGCTGGCGCTACTTCCCCGGACGAACTTGGCGTAAGTTCTACTGCTACTGGAATAATTCTTTTCTGGTGGGCGAACTGATATACAGAAAAGATAATTTCGCCTTTGTCTGTCTAAAACTGGGGCGCACTGTACAGTTGTCGGTGGCAACAGTGTCACTAAGTTACTTATCTAGATATGTATACCACAAGTAGAAGGCGAACGATAAAATTCTTACGTCATTACTTAATAATAACACGTAACAGCTTATACGTATCGCGTTAACAGTATTATATAATTAAAATTCAATTCCATCATTTGATACTAAATTTACTTAGCAAGACGTATTTAAAAATTATATATTGTAACAAATCTAATGACAAAACAGTTCTATTTAGTATATAATATATATATATGCTACAATAACCTACTACTAGCAGTAACAATGGGATGTAAAAGAGTACTTAAAATATCTTTCTGTCTTGAAACATTTAAGGAACATTTTTCCTATATGTTCTGAAAAGTAGGAAAAATAATTATTAATATAATACCAAAATAATACATGAAATATGTCTAATTTAGGTATCCAATTCCTTAATACTGGCTTAATAATTTATTCTTATGTGCTGTACCAAAAATCAACCATTGACTGATCATTCACACCGATAAATTACAAGGCAATTACCCAATTTAATTAGAAAACATGGCATTACTTGAAGGAAATCATAGCCACAGCAGCATACAGGTGTTATAAAAAACATTTCCATATAGTATACTCAGTGAGATCTAAAGACGAAAATGTGAGACTAAAATTAAATAGCTATGAGTTGAAAGAAAATAAACAACTTACAATGAAAAAAATAACTTTTCTATAGTATTTTCAGTTAAGGACTTTTTTGTATAGGTTACAGCAGTATCTCATTTTACACTGTAGTTTATGAAAAACATTACCTTGTATTTTATCATTAAATCATTCTGAAACTACTTTTACTACAGAGAGCAGAGAGGTGGAGGCATGCAATGCCGGATTGGGAATTGACGGTTGAATTTTCAACAATTCACTCTCTGTGGTGATAGCTAGCCAGTCAAGCATTAGCATTTGCCCTACCGCCGCGCCGGCGCCGCATACAACGCAAATTCCAATGGTATTATTATTATTAAGAAAAAATATTACTCCAATTAGCCTCATAGTAATCTTCTAAACATCTCAAGCTGTATAATACTAGACATCAAATAAATAATACCATCTCTAAATACAAGTATTTAAGTAGCACCTAACAAATAAAACTAAAATTTAATATGATTAAAATTGATAAGGTAAAGCATGAAAATGGCACAATTATTAAATATTTTAATAAATCATATTTTTTTTGTGTAAAACAACAGTCTAAATCAATAAAGAAATAAAAACGATAACATTTTGATTTTGTGTCAGATTGATCGCCCTTTCTGTGGGCGTAATATATCAAGTTATGCCTAACGTAAAACAAATCATTCCACACTACTTATAATAAATAATTATGCCTTTGGCTGGATTTAATAATTATAAAAATAATAATTGAATAATTTATGTTGCACTAATTTGCAATTTAGGCCATAACATGATATGAAAATAATACTTACCTAAGTACAACATTTGTAAAAATACATTTTTAATATTTGTTTATATGAAATTGCCTCGTACAAAATATAAAATATTTTTTCTTGTTTTCCTACACGTAAAACTTATACGTTCGATGACTGAGTTAAAACTACATGATTTAATAATATTCTTATGGATACCATCTTATAAAAAATGTTAACAACATATAATTTGAACCACACTACATAGAACCGATAGTCACAAAAAGAAGATATCCAGTAAAATGATTAAAACCGAATCATGTATTACAAATTTGCACTCAATGAGTACATTTAAAAGAAATATACGGAGCGTCCCAGTTTCAGCAATAATGGCTAACATGACGCATTGAAATACCCGAGAAAAGTCCTCGTGTATACTAAAATACAAAAAAAAAAATAGCAAAACAATTCTGAAAAATGTATCCGGATCATTTACTTAAAAATAAAACAAGTTAACTGTTTTATGACGTTACTGGTAAAAGAATAAATAGACTGCCATAGAAAGTAATGAAACTTGAAACAATGATATGTAGAAATGCTGCATACAAAAGGGACCTCATCGGATACACAACATGTGACAAAATAAGTTCTTGTATTTGGATTATTGAAACTAGGACACTATTAACATTATTCTAATACTTCGAGACTGAGAGACAGGTGGGGAAGGTACTTTTAACAATTTCTTACAATTGTATATATTTTGAAGGAAGACTATTCTTTATATTATGCACTCTTATTATGTATCGTAAAGTATTGATCAAACAATAATTTTCACTTCATTGTGATTGGGTGACAATTAGGCATGTTTTTGAGACAATTGTAAAAGTGATGTGCCATGTACCCGAATTGTAATATTCTGTATTATACACTCATTTTATAAATACACATAAAAAATTGCGCAGAACTATAGAAGCATGATTTATAACAGTTAATATTAATATCCTAAGTAAATAGACTGTATGTATATGAAGATTGTATAACACCAAACGTGAAATAGGTTGGAATATCGTACAATATCTGTTATACAAAATACAAAAATATTTTAGCGATCGGTTCTAAATAAACTAAACGAAGGAAATTCGTTAATATATTAATGTAAGAATTTATAAAAAAATAATTCATTTTAATTTTATGACTATTACAATAATGACGTCCATACTACTCGAGCAACTTTATTGGGTTGAGATGTACGCTGAGCCGCTGAAGTCGTAAGACGACAGAAAAAAAGAGTTTATTTCAAGAAACTTTCTTCCAATTATTCATAATTACATTAAACAAATGGATCATGTTTACAGCGGCCAAGCAACAGCACAAGTCAATAATTAATTCTAAGTTGATGTCATCTATATCTATATACGTACATACAAAGATATGCCCCAATCGCTTGCTACAAATCTAACGACGCTTTTGTTCAAACTTGGACATAAGACAAGGTATCTCATAATCAAGGTATAAGGGCCATCTCGTAAATGCAAATCTTTTCAAACATTTACTTTAGTTCTCTCGACTATATTAGCGAATCTTGAATTCTTATTTATTTGGCAATTTGTTCGTATCGTATACCTTAAAGTTGGGTAGGTGGGAATCGTTTTTGGGGCTTGTTGCGTCGCTGCGCGAGCGTCGACTGGGAGACCGGTCCCAGAACTTGCGGCGTCATCGGCGAAGACGTCAACGCCTGAAATTATACACGAGTTTAATTAGAGAAGAGATAATTATACGGCATAGGGGTACAGGTCTGTGTTGCCTGCGTCTGTCTCTTTTCATTCATTATCGAGGAAAAGAGATGCATCATTCTTAGATACGTTGTGTTCGTTCATGGCAACGGAATCAAGACCGTTGATGTTTGGTCTCCTCGCCGACATGTGAAATGGTTGCGGTCCCTATCAACATTTGCAACCTTAGGGGTGCAAATGCGTTGCCCGATGGAACATCTAAATTTCTCCTGAAAGACCGACATCGTAAATACTGAAAACCTCAAGAGTAAGTTCATTTCAAAATTGATTAGTGTCAGACAGAAAGGAGCAGCTAAAGCGAGATGTACGACAAGCCCACTTGACATATATAATCACGATGCAGCAACGAGGTTGAAAAGCACTTGAAAGGTTCCTCGTTGTAGATCCGAAAGAACACACTGAGTTTCAATGTCTCTCCGCTGACTCAATGGCTCCAGAGGGTCGGTAAATGTAAAGGTAAATGGGGTCCCTGATGATTCTAATGACTCTCCTTGCAGAGAATGATTCAAAGCGATGCAGCTGGTATTTGGTGGTACCGTTCCAAAGGTGTGAACAATATTCCAAGTGTGACTTTTTATAGCAACAGACCGTCCAAATTTTTTGGAGGTTATTACGGGCTCCCAAACTAGACCTCGATAGAGACATCGACATCTAAGATCCATGAAATCGAAGAGCGACCGAAAATGCAATATATTTTTGGTTAGATGGTGATAAGTACCTGGAATGTGAGATCGAGGGCGCGGCGCAGGTCGTGCGGCGCGGGCGCGTCCACCTCGGCGTGGGCGGGCGGCGGCGCGAGGGCGGGCGCGGCGTGCGCGCGGTCGCCGCTCAGCCACGTCTCGCGGACGAGCTCGCCGGCGCGCGGCCGCGACGCCGGCTCCAGTTGCAACATGCGCCGAATGCAGCTCCGCGCCTCACTCGATACGCTGCGCCAGATGCCGTTCGATAACTCTACCTGCATTTCATATAATACTAATCAATACATATTATACAGTCTCCTGTATAGCCTAAACTAACAAACTAATGTACTGATTTTGATGGTGCGAAGTCAGTACTAGTCGATACTGTTCAATAAAAATCGTTGAGTATGTTGGCAAAAAGTGGGTGAAAAGAGCTGAAAACCGCTCAGTAGAGCTTAGTAAAATATTATTATGTCAAGCAAGAGACTAGGTTTTCGTTGTATATATATTGCTATGTTTGTAGCTTAGGAAAGCGTCAATAGTTTATGGATAAAGATATATTGTTTATTGGTCGAAATTTCATATCGCAGGGCCCAACTAGCACCTATCTAAGGACAGCTTGTACTATGGGAACTCATAACTGATAGAATACCTATTGGACACATACCTATAGCGTAGAAGACAGAGTTATAACCAACTGAGCTGTGAGGCCAATTAAATAGGACGTAGCGGCAAATCGAGTGTACCATGCCGTAACGGGCCAATATGTAATAATTCCTGTGTGTACACAGGCTTTCCTTCGGCAAGCAGGAATGCATTTGTGTTATCTACCCCAGCAGCCTAATTTCGACTGGTAAACGTCACATCGTGTAACATTTTTAGTTTTACATGTATATATACATACATAATTATATGTATTTTGCTCACTGTTGAGAATTAGGTTCTACGCTTGTAAATGTATCAAGGGTACATAATGATAACAATAATAAATATATGCATTACTTACTTTTCCAGACTCAATTCTGGCCAGAATAGCTTCAGGAGTATCGTCTCCTGCTGAAGCGAAGGGTGTCCGTCCAGACAGCATTATATACGCTAAAACACCTGTTAAACGAAATTGATATTAATTTAAAATTATGTCATAAAGATGGGCAAAATGATATAGAAACTTTTAAGCCAGTCGTCCATTTTAAAGTTTCAACTCAAAGTACGTATTCATTTATTATTCAACTTCATTTTTAAGTGGTTAAATACTGGAACGAGCTGAGGGCTCACCTCGTCTTCATCTCTCTCCATAACAAGCCATACGAGTTGGGCCCTCGCCTACTTAGGTAAGATAAGACCCAAGTCACATCATATTCTCCCGTAACTCTTGAGACGTGAAGGGGAATGACTCATGTGCCTATAATTTCACCATTCAGAAAAGCGAATGCATTACTGCTTGGCCGCAGAAACGGATATGGTTACAGTACTTCTCCGGACGAACTAGGCATAAGTTCTGCTGCTACTGAACATGCTCTAGTCGAAAGCAGTAACACTCACACTGACATTTTCGCCCTCTATGTAAATATTCAAAATGGCCCATTCAAATTATTCACTGTTATTTAACTTTATAGTTTTAGTCCAAAACCTTAAGTCATTAATCTTCTGAATCGAAAATCGGAGCCCGTACCACTATTCTACCACGCTCTCCCACATCTCATTGTTCAAATCAAAACTATAAGAAAGTAATGCCGCGTTACCCAAACTCCATATATCGCAGGCGGCGTCGTAGCCCGCCCGTTTTAACACTTCGGGCGCAACAAAATTGGCCGTGTAGCACGGAGTCATCAGTAGCCCGTTCTCGGCGCGCAACTGTTTAGCCAGCCCGAAGTCCACGAGACGGATGTCTTCTGGCCTCTTCTCCGATGTGGCGAACAGTATGTTCGACGGTTTTATGTCTCTGTAATCAACAAAAGTCAAAGTCAAGGTCAAAAAGTTTATTTCCATAGAATTCATAAAGAAATGGCTTGGAAATGTAAATAATATTCAAAACATGAGGGCACGCGTACTTATCGCTAAGTTTGACGTTTGTTAAAACCCTATCCGACACTCCACGGGGAAGAACAGTCAAGAAATCCTTAAAGGAGGACTTTCTTTTTTTCGCGAGCACGATCCTTGTAACAATCTGAGTACTACGTAACATTTGACAATAATTTAAAAACATACTGGTATAGTCCTAATAGCTCAGTTGGTTGTAGATATATTTTCTGCGCTTTAGATAGGACGCTTGTTCTCTGGCTGGGTGTTAATATGTATTGATATGTAAGTATTTACAAAAGAAATATATAAGTTTTCTATCACTGATCTAGTTCCCATACACAAGGTATAGTTAGTTTGGGACTGTGTGTGAAATGGAGTATCGGGCTCCGCGGTGTCGCCACGTATTTAATATTATTTCTCCTATTAATTTATTATATCGGCTCTAGCCGAAGACGAAATGGTATTTAACGGGCTGTTATAAGTTACAGTACGTCACAACACGTACTGTAACTTATAACAGCCCGTTGTTGTAGATGTAAGATTTTGTTCAATATATTTTCATCCAACTGAGAGAACTTTGTACACTGAGTTGTCTACTAATTATTATTATTCTGCAAGTATATGGCTGCTTTTTGATGTGTTGTCTATTAGTTTTAGGCTACTGTGACTATGATATATTATATAAATAATAAATAAATATAAATAATGGTGGACATTTCACACAGCGCCATCTAGCCCCAAAGTAAGCTAAGCATAGCTTGTATCATGGGAACCAGACAACTGATATAATACTTATATACTTTTCTTTTATAAATACATACATATAATACATTATAACACCCAGACACAGAACAAACATCAATATTACAAATGTCACATAAATGTTTGTCGTGAGTGGGGATCCACGACCTACAGCGCAGAAGGTAGGGTTACTGACCAACTGAGCTATGAGGCCAGTGAATAATAATAATAATAATAATAATAATAATAAATTTATTCAAATAAAACAAGGTAAATATAAAAATTCATAAAACTTATTTAGACATAGGTATATATAACACGGGAGCCTGAACTAGGTAATCCTGTGTTTCAGGCGAGAAGAGCTAACATTTAATGATGATGGGTACTCGCCTGTGCACTACAGTGTGCCTGTGCAGGTAGTTGACTGCTTGCAGCACGTTGCGCAGCACGGGCACGGCCTCGTGCTCGGGCAGGTAGCGCCGCTGCGTGATGTGCTATGAGGCCAGTGAATGATGTATGATGGGTACTCGCCTGTGCACTACAGTGTGCCTGTGCAGGTAGTTGACTGCTTGCAGCACGTTGCGCAGCACGGGCACGGCCTCGTGCTCGGGCAGGTAGCGCCGCTGCGTGATGTGCTATGAGGCCAGTGAATGATGTATGATGGGTACTCGCCTGTGCACTACAGTGTGCCTGTGCAGGTAGTTGACTGCTTGCAGCACGTTGCGCAGCACGGGCACGGCCTCGTGCTCGGGCAGGTAGCGCCGCTGCGTGATGTGCTCGAGCAGCTCGCCGCCGCGGCACAGCTCCGTCACCGCCAGGATGCGCCCGCCCTCCTCGTACACGCCGCGGAGACTTATTATGTGCGGGTGTTGACTGTACCTGTTACATATTATATATTATTATACTGACTGGCCTCATAGCTCAGTTAATTCGCAAATTGATAAATATAACTAAACCATGTAGCTATTCTTGTCACAAACTGAATTCAATGAAGGCGAAAACGGGGGCACACTTAGTTTTACACAAAAAATAAATATAACTACATATTTTTTTATATCGTATTAGTAAGGAAAGTTACCTTAGCAATATTTCAATTTCTTCACGCGGATCGTATTGCATCTTGTCCATAATTTTGACCGCATATTGCACTCTGGACGTTTTGTGTTCGCACAGGCGTACCACTGAGAAGGACCCAGTGCCTAGTTCACCCATCAATCTGGAAAAATAATATGAATTGACATACACATACATATAACAGTCCTTTTTTCATGTTTTAGCGGCACTTCTTAAACCACCCCGCAAGATGTTTTACTTTTGTTATAGACTGAGATTACCGCTTCACACCAAGTGAAATTGCAGGCGCATGATATGTAACATTCCCGTCTCAGGGTGATAGACGCAACGTAATGCGACTTGAGTCATCTCGTACTTTGCGGAGAGGACTTGAGTCGTGTTGCTGCTGTCTATGGGCGGCGGTTATAACTTAACATTAGATGGGCCGTCAGCTCGTTATATAATCTACATTACATAAAAAAAAAGCGTGCCATCTTGCTCGTTCCATAACTTTATTACATAAAATAAAGTTAAAAACACATACAAGCTCATCTTTATACCGGTAGTAAACGGGGGATCCCTCGGGCTGAACCTAGCAGATATATCTTAAGTTTATTCATACCTGTACTCATCGAAGAAATTGTTCCTATTGACGAATCCGGACCAAAAGTCTTCAGTCGAAGTTTTTGCATTCTGCGCCACGTGATTTTGGTTAGTACTCGTCAGTGTTTTGTTATCTTCCTCGGTTAGTAAACAGGGTGCGACGAAACTGAAGCCTCTGAAATAATCGTAAAATGATTTCCCAGTCAAACATCCTCTATAACAATGTGTACACAACGAAGGCTAAACGTGACATCACTCGTTTGAGTTTATCATTTACATGTCTTAGTTGATATTTTGCATAATATGACGGGAAGTGATGTGATTTATTGTACACTTGTTCAAGTATTTCTCACAGATATGAGAGAATAATGACGACAGGTGAAGTCACAAAGTAAATAAACAATGTTATATGTGAACATTCTTTCTTTATCAGCGGAATTTATAATCTTGCTTTTAATAGTGAAACGGTGTGTATAAATGTCTGCTAAGTGATAAACACCAGTGTTTTTTGGTTTGTTCTTCTTTCAGGCAGCTACGGAACAATGGATCGACATGACTTAAGAAGATGAGAGCTTCTGTACCGGCCGGAGAGTGACTTGTGCTACTTTTTATCTTAAGCAGGATTCCTGTGAGATGGATCGGGAATGTAACAAGAGAGCCGCGGATGATAACTAGCACATTACGAAGCGCCCGAGGCTTAAGATCCAAGTAACATCTGTTCAGTATCATTATGATTTATCACAAATGCATCCATCATTCTGACATACTGAAGTTGCCAAGCCAATCAATGTTTACTATGTGATAACAATTTTGTATACGTATGTATTTTATTCAGCAAATAGATTATTATTATCCCACACCATTTATTTTTACATTTATTATTATTATTAATTCAAGTTTTATCTCGGTCCTTTAGGTGTTAGTGGAGCCGAAACACTGCGAGGTCCGATTTGTATGAATGATTATTATGGAAAGGTGAAGGGAGATAGATGGTAAATATATTATATAATATATTATGGAGAATTCCGGTCAAATGCGCCTGAGCTCTAAATTGATAGGTTATTGGGCCAACATCAATAAGACATTATTATTATTTACCGTCTAACTCGGACTAACTTTGGAAGCTTGGCCTCGTAATACTGTAATTACATATCTATAGCAATATATATGATAACATATAGCAAGATTTGACATGGACAAATATTTGCAAGTTAAATAAAAACCTGCCTAAAATAAACTACTGCGCATGATATTTATTAGGTGTGTTATTGTTATTCCCTTACCTAAATAACTCATGGGCATTCGCGGAAGCAGGAACTCCGGGTGAATCCCTGGGCGTGCGACACGTGAACTCAGAGTCGAAGTAAAACGCATCGTCAGCTCTCGAAACCGCCGGCCGGAATGGAGGTACCACCTGGAGGAACATTTTAACATCACATCTATCTCGTTTCATATTGAAATCACATCACACTGCCACACTATTATTATACATGCGACACTATGTCTTCATGTAACAAAGAAAGAAAATTTATTTTCTCAAACTGTACACAACACCGATTACATACTTACATAAATAAGAGAATTTAAACTAAAAAAATGAAAGACCTTCGCGGATCGCTGCCGTGTACATTGCTTGTGAAAAAAACTCTGTGCTCAGCATGTGCTGAGGACACAAGCGCTGATTTTCAGCACAGGCTTAAGTGAAATCATGGAAATTCAAAAGGTAAGGATCTAAGGAAAAAATGTACAATACACAGCTTTGAGAACTCGGTACAGTTAAAGTAGAAATATGTGATGCTTACTTCTTTCCTATACAGTGCATCCCAGTCTATACTGGCGAAAAACTCATGACTCTTTATGTCTTCAATTCCATCGTTGCTAGCTCCCAGTCTGCAAACACGATGACGTAAAATGATCATTATAGTGAACAAACCACAGTATGATATGCAATTGCATTGATACATTATTATTTTACTTGTAAAAACTCACCTATTCTGAGGGTTCCTTTTGAATAGCGCTCGTAGTAAGGACTGCGCTTCTTCACTGAGGTTTGACGGCATACCCAGCTTCGCTTTCAAAATTTGCGTCATTGTTTCATGCCTCGTCGAGCCATGAAAAGGCAGATTGCCTGTGAGCATTTCAAACTGAAAAAGCAAAGGTATATTTTAAACATCAAAACAAAACGGAAAGATAAAATTGAGGAAAATAAGAGAAAACTTAATACCATAAGTACTCCGAAAGACCACCAATCCGCCGCAAACGTATGGCCTCTCCGATTGACCACTTCAGGCGCCATATATTCCACGGTACCACAAAAACTATACGCCTTATCACTACTTGGAGGTAGTTTTGAGAGTCCGAAGTCCGTTAGGGCTATGTGTCCATCGGCATCTAATAATATGTTCTCTGGTTTGAGATCCCTGTATATGATTCCCAATTTGTGTACATGTTCTAATGCTAAAGCTAGTTCCGCCAAATAAAATTTGACATCTTCTTCTGTGAACATTACCTGAAAAATAAAGTTTATTATTTCATACTTTGTCAATTTTAGACTGATATCGTTTTCTTGAAATACAAGAAAGGGCCAACCAATGAATACACAAGTCTAATAGACTCAAAGTTTTACTAGCCACTTTCTTTGCTAGATTAAATCATCATGGTACGAGATGATTATAGGTACCACTAATGAATTTGGTCCATATTTATGATCTTCATGCATGACATACGATTACGCGGAAATAATGGGAACAGTTTTTTTTATGGAACATAAAATAAGGATAACGCATAATGAATTATTATATAGTAAACCTTTTACTATCTAGCAAAGAATGCGTTGATAAAAAGGTTCTTCCACCCATCAATTATATTTTTAAATAAGTATTACAGCTAGGTATTTGTGAGAAGTATGTTGAGGTTACAACATTATCCATCTATGTACCATTATGTTGTATGTAAACTGTGTGTGTTAAATAAAAATTATTATATTCTACTATATACACATAGATTGGTTTGTTTACCGATTACGAATATATTTTATTGTAGACTCCGGGCGTTTGAAATTATATTTCAAATTATTTTCTTGCTAACAGGTAAGTCCCAAGTAAGTTCTTATCATACTTAATTTCTGCTATAATATTATTTCGTGTAAACATTAATGCATTAAAACTTACTCACAGTTTCCGTGAACATTAACATGTTAAATTTAAAAAAAGTTACTCAAGCATCAGATAACAATAACAAAAACCATATGGCCAATCCACCATTAAAATACATCACTTCACCAATCTAATCATTAAAATTGTACAAATGTGGCACATAATCAGATTAAACTCCCCAGAGTTTAGGCCTTATAACAACTGTGTTAAAGCCAAAGCAACAGAACAAGGTTACTCATCAATTACAAGCTAATACAATAGATAGAACTAATTTCTCTTTTCGATTACATTCTGGAATAATCGAGTTTTATTCAGGTCACTGTATTTATACTGATTCATGTGTTTACCTCTTTACTGAGACGAGAAAATAAATCGCCGCCGCGCAGAAAATCCAATATTAAGTATAACTTTCCAGCTGTTTGGAATGCGTAGTGCAATTTAACGATGAACGGGTGGCCCATTTCTACTAGAATATTTCTCTCCATTTTCGTGCGTTCTCGGTCTCTGACTTTCAGTGTTGCCTTTTTAAGTACCTGAAATTATTAATCGGTATTTTACATGTTCCAATCAAAGTTAAAAAACGAATTCTTAATTGAATTCGAATCATACTTGATAATTAAAGTTATCCTTACAATTTTCGGCTCTAATTAGCGAGCGGATTGTGTTATTTTGTTTTCTATCATTTGATTACCAATTTGGGTTTATTTTGATGGTCTGCCTTTATTTTTTCCTAGGAAAGTGAAATGATGTAGCCCACTACACACAAGAATACAAGATGTATGAAAATAATAATGAATGTTAGTGAAGCACGAGAGACGCATATCACAATCGTAGTTTTACATGTCAAACAAATCTATGAATAAATAATTAAAGCACATGTTAATTAATAAACACATTTGGATTTCAAATACTCAATTCATCTATCTATCAACTGTATAAATAAAAACCAACGTTTGTATGTTTGTTCCCTGTGCGTTCCGAAACCATTGACCAATTTGTGATGAAACTTTGATAGAGATAGAGTTCTGGGGACGCCTGCGACGCGCGACGGTTCCTGACCCAAAAAATGTTTCTCTAATCTTTTTTGGCTTATAATAAAAATTTTGCTTACGCGTCGCAATACCTTCTCACTTATTCGTGTACGCACCAGACGGAAAAACCAAAAATATTGTGTATAAAAAAGCACATCAATAAACAAAATATAACTTTTTTTTTTTTATATAAAGTTTAGTCGGTTTATTTCTTTATACTTGGCATTGCAACGCATGCCGGGTCAGCTAATTACATATTTAATATTATATCACAATTGGAATGTCAGTGAACTCGTCGAAATTAGGTATTGATGGTCTACGCGATAAGCCAATGTTTAACACAACATCTATGTTTTCTAGTCCCGCACGCCTAGAATACGTACATGTTGTACGCTATTCTTCCTCATCTATCTATCTATTCGAGTCACTGGTTCTCTCGAACCAGTGTGGTGAAAGGATTTTAAGTGCGCCTCAAAGAGGCTCCTTTCGTGCACTTGACATGTCCTCGAATGTTCAGTTCTAGGACATGTTGGTTTCCTCACGATGTTTTCCTTCACCGTTTTGAGAACGTGGTATTGCGCACATCAATTTCAATTGAAAAACTCATAGGTGCACGTTGGGATTTGAACCGGCGACCTCCGGATTGAAACTCGAGGTCAGTACCACTAGACCACCACACTCTTATTATTTATTTTTTAAAGCAGAAGAAAGCTTTAAGAGCAGTAGAACTCTCGCCAAGTTCGTCCGGGGAAGTACTGCCACCATGCCCTTTTCTGCCGCCAAGCAGTGACGCATTCGCGTTACTGTGTTCCAGTTTGAAAGGTGTGGTTGCCGGTGAAATTACAGGCACATGAGACATTCCACCTTCACGTCTCACATTTACGGGCGCATACGATGCGACTTGGGTCTTGTCATACCTACTTTGGGAGGACCCAAGTTGCATCGGCTGTTATGGACCGAGGTTACCACTTAACACCAGGTGGGCCGTCGGCTCGTTCCGTAAATGTATTACATAAAAAAAAAAAAAAAATTCTTTCTCAAGAAATAATAAATAATTAGTGTGAGATACTCACCTTCATTGCATACAGAGTGCCTGCATCAGCACCGGAAACTTTCCTAACCAGGAATACTTTTCCAAAGGAACCTTCACCGAGGACTTTGAGCAATTCAAATTGTGACGGATCCGCCTTCTCATGGCCCTCTTTGACCACATCCTGGATTTCAACCTCCCGCTCATAGTTTATTTCCCCAGATTCTAAGCTCTCGGTGGTTGATGCTTGACGGGATTCGGCTGCGTTCTCAACTACTACTGGAAGACTTTTCGCTTGATTGTAATCAATCTATGGATGAAAGAAATAACAAAATAGAAAATCTTTTATTACTGGAATGAAATATACCCACTTTTTTATGTAAATGTATATAACAATAACTACAATAATTAATAAATAAAAAAAAATGAATGACAAATGAATTCACGCCGGACAGTCCAGCTGATGTTAAGCTTAAGTGTTTACAGTCAGCAGTAACACTCGTGAGTGATAACAGGCGCGTTACTTATCAGCAAGGCCTTTTTAACATGCATAATCATGTTAAAATTAGATGGGGAAACCTGTCAGCCAGAGCTCATTCTGCATCTTCCAGGTGCATGGAAAAACAAGCAGGGACAGCATGAAGTATGAGACTACCATGCTTCTACAATATGCATATGAGCCTTTTGTTGTTGGTGAGACTGTTGGTGGTAAAATTGAGAGGCAGACTTGAAAACTCGCTGTGAAGTACCAAATAATGTAATAATTTATTGAAAGCGAGGGTGATGACCTTACACCTCACCATGCACCCTTCACCACACACCTCGCTAGAAATATCAGCATCAAATATTGACAGTTTGTTTGCAATAGCTATGGTAAAATGACAATGATAAGTAGCTACCGTTGCCTATAAATATAGACGCTTCACCTCTAAAATGTACCAGTGACTGTTCATAATCCAAACATGTCTGTATCGGAATGTCTGTTGTGTCTGTCTGAACATCTTATGTCTCAACCAATTTGATATTATGATTTACTTTGGAATCTATAAAAAGTAGTACTTAGGTTCCATTTTTAATTACTTAATTCCTCTTTAAAAAAAAATGCTACACACATAAGCTAAACTGTATTTTTATATGACAGCGTGATTATATTAAGCTTAAAAATGTATATTAAGTGAATAAGAGCTTTTATTCAGCGTTCATATTGATCTCATGTCCATCACTTATCTACATGTGACTCGTGTTTATTCCACAGAATTAGAAATCCCACACAGTGGTCCCAGCTAAGGGAGTACAACAATGGGATTTGTTACCAACAATAGAACTTTAAGTGTGAGAATATCAGAACAATAATTCTCACGAAGCACAGGAGCTCCATCTGTATCAGCAATACTGCACCAAGTTGATTAGAAATTAATTGCTTACATTTGGCTGTGTCAAGGTCATGACTGTTTGTATTTTTATGTCAATCTGATGTATGGTATTCAAGTTAGGTTTTCTAATATATACTTGGATACTCAAAGGATCAGCTCAATATTATGGAAAATATGCTTGACTGAGCAGGTAGTCCAAATTTCCACATTTACTTCTGGATACTGATTTATCAATTTTCACCGATTAATTAAAGACACCACTGTATAATGAGAATTTAAAGCTTACTAATTATGAATAATAATTATTATGACCAGTCACGACTCGTAGTGATACGGAAAATGAGTAAGTTATTCGCGTCAATAATAATTACAAGGATTCTACTATTTACTAGAATATAATGACTAATACATGTAGGAAAAACCCCTCAAATTGAATTAAGCACGCAAACATTAAAAACATACCGTGTTATCGCCAACATTCTGCATTCGCCATGGATCCGAGGTGTTGGCCAAAGGCATTTTTACTAACTTTAATTCTGGGGCATTCAACAAAAACAATGGAAATTAAACGAAATCATGAAGCTAACACCACCCTTCCCTCATTTCTCATTCATAAAATTAGAGATTTTACGACACAGTTCACGTCACGAGACGTGTGAAACACGTTTGACACTAAAAATATATAATAGGTACTATAGTTGTGTTTGACAGTGACAGTTTATTTTGGTAGGCACGCAAGCCTTCGTTCGGCGAAAGGGAACCACAGACTAAAACAGACCAAATGCAGATCGTACAGATAGAACGACTGGTTTAGTTAATGTATTAAGGAAGAAAGTGTTAGTTGAGTTATACAATGACGGCGATGACTTCACCAGCCACTCCTACGTTTCCACACTATGCTACGCTCTGCCTACTCCTTTATTTCAAGTTCAGTCATCTTTTCTCGTCCTTGCAGTTGAGAGCGTTTACGTACTTATAGTCTATCCTATCTGTAGAGTAGGTTATCCCCTCAAATCCCGTTCTCCCCCTCGTCTATCCCCACAACTGTCAAATCAGCCCTCCGTTCCAATCTCACTTACTAACAACTCTTCTCCCACACTTCCTTCTCGGGGAGAAGTGGGTTAGGTAAGGTGACCAAAGCGCGTGAGCCGAGCGAGCGTAGCGAGCGTGCCGCGGCAGCGGCCGGCGATGCGCCAGATCAGACTAAGATTGTTATCCTCCCCCACATGGCCCCTCCCCCCACTTGTCCGACCCCCTACCCCCACTTGTCCGACCCCCTCACCCCATTTGGCCGACCCCCTCCCCCCACATCGATGTCCCCCCTCCCTCAAATGTCCAGCCCCCCTCCCCCCACCACTCCCTCACCTCTAAATTACTGGATTCCGGCACAAATTAACCTCAAAATTCGTAAACTTTAATCATTAATATCTCAGAAACTATCCACTTCCGCGCGGGGGGAGTGGTACCGGGGGGAGTTCCCCCTCCCCTCCCCCTCCCGTTCCCCTCCGAAATTCGACGTCCGATAAAGTACAGTTTTACCAAATTTTAGATGGGTTACTCTGGAACTTTATTAAAATAGCATCGATTACAGTGTAACACACCCCCTCAGTAAGGGATTTAGCTGCGATAGCTGTGATAGCTGTGATAGATATATGCGCAGGAACCGTCGGCGTCGGGGGGGACCCAGTGCCCAGTGTTACCTAATCTAGCTTCATCCAAGTTGGCCAGATTGACATCGTGTGCGTTTACTTAGTGTTTAAAACCTAATTAAGGTTAACCAACTTCACTGGTTGTTAAGTCCACAAATGCTTTTTCATTGGTTTGACATTTATTGAAACAGACCAGAGGCTCTTAAGAAAGAGCTAGGTATACCTATTGTACCTATTTATCTTCCAGAAAAAAGCTAGGTACAACCATAAATGGGGAGGAAGATTATTTCCTATGAACATTCGTCCATATGTACAGTGTTTACAAGAAATGCAAGTATGATTTATAGAATCCTACTTATCTACTTCTGGTGGTACCTACCTACTTAATATACCTACCTACCTACTCGTATTGTAGGAACCGAGCACCATCGGATGATGACCTACTACTTGATAGTTACCATAATAGTGAAAGCCTAGCGAATGCAATGAAACTAAGCAACCAGTAATGTGCAAGTATGTGCAGTTCATAGAGTTCATGTAATCATTCCGGTTTACACATCAGTAGTGAAAATCTACCACTGCCACCACCTTCAACACTGTGGTTTTATTACTGTAACAGTACAGCCGTCTCGTGAAGTGCTTTGGTGCACGCTGCACATTGAAGATAACTATACCTCATGGAAGATGAAGGTAGGATGGATTATAGATTATTCTAGTGTATAATCGCCTCGCAGGAAACACGTTCGCAAATGGCCAGGTATTACACATTATGAGGTCTTAATCTTATGGGTATTATCAGTGTCAAACAACATGTTTTGAATGTCCTTGTGAGCTAAGATGTCACTTTTGAAACTTGACTTTTAGGGTTCTGTTAGTGACTATGAACGCATGTCCGTTTAGCCTGTATCCCAGCACAGTAAGAAACACACCCTCAAAATAATTTCATGTGTCAAGGCCAGCGGTTTAGGCTTTACGTTGTTTGTCAATCTGTCAGGACCTCCTTACAAGTACCTATATAATATGTTCATAACTTTCAACGTACATACCTCGAAGATATCTGAACCATTGGTTACTTCTTTCTATAAATGGATAATATTTTTTTTGTTTCTTACAATATTTCTTTATTCTACTCATGTCACACCTCTCGAACCAGCGTTATGAAAGTCTCAAAGTGCTGCTAAAAGTGGCTCCTTTTATAAAATAGAACCATTAGTGAACGTGTTTGACTCGCACTTGGCCGTAGGAAAGAAGTAAGAAAACTCATTTTTACCAAGAATGCTCCGATACAAAACGGATGAAGTTGTAAATAAAGGTCAGCAGACCCTTGGTATTTCATCCCACTTGTTTTTAAAAGAAACACTGCGTAAATGAAAGAAAGCAAAATCATAGTAGCACAGTAGGTACATTTTACACCAAATCATTGAAACAAATTATTTTTCTTTGTAGGAACTACACACTACAGACCACCACAAACTTCAGCAGATATAACATCAAAAGTAATCGGAGATTTCGGAAGATGGCAGCTATGGATAAGCATTCTCATGGCCTTACTGAAGCTACCTAGTGCCTGGTATCAGCTAAACATAATATTCATGGCGCCACCCCAAGATTTCTGGTGTGCTAAACCACAAAGGATGACATGTTCAGAAGAAGAGTGGCGTAAGATTTGTGCACCTGTAAGTTTTGAATACTGCGAGATCAATCTGTGTTTACATAAAGTTTGATCTCGAGTGATCAATGTGTGTAATCGGTCTCCTTGTGACACTGGAAGCAGGGGTATGACGGAACTTGTTTCTTATAATTTATTCGTGCCTACTTCTGCCTTTGCCTGGACTTGTTGTAATTTCGTTGGTATAATATTTGTGCTGCTTTGTTGGGTTATTGAGGAATGAATTACTGGAAACGAGTGTTAGACGAGTTATTCGTGAGAAAGCAATGATGGCGAGGAACTCACCTCTCGGCAAGTCTACGTTCCCTCGATAGTGTAGGTAAACCACAAGGTCAAAAGTCGAGGCTCGACTATTCCGTCGGGGGTAAAGGCGTAATCTATGTACGTACCTATCTCTTTATCGACAAAAACATCGTAACTTTCGGTGAGGATTCTTACCTACTTTGTCTGTTAAAACCTATTTCTGGTCATCTTAATAAACTACTTTTATCTCTGTTCATAGCGAATAGAGGGGCATCCATGTTTGATCTATGACCCGGACATACTGGCTGTCGCACCTGATGTGGAGAGAACGTTAATACCGCTGGTTCCCTGCAAAAGTTTTGTCTACGACCAATCGGTTTTCAATCGCACTATAACTTCCGATTGGGATTTGGTGTGCTCTAAGCATTGGTTGGTTCATGTATGTCTTGCTTGTTATTCAATGCAGAACTCAGTTTTGGTGGCTTTTCATATACCTACTTGGTTATTAATTACCTATTTATTGTCTTAGCGTAAATAACGTTTCAGTTGACACAATGTATCATGATGTGGGGCTGCCTTCTAGGCGGCATATTATTCGGATTAATAGCCGACAAGTATGGCCGCAAGATTCCTCTTATGATTGGAATCATTATGCAGAGTGTTTGCAGTTACATTGCAAGTTTCATAGCATGGTACTGGTGGTTTTTGGCCAACTGGTTTATACTGGCACTGGCGTCAGGAGGCGTTGGAATTATATCTTTCGTCATGTGTATGGAGGTAAGAGAAATGTGTCAGTAAATTAGAATCACCTAATATGCGGATTACAAAATAGTGCTTACTTGCGCTGGATGTACCTATAGAGAAAGCCTTAGGTGTATAGGATATAGGAGAACCATATTGTGGATATCTAAGGATTTTCTTCGACAAATATTCGTCTTTTTTTTCAGATAGTGAGTGGTAAATATCGTACAACAATACCAGTCCTCTACCAGCTGCCTTTCGGCCTTGGTAACGCTGTGATGGCGGGTTTGGCATATTGGTTCAGAGATTGGAGAAAACTTGAGTTCGGGCTTGCTTCATTGTCTGCTTTGTTTATCCTGTACTGGTTTACAATTCCTGAGTCCCCGCGATGGTTGCTGGCTACTGGACAAACTGAGAGAGCTTTAGGTGGGTTAACCGCTGAATATTGTAGGTATGTAGATGAATAGGTGTTGTCAATCCTACTACACTGGCGCGATGCGTGCGGCGGTGGAAGTAAATCTAGCCCATCTCGTAAAGATAACTTAGGTAATTGGTGCGCAAACCAAATACTGTCCCAAAAAAAAAACAGTCAGTGTAAGTACCTATGCAGTTTGTAATAACTTTAATGGTAGGTACCTACTCCGTCAATGTGTGTTAAAAGTCATTGATAATTTACGGTAATTTAACCGAAATGTTTGAAGGCTTTTGTTATGAAGCAAAGTATTTTAAATTGTTTTGGCTCCATCAATTCCCGCGCAAAAATGTTGGCATTTTTTTATTTTTATTAATATTTCTTTGAAAGCAGCTTTAAAAATTGTCTGCTTACTTCGACTTCACGATTTGGCAGTATCTTACAGGATATATTTTTTTATCCTGTCAGGCAGGCAGGGTATTGTTTAGCTCATTTATTTACATGCTTACTTCTTTGCAGACGTTTTAAAAAATGCAGCTAAATACAATAACATGAAATATAATATTCATGAAATAAGGCATTTTTTGCCGAAGGGGAAAACACAGAAACGTAACAATCCAGGATTTAAGGCATTCTTCAGGTCGAAAAACATGAGACTGAAAACGATGTTACTATCAGTAAACTGGTAAGTAACAGCATTTGTTATTGGCAGATATTACTTAACATCAGTCACTATATATGTATTCTTACAGTCATCTGGTTCCCATGTTACAAGCTATGCTTAGTTTTTGGGGCTAGATGGCGATGTGTCGACTAATATTTTTTATTGCAGGTTTTGCACCGGACTATCATTTTACACGTTCTCGCAATATCTGGGTTCGATTGGAACAAATATATTTTTAGCTGTAGCATTAACCGGTATCATTTCAATATTTGGAGGAATAATTTGTATGTTCATTATCACAAAAGCGGGAAGAAGGCTAACTGTAGGGATATTTCAATTGAGTACCGCATTATGCTTTATTCTGTTACTGACTATACCTAAAGATATGTTTGCGAATGACTGGCCGAGGCTGTTATGTGCTGGAATTGGATTTGCCGGGATGGCGGTAAGTCGGTCGTGTGTGAAATCGAAATGCAATGGGTGCTGGACATTTAGGTGATTTAAATTGTTGTATTGACAGTTAGGAGATTCTGCACATGACACATAATAACATTGTAATCAAAAGTACCTACCGGTTAGTAACAGTGAGAGTGGAAGACTACAATTTTTGAACTGAACTCACATCTGGCTAAAAAGTTGAAGTTAACTCTTGAAGAATTGTAATTCTATAGCATGATCAATATTTAAGATATTCTATTCTATTCTATAAAAGTGTGGTGAAAGGATTTTAAGTGCGCCTCAAAGAGGCTCCTTTCCATGCACTTGACACATGTCCTCGAATTTTTTGTTGTAGGACAAGTCGGTTTCCTCACGATGTTTTCCTTCACCGTTTCGAGAACGTGGTATTGCGCACATCAATCTTTCAATCGAAAAACTCACAGGTGCACGTCGGGATTTGAACCGGTGACCTCGAGATTAAAATTCTGGGTCAGTGCCACTAATCACTAAACCACTGCGCTCTATATAATATTTAACCGTCAGTGTGAGACGAGTCACAGATTTCAGTGCTCGTATGTAGGGACGGGAACTGAAATCTGTGACTCTTTCGTATATTTTGCCAGATACCTAAACCAAAACGATACAGATATGTAGGTATATATATATATATTACAAAAAAGACATCAAGATTTTGTTGTCTTTGTCAAAGTTGGTTTCCGTCTTAACATCGGGCCCAGAACAGAGCCCACAAATGTTTGCATAACATGTAAATATTCATTCTGGGACTGAGTGTTGTGATACCTTTTTTGTATATCCAAGTCACAGGGATGCTTAGTAAACCAGGTATGATAGGTACTATTGTATGTGTCGGTTTAATATAAATTGTTAATCTATTATATATAGCACCTACAGTAACATAATTAACAATGGCTGTAAGTACATATAGTTGAGCCATTTTCTAGTAGACTTTAGAAAAATTCAGAAGCCTTGCTCAAGGTGGCAATTTTTAAAGTCTCAGAAATATTTGTCATACACATGAATACTCAAAATGTTGTTTATTTTCTGAACTAACTTTCAGGGGTCCATACCAGCCCTATACCTCTTCTCCGGAGAGTTGTTCCCAACACTTGGCCGCAACGCTGGAGTCAGTGGCGTCACGTTGTTCGCTCGGATCGCCTCTATGATTGCGCCGGCAGTTGTCAGCTTGGACTCAATAGCAGCTGACCTACCTCTAATTCTGCTGGCGGTTATGTCATTTGCTCAGATATTTCTGCTTCTACCCCTGCCTGAAACAAAGGACAGCCCGCTCCCAGACACGTTAGAAGAAGCCGAATTGTTCTAACACAGGTAACTATGGAAAAACACCTATTGAACCTTCGATAATAACCGAAGAATGTCGATTACGCAAAAGCATAGCCATCCGTTAATCAGTTTTATATACTGGCGATAACTTGTCAACATATCGTAGGTTCTCTGGCTTCCCTGGCATCTAAAACTTTTAAGGCTGTGTTCTCGACAGGGCGGAAGCGATAGCGGTTGATAGACCTTGACGGTACCTGGCATAGAAACAAGAGCGATGAACCAAAAACCTCTTAGATAAGGAATGGCGAATCTTTATGGATCACCGTGCCATTTTTTCGTGAAAATAATAAAACTAAATACTATCTACTCAAACTCTTCATTTACTACCAAAAAAAACATTTTGCAATGTATAAATGTTTCAATTATAGTTAAGTGTGATTCAAATAAAAGTAACATTAGTGTGACTACTGTTGTTGAAGATTAGATAATACCTACTTCATGGTGAACTTTGTTACTAAGAACTAAAATGCAAACCGTTTCGATCGGTGGCGCGCCATTGGTTCGCGATCCCTGCCTTAGGTGTATGACTACATTGTGCGGCACAGCAGCATTCCGGGTGGTGTCGTTTGCTGCTGTCGTCGAACGCACCCTAACGCCACTTATACAAATGATCGACGCGTAACATAATAGTACTTCGAACTGGATAGATAGGCAGGAAAGGAAAAGGAGAAGAACAGTAAAATAAAACCAAGTCGTAATGTTGAGCGTGTATTATAAGTTTATTAGAAAAATATCAATGGTCATGGTTTTAATCCCCTAATAACATGAATGTACGGCAAGGTAAGTTTAACATGACATGATTGACAGTTTCTACGTTAACTGAAATTTGTTTATATTAGTTTTATATTAAGTAAACCAAAAACAACTAGAAAAAACAGATAGATATGAAATGCCAAATTTAATAATATATTTTTTAATAACTAAGTATTGCCTACTGTTTTGTAACTACATATTTGTTTGCTACTCTAAATAAAAATAAATGCATTTCAAGCATGTAAAAAGGAATGAACTGTAAAACATAGAGATGTTAACAATATAGAAAAATGTGACTTAAAAAGTAACCCTTCTATTTATGACTGTGTTAGGACGATTTTTGTTTAGTTTCATATAAATTTAGGTAATAAGTTTATGTCAAGAGAGTTCTATTTATCATAATTGAAACAAACATACATAATTTTTCGTACAGTAATAAAAAAACACAATCTAAACAAAAATTATAGTAATAATTGCAACCTAAATGCCATTATGCATTAAACTGAAATGATGTATAATAATTTTATAAAAATCATGAATCAGTGTATCTACAAATCGAAGCTTAAACTTAATCTCACAATGAAGTATTCTAATTGTACTGAAAATATTGGCTATTGCAACTGATAAAAAAAAAAATTATTTCTGTTTTTTCTCAACAATCTGATTCTTTAAATTATCAATTCGATCCAGCAGTGTTGGATGTGAGTGATACCAAACTGAGTATAATCTGTCATAATAAGGGAAATCTAGGTTATCTTTTCCCAATTTTATTAATGATGTTATTAGTTCATCGGTAAATGAAAGTGATACAGCAAAATTATCTGCCTCGTATTCGAAGGACCTGCTCAAAACACCGGCCAAAAACGTAAGAATCGTATTGTATGGTGCTAGAATAATTTGCAGCACTACCATTAAACCAATTATAAGGGGCTGTTGCCCAGCAGGGAATCCCAAAGTACTGTATAATAATGGATATTTGAAAAGAAGTCCAAAAGCTGTGAAAATAAGCAACAAATTAAGCTCTGTAAGGATTATGGATTTGTTGACATGGTTACACTTCCAGTGACCGAGTTCATGGCCCAAAATGCCTAACACTTCTTGTTCAGTACATCCTGTCATAATTTTTTTCTCTTCATCATACTTTTCTAAAAGTGTGTCAAACAAAACAATCCTTTTTTCCCCAAATATACCAGTGAAGTAAGCATTGCTGTGTGCTGATCGTTTCGATCCTTCTACAATGTAAACTTGAGAAAGTGGAAATTTGAGCTTGGAAGCCAACTCTTCTATACCTTTTCTTAGAGAACCTTCTGGGAGAGGAACAAATTTGTCAAAGAGAGGAGCAATCACAGATGGATAAATGGTCAGCAATATCAGAGTTGTCACTGTTGTGAACAACCATAGCCAAACAACAAACATGTTGCCACCTAACATAATAATGTACAACGCCACTGATGTAATAGGCAATGTAATTACTAGATTCAACAACAGTGACTTGATCTGATCTTTGATGAAGAATCCCACAGTTTGTTTGTTGAAGCCATGTTTTTCTTCCAACACAAATGTACCATAAATAGTAAATGGCATATAAACTACAGTATTGAATAATGTGGCCAGTACAATGAATAAGTTACTCATAAATATTTCACTATCAGCTGGAGAGATGTTGAAGTAAACAGCAATTTCTTCACACTTGCTCCAGGCAATATACATCAGTTTATAGTACAACGTCAGTGTTGTTAATATTATTTCATAGGATTCTTTTATCATTTTAAATTTAGCTTTATCCAATCCATACAGCCGAGCCTTCTCAAATGATTCTTTAGTTATGTGTTCTTTCAGGACATCTGCAATTTCATTTTTGGTTTTGTATGTTACCAGCTGAAACAAATGGGTTAAAATCATTGTTAAATTCATAATGATAACCTTCTTATTTCTGATCATTCACTCATTCACACGAGTGGAGTCACTGCCTTGCTCTTGTAATTTAATTAGGTTTTTTAATTATTTAAGAATATAATTTCATTTCACTTTGCCTTCACAAAGAGATCGAATCAAATCACAGATAATTGGGACACTGCTGGCAAATTGTTGTGGGACTGGGCCGGCCATGACTGCCGCGTGTTGGATAGGATGTGGGCGAAAACCACAGAGTGGATAATTCCAAACAGAAAACAACATGGTGGCAGGCTCAGATGTAGGTGGCAGGGCAAACTAGATTGCTCCTTAAGGGAACTGGTCAACTGTAATAGGACAATAGAGAGAGGGAAGGGAGTCTTACTTAAGCTCTGCAGTGGAATCTCATTTATGTCAGTCATGTGGGTACAATAATGTCTAGGAACTTCTAACATAGGAGTATATATATAACAAAAACTAATGAGACAGCATGTGCAAGTAATTCTGGGTGTTTATAAATAATATCTTCATATTTACAAAAAAAAAGTATATATGTGTTCTATCAGTTGTCTGGTTTCCATAAAAAGCTATGCTTAGTTTGGGGCTAGATGGCACTGGGTGAATTGTCCACCAATATTATTATTGGAACGAAGTTCCTTATCGCGCGTTGTGAAAGGGGGCTAGACGGAAAAAATTCTTACGAAAAGTTGTCACGACACTTTTTGCTATAGTAAGCTATTGTAAGCTGTGCGGCGTGCGCATGTTTCTCTGTCTGTCTCTCTCTCTCTCTCTCTCTTATTACATTATATTTGTTAATAATAAAAAAAAAATATTATAACTTAAAAAAAAAAAAAATTACAATTCCTTCACTAATTAATCGAAAGGAACTTCGTTCCATCCGGGTGTCCCTTGACACCTCTCAAGTTTTTTATATTATTCTGGTAAGTAAAGTAGTCAGAGCTTCTCACGAGACAGTTGACTCACTGCATCAACTGAACTAGGTTACATAGATATGTCGATAGTAAACAGTTCCTTGTTAAATTTCAGGTTAAAGGTTAAATGTTTCATGTTAAAGGTTTCCTTGATGTAAGGAAAGGATGTTTCGGATCTTGAATGTTTACGTTGGATATTTGAGAACGTCCGTGACACCTGCGGCATGTAAGCTTAGCGCAGGGTTTTGAGGAGGGTGGTGAAATCAAATATGAAATTATAGTTGAAGGGAACTATTATTAATCAAATAACATGAGAAACTCAAGAGGTGCATAAAGAATAATTATTATATTCGTACCTGTCGATAAGCGAGATACCTCTCCCACAGGAACTCCCCCCAAAGAAAGGCCAATATTATACATAGAAAAGTGTCTTCGTTCAGTTCCATAGTAGCCTGCTGTAAAGGTTGTCGTGCTGAAACCACGACAACGCTATTTCCTATTTATTTCAAGATTCGGTAATAAAAGTGAATCGTGGTACCTATATCACAACACCTTAGATATAATAGGCGCCGCACCACTGAATGACAGTGCCAGTGCCAGTGACAATGACAGCATCAAAGCAGGTCGTAAGTGACGCGAATGACAAAATCATTTCACGTGAACTGTCAATGTGTTTAGTGAAAATGCTATAATTAGATGCACGCTTGGTGACGAATGCGAACGAACCTCGCTAACGAGAATCAAATTAATTTAATTTTAGAAGTAGAAAGCAGGCCCATCCCCATCCCCATTGATTTAGCGGTTCGTGGCGTGAAAGCGTAACGAAGAAATAAGCAAACTGCAACTTCGTTTGGATAAATAACAAAACAAATAATATGCAGTATGAAATGTTAAAGTGACGCCACATTTCACGTTAATAACTTCACGATTCACATCAATGACTTCACGAAAATGAACGATGGTTATATTTTGGGATATTGTTCATACAAAAATACAAAAATCGCGATTAATTAACTGGGGGGTAAAAATACTTTAGGTACCTACTGCCTATTCTCATACCTACCAAATATAGTAAAAAAAAAATAACAATCGGTCGAGCCGTTTCGGAGGATTGCGACCACAAACACTACGACCGCCTATCCGGAGTTATTCCTATCGTCATCCACCAATAGAGAAAACACTCCACCTTCGCACCGACGCCGACGCCGCCGCCGGCGCCGACCGCCCCGGCGGCAGGGTCGACGTATCCCCGTAACCACCCGCGCGGGGCGCATTTTCTCCCATTCCTCCTGACTCGCAACGCCCATAGCCGAGGTCCGTACCGAAGTGGTGCCCTTGGTGATGTATAATTTTAAGTTTTACCGGTTGAGAGCCGTCTTCTCTCACCAAAATCCCTGGAAACGCTGTCAAAACCATCTGCGGCAAACAGCAAAATAGTCCATTCATAAAAAAAATATCACATATGATACGACAGCTAAGTGAGCTTATCAATAGTCATTTGACGAATTTGCCGTTGCCGGCAGGTGGCATCCATACATCTCTGTATGAATTTATTGTATGAAAACGTCGCGTCACCATAATGCAATAGTAGTATCCTGATGCTGTGGAAGAAATATAGCCAGTCCGACAGTTTTAGCTGTAGCTTATTCTATTTTGAGGTCCAGACTCAAATCTAGTTTCAAAGATAGTTGTTGCTAGTACCCTGAATTATAGCATGAAGCCTTATTGTATAGAATTTTGACCGTGTAATTATATGGGGTCAAAAGTGGAAGCTCGACGCAGATGGCACCACCACGGTATGTTCATTTTGTTGATAGGTACTTTGATGGAGATCATAGGTATTATTGACGGGACATGTATACACCGTTGGAGTTAATGCACTGAAAAGGTTACCTCAATAATAAGAAAGCATTTATTAATGACAACAATCAAACATTCTATAAACATTTGATTGAATGTTTTTTCTGGTACTGCTTACAGGACGAGCAGACGGCCCACCTGGTGTTATGTTGTAACCTCTGCCCATAAAAAGTAATGGGACTTGGTCCTCCCCTACTTAGGTACGAAAAGACCAAAGTCGCATTGTATATGTAGTATTAGGTAACGCTCCAGTAAAACACTCAGTTCAAGATGTGAGAAACAACTGACTTTATTTACGTCAACCCGCACAAACCCATCCGAGGATCTACCCTCAATAAGTGACACATATAACATTTCCCTTCTTATAATAAAAACTAAATAAGAATACAGCAAGATATTTAGCTATATTACTTGATCACAAGGTTATGATTTGATATATATATATAAATATAACTAGTTGGTACATTTTTAGTATGTTACCAATTAATAATGTAATTTAACAATTAAGTATCTGACTAAAAGCAGTTAATGATCTATGTATTTACATATCTATCGGGAGGATTACCAACTCTTCCACTCCGAGTTATTTTAATAGGTGCAGGCGCAGCCGACACTGACCTACTTCTTTCCCTTTGTATATTAGGAGAAGTAGACTCGCCAATTCGTAGCCGTGTTGCCTTCCTCACTCATGGCGGCCGGCTGTTGCAACGCCGTATACACATTTTTCATTTTATCTTGAGTTGTTTCTGGCTTCGACATGTTTCCGTACTGAAGTTATTATTCCCGAACTGTATCGTAATGATTTTAGTTAAAATAACCACACCTGACACCATGTAGTATAAGGTAACGCAGTTCAAGATGTGAGAAACAACTGACTTTATTTACGTCAACCCACACAAACCCATCCGAGGATCTACCCTCAATAAGTAACACATATAACAGTATATGCCCGTAACTCTGAGACGTGAAGGTGAAATGTCTCAAGTGCCTGTAATTTCACCGGCAACCACACCTTTCAAACCGGAACACAATAACGCGAATGCATTAGTGCTTGGCGGCGGATATGGGTATAGTGGCAGTACTTCTCCGGACGAACGTGGCGTAGGTTCTACTGTAATGAATTATTATTTACGTAAATAACGGATTATGCGACGAAATATTATTTCTTGAAATAAAAGTTTGGTGAGGTGGTTGTGAGAAAACAGCGCGGGGCAAGCGAGCATAACGAGCGTGCAGCAAAAGCTGTACATTATAATGTCGTACTTTATTTTGGTCGATGACAGTAGGTATTCAGACACTTGTGGATGACCCCATCGCTTTCCTATATCGTTGCACAGGGATTCCATTTAGAATAAATGATCTTCTCGAAAAGGTGTCTTTTCCCATTACATGTGTAAATTAAGTTTTATTTGAATTAAATAAAATTTTTTTTTATTAAGATAAGTATTTTTGTTTTTACTTTACGTTTTCAAATTCACTCCTTAAGGTGCACAACATTCAACATGACCATTTCAAAACGGTCCTAATTTTATAGGTACTACTCGGCTCTAGATAAATTATTTGGGTACGTTGTAAAGTAAGGTACCTACTAGCTCTTTAATACATAAAATATTAACACTTTTTTATTATTAAGTACATTTATTACAGATAACATAAATAATAAAAGATTTATTTATTTATAATATTCGGACAACATTAGTGTTCTCACTATCAGCCCTTGATCACATAATAATTACAATTTATAAGACCTAGATATAAATAACAATAATCAACAGAGGTAGGTATTTCTTTGCAAATAATGACTTTGTAATGACACAAATCGTTAATTAGGTTACCGATTGTAATTTCCACATTTGTAGCATTTGCAGTCGTCTGGCTCCCGTAGTCTGACCTCCATGATGGCACTGTCTTCGTCTTCAAGTCTCACACCGTCAGGATCATAACAATGAGTCAATGTGACCAATCTTTCCCTTAAAAAATTCTCTCGGCAGCAGAAGCATTCCTGAAAATTGTTGATAAAAAATATTAGTAGGTTCTTTGGATATATTTAGGACCTGTGGAATATCTACATAGAAACATGACATTACTTTCAAAAATCCTGTTTGAGTACCAATTGAAGGACGCACTTGGCTTGTACACATGCCTTCGCATTTTGATACGCTCACTTCGCCACTGCACGATCGCACAAGCCTGCCCATATCATCGTATTCCTCTGTAAATTATTTAAATTACTTATTCGTAGTCATACATTACAGAGAAAATTACGGTTAATAATTTATTTTTCAAGTGTTATATACCCTTTATGACGTGTATTTCTGTTGATAGGGTTTCACAAGTTTCTTCTGAAACCGAATCGTATGCAAATATAAACAGTATTGAAAACATGAATGTTAAAACTCTAAAAATAAATAATCCCATTATTGGAGAAGACTTCAGTAACGCTCTATTCAGCCACAAGTGAATAATTTTCTGGCATATGGTCTATATTTATAGTGAATATTTTTGCCCGACAATAGGGGTTGGGGTAAACCCCTTGTACCAAAACAGCAGGCGATTAAGAACCTGATTGATTTAACATGTTCAATTCGCTAGGTACTAGCTGAGATCAATATTAGACCAAACGTCCAGTAGTGGTGTCAACCATAATCAAACCGTAATAACAATTGACACAAAAACATGAAGGAGCCTATACTAAAAATTAGCGCTTGTCATGATCCTATCCAAAATATATATTTCTGGCAAGATGTCCAAAACAAAGATAATAGTAAATCAAATATCCATTCTAATTTTTATCTCGTTCAGGACAAACCAACATCAGCAGGACATAATAGAAATTGCAGTTTTGATCATAGATATAAACCTTCTGGATAGCAATCAGGGTTTGGCCACAATTCTACCTGGTAGTAAATTTGATCAGTTTAGCTGCCTACAGATCGTTAAAATTGTCCTTAAATAACTGTTCTTAATATTTTGTAAATTGTTGTAATGTTAACAGTTTCATGTTTTTATTTTATTTCATACAGTTACGTAACGAGCCGACGGCCCACCTGGTGTTAAGTGGTAATCTCGGCCCATAACAACTGATGTGACTTGGGTCCTCTCCTACCTGGGACGACAAGACCCAAGTCGCACGTCATTCTGAGATGTGTAGGTGGAATGTCTCATGACTGTGTCTGTAATTTCACCAGCAACCATACCTTTCAAACCGGAACACAGTTACGCGAATGCGTTACTGCTTGGCGACAGAAACGGGTATGGTGGCAGTACTTCCCCTGACGAACTTGGCGAGAGTTTTACTGCTCTTTGTAGTTTTTTGCTCTACTGTAATCAGATAGGGACTTCATATCTACGATTGGATTTGAAAACTAATGAGTGTAGTATTTTTTTTTAATTATTCAATGTCTGGAACTTATTTTTTAGGCATACCTACATCTTTGCGATACCTTTCTTTCATATTTATTATATTTAATAATATGATACATTTCATCCGATATTCAAAAGGTCTCTAATGCATATAAATTAGTTTTAAGTAGGTAAACATACTAATCAAACATAATTGAGTCTTATTTTCATTGATTCAATGAGAAGATAAAATTTTGATACCTTAATAGCGTTGTCGGTGGATTTATTATTGTTTTTTCTTTATTTATGCTAGGTTTAATTTAAAAGTAAAGTGAGAAAGGAAAGAGACCTTCTGGAAAAGATTGACATAGTAGACAACAATTAATAGGTAAACTAGATCCAAAAATGCCAAAGCAGTAGCAAAAAAATTAAAATTATGGCAGCACAATATGTATACGGCACTATTATCAAATTATAGATGGCATGTATATTAAAAAGCATTTCATCGTCGTTAGTAGGGTGGTCGCACAACAAGGGATGTGTCGATATAATGGTATTTAGTATATCAGAACTGAATAAATTACAGGGTCGTAATATATTCATGTCTAATCTAACATTTATTTTTGAACATGAATGTCAAAGAGTGAGAGACTAACTTTTGTGCATTATTTGGATAATAGTAAGTAATAAGACATGATTTAAAGCAATCGTGTGCGCATCAATGTTACTACAGTAGAGCGAGTAAGAGGAGAGTACGAGGAGAGCGAGTTAAGCCCCACACTATATTTTGGCGATACCATGGTATTAATAATAAGAAGATCAATGAGAATCTTACGAAACCTGAGCGAAGGCAGCAAGTCGTTTGCACAAGGATTCTCATTCCTTGATTATATTTTAAAACAACGTCATTAGGAAAACTACCTATGTATTAAATTTATTCACGATATTAAATAGGATGGCTCTGAGAACAAACGAAACATTTGCAAACGGGTTGTCTGGTTAATAATAGCGCCCCTAAACTGAAGCCAGCTCTGGCCTCATGGTAAGCCTCTTGTCCCAGTGGGGAATGCCTACACCACTGCGAACAACTTATGCATATAGATACTACTTCTGAAAATAGCCTCTTATATAAGCTGTCCCAATTTTTACACAACTCAGAAGTATTTTACCCGTCCATGGGTTAACAGTGAATATTATTTAAATCAAAATGTCAGTTTTGGAATCATTAACTCTCTGCTTCGTAGTTTTAGTTGCATATCAATTAAATACGAAGAGAGTTAAAGGTTTGGAAATTCAAATGGGTCCAGGTACATACTTAAAAGAATTTTAATTAAATTACTTCACTGGTTATTAAAAAAAAAACTATTAGCATATAATAATTTATGTATCTCAAATGTGTTGCAGGTCAAGAATGCCAAATGACGCCTGTTATCCATGTCCTGACACATTCAGGTTGTAAACCAAAAGCTATACCATCATTTGCGTGCATCGGGAAATGTTCCAGTTATGTTCAGGTGAAATCATTGTTCTTGCAAGTCTGAGCGGTTCATCCGTAACAAAATACAACTGTGAATATATTTTACAGGTTTCCGGGAGCAAAATATGGCAAATGGAGCGCACTTGCAACTGCTGCCAAGAATCTGGTGAAAGAGAGGCCACCGTCATACTATACTGCCCAGATGCAAAGAATGAAGAAAAGAGATTCAGAAAGGTATGCCTGTCTACCAAGACAAGGAGCTAATGTTTGGAGAAGTTCACTTTGAGTAGGGTCTAGGCCTGTGACAGAATTTTTTTACGCAACTGACACACGTCGGATTTCTATAGTTTCGCATGAAGTCCTTTATTACCTACACTAGTACCTACGTCGAACTCGATCCCTCTTAGATTTTTCCATGTGAAGAAATAACAAAATGAAGCAAATTGACTGCCGTTAGACCCTAACTAACTAATTATTGTTATCCAAATCCTTAATTTTCAGGTCTCTACAAAAGCTCCATTAGAATGCATGTGCCGGCCTTGTGGAAGTATAGAGGAAAGTGCTATTATACCTCAAGAACTCACAGGTTACGCTGAAGAAGGCCCTCTTCATAACCACTTCAGAAAATCTTTCACATAAACGATGAAGTACCCACCTTAACCTGGTCTCCGTCTAATGCAAAATAAAAAACTTATTATTAATTAAGGAACGTAAATTTAATAGCTACATAATAAAAGCCCTTGATCACATATGACATGAAAGTTTGATTTTATTCACCTTCTGCTCTCTCCGAAACTTTTATCGATGGTGGTTTGATTTACTGAGACCTAATTTATTTTTCTATCAACCCGTAGGAATGTAAATGTGACTAGATCAAGTCAATTGAAATCACCGCCATTGTAATTTAAACATTTTTCATGATCATTTCTAAATAAAGATTTGTTTCATTAACTGGTGCTCACACCTCATCTGTAAGAAGTTTCTACAAAAAGGCCTAACATTCTTAGCCTCTAAGAATTAAGCCGTCATATATATATGTATATAGATATCCATAAAGTTTCAGAGCAATAAATGCATATTATGGAAATGATCCGCTTTTCATCAATTGAATCGCCCTCATGACATATTATATTCAAAAAGTCTGTTCTATTCTATTCGAGTCACTGGTTCTCTCGAAACAGTGTGGTGAAAGGATTTTAAATGCGCCTTAAACAGGCTCCTTTCATGCACTAAAAGTCTAAAAAATAGTCTAAAAGTCTGTAGGTATAATATATACCCAACAATCTCAAGTATGGCTTGTTTATTAAAGAGCTGTCCATGCTATGGGATAATGCAATTTGATTTTGTACAGTTTTAGGCTGTACATGACGATAGCTCTAGTCTATCAGTCTATCGTTTGTTTTGTTTTGCTGAAAAAATACGAAGTCGATTTTGTTATTTTGATTACAGTATTAGTTTCTGAGCTAACATACTATTAAAATGAGTCGCCGTAAGCGTGCAAAAGTAAACTTTTTATTTGTATTAGTGTAATCATTAGTTACCGGCGGTTTTTAAACTCTAAATTCATAGGTTATGTTTATCGATTTCGTAGGTGGAAAGCCGCGAAATGGATGAAAAACTAAAACAAGACGACTCAGAATCCGATCAGTCTGAGAAGAGTAAAGTGGCTTCTATCAGTCCTGCTACTGTTATAGGTAGGAGAGACTCTTCTTCAAGTCGCACGACTGACAGTAAAGACATCAAGAGGGACGAAAAAGTAGCACCGGATAAATCCAGATCAGATGATATTGAAGAAGTGAATTACAAGGAAATGCTCAACAGGTATTTTTGTTTCCTGGAAAACCACCAATAATTCCATCTACAATAGTGTCGGCATATCATGTTTTTTTCTTTCATTCTTCTCTTTCGGTCGTCATCTCTGTAATGTTATTTCCTTTTAACACATCCCTACATCTTTTCACTGGCCTATTACTGCTCATATATCACGTAATAATTTGTAGGGGGTAGACTGCTAAGTTTTGCTCCTAATGATTCAGCCTGTAAGGTTGGTAGGGCAATAGGAGGCGGTGAGTTTCTTCTTAATACTCATATATCCACTTTCATATCTAACACTCATCTTGTTACACACAATTCTTCTAGAGGACAGAATACACCTGATTACATGCCTATACCATGCTAACATGTTCCTCCCTACCTTCTGTCACTGTGCTACTTGTAAAATTGTTACTCCAAACATCCATTTTAGCATTTACATACAGGACAACAAGCCTTATGATTTGTGAATTTTCTTCTTCAGTTATAGGGTCTTGTTTTATTTGCAAGTTGTTTCATTGAATAGTTACCAAATCATCTGTCTTGCATATATTTTATTACCGATATCTCAGCTAGTTTCACCTTCTTTTGGCCTAATGAACCAAAGTAATGAAAATCATAGTAGACTGGTAGGGATACATTGTCTAAGGCATTAGTTACAAAACTGGAGGGCCTGAAAGGAAAGGGAAGTCTCAAAACAGATGATCATGATGATACTCTTAATATTCATTACACATATTTTTTATTGTCCACTACAATTCTCACACCATTTCTCTTGACACACTACAACAGTGACATTATGACATCCAACAATTATTTTGCAGCTTGGAAGGAGCAGCGTTCCAATCACGATTGCCATATGATAAGATGTCTTCCCTAGAAGCTGAATGCTTCTCTGACTTGCATGGACCATCTGCTCTTGCTTTCATACAAATAAGAAATCGGGTGCTTAAGCTGTGGTTTGAAGATCCTAGGAAGCAACTTACCCAAGAACAGGCTCTACACAAAATGGAGGTGATATTTTTGTACATTTATTGGGGTCTTGCCTTTTTATGATTAAATAAGTTGTCAAAAACAGTTAGCAAGAGGTACCAATACACCTAAAATAAAGATATCTGAATAGTAAAGCTTTTGTTGACATTTTAAAGAAGTAACTAAGAAGAGTAAGATTATATAGCCTCTGTAGCCATCAATTAAGAAGAAAAAGAAGAAGAGTAAGATCAGTTGGTTGCTGTGTGGGCTTAGGATTTGTAATTTGATGATCACTCGTATGATCTGCCAATAAAGTAAACAGTGTGAGAAAACCAGAACACTGTGTAAGCAAGCAAGAGTAAACACTTTATCCTACTCTTATTCGACTAGCCAGTTACCACCCTCAAGAATCTACCACCAGGCACCTAAACGGTTGTTAGTGCATTCCGAATCTAGGTATTGCATGTTGCAATAATCGTCTAATTATTAATTTAATATTCCAGGCTCCTTATAATGGTGATCCTGCATTGGTCATTAGAACGCATGCATTCTTGGAAAGACATGGGTTTATAAACTATGGGATTTATGAAAGAGCGACACCTATTCCAACTCCACCTAAAGGGAAATCAAAACCTAAAGTTATCATTATTGGTGCCGGTAAGTAGAAAATAATCATAACAACTAATAACTATATAATAAAATGATCAGTTCTCTCTGTGTCTGTACTTCCGAGATTTCATTGGTAAAATATTTGATGTCTTCCTTCTACTGTATTGAAAATTATTGTACACAGCATTGTATAGTCATCTGTATTATATTGAAATTATTAATTTATGCAATAGATGAAATTACTTCCTAATAATCTGCACCAATTAGCACAGTAGTAATAAAAGCCTGCTAGTTACAATTTATTGCTTGTCAATTCATTGATTTGCCTGATCTTCTTGGTAATATCATAGGTGGTAAATGACTATGTATTTTATTATCTATACAAATAAATAAAATTGGAGTGTCTGTTTGTAATATTAAAATAACCGCTTTTTACTAAGTGAATATGGATGTATACACGGTACATATACCAAAACGTTTTTTTCAATTTTTGTCTTTCTGTCTGTCTGTTTGTTCCGGCTAATCTCTGAAATGGCTGGACCGATTTTAACGGGACTTTCACTGGCAGATAGCTGATGTAACGAGGAGTAACTTAGGCTATTTTTCCGAGGGGTAAAATTGGGGTGCGTGATAAAACCCAATTCCACGCGGACGAAGTCGCGGGCAATAGCTAGTTAAAGATAAACTTAAACTAAGTAACTCTCCGGTTCACACTTTCATTAAACAGTGGTAAAAAATGTTGTATTTGTTGATTGGTTTTCATTACATGGGGGTAGATTAGATAGAATAGAATAGAAAGAAGAATAGAGATAGAAATAAATCAGTTTGCTTTTGATCTCAGAAATGTACGTATGTACGTACGTTTCTTTTTAAAGTCATTATTTAGTTTATGTTTAAAATGTTGTTTTCTTTTGACAGGTGTATCCGGGTTGGCTGCAGCTCGCCAGCTAATCTCCTTTGGCTGTGAAGTGGTGATCCTTGAAGGCAGAGATAGAGTTGGGGGAAGGATTTGCACTTATAGGAAAGGTCCATATGTTGCAGATTTAGGTAAGACATCTAACTAACTGACTAACTAACAATCTAATAATAGATTAATTATTTCACACAAAGAATACAATAATTCACTTACATTAGAAATACATAGTTTCTCTTAAATACTATTAATCATTACTCCTTATTTCCTTTCCCTACTCACATAGAAGGCTTTTGGCTACTTGTCTTGAAGTCTTGAAAGTCTTGATATGCCCGATTCTGTGGCCACCGGTTTACAAAGATTGAACATCCCACTATTTTGTGTAGTGCACGAAAGGAGTCTCTTTGAGGCGCACTTAAAATCCTTTCACCACACCGGTTCGAGAGAACCAGTGACTCGAATAGATAGATTGTGTAGTCTGTCACCTCATTTAAGATAACTATAAAAAACACAATCTGGGTCATAATAGTTATTCATTTGAATTTTATTAAATTTTTACGATATAGTGAAGGCAGCAGGAAAACAATGGATGAGACTTGCCCAAGACCGGCAACAGTGGCGTACCAGAGAAGAGGCCTATACTCAGCAGTGGGTGTTACGGGCTGAATAGATAGATAGATAGATACAGTATAAATTTTATGTAGGTATTGTCTGCAATTTTCCAGGAGCCATGGTAGTCACAGGACTCGGAGGAAACCCCGTTACCACATTGTCTGTGCAAATGAATATGGAACTGGTTAAGATCAAACAAAAATGTCCATTGTATGAAGCCACTGGTAATCAGGTGCCTAAGCACAAGGACGAAATGGTATGAAGATTTATTAATGTTCAAGTTGCGGGCTTCTCACTTTTTGCATGACATCATTAAGCACTAAAATTGGTTACTTGGAAGTGTATCTTGCTTTTTTTTTTGCAGTAATTATGGGTAGATTTATACTCATCTGAACAATATAAATTTTTCCTTTGTTCAAGTTAAGTTTCAAGCTTAAGATTATTAGTTCCCAAAAATTAAAGCTATGCAGCATGATTTGCAATACGAAGTGATAACTTTAATTAGAGAAACAGTCATACCGTGGAATGAAATAAATATGGTGGACATTTCACACGGCACCATCTAGCTTCAACTAAGCGTAGCTTGTGCTATATAAAACAGACAACTGATGAGGAATACTTAGGTATATACATATTATTTTAAAACATACATAATAATACATTAACCCAGACTATACCCAGACAGAACAAACATCTATATTCGTCACACAAATGTTTATCCTGGGTGGGAATCGAACCCACGACCTACAGCTCACGTGGCAGAATTACTAACTAATTGAGCGAGGTCAGTCATGAACTACGATTCAAAGAATACCTCTATAGGTGGAGCGCGAATTCAACCGGCTGCTCGACGCCACGTCTTATCTGTCGCATCAAGTGGATTTCAACTACTACAACGACACGCCCGTCTCTCTCGGCCAGGCGTTGGAATGGGTCATCAAGCTCCAGCAGAAGAGTGTTAAACACAAACAGGTAAATACTTCGTTTGGATAAGATGACCAACTTCTTCAGGTTACGTTGGAATCAAGAGCAGTAGAACTCGCCAAGTTCGTCCGGGGAAGTACTGCCACCATGCCCATTTCTGCCACCAAGCAGTAACGCGTTCGCGTTACTGTGTTCCGGTTTGAAAGGTGTGGTTGCCGGTGAAATTACAGGCACATGAGACATTCCACCTACACGTCTCATAGTTACGGGCGCATACGATGCGACTTGGGTATTGTCGTACCTAGTAGGGGAGGACCCAAGTCGCATCGGTTGTTATGGGCCGAGGTTACCACTTACCACCAGGTGGGCCGTCGACTCGTTCCGTAACTACATAACATAAAGAAAAAAAAATGTTAAGCGTTGGAATGGGTCATCGAGCTACAGCATGTAACGATTCCAATTCCGTTGTACCACCAAAATTGCTGACTATTAATTAGTTCGAGGATATTATTTGGAGTCGAGTGTAACTTGATTAAAACCTTTTTCATTACTTTCATTAAATACTTTTTTTACACTTCTTACAAAGAGATGGCAGAATTATACTGGAAAAAAAGGTTTGTAGGATTCAGATGTCAATGGTCGGTGATGACGACTTAGAACGTAATGGGTTGTGCTAAAAAAAGTTTTCTATAATAAAGATCGTGGTGACACAGTGTGCTACAGTACAGACCCTTAGTTTAAATTCACCGGTTGCTACTTAAAATGGCGTCGAGCAATTACGTCGTTTATCACTTGTAAAATTTATGTGCTCAATACCACTTTCTCAAAACTTTCAGGGAAAATATACTAAGGAAAGTCTCCTAGAATCAAAAATTCGAAAACACGTATCAAGTGAACGAAAGGAGTCCTTTTGAGGCACACTAATCCTTTCCCTACACTGCTTCAACGACTCAGTAATAAAGTACTACATAGTAGTATACAGGGTAAAATATGATCTATAGCACAGGTCAGTCATATTATATGACGCGGATGACTGCCCACTTTAGTAAATAAAAATACATTTATACATTTTTACTACGCTGTAGTGTTTGAAATATAAATCATATTCGTATTGTTAAATTCCGATTCGCTCATAGCCATATGGGGTATGAAAATCGAGTTCTCAACCACTTATGAAGCATAGGAAGTATTAACGTCGTATTGTAGCAGTCAATCATTAAATTATGCACTCATTAACCATCAAATTGTTATTTTGCAGATTCAGCACTTGAAAGCTGTTATAACACTACAGGACAGACTGAAAAACAATATAAATAAGTAAGTATATTGATTTCATTTATAGAATAAATGAAAGGACCTAGATCACTCTTTGTCTGTAGAACAGTCGGAGAATCTTAATTGATGAATAATGAATAAAGGGATCCTTCCTTTTCATGTTTCTTGTTTTGTATGCCTATTTAGCATGGGACAGGGTCAGGACAGGCGCCATCTTGGCTATAAGAACGCATGGCATTTTTATTTACGAAATTTAAATTACCGTCTAATAATTGCAAAACAATTCGATGGAAATAATTATTTTGATTATTGATAATGCATATAGTACCTATAATACAATATAAAAAAAAGTTAAGTAAGTAAGCCAGCTTGTATCATCAGATACAAGCTGTGCTTGGCTTACTTTGGGGCTAGATGGCGCTGTGGGAAACGTTACCACCATTATAAAAAAAAATCGAATGTTACAGAATGTGTGAAGTCCAGGATCTGCTGAAATGTATGAAGGTGGAAAAGGACGCTTTGCTCGTAGAGAAAGACAAGGGTGCGATCGGAGACGCGAGTATCCTGCAAGAGTTCAACTTGCGACGCCTCAACAGGGAGATGAAGATATTGTGCAATGACTACGATCAGATGGTCACGCAGAACGCAACCATTGAGGATAAGCTTACGCATTTGGAAGCTAACCCCCCCAGGTAATAGATACATGGATAGATGACACTTTATTGCTCACCAAATCAAAATAACACCTATAAAAAAAAAAGTCATTATTATTGTTTAACTGTAATAATACGTTGCGAATTGGGTCTTGTCTCACTTAAGTAGGGGAGAATCCAGTTCGCATAGCTTGTTATGGGAAAGAGCTTAACGTTAGGTGGGCCATCTGCTTGTTCCATAATTTAATCACATAAAAACTACCTATGCCCGCTCTGAATTCAGTTTGTGAGACTTAAAACTAGCCTAAGTTACTCCTTATAACATACTGTATCTGCGAGTGAAAGTCTCATCAAATTTGGTCCAGCCTTTTCGGAAGATTAGCCGGGACAAACAGATTTTTACTTTTGGGTCAATTTTTAAAGATTGTTTATTTGTTATAAGTACCGTATGTACATTAGTGGGCATTTAGTTAAAATATGTTATTTTGACATTACGAACAGACGCTTAAATTTTGTTTATTTGTATAGATTGTCGGAACATGTGATTATTAGGAAAACCAATGGAACACCTAAAACATGCGTCACCTCAACCAAGAGATAAAGACAATGTGCAGTGACTGATCACGTGATCACGTGGTCACACAGAACACTGCTTCTCCTAATTGTGTCGTGTCTAGCTCTCTCCAACCAGTGTGGTGAAACGATAAAATGCGCCTCGATGACGCTTCTATCGTGCACTTGACACATGTCTTTGAATTCTTGGTTTTCGAGTTATGTACAATACTCTGACGCGTAAAAAATATAGAAATAACTCTATATTCTCGCTTCTTCTGAACGAGTCAATGGTTCACAATAATTGGGCATAATATGATGCCAGACGCAATGCATTGTCTGTAGCTGCGTTCAATTCCTCCATTGTGCAGGTGACCGGGCTTAGTGGGCAAACCAGCAGATGCTGGTTTGCACCGGATAACCGCAATCGCATTCTGTTAGAATCGGATCCCTGAATCCCCATCTACACAAATTGCCTGCACCGTCCAACTTGAGTGCGGGGCCGGTGCATCGTGACTTGGTGACAACAGACGGACGGCTCGGGTCTGTTTGATTCAAGCGGCCGCAATGCAAGCTGAATGTGATTAATACGTATATCTTTTAGTTAGAATGTAAGTTTTAAAATAAATATTGTTATAACTTTACCGTTTTTCAGCTGTGTGTATCTGTCGGTGCGTGATCGTCAGATACTGGACTGGCACTTCGCTAACTTGGAGTTCGCGAACGCGACGCCGCTCGGCAACCTCTCGCTCAAGCACTGGGATCAGGACGACGACTTCGAGTTCACCGGGAACCATCTAACAGGTATGTTACGCCGCGATACCTCGCGATACCTCGCCAGCCAGACAGGCAGGCACAAGTGATAGAGATATAGAAAAAACATTACAATACTATATCATTTAAATAGAAATAAAAGAAAATACGGTTCGGTAACAACATAATAGGCCCAGCATGTCCTGAGATGTTTTGGGGGCCCACGCCTCGCGTCCGTAAGCGATAACGCTTTGAATCCCTACACGTGTCCCCCGGGTGGTGCGAAAGCAGCAACCCAAAGTAGCAGTAGAACTTGTGCCAAGTTCGCCCGGAGAAGTACTGCCACCACACCTGGTAATCTGCCGCCAAGCAGCGATGCACTCGTATTGCTGTGTTCCGGTGATAGGGAGTGGGTGGTGAAATTGCCCAATCTAGGCTTTGTGTGGCGCCACCATCGCCTACAGCGCTACCACAGACTGGTTTCTTACTATAGCCAGAGTCCAGAGTCACAGTCACAGTCCAGAGAGTGATTGTGAAAGATAATTGGAAAAATTGATTTTTCAACATAATCTTATTGTACTTTATATCGGTAGGTAAACAAAAAATATATTCGATTATCTTCATTAGATCTAAATATTAAAATACTAAAAATATAAATAATAGGTACGACATTCAGTAATTTTGACAGTAACGTATAATCTGACTTTAAAATGAATTTAAATATATAGAAGCGTGTTTATTGACATATTGAAAACTTGTTTCATTAACGACTACAACTAACTAACGATTAATGGGAATACAGATTTTATTTGCCGTAGAGGCGTATAAAATAGTTTACGATATAAAATGGGAGTCATCAATCAAGAACCAATCGGCGACGGCACTAGTTGATCGATGAAGTGGCAAAAGAGCTTCGATAACGAAACACGCCATTAGTTCTATTATTCTATTTTCTATCACTGGGTGTAATGGACGTACGGAACAGTAAAAAAAAAAAAAAAAGTAAAAGTAAAAGTGGCTCCTCATTTTAGTGTTGAAACAAAGTCTGATTTTTGATGTTGATTTTGTCAACCGATTCTGGTTGTCGATCGATACAGAAATCATTAACGAAAAATCTTATATTTATATCCTACAACCGTCTCCAGGGACCCACCATCCTATATCAAATTCATCATAATCGATTCAGCGGTTTAGTCGTGAAAGTAACAAACACGAAAACGAAAAAACTCAGTTTCGTATTTATAATATTAGAAGACACCGACATCTAGCCCCAAACTGAGCACAACTTGTACTGTGTGAACCGGACAACTAATGGAATACTGATTTATTTACTTCTTTTTTGTAAATACATACATATAATAGGTACATATTAACACCCAGACACAGAACAATCATAGATGTCGTCACACGAATGTTTGTTTTGGATGGGAATCTAACTCACGACCTACACTGCAGAAAGCAGAGTCTAGTAGACTAGTCAAATATTACTCTTAGTCATTATTGTCAGCCAAAAAAAAAGATACAATATGTAACACTTAATAAATTAACATTAATGAAACAGTCTCCGTCGACTTAGTCAGTACGTAGAGTTGGAGATAAAACTTCTAGACAATTAGATTTATTATATAAGATTTTCAACTATTCTCCAACTCATTCCAGTCTCTAGTTGTCAATTTATGATACTGATGATATACATCGCTAGTGTAAATAACTGTTCCGTATAGGAGGCTACCGTTATAACGTCTAATCGCCTGCTGAGTGTATGGAACTAGAGTCTAGTATCGGGAAACAGGAGGCAATAACTTCAATTAGCTTTGAGACGGCACTCGTTAACGTTTTGCCGACTGTTTCCGCGCAATCCGCCGCGATCGATGCGCCATTGTATCACACACAAAAGATGCTACCGCACCGCACAAATAAATGTCCCAGCTGCCCTATAAGGGCGACTTTGGCCTCGTCCCTTATTTGTTCCCACTTAAGGCTATGTTGCGTATTTAGGATCACAAATAGGGATGTTAGTTTTCGCTTGATTGAATATGCAGATGCGATGAACTCTTCAGTTTGTATCTGCGTGGTTTACTTGAAGAAATATACTGGGTAAACATATTGAATTTTTTTTGTTGCTAAGTTATCGGATAGTGTATGGTTGAAGGGGCGGATACGGCTTCCGTTATATACAGAGTTGGCATTTTGTCCACGTTATAATTTCGCAATGCACATCAATTGCGATTCATGAGTGCGGTTCGGCGCGGCCTCCTTTCGTGCCCAAGGGCTCGCTCCGTTATGAATGTGGAATTTTTGAGTTAGTGTCCGGTTGTGATCTTTAGCGTGGATGGCGGATTTTAGCCCCGAGCGGTGGTTCGTGTCAATAATTACTATCATTTCTCGCCAGGTTTCCATCTCCCACGGCCGATAAATTACCACCGAGTTCTGTGAATCGTCATAATGACCATTGCAGAAAACGAGCCCTACACTTAGCTACTTTACACACATGTTTCTCGGACAACTTAGACGTTGACTTTTACTCGATGATGGTTAATTATGACCCACAAATAAAATAAATCCATATGAAATACGTGCACCTGTCTATCTCTGATCTATGCACGGAGCGGACACGACTTTGCGTCATTCGCGTCAGATTCATAATGCAAAGGCGTATATTCATGTTTTATGCGTTTCTCGATAATGGTTAATACTAAAAAGGGATGAGGTGCAACTATAGTTTGTTGTTGAGCGCAAAGATACGTATCGCGACATCGTGGAGACGCCTCTTTTGTGCGTTGGGTCGGTGCGTGCTGCGTACATTGTTGGCAATATTTCTCGATGTGAACTCGGCGTACGCGGCGTGGGTAGTTGAAAAATGACATCTTGATTGTTGTGCGTTATTCCACTCATGAGAATGTTGGGCTGAGACGTCGCGTGCACGGCCCATTGTCGGGCGCGGCCGCGGGCCCATACAAATTGAACGATTGTTAACTGTTCTATGGAAACGCTGCTATATCGTGACTTGTCACGAAATTATTGTATTTACCGAGATGTTGTAACTCTGTTAGAATACGGTACTTGCTATCCGCAAGGATTGAGCTGTTAGCTCGCTATGTAAATTCCATTCTACTCGGTGAAATCACATCGTGCTATTCCAGAGCTCATAAAATCCTCCTACGTGGATATAAATTTAGGACTTGCCAGACTAAAATGTTTGTACGTACGTACTTTTGTTATACTTTCTGAAGTTAGTATATACTTGCACTGACCTCTTTAAAATTTTTAATTGCCATTTGCGGTTGGTAGGTCACGGGCAAAGTGATTAAAGTTTCCTATTTTTATGTAGTTAAAGTATTTAATTTAAAACGCTTACTACTTTTTCACAGCCGCTTCACTACATGTGTAAATATAATTCAAAATAATTAAACATGAAAAATAATTGCATTCTGTCATAAATTATAGGCGTCTTACTCCCAGTAGACACTTATTCATATATCATGAAATGAAAGTAACAAAGCCGTGGTCAAGTTGAATTATGGGCTGTTTTGCTGTATAGCAACGACAAACGGCGTTTGAAACTAGTCCCCTAGGTGGTGTCCGGGGCCAAATGACCGTACGTTGTACACTAGGCGGTCTGCGGTCTTTTAGCGGCAACAAGTTTTGATAACGCTATGCGTGGTGCGAGGCAATAGCAATAATGAATGTGATACAACCTCGACTCTCCTCATTTATCAAACGCCTCTATGAATAAAATATCTCGACAAGTTGCCTTTAGGATAGCGTCTGTTCGTGCCGGGACGCTTACGGCTCGCAGCGGCGATCGCAATCTTCAGCCTAGTTCCTAATAGTGCTGGCTCTCTGGAGAAATTCACACCGTACAGCCCTTGTTGCTTTGTCCGGCGTGAAGCTACCACCGGGGAATACTCCGTTATACCGAATCTCTGCTGTATTTACCGACAGTGAAATATTACTCCACTGAACTTTGTGACAGACCCTTGACTATCGTAATAGATAGATGCGAGTTATATTTGATCCTTTGGGTATTTTTGTTCATAAGATATAATTCAATATGAATAAAATCTGTCGGCAAGTGTGAGTATTATTCTTGTTGGGGCCTAAAGCTCGGGCACCGTTATCATCACAAGCAGGAGTTACATCTCACCTTTAAATGAAATATAAACAATGCCTTTTTTCTGATTTATTATCAGTGACAACAAATAATGTAAAAACATTGTATACCCTAGTTTCTCATATTAATTGAGACTTGACATGAGTATAGCAGTTTTAGATCTACACAATAACCGATTATAACTCGACAATATATCAATTTTAAAAGCTTATATTTTCTGCAGGTACATGTCTCATACATTTATTACAGTAATAATATAAATGCGAAAGTATGTCTGCTTGGCTGGATGGATGTAGGTATGTTTGCACTTTTTCACGCCACAAATAGTGAAATCATTGGGATGAAAACTTAAACAGAGTACCTTCGTCTACGTCTCGTTATATTTACGAATTTGATGGATTTATCTTGGCAAACAGAAGGTCACACTGATGACTAGGTATTCCTATATGATCTCACTATTTTAAAGGTACGGAATAAAATAAAATGAAAAACTTTTCATCTCAAATAAAGTCTGTAGAAGTGAGATTGCAAAACGAGCTCTCATAAAACCACCATTTAAAGGGCGGTTAAGCCCATACAATGAGAGTGATTGACGCTGCGCTGCCAGACTTGCAAGCCGATAACGCAATTCAGAGTAACCAGTTGTATCTCGACTCTCGAGGACATATATCGCATCGCGAGCAGCCAGCGGAGGCGTCTGAGCCTCGGATGAATAAGCAATGAACCGTCAAATGACTCTATTAACCAACCATTGTTCCCTCTGCTTGCGTAAGAAACACGTTTTGTTCGCGTCTTGGCTTTCACTATACGGTGACGTCACGACCCTCACGACCTAAATGCCTCCGGTGCTAGAAGTAGTGCAATTTGCATTTATCGAGCCTTAAATAGCTCGGCATTTGCTGAATCGGTGGCAACACGCCAAAACTGCGCGCTACCTGTTCATTGTCTGTGCTGATATTCTAAGTTTATATCCTAGAGTTTTGAGAACTTTTAGGAAAGATCAAGAAGATATTTTTTTCTACCAAATTTATAAATAATCTTAATATAACTACATTTTATTACTACAACTCGAGCATAAAGAAGAACGTCCATACTTGCAGGTAATCTCCTACATAAAAACGTACATTTTCCGCAGCCGCCGTAACTCTTCAACTAGGTACAATAACTGTTTAGCTCGTCGTGTAAATCAGGAGTGGTCTACAGTGATATTACAGCCCGATACAGCGCTTTTGGCGTAGTAAACAAGAAAAAGTATCCCAACTTCGTTGAACTTACGACTAATAAGTGATTCCTACAGTAACTAACATCAATTAAATTATGAACTTTTTTTCAAGAAACAAAATATGAACACATAAACATCCGATGAGAAGACAGTCACAAAATATATACTCGCCAGTGTAGTTTAAAAGAAAAGAATAATTTTACTCTTTTACACAGAATTTATAACATCCAGTTAAGTTCCAGACGCATTATACTTTCAGTGCTGAACCCATCCCCATCTCAAGTAGGGCGCAGTGCAATACGTTTTTTCCTTAAGTATTTAATATTGCCGTTGTTATGAGCAGAGTATGCCGCATAACATAAGATAGGTATCGGCTCGCTTCATCATCAAAAACACGCTCAATATCAACGTTCGTTGCGTTATAGTGACGATATATATATACCTCAAAGATACGTCCAGTGTTGCTGTACCACTTATTGGATACTATGGCAGCATTTACGATTTATGTGGTGCGATGTCACAGCGGGTTGTCCACTTCGTCTAATTGACAAGTGTCCGGAAGCGCGCACGTCTCACCTGCCTAACGAGCACCTTACATTTAGCTGATAAAAGTAACCGCCTTTTTGCCGTCATCCTAACACAACGGGCGTGGCTCAGAATCTCGTAGTGTTTTAATGGAACGCGTTTAGTTGCTGCTGGTCTCCAACTGGCAACAGTATTCATTATACTCCACCTACATGCTGCATAATTCGGACGGGGAATTGTCCTCTGGTTTAAACAATGCTTCTTTATTAATCAATGTAGGGAGGCAAGGATCCAGTGCGATGATACAAAAAGTTACAAACCCTGTCTAACTGACCATGTTATCACTTTGAAAGTGAGTCGTATCTATGAAAACAGTAGTCACATGCAAATTCATGTAATATTTGGTGGAACATTGCCATCTAGTAACGTCAGCAACATTACATCTACGCAAGGACCTTGCACCTTGCTTCAATCCAACTATTACCAGTCCAAGAAATTTAGGGGGTTTTTTATATATAATATTTTTATACATCAATAACCTATTCGTTCGAAAAAAAATTGCGCAATTCCACGTTCTTCGAATGGTGAAGGAATATATCGTGAGGAAACCATCATGACTTACAACCAACCATTTTGAGAGCATGTGACATACCAATCCGGATAGGGTTGCAGTGGTAGATTATAGCATTGTTACCCATTTAATATTTTATTATCTTCGAGAGTTATATGTATATGTAGTGGAAACACTGGAATGGAAGAAACAACTTTTTGTATAACATGAAAATATGTTATCGGGCATCCCTATAAAAAGTCGAATGACACGCCACGCGTGCAAACCACGGGGGAACTTGCAGATATTGCCGAATAGTTTGATATTGCTGGCCACACGCGGCGCACAGTGCGAACTCTGTGTCCAGATTAGCCGCATTTGGAACAGATGTATATAAACCGAGAATAATTTATAGAACCCGTAACCGTAAAAAGAGTTGAGATGTGATTTCGTAGCGCTTCGTAGATAAGCTGCTTTGACAGGATTAATTAGATTTTGTCTGAGTAATGTATTAATCCATTTCTAATTGAATGTTAACTGATACCTATATGATTATCTCTCTCTTTCTCGCTTAAAGTTGAGCATTTTTTTCAAATTTTTTGTAATTGCTATTGCCTTATATTATTATTTAAATATAAATATTTCATAAAATTTAATAAGTCTGGTTTTCATATTATTAATTTTTCCTCTTTAATTTTTGTAGCCAGGAACGTTTTGTATTATTTTGAATATTTTAACAGTTGTTTGGGCTGTAATTGTAGGTACTGTTTGAAACTTCATAAATCATGACGACAATAACTTAATTATATATCTGTATGCCACCACACAGAAACGCTACACCTTAATTACGATGAATAAAATGGTCTGAATAAAAATAAATTTAAATATATTGGTCTACTTAAAATCCTGGAAAGTCGCTGTATGTTTATGCCAATCACCCCAAACACCGCCGCCGCTGCATTATAAGAGCATAGTTAACATATTTACAATTTGTATATAAGTACATTATATATATTTCTAGTTCATTTTCAATCTATTTTAGGTCCAGGAAAACAGCTTTACCTATTGAAATACAAATTCTGTTCCGCTTGTTATAATAATTAGTGTCTAAATCCACAGCGTTACGATTGCACAAATATAACCGGTAATCAGTTTCTATAAATAAACTAATAAACCATTGTTTTGAATAACGGCATTACCAAATCAAGCGCTGATTTCGACACTATCTCGTCGGAACAGATAACTAGTTTGATATTATTTTCGATCTAGTTTGAATGTTGTAGAACTGGACTGCAGTAGGCACATTTGCATCGGGTGCGGTGGTTTTATTGCCAGCACTCGTATTTTCCATGAAATTATTAGAATTATGATGTATTGTTTGTCTCTGCGCTTTTTGGTTTTGATAATGAACAACCTAGATGAGGTTCTAGCATAATGGTGTACAATAAATTTAACTGCAGTCTATCCGGGAAATTACTTTCTTTCATGTTTTTTGTGTTTTGAGTAACGGAAACGAGGCCCAGTTGATATTTTTTTGGACATTTCACACTGTGCCATCTAGCCCCAAAGTAAGCTAAGTATAGCTTTTATTATTGGAACCAGACAACTGACATAATACTTACATAATTTTGTTTCGTAATTACATACATATACTACATATGAACACCCAGACACAGAACAAACATCCAAGTTCGTCACATAAATGTTAGTCCTGGGCGGGAATCGAACCCACGACCGCAGCACGAATAGCGCAGAAGGCAGGGTTAAAATCAACTGAGCTATAAGGATACTCAAAAGATACAAGTGGTTAATTCTTCTACTTAATTATGGAAGCCAACTTCAACACGCGTTGCTGTGTTTTGGTTAAAATTTGTGACTGCCATTAGAATTACAGGAATATGAGACGATCCGCCATCATCCCAGGGACGATGTTCTTCCCATAAATTAAGTAAAGGACGAAGTTGATTTTATGGGCACAGGATATTGCTTAACAATTAATCATTTGTTCTTACTATAATTTACTCACATCAAAAAAAGTACAAAAGTTGGATGCCTGCAAGTTCATTATAGTTAATATGTTTTTTTTATCTAAATAAGTAACTGTACGTGCATGGTAGCCGTGAGCTGTAGGTGTTAAGCAGTGACGTCTGCTACCATAACAAGCAGGTCCTCCCCTATTTATGTATCATAATTAGGATTGTATTGCGCCCGTAACTCATAAACATATTTAAAGCTTGACGATGGTCTAATCTAATCTAACTTCAAATTTTCAAATTCGTTGAAATTTTGATTATACCATGTTAGTTTAAAACGGCCTCTGCTTTAACTTTCCGTTCATTGTAAAAGTTGTAATCCTCTTTGTGAACCCTAATTGAATTCACTGTTATGCTAATACTCTGATTTCCCATCTTATTTCGTTAATAGAGGCCTGTGGTAAACCAATTAAAGGGTACGTTTGTGGATTACACAACTTTCTGTACACGAATAGTTTGTGGGCTTTACTTGTACGGGAAATTAAACGTTTGTTTAATCCTTTATGTTAATACTTTGTGGGATCCGTTTTGCTAGTTCAAATGATACTCTCCTTGGTTGGACTCGGAAGTTGTATTGTTTGTTTGTGTATTTAAATTTATCGATAAATGTCTCATTACGACGTGGATGAAAATGTTTGAGGCCCACGCCCTGTTTGTGTTTTAATTACTTTAAACAACAAGGTACTTTCAACTACATAGTTTGTTATCAACAATATCACATGTAGTTTGGAACATTTAATAAAGGCATTTCTGTGTTTTTATTCAGAAATTTACTTAATACATCCTCCATCTAAAGTATTTAAACGATAAATGATACATTTAATCTGAAATTTTAATGTCAAGCACAAGATTCTGTGTATTTGTCACGCAGTGCGGCCGACCGCTCGCAATTCAGGCGGGCAGCGCAGCGTAAATTGCGGACGCACAGCCGCACTCCCACTTTAATTTCTAGGCTTTTTGCCGTCGAAAATAAACGGGAAAACAAATTGTACAGTTAAAGCTAGAACCTACATAAAAGTCAACTGAATCTTTTTCACGTAGGTAGCATCTGTCTAGTTTTTTATTTTTCTGCGGTTTTCCGATACGTGCCAATCTGTAAAATTGGCTGCTCAAACGTCTGGGTGTTAAGTTTTTATAAAATAGCGGTATGTCAGTCACGTGGCAAGAATGTGAAACAATCGTGCTTCGTTTTTTAATTTGTTTTGTACTGTTCGTCGGTTTTCATATTTAATGAGATGCGGTTATGGAGGAGTGCGTTAGACTGAATGAGTTCAAATTGGTTTCCGTTCGTTGTGCGATGCTGGAAATGGCACAGATGTCGCGTGGCAGTGGCGAAATTAAACACGTTAGCGTTTCGGTTGACATCGGCCCTCTTTTTACTGCGACGCGTCTGTGGAAGGCCATTTATCAACTTTTTATGGAAAACGCTTGTTTTAATTTATGCTTACCCTAAGTTCGGAGCTCGTAGCTATCTGCGACCTCATTCCCGACCACGGCTTTGTTGCTGTTTGCTCGGAACACCGAGAAAAGCACGCTGTTCTCCGCATTTTAAAATAAACTGCGGCCTCGCAACACTTTAAAATGAATGTTTACGATAATGTGCTATTTCATACATGGTCCGAGTGTCGTTAGAATGTTTTTTGTTGGGATTTGGTCGCAGTTAGCAATGAAAAAGGAACGCTCTTAAAATGTAATGTGAATTCCTCACACTTTGTTGTGCTCTATATTATTCACTAATATCATATAATGAAATAACTCCATACTGATATATCCAAATTTTGTCGTGATAATGTTATTTTATTTAAATGGCATAATTTATTTTCAAGTCGCTCGCATAAAGGATAAGTTGTACGTCCGTTTGGCGGCACGTTTTAAAGCTTTGCCGATGCAATTACATCTGATGCTTGTCTGAGCGCGCATCTGATAAATAAAAAAACGGCCTGTGAAGTTACTTTAATTAAATTCTGCATTTTTGCATCGTATTTGCGATTGCTTGATACTGTCACATTGAAAATGCAAAAACTGTTGATTTCAATGTGTAATCAGAATATACATTTGAATACTATGAAGCGTTCCATTGGCCTACCATAAATATTCATTGGGAGTCTTCTTAATTTTATGCTATCATAAGTGTATAAAGATTATTTTATAACTAGCTGAGCGCCGCGGTGTTTCCCGCGGTGAAGTAGTCATTTTTCCGAGATAAAAAGTAACCAGTGTTAATCCAGTATTTATAAGCTACCAAATGTCATCCAAATCAGTTCGGCCCCGTTTCAGCGCAAAGGAGCAAAAAACATACACAGAAATTGAAACAAAAAGTTTTAGGTATATTTCAGAAACTCATTCAGAACGATTTATTATATCTTCCGGACAAGTAGACCATAATTTCAATATATATGTACTGCTATAAATACCCACGGAAGCCCATTCATATGTTTCATAAAAGCATTCAAGTGTGTGTGTGTGAACAATAAAAAAAGTATCTTTATGTCATAAAAAAGACATACGTATCAAAGTGGAAATGAACACAGGTGTCCTCAATGTAGCCGGGAGTTAGTTCCCGAGGTTGAAACTTGCTGGGACGCAAACCGCTCGCCACAGGACAAATTTCGCTTATATTAACTTTTGCTTCGAGTAAATTTCTCTTCCACTGTGCGGCCAGTGCACTTCAAGTAACAAAGTTTTAATGTCGTCTCTGGCTTGGGTTCGCTTGCAGCATCCCTTTGAGAAACTGTTCTTATACCGTTGTTTGAAAATATTTAGGTTGGTTTGTTTTTAATAGTTTGTAGTTTGACTTGGTGCATTGTAAATTGACCCACTCCTGCTGACTGAGTGCTTTTAAGAGAACTGCCATACTTGTTTTTTTTGGCTCTTTGTTTCTTTCGCAACCCGGTTAGTAGGTCACAGGAGACATGGATCAATGTCATATAAAGCATACAGTTTGAATTTACGTTTCCAAGCCATTTCTTGAATGAATTCTATGGAAATAAAGGTTTTGAATTTGACTTTGAATTGTAGGTTTAAAGAGCTTATTCAATCCACATATGTCAACTCGATCTTATACGTTTTGAAAGTTGGATGTCATGTAGATAACCTTTAATCTAAACATTGTAATGCTATAGAGTGAAACGCATGAAGCGTCATTCCCAAAAGTGAGTTCAAATGCGAGCACTTTACTGTGGCGTAATTCTGGTAAAAGGTTCGGCGCATCAGCCACCGTCCGTTCTCTTAATGTTTATATAAGCAAATAACCTCAACCGTGATTATCCGTATTGGCGGTTAATGAAACCGCGCGATTTAGAATAATATACTGTAATGCAACTACCATAAGATAATATCACACATTATTTTGACATCTCATTGAGGGCTCTTTATTAACCTGTTTTTCGAGTTGAGGTGTTAAAGACCCGATGGCAGTGCCGATAACCTTACGGTTGTGGCTTCAACGCAACACAGTTTGTAATTGGGACAATCAGTTTCTGTACAAATGAAGGCTCTATACTAGCGGTTCAAAATATTTTGTGCTTATACGAGTATTTAATAAGGGGGTTCAGTAGTGGGGGACTTAGATCATGTAATCCATAATTTCACAAAGTTAATTCATATTTTTTATGTAAATATAACATTTCGATCAAAGAGATATTGCATCCGTAATAGTGCATGGAAGTTAAATAAGTTCTCGTTATGACGTCGTATTTCTTCCAAACGGATGTGTCGTTATAGGACGCCATAAAAACTCAAAATGCAATAGAATTTAAATTATCTATCTCGTAAATTTTCTCCTATAATATTTTATTGGTTTTGGAACTTACGCATAAACTATTTGCGGTATCTTACGCATGTATGTAATAAATATGAAGTGTGGTCTTAAGGTTGTATAATTTAAATAACACTAGAGATATTTTTATTAAGGGAATGGTTTTAGATCGGATCATTGAGATGTCTCACATAAATGTTGTACTAAAAATAGGGATGAGAGTTTTACGTAAGAGATTATAAGCGCAGTCTAATGAGAGGTCTCATTAAGGGTCTTTTTCATCCCGCCATCGTTCGGCGCGGTTTTCCTGTGCTATTGAATAGCGCTTCAGCGACTGGCTTCCTGCGGACGCACAGGCCGGGCGGCGCCCCCAGCGCTGACGTTTTTGCATTTTAACACTCCGCATAATGAGGTCTTGAGGCACGTATTGTGGTGTGAAATATTTTAGAACGTGTGAGCCACCGAGTAATATTCGTTTGATAAATGTCTCTTGTTCGGATTTTTTGGATTTTACCGTGAAACTGAAATAATTGATTATGGTATCGTAAGTTTAAAGGAGTATAAGTAAATTAAACAGAACAGCGACATAGGAAAACTTCACTGAAAACGAACTTACAATGCGATTTTGTTTACTACATATGAGTTATGTTGGGTGCTTAAGTTAATAGAAAATGTTATGAAATTTCTATTTCAAATAATTTCTTTCAAAATTTAATTCTTTATGCAATAAATATTATTCTGATTCTAATGTACGTACCACAATCTCCATAGCATTGTTTTCGGCACAAAAGCTCATACATTATGAAATATGAACAATAGTAAACCATGCTTTATTGCTACTTTAGTGTATCACGCGTTGTATATGATTCCACGTCACTAAATTTACAGTGCCATATGTTGTCACACGCATAACGTTGCTTGTAAATCCGCGTATTGAAAATATAAACTATGTTGCACTGTCACATATTTTAACTAAACAGAGAATTCGTATTTGAATGTAATTTCGATGTACCTATCGTAAACGTGCCATCAGGCGCTGTTTCCACTCGTCTCTCTAAAATATGTAGCAATAAAAGCGCTTCGGACAATATCCAAATGTGTTAGGATCCGTTTATTGTCGAGTCCTTTATGAACGAACCTGGTCTAAATTATATCCAATAAACGTACCGAATTTGTCTTTTATTTTAATTAAGTCAATTGTAAAATGCTATCTTTTTACAAAGGAATAAAAAACAACGTTCTGTTCCCAATCTCATTGTAGTCAATTACGCCAACAAAATTAAACCCATCGGTAACACATTAAGCTAACGAGCTTGGAACGGACCCTTTGTACGGAAGATAAAAGTTGTGCTATCTCACTTGAGACGCTAAAGGAGAAATAGAAAGACTTAGGGGTGGAAGCAACGTGTAACCCATTTGTACTTGTTTATCAAAGAGATAAGTCTGAGTGCGGCGTCCAGCGACCGTCTTCACTCATTATGTTCGGAGATAGCGGCGCGCCGGATTCCTTCTGTAATTGCTAAACTATCCACAACGGGAAGTGATTTACCGACGCTTTTGTACAAACAAACTTGAATACTACTCTTATTCTCCACAACAATACTAAGATCTCGCACACCTGTTATTCACCATATAAAACGTAATAAGGTCTTGTCACCCAACAATACATATTTTCATTTTACTCTGGGAAAATGCGCTCTTGAAGACTTACCTTCCTAATTCTATTATAAGGAGGATAAGAAAATATTGTTGGCTACCTATTGTACCTTCTTAATAAGCTGTTGACGGTAACACGAGTTTCGACTTACGGTAGGAGTCGCGGTGTACAAAGGATGGAATTATGGAGGTAGGTGTTGGCGTCGGAAAGTAAGCGCATTATTGCAAAGAGTGTTTGGCTGGGCGTCACTGTGGTGGCGCTTTCCGAGCGACGCTGCTCGAATGTACAATGCGCCCTAAGCTCCCAACTGAACTTATTCATACTATGAGTGCTACATTATTCGAAATGAACATCGCTTTTTGAGCCTTTCGTGGATGGCAGACTTAGCTTTCCCGCCAATGGAGGGAATCACCCTGGAGCAAAAGTAGTATAGCCGTCTGTTAAGTAATCAATATTGGTGGATATTTCACACAGCGCCATCTAGCCCCAAACTAAGCTAAGCGTATCTTGTACTATGGGAACCAGATGACTCATAGAATACTTATATACATTTTTTGTAATACATACATTTTGTAACTGGAATTGAACATTGTATATTATTATTGTTTAAGGTTTTTTGTAAAGGAAAAGTTGATATTTTTATTACCTATTTCAAATAGAGGCTCTTTTTATGAAACCTATAAATGAATTATTTAATTCAACCCATAACAAGCAATTTTATTTCGGTCCTTGCCCATTAGGTAGGTACGGCATGACCCAAGTCCCATCGTATGCGCCCGTAACTAAGACGTGAAGGTTGACCCATGTGCCTACCATGGCTACTACCACTTTTCAAACCGGAACACAGTAACTCGAATGCATTACTGCTTGGTGGCGGAAATGGGTATTGTGGCAGTTCTTCCTCGGACGAATGTGGCATAAGTTCTACTGCTACTAAATATTTGTAATAAATAGTTCCGAGGTTTATATATGTATGTGTATAGCTTAATTTTTGTGTTTAAAAATGTCATCAAGTGTCCACCAATGATCCGGAATTCCCCGCGGTGAAGGCGTAATCGTATTCAGAGCGTATAATGACAATATTTCGCATGCATTACTGCTCTTCGGATTAGTTAATGTGAATGTTCTGGTTGACAGTTAGCAACGCCCAGAGTATGCAAATGGCTTTGTCTCTAATGCGTGCTCGACCGCGCCCTGGGTGCCTGTGCCTACGCATCCTGCCAGTCAAATGAATATTCACACGTGACATTAATAACTTTTTGTACATTTCAATATCATACCACGCATGCAATTCAACCATGAATTAATTTAAATTGCCTAATCTGTAGGAACTTAGTTTTAATTTAATTCATCCACATAAAAGAGCTTCTTTACACAAATCAAACAGTCTATAAAATCAGATGCCATTTTAAATAGTTTTCAAGTAGAACTTGCTACATTCTAAAGAAACATTTGGCAAGCACTGCTCTCGTCCATTCTGAGATGGTCCACTCTGATATCGGGAGCCAACGTATTGTCACATTTTGGATGTGACATTTCACCGGAGCTCTATATGCTATAGTTGGTTCAATGAGGTTATATGTGGCTGTGTGGTTATGTAACCGGTGATTGATGCTGTGCTTGGTCCCGCAATCATGCCCCGACGGCGCGGCGTCGGATTCAATGGAGCTTTGCCGTGATAGTCAGATTGAGATGTCACGATGTAGTGCCACGTTTATTATTCAAACTATCCGCCGTTCTTTGTCCTCGGTGAAGTTGTAACCTTTAAAAAGTAAAAGCGAGTCTATCTGCTACTTTATAAGAAACGTAGTTTAATAAAAATAATTTGACTATCACAACCTTATTAGTAATTCATTTATAACCGAAGACTAATGTTATATCATTGTTAGAATATTAGTTATCAAAATGCTGGACTAATATACTAACGAAACTAAGTTAGTCATATTTAATTTGGCTACAGTCACCGTAAGTCACAAAAAATATTTTATTTTTTAACAATGTTGAACACTAATAATTTTATGGCATCAACCCACTCTGAACTAAAAAAAAAACAAATAAATGACCTGCTTTAAATTAAGCCGTAAAGTGTCCCGCCTTTGTAGTAAAGGGGCCGATCATAAATTGGATCCGTAGTGGGGTCATAAGCGTCGTCCAGTGGTTGTCGCCGGGCGGACGGATATCTTCTTGGCATGTATACGATTATTGGCCGGGTGACTTGTAAATTATTTTTAAAACTACATCAGAGATCCTTATCCGAGAGAACACTGTAGATAACGTAAGTCCCCGAGTGTCGCTGTCGCGCACTCCATTTTGTCGTACCCTATTTGCCACATTGTGACTTCAAAATACCAGTTTGCATACTACGACGCGAGTCGATTAGATCACCTTATTTAATATAATCAATAGCATGGCTAATCGAGTTTTCGCGTCAGACGTTAAAACGTGACAGTTAACAAGATTGTAGATAATGTTAGATTTATATCTAGCCTTATGATAAATTCAATTGCCTAATGAACTACAAGTGTAGAGACAGTTTAAAATTAACTACTATAATATATTTACGGCACTAGAGAATAGAAAAATAACTTTTTATGAAATTTTGATTGATTTGCTGATATAATTGTTGTGCAGACAAATAAAAATATATTTTTCTTTCAAAATAATATAGTATTGGCGCGAAATAACAAAAAAATGTGATAAAAATGATATTTTATTAAAATAATTATGTAATTTTCCTGTTTTGAATAAAGCCTACCATTATTTGTATTTGCGCAAAACATCCACGAACCTCCTAATGGTAGCAATAACTGTAAACGCCATCTCATTACCGCATTGCGAAATTCTATTTCCTTTTACCACATAACAAGAATTTATTTGTCCTCCATTTTCATAAAGCATGCAAAGTTACGCTTGAGAATTCGATACTTGCGCCTATTTGGCTCGTTTCGAGCAATGTAATTGTAAAATATTTGCATGGCACCTATTTACAAAGCGCGCGATATCTCGAGGGCCGTAAGTAATTTTACTTGAAGTGAAATCAGCCGGGCTCGGTAACGAGATGAGACTTATTACGTGGTTAATAACTCACCTGCGTATCCGGTGTGTGTTTTGCATAATGACGAAGAACACGCATATTTTGCTTTTGCCGGGGAATCGCTCGGGGCATTTCGGTGGTACCCGAGCTTCTTGAATTAGTAGATTAACCGCCTCGGGTTCAATATATCGTGCACGTCACTTCGAGGAGCGATTTTGAATAAAGACTCGAGTTTTATCTATTTTCATTTCCCGTGTATATCCCATATATGATGTGAAAATTGATATGTATCTCTGTAATGCATCCTACAGGCATTTCAAATGTTTCTTCATAAGATCTAATCCGTGATTGGAAGACGGTCTTGAGATATGCAAAGCCATGTATTACGGTCACCTGACCCCGGCGCACGAGCTATCTCGTATGTGCAACATCCTAATATTAATAGCCTTAATATTTCTCCAAGTGCACCGTACCGACGACACGAAACTTGTTTGACGCTTGGATGAATAGTATCGTGTATGCTTTAAGAAGATATACGTATATGTAGTGCAATTGCGACTCGAGATAACCAACCCTTGGATATTACCATTGCCCGTGGCTTGTAAGCTTGAAGTGACCCTTCGCAAAAATAAACTTATTGGAATGCGCTTTCATGAATTTTTAGAAATCCTAAGCTAACGTTTGGGGATCCCAAAATGCGCTTTTGCAATTTTCTACACAATTAGACTTTAATATATATGGCTTATAGTTTATATGTATGTGTAAGAATACACGCGTTCCTCTATTTAATGAATGTAGAGATCGCGTTTACACTACAGCAAAACGGATTTATATTATACATACATACGAGGTCCGGAATTTTAATTGAATACCCGCAATTGGAATAGGAATACGGTGGGTTGGCGGTGGTCCTGTTTCCTGGTTGCAAGACCAAGCACCTGTGTGCGCACGCGCCTAGCGCCGCGCCCGCGCGCGCCGTGTTCCTCACGATAATGAATACGAGTTAATTAAGCAACATTAGTCGAACATCGGCGCCTCCACACGAAGACAGATCAGAGGCGCGATTGCCAAGTGAATCCAACTCGTTAATGTCCATCGATTGTAATAATTCCCCGATCGTCATGTTAGATCTAATTTAAATTATCTCCAACTTGGGACCGGTTACTTCAGATGTTTTTTAAGGGTTTAAAGTACTGTAAAAAGAAGTTACTACACATGGTAGGGGACAGGCCATAAGGTGTGAGTCCGCGAAATACATTGTTTATATATTATATAAAGTTCAATATTCGATGACCCCAAAACAGATTTACACTGTAACTAACCTTTTCAAGTGATGAGTCCGACTTTTTGTTTTCATTTTCATGACATAAAAAAATATTGCAAAGTGGTCAGGCCCTTTCCAAAAAAGCATATAGTTTATGACGATTAATGATAGATAATCAAGCTTATCATGGTAAAAAATGTCTGGCTCAGACAAAATGGTGATTAACGGTATAAATTCCAGATATGAATAATGAGCGGCGTCATTTGGTCAGGTGATTAATCTCCTAATTATCGATCATCGCAATATGTAAATGGACCACGAAAACATAATGAGTTTCGGCATAAAGGCTGGCGTTGCAATGAACTGATGAAATTTCAAAACAATTTTTGAAACTCTACTTTCAGCGCTTGCAAAAAAGTGTGTTACTAATATGTAGCGGATTACCATTTACCGACGTGCGAAGTATTTAATTCCTTCGAAATTATCGGGCCAAGTCAAGATTACTTCGTCCGCTTATTAAATTGTCTAAGTAAAATAATAAAAAAATAAAACATACTTTTTTTTTATTAATTTTAATTAATTAATTTTTTATTGTCTAAGTGTATTGGATTTTACTGTAAAAATACTGTGCATAAATTATGAGTAATGTGAGGCTTATTTAATCGCGAATAAAAACCACAAAACGTGAACAGCATAAGTGTGGTATGCCGCGCCGCAGCCACAAATCACAGCCTGCAAAATTCCTAAAACAAGGATTAGCTGAAAAGATAACGCTGAGTGAGATGTACACGCAGAGTTGGCGTTAATAATAGATGCTCGTATCTCGAAAGTGCCGCAACTTGGGAAATTCACAAGTGCTCTTACGACTAGGAAGCGAGTGATAAGCCACGCTGAATGCTAATACTCCGGTATAATATTTTATCATAAACTAATTCTAAAACAAGGTATCTCGCGGTGTATTGCTGGTGTATTACTGCTTACAATGTATAGTACAACCCTTAATCAGAATCTGTGGTCTGTGTCACGACAGTGGCTATGTTTTAGCTATTGATAAGCAAATGTAAAGCGCGCATTTTAAGGAACTCTTAGAATAAACTGCGCTTGGAAATTTGCTTTGATAAAAAGAGCTTTAACATAAAACAATGCCCTTGAAAATAAGTTCGTATATCTTTGTTGTATGATTGCTTAGTATTGTTAAGATGAACAGCAAGTTCGTTTTTAGAATATTCATTTTATGCATTCATTAATAATAATAAACCTATCAATAATATATTTCATACACCTTGGTGTAAAACAAATATTGGTTTGCAACTACCCTCGACACGTATATGTAATGAATACAATAACCTCAACCAAAAAATTACAAACTTGGATATATTTTCCAATAAAATACAAATATTCAAAAAGTTACTACTGAGCCAATTTGCCTTCTCTGCTTAATTTTATTTGTATGTCTTACTCTTCTTATTCATACTTCTTAGTCTTACTTAATTCATTTTAACTTTCATAGTTTTATGGTATTTATTTCCTTTTTTATTAATTTTCTATGTGTTATGGTAAATGTTATGTACACATATTATTGTCATATGTATCAGAACTGTCTTTTTGTTATTCTATTTTAGTTTAATTGTGTAATATATATGATGTTTGTGTACTTAAATAAATAAATAAATAAACAATACTAATAAAAACTTTGTTATATTTCCGTAACTAAAGTCATCATGTATCGGTGCATTCTCAATATCACCTGGATAGGATGTTAACTAGGCAAACTTAAAATTCAGTTTACAGATGGATATTATTTCACAATTTTTCCCATCGTATTATATCAACAGGTTCTGAGAGCTAAGTTAATAATAACTGCAGTTTAACTTTATGGGAGCTTTGCCGTCACAGTGAGTGGATTGGGTCCCCAGGCGCATGATTTAATTATTGAGACTTATCGAGTCGTTAGCTCGCAGCTTTGATGCACTTCAAATCAATTTCTCCTGAACGTTTTCAATAATTTCTAAATAATCTAAAGCTTGTTAAGACTAGGTTTGTTAAATTACATTGAATGACTGTAACTCGAGTGTAATTTCTTAGTCCAGGCACGTCTCCTCGTCATTCTCATGTTTTTCTAATTTTACGAAAATTTGGTGCGTTTCCAATGTTATTGTACCATTAATTTATTGCTGTAATATAATCAATGTATTGCATCGGACTTAAGCCACCATTATTGTTAGAATCGCTACAAATTTTTAGTACTTGATGAGTAAGGGCTTTAACAAGAAGTTATCAGAGATAAATAAAAATAATAAGCGAACATTTACCATATCTAGCCCCAAACTAAAAATTGCTTTTCATATGGCCAATAGATAACTGATGGTATACTTATATACTTTACCAAGAACCAAGAAACATCGACGCAGTTCGTCACACAACCAACACCTTCGGGATGGGAATCGAACCCACGACCCTGCAACTCAGCAGCAGTTACCACCAACAGAGCTATGAGGCCAGTCAGTGGTTCAAGAGCCTACTGTTAGAATAGTACGTAGAATATAAATTATGACTCCGCTCAGTCGACAGCTCCAACGTCGCCCGCATATTATTAAAATGAGAATGGAAAAAAAGTAATTAATGCATTTCGTCAGCACGGTAGGTGTCGATTCAGTTAAAGTGCACGTTGCTATATTGTAATGATGTATTGTTTCAGGTAAGAGGGCCGGGCTGCTTCGGCAACCTGATGGGACCGCCGATACTATTAAAGGCGCTATGCTGCAATCCCCGTGAGTTATGCGATTATTGACATTCAACGCTTAAGTGCTGCATACATGACCTTTATTATAAGATTTTATTAGCATCGTTTATACTTGTATCATGTCACGCGAGCGGTTTTGCAACTCTATTTTGACTTACATAGATTAGGACCGAAGACAATATTTACTTTAAAATTTAATAAGCGACTTGTGATTTGAACCTGCGTTAGGATCGATTTTAAATTGCCGACTACTAATTTTGTCACTAGCCAATTGGAAAATCGATTCCATAATCCTAATAACAATTCTTATTAAAAATACTCTTCAAAGATGCAAAACAACGATTTTCCGCATCGCATGTTTATGCAGGCCCTAAATTTTCATCAGCAATAAGCTCTCGTGGGAATACCGGCCGTAGTTGAATTATGTAGGCTCATGCTTTGATATGATAAGGTTCGGGAGCGATCGGGGCTGCTCTCATTGTGTTGGCCATAATCTTGCGTATCGCGTAGGACTCGTGTCGGAATGCGAGTTTATTTTAATATTTAATAACTCCCGGGCGGGCGCAGATACCGTCTGCTTGCAGGCAATTCTCTCTTCTTTTTTCCCCTGTTATCGTTCCGCTTTGTGTCACGCTCGCGGTCGTATTCCTTCTTAATCACGCTCCTGATCAGCTCGGTGGCTGGTAATGGTTGCAAATCAGCTTCGACTCCAACTGCCCGCCCTTGTCTACCATTATAGTTATATGTTATAAGTTTAATATGTTACTAAATCCTTAAATTAAGATCCTATACACAATGCTTGCTAGGTGTGAGAAAGAGAACGTGCACAATGTAAATAAATTGATTATACGATTAGTTCGGCTGGCAATAAATCGCAAACAAAATAATAGGCTCTCTTCTTCGCCTAAAGCTTATAGCGCCATCATTTTCTTTGAACTGTTTCGTTTGACGCCTTTCTACATAAATTGTTAGAAGATCGGGCGTGCGCACGTGATGTGCAAATAAAAATACTAATTCAAATGGGGATTTATTGTCTAATTGTTTGGTATTTATGACCGGTGTGCGCTGCTATTGTTGCCGATTGCACCCCCCACATAAAGCAGCCGTCGTAACGAGCGCGCGCTCAGCGCGGGCCAGCCATCGTGACCGGCTATACCTTTACGTGTATTTTTTCAGGTAGAGGTTATAGGATTCTGTCGGTGCACGCTTATCACAAAAGTACATTCCGATGTATTGTTTCTCTCAGTATTATATAATGTCTAGCATTTTATTATATCCTGGTGAGCTATAATTAAATAAAAGAGCTTTTATCGTAATGATAGCCGCGTCACTCGGCGCGGAATTAGGGCACACGACTGATCCGAATCCGTCGAGTGCTTTTTAATCCAGCGCTTTTGCATGCATCCACCCATTTTCTTCGTCCTTATTATTTATTCGCGGCAAGTTTTTGCCCTTATTTACGTTAAGCGGCCGACGCGACGTGACGGCTGATAGACGTAACAGATAAAGGGCGTGTCCGCAAAGCCACCCCGACAATTTTGGTGCTTTTGAAACTGCGCCAACGATTTATTTGCTGTCTGCCCTCGAGTCTCTCGGCGCCGCCGATACGGAAGGAAACACTTCAGTTTGATATTTTTTTTCACAAGCAAAACTCCGGAATTGATTAAACGTGAAGAATTTAATGTGGCGCAACGCGTATCGGTTCGCCCGGAGTAGATTGCGAAACGGGCGTGGGAAAAACGGCTTTATTGAGTATTTATGGAAGGGAAATATTTCGGGAATCTTGTTTATTGGCCCCGTCCTTTCGCTTGTCAATTTCATCTGTGTTTAATCCAGTTAGGAAATCGGCAATGACGTTAAAAATATCCTTTAATCTTGTTGCGTGATGTGAAAAACGAAATTATGTTTCAGTATATATTTGATATTATTTCTTCAAAGTAGCACACGAAATGTATTCGTACATCGTAATTTATGGAAACTGGTGATTTTCTCACAATTAAATATGAAGTACTGGCTCTGTCGCTCCGTGAACGAGTTTAGAAATCGTACGCTCGTTAACCGCAGCACTCAGATGAGTTACGAATGAGTGACAAACAAATTGTTTGTCAGTCTGTCCGCCCGCAGCCACGGGCTACGCTAACAAGTTACATTATAATAATTCTACAATTGAATCTACAACAAAAACACGGATACAATTCAATCTAACTTATTCGGTTTTTGTTCTGAATAATAATAAACGACCTCTATGAAATGGAATAATGAGTGTAGATCACTTTTTTTTTACATTTCAAAACATACCATCGCTTCCAAGTGTCACCCCAGTTATTACAATTAATCAGAACATAAGTCATGCATTTGAAGTTTTTTATACAATTTCTGCCTATACACATGTCTGATAAAAGCTTATTGAAACTTGTTAGTACAGTTAAGAACAAAACCTATACGTCTGAAATACTGCCTTAATGTTAGTAACAAAACTCCTACACACTGAAAACTTCCGTAGACTCCTCCAAGTTTGTAGCAAACTCTAACTACGTTGTGAGATAACCTAATCGTTTATTATCCACGGAGGCGTCGCGTCGTGTAACGAGATGGCGCTTGATTGAAGCCGCTTCGCGATTGGTGGAACCTGGTGAGACAGCCACTTCAATTTGCTTAGCCTACCTATTGAGTTAGTTACTAACTGGATTCGTGTTAGCGGGCCATCGGAACTTTGAATCACATGTGCAAGTGTGAACACATGTGCAACATATCGTCTTTATATAAACTAAGTTGAGGCTAAGTTAATGTTGCCGCCTTGCAAATCCATCGATAGCCACTTAATTTCTAGGTAGACACATGCTAATACATAGTTAATCTATATCATTTGGCAAAGGTAAAAGATGCAATTCTACCACGTAAGTGGTGAGACATGTGTCAAGTGCACGAAAGGAGCCTCTTTGAGGCGCACTTAAAATCCTTTCACCACACTGATTCGAACGTAAGTTTATATAAATAAATAAATATTGGTGGACATTTTACACAGAGCCATCTAGCCTCAAAGTAAGCTAAGCATAGCTTGTATCATGGGAACCAGACAACTGATATAATACTTATATACTTTTCTTTTGTAAATACATACATATAATACATATCAACACCCAGACAAAGAACAAACAGAAAAATAATAAGGTTATAAATAAAAATGTTACAAATGTCACATAAATGTTTGTCCTGGGTGGGAATCGAACCCACGACCTACAGCGCAGAAGGTAGAGCTATACCAACTGAGCTATGAGGCCAGTTTCGTAAAGTATTGCGTTTGTTATGCAAATGGGTTATTGCTTTACATCAGGTAGATCTTTCCGCCACTTGATCACAGATAAAAAAACTTTTATTTTGTTCGACGTGTTACCCAATTTAAATACGCACCATATTCTATTGCCGTTCAATAATACATTAAAATGATCACCTGGAATGAAACGCTCAAATGTTTATGAGACTCTTGATAAACGTTAAAAGTATATAATAAAAGTGGCTAGTCGTGAAATAATAGCGCCTTTATATTTACGACGCATCCGCTCGGGCAATGATTGCGCTTATGAGAATTCTCTTTGTATTCGTTTGTTCAGAGTAAATGTAACTAGGTAAGTACCCATTTTACTTCGAAGTTTCCAAATTTTGTATATGGGCATACAAAAAGAAAGGATATGCAAATAAATGAACCGTGAGACAATACGTTCCGTTAAAGTAAGTAAAAGTTTTCCTTTTCAATTTTCTTACGCACCAGCCGTCAGCCGTCTGTGATCTTGGATTCGCTCGATCATGAAAATATATAGCTTCATTCGAGATCGGTATCGGAAAAAGCTCCTTAATCGGTTTTCTTTTATATGAAAATGGACTTTTAGATTTATTACACCATTTTGGTTGCGTTATAGTTGCGTTTAACGTGATATAACTCGGCTCAAAATTGCATATCGGAGTTCGTGCCGCTACATATTTTAGGGAGGTCCTTATGCCTCTCTGGAAATATTGGCTATGAAAGAAAATTGCCTCGGGTAAGTGCGGCTGCGTTGATTTCCTATTTCGTATTCATTGTACGTCGCAACGGATCGCACCCGATGATTCGTGAATAGTCGCGACGTCTCCGCGAGAGTGATGGGGGCTTATAAAGTTACTCTCCTTTGATGTATCATTTCTTTTACGTACGCGAAGTTTGCATAGACTTTATTGCCCATAAAAACTGTTCAAATATGAATCATCTCATAAATAAGATTTATCATTGCTATCTCGGTACTGACACATTGAGCTGAAAAATATATTTCCCTGATAAGATCCAACCCGTTTTGGATCCAGAAACAATCTCCACAAACATGATTAAGGAAAGAATAAATCACTGTGTAACCGTGTCGTATATCTTCATAAGGTGAGTTAATTTGGCGAGTCGGCCGATAACGCGACACGCAAGAGGCGAGTGCGAGTGCGTGTGCGTACGGTGCGCGCGCGCGCTTCATAAATCTTTTCCGGGAAGATTCAAACGGGAAATAAAGAGTTAATATTGCATATTATTCACTCGAATCTCTGGCTGGTCTGGCTGATGAATTATGACGCCAAAAATTCTAAGTCTTGGTTTGTCAGACGGATCAATGACACTGTAGTGGTTTGCGAAACTAATCCAACATCTGTTTCAAACAACCTATGATTGGTCTGCTTCGTAAAGTCAATCAAATGAATATAAGTTCATCATAACAATGAACAATCAAATCACTTAGCGATCGCTGCGTCATTCAACCTCTCGTTAAATTATTCAATGAGTCAACATTAACTGAATAGCAGCGTGCAATAGTTGCGATCGCGAACTATATACATAAAAACAAAACTACATCACAGTGTGCTTGTACGTTGAATTTAGCACTTTGAGTTCGTTATAATCTATTTAAAGATAACCTCATTGTAATGTTAGGTCTTGGGAAATTGTTTTAAACTTACTGTTAATCATGTTTCATTTGTAACGCTATGGACTCGAACACGAGCCACCGTCAACTATGACCAATAACTTACTTGGTACTTGGATTGGTTCACAACTAAACGGGCGCTTATTGGTCACTGGTTCCAGAGAGATATTTGAACAATACTGCATCATCAAAACGGTGAAAGGAAACATCGTGAGGAAACCGGCATGAACCAAATATCAGAAAAAAATGATTCTAGTCCACACTGTAGCGAGAGAGCCAGTTGCACTAGCAACTTACGGCGGATCTAAAACTTTACAATTCTCTGCATACACTCTCCAAGCTACACACAGTTAGTTTCGCGTCTACTTAGCTCTATAACTACGGAGCATTCAAATAACGCCGATTTAAAAGGCGAAGTCGTCGGCATACTGTAGTGTTAGTTTTCATTCAATTACGTTCTCTTAAGATTTGGCGTAACGAGGCGGCGTTGAATGTGCATTCGTACCCGCCCACTCGACGCGTGGGACGAAATGGCTCGCGCATCTCAAAATTTTCATTTGCCTTCGCCACCTTTCATGTAATCCTCAGCTTACAACCTTTATCACATTGACCGGTTCATTATTATTCAGTTTCGAATGTTTTTTACAATCACCTTTTTGTGTTTATGCTTTAACGATTTTAGTATTCGAATTTATTTCGGTATAATGGCAATATACCATCTTTAGTAGCAGTAGAACTCATGTCAAGTTGGTCCGGGCTTCAACCACCATCCACATGTCTGCCGCCAAGCAGTGATGCATTCGCTGTACTGTGTTCCGGTTTGAAAGGTGTGGTTGACGGTGAAATTACAGGTACATGGGACATTCCACCTACACGTCTCAGAATTACGGGCACATACGATGCGACTTTGTTGATGTCATCTTGATTGTAGTTTTATTCATATATTTTATTTGTACTCATCATTATTATTCCTAAATGAATTATTTGTACGCCTTAATGAGCACAAACATGAGATACCTAACTACTTCCTTTTAGAACCTTTATATCATACTGTTTCTATATGTATACTAGCATGTTTTAGGTTTGTTTGTTAATGGCAGTGGTTACCACTTAACAACAGTTGGGCCATGAGCTCGTTCATTAACTTCGTAACATAAAAAAAATATGTTAATTTGTTTATTACGTTGCACAGATATTATAACCATCGCACCCAGAGTTCACGTTTATCTAGTATTAAAGAGCGCCGGGTCAGGATAAAAAAGCTGAAACCAGCAGTTAATTTTTGTCCCATTTTTTTTTTCGCAAAGGACTGAACTTTATGAGAGTAAATATTAACGCGTGCTCGCCATCATATCCGTGCGAGCGTTCGCGGGATGTTGATATTTTATTTACCTACTTTATCGTCAACACGGGTTGGGGGACATTGTATTAATGAAGCAAAGCTCAACTCTTTCGGAGATTTTGTCGGGTCAGTAATTAAAAACATCTGCTGTGTTCGTTGTATTCTGTTTCGAGTATTCAGCTAACTCAGACAAATTTTTGTTGCCATAGAACCTTTTACTTGTATGTATGTAGTTTGTTTTAATGTTAATTGTATTCTGTCGCAGCATGTGAAGATTATGCAAATAAATCTTTGTTGTATCGTACAGATGTTTGTAATTAGTAACCGCTGCCGTGTAAAGTAAAAGTTGTTTGAATTTACGCATGGAAACTGAAATGTATTTAATTTCGTTGCCTTGCTCTTTCGTACGTGTTATGCGTGAACATCTACATAACGTACCACATATCTTTTGTGTGGGTTTCTGCTTCGAGTCTCCTTCAAAGTTTTATCCGACACGTGAATTCGCTCGTTATACTTTTAATACAAACAAGGATATCGAATTGAACAGAAAAGGGACTCGCTCTGAATGCGAGCTGGTTTGCCGTCGAGAATGTAGGCGTTATTATACAATATGATGCTCGACCATTGTTCGCCGCTTGACAATTCGTTCCAATTCTGTTTACTTGTGTATTTAAATCAGAAATGCACTGGACATCATAATAACAGTAAAGGGGCCTAATAGTAGCTAACATTGCTGATTAATTGCTTCCTACGACAGTCAATCGTAACGCGAATGAATAATAAGTGGTTTCATATTTATATGATCATATCATGTATAAATCATGGTGGTCTTGTCGTCGGTGGCATTGCTCCCAGTCTCGACAACTTTTAATAGCAGCAATTATTATATATAACCACTATTTCGATGTACTACGCAATTCTCGCGAAACATATCGATATTTTATTTTACGATCAAAAGTCCATTCCATACCAATGCTCCCTGACAAGAACTGATTATAACTATTTATTATTTACGAGCTGCTTGCCCGCGGCTTACGTGGAATTAATTTTGGTTATATTTTAGGAATCTGCTTTTATATTTCAAGTGTAAGTGTAAGTAATTAAACAGTTTTCTCAAAGAGAGTTGAAACCCTTTTAGTATGATAGCTAAATATAGATACATTAGTAAAAGAGTAGAGCAAAAACTATAAATTGAAAAAAGGTATTTCGTATTACATAGTCGTAATAAATGTTAAACAGTAAAAAATTAACATATGTAGGATTTTTAGAAAAATATCGCGTTCAGTATAATTATAACAATAACAAAGCTACACTGAAAATAACTTTGTTTCATCGAGATTCATGCAAAAAATTCTGAACGGATTTTATTGAGAGCTTACAATGATATACATAGCTTCAAAGTCCAACCAAGCCAACCAGAGTCCAACTTTAGCGTCTAAGCTATACTTCATTTCTTTACAATGTGTAGAAGAAAACTAACGAGTGGAATACTTATTATGTGACATATTAATGACTCACATTGCTGTTTAAGCTTATTTTCTTTCGATTTAGATACTACGTTACGTCGATGAAATAAATAGAGTTCAACTTCTGGAATTTGATTAAATAACATGCATGTGATTAAATCAAAGAGGATCAGGGCGGTCGATTAAATAACTTCTATGCAAACAATTTTTATGTATTTCATTGTCAAAACGGGTTTAGTATTCATGGGTAATAATCACCCCAATTATTTGAGATACTCATAGTTAATATAGACAAGGCAATTCTGGAATAATATAATAAATGATTTCTGGAATGTTTTGATAGTACGTTGTATTGTTAAGAATTTAAGGTAGGCTGCAAAATACTTGTATTACGTATACACTACATTTTTCATAAATTAACCTTCAATCCAGAATTCAAAATTCAAATCCAAATTCAAATTAATTTCAAAAATAACCTTATCATTCCGATAATATCACAAAACGGCAAAAACACGTGAATCTTCAAGGTTTTTAAAGTTACGAAAGTTTTACAACCCTAGAACCAGCAAAGCAAACGTAGTGAACTTTAAAATGAAGTCGATTGTAGAAAATATGTGTAACCATGTCGCGAAGCAGGTTCTCATGCCATTTACACATAATCGTTCGTTTTATCTGTTTCAATAACATTTTTCATCACATACTTCATCGATACTACGTGTACTATTGAACACTATCCGTGTTTACGCGAATCGGTTAGCAAGCGCCCGCGCCGCGAACTAGCCGATTGAGATCTGCGCTCGTTAACCGCCATTATAAGTTTAAATTACTAAAAATATTATATAAATTATAAACCACAAATTAAGCTTAAAACGCAGAGCTATAAAGAGTGATAATGTCGTTCGATGCTAAGTACATATGTATAAGCATCTGTCGCCATTATCATTTTTATTCAGAATGTTTATTAATATTTTTTTCTTTTTATACAAAACATGTTTTTAACACGCTTTAACTTACTTTTTGACTACTTTGGAAGTCACAGTCACCAATCTTAGCAATAACGACAGTTATAGATACATAGTTGTTGTCTATGGACGTTAAAATGAATAAAATTTCACGTATAATATACAATTTAAGATGGTTCACGTTAGTAGCAGAAACCTAAGCCGCTAGTTAAAAACCGTATTTATAGTGCTTATTATTTAAAACGGCGATCGTGTTGTATAACGTGCATATAATTGCTCTCCGGATATATCTCGTATCTTTGCCCCCCCGTCGCTCTACATCGACACATTTACAAATCGCGTGACTCCACCCGCCATCACTCGTGAGAAAATTACACGTCAAATAAAAGTAATTCCACAATATCGATTATAATAATTAAAAATATCTAGAGCCATATAAAAGTTTTGTGTAGATTGTGATCGCCCGCCGTTACTTAGCAAATTGCTTAATTATGAAGCTGATATTCTTTTTTTTGTTTTATTTTTAATATTGGTCATTATTTCATTGCGTGTCGAGCGTCGACCGAACAATTATACGCGTGTGTCACTATGTCGCTAACGAGGAGTTGAAATTTATATAATTATCTCTTCAGCAATGATATTTAGTACTATATTTTGCAATATTGTTAAGTTTGTAAGTCTACTTAATTACAGGATTAAAATTTATAGTATATCGGTTATTTGGGGTTCCGACAGGAAGTAAAACCTTACGATATTTTGATGTCAGGACCTCTTTCTCAGAAACTATGAAAGTTATTGACATGAAATTTGTCACAGTTGTACTCGTTTGCCGCTTCGGCGAAAATACATCCTGTAATCAATTGCACATAGATCAATTAAGGCTTTATTCAGTTGAAAGAACTATCTCTCTACGTTTTAAAGGGATTTTTGTATTATAACGTGCACTGTGGTGGCATAACAGCCATGTAGATGGCATTGAAATCATCATTAGGTAGGCCTACGCCAAATTTTAATCATTTACATATCATACTGTAAAGGCCCAAGCTTTAGGCAGCAAGGCACTCACGGTGTTTTCATCGCGGGACGAAACGGTTGCGGTGTATCACCGCAAAATCCTATAATGGAGCTTAATCAGACATCCACTTCTCGTGCAATCTTGTTAGTTCTGAATTGACTTTCGCGAAACTTGTATAATATAAAAATGCTTTTGGGTTTACTTGCCAGTACTCCAGACTGCTAGAAGCTAAGCTAACTAGATCCAGAGACAGTCGAGTGGTTCCCAAATTTTTGTCAATAAGCTGCCGGGTTAATTATATAAGAGCGGTTATCAAGTTTTTATTAAGTATGCGTGGTTCCATTTCTGCTTAGCAACTTGTATAGGATTACTCCTTAGAACTTCTAATTGTTCTTTATCAATAGACATCGTGCAATCAGTATAGTCCAAATTGAATTCCGCATTTCTCTTTCGAACCATAAACGTCACCAACATAATTACGCCAGCTTTTTATGTTGTTGAAGAGAAAAGAGTCTTTGTTTCACGCTGAAATGTGCTGCGTGGTGGATGTCTCAATTAATATTTGGTGGCGTGAGAAAAAAAAGCTACCAAATAAGTATTTCCTGATTAATCGAGTTGGAAGTGTTTTTTATCACATGATTTGAAGGAAAAAACAATGTTTGAACCAATAAAGAATACCAATTTAAAGAAAATTTCGACAACAATACATTATGATTGTTGTCATGGGTACATAGCCGAGGGCTGGTTTCCAAAAAGATGAAAACATTTTAAAACTAATCACGAATTAAAATTAACAGCGTCATGTGGCAAGTAAATGTCACCACACACCGACACCCTGGGAGGATTGTACATAAGACTATGCAACGTACGTATTGAACATGAATTATTTTTAATTTATTTATTTTATTATTTTTCTTATACACGAAAATGCGAAACAACTCCAGAAATACGACCAAAAAAGAAGCATTATCAAATTAAATTGTACATACGCCGATACATGTACCTAATATGCTATACCACTTAGATATCAACAATTTCAGGACATGACAAAATTGTTTGATAGTATTGAAGGATTGCTTATCACCTGCCTGCGTCTAGCTATATAACGGCACTAAAAGCCGTAACAACTGCATTTGCCTTTAAACAAACAGGGTTACTAAGTGTATTATCTGGCGAGCACTACTCGAACACATTGGAATGACTTGAACTACATAGGGACCTTTTACACTGGGTGGAAGTAGAATGGCTGTGCATTAACTGAGAAACGTTTATTTAGTTTAAAAAAAAGTGTACTTATTTTGATCCATTCGCTAATTGCCTACCGCCGTTTGTATGAGTGCAGTGCCACACCGCATTGATAATTCCTTTGAGATTATCACGACCCCTTGATTTTAAGCTTCATCGCATTGTAGTTCGTGTGGAGGCGGCTTTATTAAAGCGATGTGCTTCCAGTAAAGTGGTTTCGCGGCGCGTAGATGCCTCTGATGGCTTCCTTCGAAGCTAGTTTGTCTTGTATCCTTCATTAAGTGGGTAATAGCTTTGGCTCGAATTGACTGCTAACGCCATATACCTTTATTGCCGCGAGACGCTCGGCTTTAAATTGATTTGGTCGGTGTTGTTTGCTGTAAGTCTGTAAAAATTGGCGTTAATATCGGTTTTTCCGTGACAATTTGTCACGGAAAAACCGATATTAACGTATCTATAGAACGAACTTATCTATATAACGATATAACTGAAAATATGGCGATTGTATTTATGTCTTTAAGAACTTTTTTGTACCAATAATAAATTATAATTTGATTGGATCAAATGCTTCGCTGCAGCTACTAAATATTTTAAACTTTTTACTTTCAAGAACTAAAGTTTGTTGCTCTTTTAAACTGTTACTAGTACAAAATTAATATATACCAGAATAGTGTAATTACCACGGATGAGATTTTGAAATATGAAAATTGCCCTCTAAAAGCTGGTAAAGCTTTACTGAACAGGACTCGTATCGTATTTTGTTTGCACAGCTTCTAATCCCGTGTATTATTTCATGTATTCTAATATTTACAACTCATATTCACGGCTACAATTTAAGTAGGGTCCGCATGCAGTTGTTTTGAGCATAAATATAGGTTGTTCGCAAGATTGACGTCAACTAATGTATCGGTAACATCTAATATCTGGTGCCTTTCATTATGGTGGCCTTTCATTTCCAATTTACACCATTAATATAACACCATCATCAGTAACCCTATCTCGAAAAATGCTCATTTAATCAGCTCCTTCGACTAGTTTACATCTCCGAAATTAATCGTATCATTAGCGGATGTAATGGCCAATGTTGGAATTCGCCAATTCAATTAAGAACGTCTATTAGTATTATAGCTAATGAATTTTTTAACGTCACTTTACAAGCTCTCGGCCGTAAACGGTTTTATGGCTGCCCTCTTACAAGCGACGTGGTCGCAAATTGAAACTAACCGCAGAGTAATTTAATTCTGCGTCACGCAATCTCAACAGTCTCATTATTGCTAAATTATCTTCGGATACTATAACTGTGCATTTACAATGTTTGTATTAAATGAAATATTTCCTGTAATAATATTTTGAGATAAACTTGACTAAGATTGTTTTAGTGTTTCCTCTTGTTGGTAGTGTATTGAATGTCGCGTCCAACAAGCGATGTCCAGTTAGTATTCGCGCGAATCACTGAATTATGGGCGTTGTAAAGAGTTGAGAGGGACACCCGCTGGGACCACTGGGACCACCCGCGTTCCCTCGGACTTTGTGAAATGGACATTTAGTGTCGGTCAGCCGACTGCTCTGTGACGTACGGAACGGAAGCGTTTGCTTCATACATTTTATAATTCGTATTTTTCGTCGTAAATTTGTAATGTGTGTACATTTGTGACATGTTGATACATGTTCTTGTTGCTCAAGAAACAATCTTCGATTGAAGTAGCCTTTCGTATGAACGTACACGATTTGCTGTCTATTAAAATTTCTGTTTGAAGCGCCTACTTGAAATTGTTATGGATCCGCCGTAGCCGGAGGCCGTAGCCAAACGCACAGCAAACATTCTGTGTGCAAGATACCTCACGTAATGTTGACTTAATCTTGGTGATGTGGGGCGTGCTCACGCTTGTATCGGCGTATGACTCTACTTTATTATGCAAATTGAAATTTGATACGCTGTGAGAGTTTGAGAGCAACCGCTCGAGTGTGCCGGTGTCGTAAGAATAATGCGACCCCGAGTGCTTAATTGACGTATTTAGACGAAAGGTTACGTGAACGGCGGCGTGATGTAATTCAATTTGCGTACATGAAAGTTCATAAGTGGTAAAATCGTGAGCTTCAATGACATGTGAATGTCACGATTGACAAAGGATTGATAAACATTTTTGTTGGCAAAATCATTTGCCAAATAGTTTTCTACACTGCCGGTTAGTTTGGGTTAAACAAATATTGTTAAAGATCGATGCCGGGTAACTAAATGAATTTCAAAGCCATGTTTTCTTCCGCATATCAATAATTGAGGCAGATGAAGAGCGAAAACAAAACGCTTTCAATCTTTCGATTTGCAACGTCAACTATTTGTCACTGCGCGAGCAAAAGCAGGTGCGTTGGCGCGTATATTGAAACCGTCACAGTGAAAAATGTCTCTTGCATACGGCGACAGGACAAACGGCCGGCCACCGGCACCGGGGCGGCGCGGCACCGGGGCGGCGCGGCGCGGCGGGGGTATGCATGCGGTTGACATATACGTGCCTAATGAGAACCAGCGGCCGTGCACTGTAATGAGAAAGAATATCCACCATTCGCTTGTCTCGTCGGCAATTAACTAGCAAGATCTGTTGAATACGCTCCTCTATTATATCTAACTTACAATTTTAATCGATACAATAATTTTATGCGCTACTATAGCTGATCATTTGCTAATTTCGTTCACATATACCAATTGATAGTTGCCGTTGGCGTTACGGTTAAACTTTTTTTAATGAGCGAAACGAAAATGTGCGTTGTCATATCCGGTGAACAAGGAATAGGGCGAAATAGAATCATTATAATAAGTTATAAAAAAACTATTTTTGGAACTAAATAAAAAAAGTCATATTACCGCGTGCCCCTTGTTCTTCTATGTAAAAACTTTAATGTTAAGTCATTAAAAAAAATATTGAATGAAACTTTTGTTGCACTAACCAAATAATTTAATATCCTTTTCAATATCGAAAGTTATATTCAATGCGGTATAATGATACTAGCATATGGCGTCCTTTCAATAGAAAGTCAGACGAGTAGCGGTTTTACAAATAAAAAAATATCATATTCGTGACTCTTATATTGGTTACAGTATTTTTAACGTGTTGATAACTTGGCGTTTCAGTTGAAGATAACCCTTGTGGTTAAAAATGTTTTGTCACAGTATCTGTGCAACAAAATATCGGCAGCGGCTGAACACCGTAAAGTCAGCAGCATGAGATTGCAACATAAATTCGGGATTTTTACTACCTACCGCCCGGGAAATGAGTGTTTCGCGCGGCCTGTGAATATACTCGCATACCTATCTATACAGCGTGTATTTCTATGTGTCTAGCTGAAATAAACGAACTCGAAACTGAAATATGCGTGTGAGCCTGTGAGTGTGAGCGTGTGAGCTTGTGAGCGTGTGAGCTTGTGATCGTGTGAGCTTGTGAGCGTGTGAGCTTGTGAGCGTGTGAGCTTGTGAGCTTGTGATCGAGTCAGTGAGTGAGTGTGGAGCGTGCGAGCGTGCGGGCGTGAAGCTTGTGAGCGTGAGCGCGCGCGCGCTTGTGTTTAATTAACTGAAAAATACATATTTCTTGTGAATTGTATTTATAATGTTACACTGTTATAAACGCGGTATTGACATTTCTGCGAAATCTGCGCTGAAACTAATCTGCTAATCTAACTAATCTAACTATTGTATTTGTGTACTTCGGAAATTTCCCTTTGATGTTGCGAACGTACCAATAAAAATACCACTAAATAGAACGTCGGTATGCCCATTCTTCTCACTTGAATATTCCATGTATGGGCCCTCCCGGAAGAGCTTTGCACTGTACGGCATCCATTAGGCTTTTGCTAAAGCACTACGGGCAGAGCCCTCGGTAATCTGTACCTATTACAGCCAACACCATCTACGTACAAATGTATACAAATTGTTAGATATAGGTACCATATTATTTCAATTAACGTCTGAGGCGCCCATGTAACATGTAAAAAAACCAAAAGCTGCATGAATTGTTAATATATGGTCGCATAATAATTGCTGGTGATCAAGCTGATGACAAAACTAAGAAGAGCCTCATAGGCATCGGATAAATTTGATGTACATCTCTCATTATTGGATAACTGGGTGTATTTTATATCAATATTATATGACTAACACCTGCACAGTCTAATGATAAAGAAATAAATTCCTTTTAAAAATTATTAAGTTGGTAAATAAGAGAATGAATTATATTTATCATCAGCAAAATATCGGTTAATTAATGAAATGTTCTTACACTCTTGCGAACGTGCGTGAAAATTTATTGCAATACAAACAGATACAATGTGACGTAAATCAGAAATAACAAGAACTACTGTCATCACCCTACATAAAAGCGATATGTAAGATTTGTTCAAGAAGTAAATCAGTTTTTTAGTTTAATTGAAAACTACATTTACTCACCCCTTTAGTAGATTACCGTGTCGCAGCTGTAATCCACACCCTCAGTTATACACAACATAGCTAAACAAATATTGGCTCACAAGTTTATATTATTGCTGCCATCTCCACGTGAATCTCGAATATTGTTCATTTAATTTAGCTTTTACAGCGTATTGAATCTTTGTTTCATAAGAATCATCTCATATTATTGGAGTCGAGCGGGGTGATTGTAAAACGACGTGGCATCTCAGCTCGTTAGTTTTTGATAGATGGTAGCCGGTCTGTTGTTGAATTTGTTGTAACACTCGCTGCCCAATGTAAAAACATACGGTTCGACAACCAGATATAAATGGACACTCCCTTCGGCGATCTAAGTTAACGAACCACCATATAAATAAGGAGATACTAATATTTTATAATACTGACGCACGCTATACTAGTTAGCGCGCGGGATTATTGAATAAATTGTCTGAAAATTATTACATATCGCTTCGACCTTTCGTACGATCTCGCTTTAGTTATCCACTCAATAACAATGTGGAAACAGTGATGTATAAGAACATATGCATTATTTTATTGTTTCGAGCTGTGACAGAAGATTGTGATAATAAACGAGTGTTATGTTGACACCGATAACATGTATAGTCATTGTTCAATATTCGTGACGTGTAGCTTAAACATTTCACTGCAGCCTTTACACTTTAGCACTCGGTGTGATGTAAAGTGCCGCCGAGATAGCAGCCGACGATTTTGATGAAGGCCGGTCACGTTTCTTCGATACTCACCATGAGAATATTTGTTTTTTATTGTGTGCCGAGACGTCGAGTAAAAATTGAAGTGTAATTTTACGTTTTAACCGGTGCCTGCCCCCTTTCGTTCCGCTCGCCTTCAGTGATGGTTATCATAATTGGAGAGAGGGTAGGTGAACCGCCCGGTGATGACGGTGGGCGGCCACTACGGAATTAAAACAACAGCATACTCACCCTTATTACACTTTTACTTTACGACATATCAAACATTATATTCTATCGAATGCATGAGCTACAAACAAAAACGCTGCGTAGAGATAAGAAGGTGTCCCGTAACTATACTCGAAGTTATTGATTGCGTTATGAACCGGGATAGCCATTACTGTTATCAATGCGCACACGTTGCGAGAGATGTTCGTGTCTAATACAATGGTAAGATTAATAACGCGGATGTACCGGCGACCGTTAGGTCGGCGACACGAGTGATGGCGGACCAACAAGGGCGGAACAGATGGACCGGATTGTAAACCATCGCAGCATCAGCTAGTCGCATCGTAACTCAATACCGTCGACGTAGAAATTGTTGGTTGCAACGCGCTAAGCTCTCGTGTACAATACCTTGTGAATGATAATTGGCCAGTCAGTGTAATCGACACATTTCAATTCTGCCTACGGAAAATAATAAATTGCAAGGCGGTTAAACGTTTCCCATTCTATTATTTCATTGACCCTTCAGTGAACCGAAATTATAGAAGACCGTCCATTTTCTTGTGAAACAAATAATAAATATAATTTCTAAGAGCAGTAGAACTCACTCCTAGTTAGTCCGGGGAAGTACTGCCACCATGACCATTCTACCGCCAAGCCAAAATTACAGTTGTTCACTCTCATCTAATGGGTCCATGGCTACACGTTCCTCACCGTCGCCTATAAGGAATAAACCTACTTTAAGTCTTGTTATTTTGATTTTCTCAATAATTCTAGAGTGCAAGCTACTGCCAGCGCGGCTTTGCCCGCGTGGGTAAAGTAATTAAATGCACAGTGATCAACAGTTTTTCATTCCAATCTATAGATACCATGAACCAAACCGATCTGAAAATTTACCTTTATGTTCCGCTACGGTTTAACATTTATAAATAGCCAGAAAATTTGGAATGGCTCCTATTTTTCCTATTTGGTTTTTGGATTGTTCACACATTTAACATATTTCATGGTACCATTGCCGAGTTTCTATGTCCTGCCTATAGGAGCAGATCATCAAAATTTCAAGTCTCTAGAGCCAGTGGTATTGCTGTATATTGTTTGTCATTATGTTGACGTTGAATGTAAGTAACAGTTCAGTTGCTCACACAGGTGAGACATAAAAGACGATGTCGATCGAAGATGTTACCGTAGAGTTTTAGTTCCGTGACCGCATTCGCTTCACGAGCTTTGACGGAAGTGGGACTCGTTGATATATCCTGTGCCCATTGTCTGTTGATGCCCTTTGTATTATTCCACTTGCACGACAAAGTCGCTGCGTTTACCTATTTTCACCAGAATGTCTGTATATTTGTTTATACAGTAAGCCTAGATAATAATAGATAGCAGCATAGTAGTTTTGTTAGATTCCTACACGAGAACATCGAAATGTTCTATGTTCTAAACTACGAATAGTTTTAGGGTTTATTGAAACATAAAGACTGTAACATTGTTTTTGCATAATATTCGTATATTTGTTCCTGGTGCGGGTGCTACCACTACCAATATTTTCTGATATGCATTTAAAGGTATCAAACTTAGCATATTTGTTCTAGGCACAAACAATGATATGCCATATTATTTGTGACCGCAGAAGGATGAGCAGGGTAATACCGATACCTCATCACTACATACCTGTGCTATAATAAAAATGCAGTTGTAAAAAGTCTGTATTACAATGAATAAATGATCGATTATAGAATTATTTTTATTTGTAAAATTAAGTCCGCTGCGTTATTCTGTGTGACTGTATCTTAGTCCATAGAAATACAACAATATTTTCTTTTCTTTCCATGTTAAATTTTACCAAATCTCACTAACATTTAAACATGGATTTTTTACACGATGTAATTACAAATGAAATAAACTATTTCAAGCATTAAATATATATAAACATATTTTTATATGTACTTTCTCAACCCCAGTCAGAAATTTCTCTTCATTTTCATTCTTAAAGGTAAGCCTTAAGGTCATAATGACTAAGCTTATATCGCAAGGTTCCATTAATAAAAACTAATAAATGTGTGTCTAGTCTTGACTTTTACACAATGCAATACAGGTCTTATCGGATTTGCTGTCGTGTTTGAGACAGAGAACGCGACCCCTTAGCATTTGTATATTTACATGTATACTTATACCGGATAGAATTGAATCATTTTGAAAGTCAATAGTTCGACCTTAGTGGCATTATTATGCTTTGTTGAGCAAGAATTTCAGTTATTCCGATATCATTTGTATTAAATTTACATAGAGTAACAGGAAGCTATGTTTCCACGCCGCGGACTATGATATGTGTTGGCGCCTTGCAAATTCTACCAGAAATTTTGCATAAAGTTTCGTTGTCAGGTGAATTTGCAATATCATATGCTTATCTGTGTTTACAAGTACACAAATACGCTCCAACTTCCTAGGGTATTGTTTCGTGAAAGGTGTTTGCGGCTTGTTTATAAACAATAGCAATTTGCCTGTTGGCGTTAGGTCACGCCTGCCCATTGATTCTCTCCAAAGTATTCTAAGGATTTACTATCTATTAGAACCTCGTATGGTGTCCGTTATTGGGATCTATGAAATAATGCATTTGCAAACGGCCATCTATTGTGGTGATAAAGGCAGTTTGTTCGTGTTTATGCATCATTTATGCTCATCGTTCTCACACTAAGGTGAACCGACTCTGAAGTCTTAAAATCGGGCCCTGAACTCTTCTGTACATAAGGTATCTGAACACCGTCATTTGGTATTCAGCTAAAATATAGCATTATAAAAGCTGATGATAACTTCCTTCTTAATTACATTCATTAATTCGAGAGCGCTAATAAGAAAAGTCAACACAATAGAAAGGCGTTAACAAACTAATAAGATACAAAGGAATTTTCACGAAGAACAAGATTTAATAAGAGATACAAGGAGCTATGCGGCGCGTTTTGATATAATCAGAAACACCGTAACAGTATTTACTTATAGAACATACGAGGTCATTGTGAGTCGAGTGGGAGTCAGGCTGCACATCGATACGGCTAATGTCGCACCGCATTTTGTAATTGCAGGAAATAATCCTATGCGAATACAACCAGCTACTAGTAAATAATAATAAATAATTATTACTTATGTTAACTGATTTCGAAAACAAACGTTATTTATTTTCACAGGTGGAGCCTCTAAGTTGTTATTCATTCAGGTATCATAAAAGATCAAATATGACACCACACTGAGTGTTTTCAGTGCGGATAAATAGTTCTCAGCATATAATAGTACTGCTTGTAAATCATACACAACCGCATTATGAATAGTACCTATGCGTTTTCGTTGTGCGTCCCGGCTAACTGTTTTAAGGAGGCGCGGCAATTAGCGGTGCAGGTGTTGAATGCGACCCCCTGGCCTCGGACCCTCTGGCTCGAACAAACCAGTACTATTCCTATTTGCATGTTTATTATCGCCGCTTACGACTGCCACAAATTGAATTGAATTTATAAGTTATGACTGCAAGTTGTTCCAGTTACGCCTTGACTCTACTATCTACGGGACACATGGCCTCGTATTATTTTCCTGGCATAATGTGCGCGCGCATACCGCTGGCTTTTTATTCACCAGGTGCTATTATAATGTTTTACATTGAACCACTCATGCTGCTAAGACATGTGGTAAGTGGTGTGAGATGCACGTGAAATCAATTTGAATCAGCTGCCACGTTATGACACGCGTCGTACTGGACTTCCAGTTTTATAGCAGTACCTAACTAGTCTAGAGTAAACTTAAAGTCAATGTAGAAATTTATTGATTAACGCGAAAATGTAATTTTATATTGCAGTCAGTTTTGAGTCTTCGTTACATAAGGGTTACATAGGCATGTGGTTTAAGAACTGTAGAATGTGTTATATACAGTGAATATACTATTAAACCGTTAGCGGTATATAGGTAGTTTTCAGTATACGATAAATTTATTCAAACACTGTCTGAGCATCGAGGCAAACAAAAAGAGTTCTGTTCGAACAGAACTTCCTGTTTTGTTCCTCATTGCTTATACAAATGTATACAAACAATTCGCAGGCTCCTCTGTTTGGCAATGTTCTCACATGCCGAGGAATCCTGAAACTGGTAGTAAGCAGAGATACTTGCTATTTGAATTAACATAAGCTTCTGCATCTTGCTCACTCGCGATACCAGGATAGATGGCTGGTAAAATGAAATTATTTGAAAGCTGAGGAGAATCCTGCGTTTCCCACAAGCCAAGGTGTGGATATGAAAGATTGTGATCGGGATTCGAGTAAAACAATTCGTTTGAGCTGACATACGCTTCTGAGAGGAAGTCCTTAGATCTCCTAGTACATATTCCTCCGCAGCTTTATTTCAGTAGTTTTATCGAAACGTTCGCCTGAACCGGCATACGGCCATAACATTATTTCAGAACACGTATCGCATACAGATAATCTATTGCAGAAGCGTTATAACGCATTTATTGTTTGAAATGTGTTCTGCCATGTGCGATCACGTTTGTAATAGTAATAAAGGTAGATACTTAAATAATTGTGTTTCATAATTCAGAAAATACAACAATGCCTGGATTTCTTATTTACTTATTCTTCGTTATTCTAATTTAAATATGGTTCAATGTTGTTGTATGGTTCAAGGTTCAAGTTGGAATTAATACACGAGACTAAATTATTGAGCGTTTTCGGCACGCATTTTGCCGTCTGAAATACGTAAGCTCGTAATCTTACCTTTTGAATTGTAAAGAATGTTCCTGTTTAACGTAATATATTACACCACATCAGTCCGGAAGTATCCTTTAGCACCGCGGCTGATACACTTTTACACTATAAATAAATGGTCGAGTTAACGTCACTGGCCTTTACCGCTTTATTATAATATATCATTATACAGAATATTATGCGTATAGTCTTTTTCACGACCATCGACGCAACAGCATAGGAGCCAGGTTGAGAAATAAGGTGCCTCATTGTCGGTCGTCGAATAAAAGTAAATTTTCTTTTGAATGGGAATGTTGTTCTGTGTTCGTGGAACATTGTCGCCTCTCGTTGGACGTCGGTGGGTGCCGCTACATGCCGAGACAGACCTATTCAAATGTCAGTGTGAAGCCCCCCTCCCGGGCGCCGCGCCCGCCCCTCCCGCAGATACTGAAATGTCACTCGCCACACGAAGCAATCAATTTCGTATTTGTATGCTCTGCCTCGATAGTGGTACCAATAGATTTATTGTATCGATGAGCTCGTATTATCTTTCAGACGGGTAAATTGTTTATTGACTACATACAGCTTATTTCTAGCTGCTACTGTTTTATTTGTATTGCTACTCTAATAAAATGTAACCTTCGGTTACGTTCATAAAATTTACTAGTGGAAATTAGCTTGGCCCACTAATAAACTCGGCTAGTTTATTATAATTTTGCTACTATTATATGAAAATAGGTAAATTTGGACCATTTCAATTAGTTGCGTCCCTATCTGCCTCCAGTCTATTAGCTTACCGTGCGGTAATTTAATTATGGTTCCCGTTCCGTACGTAGTCCATTTTACTATTATTAGATATCAGCGAGCGATACCTATTTGAATTTGCAGTACAGTAGCACAGTTACTTTAACCTTGCACAAAGTTAGAGAGCAATCAATCAACGTCCGACAACATTCTTATTCCAGTCTAGTAGCGCAAGAAATACGCCTTTAAATGTTTAAAAGATAGCTCTACAGTTGCAGGCAACCAATTGTCCCTTTTAACCGGTCGGGCTCATTAGCATGGCCCGATCGCTGCCTTCTATCTACCTTTTTGGATTGATACATTGACGGTAACGGCCTTTTTAGTGACTGTTTGAACTCTGCACGTAATTAGAGACTGATTCAAAAGCGACCGGATCCCGATCGATTTATGTATCGTATTCGTAGCATATGAATAGGATACATATTTGTATAGTTATATGTGTTGAGTCAGGAACTCGCAACAATCGCTAGCTCGCTATCGCAATTTAACGAGGCACGATTGTTTTTCTCAGTTCTGAATAATATTGAGCTTGAGAGTCCCCCAGCTAATCTGATGGTGATACTTTCGTTCAGCGGACTATACTGTTACCTGGTCTAACTTACAAATGAACGGTGTGATTACGGCGGCACGGATCTAGCTTCACGATAATTTAAATGTTCTCGCAGCCACCACAACGGCTCGGCAAGATGGCCACGATTACACCCGTGACTTCCTCTTATGGTGAGCCCATATCTGCTGATTTTGAATAGAATTATGGCCGTTGCTGTTTCTAGCTGCACCCCAGCCAATAATATCCCAACTACCGTGATATTTCATATGCAGTGTGCTTGATGTAAGACTGATGTGGAAATTATTTTACCTTACCTTTAAGAGATAAAAGAACGATGAGACTTGATTAAGGCAATGTACTGATGGTGAACAACAAAGGCTTCTTGGCTTAAGCTAAATGTGAGATTTTAAACTTTTATTCCCACTCATTAATATTGTAGTCTTCACGATCTTAACACTGATAATTTATATATTTGCTTTACGAAGACACCAACAGGTGCGCAAAACAACCTCTTGCGTTGAGACGTATTGTATAATTCAAAAGATCTTCCAGTTTAAACTGAATCTTCAGAGATTCACGAGCTTCACAGACGGAATGTATAATGTGATGTGAGCCGATGCTTTATCATGGCGATCTAACTTTGAAATTCATCTAACATGGTGAAATTTTAGTCAGTAGATTTTGCATGTTCTCTCATATTATTTGTTGAACACATATTTTTATATATTTAAATGTGCGGCTATAGGACAGCAATTCTATGAACATTCGTAAGCCCAGATGTTGTTCATAAAAGAAATCGAGTAAATCTACGTGCGTTGCTCCGTGTTCGTATTTTGCTCCAGAACCTAACTAATTAAATAAATAGGGGCTTAATTTCGTCAGGTTCCTTGTAATTCCATCGGCCCGCCCGCTGCGAATTCATTGCGCGCTTCCGAAGCAAACTTAAATTGCAGTATAAGCGATATGGATCTCACGTTTGCTCTCGACTAAATACGGGATAAATTAGCTAACAGAGTTAAATTACTGGAGCTAGCTGGACCATATTCGGCCATACCAAAAATTTTTATTTGATGTATCCGTAAACAGTTTGGACATGTGTGTTGACGAAAATGTGTTTTGGTGTTTTGGTACATTTAAAGATTCCTCTACGGAAAACTTGGGCTGTGTAAAAATATCAGGGCAAGTGGTATTTGCAGCTTTTATTGAATGCTTTTGTCATGTCTGGCGACATTCATACAAATGTCCCGCGAGCACAATAGTGCTTGAGGACCGCCTCCTCTCGGCCTCCGCACTCGGTCGCGCGCTAGATCCCTATCTAGAAAGACGACATCGCCGCCTCGTATTTCGCGTTTAAGATGTTTCTTTAACATGTGTAAATTTTTATTGATATGTATCTAGATGTTCGAGGCAATATTTTAGCTCAGTGCCGAATGCATTAAGTTCTGAACGGGACGAAGATACATAACTCGTTTATTTATCGTTGAAACTCAGATACGAATTGCAAAGTTATGGTGGATTTCCGTTGAATTTGTGTAATATCATTGCGAATTTCATTCAAGTTGACTACTTTGAGGCTCGTCGATGTTTTACAGATTTCCGCAAATTCCAGTTTCTCGCCTGCATAAGTGAACAGTAGATTCAAAGACGGCAAGCCGTTCCTACGTTAGTGCCATCGAAACTCACCAGGGAAGTTTTGCCTTCTTAAAGCCACTGTACAATGCAACGTCCGACGCCCTTTTGTGCACTTGTCGTGCGATTGACTGGTTTGGTATAGAACTGGAGTCTTCGCGGAAGCAAGATCGAATTGGCAGATTGGCGGAGACACGCTGCTTCTAACACTGGGTTCAATCTTTTGTTAGATCGCTTATTGCGCTGGCAGCGCACAATTATTTTACAGCCTTATCACGGCGCAGTCGTCTCTAGAAGTGTTAATGTCTGTGAGAGTCAGCCAGTAGAATTCATGTTTAAACATTATTTCGCAGGCGGTCTTATCACATAATGGAACTCGACGCTAATGCGATTAAAATCTCTAATTTGTTGTTTATGTGGCGAAGTTGTTTATTATCTCACTATAAAAAATAAGCCTAGCGGGAAGTATCTGCGCAATAATGTTATAATTCGTATTTATTGAAATTTTGTGATGGATCGTCGCAAAATCTATGATTGATTCGTTGTGTTATTCGTCGCTTTCACAAGAGTGCCTTCGTAGGTTTTCACATTCGCGGCTTCCCGCACCCCACCCACCCCACCCCACCACCTGTCATGATTGATTACCTCCCGGTAAACTTCATATGTTGGGAGATAATTTCGTATTTCAGCTATAAACAGATTACTTGTGAAAAGAACCATGCCTTTAATCCCGCGCGTTTAAGCTCACCATTGTTACTCGCATTTTTTATGCTTGATTTAATATTTGTACTTTATACAATTTATAAATTTTTGTAATGTTTTGCAAAAGACCATTTTGATTTATCAAAATGTTATGCTAGCTTTTAGGTGGTTAACTCTTCGTGTAAAACTTCCTAAGCAATCTTAGAGCACAGTAGACTAATAAATTGCCAGTGTTATTACTGGTTGATTCTAAATAAACAGTACAGCTGGAAATCTGAACTAAGTATCAAGGCGCGACACCTAAGTAACTTTGTTCACGCAAGAAATGAAAGTGACTGGCAGCTGTACAACTTCAATATTTAAACCAACTAAAATCATAATTTTATTTCCGCGACATTTTCAGATAATTCAATTCAAAAGTGTCATTAATGCTATAACTTACCGAAATGTATATTTAATCTAGTGAATTTAATCTTGGATTGGCGCCATTAAATCAGGTTAAAATGGAACAATAGGCCTCGTTGTGCTATAATTAATTTCAATACCTATCAAAACACTAATGTTGACTAACGACTGGTATTCATTCGTGGTATTACAGTAAGTGTTCAGTAAAACATACTCAAACAACTGTATTATGAAACTTTGGATCAAAAAGATCTGAAAAATCGACTCGTAATTATGATGCGGTTAAATAGACATTTTTATTTGCATGAAACAGTATCTAGAAGATTATGGATTCATCAGACTTTGATAACACTGATATTAATCGTTCGATTTACAGTTACATCAAGTCAAGCAGTTTCTTAGTTTCAGCCATAAATACATACAAGCACTATTTTTTATTTCCTCGCTCACTCCTTCCTTCCCATGTTGAGGCAGTCGGTAGCTCGTTAGAGATTGACTATCTCACGCTATCGACATTGCGAGCAAATTGATTTGCGCACGCGCAACGAAGTATCAGTTGACAAAGCCGACGCTGATTGAGTATCTAGAATGCCAGCTTGTAACGTTCACTTGGAGTAGTTGTGTTCAACTGTTTCTTGATTGATTTATCATTTTGTATATGCGTGACTTGACGTAGATAGAAATATCTGTGATGAATTTAGTTTTAGATAAATTTGCTTGTTGCACCACTTTGGAATGGCTTAGACGGTAATTAAATTTAAAAAAATTAATTAAGCCTTAAATTACTCGTTTGATCAGTAATTTGATTTGCTTTGTAGAATTTACTTCATTATGGATCAATTTACTGACGTTTAAGTAAAGTAGGTAAGGTAGAGCTACTATTAATTCTAGTTTAGCGAGTTAAGCACTTGACGTTTTTATCCCAATTCTAAGACCTTGTGTGTAAACAACGCGAGAGTATGTGTAGCACACTGAATGTATTCGAGGGATAGGTATGGTGTGTGGCGTGCACGCAAATAGACACTGACTTTCATACACAAAATATCCATCTACGATAATTCTGACTTAATACCTATTTGTATCAATAACATAGTAGAAACATTTTTTGTAATAACTCGTTTGCCTCTACTTTACACTGTCGTCAAACTATGCTTCCTGGACAAAAATGTTAATTCAGTCAGGTCATACGTACTATGATGTCCTATCCGTAGTCCTCGGGGTGTGCCCTTTGTCTCATTCAAGTACAAGTTTTGTATCCATGTACTGCGTCTTACGACTTCTACAAATACCTCACACCGTACGAATTTATACAGAATGAATACTTAAGAATTAATAATTAAGAAAGAATTAATATATAAGAATTTATACTCTTTTAATTTTGGTTAGGTCACTGGTAAAACTAAGGGCAAAATAAGGTTTATTATGTCAAACACCGCGATAATTGACGGGGCAGCGTCAGTGGCTTGATCTTGCATGCTCTTGCATTAAAAACTATGATTATTATTATAATATGCCCACAATACATGTGACTAGGTTTTCTAGGTACGATAGTAAGCTAGTTCTAGTAAGCTAGCAAGCTAGTGTATATTGGCGTTACTGCTATACTGGCGTGTATATTACTGAACTAGCAAATTATGAACCATTCGGTTTGTATACAAGAAGCTTTAGTTGCTTGCTAGCGTATTAGAACGAGTATTGCTGTTGCTGTATTAGTATGGAAAACTAGCCACGAGTATTCGGGCATAAGAGAGACGATCCCGCTCGCTTTAGAAGCTTAATTTCTTTTAGTATTCTAAGTTAGACCTTTATCACAATGTAATAGGTATTGCATTTCTAATAAGTACTTACATATGTTGGTACATTTAAGTAGGTTATTGCACGACTCATCTTTAATGAAAAGTAAAAGCTTCCCACGGTGAGCGAGCTAACGAAATTAGAGCAAGCAGTGTCAAGTGAGCTATTGACGAGTAACAATACTTATTACTATGACTAATTCAAAGTAAACCTCATTTGACTCGAGAATGAAGACAAAGACTATGGAACGGGGTTCTTTGTTCACTGGTTACATGCATAATGCTAAAAACGTGAATGGATATAGAAAGCGGGCGCTACCATGTTAAAAATTATGCGGTGTTACGCAGAACTTGTCTGTTATATTTTAAGATATTACGTTTAAATGTTATATTAGTCTCATACGTTAAACCCTGATGTAGTCTTAATCTGATTTACATATCGGTCCGTCTTTTTATCTTAGTGTGAGGTGTTCAATGCAATTGTTTATATGTGACAAAGTTACGGGACAAGCAGATGGCCCACCTGCTGTTAGGTGGTTTGCTCTGCCCATAACAAGCAGTACAACTTGGGTTCTCTCTACTCAATAGACCAAGGCAACTAGACTCAAGTCGCAATGTATGCGCCATTAACTCTTGAGGCGTGAAGGTGGAATGTCTGATGTGTGATTTCACCGGCAACCACTCCATTCAAAGAGGACCAACAATAACGTGAATGCATTACTGTTGGCGGCAGAAATGGGTATGGTGGCAGTACTTCCCCGGATGAACTTTGCGGTAGTTCTATTGCTATGATTCAGTAGTACTTATTTTACCAAAGTAAATGAAACAGCAGTGTAAACTAATAAATTATTTGCATTGTTGTAATGTAGATGGTTGATACCGCTTCGTTTTCTTCTCTATTCCGCGTCTTACCTTCGGATTTCTTCACTTTATTTCTTGACTTTGCGTGCGAGGACCGCGTATTCTTCACTGCTAGTTGTTGCTCGGCCTCCGGGCTTGTGACTTGTAACTTATACAGTAACATTATTGTAAACTAATTTGTTGGGTGCATTTGTCACCGGTATTTATGATCTTGGGTTCGTTCATTGCAATGATATAACAGTACTACCTGGGGAATACTTTAATGTTATTCATCTTTAAATAACTATGAAAATACTTTGATTATACACACACAAGTAAAAAGTTTAAGTTCTCTTCCAGAGCATTCGTTTATATGTCCGGCATTAAATATGACTGTCCTCACAGCTCAGCTGGTAGTAACCCTGCCTTCTGCGCTGTAGGTTTGTGATGTGTCTGGATCTTGATATTAAAAACATGTAGGTATTTCCAAAAAAAAAAAGTAGTATATCAGTTGTTTGATTCACATGATACAAGCTGCGCTTGCTTACTTTGGGGCTAGATGGCGTTGTGTCTAATGACTATTATTATTATATTTTAAATATTGATCCTAAGAAAATATAATTATTATCAGATTGTAAGATGTATTCTAGAGACAATTTAATGCAATAACATCCGGTTATTTCCTAAACCGAGCTTATGTTGCTATAAAAGTCGTTTGTCATCGCCAAATCTGTTTATAATAGTAATGTTTTTGTAAAAGTTAGATTTGAGCATAAATCGAGGCGTAATTGAGGCGGTGCCGTTATATGTCGAGTTTAATTTTTCTGTAGTTTAGCTACACCGATTTTGACAAAGCGTAAACATTCGAGTTGAAATTTAGATCATACTAGCTGTACCCGGCTTGCGTAGTAATGCCACGTTAAGGTAAAACTATCATGAAAAACGAGAAAAAAATATAAATAAAACATATATAATATGTCTGTTTAGGCCATATTTGGGTCTGTTTTTTTATTTAGACCGTTTACTCCAAAGCAGATTTATATTGAACCCGTGTCTCTCGTTCTATAATGGCTCTCTTAAACTAACATGGCTGTCACGCAACTCTTAGATTCCAGATTTAGACTGCTAGAGTGCTATTAAGAACGTTGCCAGCTAATATTGCATTAACGCTCAGTGGACTGGATTCGCCACTCGCTGTATGTCTGGAGTGTCACTTATCCATTAGCTCGTTCACGCCTATTACAATAAGAAACAATGTAATGGTAACTTTCACCGCTGCATTCAATTAACGGTGACGTGTAACCCTTCGGTTGCGAAGCTTATGCAATCAGAGATTTCACACCAGTGAGGTCGTTTAAATTGCATAATTGACTTACAAGCGACGCTTTTAGCTGATAATGAAGAAGTAACTCGATCATTGTGCCAATGTGAGCATGAACAGATAGTGAGAACTGATTCCGCGCGTCAAAATATTGACAGCGATACATTAGGAGGAACTATCGACCGATCGCACCGCCAACGCAGACTCGGAGTCGTAATTTTTCACTGTCAGCGCTCACACTAAACGTCCTTGTCATCGCCCTGACTAGTGACTGTCGAAAAATGTTAATGCAATTTTCTTCTGCAAGAGGGGTGCCTGTAAAATATTAGCTTCAGTGATTTCCTTAAAGGTTTCTTGGGGGAATTTGTTTGCTTCAATTTACTTGATAGTTCGGTACGTAGATGAATCTATGACGCCATGTTGTTATAAATTCTAGACGTGGATAAATCACGTTTGTTGTATTGATATACAGTACTAGTTCTTGCAGTGGTCCGGTTGGGATGTCGAAAGTGTATCATTAACCTCGCTTTTCTGGTTTGTTCTGGGTGCCAGTCATGATGCTGGAATCCGAGCTCGGGTATTGTTAGGCTTCGCGATAATACTGGGTATAATCGCTCACTGGAATATGTTCTAATTGCCATGGGTATATGTAACGTGGACTGGTTAGGACCCGGTAAAATGTAGCTAGCGCTTGCGTAACTTCAACCAATAGATAATTGCTATGATAAAGATCGACACCACGATAACATTGTCAGCTTTGTCGTACAACTATCTTCTAAGTGGTATTATCGGCTAGACTAGTTGGTAACCATTATGTGGATCGGCCGTGTTACATAGATCTTATAATTTATTATGTAATTTGTTATTACACGTTATAATTCCGGTTTGGGCTGTTGCAAATGTTGGGTGTCCATTGCTTAAATCCATCAAAGCGAAATTAAAGATTGTACAAGGATAGGTAATAAAAGGAACAAGTGTAAGCGAACTTGCGCCCTTCCTGAAGGTTCCTTACAAAACATCAACCAAATACGGATATCCGCTTTCTGAAGCATGACACAACTAAAGATAATTTCTACTGAAGGTTGCTAGGTTAAAGCTACTGTTCATGTTTTCGTAGCGAAAATCTATAAGCAGATAGTAAATCTACAAAATACTTCTTTACTGATAAAGATAATTTACGCAGTAGGTACGTTAGTTATCAGGTAGGTACATGTTGTAATGTTTAATTCAGTAGCAGTAGAACTTATATCAAGTTCGTACGGGGAGGTACTGCCACCATACCCGTTTCTGTCGCCAGCAAGAAGTTTGCATTTTTTATGTCACAAAAGTCCTTAACACTTCAATTTTCATAATTCTGAGCTTACTGGAAGTACCCTAGAGGTTATTCATTCGTACCATTTCCGTACAAAAAACAGACGTTTATTGCCATATCTCATCATATTATATATCATATTCAGATATAAGCTTTTGGGCTTTTCACGGAACTATTATCTCACAGACCTTTAGGTATACTGATATAATTTTCAAGTCGATACCATTAGCAGTTCCTGAGAAAAAGGGCCTCGATAGACAGACAGCCTGACGAAAAGTGATCCTGAGGGGTTTCGATTTACCTTTGAGGTACGGAACCCTAAAAAACGTGGGCGACGAGAAATTTCTCGTCGCATATGTAGTCGTAATTATATCCACAGTGTTAGTCCTATGCGCGTTATCGAAGCCCAATAATAGTCAATTACGTTCAATTTTGATCTACATTGACTGACGAAGTTAGGCTTGAGCCATGAACGCTGCAGAATTTGCATACACATTAAGTCTGGTCCAGATTCTATTTGTTGCAACAGACACAACCGATTTATGGTTTCATTACAATTTACGCCTCCATCAATTTAGCACTGGTCTTGCGTAAAGTCCTACTGATTGACTGATTCGCTTACAGACATTCTGTGCGCATTGCTGCGTAGTAGTGACCGTTCAGACTTTAGTTATAAGAAAGACAGATCAGAATAACTATTTTTGTTACTCACAATTTTTCGGGTATAGACTGAAAATTAAATAAAACGTAGGTATGATGTTACCGATTGTATGTTATTGGTTAATAATAGTTTATTATATATATTATATATTTTAACAAAAGTTTCTAAATTCTGAGTAGAACAGAAGAGATAATAAAAGTCTATTGCGTGGCATTTGGACATACAATTCCATCAAAGTCAAAAACTCTTGTCCTTTTAATTATTTTTGCTTTTTTACTTGTTAACTTGAAGATATGTTTGTAGATATTTCTATCAAACATTAATTTGTTATTAAGACAGCAACTTGCGTACTTTGTCGTCTACTGAGCCGTTTGTGACGCTCCATAGTAAGATGGGTGTACATTTATAACACTTCGACAAGGTACGATTTAAAAAAATCATCCATACTGGATTTTGATATATAACCAAAAGTCTTTATATAAAGTGAATTAAATTGATGTTGGTTTAAGAATTTCTAAGTAGTACCTACACTAGAATACTCGTTGTGCACTAGAAATATCCATGTAGATCGTTTATTACGCGAGAACCAATGTCAATAGACTTGGATTTTGTTCTGCATATCATTTAAGAGCATGTTTTTTATATCATGACATAACTTTGCATATTTTATTATTAAAATATAAGTATAGTATTCAATTTGTATTTGAAACATTTCCTTTTTCAATTTCCAGCACATCACATCATCACAATGGAGTTGACGGGTAAATACCCACCAAATCTATTGTGCTGAGATCTAACTAGTTTCAGACAATAGTTTGTAATTCGATTCTAGGTCAGTTCAAATTTGGTTCTGAAATTCGCTTTTGGCCTATTCGAGTGAATCAGAGCAAACTTTATCAGACATTAACATCCTTTCAACTGAGATCTCGTGTCTGCTGGCACAATTCGGAATAATTCTTCCAATGGCTTCTGATTTCAGACGCATTTCAAATTCAGCATCAGTTTAATAACGCTTTTAGAATTCGCCTACAACTAAATGCGAATAATGTATGTATTAATTTACTCCAACACAATGGTTTTTATACCGATTTATTTTTAAATCGCAATTTCCAATTTCAGGGTACCGTAAGTACTCGAGAACCACGAGCCGAGAACTCCTATCCGTGTTGTTTACGATTTCGATAACTGTGTTTGCCTGTTTTCGAGCACTTGTTGCACATGTTTTCACATGTTTTCCATTCAATATTACCTACTAAATGCACGGGTAAACTGCATTCAATAAAACCTTCCAGCAAATCCCGATAAGAAATTGTACCCCGTCCTTAGTTAAACTTATTTTTTTCAAATAAGAAATAAACATTTAATCTGATACATTAATGCAGTCTCCATTAAACGATTAAACGTTGTCCGCTCATCTGCATGCATGCATCGCAGTGGTCGTCTTCAAAGTGCAGCCGCTCGGATAAATTCGGGTTTGTATTCTCGCTTCTCCTGCAAATCCGTGTCCCAAACGTATTTGGGACATAACCGGGATATACATTCCCATATTGTGTGGTAGCCCGGGTGAATGTTTCGTGAAAAACGCCAGGTTTGTTTATTGGTTTAGCGCATGCGGTCGATTCGCAAATTTAATTCCAGGAATTTTGTGTAATATTGTAGCGTTCCGTTTCATGGTATCAAGAACACATAACAATATTTAGCGTAGAGACAGGGTTTATCTCGGCGCGAACTGTATTCGGTGCGGCGGCGGCGGCGGCGGGCGGCGCGGCGTGGCGGCGCGGCGGTGAGGGCGAGCCGAGCATGAGTTGCGAGTAGGCACAACTGATTAAGGCCCACAATCAGGTCTGTAGTTCGGCAGGGCCTGCTCTTTGAATTTACGATGTGCCTGACCGACGCTTATCGCATGCGAATGATCTGCCCACGGCGGCGCACGTACTGCTCCGCACACATATTTTATTTTATTCGCGCTACTGTGATGTAATGAGCTGATAAATTGGAGAAAACCACCAATTAGTGTCGATGAATTTATTGTTTCTACTTAAAACGTTGGAGGGCCAAGTTATGCGCTTAATCTTAAATTGCATTTTTAAAGTTGCTTTCGGATTGGAATCATCAATTAGACGATTACGAATTACATATTTTGTCAATTAAAGCAATTCCAACTTGTTTCCTGTCTTTGATTTATGTGTCGCTCCGTGAACTTCGCGATTATTTATCGTTACAGTTACATTTGCGAAGGTGATAAATACTTCTGTGAATTTCGTTTAGCCAATTAAAATGCCGGCCTACTTATATAGTTATATCAAGTTGTATATCCCATCGGAGTTCATCACCTGATGTATGCAAATCTGACTCGGTTTGGATAGTGTACATGCACTGTGGCTATTAGACTGTTAACGGAACGTGCGCCATTCAAAGTCCAAAGGGAATATTTACTATCTACTTGCAATAAACAGTACACAGACTTCCTAACAAATACGTTTGGTTTGTAATCCCAAACTCAAGACTGTTGGATGATGCAAAGACTTTACGATGTTGTTCTACTAAAAATGGTATTTATGATACAAAGAGGTCTAATTGCTATTAAATTATTTTATATGTTACGCATTAAATCGAAGTAGACGTAATAAAGTCATCATTAATACTTACGATGATGCATTATAATATTTCTGAAAACATTATGTGACGATAATTTTTCTGTTTTGTACTAAAAATTATAAATCAGTCGAATTCTATCTAATAACGGTGGCTTGCATTGCATTAAATGACAGTCAGCATCGTGAGAAACGCGATTTCAAATACATAAACGATTCCATTTTCATTGCACCGCGCTGTTCTAGATTTCATTCCTGTTAAGAACGGTACAGTCTGGTACGGAATTACTTTATTTAATTTAAACGAGTGCATTTGATGACACGGAGTTGAGTCACGGTGCGGCTGCGGGTGCGTGTGACGCCGTTGATTTATCTTGCTTCATTACACAACTGCCCGAGCATTTAATCGGACCGCGGGAGGCGTTCGGTTGTAAGTGTCCGCGACTGTACAGTCACGAGCGAAATGAATTTGTTATTTATTCAATCAATACATTTAGTTTTTCCAAATCCATTCAGCCGTTTGAACGTGTAAGAGTAACAAACATCCATACATCCTCACAAAATTGCACGTTTATAATATTAGTAGGATATCGATGTTAACTGTTTTTGTGATCTTTCATCTCTGAATGGCGTGCTTAGAATTTAATGCGGTTTTTATTTGCTAGAGTTGTATTTACATTGTTTCTCGATAGGTCAATGATAATTCAATCTTGGAGCAGCCGATCAAAAGTAGAAAACTGAATTTCAGCACAGTGTTGTATATGTAGTAACTACTGAATTGAAAATGTTTTTTTAATGCAGGTATGTACTGTAAAACACGAATGATAGGTTCCAGGCCAAGTCAGAAATATAAAAAATAAACTGTCAAAATTTTGTATACGACTGTACACTGAATAAAACTTTTTGATTGCTCCTTCTGACCATGTCACGCAATTCTGGGGTGAATTGATTGAAATCACCCATAATTAAATATCTCGCACCCACCCTTTCATATATTCAATTTTTTCCGTCCTCTCTTTGTTTGTCGTAATTACGACTGATGTAACTCCAACATTTTTGAGTCTGAAGATATTTTTGCCATGCACGTAAAAGTCTTTTGAAAGTGCTACTCCACTACAACTACTGTTGGCAACGCCTCATATATGGTATTAGAATTTTAAGCTATTGCATAGCTTCTATCGCGGGCCTTGAGCGTGGAGACCGAATCCAGAAAGTCCGTTACGAAAAAAACCTAACACCCCCCACTCCGACCGGCACAGCGGTGATACTTTTTAGTTCCATCTATCGATAAATACCAGAACTTTTACTGAATTTTTGAAATATCACGCTTTACCGCGGCAGTCTCCGAGTGCCACACGTCTTTTTTTATAAATTTAAGTTACGTCAAAATTTTTTTTTTTCAGTAAGATCTTCATGAAGGTTATTTTTTTCAACTATCGACTTCACATTAAACACCATAAATGTAAAACTGTATAATCCTCGGCTTAGTAGATTTCTTGTAGTACATTATCTGTACAGGAAACTTCTCATTTCGTCTGTCTCTTCTCTATTATACGAATACTATTTTGGTACGAATCAATTTAGATTGCGCGAAGAAAAACATTGTTGTAAAACTCTAACACAAACTATTCGACAAACCATTCATGCGATAATCATAGGGACATAAGAATTCGTTACCAGCAATAAAATTTTACAAGCCATAGAAAAGACTTCAACGCGCTCGCTAGGTGTGCTATTATGTGAGAGAATCTAATTTAATTGTTATTCAAGTTACCGAGTGGGACACAGCACGCATTTGGTGGGAATAAAATAAATAATAAAAAAAACATACACACATTTATTTTCCCATGTAAATAAATTAAATAACATTCATAAAAATAGATAGCAGAAGTTTACTGGCCGTCTCGGCCCAATTCATAAATCAAATCAGTCGAGATATATAAACTCGATTGGTGTGATTACGTTAGCTTGTATCTAGAATCTAGATGGTCAAGATCTACTAGCCAGTAACTTATTGTCAGGAGTAATAATTTGCAGCCGTAGGTTCCATTAAGAGGCAGTGTCAGTGGCATATTCATAACGCCCTGCGATAATACACACCAACTTACATCTTGAGAATTGGCTTTAAAGAATGCTGTCGTTGAAAATAATTTTATAATTTTCTCTTACGTGTTGAACAATAGAAGTTTTAATCAAATAACGAAGACATAAATTCTAGCCTATCATTGAAGAGTACGTCACGTGTCCTCGATGGGAAGTTTCAACTTCCCATCCCGCTTATTAAACTCAACTTAACTGTAACGATACATATTGTAAAATTGCGGTAACTAAACAATAACCTAATATTTATTGCACGTATTAGGTATGCCGAATCAACTGCAGTAAAACAATTCTTTTTGGCGAGCAATGTGTATTTTTAATGTTAACTGTACGGCAGCCTCGGCTTTAATTGGTTTTGCACTTGCCTTTTTTTAAGTTACAAAATTTATGTTGCGCCTGTAGGTGTGTACATTTATGTGTATAGAACATTTATAATATTTATTTTGTATGGAACGTAAAAATTCATTTATTTTTTGCGAAAAGTTATTGAAACTTGCCTAAGTATTCGCTTTACTGTATTATTATTCTATTCTTCCTAAATATATATCCTGTTATGCTTATGAAATGTTTTAATTGAGGCGGAAAAATTATAATAAAAGATTATTGTCTTCGATTCATTTATGTGTTTTTGCGTTTTGTAAGTGAACTTTTGATTTCACGATCATGTGAATTTTTAAATTGTAAATAATATATGATATTCATATTAAAACCACTTCTAATATTGATAGTTTCTGGGGCCGCTGCATAGTTGACTTCTGTATCGAATATTGAATTATCAGTATACATTTTATAATATTTTTTTTGGGAACGCAGGTTCTTCGGTAGTAAAAGAATATAGTTGTAACGTCTCGGCGGCCATTTTGTAATCGGGTGGGGTCACTGCGACCCCGCCTTGCATTTCCGCCGCAGGATAATTAAATATTACCCCACCAGAACTCAACACATGACTTCCCCTCAAGAAATGTGATTCGCCATACGTCTGTTTACATTTTTTTTTACTCTTATTTCTTGCGGGCTCTTTGTCGAGAAGTTGTAGAGCGTGTAAAGTAAAGGAAACTTAATGACAGTGTTACATTTGCTTTCTGTTGACTTTCCTTTTAAATATTTATAAGAACTGACACAAGTGCTATGTTTTTTTGAAAAATTGGCTTTATTTTTTCTTTTTCATGTCATAGGATTTGGTGAAGGCAGTCTATAATATATGTCTATATAAATTAATTTTTAAGAATATAAATGCACATAATCATAAGTGATTTATTTATATAACCTCGTAATAGAAACGAAAAATAAATTCAAAATTTTGCGATTCCGTATCATTTCCTAAGTACTTACGTTTGTAAAGCTTAAAGCGGATATTTTACGTCTAACGGCTCATTGTCCGCTAGAGGCATTATGCTGTCCATTAATTCGAACATTCACGCTTCCAATAGACGTTTTATACCCTTTTCACCCACTTATTTTAACGCCTCCTGATGCCATATTTTACTTAGGCGCAGTAACTTGCGGTATAAACTTATGCATATAATCTTAATCGGCTTATACGACTGAAAGCATTCAACATTGAATAGACTACCACAGTACCTAAAGTAAAGTCAAAATATATTTGCATCTTCCTACGGTTGACGCTGACGAGTGGCTTTATTCAAGTTATGACTACATAAGCTGCCGTTGAACTTACCGGGGATATATGAATTCTAGCCGGCACGAACATTTCACCAATCGTAAGATTCAACCACTTAGTATTTGCTTGAAATTCCGCGAAGATATTAGATTTTACCGTTCGGCGTTATCAAGCGAACATCGCGAAAGAATAATTGATGCACCAAGCCACAAAGCGGTATTATATCAATTAACCCCTGGGATAAGCGGGGCGCATCGTTCACATTGTCATCTGATAGCGTTAATAATTATGCGTGTTAAATTACGAGGATTGCATGCCGATGCCACTTGCTTGCTGGATGCTGCGGGGCGCGCGCGTGGCTCTGATTAAGAGCAAATTGAACCGCGAGATTGGCTCTCGGGGGAACATCTCATTTGACGCTGCAATGCTTCCAATTGTCTCAGAACGGACTTCGAGTGCAGTCTTTGTGACTCAAGTTATCACCGTCACGTTATTAATAATGCGTCAAAGCTCCTACGTTTTATTGTGTATGTACTTTCATTCAATGTAAACCGAACAAAAGCATCTCTTTACAGGTTTTTGTAAAAATACTTTGTCATATTCATGTATCAGATTCTGAATCTTTTTACAGATGTTAATTAGAATTTAATAAAAGCGAATTTATTATTATTTATATAAAAATATAATTGTATTTTTTATTATTATTATATAAAATGTTCAGACTGAGCTTCAATCAAAATCATTCATTGACAGGTTGTTGCAGATTTCTCTTTACGTGTCACGCAGGGCAATACTTTGAAATTGGACGGTCGCGGTCGGTTTGTTAATTCAGATTATATGCTGCGGGCTCTGTATTCGACTGGTTTTTAATTGCCGCTGGGAAGTGCGCCCCATGCGCTGATTTAGAGCAAATTGAATGCTTCGAGCACTGCGCCACTGCGACGTCTCATTCGTCCGCGCGCTCGACATCTATACATTATCCACTACTCGAACCGTGTGGGTTTTGCGTTAGTTATGCAAGTCACAGTATAACGCGAATACGTAAGGCAGCACTGTAAGGCTGAGGTCGTGAGTCAGCTCGAATAGCTACTTCCGTGGCTGGTGTCTGTCTGAATTCCCATGGTTCTGTTTATAATTCCGCTGTGGTAGTCAGTTTTGGCTGCGGCCGAGTAACGCTCCAATTTTTGTAATGATTTCCAACTTATCCTGTTATACTGTGCGATTGCTAAGTAGCTTTTTATAACGTTGGAAATCCTTCTACAGCCTCGTTTTAATTAAGCGTAACTGGTATTTAGTAGTATTGCTGATGTATTCACGGTATTCCGACGCTAAAGAATTACCGATATACCGTTTGTGATATGAGAACCTATGTTGTACGGAATGTTTGTAAAACTTAATTAATTTATGGTTAAAGCATTAACGTAATGCATTTAATGTGTTTTATCTCACTTAATTCGGAAATTAGCTGTGGATCATCTTTTATTAAGTGTTATGTCCTCTGCTCATAAGAAAATGAGTACGACTTGGGTCTTCCTCGACTTAGGTATGGCGTCCAGGTCTTATCGTATTGCGTGTATAACTCGCAGAAGTTAGGCGTAATGCGTCAATTATTATTAGTAATTTTACCGCCAACCGCACCATTCAAACCGTAACACTGTTACCGAATGCGTTATTGCTTGGCGGCAAAATAGGTATGGTGACAGTACGTCCCTGGACAAACTTAAGATAAGTTCTAATTCCGGAATATATTAAATGATTCTGAAATGGACTTGAATAAATAATACCTACTTGTACCTGATATGTTAGTAAATCTTTCTCACTATTAAAATGTTTTTTTTTGTTGTTTTACATACGAGTAGATCAAGCTTATAAATACCTATAAAACTTCAGGAAAACTAATAAAAATAATACTCAGTGAAATTTGTTTCATTCTAGTTAATTGATATTTAATTAACTGATTATCGTGTCGGATCCATAAGACTGTCCTGACTTCATTTCGCGAGTAATTGTATGTATGAATAGCGGATTATTTTGTGTACTGTCAGTTAAATCGATGACAGCACAATGAAGCGCTTGCTCGTTCGGCTGTCGGCCGCTGGAGGCCGCGGTTATGAAAGTCGCTGAGGTGAGTGAGATTCTTTACCGATGCAATAAAGTAGCTGTTACTTTTGCACTTTCCAACAACTACATTTTAATATTTTGTTTAATGTAACATATATTTTTTTATTCATTGCTGTGTAACAATCTCACTTTCCTTTTGACACCTCATGTTTTTCTTTGAGCCTACTGCGGCTTCGTCTGCCTTACTCGGGCACCTACTTTGTAAATTATTTCGCCCGTCGTTCTGTATGCATTCGATTCATGACACATGCCCAGTTCCACTTCAGTAGGGCAGTAGCTGTACTCACGTGCTGCAAGCTTTGTAAATATTTTCTCCAGTAGATAGTAAAGTATAATAGCAGTTTATTTTAATTTAAAAAACCTAATTTCGTTTTCCTTTCTGTTTGATTTGGTAATAACATTACATAGTTTCTACCTAAAAACAAGAAACTTGTTTTTTTTTTACAAATTACCGAAATTTTAATAATAATAATTTTAAATTATAGTACCTGATTAAAGAAATTCGTGAGTGTTTTTTAATTTTAATAGTTTTATGGTTTCATTCCATTAAATTAAATAGTTACGATAGTTCTCGTTATTATAAAACAACGATTAAGACAACTTTATAATCACTAGATAATATACAGCCACACATACCAAGGTATTCTTCGTTTTGGTTCTTGGTAAATAAATAAAACTTAATCTACCGCAATGCCAGACACTGTTTAATGATTGATCATAATCATAGCAACACAAAAAAATTCCACAACACACAACTTTACGCGGCTAAAAAATATATACCTCACAGTGGTTAACAAGGACGTTATATCGACATCTCGTCACGGTTTTTTGCTAAACAAATTGCAGTTGCCTTTAATTGGTCAACATTGAGTGGGATGACTGGTCGGTTTAGTAGTGCGAAGTGCGCGAGCGACATAATGATACGCCGCGCCGGGCTGAAGGTAGCTAATGGCGGGAGTCCTGCTGAGTCAGGGTACTTGAACGCTGACGGCGCCGACGCGACGCTTCCTGATTCGTGCTGGCGTGTCGGGATCGTCGGCTTTATAGAGGGCATGACGAGTCTTCAAACCTTTAAGTGTCAATTGACTTTGATGTTTCTGTAGGTACCTGAGTGCACATTCCGTTTGCGAGTTTCATGTTAAAATGTTAAGTGTGAGTTATGTCCAGCCACATATAATGGATAGCAGCAAATTGTAGGACCTTTTGTCATTGAAATGAGGCGACTAAATTTATATAGACACATCTTAAACAGACTAATGCTGGTAGTTCTGCTAAATTACTTTGACGCTGATGATAACGTGTTAGAGTCGGGTATTTATAAACCATGCCTAACTAAATATCTAAGGTTCTAGCAACAGATTTTTCCACCCACCTTGTTTGAACCGATTAAGCAAAATTTCCAAGTGTACCTCTGATGTGATGAGTTAGTGCGACACTACAGAACTAGTCTTACAAGATGTTGTAAGATGTTTATTGCAACTCCTCAAAATTTAAAGATTATTATAATTTCCTAAAAAAAACAAAAAAAAAATTATTTATTTACAATTAATAATTAGATTAAATATGTTATTTGGACTTTAGTTTATGTTTGTTTGACATTTGGACCAATACCCATTAACTTTTTACACATAAATGAATTGTAATAATTGTAAAACCAGAAAAAATACTTGGATAGTTACTTCTTACAAGATTGATAAAACTCGCCTACTGTTAACTATATAAAAAAATGGGTTTGAACATGGATCTCATTACCAACGAACATATTCATATTATTTCAGTTAACATGGAAAGTTGATATTTATCCAAATCAAAATATTTCTTAAGTCTCAAAGCGTGTGTTCTTTTATCTTTGATGAAAATGGGGTTGCTCATGCTCACTGATTCTTAAAGCGCTGGTGTTGGGCTTTAAATCGTTAATTTGGTATCACTTTTGAAGTTTCAGTAAAGACTGAGGTATATATGAGGATATTAAAAACTCGTTTTGATCCGTGAAACGTCTATCGAAGCATATAAACCCCATCTAAGTAATCAACATTAACTGAATCAACAAAAACCCAAAATGGTTCTACGAAAATGAAAACAAACAGATTTTCCTCGACGCAGCTTCATCGAAAGCTTCCCTTTATCTGTTTTAAATTCTCGACGAGCACGCCTCCTTGTTTGATTGTATTTCACTTAATCCATCCGTTCCGCTCATTCTCTATGGTAATTCATCGGCGGCGGCATTGTTTTATTTTTTGGTACATTGTTTCATTATACCTATCGACGTCAACACGCCACTATGGCCCCTACTCGGACGAAACACTGACCATTATGGAACATTATAACGTGTAACTACTTGAACCCTGCGCATCCGGTCGGACCACTCTCGTTTGCACCTTGTCAGCGCTACCGATTCTATCTACGGCCCTAATTGCTGATATTCCATTAAAGTAATAAATACGCTGCGCCTTCTCACCTTCTTATTAGAGTTGATTACAGCACTCTGCTCTTACTATTATGTCATGAGTTGTTAATGTTTGACGAACGATTGTTCGGCTGTGCTCCTTGTGTTAACTATATCCGTGAGATTCGTGTTTGCTTTCACGGGTTGTAAGGTATCATCTTAGTGAATAATAATTATGTGTGTGATCTTTGAAGTACCCTTTGTTTTTCTAAACGATTCTCGTGTATTTATTTTACAAGATTAGGAGGTTCGACATACTCCGTTGCTTCATTTAGAAATACCATAATTGCGTGACATATCTAGATGAAGTTACGATATAATAAATAAACTTTTACGAGTTTTGTATTAGTATTGATATTACTTATATTCTCAATACAAAGAAACATCCAGGGACAGAGATTTCAATTGATTCTTATCACGCGAATAATTGCCTCGGCTGGAGTCAAACCCGGGACCCCTCGCATTTTAGACAGGGTAGTACCAACTTGATTACGGCGTAATATTCTTTTTAGCAATTATAGTTCAAAGCAATCTTGTTATACTAGTTTTACATGTTGGGCTCCAGAAGAGTGATCCTTCGCAAAATGTGAAAGATGAACGTATTGAGGAAACTCATGCTAAACCCGTGTGAGGTTTTAGTTTGGAAACATTTGTTCACACCGACGGCGACGTGAGTCACACAAGTATTCGGTGAGCTAGCGCGTTAGTTCTCAGGCGCTCATCAGATTGTGATGAACGAGAGAGTGGGCTGACACTGTAACAGTGCTGTACCGTAATCTTTCTAAGTTATAAACTTACACTTGCTGATATTCAGACAACATCAGTTAAAGTTTAAAGAAAAAAGGAACAGATGAAGTCATATTTTTAATATTATTTCATATTATGCATGTTTATACATTGCATGTATTTTAGTTGTAAGGTATATATTATATTTATGTGGGTCCTATATGTATATTGTTACTACTGTGTTGCTTGATTTAAATAAATATAAATAAAATTATCTCAGTTAATAAATTATATGTGCTTTGGTGAATGTTCTACTGTTATCCACATACGTTACATTAGCATTACTGTATTAAACATTATTTTTATTATTCAAACATTACAGTTTCACGTACAACTTTTGGGCACATATGTAACAGAAAAGTGATTCTATCCTTTGACTAATGGAACTGACTTGCCACTATTTCTTCGTGACCATATGAGATATCGTGGACAGTATATTTAGGCGTGACAGCAGCAAATCGCTGCAACCCGTTACTTGCCCGGTACCAGAAGATATCTGCCATCAAACGCGCTGTCGTAGGCGGACTACGTGTGTTATGACAAGATTGCTTCTGATAACAATAGATAAACCTGTAGTACCCGCCGCCGCCGCCAGGAATAACAGATTCTTTACCGAGGCGTCAAGTACCTTGTGTCGAAGCGTTTGTTACCCTGTACCAATTGTAAAATGTGCCACCTAATCTGTTTTGTGTGCTAATGAACTTGCTTCGAACAATTGCGTGGGATATTTTCTCGTTGGCGAATTTGTGTAGTGCACGTATCGCATAAATACATTCATGATTCTTTAACATCTTCTGAATACTCAATAGTACCGGATTCCACACAACTAATACGAATTCGGAGTATTTATGTTTTAGAGAACGTGCTTGAAAACTAAAAGGCTTCTATCTATGCAAGCCTGCTGAATATTTGAGCTGTGAATAAACTGATTATATCGTTGTGGCTGAAACTCCAAGATAATTCCTATTATAAACTTTACAAATAACTTGTTTGGTGTAACAACCTTGATGTTTTCCTAAATACTTTTCGTACAATACGTCTCGTCTGATTTGTAAGAAGATATTTTGAGTGTTATTATTGCATATGAATATATTCATCATATACAGTGTTCAGCGACTTTTTGTCAAATACGGAGCACGGAACAAACGGGGACAGTTAATGTACCCCTCGTTTAAGTAAACAAGGTACACATCCGTGGGCTCCGTGTCTTGTTTTTTTGTCCGTCTTACTCCGCCGCTGCACGCTTGTTATCTTGTTATCCTATCTCGGCAAGATTGTGCCTTTTTGCAACTGATGCACTCAATATATGCACATATTTCCACACAGCCCATTCCGGTGCGCGAGATGTTCGTTTGCTAGACTACCAATAATTTTTTCGCTGGTTCTGTTTGCCTCTTAATCGCTTTTGGGTATATTTCTCACATTTAATCTGTAGTGATACTGTGATTATTTTGTGCTTATGGCTTAAAGAGACAAATAGGGTTTTTAAGAAGCTCTTTAGATAGAGACAATGAAGAAAATACCATCATGGCGAGCCCTTATTTTGCCCAAGTTCTGCATACTCTTTGCATAGATAAGTAGATGCCCATAAAAGATTTAAAATACGAAATTCGATGCGAGCCAAACAATCGACTAATGACAAACACTGAGTAAGGATAATTGGTCAAAGAAAGTCACGTTTTCTCTGAAACACCATTCGCGGGTACAATGCTACCACCGTTTATGGTGTTAACGAAGCTAAAGGTCTCCCCGGTCCCGACCTTCAATGTACCGCTTATTATGTCTAAATTAAGATCACCGCGCTCTTGTTTTCCAGAAATTTTCATCGACTTATCGGAGTAGTCATTAGCTATGGCCGTATGACTCAATGAAACAGTAATTCAAACGCTGCGTAATTAATTTTTCACCTTTACTTTTAAGTACGTAAACCATAATTTCCTTTGAGCCGGGGTCGTGCTCTGTATAAAGTTGCATTAAAACGGTTGCGATTCCGCATAAAGCTTATGATAAAGAACGGGGCGCGCGACGCCTGCCCTTTGTGAGGGCGCTGCAAGGTACCATCGACTCGGCGAGCGTCGTAAAAAAACGTTTTCCCTTTTCCCCTCCGCTGCCGCTCTCGAAACGAGAAGCCTCGCAAACCGTTTTCCGCTAAGTTAAACTCTCATTACTTTTCTTTGAAAAAGAAGTTAGCCTTTAACCACGCGGCGCAGAAAGAAAACTCTATTACAATGATGGCTTTTGACAGGGGCGCGCTTCGCCAGTCGAACCCTTTCAAGCTGGCTTCTTTTATTCGCAAACAATTACAACGCATTAAGGGACATTATGAATCGGGGCGCGGCGTGAGTATCGTGAGCGTTTAATGATAAGGCGGACGGTTGCGGTGGCTTTGGATCGCAAATCTCTTTTAAGTCGACACGAAAGCAATGGCTTGATAATAAAATTAATTATGAAATTTATGGCTTCGGTTCTGCCAGTGAGCAGCCTGACGCACCATTTTTGTCGTGCGAATGTGTACCATCTTAATCGACAATTTACGAATGGCATTTAGTGTGCGAGGTTCGACTGGAACCTTATATTCCGTTTTTAAAAGTTGCATCCGTTCAAATTACAATCGCAATAAATTTGCAGCATTATTAATCATTATCGCTCGGTTTATGGAACTTTTCTTGCCTTTCAGTATTAAGAGCTTCATTTAAAAAGTAATCAGAATTAATGCAATCTTTTCGATCCTTATTTTGCCACTATGTACCTATCCCTATTTTAAAGGGCAACTAAATAATAAACCAAACTTATAAGGGTTTTTGTTACTTTGCAATACGGAAAGTTTTGATGGACCTTTAAGAAGCAGACGTCAATTTATAAGGACGACATATTAAATGCTAATTACTTCACTAAATTCTGAAACTTTATTTTTGCTATAACTTAACCTGTTTTTATTTGTACGAATATTGAACTTTAATACATATAAAGGTGGACCCAAGTGTGTTTTAAATTACAGTATGTAGTAATACGAGTATAATTTTTATTAAAGTAGAATACCCAGTTTTAAGAATTCAGTAGTCTTTCTTGTATAATATAATTGATGCTAATCATTGAATATGTAAGTTTATTGCAGTACAGGTAGGTGTAAATTGCACAATGTATAAACATATTTTTTTGTGTCAATGTTTATTGTATTATTAGTATCATCATTTACTCATTGCACATTGAAGACAAAGTACAGTATTGAAATATTCTGTTGGTGCATGCCAGTTTTAAGACTCTATGATAGTCTGGCTTAAAAAGTACTACTATATTGTCACAAAAAAAAAAAAGAAACTTGAATCGAATATACTATGTTATGCATCATTCTAGGTTCATGTTTCAAAACTGAACACAAGATTTCTACTGAAATCCATTAAATCTTCTTGAATAGAGATAATGACAACAGCAAGCTTTTGTCAGATTTTACCATTACATTGCCTTTTTGACTAAATCACTTATTTAATAGGCATTTGAAAACTTTGTTTCGCTTATAGGTTGTCAACTTGAATACGACTGAAGCAAATTACAATATGTTATTATAACTACGCATGGCCATTCAAAATCATTTTCAATAGCAATATAACAGTCGTAAGTGCCAATACTAGCGGGCGGTAACGCCGCCCGCCATTTGCATAACGCATTCGCTAACAAGACACGTTCGACTACAATTGCGTTCGCGAAAGAACCCTACTCAAACAACCCATTTCTATTTTAGCTCCCGACCGCTTGTTTAATGGTCGGCCCGTACAACCGCGACGGCTAACACTTAACGTTCTTTGCATACGAAAGTCCAATGCCAACATCCCAATGTCTCTTGTTATTACTCTGCTCAGTATTCAGGTCGACAGAAGTTGAAGGTCGCCAAAGCTCGAGATAACGAACAACTATTCCTTTTATTCATTTATCTGGTGCTCGCGCTTGTAAATATTCTACAGTTATTAGCACTCATTGCTTACAGATGGAATACTAATCGCTCGCCGCGGATCCAAACAATGCCACTGATTGGTGGAACTTCACCTGCGCTCTTTTTTTAAATCAAATATCTAGTTTAAAAAGTATTATTTTATAGTCTCTTAAGATATATCGTAATACTTGAGGCTATTGACCGTAAACTCTTTTGTACTAACAAATCAAGTTAAAACTGAAAAAGCTCGTGAGAATCACCATAATATTTTACCAGCGTAAAGCATCCTAACGTTATAATACAAAATCCTATGACATTTTTACAGGCCTAAAACATCAGACCCCTATTATTTTGGACATGTATACTAAACATTGAAAATTCAAACGTAAAAACATTTGTGCTGTACTGCAATATAGCTAGGTACTATGGTGTTTCTATTTTATTGTCAATTTACGGCGTGTTGTTTCATTTCCAGTGAAGAAGGCTGATCTCACACATGACGTATCGTCGTCATCAATCCGGGCGCGGCGACGACGCGACGGCCGCCGGGATCCATCTCGGCGGTCCCGGCATTCACCGCATTAACTGACCCGAGTGCCCTAAATAAAACTCGCTACAAAATAACACGTAAAAGACCAAACTCCTTACGACGTAAATTCTTAGATAAACGACTGCACTTAATCCGGGAGTTAGAATGTTGACAAGGAATGAAGACGATTAAGAATAAAAACGCCGGGTATTTTATACCATTAATCCACGTCATGTTGAATGTATTTATAACAAAGCTAGCACTTAATAATTCAAGTCGTCCGCGATCGAGCCTCATCACTAGTGAAACGTCTAATCATTGTGTGGGTTGCCGTAATTGAAGTAGAGAATCGTTTCTTTTGCTTTTATCTTAATTTATTCTTTCGAGCGCGCTCATGGTTTATACTGCTGTGACCGCTTGTCAGTTTCAATAACAAGGTGTCCGTGATGTAATTGTGCACCTGTTATATCGAGAGGATAGTTAGATTACAACAACTATTCACGCGGTACGCGTCAATGCATTATCTATCAATGTGTTTTTATCGGTCGTGTTGTACAATTAATGACAAATTGAATTTTGAAATAAATAATTACTCTGTTTCGTGGGTATTGCCGCGTGATGGATGGCGTGCGGGAGATAAGATCGTCGACTGCCGCCGAATTTCATGAGAATCTTTACAAGCCCAAGGCGGTGCATTGTAAATTATCGAATTATACCGGACTCGACAGAGCGTTTCTACCAGTGTTTATTTAATTTTGGAACCGTTTTGTCCCTATTACGGCTGCGTTTGTATCGTCTAGTCGTTTATTGGAGACGGTGAGAACGCCGCCAACAATCACGTTATTGTTAATTCGTAAATTGTTGGTAGTCACGAATTTAATTTGTAGGTGTCGAGTTGTGAATGCAAAGATTGCTGATATAAGTACCTACTGCCTTCCAGGTTAATTGAAATGTAATAGTAGATCGACTATTACATATTATACTTATATTTCATATTAGTAAAATAGGATTAATATGTTTATTTTATTTTATAATTATCCCTTTTCATTTGTCATCACCATGTATAAGCTGTTTACGTACTGAATTATGTACAGTGTATAGCACATTATCTGCCACACTATTTTTAGTAAATAATGTCAATATTATAGCCTTGAACATACTTGAACCCGTTTGTTCCATGTGCTCGTGGTTGCAAATATTTGATATTCAGACCGAAATATGTTGCCGATAATGTTTCTGTGTATAGCACTCTGTGAGATATGCAAAATTGATTTGCAGCACAATGTGTACGGCCATTCGAGGAAATACGACCCAATATGGATGGTAGATATCTGTCTCCATATATCTGGAAGTGTCTGTAGCACCCCTATATAGGTATGAGTTTGTTAGTGCATCATGTTCGCAAGGAACTAATGTTCGTTACTATTTGTTTTGCTTACCCTGTGGCCATGTCCCTCAAGCAACATTATGTAATCGCAGGTAACATTATTCTAGTTTATCATCATTTTAAACATGGACTCTAAAAAAATTATAAAAAATATATGCGACGAATGCGACACATGCAATGAGAAATCATGAACACGAAACAGCTTCAGACTCTCATTGCACATCAGTTAAGGCTTTCAAGTATTTACATCGTTACGCTACCAAACCCATTCCATTTGTGGCGGTCGTCTGGGAGCTTTAAGCTGCTTCATGGGTGCTCTTAGCAGCAAGGATAGTAAGAACTGCAACACTAACCATACCTTCCTAAATGCACTTCCATAAATGCACAGTATAATTTTCAGCAGTTCAAGGATGGTTCATTCAAATGGGATGCTTATGAATAAGACAGCGTCTTGATGTTGTTCGTGGAACTTTATAGTACAAAAGCTTGTTGTTTTATTTAACTTTTGCTCTACATTTCTATCCACAATACTTGTTTACTTTTAGATTCGCAGTCAGATGTAGATTTTGTTTTTCTGGTTATATTGTCAATTACACGGGCAAACGATGACGATAGCCATTGCACTTATTGTTGCTGAAGTTGAACCTTAAAAATACAGTGTTAGATTGAGTATCTACTGAATTATTTACAAAATTGTATTGCTCGACATCTTCATAACTGAGCGAATAAGTCACAGTATCACCACACGTCTAAAGCAGTGCGTTAATCTCTTGTATAGTCCCAAGTTAGGTTGCTCAAGACAGATTCACCTATTGTCCCGTTTGAGACCAAAGTGCATCAGATTGTGGGTTTCATGTCGAGTAATGTATCGCTGTAAACTGGGTTGCCTATTGAATCCACCACTAGTGACGAAGTTTACTAGCTTGGCAGGAAGGAAGTTGGTTTACAATAGAATTTTACTCTTAGCTATATGATCTAGAGCTAAAGTTTAGTGAATAGGACAGGACAAAAAAAATTTCATCGGTTAAAGCTTTTTAATACTGATATTTGATAAGATAACTGTATTGATTTAAATTATGAAGAGCCGATTAAATCAATCTTACCTGTCAAAAACGGGAATTCATAGATGTTTAAATTTTCCTGTAGTTGAGTCTTTGAGAGATATATGTTAAAATAATTATTAACACAGTTTTTTTATACATTTCAATCAACTCACATAAACGCCAATCCATCCATGCCGTAATTCAATACAAGCATGACAGAAATCTCTGCACTCCTGACTTAGGGATTACCTCTGCTGTGGCACCGTTGCGCAAATTGGCGGAACCGAGTACAACAGGGGTCGCTTAGTTGCTCTATTCTGTAACACTACTCGTAGTTGGCGATATTTATCTTACTGACTTTTAATGATTTGAGTGACATTTGATGCAGTACATAACAAGTCTTTTTAAGAGCTATTGTGTAATACTCACTCTATGCTTTGCTACCACCGTTAATAGCTATTTAAACTTTAAAACCAAATATTACGCTGAAGATTATCACTCTTTAATTAAAATGAACTTGGTTTTAGTGTTTCACTGTCATTTACTATCGCAGAAAATTATGTTTATCCAGCTCATGTAGAGCGGTCACTTTAAATTATAAAGCCGCCAGAAGCTATATTGAGCAATATGAAACATTGTGAAAAATTATACAAATGAAATTAATGATAAAACCTTAAATATATAGAAAATATATACATATATATATTAGAAAATAGATGGATAAGTTTTGTTCTAAATTTAAGATGTTGTAAGGTTCGGTTTCAAAAGTGCAATCTAATTAAACCCAGACATTAAAAGCCCTCTTTTAGAATTTGTTTGTTTTATGAAAGGTCAGAACAATATTGGAACAAAAACATATGTGCCAGTGATCTTAAATTATACAATGACCTCAAGTCGGTCACGAATTCCACCATATCAGATAATTGAAGTCATATTTCTTTTGTCAATATATTCACGTTAACCTTGTATCTATTGTTAGTTTAACTTTAGCATCGTGGGTTAATATTTTTCACAAAATTGAGCACTCAATTTCTCTCAACAATTCATCTCCATGTTAGTACAATCAGATTTGGGTCAGAATTGTGACGGTAAACTTTCTTTATAGGGATATTATCTCGCCGAGCGATCACCGCCAACCACGAATAGTTTTTGCCGGCCGTACACTATCTGCAGTAAATTATGGCGCGTCATGAAAGTGCAACTAGAGAGTCCCGATGGGCCCTCAAAGAATTATTGCAAGTCGCGGAGTGCATCTCCCGTTTCGCACGCCCGACTCACGTTGTTATTAAGTTCAGAGGTCGCTTTGTTTATGAGTCAACGCTTTCGAAAGGTAACACGCCAGGCGAGCGAGTGAAAACATCGCGCCGGAACCGCTGATGACATACTATTGATAATATAAATATTGCTGTAAACCTGTGCCCGGGCAACTTTTCACTAGATATAAGCCTCGGATCACGCGATCATTATTTGATATTTTGAGCTGCGCACGGTACTTTCTCATTGTAAAATAACATTAACGTTTATTGCCGCTTTTTTTCAATTGAATATAATGATACAAATGTAATCAATGACTTAAACGTCTATTCATTTATCATTCTCTAGAATATGTGTATATCTTTGGGATCGTAATTTCTATAGATTAAGTTATTCGTAATATCTCAAGAGTTAGTTATTCGCCTGTGACTTCGACTTTGTGGACGTGATACCACTATGGTTTTAAGATCCTTGTTCGATACGTTATTAAATTAAAAATATCTAAACATTAATCTATTCTAATAATCTATTGAACAAAGTTCCGAAATTCAAAAACTCTCCAAATTTTTTTAATACGGGTAATTTAAATTCTTGTTGGAAGGATTGCAAATTCAAACTTATCAAAAATTATAATTTAAAAAAATATTCTTATTTTGATGATTGTTTTTAACTATAACACTATTTCGCCATAAGTTTTATAATACATTTTAACAAATTATTTATAACGGCGTTGATTTTCATAACTGTACTATAGAGTAGCTAATCTTTGATATTTTAGGTGTTAGAGAGAGAGAGAGCAGTTTTGCTGTGAGTTTATGATCATATCTTGTCAGTATATGACGGTAGATATATTAAACCATGGTGGTTCAATGAGAGTTATAGGCCTGTCGAATTAGAATTATTTCTCACATCACTTACCATTGCATTGAAATCAATTACAATGTTTAATATCATTTATTGTTTTGTAATGTTTGATTGCGCGAAGGTCTGGTCACGTTCCGGATAATGTTAGGCGAAGTGTTGTTTGCGCGCACGACATTTCACTTTCGTTGTCGACGGTGTCGTGCGACACACGGCCCACAAACTCTAATATCTACCATACCCGCGTATTATCTGGATTATGATCAGTATCCGTTACGGGGGCGGCTGCCTATTGCACATCGGTCCAGCTGTTTGCTTATTGTCTTGCGTAACCCGGTGAAGCCAACCAGATGATAATTTGCTCGCCCGCCGCCTGCTCTCTCATTATCTTCCAAGGTACTTCGTGCGTGCTTAATTTAATTTTGTTGGCCTGTCTCACATTGTTGGGAAACTATAATTATTAATTTGGCGAAAAGGTCGGCTGCGTTGAATACTTAGATCAATTTCATATTTTGCGTTGAAAAGGGATGTTGTTAGTTTTTGAAAAAAAATGGTTCCATAATATCAGTTTATTTTGCTATTTTAGCAAATGTCGCTCACGATAGTAGGTACAGGTAAGCTTCTCTAAAACTACATGACGTTTATTGAGAGTGAATCTTTGGTAAACAAAAGCGTGCGATCTGTTGACTGACTGCGACTAATAAAGCCTCCTTTCTGACTCCCAGGAATGTAGTGGTAAGTCGATACACTAAATGAATAAAGAGGAATCCCGATCGTGGTCACGCGAACAACCTGACACCGCCAAGGCTTTGTTAAAGCATCATCTTCAGATCGTGAATCTCTCGGGTTCCACATACATTCTTAGTTAGATGCATTTTATTATGCTCGTTTGCCGATTTGTTTGGCGGCTGATACAGGATAGGTGTAGGGTTAAGTATAATCCTGTAAAGTGTATCTTCCTGTAATTATGTAGGAAATCTTATTGCTATCAATATATTAAAAGTATTTGTGCCAGCAGTATTTTATTTCTAATCATAATAGTGTAAACGAACCAAGATTCCGGTTGTGAAAATTTGAATGCATATTTTTATAAGAAATTGTAAACGCTTTTGTTATAAACTTTCCAAATGCTATCACAAAACTGCTAACATGAAGATGTAAGTTATAACATAAAGCATAACTCAGTATATAATTATTTAAATGATAAATAACTCTCTATGGTCTAATATCGACACCAATATCTTGTAATCTGTAGCATACCAAATATTATCAAAGTATATAGTTTAAGTAAATGATTTAAGCTCTTGAATAGTAAAAATGAACTTGCTCGCGATAAGAAAGGAATTCCTTCGTGGGTGTTATTAGGTAGATCAGTTCTCCATGGAAGGTCAAATAGGGTTTTAAAAGGCGACAAATTTAGCAGTTAGTACGCGTAACCTTGTAATTTTTTACTAATTTATGTTTTGTAACTGAGTGTGCTCGTCTGTAATGCTATAATTTTCCAAAATAATATTTTTTCCACTTGTTTGTATCGTTAGATCCTAACAAACTAAACTTTATTTCTGTCGAACACAAACCTATTTAATTTAAGCTTAAAAGCTGACGTTCAGGAATCTCTTCCCCCCGGGGTGGCTTTAACGTGGAATAAAGGAGATTGTTCACCGACGTGAAGCTTGCCACAGTTTTATTGGCTACACGCTACGGTGAGAGGGTTGTGTTGTAAAACGGATTGCCACAATACCACCTGTGCAGCTATCTGCGTCGCGCGTCGTCCCGGTGACGCGTGTTGTGCCCATGAAGACAGCGCGGATCTTAGGAATTTTGAGTACTTTGCCTTAAACTTTCGAGCCGTGTTAGGGAAATACGTATCAGCGTGTGTAGAAAATCTCTTAAAGAAACTCTTATTTGATTCCGGAACTGACTGTTCATTGTTTGATGGCAACATTGGCGAGGAATATAAAAGTCGACCCTTTGGTAAATAAGAGGAGGTATCTCTTTATACTCCTGATGGAAAGTTTCTGTAAAGTTTTGCAATGGTGAACAGACATTCATTATACAACTTAAGCAGACGATCCGAAATATCCTACTTAAAAACGGAGTCCGGGACAGCTCAAGAATCTAACGGCTATAAAGTTAAACAGGAACGTTTCCCAGCTATTTGTAAAGTTGTGGTCACTTCCTTTCGCAGTGGGTGCCCATGTTTATTGCGCGCGCCATGAACTACGAGTTGTTTGCGGATAAAGACCATCCGCTTCTGAAAGGATTTCAGTACTGTACCTGTCCTATAAAATTGGAATTAAAGGGGTCTGACATAGCTACTTTATTACCTGCAGCTTGTAGACTTTTTGAATACCTTCTTGGCTGTTATTTTGTTTTGTACGACTACCTAAGCAGAATCTGGGGATTACATAGAAGTTGTTTTCTAACCGATTCGAATAGATGTTGAATCCAAATTTAGTTTCATCTCATGGGTGATGTCGTCTTAATCGCAAATTTACATCGGGACCCAAAACAACATTATAATTTTTTTGTTATAATTAATTAATATTTGTTACTACAGTATAATTCAAATAAATTGCGGCAAAACCTCTTATGATAAACTATAAACTAATAAGTTTTTACACCTCCTCTACGTATAAAGTTTGCCCTTAAACTTCACTGTTATGCGAGTATGTCGCTAAACAGATGTTTTTGTAATACTCTGCAGTAAGTATTTAATATTTTTGTATATTAATTTCCCATACCAAGCATTAAGAAAATCTTAAATACATACATACTTATGCAATAATCAGTTCCAGTTCAGTTAAGTTTTCGCGGAAATAAATACATAATACCAGCTGTACCCGGCATGCGTTGCAATGCCACGTTAAGTATAAAGAAATAAAGAGTTTAATAGATAAATAAATAATAAATAAATAACAATAATATGCTGTTTATTAAGTGCGTTTAAGTGAACACACCTAGAAACCACTTTCGCATACCTAATATTAATAGCAGGGATATCAGTGACGTCGGTTTAATTCAAGATCCTGATGAGAATTTAACATGAGCGCGTTATGACGTAATGCATAATGGCGGCGTTGCCGCTTGGGCATCGTTTATCATCTAGCCACCGGGTGATGATGCGTGATGGCCTGTCTTCCGCTACGTGCAGCTGCCACTAGACTTGGGTCTCCTCCATTGTGCAGAGCTGAAAGGCTGCCAAGTGTACACATTTGGACAAATAGCTGGTACAACTATTTTCACTTTGATTAAATTAAAAATAAATTTAAGTCCCGGCCATGTTTTTCAGATGTGCTGTTTGTGTGTAGGCTAATCTCAGAAATTATTGTATAGAGATACGGTTGTCAACTATGGGTAGTCTGATTCACGAGGAACGTTTAAAAAAGTATTATTTATAAGTTACCCCGCCGCGTTCTCATAAGATGCGTGTCTACTGCAGTGCACAGAGCTGAAGCCTCTAAGATAATAACAATATATAGGATAAAATACCTGAAAATGTTAGTGGGTAACCCCGCTAATAGTTTATATGTATGAGTTAGATAAACGGTTCACCGATTGCTTTGAACATTGCCATATTTAAGTGTTTTCATGTAGAATCGTTGTTTGCCATCCATTTTATTATTTAACTAAAACTCGCCATTATTGTAATAAATTCCAAAGCCGGCTGACAGATCATCAAGAAAATTGGCACATCTATTTTACATGGCGGATTTATGCTATTCATTATACTAAAACTAGCCAATAGATGGCAGTGCGCATCAACTTTTATACCATTCTATGCCATTTAAGTCAACGTCTATGTTGGAATATGGAGATGATATAAATAAATATACACTTTGGTAGAATAACGTCTGCCGGGACCTGCTAATATATTTTGAGTCCAATTGTACAACCTGAATTCAGACTTGTATTATAACAATATACATATCATTTCCATATCATATCCTGTCCATCTGGTTGTCTGGAAGAAATTGCTTAGTAGCGATAATACCGCCCATTGTGCTGTATTATGTTAAGTTATTCTATTTGGTGTACAATAAATAAATATAAATATTGGTGGACATTACACACAGCGTCATCTTGCCCCAAAGTAGGTTAAACATAGCTTGTATCATGGGAACCAGTTAACTGATAGAATAATTATATACTTTTTTGTCAATTAATACATATTAACACCCGGACGCAGAACAAACATCTGTGTTCGTCACACAAATGTTTGTCCTGGGTGGGAATCGAATCCACGACCTACAGCGCAGAAGGCAGGGTTACTAACTTACTACCAACTGAGCTGTGAGGCCAATCATAATAAACTATTATCTATCTGTATTGTATGTAAGTCTTAACAATATCAAATAATATTCACACCGTTATCATCATGTTACTCTTATAGGTTTCTTGCTCTCATGCCTGCCGGTCCACATACTTGAACTTTACATATTTTTTTGTTAGTGTCAGACGTGTGTGCCCGGACTTGTTGATAATCTCTTTGGTATAATTGGCTGTCGGGTTATTTTGGGAATGAATATCTGGAGGGAAGTATTTGCTGAATTATAAAATAACGGTGATGAGCTCACCACTCGCCTGCTTTTGATTGTGTACCCCACAGAGTGGAATAGCCTATTAAGGCTCTGCATACCCCTTCGGCGAAAAAGTATGATACTATTTATTGTACCTGTGTATCAGTATTACATATATATTCTTAGTAATTTCATAGTTAAATTTAAATAAGCATATAAACCTAAAATTTGGAATCGAGCTAAATAAGGAATCAGTGTTCTGAAAATAGCTTTGAGTGAGTGACTGAGTACCAGTAGGCATTAAGTATGTTGTTGTATACAGCGATCAGCTCAACACGGTCACTTACATATTTAGCAACCGCCAAATATGTATGTGGCAGTGTTGAGCTGTGTTGAGCACCTAACTAGGTGCTCTGCGTTTTCTATCCCTGTTGGTTTAAAATATTAAGTATAGTTAAGTAGGTATTAGTTATTCCTCTTATTTTTTTATGAATATACCATAAAACGTTATAAATCTGAACAGGAATACATAATATTGTTCACTTCGATTCTCACCTGCCCTCGTTACAGTTTTTGAACTCACTTTTAAATTGAGGGAAGAGGGTAATATTATACTGTTTATTTGCTTAAAGCAATTCAGAGTCAATTAAAAAGTACGAGTAAAGGATCATTTTAATTAGGAGGGCAATTTCGGCAATAATAATCTGATAGTTTTATTGCTTTATCGTTTTAAACTTCATGTTAAATTAACTTGAAATCTCACGCCATGTATAAAGATTTACGTACCTTATCGTCTCTGAAATAAACAACAAATTCCTTTGGTCCTGCTGTAACTAACTACACTTGGCAAGTTATAATTGCCGCTTTTGTCTTTGTATTCGTAAATGAGATGCGTCTTTGTGCTCACCTCTCAACTACCTGACACGTTGTCTATTGTATTACGATAATACTAATGTTACTTACACCATGATACGGGTCAAAGATTTCACTTCTATAGGATCTTTGCGCCTCGAAAAGAGATTTGAGCTCGTATCATTGACCTGACTATCACAATTATTTTGATAGAGAGTTATTTAATTTATTGATTAGGTATTTTATTTTGAATAACGTCTTTAAACTGATGTTCACAGTTTTTATGGCGATCAAACAGTACAATCAATTTTCGCCGTCTATCGGTGATATCACTTTATTTGTATAGAGTTACTACAAGTAAGCTCGAGTTTAATGTAACATATAATTTTGCTTACAAGTGAAATCGATCGTGTTCTTAGATGCGGGCGCAGAATTGGATCACAAAAAAGCTCACTCGACAAAGGCCAAGTAAAACCCAGCGCGCTATTTATCTTTAACTTATCGGAATACCACAGCGTCTTCGTTTTTCTCCCCCGTCTCATATACTTTGAGTTGCGTGTCGTTTTATTCTGGTTTTAAAAACTGATTACTGCCGTTGTATGGTGCTGGCTTCGTGCGAAAAGGACGCTATGATCGTTTTGCATGGAACGAGGCGAAACCATCAATTTACGCCTCGCCTCGCCAGAACTAAACGCGTCGATCTTGCTTAAAGAAGGAGCACCGCACTTTCCTAGTTTGTTGCTGCGGCAGCTCGCTGCGATGTAAATCCGTGTTGCGTTCAAGGAACAACCGCTTACAGTAAGTACAGCGAGGCCGCTCTAACAACGTGTTCCGTTAACAACAGCGAGATCTGCGAATCCGACCCGCTGAATACACGTTTCAATTTACATCAATATAGAATCCTATGCACTGAAGAACAAATAAAAATGTACGGGAAACATCACAGTCAGTCGCTAAATTGTCGTTACAGACAGGTGTGGCCCATTCACACTGTATCATTTCAAAACTGTAAAGATGTCTCAACGGGATGTAAAGCAACGGACCGTATCTTAAATTAACCCGAGTTTTTGCATGAAGTGAACGAGCCAATTTTGGATATACGTATTGGCAAGAAAATTGCTATTTTTACAAATAAGCTGTTTATGTCGCAAAAAAGCATTCAAACGGCCCCGCAAACTGGCTAACCATTTAAACTAGTTTTATGGATGGAAAGATCGTAAGCGTGGGTAAATTAAATAACTAGAGATGTACATTTTTCTTTATTGCGTTTTTATATAAAAATTATACAGGGTTACAGGAAAAGTCGTGCTAGATCCGTTAAGGGCGTGGAGTACCCATCATTTCTGACTTATTTCACTATGAAACACCCTACCCTAAACTTAACCCTTTTCGAGATATTCGACTTTTAATTTTTTATTGAATAATGCCGATTTTTAGGCTACGAAATTTATTTTTGTTTATTTTGTGTATCTTATTATTATTATTATTGCATTTTTACATGTGTAATAAGATGCTTTAGGACATCAATCATTAAAATAGTGCATAAGTTAATTGAATAGACCGTAGTAGACAAGTGAAAGTAAAAAAATAAAAAATATATTAGCAAGCTTATTTTTCTCTAAGGGATATCTAAAAAAAATATTATGACACTTGTTCGGCAGATATTTTTTAAAATATCTACGTTTCATCAGCTATCTAACGAGGTATAATAATCTAGGGTTTTATTCAAATGCATTGGAAAAAAATTAGTTTCATAGGCGACAGTGGAGAAGAAAATTTATACTTAGCCCTAAAAAGTAAAATAAAACATTAGGTATGCATGAAATGTCATTTATTAAAGGTTTTCACACAACTTTTTCTTATTCTACAGTTCATGTTCAACATGGCCGCCTCTATTTCTGAAACATTGTCGCATCCTTCTACGGAGACCAGTCTTCACTACTCCAGTGGTCAACGTGGTCCTCATTTTATTTGCTGCATCCACAATCCTTTCTCTTAAGTCTTCCACAGACAAAACTGGATTCGGCTCGCTGTACACAAGACTTTTCATGCACCCCCATACATGAAAATCCATGGGAGTTAGGTCCGGACTTCTTGCTGGCCATGGCAACGGCCCACCTCGTCCTATCCATTTGTTTGGATAATTTGTGTCCAGCCAGTCTCTGACACTTCTCCTGAAATGGGCAGGGCAGCCATCGTGTTGGAACCACATGTCCCTGATCAGGTTGAGTGGCAGATCATCCAGCAAATCACTCAAGTCTGCTCTCAGGAAATTTTCGTAGCTTTCCCCATTTAGATTATCCGGGAGAAAGTAAGGTCCAATCAAATGATTAGAGATAATGCCCATCCACACATTCACGCTGAATCTTCGTTGGGACCCTTTCACTCTTTTCTTATTGGGATTCCTTAGTTCTTTTGGGGCCCAGTAATGGACGTTGTGATAGTTGGTTATGCCATCTTTATCAAATTTGGACTCATCCGTCCACAAGATATTTCTTAGAAAATCTGGGTCTTCTACGTCAGCATTTAGCATAAATCTGCAAAAGTCCAATCTTCTCGCGGGGTCTCCTTCTTCAATAACGTGTACCGGCGTGTAATGGTACGGGTATAGGCCAGCAGTATGCACTGTAAACCACACTCTCCATTGCGAAAGTCCCAGATCACGGGCAACAATATTAGTGGAAGTAGTCGGATCCGCTCGAAAGCGTTGCACTATCTCATTGTCCTGTTCTTCGTCGTCAATTCGTGGTCTTCCCATGTCTGTATTTCGTCTCAAAACAGAGCCAGTTTCTTTAAGTCTTCGATAAACTCTGTCAAAACAGGCCACATCCGGCACTCGACGACCGGGGTAGCGAGTTATGTATTCGTTACGAGCTTGCGCAGACACACAATCGCAGTATCCGTAACAAATAAGCATATCAGCATATTCCTCAGGTGTGTAGGACGTCATCTTCAACACATATATCACAGTATCACAGGTACAAATCAGAGTCCGGTTAACAAGCACAGTAGTCACAAATCAGAAGAAATAGTCCAGAATCACAGCCAAGTCGAGAAAAAGAGCAAAACGATATCACATCTACTATGTACGAAGCACAAAAGCAGACTGACAACCAAAACAATACCCCCTGTTGTATTCCCAGCTCTAACCGGTCTCTACACTTTTTCTTTCATTCGCACCTACATAAATCGTCACTTGTCTCGCTCTCTCGGTGCGTCTTAACTTGAAGGAAAATAGGCGCGGGACCGTTAGAACTGCTACCTGGAGCGTCCCAACTACTTTTTTCCACGAAATGTAATACAAACCCTAGATTGTTAGACCTCGTTAGATAGCTGATGAAACGTAGATATTTTAAAAAATATCTGCCGAACAAGTGTCATAATATTTTTTTTAGATATCCCTTAGAGAAAAATAAGCTTGCTAATATATTTTTTATTTTTTTACTTTCACTTGTCTACTACGGTCTATTCAATTAACTTATGCACTATTTTAATGATTGATGTCCTAAAGCATCTTATTACACATGTAAAAATGCAATAATAATAATAATAAGATACACAAAATAAACAAAAATAAATTTCGTAGCCTAAAAATCGGCATTATTCAATAAAAAATTAAAAGTCGAATATCTCGAAAAGGGTTAAGTTTAGGGTAGGGTGTTTCATAGTGAAATAAGTCAGAAATGATGGGTACTCCACGCCCTTAACGGATCTAGCACGACTTTTCCTGTAACCCTGTATATGATGTATAGATAAATTACAAATGTTTTAATTTAAACGGTTTTTGGTGTACAATCTTTTTCCAATTAAAAAAAAAAAAATGTCATTCCGATGGACCCGATTGATATGCAAAAAAAATTTTTGTTACTATCTTACTCCCTGTATCTCACCCTCTAAATTTCAAGTCTCCACTACCGGTGGTTAAATCTGAACGTTTTCTTTATACAGGCATAAATAAATAAATGACAGTCCGAATTTTGATACTGACATAGATTTTTAAGTTAATTGATCCGTTACGTAGCTTTGGAGTTAGAATGTGCGGATGTAACTGATCTTCTGGCCATACAATTAGACAGATGTATATACCCACATGTTTATATAATAATTATAAACTAAATCAGGATAAATAATTCTTTACTGTACTTATTACACAGATGCTTTTAAAATTACGTTGACAGAGTTGAAATAAGTATTCACAAATGGCGGACTCATCGCTATGAACAGTCTGTATTTATAAACAGATCGCTGTACGGCAAAAGGCTTCTATCAGTAGATGCGTAAAAATGTGATTTACTCGACTTGAAATGGTAACAGACACATTATCATTGAAGCGAAACTTCTGATGAGTAGGCGTTTAATCGCTAATGAGCAACATCTAAGAATCAATGAGGTCTGTTCGCGTTTTATTAAGCCTCGCGATAAATTTGCATCGTCAAACAGCACCCGGAGCGGGGCACGTTCACCAAATAGAATAAATACTCGGCTCCTCGTTTCGACGCGGGATCCTCGCGGGCCCCGCACCCTTTGCAAACACAATTTGGCTCTATTTATGTCCCGCCGTTTCCGATCATTCGAATTACTTAAATACCACCATTGTCCGATTTGCGTGCGTGTGCCTCTGTTGCGATCACATGCGTGCGCAAACCGGTACGCCTCTTGCTCTCTACTTCATCGATCTTTCAACACTGGAATGATAATAATCTACATTAATTATTTTACGTGCCGTCAAAGTTTTGGCTTCTTTATTACCCTCATGTACATGTTGATATTCTCCATAATAAATAACGCTACGCTTCACTTGCTAATGGAAGCTCAGATATAGAGAATAAAATTAACATCGTAGAGCAGAGAAAACCGCAAGCAGGCTTTGATGCGGATTAGAACGACATAGTATTAAGCGTCTCGTCTCATCACGAGTGTAATAGTGCCGCCGGTAGGTAATTCGCGGCTAAAAAGGGCTACTGTAAAAGGCTTGACAAAGTGGCTCGCCGGCAGCGCGCGATCACAGACAGGCTCGATTACCCGCATCAATTTTACAATAATTGCGGGCAGCTCCTAAAGCTAGTGTTATGCGCGGGTCAGTAGCCCTCGTAAAATCTCACGACCACTTGTACCTGATGGCGAAGGGAATCTACAACCCTCTTCGGGATTGGCAGGACGTGCAAACGCACAAACTTCCATATTGCTGCCTGGCGTGATGTTAACGTGGTGCGGAAACTAGTTCATGTTGTTTGTTATACCACTGATTTATATGTGTAACCAATTAATTTGCAATCGAATATACATGACTGAACTGAAATGTCATTATAAAGAAAACAGGAAATCTTGCCTTCACCAATGTCCTCGTAATCCTTCCAAGATATGTCCAATAGCTGTCAGATTTGTGAAATGATAACTTAGTCGCGTGGGTCGCGTGTACATCAAGTATGAAGCTATTACCGCTAGTGACGTCGGCTTACGATATATTCGAAACCTATAAATAACTCGAGATTCCTGTGAAGAAGGAAATCATATCTTGGTGGTAAGGCTATTCGTCCGGCTGGTTAGCACTCACCTCAGGTTCAAAACTGCCGCCAAGTATCTAATGGTGTGTTCCGTTAGCCTCACTTGAGAGCTAGTGTCCGATCCAGGCGTTGCGTGTCGCCAACATCGGCTACATAGTCGCCTAAGACCAGGTGATATTTAGTCGGACGTAAGAAACTTAAGGACTCTGTAAGAAGTAAACAACATTTATATAGTAGAACATAGATGTGTTCCGAACGCGAGACGAGTTCAATAAGACGGGCTTAGCGTCGATCTTCGATTCGGCGATTAGGACTGGCCGGCGCGGCGCGGCGTTGACGGATGTCAGCTTAACTTGTCTGTCACCCGAGCGGCGCAGACACCTACCACATTAATCTCTATTCTCGCCGAGCAACACGTGGATTTACGCATCGTCGAAAGTAATTTATATGCAAATGATTTCAACCTTGATGATTTTGTGACTCTAATACGGCTGGCGCAGTCCAAAAGCTCAAAAGCTCCACGGATTTGTGTACTAACGGTACTCATTAGACGGATAGGCGAGAATTAATCATTAACCAACACGAAACAGTGTTAATATTATTTCTTTTTTGTAATTTGTCACATGCTAATATATAATGCTGGCACATCTTTTTAAAGTAATCGGCTTCGTGATCGTTTAACTTAATGTATTCAAATCGTTGCTTTTAATAAGTTGCATGACTAAAAATGTTCACTGTTCCACATTTTTATTCGAGGCGTCAGATAATCTCAAATTATTATTTCAGTATTACCGATGTCAGTTGTCAGAAGACAAAAGCTCGGCGTTGTTATACTCGTAGCATTGCAAGCGAGCTAGCGCTAGCCTCTTTGTGTGTACCACAACGATATTACTGGCGTCATGATAAATAGGAACAACTGCCGGCCCAACAATATGGCCCGTAAGACGATACTCCGCTATCGACCACTCGATTAATGACCCTTTCGCCTAAAAGAATGAACCACAATATTTATTATCTGATAAGCGCCCGCTACCGGGTGATTCCTGTCTCTGACCATTGTACGACTACCCGTGCATCGCCTATGCATTACTCACCTCGCGTCTGGAAAGATATCAATTTATGTACGTAAGTTTATTTCTTTACATCGTGTTTATTTCTTTGTTATTTGAATTTCGATTCTTCGTTGGTGTTCGTTTGAATAAGATCGAGCAAGATAGTCTTTGTAACTCAAGCTCTGAAATTTAGATGGATTGTTCTTTGCGACGACGACACGCCTCAAACATTAGTGTATGGTTATCGATTACGTATTATAGAACGTCCGACGTTCAAGGAACTAATCAGCTCCGAGTGCTTTTATATTATAATAGTTAATGAAACGTTCCGCCCACGGGCTTCGGGCCAATCTATCTTAGCGCGTTAATAGCTGCGTCGAAAGTTGTGTGCACGCGCAACCACGCGGCTTACAGCTAACGGGGTAACGAGACTCCCAATCATGTAATATTATAAATTTAAATATGGATTTTTATAGAATTTTAACTGCCGAAAGTAATCAGTATCCGAACCGTTGGAATGACTTTGACGAACATGAGAATGATCTCTGACGAGAATGTTGACATTTATTTCAAAGCTGTCTTCCCTTGTGATCGGTTTTTGTATTAACATACTTAACGACTTTTTATCGATATTTTATCGAGCGACTTAAGTTTTATTATAATTATGTATAAAGCAGGGAGTTACCATGTGTTATATGGTAGAGGTTCCGTACAAACTGTTTTATGACCGTTGCAAATAATGATGCTGCACTAAGTAAGTAATAACTGCGCTATAGGTGCGCGTAGGTTCGATTCCCGCCTAGGACAAACATTTGGTGTCAAACATAGATGCTTCTTTTGTGTCTGGGTGTTAATATGTATTATATGTATGTATTTACAAAAAAATAATGTTATTATTATATCAGTTGTCTGGTTCCCATGATACAAGCTATGCTTAGCTTTGGGCTAGGTGGCGCTTTGTGAAATGTCTACTAATATTTATTTATATTTATTTTATATTGTTTTGGCGTGATTAGAGGTCTCACGGGTTTCTGTTACAAGGGTTTCCCCATTACCCTATAAAATGTATATAGCGCTGCTGAGATTAACAGGTGCCTTAAACATGAAACTAAAATTTTACTGGGTTCTCGCTATTACTTTATCATTCATCAGGAACATTTTTAAAGTTGTTGCTAAACCCGTACAAAATGAAAGTTTTTCTTTGGACAACTCGACTACTATGATCAGAGCGTTAGCAAACAAATAAAAATTCAGATTGTGATATCTTACCTACCCCTAACCTAAGTGAAAAATGTAGTAAACAACATTTAATTAATACTTACTTAATACTCTTTTGTTTTCAGGTAAAACCAACATCTAACTAGATATTTGAGTAAGAAATGTCACATGATACAACCTTAGTATAAAGGTAAGTAAAATAATAAAGTTCGGTTGTAGCCGTTTATCTTGGGAACTATGAATTGTTAAAAGCAAAATATATTATAGTCTGTTATCGTGTTCTTTACATGTAAAAATGACAAGATCTTTTGTAGCTGATGCCAGAGAGTGAACTTAGATTTAATTCTAATATATCTGTTACGGTGCACCATAAACTATATTGAATTTCAAGCTAAATAAATCTGCTGAAATCAATCATGTGAATAACTTAAATGTCTTCTTATTCGGAACTAAATTATTTATTATACAATATGATTCATATAAATGTTTAAAACTAAAAACTGTGTGTGAAACATTGTTAATACTCTGTAATTCTGTCGCCTCATTAATTCTTGTTACATTACCATCCTCCGAATAATTCAAATTTAAATCTTTATGAAGACATTGATCAAGGAGCAACGGGACACGCGACACCCGGGTTCGTTCTTTGATCTCATCCCGATAACCGTGAGCCTAATTCACAAGCGCACTCTCCCGACTTTACGCTTATAGAGCTTTTAGTTTTTATAGCGCAAACCTTTCTAGTATTAATTGCTTTCGATCGCTAGCTTTTACGTCAAACTCAGCATCTTTTTCATATATTTTCTTTTATCTTTTTCTGTAATTGTTTTATTTTGCCTCATTTTTCAGCAAGTAGAAAAAGTAATTTGATCGTTTGGCTGAAAGAAGTTGAAAGTTTGTTTAGCTTGTAAAATCGACAATTAGATTAAAAGAAAATATTTACATATTATAATCACAAACGTCTTTTAAAAAATATATCTTGTATCGAGACATAACACCGTTTATTATGTTTCGATTCAAGATACATATTTTTGTCTCATGTTCTCATAATTACAATTTATGTCTCCGCTGCCGTTGTTGATTTTGCGATCCGTGGAAAGTACTTTCTCATTTCGATGATATACGATCTTTGGCCAGTCGTAAATTGTGATATTATGAGTGTTAGCTGGCTCTTTTGAATATTTTATCCTGTAAATGTATATTCAGTTTTTAAAGCAGACATAAAAGATATGTACTCCAGTTTTGTAGTATTTAATTCGGACTGGAAGATAAATTTATCTAATGAAAATTATACAAACCTCGATACTAATTCAAGTTATATATAAGAAAGACAGCTTCTAAATCTGACTGACTATCGGACCGTTCCTGTTTTTTTAGACCAATTTTCTTCAAAAAGCTAAAAACTAATCTGTTTATTCCAAATTTTGTATAATATTCAATTCGGTTTTTTAATATAATGATTTTATTTCAATTAGTAGCAATTGTTTGACGTCATCTTAAACATCTATATATATATATATATTTATTTATTTAATGTTATTTAGGTGATAGAACGAGGTTACGGCCCACCTGATGTTAAGCTGTAACCGCCGCCCATTGACAACAACAATACGACACAATCCCTCTACACCAGAGTTTAAGATGACTCAAGTCGCATTGCGTTGCGTCCATCACTCCGAGACGAGGATGTGACGTCTCATGCGCCTGCAATTTCACCGGCACCCACTCCGTTCCACCGGAACACAGCAACACAGGTGCATCACTGCTTGGCGGCAGATTACCAGGTGTGGTGGCAGTACTTCTCCAGGCGAATTTAGCACAAGTTCTACTTCTACTTTTCTATAATTGTCAAAATTATCGTGACTGGCGATCTTATAATTTGACATTGTTAGAAACAGTCGCCCCTTTTTTTACTCTTATGGATCCTGATGGAATCCCCTTCTTGCAGGGCATCGAAGGATTTATGCCGGATGCCCACGGAACGCATTTAGTCAGAGCTACGGGAACATTAACTTTCGCAGTCCCGACAGTTTTGACTCGACTGAGCCCCATCTTGCATTGTCCGTATCTGAGAGGTACGCGTGCACAGCGCTAACCGTCTCCAGGTTTAAGTTAGGATGGCGAACCTCCCCATGGTTGCCACCCTAGGCTGTATTATGGTAGTTGGTGGTGGGCTTAGAGCCTCCTCCGACGCCCAGCTAGCCTGCACGGAGGGGTTCAGTGGAGGAAGCCTCCCTTTCTCTCTCCGCCGCTTCCTTCTGCTGAAGTACTACTTCGCAGAAGATTGAGGCCCACGACTCTTCTCCACTGATCATAGATTTGACTACGTCTGGCAGAGAGAGGCCCGATCCTATAATAGCACGCAACATTTGTCGCTGCTCATGCATCGCAGGGCATGCATCCAGCGTGTGCTGGGCTATGGCAATTTGACACAGGTATTTCCCAAAACAACCGTGTCCAGCGATGACCTGTGTTAGCCGGAAGGTTAAAACACCGTGGTTTCTTTCTACCCACTGCAGCACTGGTTTCGACATTATTTTGGCCCGTGCTCGGACTCGCCAGCCTTGACTCCCAGATCCCGCTCATTTCAGTTGGAATCTCAGCATGCGCATCTCGATCTCCCTCATCGTTTGCCGTTGACTTTGGTCCAGCTTCTCCTCACGCCAGAAGTAAAGGGACGCCAGGATTTCCGCCTCTAGGTTCCATGGCATGGTACCAGCAAGGATGTATTTTGCGTCGAATAATATCTTGCGGTATCCTCTGATAACCCTGATTGCCCTCAAACAGCCGCCCGTGTCTAACGTACACATGAATTGGAAACTCATTTTATCTTGATTTAACTATCCAGGGAAAGATGAAATTTAACCTCCAGTTTTCGAGAGCTGTATACCATATAAACGAATATTATTGTAGTATCGTCTACTCCTTACGAAATCTATCATCATAAGGCATGAGCTGTGTATTTGACGCATTGGACAGCATTGAGATTCTCGACGAAGTGGCCATAAAATTGATACGAGTTCGGTTTAGGGCCGTAATAACCATCGATATTTCGGCGGCAGAGAAAAAGTTCTCAGGAATTAGATATTCAGTTCACGTTGTCGACATGCGCTCTATTCCAGTACCTATTTTTATACGACTTGATACGTTTGTCATTATATGAGAATAGTGAAATTACGATTTCTTGAACATTATAACCCAACAAATTCTGTTGGGGATTTGTAATGAAACGGTAAGATTCTGGTGAATTAGCTTAATAACATTGAACCAAATGTATAATCTATGTATAAACACAACCGAATATATAATTTTGTGTAAACCGGTAAAGTTAGGAGAATGCAAAATGTAAGAGCATTACAAGTCTGTTTCTGTAAATATTTGAAATTAATTGAATGTTAGGTTTGTAAAAGCAAAAGATAGAATGTAGTACTGTGTTCTTCTTTTTATAAATTTTATAAAAAAAAAAAAATATATTATTTGTATTTATTATGTGAAGTGATTACTAGATTTGTAACGTGGTAAATACTATATACTAAATAAAAAGGACTGAGTCGCGTTCAGCCGATCGATGAGCAACGTTTGTCAGTTTTTATACTTGACATAATATTGTCATTTATATCATACCCATAAATAATGTAAAAAAATGTGTATGCCTAGTGTAAGCACACACGTTTTTATTTTATTTTATATTATATGTAATCAAAATGCACATATTAATTCGGCCGGCTAACACCAATTATCGCAAAAATTCATTCATTTACCGAGCGAGTAATACGTTTAATGGACTTAGCAGACAACATGACCTTGCCTCTTCAACTGCAGTGTTCCTACCCTCAGAAAAAAACTGAACGAAACATTCTTTCGCCGTTACGTAACCTGAGTGTGATTGAACATACCTATTATTTTGTACTAGTTTTTATTTATATAGGAAATATTAAGTGTTGATTGTATTGTGATTGTGAGTGCATAGTAGGTGGTTTTTATTTCATCTGTTTTTGTTGTGTATTACTTTTCTAATAGTAGGGACCTTTAAATGGCCATCTCATTTCTAAGCAATGATTTACCTAGTTTGTTACATTGTGCCGATGGTTTCTCTAAAATAAATAAATGAATAAATAAACTCACTCCTGAGCATAAGGTGCCCTTGCTTTCCACTTTCTCCTTGCGACAACCACATTCATTATGCTTTCAGAGTACGATTACCTCGGTTAATTCCAAATGCTACTTTAAACATGTGCTTTCCTTTTCATCTTTTTCCGGTCTGTTTTTGTATTGTATGTATATTGTATTGTGTTTTGTATTATATGCCTGTCTATTGTTAACTTTCAGATCTTAACGATATTTTGAATGTGTACAGTTCTGCGTTCACTGGACTGTGTTTGATTGATTTTGTTTTTTGTGTGATTTATGAATCAGAGAACTTTGAGTGAAAATGCTTTACTATATTCTTATTGGTCTACCTATATAATTGAAACTACCTGATGCAATCGTTATTTGGATAAAAAAATATAAAGTAATTATATTCTAATTCTAAGTAATATTTTGACTGGTCTCATAGATCATTGGTGACTGTCTGCCTTCTGCACTGTAGGTCGTGGGTTCGATTCCCACCTAGGACAAACATTTGTGTGATGAACATAGGTGTTTGTTCTGTGTCTGGGTGTTGTAATGTATGTATTTAAAAAAATATTTTTTTTAATATCAGATGTCTGGTTCCAATGATATTTACTTCGCTTACTTTGGGGCTAGATGGCGCTGTGTGAAATGTCCACCGTTTATTTATTCTTATATTATAAACATAATTTATTCTTGTGCTGACAAATACAATTTGTAGAGCTCACTTCTAAACATGGATGTAATATAAACCTGTCGGTGTATGAAGACGCGGCTCAGTGGACATTGCGCGTACAATTAGCGGCGATTTGTCTCGGTGCTCGGCCGATGCGCACGGACGCACTTCCCATAGCCACCTGCTATCGGCTTTTCTAGGTACGCGTTTCCATACCACTGGCTTCCTGTCATTTCTATAATATAAATGAGTTTCATCGCCTTTAATGGTGAGGGATTTTTGGTTTTTATATGTGTCCCTAACATCTTCAAACTAGAGTAACAGGCATCTTTTAGACAAATGCTTCAACTGCAGCTCCTTTTTTTGTTATGTGCTATCTGAGGTACCAAATAAACGCTAGCTATTCTCCTTTTTTTTTTGCTGTCGTTAGATAAGGACTTAATTTGGACCGCTTCATATCAATCAATCCGATTAATCCCCAGCCAGTGAAATGATAAGAACTATCCTAAATGATAAGAAGATATCCCACAGAATGTTGGCTAGAATTACTTCAAAATATAAGTAGTCATAAATATTCATGGCTAATGGAACTAGCAGATGATATTTGGCGTCGCAGTATGTCCTGTACATTTTGCTGTAGAACCGAGTTAACAATTAATTATTTAAAATATTTGTGTAGATCTCCGATTATGTATATTAATTTTAATTAGATCTTTAATTTGTTTTGAAACTGTTTTGTATTAACTTATTTTTTATTTTTAACTATTTATAAGTTACAAAATGTATGATATAATAATATGACTTGCCTTGTTATAGCATCCACTGTTATTTGGCCAAACAATAAAAATCTCAAATCTGTATTGCGATGTATGAAATAAAATTTATATATCAGTCAGTATCACAGACTAATTTTCGTACGAAATACTCGAATGAAAACTTTTTAGTAGCTACACACGAAAAATCGTAACGGTAATATGGAAAACAGGCCAGCCGGTGCTGCCTCGGCGCACTGTCGTCGGCCACTGTCCTAATTAACTTTTTGTCTACTCCTCGCCGAACAATCGATTGACATTCCGGACGAATCCGGACCGAAGATTTCGAGCTTTGATAACGACGGTTCTTCTCAACATTCGATACGGTTTATGGGAAATTCACAAATATCTCGGCAGTGAGTTCAGTTTGTTTTGGCATTTCAAATTGTATGACGACGTTGAATGATACTTCATATAGCGATACATTCACTGAGTGGTATATCGCATCTTCTCGAGCTTATATCACTTGTACGTTTATAGACTAATGTCGAAAGTATTTGTTCGGTCCCAACACAAAAGTTTCCATGTTTCTAGAATCTTAAGGTTGCATGCATTTTTTAAACGGGAGTGGGTTTGTTTTGTATAATATGGAAAGAAAGAAAGAAAGAAATGGGTGAATAGTCAAGTAGCTAGAAAGTTTCCTGTTTACTAACTAATATTGAAATTACAGGCACATGAGACATTCCACCTGCACGTCTCATAGTTACGGGCGCATACGATGCGACTTGGGTATTGTCGTATCTAGTAGGGGAGGACCCAAGTCGTATCGGTTGTTATGGGCTGAGGTTACCACTCACCACCAGGTGGGCCGTCGGCTCGTTCCGAAACTACATAACAAAAAAAAAAAAAAAAAATAGTATACATATTTAGTTTTATTAAATAGTTTTTTTTGCTCGGAGTGTACACTATAAAAGACCTGTTAGTACTTGCAAATATGGCGCTTACTTCATTATCTTAAATATTATTTCATTTATAATTTAACTAAACACTGAAGTGAACAATATTGCAGAAATAAATAATAACATAATGCTGAAGCTTTTTATCTTTTTCATTGCACTGCGTTTCCATTGAAACTATTTCTTAGGACACTCAATATTAAGTTTGTAACCTCTTTTATTTTGGTGTATTTAATGAGTATCTGAGGGTGAAATTCGTATTTGAAAGGTTTCAAATACCAGTTTTATGTATAACTAGCTTTTACCCGCGGCTTCCCTCACGTTAATGTCGATTTTGTCAACCAGTACTGGTTGTCGACTAATACAGAAATCAGTAACTTTCAATTTTTTTTTTGTTTATTACCTTCTCCATCTATATCTGTATCAAAATTCATCATAATCTATTAAGCGATTTAGGCGGGAAAACGTAACTAACAAACAAACAAAGAAACTCACATTCGCTTTTATAATATTAGTTAGGATTAGGATTATGTATTGCGCAAGTTGATCCAACCATATTTTAATAGCGATAAATATCACAAAGATTTATTTGCTGCTTTCGGCATTCAGTGCGCACATCCTCTCTGATCTCTCATGACCTTTCATTTTACGTATAAGATTTGAATAAAATTACAAACAATGTGATTTTTTCCCAAGACGGTAATAAATCAAATAAGGTAAGGTAGTGGCGCAGAACATTGTCCTGACGAGTGGTTAGCTTTTGGTTTCCCACACTATTCATAAAGAAAATCAATCTTAAATAAAGTAACAATAATACAAATACTATTCGCAATAGAACCAATATCTCGGCGAAATATTACATGAACGATATGTGTTATTGTGGTAACATTGCGCTTGACCGCTCGTGACGAGTTCAAGTTCGCACGGACGAGTGCAGTGAGGCTGAATGCGTTGCGCAACCAGCCAGTGGTTCGCCTCCAAAAGACGTCCGCCGCGCCGTGACTCATCAGCGATGTCAGTCTGTCAATGCCTCGTTTACAATAAATATACATTATCTTAAATGGCTAATGCTTTGGTTGTTATACTATTTGTCCTGGCTGTCAGATTATTAAGTAACTAGCTGTTGCCCGCGACTTCGTCCACGTGGAATTCGATTATCACGCACCCCTATTTTACCCCTCGGAAAAGTAGCCTAAGTTACTCCTTGTGACATCAGCTATTTGCCAGTGAAAGTCCCGTCAAAATCGGTCCAGCCATTTCAGAGATTAGCTGGAACAAACAGACAGACAGACAAAAATTAAAAAAAATGTTGTTTTGGTATATGTACCGTGTATTCATTCATATGCACTTAGTAAAAAGCAGACACTCCAATTTTAATTATTTGTATAGATGAGTTACTGGAAGAAATTGTAGTATTATCACAATTTTACTTGTTGAAAGCAAATTATTGAATTATTACAATCATGGTTTTGTATGTAGAGAATAAAATTATTCCTATCACGTCCATACTGAAAACATTAACATTCTTATGCAAATTTTAAGAATGCAACTGAACAATAATTGTTAAATGAAACTTCTTCTTCTTCTTCGAGTCACCGGTTCTATCGAACCAGTGTGGTGAAAGGATTGTAAGTGCGCCTCAAAGAGGCTCCTTTCGTGCACTCGACACATGTCTTCGAATTTTTAGTTCTAGGACATGTCGGTTTCCTCACGATGTTTTCCTTCACCGTTTTGAGAACGTGGTATTGCGTACATAAATCTTTCAATGAAAAACTCATAGGTGCACGTCGGGATTTGAACCGGCGACCTCCGGATTGAAACTCGGGGGGTCAGTACCGCTAGACCACCACGCTCTCGAAATGAAACTAATATAAGTTGATCACAGTCACGTGAAACTCTTAGTTCGCTCTCCGTTTGCTTGGTTGCATTATAACTGTTAATAATTGGCTTAACATGTCGATAACCATTTATATTTTATTCTCATGGTCGAATCATAATTGACTTTCGTATTTGTATTTTCGTTGGCTCCCAACTTTTCCGTATATCACTGCGTTTGTGCGGTCGAGTCTTGGTCTAAGACGAGCTTATTCTTCTGTTTTCACACAAAACCGTACCATAGAATGTAGTTGAAATGTGAGCTTGGCGTGGGTTTAATTTGAATCCCGAACGTCCGCCGCGTCACTGTTTGATAGCTTTACGATATGAGTATTTTCGATGCCCGCGCATAGAAGCCCATTATCGTAACCTTTTCATTTTTATCTCTTACTTTATATCAATGTTGTATATTGGTAGCTATGGAAACATGGATTTGTATATAGAAAAATATTTCCCTATATATATAGTATAGAGTTTTATTGAGCGTATTAAGTTATTGCCAGCTTCATCAATTTGATGTGTGTCGGATAAAGACCCGGTCGTGGGCGATAACTATAAAATATGCGACCGAAATTTATTTGAAAACTTCAATTATATTTCGATGTTACGTTTGTGACGGCGCCGGCGAGTGCCTTGATTGAGAACGTTTAATTGCTGAAATAAATATTTTGGTGATTTAGTACTGTGTCGAGCCTCGCTCGAAAAGTAATTTTCGGTGAAGTTTTTATGAAGAGTTGGTCCGACTAATTGTGCGCCATAGTCCTCTGGCGGATCGTCAATGCCTTCATTTAAGTGTTATTTTATGTTAAAGAATATCTAATTGTATTGGCCTTCTAATTGTATTATTTTTAATCTACTCTGTATAGTAGGAATTCATTCATGTCATATAAAGGGGTGCAGCGACTGCCACATATTGGTAAAAACTATGGTGTGGTTTGAGTAGGGTAAACGTTGATATGACTCGTAATGGCAGAAGAAATTAAATATTGCATCGGATATATGCTAGAAATACGTATGATTGAGGTTCGTGGTATACATAAGTGACAAATCAAATTCAAAAAGCGAGACACGTTGCTACAACTCATAAAAGCAGAGAACCCGAGTTTGCTCCAACATCACGCAGAGATACGCATTATTCAGCGGACTCGTAAAACGTAGAGACGCACGATGACCTCGTAAACGTGCCTTTGTCAAGTGGGATTACACCAGACAAACTCGAACAATATCGCAACACACCATATAAATACACTTCAGTAAAACGATTGCCTTATATATGATACAACTTCATGGAAATGTGCTAGAAACTGCCACTAGGAAATCGAGTTCAAGTCGACTGTAGGTCGAGTAATTTTGATACTGGCAGGACTTTGTTGACAGAAATTCATCATTGTTATTGTATAGAATTCCATAAAGTTTTGCTGTTCGCCTGAACTGCAGTATGTCTTGGCTCCTCCTGTACAAAACTGTGGTAAGACCTAAGTCGCATCTGATTCCACCGGCCAGTCTCAGAATTAAAGCACAGACTTGAAAATTGCCCGCACTAATAGAACTTGGTACATAGTGCATTTGACGACAAAAATGGGTATGATAGCCATACTTTCGGACATTGCACCTGCAATTGTACCTACTTCTACTAAAAGATGAACTCTGATGAACTGGGATTCATTAAAAAAAAATTGCACAAGCATCCTCTTAATTAAAACTCAGATTCTGTGTACTACAGGACCACTACCGACTTCATTCGCTTTCAGTTTTGTATTATCACAGTTTACATATTTTACTATATATTATTATCTCCGCCCGCCGGTAATCCTAGGATTTCGAACGGGAAGAGGAATTAACGGCTATAAGGACAACTCTTTCGTTAAAATAAACAAGAGCATCCGTTCCACCGAATCTCTGTAAATTACAACGTATGATAATGATGAATGATGAATAATACAATTTGGTACTTAGTTTATACCGGCTGAATGTTATAAGTAATTGCATTCGCTATTTCACGTGAAACAATCAATGAAACCAACGCTAACCGAAGCTACTTAAAATCGTTTACCGTAATCATTTCTTCAGAAACCTGTTTCTTAGTTCAACTAAAAGTTTACAACTCAACTTACATGGAAGTTAATTTGTTGTACATGTTGCGAGTAAGAGGGCAATTCCACTTAGACGTTCCTACTCTTCCTAATATATATATATACGTAAATATTTTAGCTTTGTCAATTTATATAGAAGTTTTTCCTTTATATGGTAAAAATCGAAAAATATTAAATCAATGATGATAAGTTGTATGAAGCTAAGTTTAACGGGGAAACTTATAAAATTGTAATGTGAGTGAACCGTAGCATAGTTATGTAACAAATAAGCTCACTTCAAGCTCCATTAATAATTAAAACTGATTTCTAATAACTAAGCGTTATTATTTTATATTGTAATATGTTAGTTTTACATTTACTCTCTCTCTCTCTCTCTCTCTCTCTCTCTCTCTCTCTCTCGCGAATTTCTCATACATGAACCCTGTTTATCATATGATTGTAACACAATTAAAATTTTACACAAGCAAGGTTTATCGAGTTAGCATAAATTTCAGATCGTATAAAGACTTTTTCAGTATCAACATAGAAATTACTCATTAAACAAGCACAACAAAGTTAGTCATCGTCCTTGCAACGGAGCACCATAAATTGTGATTGCTTTCTCCGAACCGTTGTCTACGAGGCATTCCAATCAGTCGGACGAACGCCTTCGAGAACGAACTCGATCTAGGAAGATAGTTAACAAGCTTCGCCGCCTTATTCGAGACTACTTGTCATATTCTATCCGACGTAATTTACACTACCCCTTTCTAGCGACTCCGTCTCGAAAGAGACAGATATACCGCTCGCGTAGCCGATTAAAATCAAACGCTTCAGAATAGGGATCCTGATGTTTCTCACGGATCGAGAGAATGATTGATCTTTGATTAAATCTGTGTGCTTACCGCGTTCTGTGAATGGTGTCCTATTATAAATTATTCAATTAGCATCGCTAAAATATGTAATCTTTATAGATTTTGTAAGTATATGTGAAACTTGAACTTGGAAGCCATTCAGTCGTGCAATGTTGTATTGAACACATGTGTTCGATTCGCGACAGCAGGATCTTACTTGTGATGTCACTTGACTCCAACTACAGCCTCGCCACGCCACGTGATATGATTTTCTCAACTTGAGCCGCGCACTGCTGCTGCCACCTGTCTTACTTTTTGTCGTGTGATTATCTGCTTGAAGTGCCCACTTGACGTGGCTCGAGCCCTCACGCGCAGCTTCTAATAACATATGCTAGGCCGATTATTTACTCTTACGAGCACAAGGCCGGCTGTGTAGAATACTTTTTTCTTATATTCAAATAATGTACTGCGATTTTAATGTCTCGGATCGTAGTGAATCACCCACTCAGTTATATGCTAGACACGCGAATACATGCCGCCAAAATCCTCCAACATTTTCCGCAGTCGGGTACTCACCGAGTTTTGAACTTGGTTAAGCTCGCTGGAATAGCTATTCTCAAATTTCACCAACGCATATGCAAATGTCAGCTCTCGACACTGATTGTACGAGTGGCACGGGGAAAATTCATGCATTTACATTAAATTTCACCGAAATTGGATCCTGACTTCCTAGTTTATGTGCGATCGTACTGTGTCCTGCTCCTGATATTTACGGTTTCAATCGAATCTGTCGCTGGGTTATGGATTGTTTAGAGTCGTACATTTAAATACGCCAGTAAAATTAAACTACTGTTTTGCAGTATCACTTCACAGCAAAATCTTCGGTGTGTTTAAACGTCGCCAGGTTGCATACATTCGCTGAGTAATCAAAATGTAAGTGCTCTTATCTTTACAGTTTCTTTGCTTATAGCTTTTAATCAGCGTTAGTCGGTTATGGCCTGTTGTGTTCGAAACGGTTGGCTTAGCGGACTAACTAATCGAATGATTGTTTACATTCGTTTTCTTCGTCGGTATCAACTTCTTGGCGTATAATCAATGTTGGCTTCATTAATTACACCTTTAGTGCCAGTTTTATGACTTTGCCTTTATCGGCTCACATGAGATTACGTGTACCCTATTACTCTTTTTCCTCTTGATGACTCAATTTCGACTTAATTATTGCCTTTGGCTAAAAGCAATAAAAAACTACTATGCTACAGCGGCTTAATTAAACAAGATAGTTGTGTGTTGACAGAAGCGAAGCGAATATGAGATAAAACGTGATAGAGATTGTCTATTTTTTTTTTAAATTAAGAAATGTTGTTTGTGTTTTCGCGTGATATCTGTAAATATAAGTCCATTCGCCAATTCTCAGTGCGACAAAAACATCATTTAACTGTATGCATTGGGTGAATCGGGTTTTATGTACGGTTCGGTCTTGATCGTGGTACTATCTGAAAGCTTACGTCTCGGAGCGGACTACTTGTATCATCGTGTCGAGTCCGGATAAGTAGGTCGACCGTTCTCTCTAATTTGCGAGTAACGTTAGACGGGCGCGAGACGACCAGGGGGAGGCAATAAATTGGCGGTCGCGCGATCGATAGTTGCGTTCGCGCACAAATCAACCGACACGTCAAAAACAATGGCGTCTACGGCTGCGGGGGCTATCGTGCTCCCATCCGCAAAATAATTTAAAACCAACTTTACTTTTATGACTTCGCAGGTTTGAAGTTATATTATAGTCGTAATATTATTTTTGGATTGTAGATTTTGTATTCAATTCCGGAAGATTAGTAAGTATTGTAGTAACGGTACTATAAATCTATACTATAATTATATACCTATAAATCGGGACAAGCATTTGAAGATAGAAAGATCGCGTAATAGACAAAGAAGTTAAATCAGCGATTTATTAAGTCGATGATAAAATAGTATCACTGAGATCTCTACGCAGAGTTATATAATCACAATATTTGTGGCTGTTGTTGGTATTCTAGCTCCAGTTATTTCAACGTCAAAATCCGACCAGACGCCACTAACCTGTTCGTTTTTACACGATCAAAACATGAATGAATGTTATTTTTTGTGAACTTGTCACTGTTTCCGGCGAGTCAGCGGAGGCTTGCGTAGAGAATCGCCGTACGCGCTGGACTCCGTACAGCTGAGTCAGGGTCGCCGGTCGCCGGTCGTGAGATCGATTGCCATTCAATGATCAAGTGTACAGGTGTACTTCCGACGATGGACCGCCTGACGAACGGTGGGAAACAGATGAACGCTATATCTTTTTACTAAGTAATTTTTTCTTGGGCAGCTCTAGCTTTCATATTCATGGCCCACAATGTTCCTTTCATGTTATTCAGAAAACTATCGATATATTTACTTAGCACGATTTTTGTATTTAATGTTCCCCATATTTTGATAACTTTTAGGTATAATAATCCTAATTAAATATCATTTTGATCCACAAAGAGAAAGAAGCTTTATTATTTTCATATTTTATGAACAGCCCTGCTTCCTCCGCATTGGACACGCATCATTGGATGTTGCTGATTGAAAAATATAATAAACCAATCAAAGCATCGGCTGTATTACACGTCACAATACCGTTATGCCATCCGAACGCGCTGTTTGCTTCATTTATTTAGCTGTTTTGCATCATTTATGGCTAGGAAGCGGACATTTAAATTAAGTGGAGCTATCGTTACCGCTATTATAAAGGTACGAATAAATAATTGAATTTGGAGTTACTAAAATCGAAATAAAATAAGCTTTTTTTCACAAATTACATCACTCGTTGATACATGGATGGTTCGTCAAATGAATCAGCAGAAAAATTGGTATTAATATCAAATAATTTAAACTTTCTTTAGAATCAGAGATCTAGTATTGGGTCAGCCATCACCAGCGTCGATATTTTTTTTTCAAATCTTCTACGTAAATGTAAAAATGACAGAAACATGATCATACACTGAAGTATTACCAGGCCGTTGACGTATTTAGGTTCGTTGGGTATTCCTGGCTGGCGTAAAAACATTAAGTCTGAGCAACAGGTAGACGTTCCAATTAGAGGCAAGCGCTCTCGAGCGGTCGTCTCGCCGCGCCTCGCGTCAGCGGCTTTGACGGCCGCATACAAAAACTGGAGCCCGTTTCGCTTGCCGGCTCTACAAAAGCACTTTTTGCACCCGCAAACTTGTCGCGCCACACTTTGACTTTCACGACCTCCTCGCATGTGCAGCAAGCTTTATTAACCGGCAAAATTGAGAATTTTTCACACTTTCAGTTTTGTTTGTAAATGCACGTGTATAACTTGACTCCAAATGTCTTGGTGTATTTTGTTAACTCACCGTAATTTTCCTTATCAGTCGGAGGAGAGGCGAATCCTTCACCATCATCCTTCCTACCTGGGTCTGCGTCTATCCTATGTTAATTAATTGTTTGTTTTAGTATCGTTAGTCGCTTCTTGATTTTGATATAATCCTAACATTAGTGAATTGTTTCGTACCAAAATGTTTATAGGCGACTCATCTGTATCACATATTGATTCATCAGCGGCGGACTCATTTTCAGTTTAATTGGAAATATAATTCGTCCGTTATAAATCAAGGGTGCCTCGGGTCTCGCGACAATTTCGGTAAGAGCTTTAATTCTTAATTATGGCCTTAGCCGCCACTGTCGTATTTATTTTACTTTGTAAAATTATCTTTCAACCAAGACCGCAATAAATTTGCTCACGCGATCAATTTAATTGAGATGTTAATATTTAAAAAGAAGAACATTCTCATCCTGATTTTTATGTAACGTAAGGCTGCTTGACGTTTACTTATATATATATTTAGACACATATATAAACATACTAATACGAATACTTGAATTAACACCTGATAATTAGCTCTACGGGTTCATTATGTTCGGACTTTTACGAGTATATTGTATAAGAAAATACGACACAGACAACCAGCCCCGTGATGTATATATATGTGTATCATTCATTATATAAGCTTATGTTTTTGACCTTTTTTATTTTTCTACTTATATTAAACGTTTATTTACTTGCTCCGTTATTGTTTATTTTTATATGCGGCACCAACCTTATTAACAGCCAAATAAAACCAAAACAAACGAGAAGTTCATTGATTGACCGAACGTGTAATTTGGTTAAAAACGATGTATCCGTGAAACGGCACCGCAGCAGACAAATACGGGATGTATTCCGTTAAATTCGACGAACAAATTTAGTCCAACTGTTTACATAGTTCAGTGATTACTGAGTTACGGTTCCCGGCCGGAATTTTAATTTACAATTTGTCTCCCAATTTTTGGGGTTTGCTTGGAACGCGCTCGGTAATGGGAAGACATGCCGGCAGTCAGTCGCACGCTGTCGACGCCACGGATACGTCACCATAAAAAATATTTGGTTCAAAAGCACTTGGCAACTTTGTGCGCGAGCTTAATTATAGTGCATACGCTTTAGTATTGTGAGCATTAGTAATAGGCGCTGGACTTACTTATAATTCAAGTTATGCGAGATGTCCAACCCAGAATTCGTGTTGGACATTGCTGCTAATATAGATATAATAGAATATAGTATACCTCAGATAGATACTTAAAATATATAAAATTTTAATCATACTAATTGACTTTCATAAGGCCTTTAAATACAGTACTACTACTATCGGTGAAAGCAATAAATGTAGTCAAAAACATGATGACATACAAAATCACTTCAATGGTTAAGCAGGGCAGCAACGAACCTCTTTTCTTTGCGGGTTATACTAAAGTGGGAATATTAATTCGAAAAATGGCAAAAATACTCGGAACATTTTACAAATTGATAGATAATATTTTCTTTGTGGACGTTTCACACAGCGCCATCTAGCACCAAAGTAAGCTAAGCATAGTTTGTATCATAGGAACCAGACAACTGACAACTGACACCCAGACACAGAACAAACATCTATGTTCGTTACACAATTGTTTGTCCTTAATTAAAACTAAATGGTTTCTCTAAATCATTGCTTTTCGTGGAAATCAAACATACTAGTCATTCAAAAATATCCTATTACAAAATTATCATACTACGACAAAATACAAACATGATTTTCTGGTATAACTGTAGAAGTTATAGCCCAGGTCGTAAATCAGGGTGCCAATTTTCATCCCAATTAATTCAGATTTGGTTTTAATGAAACCTCAAACTTTCACATTTTAGTTGGGCAGAGTTTGTATTGAAGGTCTCTCTAATGGTTAGTTCCCGTCGTTTATAGGGTCGTGCCATTCAATCATCTCGTTTCGTATTTATTAGCTCCCGTGCAGTTTATCCAAAGATTTGTTTTGATAAGCCATATTTGTACGATAGTCTGTCTTCATTGTTCTTACCTAGCATAAGCACTGCACCGAATATTTAGACTATCGCCCAGGCGCGGCATTTTCGGCTAGTGTTTCAGTGAAAATGCATAAAATTAAAGACTTAGTTTATAATCCAGGTGTAAAAGGTATAAAATGTAACTAAATATCAGTCAATTACCAGTCAGTCGCACGAGACATTTTTTTTTGGCATGGATTGCTGATTATTGGTAGATACGGCTTGCCGGTATCCTTTTTTGATATTATGCATTTAGATATATTATGTATGAACATAAATACACTATAAACTTTTAAGTTTGCTCGCGCGGTAGGTATGTATTGTTAAATGTTAGCAAAGTTTCAGCTGTCATATGAGAAACTGCTGTTAACTCATGTTGTCATGCTGTTATCCACTTATTGGCAAAGTTTACGTTTTTAGTAATACTGCTAATAAACCGGTATGGTGAAAGGATTAAACTACGCCCCGAAGAGGTTTCATTTCTTATAGCAATACTTAATATTGTTATCAAAAAAATATCAGATTTATGTAAAATCAAAAAATCCTTGCGTGTTTGTTGGGAAAATATGGTAAACTACTAAACAGATCACATATTTTTTTGTATCTGGAATTAAAAACCAGAGTCTAAATATTGCCGCAAAATAATCTACTTGAATAGGACAGCCTGGTATAAGTAAGTAATCATTTATCGAATGTTTCATACTTGACTGACTTTGCGCTTTTCCATTTCAAAGTCCAGTTAGGAGACTGGCGGATGATTTAGTTTTAATGACATAATACAGATACCGCTGACTCTATTAAACTAGGCTACTGGCTGCCTTCGTTAAACTTCTATCTCCGCGTGTTGCAGTTACGTGTTCGATAGTGTCGATCTATGATAATGTGATAAGTTTAGACCGAAGCCGGGATTCGGTCCCAATCACCGCTAACATAGGTGAGTTGCATACAGTGTTTATCTTTAAGAAAATGTATGCGCTTTATCATATTCTCATATTGGTGAATTCGAAAATAGAACAAACCAAACACCTCCAAAGCTTCTTGAAAATGTATTCCATATTCTAAAATAAAGAATTTAAAAAAGAATGTGAGTTGTCTTGGACTGAAATTTAGAAAGGACCCCTGTTGGGCTCCCGTGTTTGTATCATCTGGCACAGTCATTCTTTACTTTAATCAAATAAAATTAAGGTAGATCGCTTGCAGTGGAAATAGTTATAACCTGGTATATTTCTCGGCTTAGACTTCGGCCACTTGGCGTGCCGTAGACTATCCCTAGTCACCCAGTATCCGCCTAGTGCCGTATTAGTTATTATCCCCCGATCACAAGTAACCGGAGTGGCTGACGTTTCATCGATTTACGGAACATGCCTCATTACGGATAATTTAACCTGATTACAACTTTTACCACTACTGTTTCTAGCTGAGTAGTCTTCGCTACTTATGGCAGTTCGCGTGGTTCATTGTCAGAAACAATTTACAGAAACTTGACGAATGCACTCAAATTTATTCGCAGATATTAAATTTGATTAGATAATTCATTGAGTATTTATTGGCATATTTTGACCGTATACTTATTATTTTTGCGAATACAGTAGTTGTTCGTAATTGCTTAAATAACATTAGCAATATAACTTTCGCCGATCATGAAGTAAACTAACTTCATTGTTAAGGAGTTGGCTTTAAGCAATTAAAGCTAACTTCTAACACCAAATTTAAAACAATTCAATGTTATTTATAATTCGTTATAAGTAACACTGCTGTTAATGTCTTGCGATACATGTAATTATTTACCTGTTTCATGTATCTATCGGCTGTTTATGTTCTTATTTGAATTAACTCTTGCGTACACTGGCTAAGTGGCTCTAGCTTTAATCCTGTTATAAAGAAAGAAGGAAAAAAAGCATCGTTGATGCCACATTAAGTAAGCACAATTTCGATTAATAGAAACGAAGCAAATAATCAGTAGGTAAGATCAAGATCGACATAGGAACATAAAAATTGGCAAACATACAAATAGTTTACAATCGTGAAATCAATAGGTCCCTGGCTTTGCGTGTGTCGCACTGTTACTTCACTAGGTGGCGAGCAATGCAACACTGGTATTGTCGTTGACATTGACATGACGGGCAGCAAAATATATTATAATCCTCTACTATTTTTAATGCGAAAGTTTGGATGGATGGATGTTTGTTACTCAATCAGGCCAGAGCGGCGCAACAGATGTGAATGAAATTTGGCACAGAGATAGATTATAGTCTGGAATAGCACATAGGCTATTATTTGTCCCGGAAAAGTGCATACTTATTCACCGGTAACATATATACTAGCTGCGCGCTATAATGAAAGTATTATAAATTGTCTGCTAATATAAAGTAAAAGAAATAGAAACAAACGTGTAAAACAAAAATGTCTGCCGAACGCACTGAAACTGGCGGTAAAAAAGGAAAATACGGATTAATAATGATAGATAATATGGGGCCAAAAAAACATTCGGTAATATCAACTACAATACGTCATAGATTAGCTGTATTATTCATTAATAATGCTATGTTTTTCTAAAACCAACGTCGTAGATCATAGAGATATTTGAATATGCTGACTTGTATGAGTTATATTTTATTACGTGAGTAACGGCATTCAGTCCACGGCTATCCCGTTTTTAATAAATTTTCGCGTATAATGTTTTTGCCTAACCTGTTATCTGCACACTTGCACTTAACCATAACTTATATCGTCCATGAGCTTTTGTCGTCAAAGCCTACTGTCGAATGCCATTTTAATAAAACTTAACGCTTCTGAGTAATAGGTGAAATTCAAAAATCGAAACGCAAACTTAGTAGCTGAGTCATCCGAACGTAAACAAATTTAATTTTGTATAGGTATTCTAACTGAAGTCTTCACGTAAACTCACTCCTACAAATCATTTAAATTTCGTTCAGTACAGACTTTGTTTTATTACTTTCTGTATTTATTACTCTACATTTGGAAATATCTCCAAACAACCCGAGGAATGTTACACGTGGGTCGAATATGCCACTTCATGTTAAACGTCATTAAAATTAGTACCGTTTCCTCCTTCAGTAGCCGAATAAAGAAATAGGGGGCTATTAAATATGTAAGACACATTTTATACCTATAATATTTCAAGATTTTTATTTTATAGTTGCTAGATTTACTGTCTACTGCGGTTAATTTATATGGATTTTTCATTTTATATCGAGATTTGCATATTATACGAACCGCGTTAAAGTACATTTGGTTTATTAATGAAAAGGTTAAAGGTGAGTTCAATTTCTATATGAAATTGGTCTTTGTTGACCTCACTCGTAATTTCAATACATATTTGAAAGAGGGATTACAGCATTGCCTAGGGTGCCATTATTTAGAGCTCCGAATACTAAGGACCCGCATTATTTCTGAAAAAATAATTAATTCCACTTAATATTGTTAAAGTTTCAGTGAGACTGTAACTGCTAAAATATCCTTTTTTGTTGTAACTATTGGTATTGTGTGTCGTTTGGTTGCTAAATATGGATCTTGTTGTCCGAAATAAAATATTTAGAATTTGTTTTTCTACTTAGAAAATCGTTAATTGCCTCAGTTAACTTAAATCCGTATAGACGTAATGGAGCAAACTCTATCACATTTCATCATATCCATTTAATTTATATTACCGAAACAGTAACTATATTTAGGTATTTTTTTTTTTTTTTTTTTTTTTTTTATGTGATACAGTTACGGAACGAGCCGACGGCCCACCTGGTGTTAAGTGGTAACCTCTGCCCATAACAACCGATGCGACTTGGGTCCTCCCTTACTAGGTACGAAGACCCAAGTCGCATCGTATGCGCCTGTAACCCTGAGACGTGTAGGTGGAATGTCTCTTGTGCCTGTAATTTCACCGGCAACCACACCTTTCAAACCGGAACACAGTAACGCAAACGCGTTACTGCTTGGCAGCAGAAATGGGCATGGTGGCAGTACTTCCCCGGACGAACTTGGCGAGAGTTCTACTGCTCTTAATAGGTGCTCTTAAAGGTATCCTTGTAGTTTATTCTAAATAAAGGTTTAATTTTGAAGTCAGTTACTATTAGTCGAAATAATTACGTTGTTGCATGTAATAAATGTCAACAAACGTTCTATGCTATCCAGTTCAGTAGCCAGTGTAATAATTTAATTAGGTACCCTTAATAAAGACCTCCTCTATTTGCGCTCAACTTTTACTATTGCCGACTGGCCATATTTATTATAGTCATTTCGGTGTAGTTTAAAACATTGCAAGTCGGATTGAAATGAGCGTGTTAACGAGGCGGAAACGAGGCATGCGTGACCCCGGGATCAAACGCGTGCCTCCAACTCTACTATTAACTGTTACATATTCTACGGTTTGACTGACAAATGTAGGCGACAACTTGTATCTGGGACAGACTTTGTTCCGCCTACGATGCCCGTCCGACCAGATATACAGTTAGATATTCACATTTCTGTAAAAAATGTGGCAACAAGTCAAAAGGAACATAGCAAGATGGGCTAACGAGGTGGCGCGATTCGATTGCATTTGATTCCAATGACATTTTAAACTTGGCAATTCCAAAGGGTCGTAATGCTTGCCGGCCACACCGCATATAATGAATGTTATACCTCTATAATGTTATGTTCAGACGAGACCTCTTCAAACATTTAAATGAAAGTGAGGCGACAGCTGTAGCATTATATCCAAAACCAGGAGAAACATTAGGAGGTAATAATTTTAAAGTAAAAGCATTGATTAAAAAAAACTTTTATGGCATGCAAAAGTTCTGTTAAGAATATTTAGACACGAAGAATTCAGAGATAATTATGGAGTAAAGTGGTTTATAATGTTGTAGAAAATATCCCAAGCAGTAATGAGCTATGAGTAAGACGCACTCGCGTAAATCTAGTAAGGTAAGTAGGTTAAACACTGAGTGTTAATGGTCACGGATTCCACGGCACGAATTGCATTTGCACACTAGTTGCTTTACTTTTAACACTGTACATTGGTAATTGCTCTCCTGAACGAATCGTTTATCATAATAGAAGATTGAATTTGCTCGGAGCGAGAATTTATCGCATTCTAATTTAAGCTATGGTAAATGCAGCTCGTATTTGGATCTGCTTCTTGCTTCTTCTTGTTCTTACTGCGAACCTGCCTGTTCTTAGCAAAAGAGAGTGAATGACGTATATATATTTAAATGAAGCTAATGATAAATTGATAAATGAAGTTGAGCAATAAGCGTTCTTATTTGAAAATAAAGCTTTATGGACCTCAGTAGTCCAGAAAGCTTTATTTTCCTGTTAACTCTTAAAATATTATTCGTAAAAGTTAATTATCTACTTACTAACATAAAAAATTATACTAAGATACTATTTTAGGTGACCACTAACGGAGACCTTAGTAGTTATGAAATTTTAATCCACATATAATTGCTTCATTAATTGTTCGCTCTATTTCAGTTGAGCTTGAATCCCAATTGATTTCTCATTACGTAAAAATACGGCTTAAATTTAGGAATTCAAATTGGATATTTAATTGTATTACTCTAAGATTATTATGCTTGTTACCTATCTGTTGTCAATATGTACGAAATTGTTATTTTCACTAAAAACAAAGATACTTGAAGATTTTTTCATTACGAGGTCATTAAAATTATAGTGTTGTTCGTTGGTTGTACAGTCACCGCCAGGTTTCACAAGTTACGGAAATCATTTGCTAGTTACTGTTAACAACCTGATTACTTTTTATGTGATTAACTTACAGCATGTTCAGCTCGTTATAACATCAGTATATCCCAACAAACATCTCATTGTGCCCGTCACTCCGATCCATGAGAATAGAACATGCCATGTATATCAAACGCGTCACATGGGTGTACATCACAAAACGACTGTTACCGCTTACGTGTTTCAATGTTCAGTCTCAATGATATTTGCGATTCGTATTATAAGGATGAATGATAATATGTTAAGTTATAACTTAGTTGGCAGAGTCAGTAACCACGTCCTGACGGTGTCTGTACATAAGTTTGAAGCCCGCTCGGCGCACTATAAATCAACGCCGTAAGACTGTATTTCTTTCGTAATCAGCTCGTATCGGTTCTCGCGGTTGTGGCCGCCTAATTATTGTCGACTTTTACGATCTACCTAACGAGTTTTCACTTGGAGCCAATCACGATTTTACTGCTTACGTATTTTGAGTTTTTAATTATTATTAAAATACTGCTGGCCGCCCGGAAATCTGCACAAAACATAAAACTGGAAATAAAGCCCGGTCTGGACTATTTGTAATTTACCTGGACGTTGACATTTATCGTCGTGGCGTTATACTGCCTCGACAATAACATGGGAGGATGTACCCCAGTATTAAACTATTGCGCTTCAGCCCCCCGTCACTACGAGCCAATCGATAGCCCCCCCTGCGCAACTTACTTCCATCCCGTTTGGATCTGAAAGAGTGAAGGACTATTACTTTTCTACTATTTCTTATCATTCAACTTGATTTTACCAACTTAGATGCACTCTAGTTTACTTGTCACACATCTTCTACTCGTACCCGTTCAGAGAAGAGGACATGAATCTACCTCTTTAGTTTATATGTTGTTTAATTGCGTTTATGCAATTGCTTAACCATTCTTAATCATTGTTCGTGCACCGCAAATAACTTCATTTATCAAATGCTTTTTATCATTACGATATAATATCTATTTCGATAAATGGAATATCAACTGATACCCAGCAAACTAAATTAATTTATTATGAAACATAGCTCAATAATCTCACTCTACTAATTTACAAAATGTTGAAATCCTTAGCCAGTATGATTAAAAAGAAACTAAAATACTTATTAATATTCGATGTGAATTACACACACTTGAAATGCGTTGGGAATGAAATAGCAGTTAAAATAAAAACAGATTAGATATTAGTGTTTTACAGATTTTATCATTCGTTATGAAATTAACTATCTTCGTAAACATTATTAAGTCAATTAGCATATTAATTCATTAAAACACTGGTAAATGTGTATTTAATTATAAATTTTATAACAGATGCTGATTAGTTGTAGACAAAGCGTTTAACTTGACCTAGTGATGTCTGGTTTACGTTTAAAGTGAAAAGGATCGAAGATACGTTTTATGACGAACTTGTATGAAAACATAACCATGTCTCTACATCAGTTGAGTGACGGCCTTATTTATGATATGATATCAATGAAGAATGTGGGTTGCCCTCGATCCGGCGCGGCGGCGACTGTATGCTTAGGAATCTCTGTGTCTTATCTCAGATATTAACATATTGATTATGCTTCCCGTATTGATGTGCGACAGACGGCCAGCCGGCCGTGCCTCTGTCGTGTTCCGTACCGTGAACTAGTTTGTCTCGAATAGTGCTGCACCACAATAAAAATTAGTTACAACACCGTAAATACACCTTTACGACAGCTGGTCTCCATTAGAGCGCAGCCCGTATATGGCAACCATCCGATTCCAGGACTTTATTATAAATTATTAGGCCGTGAAACCCGGAGCCTGGCTGCTCGCTCCACATTTATGGGGCTTGAAATTAATAAAAAATTTGGTGTCGTTAATATTTGTTTACGGCTGTAAAACGGCGCGTTTACAATGGCCGTGGACACAACACTAGCGGTGTGGCGAGTATTCGGCTCTAGCATCGAGTTGATCAAGTTATCTCCGAATCTAAACACAGAGTAGATGTTATGAGTTGATAAAAGCCCCCATCGGCTCGAAACGAAGGTGTCTAAAATATTAGGAGCGTAAGCAATTTGTCTGGTTCAATGTTCGTTTTGTTAACGGTATCGAGACTATATCATGGCGTGATTAATACAATAATTTAGACAAAACAAGGATTGCCAGCGGCTGGTAATATATTATACGATAGTGACGATAATGATTCTTAAATAATATCAGAGTGGGTAGTGATATCACTATTATTTTGTTGTAAATGTAAGAGATATATTTTATTTTAGGTCTGTTCTAAAAATATAATGTTTTATTTTCATACTGCCGTGCTGAATAAATGTTCTACATGTAATATGCTTTGCTTATATCCACAGTGTGAACACTCGACACAGTGTTATCTTGCTTTCTCATCATTATTTTCCTAGTATCGAGTGCGGCTATTGTTTTCAACTTTCTTTGTTTGTGTTCCACATTAGTTTCCCTTATTAGATTTTATACATGAATACTAGTTCAGGCTGGCAAGGCACTATACATTGGCCATATTTAATTTTTGCATGTGCCCACCTCCGGTAAAACTGTGAAAAAAAAAAAAACATCTTTTTATGAAGTTGTGGCTGAAGAATAAATTACGTCTCTTGTTTACGTCTGTCATTAGCTTTATTTGTTGCCAATAAAAATATAATACCGACTGATCGACTTGAATCTAGTATATAGTTATACGATTTTAGATGTTTATTAGGTCAAAAAGAAACTTTGCTAAGTATTTAAATTAGCATTTGATGCTGAAGACCCATTTCGTAGCTTTTTGTAATTCTGGTATAATCATTTCAAAGTTATGTGGACGTATTCATCTCCCGAGATGATTCACATAATAAAAATGATAAAATAAATACGATAAAGGGAAATCTTTAGCGATATATGATATCATAATAGGAGAATAAAGCCGGGTGGACCCTACTATTACGAACCTGAAAAAATCATCAAGCTAATAGACCTCAGACTCATGACTCAGGCCATTTGAATTGGTATATGTACTAGTATTTTTATTTGTTGGTATATTAGTATTTTATTTTTACGTTGAATACAAAAACCCCTAGAACAACTTTATACTCATCACACAGACGTATACCTCGGTCGGGAATCGCGGAGTCGCCCACCATATTACTGTTTTTATCGAAATTATATTTTTAACATCTCATATCGGACTGTTCTTGATTTGGCCTTAGGAGACCACTCGCTCGTAAAATGTCACATTTATCTCAATTAATTGTTTAAAAGTAATAATTGAAATGCATCGAAACTTTTCATATAAGGCCCTTAAATACGATGCTGGTTTTGGAGATTTTGCTTCATAAATTTATATGCGGACGTTGCTAGACGCATTGCGCTGTAGTCAATGACTTCAGTGGCATAGGGTTTCTATAAGAGACTATAGGATCCAGAGTTCAGTGACGTCCCGGATCACGTTTCCTTAACATGAAAAGAAATATTTTCGTTGAGTCAGATTATTTATACCAGTAGGTACTCCTACCGGACTATTTATGTAATTAATGCCTGTTACTGATTAATTTTGTGACCATTCTACCTGTCATCCCGAGATTTGTACACAGATTCAAGTGCCAGTAATTTGGCCGACTCATAGAATGTTTAAAAACCAAATGAATGTATGTAGACAATAATAAGAGAGTATATTATCAAGACTTTTAAAAGCAAATTTTCCACTATATGTAAAATAAGGTTTAACTGGCCTCGTGTCCAGTAGGCCTTATTCTTTGGGTGATTTCATGGAGTTATTCATTATATTTGCGTCGGAAAGCCAAGAAACTCATCGGCACGGCAACCTTGCGCAATTTATGAAGTAATCAATGTTTCTTTTCGGTGTTTATGAGGAGGGAATTATTTAACTCAAGGATGTCTGGAAATTGTTTCGGCGGTCCTTAATATTCATTGATTTCTGTTTACGAGTTGTTTACGTTAGGCATTCCATCTGTAATCATACACACAGAAAATATACATTCTAGTCATGTCGAAGGTTGTATTTTTGACTGTTTTTAGGTAAGGGTAGACGTCACTGGTTTAAATTATAGGTACGTTTTTAATTAATATGAAGTCTCAAGAAACAAAAGAATGTGAAAATTCAAGTAAAGCTGTTTTTACCCATTTGTAATGCTAAAGACCTGTTTAGCTGTGGTCATCTTACCGAGAAGTAAAAATGCATAATCTTTATTCATCATGACCGTACGTGGTGGGGTCCAGCCAGCCTCCCGTGCCGAGCTCTCTGCCAGAGCATTCTGACAGTGTACAGTATATTCCAGCTTCCCAATATATATTTATCTTTGGATAAAATGGAAAAAAATATATTTATTTTATTTTATATATACATTAAAAGTATATGAGAATTATATCAGATATTTGGTTCTCTTTCCTTTATCTTTATACCTGATCTTAGTAACAACCAATGCAAACAGTCATTTTGAAGCTTATATCACTGAAATTTCCTTATAATTTTAATGTAAAAGGATATGGGTAACGTAAAATATAATTATGAAAGGAGAATTTTTGCATTATGCTCACTTATTCTATCGTTAGTCCCTAACAGGATAATACTTCACGTCTTGAATTTAATAGTTGTAGTAGTAGTAGTAGTAACTTTTACAGTAGAGCCAACTGTATGTGCAGTGTTTTCTCACGGAAGTACTGGTGTCATACCCACTCTGCCATCAAGTAGTCTTTCACGAATTGACGTGTTTTGTTTTTAACGGTGTGGCTGTATGTGGTCATTTCAGGCATATGAGGCGTTTCATCTTAAAGTCTCCGAGTGACGAGTGTAATGTGTGTTGAGTGTGTGTGTATGTGACTTGAGTCCTTCCATACTTATGTAAAGGTAAAATAAAAAAAATCTATTCTATTCTATTCTATTCTATTCTAAAGGAGCACTCAGTTTATGGACGGAAATTACAAAATTTGGGCCGTCTGCTCGTTCCATCACATAAACACATGTATTTTGTAGACTTATGACATGACATACTGTTAGTAAAGTGTACAATGCCAACAGTATGGTGTTTTGCACTCCCTGTGGTTTCATGAGGTGTGAACACATGCACCGTTGCATTTATAACGACTCACGCATATGTTTTGAATATTCTTAGCTGATTACCTCTGTAATGACACCTCATTAAAGGTCAATTACAACATATAAAGCTCTTGCAATAAAATCAGTGAGTAATTCAAGTTACGGCAACGGATTGAAACGAAAGCGACCATGCGCCATACCATACAAAATTCAGCGGTTAATGCCAACCACAAACACTAGTACTTTCCCACAGGTAGTAATCTCTCACATAATAAACTTCAGAACACGTATGCCGGTTTCTTTCTACAATTACATTTTAGAATACCATATCAAATGGGTTTGAGTTGTTAAAGCTTCTATTTCCTATCAATAATTTAGTCTTTAGACATGCATGATTCCGAAATGCTCTGTGGCGGACGCCGTCAAATATTGTCATGGATCCGTACACGGAGGCGTGCTGCCGTGAAATTTGTAATTTCAAAGTTATCGCCGCTCATTGAATTTGTAAACGCGGGCACACAGTGAGAGCATTTCATATCGAAAACCAAGGTGTGAATAATTCTTTCATCAAACGGAGTTATCATTATAAAACCTTATATTACCTTATATACTCGTACCTACCTTGTTTTATACACTCTCAAATAATGGAAATTATATTACATTGAACCCAAAAAATAAACATATTGTATCTCATCCTGTACGGTGTTAATCGAATAATGAAGTTGAGATTTTTACGGCGTCAGGAAGAATTCAAATTCATTTAAATAACTTCAGATAAATGCACAAAAGTATTGCTGGAAGAAGGCGAACTAATTAAAAGTTTGCTTCTGTACTAATAATTCGTTTGACTGTCAAAGTTTTGCGTCGTTAATTTTAATTAAAGAAAAGCGGAGCGGAGTTTGTAGCAATATTAAAGCATTGAAATTGGTGATCCGCTAAACTTTGACATCTAGCTCGCGCGGCGTGGGCGCGGATGACCGCCCCATTCGTTTTGATTAACCCTTCCACCACTCTCGTTTCCCTTGCTTTTACAAAGTTTCTGTGTTTTCTTACGCAAGCTATGGACTATTTCATCATAAAGTGGAAACGCTAAAGTATCACTTATTCAAATCTTGAAATTTTGGCTTTAGCTTACCAAAATTTCATTTCGATGTCTTTTATCCAAATAAGCTTCTAACAGGCCTTCTCGCAGCGTCATTTGTAGTTGGTTCACTACAGATGGTTTTGTTTTGCGGCCGGAATAGAAATTAGGTTCGCAAGTTCATTTCGCAAGGGTTGAACCTATCAGATTCCTAATTCCGTGCGTTTCTTCCCTATGTCTACGTATTAATCTTGGTCGGTTTCTTCGAGTCTTTGATTAAGGCCCGCGGTGATGTATTTCTTGCGCGCTATCCTAATGGAAAGGCATACATCAAGTGTCCACCTTATTGGCTGGCGGATTGGCTTAATCGAGCCAATGCCCGTCTCAGTAAATTTCGTCAACCGTCTTTTATTTTCCTTGATAAACTTGTTGTGGTCTAGGAGAAATGAAAAAGTAAGGTAAAAGTAATACAAATAAAAAACAAAAACAAAAAATACAAAAGTAAGTCACTTGTTTGTTTTATTAGAAATAGGAGATCCGTCCTCTCACATCCGTATTGCCTAATACTTTATTAGTATTCGGTGAATTTTCTGAGGCCCCGATAAATGTTGTCTAAGCTTCTCTGCAGCACTTTGGATATCTGAATCAATTCACCGATTCGGCTCCTCCAACACGTGTCAGCACCGCAACAATTACATACAGTTCAATGGACTGGAAGCATTGCCCTTGCATCATTACCTGGCATAAGGTTTTAACCCTTATAGGCAGAATCGGACGTGTGCGGCGGAGGAGTCCTTACATATGGAATTGTCACTTATAATTCGCGATAACCCGGCGTGTGCTCAGTTTGACTTTAAGTCCCAGCGCTCCTGCATTTTGTTGTCACGGTCAAAGTTTCAGCTTTTTCTCGAAAGCTGTCGCGCGCTGCAAAACCGGGATTCTGTTGTATACATGTTGGATCAAACGCATACAGTATCCGCACATTACTTTTTGTTACCGCTGTCCACTCGTTTCTCGAAAGTCGCCAAGTGATAATGCAGCCTCAAAAACATGTGACTGAACGCTAGCTGCGAAACATGTTACGGCTGCAGATCTGCCGGGAACGGCAGCAAAAACATCAGCGTTGGGTAGCCCAAACCAGTATACAGTAGCCCTAAAATTGAATGTTTACCTTCAGTCAAAGCGAAAGACTAAACACTGAATAACTACTAGTCAGTATTGACCATCGCATAAACAAGAACCTATATTCTGCATTGAAAAGCGAAAGGCTTAAAGATTTGTTTTCATAATTAGCTAAATATGTTTTGGGAACATACACAGTTATCATTTACCTTGATTAATGGAGAAACATCGTTTTGTTAACTAGCTAACGGTGAAACGTTTGTTTCGGTCAATACATCAATGAGATGTCAGTTTTTGTTGAGACACTGACGGCATGTTGCCTCGGCGTGGTTTGGCATGTTGTACTAAACGTGTCGATATAAGTACAGTACCACACATCTTACAACATGCGGAGCTCAGAATAAGCTCCGTCTGTCCCGTTTCAGCATTTTTTTATATGAAAAATAAACTTATTTTACTTCAGTCTACACGTAGCCCACATTTATAAAGTAGTCGCTTAAGTAAGTGCAATGGGCTTAACGTGGAGACCAATTTTGCAACGTAAATCAACGAAAAAACTTTCAGCGAATGCGCTTAATACGAACGCTTATAGTGGTAAGAGATATTCTAAAGAAAGGTTTAGAACATAAAAAGGCCTGTTAACAAGTCGCCGGACGACGTTTATCTATTTGTTGAGGTTAGCTTACAAATTGATAAAATGTTACTAAACGACTGTCAAACACCAATGCGGTCGCCAGTTGTTGCTAACCTAACCCTACTAATTTCATATTTTTCGTATTATAAATATAACATTAAGCCCTTATATAAGCCCTCTGATTCGGGCATTCACTAATTACTAAATATATTGTCCAGAGAAGCTTGGGGCCTTTGAATTAGGCTGCACTGCATTAATTGTACGCGTGTCATAGTTCACTATTACGAAAACAATTTATCATGTCTCTTTTTAATAGTGTCGGTGTTTTTGTAAGCTACAAATATTAAATATACAATCTGAATAGAAAACACTAAAATACTTTCATGCGAATGTAATATTCTGACGAGTAATGTATGAAAAGCACTTTGTACTTTACTGACAAAACATAGTAGGTATGGCGGAAAAAAATATTTAAATATATATATTAACTCATACCGTCAGTCCAGAGTATACAATTAGATTTTGTTTAATTAGCACCTACCGCAGCTCCATAACCTCGGCTTAGCGAAGATCAAATAATGTATTGACACATAAACTAATGTTATGTTATGGTTAAAAAACACAAATGGGTAAAAAACAAAAAGCGGCTGCATTTCAAGAGCAGTAGAACTCTCGCCAAGTTCGTCCGGGGAAGTACTGCCACCATGCCCATTTCTGCCGCCGAGCAGTGAAGCATTCGCATTACTGTGTTCCGGTTTGAAAGGTGTGGTTTCCGGTGAAATTACAGGCACATGAGACATTCCGCCTTCACGTCTCAGAGTTGCGGACGCATACAATGCGACTTGGGTCTTGTCGTACCTAGTAGGGGAGGACCGAAGTCGCATCAGTTGTTATGGGCCAAGGTTACCACTTAACACCAGGTGGGCCGTCGGCTCGTTCCGTAACTGTATTACATAAAAATAAAAATAAAAATTACTCGCCATCTAGTTCGAACTAAACAAACACAATGTGTTATTTATGTAAAATGTATATTGTCTGTGAATAATTATGCGGCATAGTATCATATTAATACTTATATTCTTATATTTGATAAGTATTATACATTAATAGATTATTTATTTAGATTGTTATTGTTAATGCTACTTTATATTTGTGTGTTTTTTTTTTGTAATATTTTTTAAGTCACAAGTTTCCTAAACTGTACTACCTCATGGTGGAAACTTCACTGGTTTCTATGTTATTTATTAGTGTTAAGCTAACATAATTTATGTACTGTATGTTTCAAATAAAGAAAAATAAAAATAAATAAAATTATAATACCTAGAAATAAGAAACGTCTAGTTAGTCACACAAATATTTATCCTGAGTAGGAACCGAATCCAAAATATACAGAGCAGAATGCAGATCTGCTACTTACTAACTGAGCTGTAAGTTCAGAAATATGAATGAAAACTTGGATTAACCTTGCTTGAAGTCAAAATAAAACCTAAATACTGTATAAAATGGAAAAATCCATAACCTTCGTTCCATTTTTCGTAAAATAATCTGTTTCAGTGACGTACCAACGGAAGACCTAACTTAAAATATTGATGGAATCATCACAAAACCTCAATCATCACAACACCAAAGGTAATTTGTAAACATTATCACTAATTCGACAATTTAAGTCCTTCCCTACGTATAAGTTTAATAAGGAAGATTATTATATACGCAAGAAGTTATCGCCCTTTCTTATGGCCAGAGCTTCAGCGTGTGTTTTCTTTGCAGGTAGGTTCATTCATTCCATTTAGTTTGCATGCTAACGCTACAATAATGTGAATATGTTTTATGATTTCGTATAAAATATTTCAATAGTTCATTTACCATTTTTGTATACAAATACACAAGGCTATTTTAGAAACATCTTTTGGTCTCATATATTAGTTTATTACATTACCTTTTTGTGATCCTTCGAATTGAATCTTTAATTTTACTCACCCACACTCCATGAGGTACAAATCCGCGGAAATATAGTTTCTAATTACAGTCTTTTAACAGTGACATAGTCATTCAGTCAATTAATTAAATCGGTTCTTAAGTATTTTTATTTTCTGCTAAATGATAATTAAACTTTTGAAGTTTAGAGTTTTAGAGATCACTTCATAATTTGGTACGGAAATAATTAAAACTTGATTACATATACCTATTTAGTTGTTCCTACTTTTGTTCGCTATGTGATCCCCTCGTTATAACAGATAAAGAATGTGGCGTGCTTGAGTCGATTATAGCCATGCCGTAACTCTTATTTGCGCGAGGTCTATCTTATTTAAAATTAGTATTCAATACTTTATAGCTGCGATATCATCATATACAACGTCACATTTGAAGTGGTGAAAAATTTAATGCCAAGCACTATAATCGTATCAACATATTATTTATTCCTCACATTCACGAATGCTCATTTTATTTAATAGAATGGATGAACTCACCGCTGTGAAATTATATTCTTTATGGCTTTTCATCTAGAAATCACAGATTTACGGCTGTTAAGACCGGCGCGGCGGTCCTTTTAACTTAAAATGATTAAACTTTAAGAAAACTTTATTTCCATAGAATTCGTAAGGAAATGGCTTGGAAACGTCAATAATATTCAAAATATAAGATCACGCGTAGTTATCGCTAAGTTTGACGCCTGTCCAAACCCTATCCGACCCTCCATGGAGAAGAACAGACAAGAAACCCCTACAGGATGGTTTCCTTTTTTTTTACGAGCACGATATGCGAATTCGTTTTTCAGTTGTATATCTGTCTCGCTTGTCATCAGTCGAAACTGCGGGCAAGGAAGTTTTTCATACATACACAGATTCACACCTGTTTTCGTTAAAAAAATAGACAAGGCTTTAACACGTCATTTCTTTATCTTTTGGGTTACACTACCGTGAAAACATAGACGTGACAATTGGTGAGCTCACCGCTGCCATAGGATGTTCCATGAACTCTAAGTTAACTCAGCTAAGACCTTAACTTTCATAGCAACTCAGTCCCATAATGTTACAACATCCAGGACAGTACTACTTATACTTAAGTATTGGTAGTAAAATAATTTTAAATCGTCTTTACGTTTCTATGAAAGCCGACAATCATCACATGTCTATTCTAACAATCAACAGCGGTTAGGCAAATCTCAAGTCATCCTATAAAGTTGCCTTCGAAACGACATCATCGAACACATTAGTTAGTATTGATGGCCATTTTGGTAACTTCACGCACCACCACCATTTTTATTGAAGAGCTGTTAATCATTTTGTTGCATAATGATTCCTAAATATTTGTTTTGCAAAATGTTATTTGTAAAACTTAGCTTATGAAACATGATAGCGAGACCGGATGAAACAATATATAAATAATTTGCTAAAAATATAGAAAAATAGAGAACCGTAGATCTTTCAGTGCATGATATACTTGAGTGGCTGTCTAAGATATATGTTTTTATACATCTTCCACTATACTTGAAATAATATATGAATACATTTTCAAGCGCTGCAGGTGCAGAAATAGAGCGGATAAGTAACTGTTGCAATAGAAATAAATAATAAATGAATATTTTTTTCATAAAGACTACATTCGATTTAGTATTTTTGATCTGGCCTCAGCGCGCACCCTATATTAGGGTATCAAGTCTGTGGATTCTCCAGAATATTTATCTGTTACAACTATCACGGTCTCTTGACTATTTGTCCGACGCACAAAGAATGGCCGGTAGCGAGCGACGCTCATTATATCGAATGAATTGCCTAAGAGCATAATAGAGGAGCGTGCATGGCAAATTATACGCCAGCTGATGTCATTGTGATAAATAACTCACTCTATCGGATCTGGTGGACTGCTCTGGTGCAAAGCGGGTTGGAGCACTCTGACATTCTTTTGCGGGGATTTGGATTGATAATTTTAAAGTTTACTTAATAACCTTTTTTTTAGTACGATAAAAGAATATCTAATATAAGATAGCATAAAAAAGTACTTGCGTACCTACATAAAAAAAAAAAACATTTTGTAGCTATGGAAATAATTCTTAATTCAATATCAAATTAAAATTTTAATTTCAACAGAGCCAATTGGCATATAAGTTTATTTTTAATAAAATGTATAGTAGCTGTAACCTCTAAACCATAAAAACTGCTGTAAGATGCCATGTGGATCTTTTAGGGTCGATTACGCCCAATAATTTCGGGGTTGACTTAATATTTTTGGGAGTCCTTATTTAGATTTGTATAGTAATCGTTAGATTCAACTATCACCTTGTTATCCCGTAACTTTATTGTGCATTAGAACATACGATAACATTGTGTTCTGGTGTAAAGGTAAAATAAATTGGGAAGATACCAATTGTTACTTTTATGGGGCAAGGGATATCGCACCCTTGCTTCAGAGATAATTGCATCCATTGCTTCCAAGTGTTAGTGTTTTTTTTTTTTTACTTCTTACGGGGTTGCTTTTCCTGTGTCGACTGATTTTAAGTCACTTTGTGGCCTATGGTGGCGCCACGCAACGCCTTAAATGGGAATTGGCTCTCAAGGGTTATCAGAATACATAGTTCGGTGCCTGGCGGCATATTTTCAACTTTAGGGTGGTAGCTAATCAGCCAGGAATTTGGCATCCCACCATGCTATGACTTCTTTCACCGGAAGTTCGAGCTAAATGTAGAATATTAACCCCGAAGTACAGTTAAGCCGACGTCGTCAGTACCAATTGAGCCGCCATCGCCATCATTTGTCTCAGAGAAGCGATAAGCCGTGCAACTTTACATAACATCAAATATCATAAACATGACTCTAAAATCGCAAAATTCTGCATATTGATCTCCCCGAATTCAAATTGTAATCATTAAACTCAGCTATCAAGTTTATTAGAGGTATTGTAGTGTAAGTTCGAGTATTCTCCAGTTTTATTTATTTAATGTTTCAGCGGCTAACATAAATTGAAAGTCCCAGAGCAACGTCATTAAATTTTCCAGATATACTATTACACTGAAAGCCATAAAACGTGCTATTGCATTTAGGTCTCTACTTTCCATAATGATGAAACTAACGGAAATATGGATAATATTTATGGATAATTTTGTGTAATTTTGTACAACTTCATGAATCTAAATATTGACCTTCACTTATTCTCAACTCATACGACACATATCACCTTATGTGTCACTCATAAATGACTATAAGACCTTTAAACTGGCATTAGTTCATCCGTAACCTTCGAATTATTGTTTCAGATTGATCGTCAATGGTCTCCTTATAAGCCTCCCAATTTTATTGTTGTTTCATTATAAGTTCTCGCATTGTACACACGAAGGTGCTTGGATCCAACAAGTTTATATAGATGCAGTATAATGGAGCGTTCTGATCGTAGATGTCGTCTGAAAATTTATATTCATTACGATTAGATAGTAACGCACAATAGCCAGTTTATTATTACCTATTGTCCCAGCTGATCGACTATGATATATGGCGATAGACTTTTATAGACTTAACTATTTGATACGTGATGGAAAACTTTACTAACTTTACGATTTTCTTGATAGCTGCCTTCCGTGAAGCTTAGATGCAATTATACAACTCGGATTTTGGCTCTAGTCGAGATTCATTACATATATGTGGGGATTTTTTAAGTTTCGGTTCCTACCGATGGGAACAATACAGCATGCATATTTTGAATTATGAATACTAGCTGATTTCTTGGTTAATTCAGTTACAGGTCTCTTTCAAGGTGCGTTGCTTTGTAAACTTTGTAAATTGAATGGGTTTGTTTTAATTTGAATCAATATTAAATCACTAGATAGAACTTTTATTGCTCTGCATCCTCCTGCAGTTATGAATGAATCGCGATACTCATATCGGCATTTAACTTACATTCAGCTTATTTCTTCGATCCTCGACGTAACGGAATCTCGATTAAAAACAAAGTAAGACTTGGTCGTCCGGTTTATTAATGACATTGATCGAGAGCTTGAGATGCAATTTGAGGCTCTAATTTTGCCGATCAACAAATGATCTATTATAATTCTCCTGTTTTTTTTTAAAACTAGCTTCTTATAATTGCTTTTTTATTGCGTGGTATCGGTATAAAAATACTTTTTCTCAAGTGTGACACTTCATACGAAATAATACCGACTAATCTTAATTGTTCCGCTTTATAGCTTAATTAAACTATTGAGACAAAGAAACACTCGAGCATATAATGGCTCGTAAGTTATTTGTTCTAGTACAACAACATTTACATTATTATAAGCGAGAGACCGGTATGCGAGCTGTAGTGTTGTAAAGTAGTGTGCACAAAATGGTTCATTTCTGGTCGTGGTTCAACACATGCACGCTTTCACGGAAAGCTAGCTCCAGTGCGGTTTTGCGATGAATAATCGCATACAAAACCGACTCACAATGGCCAATGCGAGTGTTTAAATGCCCTATTAAATCTTACGGGCTGCGTAGGTTTCTGTGGGATTCAATTACGCTTTGTGCGCGATGAAAGGTGCCGGAGTCGGGCGCGTAAACTGAGCCCTGAGCCGCCGGGAACACATCCCGACACCTCTCACTCAATGAACACTACACACAAACACAAAAGGTGCAAGCGAAATAAGAACACCACACAACACGTATCGCGACGGGGACAGATTGAATAAATACTAAATCATATAAGACCAAATAAAATGTCCATTATTGAGTCAAAGCGTCTCGGTTAATTTGAATGGCGTGACATTCCGGACAAAAGGTTAGTTCGGTCGCCACCTCCGCGCTCTCCGCCGCGCCTTATCCCGACGCCGCGCCGATCCCGAGGGTGCAATAGCGGCGCGGTGGCGGCGCGGTGGCGGCGCGGCGGCGGCTTGATTTAACGAGGATTATTTGATCGTGTAACAAATGAATCGCGCTTGTCCTGAGTTGTGACATCGAAGGATTAAGATACCTATACAAATTTATTCAGGCTCATGAATTTAACCGGAACGGAACCATAACTATCATGTTTTAGTTAAGTATTTATTTTAAGCTACTAAAACTGTTCTGTTCGAACTTTATAGGTATTCCTACAGAGATTTGAGTCAATTTAATTATTTTCCTACTAATGAATTGATTTGACTAATTTGCCTGTAACACTGCTTAAGCTAATCACCATATCTTATCAACATAATTATAATTACTCTGAAATTAGGTTATAGGCATATTATAATTATCGGCACCAGCTCCTAAAACGGTCGTAGGAACATAAACAGAACGTTTTCTATTCGGGAACCAATTATCATTTACATATCAGAGACGATGCCCGACACTCTCAGCATGCTGCCGGGGTCAATATATTTACTTAGCTACCAACATAAATAGGCCCCTCGATCCACCATATTCCATCAATCGTCACTTAATGAAGACCTGTTTGATCGGACATCGCAGGTCTACCTCCCTTGGACACGTGTAACATAGCTGTATGTGTCTACTATATGCATATGTGTATAAGTACTGAGACAAGATGGCTAACCAAATCGCTTTTGTTAAGATTTTATCTCACCGTTAAATACTTCTAACCATTATAGAATATAGGGCGTCTCGTTTAAACCCGCGGCAACCAATTATGTTTGTTACCAATTGAGATTGTGTTGTTCGGAAAGGTTATGATTTCAACCTGTTCTGATGGTATGGGGCCGGAGTTCATTACCACTTTTTCGCCGATTCCACAAATGTATGAATAAATTATTCACGGCATAATTGTTTTGCAACAATTTGGTGCCATTTTTTTTATTTAAAATTGTCAGGTATAAAGTAGTAGTACATAAATATAATAATACAAATCCAGCAAATGGCCCGGCCCATCTGGTGTTAAACGGTATCCTGGACAAGCAATTGGACTTCGGTCCTCCTCTACTTAAGTACAACGAGACCCAAGTCTCATCATACGTGTCCGTATCAAACTCCTTTCTAAATGTTTAATATAAATATAATATTGGTGGACATTTCACACAGCGCCATGTAGCCCTAAAATAAGCTAAGCATAGCTTGAGTCATGGGAACCGGACGATTCATGTAATACTTTTATATGCTTCTTTTTGTAATTTATACATATGAATACCTAGACACAGAACAAACATCTATGTTCGACACAAAAATGTTTGTCCTGGGTGGAAATCGCATCCACGACCTACAGCGCATAAAGCAAGGTTACTACCAACTGAGCTGTGAGGCCAGTCATAGCTTAGATTTATTTCAAAACTTTTAACTAATAGCCAAAATATACAATTATCTGCGGTAGAAGTAGGACGTACTCCTCTAACTCAAAATAAATAGCTTTTATCCACAAAACTGCCGCTTGTGTAATTGAAATTAGTTTTTTGATGCTCAAATTAATCCAGCGCGGGCAACTTAATTATCGTCTTTGTGCACAACGGGGTATAATTTGTGTCAAAATTGTTTCATGTCCAATGAAGATCGTTAGGTGAGTCACGTCACAGGCATTGTTGCTACTGGCTGTAGGCGAATTTGACGTCTGTAAGATAATCAATATGGTAGTGAGAAAGTACAATAGAATAGATTTATTGTCACAATGTCACAGATGTAACACATAAATTAAATTATAATAAATTAGGTGCACAACTATGTCTCGTCATCAGTGTAGGTACTTACTATTTGCTTATATTATATGTTTAATTTATCATTTTGTCGCTGTAAAGATAAGTAACCTTGTAGGCATCTGAAAATTGTAATGCAAATAAAATGCATGTAATGTATTTTTAATTCTGAGTTGTTTTGGAAACTGACATTATAATTGGATTAATTAACAGGTAGCAAATTTCATCATAATTCATATATAATAGTTCGGTTAAATTTGAGTTGAGTCGAGTCTAAAATACTAAAATAATTAAAACATTTTAACATGCAGTACTTAAAATGTTTGCTGTTTTATGTGGCTTTCTGATTGTTTACCGGGCAACCCTATTTACACTGTAATATTAAAACAAGCACATGATATTGTTTGTTTCGTAATGGCTGTATAAAATAATAGGTTGTGTTACGGTTTTAACCAGATTAACTGATCTTATTTTCTTCGTAATGTACTTAGTTCAAAATAATAACAATTTGGCATGATTTAATGTTTGGGATAGTTTAGCATATGAAACGTTACTCTTAAATGAAATATTTGATAAAATCCAATGTTTATAATGCAGGAGTAGCAGTTGTATAGTATATTTAAATGATTTACAGTTTTTGATAAGTTTGCACGAGACATTCCGTCTTAAAGTCTCAGATAGGCGCAAAATAATGCGCTCCTAATTTGTAGGAACATTTGAAAAACGTAGTTCTTGAATATTAGAGTAGTATTTGATATTTAAAATACTTAATTATTGAATGTCTTAAGAACTTAACTATGTGTCAACAGTGTTTGATCCTTAAGAATACTGAATTAAATTATCAATTGGCTCAGAGGCAATAGGGGGTCCACTTTGCTCGCGTCCGTTGATGATTACCCTTTGAATCCCTACTAAGTACCTCCACACCTAGTAATATGCCGCCAAGCAGTGATGCACTGGTGATGCCCTGTCCCGGTAAAAAGGAGTGGGTGCCGGTGAAATTACAGGAGCATGAGACTTAACATCCCTGTCTCGGGGTGATTGACGCAACGCTATGCGACTTGAGTCATCTCGTACTTAGGAGAGGACTTGAGTCGTATTGCTGTTGTCTATGAGCAGCGGTTACCACTTAATATCAGGTGGACTGAATGCTCGACCCGTCACTTTAGTCACATAAAAAAACTTCATAGGTTGAGAAGAAAAACGACTGTACTAGCTCCGTAGTTGCAGCTCGCTTATACTTTGCGTCCAAGACTACGGCAACGCGTTGAACTCTTTTGTTCTGAAGCGCGGGCGAGAGCATTCTTCACGCGTCGCCTTACACTTCTAACCAGCTTCACCTCAAACACACTGATGTCCCAACATTACACGCTCTAGGATATTAAAATGAGACAAATTTACTGCCTCTCTCTGATTATGCTTTCGATAAACGCACAGACCGGTGATTATGATATCTCCCGTCTTAATCGTACGATCGATACGTAGTCGCGTTCTGTTCTACACAAAACCAGTACTAATAAAAAACCGAAACTAGTTACGGGCGGGTCGTATCCGACAGTTTACGTTAGAAAATCAACAAGGTGCTAAGGCTATAAGTCGGAACCGCGGTGCGTTATCGGCTCAATCGCATTCGAACAATGCCTCGAATGTTTCAATATAGGCCCCGACAGCATTTTTAACGTTTCATCGAACGCTGTAACAATCGTAAAATAAATTCTCTACGCCTTCTCAGAGCTCTGATTAATGTTGTACACAGTGCTCCGTCGCGTTCTTATTTTTTCACCTCTGTGTTATATCTCTAGGTTAATTTATGAGACTCGGCGACCAGTGCGACTCGCGATTGAGCCTCCGATTTCTCATTGTTACAATGAAATTGTGTGTATTTTATGACTGCATAATGCTACAAAAACAATTAAACTAGTTTTATATTAAAAAAAAACTTTATGTACCCTATGGCCTGTGCTCACTTTTTATATGGTATTACTGAATTTCGTTTATTTATTCTTGCTTCAAAATCTTGTTGTTAGTCAATAATTTTTCATCGATTTTATTCCTTTAGTGACAGTTGCTATGTTGTTAACTTATTTTCTTTTCTGTTCTCGCCTAAAAATTCATTTTACTTTATGTATAGACCTATAAAAAGTTATAATATATTGACGTTTTCCGCATTTAGTAGAATAGACATAAAACAAAATTCCGCTACATGATTATTTCTAACTAACTTCATAACACGAGGCACGAGGTTTCTAGGTGGTGTTTTTAATATTTTATTATTCTGAAACACAATTTCATACAGCACAGTGCAATTACACAATCACAACCATGTCTGTTATATACTCACAGTGAACATATAACTTACTTCCCCCTCAATAAAAAAGTCCACTTTACTACGCTATAAAACTGGAGCTCAGTTACTGAGAATGCTTAGAAACATGCAATGAGTCTTAATTTTCAATATTTTAACGTTTTCAGTTGCTTTTCCGACTTTGCGTGTTCATAAAGCGAATGCGCGGATAGCTTGGAGGCAATCATTCGAGGATAAAAATAAAGCAAAGTTTGTGATCCTTTTGTTGCTAGCTGTTGTTTCACACGTACTTAGAGCGCGGAGGCGCGCGCGCGGGCTCGTTACCTTATATTGAAGGGACGCGGTCGACGGCCGCAGGTATCCGCACAGATCACGTTAAAAACTTAGCTGAAACAGCATTTTGTTGTACTAGGGTTCCTTCTATTTCAGAGGAATTATTCCGTTACGTTTAATCATTGAATTATGCGTATATCTTTCATTATTTTACTGAAAATATAATGTATGTAATGTGTATGATAATGTATGATGATTATCTTGATAATTATAAAATAATGTTATATGTAGTTTTGTAACCTTTAGTGACTCACTTTCACATAATACTTGAACTGGTAGTTGATTGAATGATGGAATACACTTATTTGAACGTTCGTAAATTTACCATATTTTTTGAGTTTTGCCTGCCAACGATGTTTCAGTGATACATTGAACCTGATGCCATCGCCATATTCAATATATAATATTTTGAACTATTATGTTCGACCATGAACCATAGTTACAAAATTTCTATTCGATTCTTTCTGTCAGCGCGGTACTCTAAACCGGCTCGGGATTCTTCAGTATAGGTGCAAGTTGTAGGGCTTCTTCCCATTTGATTGGAATGTTGTATAGTGATGTTAGGTGTTCAGTCTGTTGATTTTATCATCATTGTCGGAAAATATGACTTTGTACGAAGCTTTGTTAATGTATGTATGGATGGAAAGAGTTATTTGTAGCTAATACAATTTCAGAAAATGTAACATAATCTAACGCATCAAATAATGTTAGTTTTGATGTATGTATAAGTTTAGTTATTCTGTCGTACTTAGATCGTTAATAAACTATATGTCATATGTGACCGTTCAGTAAATCGAACAAGATAATATTCTTATAAGAACAGATGAAGAGTTAAAGATGCCGAAAAAGATAATCGAATCACAAAATTAATGAATTATTTGACAAGTGCCAGAATGACAAAATATTTCAAATCTGTTAGGGGCGGCACATAAGTTAATTGCAGGAGCTCTTTGTTTCCATACATATAGAAAAAATGAGCATCTCATAATGCATCCTTAGTAATATCTATTATAGTGTAGTGTTGATATTTATTAATGAGTAAAGAACATTCAATATATACATTTATATTATCGTATTCTTTACCATGATTTCCATTGATTTTCAGAAACGAACACAAGTAACACAATGCAACAGAGATTTAGAAGTTGATAGGGAACCTAGCAATTCATAGTGTATTTATTCTGTTAATTATGCTCGTTTATGATAAACCCTGAGAATCTTGGTGAATACTGCTAAAACTTGAGTATGTATTGAACGTTTTGTAATCTATAGAGTAAGGTATTAATAAAAATATTATTTAAAAAAATAAGAGAGCCCATGCTCTCTTATTTTCGTTGTACATTCTATTAATGTAACTTAGGGTGCATTTGTATCTGAAATGTCGTTCACCTTACTACTTGGAGTTCTTTTATATGTTTCCTTTTATAATAGAAAAACTAGTATTAAGTGCTATCATTTAATAAATCTTTGTAAAATATGAAGGTATACATTGGATGTGTGTAAGAAAAGTATTTGAAGTATGCGCGATTAATACCAACTAGTTTTCAATTTCAAATTAATGAAAATACACTGCTGTAAGATATTTAAGTGAATATGTTCTTAAGTATTACCCATTGACGGAAATAAATAAAAAATATTATGTTTATTTAATTGATTTTAATATTCATTTTTACCTTTCGTGAACAAAATTCACAATTTGTTGATGTTTTCATAATAAATATTTGTCTTTTTCCAAATAGGCTATCTAACTAAATCTAGAGTTACTAAGATATTTGTAAATTGAATATTACAAAAGCTTATAATTTCTATTTTTATCACAGATAGTGGCAAATTGTGCCGTATATAGTAACATAGAATTGGCAAGTTTTGCCCAACAAACACAGCCAGCCTGGCCTTACTCATACGCACCTGTGGATCTTCCACACAATCTGCATCTCAAACTTGGGCATTTACTTACCTTATACAATTTAACAAATGTAATGGTTGCACAATATCAACGTTTTTTACAGCCACTAGATACCATTACACTAACAAAACGTCCATTTTTATGTTGTCCTAATATTGTTTTATACACCTTATTATCACTTAAAATTATATACAAAAACATACGCTACATAATGACTCGAATAATCTTTTCACAACATTATGATTGTAAGTAAACAAAAAAGCTACAGAAGGAAGGAAAAGGACCATCAATACACTTAATCGGACGTTTTGTATTTTTCACAGGCAGTGTCCAAGTACAAATATTTACAGTCTTTATGAGTTCCGACTAGTCTTCACAATTAACACGAGTCTTTGTATCTAAGTGAAAGTAACATCTGACGACACATCACTCACAGTCACTACACATGGACGGACATAGTGCGCGGAGAGGCACGGGGCGGCATTTGGTGCGGCGTGTGAGAGGGATGCGAGGAGTGCGGCGGGAGGACAGGGTGGGCGCCGTGGAAAGGCGGCGGCGGCAGTATGTCCTGGTGACTGCGGCCGTGATGGTGCCTGTGCATCGGCAGCCCACCCGCTCCCGGACTCGGCAACCCCCGGTGCCGCACCCTGCTCTCTACGTCCGGCAACGCAAACTTCAACTTCTCCCAAAACAACCTATCCTCCGCATGCAAATACTTATTTGTCTTCAAATACAGTCTTATATCAGGATCGAGATCTTTCTGAGACACTTGACCTAACAACACAATCACTAGTCTTTTCCGCCTATCCGTCATCACTTGATGTAAAGCTGATTTGAGCTCATAACGGGCCCACTCGGTCCTCAAGAAGTTCTCACTGAGCACCATGATAGTGCGGCGGGAAGACTCCACTGCCTGGCGGATCTTGTCGGTCACGTAGCCGCCCACGTCGCGGTAATTCAGACAGAGCTTGTAGGAGGGCTCGCCTTGCTCCAGTACGTGTGCCAACTGCTCTGTGACCCACACTTCGTCTTTAGTACTGTAGCACAAAAACGCGTCGTACATTTTCTCAGAATCGGCTCGGTCCATAACACTTGCGCCACAGAAAAGTCTCACGCCGAACTTTGAATGACACCACACTTTCATGTTATGTCTAAATATGAACACGGAGATGACGACTACTAACACGCACAAGAAACACACCGATGTTGCGATCACTGTTGTGTAATCTGGCTCGTCGTCGTTCCTTATTATCGTTCGGTTTGCCGTCAAGTTACCGTTGATGCTGTTGTTTATGCTAGGCTGTCCAGTGCAAGTCGTACCATTTTCATATGCTATCTTGAATCCAGTTTCCGGATCGTCATATAAATTTTCATTGTAAACTATTGCATTTGATGTGTTTCCCTTCGAGTAGATGCATTTTATATTAGATAAGTCATTTATAGAGCTGACTCTCTTTGTCCATTCTCGGAACAATTCAGTGTATTCACAATCACATGACCACGGGTTATATGAAAGCATTATTTCGGTTATTGCCGGATTGATTTTCCAAACTGATAAAGTGATCAATCTGTTATTGTGCAGGTGCAAAATTTTTAATCTGGCCATGTGATTGAACATGTCTTTTCCGATGGTTTTTATCTTGTTATTATTTATGTAAAGTTCTCGTAACATATCCAACCCATCAAATTCTTGTCCTTCAATAGATGTCAAACTATTATAATCCAACCGCAAGATTTCAAGCTCTTTCAAACCGTTAAATGTTCTGTTATGTATCATTTCGATATTTGAAGCGTTAAGGTACAATATCTTTAGTTTTTTTCTGCCTATGAAGGCGTGACTCGGGAGCATTTTAATGTCATTACCATCGAGGTACAGTTGCGTGGCCTCCATGGGTATTTTGTCGGGTAAAACGTTCACATAACCAGCGGTTGAGCACTCCACAACGTTAGCTGACCACGTAGGATCGTGATAACACGTACAGTTGTTTGGACAAGTCATTTCACAATCACAGGCATCGAAGTCGCAACAGTGACATAATGCATGGCAATGAGAATCATATTTGCACAGAAACTGATTGGGTGCCGCTTCCACTAATGGCACAAATGCATTTCCTCGGCTGTATAGAAGTTTGCAGTGGATACTGTCAATGTCCATCAATTTCGGTTGAGTTCTAGCTCTGTTACCTGAATTGATTTTTTGTAACCAATCCATTGTACAGTCACACTCTAGTGGGTTTCCGCCGATGAAAAATTCGGGCACAGTCTTATCTTGAGGTACGGCAGATATTCTCAAAGAGTTTGGATCCAAGCTTGTTATTTTATTCCCGAACAAATCCACACGCGTTAGGTTTGGTTTCTTAAAGAAAGTGTAGGATTGCACTTTTGAAATTAAGTTATCGTTCAAGTACAACATCTCCACGGAGTTGGGAATGGCACTTCCAGTTATTTCTGTTAGCTTATTGGAACTAGCATCGAAAGTGCTGAGCGATAGTTGTGATTCAATCTCGAAGTAATTTCCTAGTTCGGCGATCCTATTAGCGTGAATATCCAGCCACTGCAATCCAGTTGGAATCATAGCGTAGTCGAACCATTCCAGACGGTTATCGGATATATTCAGCCACACAAGATTTGGCAGTTTCGCGAATAGCCCCTCGATGTTAGTCAAATAATTGCCATCCAGTCTTATGGCTTGCAAATTCACGTTGCCATCGAATGCGCCGCCTTCAATTTTATGAATTTTATTTTTAGATAGATTCAATATTTTCAAAGATGTCATCTTATCAAATACACCTTTACTGATATTTCCAATGTTATTTTCTGTTAGTCTCAATCCATACATTTGTTCCATTGTCATGAATGAAGCATTTTCTATGCTAGTTATCAGATTTTCTCCCAAATCTAAAGTTTTCAACTGGGGTATTTCTTTTAGAGCTATAGGTACTTCGTCAAGCCGATTTCCATTGATATGCAAGTCTTGCAGCAAAGAGCAGTTGCGGAGTGCATGCGGGTGTATTTTTGAAATGTGATTGCTGTCTATGGACAGCACCGACAACACTTGCAAACCCATAAAGGCATAAATGTCAACATTAGTCAGTCTGTTGTTAGATAATGTTAATGACTGCAGTTTAATCAGAGACCCAAAAACATTTTCTGGAATGTGTTCGATGTAATTGTCTTGCATTTTTAAAATCTGAAGGTTGTGTAAATCTCTAAATAAAGCGATCTCCATTTTTGAAACACGGTTGTGAGAAAAGTCCAAATACACGAGCCGTTTCAATCCGGAGAATGTTGAGGTATTGATCCAATCTGATGTCAGTTCATTGTAAGACAAGTCCAAAACAAGTAGTTTTACTAAATCACTAAAAAGCCCAGGCGCTAACACAGTGATAGTGTTGTTGCTTAAATATATTTCTTTCAATTCTTTCGTATCACTAAACAATTCTGGGGGTAAACTTGTGAGTTGATTATCAGAAAATCTAATCGTTGTCAAAGACACAAGACCTTCTAGGGCTCTATCTGCGATTGAATTCAGTCCGTTGCCTTGAAGATATAGTTTTTCTAGTGCTTTTAATCCAGAAAGAAGATTTGGAGGCAGAGTATCTATGAAGTTTCTTGAAAGATCCAATACAACGAGATTGTCTCCGCATTTTTCTGTTGGATGTCTATGAGCTGTAGAGAACTGGAAGTGAGTGATGTCTCTCATTCTATTTCCAGTCATATTTAAATACATTAAATTCCTCAGGGAGCATAGAGCCCCGTCTGGGAATACTAGCATGTTATTTTCACTTAAGTCAAGCCTTTCCAATTTTTGCACGTCTCTTGAGAACGCACTCGGTGTGATTTCCAAAGATATAGCCGACCAGTCTGCATTGTGTGTACTGATTGTTAAATTTCTCAGTTCACGTAAACCTGTGAATGCACTGTCCGAGAGGTTTCCTATTTTGCAGTATTCAATGGTTAATTCGCGCAATTCCACCAACTGTCTGAAACTGCCCGCAGCAAGCGAGCTTTGATAGAACATCGCATCGCTACACTCGAGCCGGAGCCTGACCGTCGGATGCGGTTGTATCGTGCTGAAGTTTGTGTTGTCCAGTTCGCTGTTGATAGTCCGCAGCCTGCACTGCAGCGCGACTCCATCGAGCTCGTTGACCCAAACACATTCGTCTGGTGCTTGGTAACGCGTCCCGGTAGTCGCCGACAGAGATGCACCTCTTGTCGACGATGCCAAGTTGAGCACCAGCAAGGTGTTCGCGAACCAAGCCAGTAACATCGTTTTGTTTTTCACTTAAACTTATTACATATTATTTATATTCCTTTAACACTGAAATTCCTTGTAAACATTGTGTCGGCTGCGCACTAGTCCATTTTGTTTCGCCTCAAGCAAAAGTGCCTCACTAGTCCGACCGGCCACTTAACTCGTTTCTCGCGAGTGCACTAATTGGACAGGATCGTGCGTCGCAAGCGCTTACTGAAATAACACACGACGCGATCGACCACGCTGAGGTCTGGGGTGGGACTGAATTGTAGTTGAACCTGCGCGGTGCGCTCGCGCACAAGGCCGCATCGCGCCGGTTCACGCGTTCCAACAGGTAAATTGGCGTCCGTGTACAAAATGTCCTAAAAACCATAGCTTCGTTGCACATTCAACTCTATTGTGTGTGCGATAAGGAATTTTTGACCAAAACATTTACCGCTCACAAGTCTATGCTTGCACGCACACAAAGCCAAAAAACCGCTTTTTGTAACTGAGAGGTTCTGAGGTGAGCTTTTAACTGGTAGGTGTAAGTGAGATAGATGGATAGCTGCGGGGTGTGATGTTCATAGATTGGTGGGGGTACGAGACAGCTGCCCAGGTAGTGCTCAGGCGCATTGGCACAGTCACTGCTTGTTAACACTCCCGCTGATAAAATTGTATCGCAAACTAGGATGATTGTTGCAGTGTTTATTATAATCGACTGAAGTACCTATAGTAAACATAGATTAGTTAATTTGTAATCGTTCTTACCTTCAACTCTCACCGATATGAATATTTGTTCATAAGTAAGCTACAGGCGTCTCATAAATGATCTACAGTTATTGTTTGCATAATTATGTAATTAATCAACATAATAAAGTTTTTTAGTTTTGTACAAGTAATTCTAACAGACTAACTAACTACCACGCATTGTAACAAGTATCGAACTTGTAATGCTTACTGTATTTAAGATTTTAGATGCCTACTTGTACATAAATATTAAAATCGTTTCCTACATCATGATGCATCAAAATTGCACTTTCTGGAAACACCTAATCGCCCATTATTTTGTTAAACGTTTTTGATATAATTCCCAAACCCTTTAATCAAATTAAACATCTGCACATTACGTATTTTGCACAGCCACCAATTTGGATCAGAACCGTTTGATTTAACAATTTGTACGGGTATTATAAAACCTATACATTTGTTGGAAGTAAACGTTTTGCATGGATTAAATTTTAGACCGCGTTTAGTGATTTATAACAATCTAAAAGCTCCATTTTACTGTTGTTTAAGCTTTTGTATTTTGATGCTGCACCAATGATTTATGCGTTGGCTAATTCACTTAAATTCAGGATTTTGTAATGTTGTTGATCTGATCTGAAAATGTTAAACAAAATTATTAAATATAGCTTAATAACAACGTTTTGTTTTACATTGGTACCTAACTAAATTTTTTTTTTTTGTTTACATAGTAATTTACACATTTAATCCGGATTGCACAAATAAAAAACTAAAAAAATAAAAAAAATTATACAGTCTTGAAATAAAATAAATAATGTTATAAACGGTGATCAGAAAGTTGATTAGAAATGTAAATTGAAAATTGATGAACTAATAATAAGTGTTCTGTTTCGACTGAGTTCCATCTGTCGTAGAGAATGACAAAACAGAAAAAAGCTAACCAAGCGTAATCGACGTTTTCTAAGTAAAGTTCAGGGCTCTCGTGAGCATTCATTCATCAGCGTCTAAAATTAGATTCAGTAATCCAAGTCATTTCTGCTTTGCTGCTCAAACAGATATATATATGGATGGATCTTCCGGAGTATGTTCTTGGTGAAATCGTAAACAGATAGAACAAAGGTTCTTAAATTTCATGCGTACATTTTAGTGAAACTGTTTATTTTAATAATTTTAAACGTTTGTAAAATGTTTGTTAAATGTGCGCATATTTAAATATATGTATATTTTTTAAGTTATGCAAGTCGGCTAACGAACTGACGGCCTTCTTGGTCGTAAGTGATAACCGCAGCTCATATAACAACAGCTACCACTCAAGTCCGCTCCGCCAAAGTATGAGATGACTCAAGTCGCATTCTATGCGTTCCACGTAATTTTAAAGTTTTTAAATCATTTTCTGAACCGTATTTTTTACTAATTTTTTACTCAATATAATATATCAATATATAATATATATTAGATGGCTGTATAGGCGCGTGCATTTGTTGCCATTGCGCCGTGTGCTCGCTTGGATGCTAATATGTAGTTGACCGAATCGCACCTGCCGTTATCCGTGCCCAGAATGTCTTGTTCATACATTTCGCCAGTAAATCACCGCATAAAAGAAACACTTATGGCCGTACACTTCTACAAAATTAGAGGCAATAGGTGATTAATGACACTCAGCCATGAGCTGTCGTGGCTGAGTGCCACGGGCCTTGACTTTAAATGCGAAGATTGCTGGTTGTAATTCAGGCAAAAATCAACTAGTTTTTTTTTTATTATACATTGTTTCCAAAACGGTGAAGTAATTTGCAATGGAACCGGCTTGTCTTAAAACCAAAAATCCGAATACATCTTATAATCATTGGTGGATTATATATCCATTCGCAATTACAAGAGTAGACTTGTGTCCTTGCAGTGGGAACATTCGAGACGGTTGATGATTAAATAATTGAGAGCAAGGGAAGCTATTTATTACACCTTTGACTTTAAATTCAAAGATCGCTACTACACGCATCTGGTGCAGTCGACAAAGATGTATTCTTTGCTTTTCTTACGAGTAGGCCACAGTGGCCTACTAAAAGATATAAAATCTCTCTAAATCTTGGTTTCTCGCTTCTAGTGTTACCTATTTGCTATAGAAATATTAAAAACGCTAAAAGCTATGTAGAAAATCTTAGGTAAAAAAAATGGAAATTCTCACCTAGTAGTAGTTATACAATAATTATTTTTTACTAGAAATAGAAGACTTGCTGTAATTATTTAAAAAGAATATAGTTTTCGTTTAATGCTCTTTAGTGCTTTAATATTCTTATCTTACTTAATTAACTTAATAAACAACGAGAAAGATACTTTACTCGCGTGAGATTATCACATAAAATAAGGCTGAATAATAATCGGGTCTTATCTTATGTGTGCACCTCTCTGGTTTGCAGTTTCGATATAAATAAGTAACGTGAAGTCAATAGGGTAGTTTACGGTAACTACTCTGTTTAATCCAATGTAATAAATGGTCATGATCATAATTTTATTTGGTGTCAGGATGATAGGAGGACGGCGTCGGTCTCGCTGCGCTATTTATGCGAGGTGTTGCTCGCTCGATCCCCGGGCGCCTGCTGTATCTCAATTGCAATAAATTATTTCCTTTGACACTCGAGAAGCGGAAAATTTGCAATCGCAACAGTACGGTCCGCGATCCGTAGTACCCTGGGCCCTCCTCCTTTATGTAAACAGCACATAAATGGCTTTGTAATGGGAATCGCGTCCGTCCCACTATAACACCGGCTCAATAATTCACACCAGCTCCCACGAGTCGTTTGTCCAGATCGCGCCTAGAAACGCACACAATACAACAGCGGGTGATCTATCCAACGACTTTTTGTCGTAAGTGGGAGAGGCGTTTCTTGTCCTTATTTTTATAAAAGAACAGATTGCCGGTAAATCGGAGGTTATTGTGGCGCTATGTTTATTTCGAGGGCTGGCAACTGCGGCCATTACAGTGTTCGTATTCAATTTACCGCGGTTGATGTCGACACGCAACCGTCCGGGGCGTTAGATTGTTGCCTTGCCTTGCCTCGCACATGTGTCTGATGTGGGTCACCGCCATTATGATGAACTATTCAATTCTATCTCAATTGTTGAATTCGTATTTAACAGAATCCACTTCAATTTTGAGAGGTGCTTAATGGGCTGTATTTTGTATTTTGTTCTGCTTATTATATCAAGCAACATAAAAAGGGCATGTGAATTATGTAAAATAAAAAATGCATAATAAATGAGCATGCAAAATAAAAGCATGCACGGAGTATACAATAGGTAATCACTCATACAAAGTAACTTCTATAAGTAACGTCGAACATCCTCCGAGCAACATGTTAAACGTCGCCTTATCTGACGAATGCATCGGCGTGTAAAATGATTCTTTAGTTGATTTCCATTATGTTATTAATTTTTGTAATTTGGTCGCGTAATCTCCGGCGACGGGGCCGGGGCCGGCGCGACACTTATCTCGGTGTCGGCGGACACATATAATCCATTAAGTCGTCATTTCCACGCGGTTGATCATTCCTCAACCACGCGTCAACCGCCCCCGGACCGTGGCACGCCGTATTGTTCGCTACTGCTCTATCGTTCCGAGTCCTTTTCAATTAAAGGCCTCGAACTCGATGTGAACCTTAAAACAATGGCAGCTAAGGTCATAAACCCTCGGCGGCTCCGCTCCGCACCCGAACAGCCTTTATCCTTGTCGACTAATGGACTAGTTTGTTATCTAATCGGCTACACGGCCGACCTATTAATAATTTCCCACATAATTTTCTAATTAACGTCCTGTCCGGCGAATGGCTGGTCCCTGGATACATGGAAACGGAAATGACGTAAAATTAGGGTTAGATACTACTATCATAATACTCATTTGCATAAATGTTTAGATAAATACATATGTGTTTTCTATTAGATGCTAATGATGTTTGTTTTTGTTTCAGGTAATCATCGTTATCATTTTGAAATTTCATAATGAGGCAAACAAAAACTTTGATAATTTCGAAACGTTTGCACGAGCCGAAGCAGTGCAGCAGCGACGCGCGCTGGTAATCCTCTTTACGAATAAGATGTGGAAATCAACTTTAATGCACTGTTTAAACAGTGTTGTGTTCACATACGGGTGTTTTCATCCCGATTTGGAAGGGTTGTCGTACAGTATAAATTGAAGTGATTTAACGCGTGAACGGAACCCCTAGTAGTGTGTCAGATCGCGACACGGCCAATTTGGCGCGAGAGGCAACTCTGGTTTATTTGTACGCCCTGACGGCACCTGGCGATTCAGTACCCGCTGGGTGTTAATACGAGCGCTGTAGAGTAGTATATATTGACATACATACATTTAGGTACAGTCGAATTTAGTGATTGCGTGGTAAAATATCTTATTTATAAAATAAGGGGAGCTTCTATCGCAGGCTCTTTCTTGTATTATGCTAGCTTAGGTAAATTATTCCATGATGAAATTGAAGATTCTTTTTGGCCATCAGATACATGGGAATGTGCGAGTACTAAAAAAAAACAACTTCACGGTTATTCTGGCAATAAGCGGTGACTTACTTCTTTCCATATCTAATTAGGGTAGAGCCTGGGTCGTGTAAAGCACATTAAAAAAAGTTATTTATATATTTACAATATTATTATTTTTATTATAATATTATAATTATTATATTTATAAATATTAGCTTGTGTGTAGAAGAGAGTTACACAATAAAAAACTTTATAACTCAGTAATCGAGAAATGACTGTAGTTGCAACAAACTTCGCCACAAATATATTTAATCTCGTCGTCGACTCAGCCATCATCCTGTTCCATTGTAGAGGCGCGCGACGCGACGCGACCGACCGACGCGACGTGCCAACGAATGGGACCGGTTAGATTACGCATTGTCGTGGCACAATTAGAAACTGTTGCGGAACCCAGGGCTTACTTTGTTATTTGCAAACAATCGCCTCCGACATCTGCGCCCTGCTCTCAACCCCAGTACAGTACAGTACAGCTACTACATATCTTATCCTTATGATGGACGCTACAAGAAGTTAAATTTCATTAATGAATAGTATAGATGCAGGCAGATCTATATTATTCATTAGTGAATAATATAGATGTGTTCACTTTTCACCGAACACATGCTAATTTGAAACACAACGTGTATTGTTTTACAAGCTGAGAAATATGATTATTTCGCTGTGCCGCTGAGGTAAATATTAGCGTTTAAATGTTTCAAGTATGTCGCGTATCAGTTTTACAATGTAAACTAGCTGTTCCCTCAACACTGTGGCTTTCTCCCGGTGATTGTGGTGTCACCGCACTGCGTATAATAAATAGTTGGACGCGAAGCATCTGCTAATTACGATTCATTCATCGAGCGGTCGAGAGTGTGATCCAAATGTTTGAATATTTTTTATGTATCTCAAGCAATACATTTTTCATTTTAACTGTAGAACTGATTCTCAATTTGTATCTTTCATTTATGTATTGAAAAATTGCGTTTGTGAGAGTCTAAGTCTAAGCCAAAATCTTTATTTTTCCATAGGGATTATAATTCGTTTGATTACTAGTCATCTGATATTAAGCAAATATGTAGCCAATGGAGGCGCCCGAAAACTGCATTATAATCACATTTAGGAATTCTGTGGCTTGTCATATATGAAAAGCTAATAGTTAGTTGCTATTGGGGCATACGAGTTTTTAGTAGATCATATTTATATCACTTCTATCTTCTAATCTCAACAACGAATTCTACCTGTGTAAGCTGTGGTTACCTTGAGGAAGTTAGCACAAGAAGTATACTTTTACAATGATAATTATGTAAGAAATGTGTATCACTTACTGGAAACCCTTAATAAATAAATAAAAAAAGACGTGTGGCACTCGGAGACTGCCGCGGTTAAGCTATTGCGCGTGATATTTCAAAAAGTCATTAAAAGTTCTGGTATTTATCGATAGATGGAAAAACTAAAAAGTATCACCGCAGTGCCGGTCGGAGTGGGGGGTGTTAGGTTTTTTTCGTTACGGAATTTCTGGATTCGGTCTCCACGCTCAAGGCCCGCGATAGAAGCTTGCAATAGCTTAATAAATAAAAAATACGTAGCCTAACTGCTAAAGTTTAGCGAAAAAAAAAACAAAACTGTATGCTCAAACAAATAGTAAAATAAACCACATCGTCATTCATATATAGCTTTTAATAATAATTTTAATTTACTATGGGCGAGATGAAGCTGATTTATAAATGGAAACATTTAGACGGTTGGTATGGTGCTCAGGGGACTCTTAAGGAAGTAGGACCATAACGATCTCTGAACTCTCGATCCAGTTTATGGATCAATGTAAAAAATAAAAGTTTATAATTCGGCATTTGAAACCAATCGTCTCAAAACATTTGACCATTGTCCGGAATGTCCGTGTTTGATTTTGTGGTCCGTGGTCAGTTGATAACGCATCAGCTTTGTTGGATTGATCTGTACATGGACACCAAACGAGCTTTAGACTATGTATTTGCTTTCTTTTATGTGTAAGCCCGTGGCTTGCTGTGGGAACATTAAACGAGGTGATGTGAATGTGCACTTTGACTGGCCTCATAGCAGCCTCAGGTGGTAGTAACCCTGCCTTCTGCGCTGTAGGTCGTGGGTTCGATAACCATGTCACATTTTTAAGTTGATGAGGCAAAGTGATTTCGATAAGACTGGCAAATGACTTTGTATTATATGTTTACACATAGTCGGTTTTATTCATTTATTTCCACTTTTCGAACGCACCTTTATCGGCACAATTATAAATAGCTGAATGTGTTTGTGTGGTATCGGTGCAAGGGTCTGGCATGCGAGGCATCCCCCGCGGTGAAATACGTGATTTCTACTAAGGACAATGTTTGAAGGCATCTCAGAAATTTTGGAATTTCAATTGTAGCGTTTGTTGCGTCCTCACTCTACAAACACACCACACACAATTTGTCCGGATCGTTTGCCGACAATGAATGACTTGATAGTGATGTGGTTTAAGAGTGAAGCAATTTTATTCGCAACGTTAATTTGATATCACTAAAAACTATACTGATAGTAAAACAAGAATCTGAATACCAATATGTTTTTTTTTAATATAAAGTAACACTGCATGTTATAATCATAGGATGATGGATGATAGAGGTGTTCGTTTTCTATATTTCTCTAGGGTTTATAGTGTTGTATAGCTAGCATGGTATGTACTTCCGAAATTGATAAATACGTTACGTAATAACGTTGACGTGGTAATATCGTAAACGGTAAAACATAATCGGATGTTGTTCGGTTTCTCGCGACGCACAACACTGGCCTGAGATATCATCGGCATACCGGCCACTATGTTGACTCGCGTGATTAAATTCTTCTCGGTGATGTACGAGCGGGCTCCTTCCACGGAGTTATTTGTCGGATTTACTTAGCTTAGCCCCCCCCCCCCACTTATATTTATTGCTATATGCTCACAGAAAAATGTTCCATCGGTAATTGGTGCGGATACCTACAGTTATAGCGATGCTGTTATTGAATTAAGCCGCACTTTAGGTTTAACTAGCATGATAACTAGACGTCTCTACATTCCGTTTACAGTTGATTAAATAAAAACACCCTAACGCAGATTCTTCACACTAATGTTTGTCCAGGATGGAAATCGAACTCACAACCTACAGCGTAGAAGGCAGAGCTCATACCAACTGAGCTGTGAAGTCAGTCGATTATATAATATGCTGTTGCTTCTTTCTTTTTATTTAGCTTAATTAATTTAGCATATCGATCTGAAAATTATTTTTTCAGTTTGGTTATCCAACAAAGACTAATCTTTAAAATTATCGTGCAATAATCATTTCCTTGTTATTGTCATTTTATACAGGGTGTCCGGTAATGAATGGATAACCTTGAAATGGGTCTTAGTCTTAGTAGAACTATTGGGCATTCGAAAAAAAATATCAAATTAAAAAAAACCAAGTAGTATTGATATTTTTTTGTTTTATTTGTTTTGTTTTGTTTTTTTTTTTTTTTTTTAATTTTTTGATACTACTTGTTTTTTTCTTATTTGATATTTTTTTCCGAATGCCCAATAGTTCTACTAAGACCCATTTCAAGGTTATCCATTCATTACCGGACACCCTGTATATTTTTTCTTTTAATTTGTTATAATGTGAACTGTGTGAGTCGAATAAAACATTCTATTCCATTCAATAAAATTAAGAAATAAAATCTCACTACTTATTTCATTAGGTGATGTTTATGTTATTATGTTAGTGTAGGACTAATGGGAGTAAATTTGCGACTTATAAGGGGAGCAATTTCATTAGTCTTAGTAAATTTAAAGTGGAATTTATAATCCTTGCATGTCATAAATTCAACTATTCAGCAAACCACTGGTCCGGCTCGTTTCGATAAACAAGATAGCAATAACAAGAAATAAAATAAATAAAACACATCCGCACCTATTTTCCACACCATAAACAAGGCTGACAAATTTCACAAACACATGAGTCAGGAAGGGACTGATGTCGCGCCTACTCCTACACGGGCACAATAAATATCAAACGAACAAGGGACAATGATGCAAAGTCACAGTAACTTCGCATATTAATTTATAATATTTTTTACGCGTGAACACAAGTGAACCGTTGGACTAATGAAATATGGCATCGTGTTCCTTCATTCTTGATAAAACCTCCGCTGCCTGCCAGTGCGGGAGTTTTATTGCTGGTCAAGTGCGATAATTTAAGTTGGCCAGCGAAATAATTTACACGGTGGTCCCTTTTTTAAAGCTACCGCATTTTTACCATTCGTCCGCGAAATGAGCTCTGCTTGTCGGCATACCTAACGAAGGAAACCTCTCCACGCGTTGCTCTCTAAATATCGCTCAGGTGTATTTTATTTGGGAGATAAAGTATAGAATTTATTATTTGAAGTACAGTACGATTTTCGATATTCTTTCAAAGTTCGTAAATCGGTAGTACCGTCGATAACGCTTATCTCAATATTAAAGTAAAACCGAAAGATATTGATTTGCAAAAACATAATTTAACTTTACTTTTCCCATTTAACGTTTTAACTTTCAATTTACATACGATTTTATGAACATATTTCTAACATTAAAATAACAATGAACCAATCACAATTATTATGAACTTCGCACCCAGCGCCCCTCGTAAAAAAGCTAAAGATTTTATACACCAAACCGAGTACCATTGTGATATTAACTCTCTATTAAATATTTTCCGCATTGCTGCGGGCTAATCCCGCCCCACAATGGGGTAATAAAAGTACATTCGTAAAAAATCCAATTGAAAAGGGGCTATTGAGAATTCACGGCGCTCCGGATCACGTGTCAATCATGCCTTGCTTTTCCCGCAATGGATCGTGTTATTCTATTTTAACGCTGTGTTATTCATTGGCCGTATAGCTGCTCCGTATAATGGGTGCTTCATAATGCACCCGGTACCCTATTATATTTAATCTGGGCGAATAAATATATTTGAGGGTATGGAAATTGAATATTTTAAACTATCACGCTTCAATTTTGCATATCTTTTCATTTTACATTAATAAATATAGGTAGTTGTTATTAAAAGCGTCGCTTTCAAATTCATCTAGGAAAATAATTCTAGTACATAATGGGTATAAGCATTGCTCTCTATAAACTAAAACAAGCTTTCAGCTGATCGAGGCTACCACGAAGCACGAATATTTTTTCTTACCGGATGAAAGCTAGTATTCAGTTACAGCTAAACAGTGGCATAGTAAAATAGAAATAAACGTAGCGCAGTCAACAAGTATCCCTTGTTTTCAGTGATTAATGTAAATTGTTGTACTGCTATGATCAACAGAGAATAAAGCCGTTGACGTGGTGAGGTGAACGGTTTTATTACCATTTCATTATCGGCTATAATTTTTTATTGTGAATCAAGTGACCTAACAAGCGGACCCTGGCGATGTTAAATAGTGTCTTCGGCCCAGAAAAACAGCTATACGATAAGTCTCATTACATTGTCCCGTTGAGGCAGAAAGTATATTGGGAAAAAAAATGTGAGCCGTCACGGGACTCCTGGCAGATGTGAAACATCGACATTATTTTGTAAAAGTAATATGCAACGCATGCCGTGGCGACGCGTCACCACGGCATGCGTCGATACGCCAGAAATCGGTTTTACGTGCGGCTATAGATGTTTCACATCAAAAAGGTGTATTTTGTAGTGTTGCCTGAAACATGAATCACTGCAAAATGGGTTCGCGGTGTAACTAGTACCCCTTTTAGAGTTGTACGCGTCGCGTCGGTCGGTTGTATTGTGTTACCCGTGTAACTCGCATTATTTGAAACCTGAGCTATGAGATGAGATTCTTTTGTTGTGACTCGATTTGAATATTACTTTAATATGATGGGTTCCATTCCATGCTTTTAATAATAACGTAAGGGTAAAGGCACCCGACTGGTTATATAATCTTTTTTTTGTTCGATTATACCTGTAGTGAACTTTGACGAACAAGATTATTTTACCTTTTCATAATAGAAAAACGTACCATTGTGTAACCCGTTTGGCGAACTGATATAAACTCAGACAGTCTGCATAGAGCCTTTTATAGTACAAGATTTGCTTAGTTTGGGGCTAGATGGCGCTGTGTGAAATGTCCGCCAGTACCAATATACGAGTATTATAATACATTATTTGTTCATACATATTTTTGGGTTCGATTCCGATCAATATATCTGTTCTGGCAATAGTCGACAACAAAATCTAAAACTTACTAGAAGATTTTCGAATTAAAGTGGTTTTGGATGTTGTAGAGATGAAACTTTGAACCAAAAATGTATAGTTTTTGAAATAGGTATATATGATTAAAGATTACTTACTTTACAAGATACATAGAAATATTATTATTAGGTGTCAGCAACTGAAACCGTGTGACGATCAACATGTTTCACAACAGCTTCACCATCAACATTATTATCTCTCCGCGTAAAGCTCATGTAAGACGATTGTAAAACAATGTTTATAAAGTATCCTGACTGCGGTCCGAGACCCCGGGCGTGATACAAAAGCCTTTGCAGAATTCATAAATATCCGATAACAAAGGATACGAAAAACCGTTTAAGGCGCATTCGCGGATTCAACCGCATTACATTAGTGATATGGTAATGTGATTGTTCGCGATAAATTACGCCGAAGAGGCCGGAGTAGGTCCTCGCAGCGGGGTCGCGCCTCGCCATCGTGTGTTAGCCATCCCGAGGTGAAACACCCCACAATTTTTCGACAATAATGCACACACTTTTGTATAGGACAATGCGAATTGTGACATATCCCAGCACCCACTCGTATGCTCGTTGGGAGAATTATTCGTACACCTCCATTATTTACCTTAACTGCTGCCTGAGAATGGCCATTCCGTTATTTATTTTTCAGTTTCCTTAAACTTCAATATGGGTTTCGATTTACTTAAAATTCTTTAAAATTAAACGGCCATCGAATATTACCCTATACGTGTGGAATAATGCTATAAAAATACAATAATATTCTCAAGTGAGATCTTACGGTTGTTAGCGTGGGAGGTGACATTTTCCGCTAACAACCTGGAAGACTGAAACCGTCAGAATGAGAATTCAAATATAATTTAAAATTATAGCATTCATGGACTGTCAACAATCGAGAACCTCCAGGCACGAAATTCGTGTACTTTTTAATTGGTCGCGCTGGTCCCGTGTTCTGGTAATAATAAAGCCATGGCTATCGACATTTGCGAAGACGTTTCTCACTGTGACTCATCAACGACCACATAGTCGACAGTTTGTAAAACTATCGCTGGTGTGTCGAACAAATTACCCGACATTAGCCAGCATACACCGTACTGAACGCGGTGTCGACAAACTTTTTATTAGATAGTTCCGAACGCGTGGACCGCGACCGCTCCCGAACTTCTCTAAATTGGGTGAGAAATGCTCCGTTTGACGCTCGCTTTGCATATCTCTGCAATAAATCTACAGAACTCGACGGCAAGGATCTCGCCCGACGAACGCCCCACATATCTACGGAACTAGGTAAATAATTTCGTCTCCTGTCACCTCACTCTCACCGTCTACCGAATTTCCCGCGAGCGAGTATCAGAATGAAAAATACCGGGAAAAGAACGCTTTTTTTCTTTTCCCGGTATTTTTCATTCTGATATCAGAAAGATCGCCTATCGCACGTAATTTGTTGTCCGAATTGCGACTGAACCCATTTATATAAATTACGGGTTAATTAACTGCTTTGTTTTTGGTCGAGCGCGTGAATTCGTTGAAACAACGCATTTTGAGGGAATATACTCTGTTGCTAACCGTAAAATATTGCCTTCTTGCTTTATTTAAATTAATGGGACTTAATTAATCTTCGATGTCTTCGTTAGCCTTAATGTTATAAAACTATCTATTTCTAATAATCTGATTAACTATATATGAAAAAGTCCCCGAAGAAATCCCTGTTTGCTTGTATTTCCTTAGTACGCTAAAGAAAACGACAGTATTCTTTAGAAACCCAAGTACTAGTGCTTTTCACGTTGCACTGCAGTGTAAAATAATTTTATAAGTAGATAATAGTAGATATATTGGCTCAATAATAAGTCGTATCAGTTTTGCTGCTGTTCACGCGCGTATCATGGTTTTCTCACACTCGAATAGTTTATAATGAAAGAATACTGAATGAAATTATTTTTAAAATACATCTCCACTAACTTATATTTATTTCTCAATCTTATTTTGGGTGATGCAAATAAGAAACATAAAGGAAATATTTTTTTTACGACGTACCTACTTGCTTTGGTTATCGCCAATTTGTGTCAACTGAAGCGATCTTTTAATATTAATAAAACTGCTAGCCCTCAACCCTCTGCGTGCTTTTACGGTCGGGTTGATGGCGACTTATTTGAATAAATATTTTTGAGCGTGGTCGACTTGGGACTCTCTTTTTTATTATTTCTGTTAGCCATATTACACAATATATGTATAACCGTGCGTCTACTGCGGCCTTGTCGCGAGTCGCGGCGACCGACGCGACGCCCCGCCACGACGCGTATTACTAATGTAGATGACGCGACACTATTACAACCCATCCTTTATCTAACACAATATGTCCTTTATTATAAAACTGAAATTAAATGTCCGACTCGTTTCGAAGTTATTCGAAAGCCGCGGGAGTCCATCACATTTGTTATGTGCAACGGCAAGTAAGTGTTTATTGGTTTATGGTTCTTATACCTTTTTTGTACCGATTTGAAAAAAAAGATTGACGGGCAATTTATGGAAATGTTGTGAAGGGTATACAGGACTCTTGATTATTACTTGTTGTTTTGATTATAAATTGTACAAATACATTTTAAAATGTAAATCTTGGTTCGAAAATAAATGAAGCTCTAAATCAATCTAGCAGACGGGGACTGACCGCGTTATATTGAACGTACACGATCTTATTGCCAGCAAAAGTGATAATGTAAACCTGTTTTAAGTTTAACCCTTAGTAATAAGCGGAATTTAAATGTCAAGTATCAGGGCTTCAGAGTCGTTAAGGCGGTGTTCACCGGATTCGAATTAGTAATTACGTACAGACGGACCGGCACCGGGCACCGGGCACCGGGCACCTGACGACCGGCGCGGCGGCGGCACCCGTGTCAACATGCTGAAGTTAATCGCAACAGACGGCGTGTAAATGATGCGTGCTTGCCGCGAGACTACTTATGTCGCCCCCGCCCGACACAATGACCGATCGCTTGAATGCTATTGTTTCAACTCGACTATATCGTCATTGGAACTGAAATCAGAACGGAAATGGCACATTGAAACTTCAATTGTTTTTTGTTTATTTACTAGCTGCGCCCCGCGTGTTACCCGCGGTGAATAAGTCATCCCATATGAACACTGCACTGTCTGGGATAAACAATTGCCTGGTACTATTCCAGGCTACAACCTATCTCTGTGCCAAATTTCATCCCTATCCGTTCAGCCATTCTGGCGTGATTGAGTAACAAACATCCATCCATCTAAACTTTTGCATTCATAATAGTAGTAAGGTATTTAGGGATGTATAGTAAACCATTCAACTATTCAATAATTAATATCTTAAACTGACTTACACTCGCATGCTTCAATGTTTTTGTTCACTTATTTTCTACCCAGCTTCTGTCAGCGCGGCTTTGAACGTGTAGCAATTAACATAAATAATCAGAGAAGAACCAACTATATTATTCAGAATAATGTGTTTCTATGAGTGAAATAAATGTTAAGGCTGACTAAAATGAAAGGAAACTAAACTGAACTGAAATGAAAGGCTACTGAAAAATATTTGTCGTGTGTGCAAGCACGCAGTCGGTTGTGTTTTTGTATCAAACTCAAAACGCACAAACAACAACTTCAGTAGTTCCAAAGATAGCATACCAAAAATAGTAATTTACTTCTTTGTTAAACAATATGTAGATCATTTATTACCAAATGCTTTAGAAAAATTAAAACATAGAATAATGAGTATTATTTTCATAGTATTCAAACAAAATCGATAAATTCCAAGCATGGGACCTATGGATCGTAAGTAAGGAAGAAAACTAGAGCATTTGGCAATTACCCTGGGGCACACTTTTACAGAAAAGCTGGTACACTAATAAAGCAAATCGTGGACCCTTCTGCAGCTACAATCATTGCAGTAACTAAAGTTCTTTTACTGTAGTGCTTACGAACCTAATGCCGAATTAGGGAGGCAATGCGATATGACTTGGGTCTTCCCATACTTAAGCACGGATATCGTTTAAGACAAAGGTATACGTACGACTTAAGGCATGCACTTTATATCCGCTAAAACAACTTAATATAATTTAAATTTTACCCCTTGATTATCTCATCAAGGAATTGATAAGAGAAACCAAAAATCTGAATCTTGTTTACCAAACGCTGTTAAAAAAAACATTGAGGTATTATTTCGTGTTATTTAAAGACGGATGCTATGAACTAGATGATCTCTTCGGACTGTGGCTCAGCTATAAAGCGAACTGTGAAGTGTTATTGTCGGGACTCTTGGGACCTAATTACTTTGTTTTGTTTCCGAGTCATACTACGAGCATAAGAGCGTAGAATAGAAACTCGACCGACTTTTGATATCATTGGCAAAGTTTATGACGATAATTTACAAAATTACATTTCTGTTTGTTTTGTATATTTGTGTCCGGAGATTGGAGTCGTGTGTTAAGATAATAAGTAATTGTATAGCAATGTTTTACATCTTACTCTTACCGATATGAATTGCCAAATTCACGAATGACGACAATAAACACCAGTTAGGTCTCTGAACATTATATTTCCTATTTTTGTTGGCTTTAAACTTGTCTCAAAAGATAACAAAGGCCAATTAAAATACTCGAAACTCTTCTCCAACAGTATTCCAACGAAAGTTTGAATTATTGGATGAGCTTAGCGGTAGTGCTAAAACGATTGACACGTAAGGGCCGCGGATTAAATTTACAAACGGGAAGTAACAATTTGTTTCAGGTTCCTGGTGTTGTATTACCTTGGAACTCAAAGTTTCTGATATACCATTGCAACGTTTCCGTTTGTGGTGTGAGAATTATATATGTATTTCTGATGATTGTACTATTTTATAGCCAATTGGCTAAATCATTTTTACCCGTCAGATATTTACATTTCTATGTTTAATACACGTTGATCAGAAGCGATGACGGTTCAGTAAGTGTCAGCGATCTGAAAGTCGTGGGTTCGCATCCTGCAGCGGGCTCGTGCTTCCGGTAAAGTAAACATCATATGTACACTACTTATGCGCATTTAATATGAGTAAAGTCCTACGGCGCGTTACGTGCAGGCACTGGTCTGTTTAAAGTCCAGTACATCTCTCGGAACTATAAAAACTGAATTAAAGCTAAATGAGTTAAAGAACAATGCATCATTATTATTACGAAGCACATGTTTGCTTCATGATTTTCGGTTCATTATTCAGATTTCGTGTAGTACACGGGAATATTCGACACGAAGTAAAAGAGTCGTCATATGGTATGGTCGGTAAATACTTTATGGTAATACAAGTTGTACACGAATTTCGATCATGGTGTTCGATCGTGATTTCAGATCGTGCGAGGATCGACCTGTGAAACTTGGTTATGGAAAGGCTATCCAGAGATCGATACCACTTCCAATTTAGGGATATTTCAATGAAGTACAGGTGTAAGATTCTTCAAACATGCAAACAAAACAGTAGGTATGTTTTACAGTAACTGTTAATCGATAGATTTTTATTTATTGATTGATAGATATGAACTAAACAGTTTTTAGATTATTTTAAATTTATAATGCGCCTTTATTCTTTTATGAAATATTGCTATTCCATCTGAAACATCTGAGAGACCCCCAAAACAGATTGAAAAGGGGTAATAATAGACTCCGGTGGTTATCTCGTGGAACCCATCTCTTGTTTGATAAATAGATTTTTTCTCAATGGTTATTGCTCACGAATCAAGCTGTACGGTGTGTACCCATTGTGATATAAAATAGGCAATATTTATCTGTGAAACATGACAGATAATTCGAACGGCTACCGATAGAGATGTCTTTGTTGCGGAAGAATGCTTGTTTGGTTTTTGTTAGTAAATACACTCGCCTTTGTTATTTGGTGTTTTGGTTATGAAATTTATTATTGTGACAAATTGTGAAGTCACACTAAGCCTTTCATTTCTGTAGCATCTGCCTGGCTTATTACATTATTGTCGACGATGTACTTCTATGAAGTGTTGCTTGAGTTATTTTGATGAACAAGTTCGAACTTTACTCTGAACAGTTGTTGATTTCATGTGATTTCTTGTTTTCGTAACTCTTATTTGTTTATTTGTAACATAATAGTCTGTGATTTTAAAGAGATACTGCTTCTGGTATATCGAAGACACATTGAAATGTACCTTTCCTAATTTAGACTACATTATATAATATTAAACTTGTAAAGCACCAACTTCCAATAAATACTTTTCAAACATGGTATCATAAGCATTGAATAAACTTAACACATTAATAGATAACTATATGACTTAATAATGTCTCGAAATGTCAAAAAAGATAACTTAATATGCGCCGTGTCAATGATACTGGTTTTTTTTAATATAATATAATATTTTAATAACAAAGTATAATTTCAAAACTTATAACACTATTGATAGTTTGACTAACTCACAGAGTAACATGATCCGGCAATTGGTAAACAGAAAGTTACTTATGAATTTATTTCCTTCTCCAGTATTAAGCAATTTCAGGTATTTGAATCGTCGCGTCAAATTAAAGCGTTTTACTATGACTTGTTTGTAAATTGTTACTCTCGTATATCTTGGAAAGTTTCATTGATAGCATGCGATCTTCCCTGTTAGAAAATATACATGGAAATTCGCAATAGAATGTCAGTCGCAGGGGACCGCGCCGCGGTCGAGGTAAAGAGCATTTTATAAATGTGTTTGGAGAATAGCGAGCGGGTCGCAGTCGCGCCGACTTCCCGGTCGCAAAACGCACTGCGATGCACAAAGTTTAATGGAAAAGAATTGAAAAGTAGCGCGTCTATATGGTAATAGAAATTGCCCGGAAGAAAGGAACACAGACGACAGAGTGCACTGCACTGAGTTATAGTTGTTTTCTCGAAAATTGAGCGTTATTGCTTACGGATTCCCCCGTGTATCGGAGTTTGGCGTATCGTGGAGACAGCGTGCGGCGCTCCATCGAAGCGTCACGGTTTATACGAGCCGGAATATTTACCAGTGTAAACTGAGATCATTTATGTTACGCGTTTACCAACTTCGAGTTTTATTTGTCTACTACAAACTTTAAGTGAACTTCGACCAATCGTCTATTTTTATTGGTCTACGATGGTAATGCGAGATCGAATCACCTTTATTGCAAAATTTGTTCGTCTATACTGTCTTGCTTCTTTGTCCTGCATAGGAATGCAGATTGCAATTGTTGTTTAATTCCAAGGACTTTGAATTTTTAATCAACTTTTGTCCCTCGTCTGGTTCGTTCCCATAAACAAAGTTTCGTGTGCCTCATGCAAGTATTTTTACAAATATTTGAACAACGACCACATGAGGGCACTTAGTGGCCTGTCATTGTTAAGTTTCAACGTGCTGAGATATTTGTGCTTTTGAGAAGATGGAAGTTAGCACGTATAGTTTATGTCATAAGTGCGGACCCACGGTTATTATTTTTTCTGTAGAATATACCTAGTTCAAATTTAACTCAAACTGATTACAAGAATCGGTTCACGTCCATAGGGTTACAAGAGTTTTATTTTTAAACACTTCCTAGTATGAACGAAAATTAAAAAAATCAACTATTCGATAATATTGAACTAGTGTGGGGGTGAATCCGAAAAAAAAAATGTGAGCCGTCACGGGACGCCTGGCAGATGTGAAACATCGACATTATTTTGTAAAAGTAATATGCAACGCATGCCGTGGCGACGCGTCGCCACACCAGAAATCGGTTTTACGTGCAGCTATAGATGTTTCACATCAAAAAATTAGCTAGGTTGGACACTTCCCAAAGCTGTATTACTGGTTTACTATAGTGTAAATTTCTCTAGTGCTGGACTGTGGCTGTTATTGTAAGCTAATTTATAAATGTCTTCAAACTGATCAATATTCATGTCCAGATTAAAGTCTTCTAATTGCCACATATAAATCTAAATATTTTCATGACATCTTAATTACTTGATGACAAATCACACAGTGTTGGAAGCATTATTACGTCATTGCATTTGCTAGATCTGTTTTTGAGTTGCGTACAGAAATATTTCAAGCGCCATTTTAAGTGCAGTATAAGTCCCATTTCAGAGGGACAAAAATCTATAATATTATATACCTATAATATGTACTTAAAGGAAAAAAACATACACAAATGCATGAAGAAGTAATTTCAGGACATCATACATTTTTCTTCCCAATAAGTAAGATATTCCGAAATAAACACACGTACAAGATAAATCCTATATCAACTTAAAATAACCCAAAAAATCCGTATAGACTGCTAATGATTTCCTGTGGAATCGAGCAGACACAATACGTACACTAATACCACGACACCCGAAGTCAAGTGTAGGAATCGAACTCTCATCCAGTCCTTCTCAATCAATATATTATACAGCTACACAAAATGAATCTTTGAATTATTCAGTGCTGGTTTGTATAACCAGGAGATTGTAATAAATTTATTTTATGCAACGTAAAATTATGCACCGAAGATTAGTTTACTTAATACGGTGTAAACTACGCCTAGTTCGTATTCTCGTTCATTAGCGGCCATAAATCCGAAACTGTTTGTCGTAGAGACGGTCGTAATTATGAATAGTTATGTAACTATACGGTGGTCGACAACCGCATCGCGTCTCGTAACGTTACACACTAACGTACTAAAAAATAACTGGAAAATAAATAAGATTGTGCGGCGTTCTATGAGGCACTGAAAAAACATTTGGAACGGTTGACTTAAGGCGCGCAGGAAGTGCTCTGGTGTTTAGGTTACTTTTCGAATAATGGTGAATGTAGCATCGTACTATTGTTATAATATAGAAAATAGAGTGTAATGAGCAGGCGACAAATATATACAATGAATCATTTGAAATTTCTAACTTTTGAGTAATTCTGAATAATTTTAACAAACTCTTTGCTCTACATATCTTGAAGAAGTACTTGAAAAAAGCTTTAAATTTCTTATGCTTATTATTCTCTATGCCACTCAGAATAAACAGAATAAACAATTTATTAATAAATGTCAGTTTACTCATTATTAGTATATTTTATTTCCTGTAGTTGCTTGCTTGGTTGCTAGTGACACTAATAATAATGTATCACAACATCTATACTAATATTATAAAGAGATAATGTTGGTAAGGTGTATGTATGTTCTTTATTCTTTATTCTTTATTGTACACAGTAAAAATAAACATAAATTAACTTATATAAAAAATATGTACAAAGGCGAGCTTAACCCTAAAAAGAGTTTTCTTCCAGCAAACCTTTGAGGCTAGAAAACGTTTGTTAACGAAAGGTGGGTATGATGTGTTACTTACACAAAATAATATATATTTTATATACAAATAAATACATAAATACAATATCAATATACATACATGTTAATAAATTAATATATATATATATATATATATATATAATACATATAATAATTACATGTTGAGAAAGTGCTCTTTAACTTTTCTTTTAAATATACCAAGCGATGGACTGTCTTGGATTACATGTGGAAGGCTATTCCATAGCCGAGCTGCTTCTACGGTGAAGGAACCACCATACCTACTAGAAGAATGAGAGGGGATTTTAAGAAGAAGTGACACAGATGACCGACATGGCTTACCACGAGGGACAAGGAAATCAAAACGCTCACGGAGATAAGAAGGAGAACGAGAATTGTTAAGAATGCGAAAGAGAAAAGTGAGGATGTGAAGGTCACGACGTCGACGAATGGGAAGCCATTTTAAACGAGTTCTAAACTCAGACACATGGTCAAACTTACGCAGACCGAAAATGAATCTGATGCACAAGTTTTGAAGTCGATCAAGTTTATTTAATAGTTCCTCCGTGGCGTCAAGGAAGCAGACATCAGCATAATCAAGAAGAGGCAGTAAGAGAGTTTGGGCAAGAGTGATTTTAGTTTCGAAGGGTAGCAATTTTTGGAAGCGCTTGAGACCCTGAAATGAGAAATGAACTCTTTTGCTGACCAGGTTTACGTGACTTTCCCATGATAGCTCGGAATCAAATATAACACCCAGGTTCTTAGCTGAAGTAGAGTAGCATATCGGTTCGTCAGCATATGTAACTGGAGGGCATAAAGACTGTCTCATTAAATTAAGCATGTGAGAGCTGCCAATCACTAAAGCCTGAGACTTTGATGGATTAACCAAAAGACCAAAGTTTTGGGCCCAAGAGTGAATATTTATCAGGTCAGCGTTGATTCGGTTAATACCATCATATATGTCATCGACTTTAAACTGGCGATATATTTGCAAGTCATCAGCGTAGAGATGGTACTGAGAAGAAATAACTTTGGTTATAGAATTGATAAAGATAGAGAAGAGGAGAGGAGAGAGTACACCACCTTGGGGAACGCCTGCAGTGATATCACACCAGTCGGAGTAGGACTCCTCTGAGCGAACACACTGAGAGCGCCCCGAAAGATATGATTTGAACCAAGAGGTTACTGAGAGAGAAATATTAAGGGAGGAAAGTAAAGAAATCAGGATGTCATGATCGACCGAATTAAAAGCACTGCTAAAATCCAATAATACAAGAATTGTAAGCAGTTTATTATTCATGGCCCAGCGTATATCATCAGAAACTTTAATTATTGCGCTTACGGTGCTATGGCCAGGACGAAACCCGGATTGGTACGGACTTAGCAGATTATGTGATGTAAGAAAAAGGGAAAGTTGTATGTGTACAATATGTTCTAATATTTTTGATAGAACAGGTAAGATAGAGATTGGGCGAAGCTGTGAAACAGCAGCAGGATTGGGCACTTTAGGAATAGGAATGATAAAAGCTTTTTTCCAGGGAGTGGGAAATGAGCTCGTTTTAAAGGAATGATTGACGATATGAGTAATTGGAGAAGCGAGCTCAAAGGATAGAAATTGGAGCATTTGGACATGAATGCCATCTGCACCTACAGCTTTTGTGGAAATGGAATTAAGGGACTTAATAACTTCACTCTCAGTAACCTCCTGAAAAAGAAAAGAAGAGCACTCAGGCCTGGGCTGGCGAGAAAGATTGTCAATAGTTGAATTTTTAACACAGTTATCTAAACATATAGGAGAATTGGAAAATTGATGATTGACTGTATTTAAATCAAAAGATATTGGCGAATTATCAGAACTTTTGCCCAGACCAAGAGATTTAAGGAATTTCCACATTTGAGAGGAACTGCAGTTTTGGATAGATGTGTGTATGTAGTGTCTCTTGGCATCTCTACACTTCTTGCTACACCGGTTACGGAGCTTCTTATAAAAAGATAGGTGCTCCTCAGTAGGACTTTTTTTATAAAGCCTTTTTGCCTTGTCACGCTTGTACATCAACTTTTTAATATTGGGAGACAACCAAGGTGCAGGCGCATGCTTGATTTTAACACGTTTAACTGGAGCGTGAATGTCATAGAGTTCAGTGATTATAGTGTTAAAAGCAGCAACTTAACTTAATTTTTAAGGAATACATAGCAAATTAAAAAAAAAAAACAAGTGAATACAAGAAATAATAAATATTAAACTAATAAGTAGTACACTATTAAACAAGTTGTAAAAAATAAACAATGTCCCACAAAGTAGGAGTACGGCAACCAGTAAAAAGAAAAATATCAAAACAAAACAAATTATAATAAAAAAGTAAGAAGAAAAAACATAATAATAATAAATTGGTAATTAATATTAATAGTAATTCAACATGTGGTAGAAAATAAAAAGGTCGAACAAAGTAGATCAAACTGAGGTGCTTAAAACATAAAAACTAGGAGCGTGATTTGGCTAAAGTAAACATCGCCAGCCATGAGACCATGATTTGGCTAAAGTAAACATCGCCAGCTTTATTATTTCCGCACTAACTTCGTATATATCACTGTTATGTCAGTAATGTGACAATTACAAAACAACATATTCTGCAAAACTACCGCTACTTTGAGAAAAATTAATATGATTCATAACTACATACCTGAGTATAATAGTGCTAAATTAAGTTGTTACCTTTTATTTTTATATTAACGTATAGTAATGAAGTATGAGCCAACAAGTCACGTAACAGATGGAGATCACTTGACATGTCGCCTGGGTCTGAGTTCAGCTTTTCCTGCTTTCCCTGAGGGGAGTGTGACAGCTTTCCCTTTGGCCTGCGACGTCCCAGGCGGCATCTTCTCCTGACTTAGCACCATCGGATGCGTTGAGACCAGGCTCTTCAATTCCACCATGGTTTCGATCCTCTTGCGTTTGTTGTCAGGCAACAAGATAACTATTTTGCCCTCGGATGTCCAACACTGCTTCATACCAAAGTGTTTACGGGCGGAAGTGAACACATCATGCCTTGGTTTAGTGAGGAATTCAGAGACGGTAATTCCTGAATTTTTTAGTGCAGTCTTTGAGTTCCAGACAAGATTACGGACCTTGTAACTTCCAAACCGCACCATAATAGGCCTAGGTTTACTTGTATTGGTGCCCAGCCGATGGCATGCAACTATATATATATATATATATATATATATATATATATATAAGTCAAAGTCAAAGTCAAAGTCAAAAACTTTATTTCCATAGAATTCATAAAGAAATGGCTTGGAAACGTCAATATTCAAAACATAAGGTCACGCGTACTTATCGATAAGTTTGACGCCTGTTCAAACCCTATCCGACCCTCCATGGGGAAGAACAGACAAGAAACCCCTAATGGAGGGATTCCTTTCTTTTCGCGAGCACGATCCTTGTAACAATTGAGTACTTAGGTCTATGTTACATTTATGACTACATAATATACTATTACAGGATGTTTTGTGTGTCGTTGAGCAGAGCGACATCAGACCATGGGGATTTATCATTTATATAATCATTTACAGTGTAATAAGCTTTACTTACCAGACCCTTCTTTATGTATGACTTGAATTTTTGGGTCGGAAGCTTCGTTGCTTGTTCAGGAAGTTTATTATAAAAGTGTACACAATTTCCCATAAAAGATCCGTTGACTTTTTGCAATCGGAATCTTGGAATGTTTAATTTATTTTTGTTTCTAGTGTTCTTGGTATGAACATCACTTTTTTTCTCAAAACTAGATATGTTTTTATGAACATATAATAAATTTTCATATATATACTGTGATGACACTGTAAGGACATTTATTTCTTTGAATTTTTCTTTCAGAGAGTCCCTTGATTTCATTTTATAAATTGAACGTATAGCTCTCTTTTGTAAAACAAATATGGCATGGATATCTGCTGCTTTCCCCCAAAGCAGGATACCGTATGTCATAACACTATGAAAGTAACTAAAATAAACTAACCTAGCAGTAACTTCATCCGTTAGCTGTCTTATTCTACGTACCGCGAATGCGGCTGAACTAAGTCTGGAGGCAAGTGCTGCGATTTGATCACCCCACTGTAGCTTTGCATCTATAGTTAAACCCAAAAACACAGTGGAACCAACAAGATTAAGCACTTCTCCATTTATTTGTATATTAGCCGACATTTGCTTCACATTTGGCAAAGTGAATTTAATGCACTTAGTTTTGTTAGAATTGAGTAAAAGATTGTTCGATATGAACCAATCTAAAACTTTAGATAGTGACGCATTTACACTATCGTAATTATCTTTATATCTGTCAACTTTAAATAAAAGAGAAGTGTCATCAGCAAAAAGGACTATATCACACAAAGTATTCACAAAAAAAAGGGAGGTCGTTGACATAAACTAGAAACAAAAACGGGCCCAGTATTGAACCTTGCGGCACACCCATGTCAATAGCGGAACCTGTAGACCTTTCACCGCCAATGGCAACTTTTTGGATTCTGTTTGATAGATATGACTGTACAAGGTCAATCGCTTTATTTTGGATACCGTAATGTTTGAGCTTGCAAATCAAGATAGAGTGATCTACACAATCAAAAGCTTTGGAAAGATCACAGAATACACCGATTGCATCTTGTGATTTCTCCCAAGCTTCAAAGATGTGCTTTAAAAGCATTACACCAGCATCAATCGTGGACCGACCTTTGGTAAATCCAAACTGATTACTATGAAATAAGGTATTTCTATTAAAATGTGTTAATAATTGCTCTAAGATTATTTTTTCAAATATTTTACTCAAAGTTGGTAATACCGATATCGGTCTATAATTAGCTGGGTCTTTGTGATTCCCAGATTTAAATAAAGGAATCAATTTACTGTGCTTCATCAGCTCAGGAAAGACTCCATCGTCAATACATTTATTAAATATGTAAGCTAGACATGGAGCAATATCAGTAACTACTGAACATAGAACTTTCGTGGATATTCCCCAGAGGTCTTCGGTATTTTTGATATTAAGTGATTTAAATGTTTTTGAAATTATGGCTGTGTTTATATACCTAAAATTGAATATAACATCACTTTTTGTTACACAGGATTCTAATAAAGATCCAGCTCCACAAACAGAAGACTTCAATGACTGAGTAACTATCTTAGGTATGCTAGAGAAATAACTATTAAATGCCTCAGCAACATCAGTTTCATTTGTAAGAGTTTTACCATCAATAATTAAATTAATCTTATTGTCCCGTGTCTTAAATTTACCTGTTTCATTGTTTATAATTTTCCAGGTCGCTTTAATTTTATTTTTTGAACTTTTAATTTTATTGTTTAAATATAAAGATTTGGCAACATGACAGACATTTTTGAAAATTTTAGAGTAATTTTTTACCATCAAAATGAAAGAATCGTCATGCAGCATGTACTGCTTTGCAGCATACAGTTCATATAATTTATTTCTACTTTTATATATACCAGATGTGGCCCAGTCATCGAAACTAACTCCCGATCTGAATTTACATGTTTTCATTTTAAATACCTCTTTATGCTCATTATTTATCATATTTGACAAGGCGGTGAAAAGTTCGTTCGGGTCTTCAATGCACGGAAATTGTGTCATTCGTAGCTCAATGTTACCCTGGAACCGTTTGATGCGGCTCTCAGTGATAGGCCTGTATGTAAATTCTCTAGGATTCGTAACAAATTTTGAAGCAAACATAGCACTCTGGCCATAGTGGTCTGAGCTTAAGTTCATAATTATTGATTTACTGATGGAATTACAATTACAGAATATATTGTCTAGACAGGTAGACGACGACAAAGTTACTCTCGTAGGTTCTCTAAAAATATTGTTTAAGTTATAGCTCTTAAATAAATTTAGTAATCTCCCAGACAGAACAGAAGATTCATTCAACATATCTACATTAAAATCTCCACAGACAATTACATTTTTACTAGTCACTGTCTTTATTAATATATCCTCCATGACAGATTCAAATACTGTAAAGTCAGCACCGGGGGGTCGGTAAACGCACACAACGATATGCCGCTCCAGCTCAACACACGACACCTCAATAGTTCTCTCTATCGAGAGATTTGCAATATCTTTTCGCTCCTTATTTTTTATAGTATTTTTAACAATAATCAGTGAGCCTCCATGTATGGCTTTTTTTCTTTTGAAAGAACTGACAACATTATAATTTAAATAATAGGGGAGCAGATCCAAATATTTGAACAAATATTGACATATATATATATATATATATACAACATATATATATAACTATATATATGTTGTATGTATGTTGTATGTATGTCCGAAGTAAACTCAGAAACTACTGAACCGATTTCAAAAATTCTTTCACCAATAGAAAGCTACATTATCGAGGAGTAACATAGGCTACTTTTCCGAGGGGTAAAATAGGGGTGCGTGATAAAACCGAATTCCACGCGGACGAAGTCGCGGGCAATAGCTAGTCCTAAATAAGCATGAAGCTTTTTCTAAGAATTATACGATTCAGCGGGGACTGACGAGAATAACCAATGAATATGACACTTATTTCAACAAACACATGTGATGAACAGTCATAGATCATTTTGGCTCCTTATTAGAGGACTCCTTAACGAGCATATTCTGTTTCGGCTGAATATTTCAAAAGTCAAAGGATAATGAGTGTCAAAGGACTCCTTTTTCTTCTGCTGTTTTGTTCCCTAAGTTCATTTTATTGTCGCTCGATTACATTATTTTCATTAAAGTCGAATAAATGTTATATTTAGTTATGGCATAGTTTATAAGCTAATGCATACCGCGATCGTATAAAATGGTGGGGCGGGAACAAAACGACAGGATGCCGTTAAATTATTAACGCCTTGTATTAAAAACAAAATTTTGTAAATAAGCCTAAACAATCATTTCATCTTGCGGCATGCTTTGCTTGAACAGACTTTGTTTATATACCTACTACTATTTCCAGGATTTGTAATTTTATGTATCTACTCTCAGAAGCACATCACATGACATTCACTTTTAAATACCATATATAGTCCAATTTGTAAAAATTACAAAACAATCTAATGCGATCGCTTTTAAATCCACTGTTAATCTATTCAATGTCTTCTTTAGAAAAATACATTTCTGTTCATTAGACAGGTATCATGATGACATTTAGACTAAAATATTTTAAATGACTTGTCGTGTAATATTCAAATTAAGTATAGTTTATTAGCTATTGATATTCCTAGGTAGCCTAAATCTGATTCTGTATTCAGTAAATCATTTAAATTGCAAAAATGCGGGTTATGTTAAAATAATCACGCTATTCTGACAAACCATTTATTTATAAGGGTATTGTGTGATTTCATTTTAATTTATTTTATTACATTTGTCTATTCAAATCATGATAAAACCTTGTAAAAATAGCAAAGTCTGATGGAATTTTATGTCGGTGTAGCTTCATCTTAGCGTTCTAATGTCAAGGTAGTGATTATGTAAAACAGTGTAGGTTCATTGACCCGCTTCGTCCACTAATATTATTCGATTTTCCCAAGTGTTGAGTTGGTCCGTTAACGAAATGATTCATTACAGAACTAGACGAATAGTAAACTGAGACGGGGTATTTGTTCAAATATTCTCACGCGTGGCTCTGTGTCAATTGCTTGGCTCAACTTGTAACACCTCTTGGGGCGCGACGTGAATAGTTTTGCGCGTTTTATCAATATTTGTCCAATGGCATCACCGTTGCACTTGAGCTTGACAGTTTTGCTTTTGTTGTATGTTCTTCAAAACCGTTGCCTAAGAAAAGTTTTTATGAGAATAGGTTATGGAACAAGATGGCCCACCTGATTTTAAGTGGTAACGTCTGCCGATAACAAAAGCATAACGTCTTGTTTCATCCCCTACTTGGTATATATAAGATAAAAAAAATAAAAATGTTTGGCTTACTGTTAACCTGGCCCAGCAATTCGGTCTCGTAAAACATCGAAACCCTAATTTTATTTTTACGTGAGTAATATTTAATATTTTTATAACATTCACTTCAAACAGCATATTAGATTTAAGCTTTGTTATTATTATGTACCCGTTAAAATATCTCCAGCACCGTTGAAAACGTCGCGCTTGTCTATTTATGATTTTGACGACATTACCTAAAAGTAATAAAAAAACCCCTTCGACTTTTAACACAGATAAAAACTCGAAGAAGGGGACGAGTCCCACATTCTAAGCGGGGGCCTCTCATTAAAAATTGTCTTTATACGCAGAGCTCAGCTGTCGTCTTATCGCCACTATAAAGCTTTCCCGATCTAAGCGGTGATATGATAATTGTAATCCAATATATTACAATCTTTCTACTCCATCTGTCTCCAATGTACCTGCGAGATGGAATACTGAATGGGCGAGTTGTTCTGATAAATAACTAAAGCTGACAAGAAAATAAGCAAATCATTCTCATGCCCCTTTCGAATCTATTTTAAGGAGAAATCCCTCACACCCACATTTAAAGGGAATTGTTGTCGCGAATGAAAATTTTCTCGACAAGGATGTGCCAAGTCGTTAACGGTGATGGATCTGCTGGGGTCTCTTCGGGCCTCTTCGGGCGTTGGGTTTGACGCGGGAATCGATTATGTTCGACAGTCCGCGCTTCGATTGTAGAACGAATGCTCCGTGGTTATTACAGCAGAGGGTATTGTGCCAATCCAACGTGACAACACATTAATGAATTCTGTCTTACTTGACACGACCAGAAACTGAAGAATTAGTGTATTTTAATTATTGGCAACACCAGGGTTGCGAGCTGATTCGCAGCCTCCGGCGATAAAACGCCCGATTTAGATAATTGATGGTTTTTGTAATAAACAATTCTCTGGCATGGAAGCGTTATTTTCGCTTCATCCTTATAATAATATGAAATACCTGTTGGATACATATATGATAATGAGGGCCATTCATGATATAGCAATGCATATATATGTAGTAAACGGGTTTCATAACATTGTATAAACATTGATATAAGCAACCTCCTATAAGTTTTGCTTTTATTTCCTTTCTGGTACTTGAAATTTGGTAAAAATTTAACAGCGGTTATTATGAAAATCGCTTATTATTGGGATAAAACTAAGTGAATTAACGTGTTAACTGACAACTTGTTGAAGGTGAGGTTCATTTATTTGTAATCTTAATGATCTTGCCACTCATACTTTATAAACAAACACACACACACACACAAAATTGTGTTAGTATAAGTTAGTGTTTTGACATATTGTCCTTAATTTTATAAGTTGTTTTGTCGTAATACTAGTATATATAAAAAAATTGAATCTGTTATTGGCTTTAAGAGTAATTTTAAGTGAATAGATACCTAGATTTAAGAGCTGTAGATTCTGTTGAAAAAATAAAATAAAATAAATAAACAAGTATTTAAATATCCGTGTCGCATGCATAGCTCTTATATAAGTTCTTAACAAGACATCTCCAAAAGTTAAATCCCCCCTTAGAGTCCTCATTAAGCATTATGTTATCTTAACAAGGTGCAACATTAATCTCTAAGAGCCGAATCGCAAGGTGTCTTGTGACTTAATCGGTATTAGCCGATCCAATCTAGGTTCGTCTCGCGCTTACGATCGTCGCCCAGCGGGGAGCACGACAAAAGAATTTAATTTTAAATAAATCGCGCGAGACCGCGTCGTTCGCTGCGAGAAATTAGGCGCGTATCCCCCGCCGCGAAAACTCATCGTAAATAAGTGTCGTGGCTGCGTTCGCACTCGCGCTGCGACTGTGCTCAAAAACACATACTTGTTATACACTCGTTTAAGGATTTAATTACTTCCATCGGCCGATGGCTTTACCCTTTTGCTTCGCCTCATCTCATGTCGCCCGCGACTCCTCTCGCGTGATCGTAAATCCTCACTTCGTTAATGATCCAGGCTTCGCGCCGATCCACGATGAATTACCGCTTAGTCTTGTTGACTTTTTGCGCAAAATATTTTTTTCCAATTTTAGTGAGCGTGGGTTTCGTATAATGGACTGTAACTCTTTAAGTGGTTTTTCAAGTTCATCTCGATTTATGCTTCAATAAGTATGCAAGATTGTATTTTATCTTCCAGCACATCATATAAACTACGGCGTTTGATGCCGCTATCAAAGTTTACGCTGTCTGAGACGTTCACTGAGGACTCGGGGCTTTGCGAGGTGAATGGTTTAAGACTTAATTTTCTAACGTTACTTGATTCGCACCGTTTCTTATTGTGATTGAAGGATATCGGATCAAAGAAGCCGAAATACTGAGGTGCGAATGTTGCGGATATCCATTTGGCTCTTAATTACAAGGGTGTGAATAGACACGCCTTCTTTCGTACCTTTGCCTTTGATGCCAATGTGCGATATCCTCGCACGCCCACCGTTGATATATCTGAAACTTCTTCACTAGATAAGGCAATATTCCGATATTGTTGCGAGAACCTCCTCCTACTTTATTCACCTTTACATATCAGTGTCGTAGAATTGAATTTACGGACGTGCCTTACCGCCGCCGCCGGTGTCGGGTGAGCCGATCAGCCGAACAAGTGAGCTTCGGAGTCTCTTTCCGGTTCAACTGACTTCGGCTAGAAATCTTCTTCGGTCACAATGCAGGCGGTGCCTTCTGTAAACGCGATACTTCCTTCGACGCAAACCACTTCGCATGTGATTGCGGCCCCTTTACTTTAATCAAATGGCTGCGACAAAGGATTGAAAGGAACGCTCCTCGATTTCGTTCATGTGATCGGTATTGGCTGAGAAATTTCTTTTAAGGATTGTCGGCATTTTTTATTGATTCTGCCGCGAAATAAGAAATGTGAGATTTTTCAGATAGCTTACATTGTCAAATTTTCGTATCTGTGATTCGAGTACCGCCGTGATAATACCGATTTCTGTCGGTGATTCTTTGAATTTTGATATTTTTTTTATCGGCTTATACTGCGTGATTAGCTAATATTGTAAATAAATAATATATACCTTTCGCCGAAGGGTTAGCCGCAGTTTAAATGGGTGAATTTTAAACTCGCGAGTTAGATACGATTAGGATTATGTAGATTTGTTTATAATAGCCGTAGCAGGTGACAAAACCCTTAATTTGCTTTTGTGCATTAGTGTTGTTTCATTGAAATCATTCTCATCAATTTCATAATATTGAGTCTCATACCATCACCCTACGGGCAATGACGTTCTTAAACTGTTTGTATTTCTACCATGACTTCTCTATGATTAATTTCAAATTAGAATTTGATTACATAATAGCAGGCCCATATTTTTATATCGTTTGAAGCTATAGAATTATAACGTTTGTCAAAATCATTTAAAATCATGGAACTTTTTGTTTGAGATTCGAATAAAAAGTTAATCAAACTACTTGTAATGGTTAAATTATATTTAATGGTTGGCATTATAAACTAATCAAAACGTTGTTTACTTGCATTGGAGGGACTGTAATTTCCAGCTTGTATTAATCCGATTAAGCTATTTAATATCGAAAATATTATTGTTATTTAATTCAATTCAAGTGTTCTCCAAGTTGCATATTGCATATCACTGAGAACATTGAAAATTACGTACAAACAGCACTTAAATTGAATGGAGCTATAAAATCTAATCAAAGTAAGTATCCCGTATTATCGTGTGGGCGTAAACGATGAGTGGTACACGTGCACAGAATATCCTTAGGTGTCGAATACAGATTGACAAACCCGTTTATTAAATCAGAATTTATTTCTACTACTACTTATCCACGCATATCTCTCCTACAAAACCTAGGCCCATAGTGCTATTCAAGACAAATCGACGAGCCCTAACATGACGGAATTACATTGAGAAGTTAAGGAGCTGCTATGGCCACCTCCATACTATTGCATTATTATCGAAGTTACACAAATTGTGTTCCAAATTTAAGCTCAGTTGGTTGTAGGGAACTAACTGGTGGTAAAATAAGGTTGCAAGATTTGACAGAAAAAAAAAATACAAGCTTGTAATAAGTATCAGCATTTACTATATTTAATTGATTTATGTAGACGAAAAAGACGAAATTTGGATAGTTAACTGGGGATGATAATGACTCTACAATAACTCTGTGAACAATTAATAAAATTTTAGGATTGTGGATACGTTACACTAATATTTTTTATTATTTTGTATATGTTTCATATATACAGGGTGTGGCGTAATGAGTGGATAATAGGGTACCTGTGGGTAGGGGCCATTGTGGCGGTTCAGAAAAATATTTGTTATGCTCAGTAAAAGTGCCTCGGTTTTCGAGATATTCGACATTTTCGAAATTTAAGAAATATTTCACCCTTCGTCACTATTTTTGGCGCCCAGACTGCAAATGAAATTTTTTTTTCTATCTGTTTTTTGGATAGTATTCTTGGATAGATGTGCTATCGAATGGAAACTATTATTTTTATAACACAAGCACAGTTATGTTTTTAAAATAAGATTTCACTAAAATTTTACTTGCTTTCGTTTGTTTTCCTGACCTTTACCCTTCTGTGGTGTAAAAAAAATGTATGGTCACTTGAATGCCAACGTTTAAAAAAATTAGCCTTTTTCATCGAGATTCCGAAATGGTATATTACATGGTATTTCCACAAGTTGATTCAAAATTAATTCCTACCAAACTTATCAAGGCGTAATTTAAAGAAATATTTTTAACTATTATTAGCAATAATTAAAATAGCCTCTAATACTGGCATGTCAGCAAGAACAATACACCGAATTTTAAAAACAGAAAAATTACATCCTTTTCACTACCAGCGCGTGCAATGTTTGCAACCAAGAGATTACCCTGCACGAGTTGCATTTTGCCAAACAATGCTGAGAAAAATGAACGCTGATCCCGATTTCTTCGATAAAATTTTGTGGAGCGACGAATCCACGTGCAAAAAAGATGGGTATTTTAATATGCACAATCTGCACAGTTGGCAGCGTACAAACCCTCATTTGGCCAGAGAAGACAGGTCCCAGTACCAGTTCAAAATTAATTTATGGACTGGAATTCTAAATGGCAAAATCATCGGACCATTCGAATTGTCTGGAACATTGACTGCAGAAACGTATTTACATTTTTTACGGCACGAACTTCCACTTTTATTAGAAGATGTTTCATTAGAAGATAGAAGAAGAATGTGGCTGCAGCACGATGGTTGCCCCGCTCATTACGCCCGAAATGTTCGACAATACCTCGATGAAACATATCGTCGACGATGGATCGGTCGTTTGGGGACAATTTTGTGGCCACCTCGTTCACCAGACCTCAACCCATTGGACTTTTTTTACTGGGGATGTCTTAAAGAAAAGGTTTATAAAGACCCAATTAATACAGTGGACCAGCTACGGGAGCGTGTGCGATTAGCTGCTCAGAAAATCACAGAGCAAAGATTTGCGAACAGGATTAAAAGATCTTTTATCAAAAGGTGCAGAGCATGCATCAGAGCACGTGGTGGACTTTTCGAACACCTTTTGTGATAGTAAATTTAATAAATGAAATGCATTTAAAATTTATTGTTTCGTTTTATTTCATTACCGAATTTTAAACTAATGTTTTTAGGTGATTTTAAGTAATGAAGTAAATTTTAGTACTATTTGTAATTTTATAATAATTAGCTCTACCCATTTTAATAGGAATTAATTTTGAATCAACTTGTGGAAATACCATGTAATATACCATTTCGGAATCTCGATGAAAAAGGCTAATTTTTTTAAACGTTGGCATTCAAGTGACCATACATTTTTTTTACACCACAGAAGGGTAAAGGTCAGGAAAACAAACGAAAGCAAGTAAAATTTTAGTGAAATCTTATTTTAAAAACATAACTGTGCTTGTGTTATAAAAATAATAGTTTCCATTCGATAGCACATCTATCCAAGAATACTATCCAAAAAACAGATAGAAAAAAAAATTTCATTTGCAGTCTGGGCGCCAAAAATAGTGACGAAGGGTGAAATATTTCTTAAATTTCGAAAATGTCGAATATCTCGAAAACCGAGGCACTTTTACTGAGCATAACAAATATTTTTCTGAACCGCCACAATGGCCCCTACCCGCAGGTACCCTATTATCCACTCATTACGCCACACCCTGTATATTACATACATATATTACATACATATATTTCATTCATCGCGTCTGGGAATTTGTAACATAAATGCTTTAAATTAATCGATAATAATGATATTCCACGAAGCTACATCCTCAGTTCAATCCACATGGGAGGCGATCATAAATTCGACTTGTATCGTGCTATTAAATGTCCGCCAGATCGACTGTTTGTTTGATCCACACACGTTTTATGGTGGCTATAATAAATACAAGAAGCTCTCCGTATCATAAACTAATGTATGCAGGAATGGACGCTGGCCGGCGCTGGCTCACAGACAATTTCACGCGCGCTTAGCTAATGTTTGCCGAGCGATTTGCCGCTGGCATCGCGATGTATGTTCTCTTTTTTTTGCAGTCGTACCATCCGAGCAGGTTGAAATCTGCCGTCTCGCTGCGCCTTCTAACCCACACGACTGAGATTTCGAATATCCTGGAATAATGTACGGGTTCTTCTCACAATTGCCGCTTTTATATTCTAATTTTAAATATTCATTATCATCTGTCACCTGTACGGTAATTTTTTATTACTAAAATTTTCTTATATTATGTTTTAAAATATTTACTGAATATCATTGATTACAAATTTATTTGCTATTTATCCGACCATCTAAACATACAGTTAGTTAAATAATTCGTAAAAAGATAAATTACAAACGTTTATTTACATTTAGATAAGCTTGTAACAATTACCGCAGTAACCTATTCGATGTCTAATTTAAATGGAATGTAGATTAATCAAACGATACTAACTCGACTCCCACCCGACAATAATTTTTTAACAATAGTCTCGACCTGTGTTCTACAATGATGTCCTCTTTTTGGGTTGGGCTCTGAATTAAACTAGTTTGTATTTCTCTAACGCCGGGATCTTATCGGGCGATCGCTTTCTAACCCTTTAATATATGCGTCACCGTTTCTAGTTTAACGAATATTCGACCGGTGTGCCGTAGTAAAAACTCGGGCTTAACACTGCGCAGCCAACTACAACGAACTTCGTATTTCCAGAGCGCTGGAGCAATAAAGTAAGCAGTTTTACAAGTGAGTGCCCCCAGAACGAATGCTCGGGTTAGCATACGCCCGATATTCTTATTTTATGACTGAAAAATCTCACAAAGAATATTTTTGGACGAAAAGCTCGGAACGAGTTATCGTGTGTATTTCTACATTGGCCGCGGGCCGCTTATTGAAACAGCGTCCTATTCGAGAGCATTTAGTCCGTCGTTATCTAGCGCTGATGTCAGAAGTTCCCATCGTCGTTATACAAGTTGATTTGTGACATTGAGTCAGGTGCGGAAGAATGTCCGGGCTACAAAGCGTCCGTATTATGTTGTCGCGTGGTGCGGCCTGCTTCAATTAGGCGAGATTTATTTATGCCGTCAGCGTCATACGACTCACTATACAAAGACATTTTAAGAGAATTTACTCGACGAGACGATTGCTGCCCAATTTTCCGAACACCTCGACAATGCTCTTGTTTGTTTGCTGTGGAAAAACACGGGCCCTCATTTTGTACGACACGGCTCTAGAAGCTGTTCGCATTCGATATTAATTTGCTTAAATGCTTTGTGATCATCTCAAATTTGAATACGCAATGGGAATTTCAATCGTTTTGCCGTCTGTGTTTGCTAGTTCGAAATAACTTTAACAAACCAAAATTATTGTGGAAAATTATAATACGTGTAATACTACGATTCAAATAAAGCTAAAAATTATAAAACTAGTCCGTATTATCTCACTAATATAAAAAAAATGCGTAAATTCATCTTTTTGTATGGGTGGTTGGATGGAATTATGTTTCTTACCTACTCTTTCATGCGATTAGACTGAATAGCTGCTGTTTTTTTTATCCTCGTACCACGCGAACAAAGCCGCGGGAAGAAGCTCGTAGAGTATTCAAACGAATTGCATCCATACAGTTCAATAATTTACTCGATAAAACATCCATTTCAAAGGTTTCATTTATTATAATAACTGGTTAGTTAATTGAGCTACCGAGCACCGCGCCTTTTGTTATACAAGATCCTCACCCCACATTTATCTAAGCAGTAGCTTATTTTATATGATAAACGAGCTCTCAATCGATTTGAATAACAAGCAGGCAGATGCCTTTAATCCTTTTGATTTCATTAAATGCATGCGCCCCTCGTCCTCTGTCGGAAATATCACTCGAGCGTAGGTCTGATCCAACCGTGGATTGCCGTACATAATAAGGTTCATTTGACCTCAACAATACTATTTCAACAACATTCCAAACCCTTAAACCTAAAATATTCTTCTTTATAAAAACAGCAACTCATTAAATCTTGTTACGTGCCTGACAGATGCTTGGTACGATTTTGATTGTCTCTTATCACAGACAATATTCATTGTAGCGTTTTTTTTAATAAATCCCACTGACAGCAATGATTTTTTTGTCAACCGTACAGTGTAGCCTAGTCATAGGCGTCATCTTGAAATATCTCTAATGAATTCCCATAAGACGTTCTTACCGAATGTAAAGGCTTTTATTCGGAGGTTTCTCGAGAAGAAACGAATGAAAAATCCGTCAACATTAATCACGTAGATACTGAAACACAATTTCGTGAGGCCGAAAATTTACATAAATAATTTATACCCAAGAGAATGGTCTATGCTCGCTCGGCACTTTCTAATCCAAACTTGCATCGAACGCCATATTGCTTCCGATCTGAGATGATATTGAAATTTAAATTCTTACATTGTTCTTTTGATGCGTAACATTTGTTGTGATTGATTGCCGTAAGATGGCGTTAAATTGTTATGGTTTGTTTATTATGTTCGTTTATGTTTGTAATTTTACGTCTATCTTGTACAGTCAGACTAGTGAAACATATCAGTGGAATTTATTGAGATATAAAATATTTATCATGTTTAAAATTTCTTCAACTAATCAAAAAAATTACGTTTCATTATGCTTTCTTAATTGAACTATAAAATCCTTGGAAAACAGTGGCATTTGAATAGTTTCTGCTATAATCATTATATGACACCATTTAGATCATTTTTGTGATGTATTTCAAATAGCGTGGCTATTCTTGGCTTGGTCTTTTCAAGAACTTGAATTTTATGTGAATTATAGTGGTCGTAAAATTGGATGCATTTATGTTTCTTGTTTTATTGAACTACTGAAATTATCCACAACCTAGGCATTCATAATAAATTTACTCTGTCATAATAATTGCGAGCGGAATATTTTTATCATCATAAAGTTTCAAAATATGTAATACCATAAAGAATAGAATAGAATAGAATATATTTTACTTGACACACGCAGTTCACATATTACATAAATTATAATAAAAAAAACAATTATATAAAATGACAATAACACGAAAATGATGAGAAGATAATATGCCTTAAATTGCCTTCTTTGTTAAATTGTATGGTAAACTTAAATGATTTTCATTAGTGTCATATCTTTTATATAATAATTATACAGTATTACTTTTTAATCTCGACACACTGACAGCTCACCTGACAACAAACTAGCTGATAATCAACAATAATTCGCATAATCATAGAATGGCGAGCGAATTGTCTATTTGATTTTGTATCGTTACTTATTTTATTTCACAGCGGGGATGCTTGGGTGTTGGCTGGCGGTCCTCTTATCTTCACACGAATTAAATAGTAGATAAGGATGTAACCAGGCGCTCAGATTTGAACGCTGAAATTATGAATAACAAAACTTATTTATTGTATTTTTTTCGCTGATCGCATGGTTTCAAACAAATTTAGAAGATATGCAGTCATAATGCAATGCATAGCAGAGTATAAGCATAATTTCTCAAAATATAATTTTGATATTCCGAATCGCCATTAAAAAAACTGGCACGAATGTTAGTATACGTAAATTCCACGTTATGTACCTTGACTATTTTGCTCCCGGCGCGCTTAGTATAAGCAAGCCTAACTGATCAGACTGTAGGTAAGGACTAAGACAACAGCAAGGTCTCTCCGCATCGAATCATCTATTATATTTTAGAAACATTCCGTTACATCCCTAGTGAAGAAGGTCCGTAACCGGGCGCGCTCGGGCATATGCTTCAGCGTTATTTTAGATATTTGACGGTGATTGATTCGATCGAATCTTTCATCGGACACCGCGCGTTTTTACCGATGACCGACGTTACGTTATGGAACGTCCAAAACATCCGAAGATGATGTAGTGTTCGCAGTTTACTCCCGTGTTGCGATGATGAATTATACGAGTTATGTATGACCCTTATTTCAATGGTTTTTTTATTTATTCATCGATTCGGTAACTCACGGTTGGAACACGTCGTTAATTTCTGGCGTAACTGTTGTTGTGATAGATATTTGATGTTTGTTTGATGTGATAAGAAGTTAAATATGTGTTTAAAAAAAATAAAACTGAACGTGTAATAAATAAAGTTTGATCAAATATTTTTATTGACTTGGTGCTTAAACTTTTACCCAGAAAATACTATAATTAGCGAAGAATGTTCGACCGTGAGTTGATAACTAATAAATTAATACATTTTTTAATAATGTCATATTAGGGTCACCATAATCTGAGATGAGAATCAGGAAAAATGTATGACAAATTATACGAAAACGTCATTAAAACAGATTTAATCAATAAATAGTGTTATTAAATTATTTTGATCCAGGTATTAATTCCGCTAGAGTGTCGTTTACAGCCTCGATGCAGACAATTAACCTTCGTTAGTCGCCGATAAATAGCACAGTTGTTAAACAGCTTTACGATTATAAATAATTAACTGGCCGTTGGTCCGTTACGGTAGCTAGCAAGTGTTCTGTCCAACCTGCCGATACAATATTCCAGTTAGATCAAGTAGGTCAACTGTTGTCGCTTCTAAAATTTAACATGTTCCGATGTACAAAACCATGTTAAGCTTTGAGCATTCCTTAAACATTATCTAAAACTATGATTATATGTGTAGTCGTAAACACAGTGTTCAGCTAAAACTGTAATGTCTTTTGTCATAATTTTTTCCATCACAATGATAATCGTGTAAGCTGTAATTATGATATTGGGATATTACTTATTGTCCGTTTAGTACGTTCGTTTGCTGTCTGTAGTTAATTAGCTGATGTCAGATAAATTGTTATGAATCTTGCAAGAAATGCACTTTGCAAAATGTACAGTTTTTCCATACGGTTATACAGTAACATCAACTGTCGACTATAATCATTAACATCTCTTAACATTTTGTTAAACTTCATTTCGTGCGTGAATGAAACTGGTTACCGCGTACAAAGCTGCGATACTGGCCCCTATCAGGTTGTTGTGCTTACAAGCCATTTAGCTCTTGCGGCACCCGATAAATCATTAACGAGAAGATCTATTTACCATCGAGCTGGCGCGCGGTACCAACAGCATTTTTAGGAATTAACACGACTTTTAAACATCGTGTTCTGTGTGCTTGTTAGAGAACACGTTTCATATAAAGCTAGAGCTTTTTCGAATTATGTTAAGCGACACAAAACACATGTCCAAACATGACAAACTGTTTAAAATATTATTATTTGATTATATTCGGGAGAGCAACAACCTTTTCTGAGCACTTATCTATTGAATCGTTTTTTTTTTGTCATAATGAGATATGATAGGAACAGACGAACTAAACTGATAACCAAAAAAAATAATAGCCCATAGGTAAACAAATGCGGTTGTTAGATTTTCAGAATGAAATAACAAAAAGTTATTTTTAGTGTTGTTAGACTTGGTTAATATCCAACATCCTTCGGCGCCGATTTTAATAGCTTTATGAATTGATAAGTTGGCTGGCCCCGCCCATAGGCGTCGACACGTTTTTAATACAACCAGTGCAAACTACTACGCAGTTTTAAGTGGCTCTTCTTTTCCCACTAGTTTGTACCACGCCTTTTATTTAATGTCAGTAGACATTGTTACTTTAGATTTCATATCCTGATGGATGACACCAAGCTATGGTTTTCTCACGATATTTTCCTTTACTGGAGATTTCATTGTAGGATTCGAACTCAGGACCTATTACAGATCTTTTAAGCCAACTGAGACTCTTTCTGTAAAGGATCTGTTATCGCTTTGTTATTATAATAATATCATAGTCTATATGAATTCATTGAAGTCTCCTTGCGTTACCCTGACATAAACAATTCCTATACCGATTCAATATACCGGCCAACAAAATTACACATAACATACATTTTCGCCTTTTTCTGAACAGAGGCATACCCTAAAAAAGCTTATTTTCACTATGCTGGCTACAACGGCTTTGACAGTAGCGTGAGAACATAAGAGAAGACAAGTTGTGAGCTGTTAGCTCAGCTGATAGAGATGATTGTTTGCTAACAGTTACTTCCATTAAAAATACTACTAATAATGTAACTAATGTCAGTCAGGACGAATCTTATTTTAACAAAATTATTTTGTAGTCCGGGTTGAAATTATATATACAGGGTTACAGGAAAAGTCGTGCTAGATCCGTTAAGGGCGTGGAGTACCCATCATTTCTGACTTATTTCACTATGAAACACCCTACCCTAAACTTAACCCTTTTCGAGATATTCGACTTTTAATTTTTTATTGAATAATGCCGATTTTTAGGCTACGAAATTTATTTTTGTTTATTTTGTGTATCTTATTATTATTATTATTGCATTTTTACATGTGTAATAAGATGCTTTAGGACATCAATCATTAAAATAGTGCATAAGTTAATTGAATAGACCGTAGTAGACAAGTGAAAGTAAAAAAATAAAAAATATATTAGCAAGCTTATTTTTCTCTAAGGGATATCTAAAAAAAATATTATGACACTTGTTCGGCAGATATTTTTTAAAATATCTACGTTTCATCAGCTATCTAACGAGGTATAATAATCTAGGGTTTTATTCAAATGCATTGGAAAAAAATTAGTTTCATAGGCGACAGTGGAGAAGAAAATTTATACTTAGCCCTAAAAAGTAAAATAAAACATTAGGTATGCATGAAATGTCATTTATTAAAGGTTTTCACACAACTTTTTCTTATTCTACAGTTCATGTTCAACATGGCCGCCTCTATTTCTGAAACATTGTCGCATCCTTCTACGGAGACCAGTCTTCACTACTCCAGTGGTCAACGTGGTCCTCATTTTATTTGCTGCATCCACAATCCTTTCTCTTAAGTCTTCCACAGACAAAACTGGATTCGGCTCGCTGTACACAAGACTTTTCATGCACCCCCATACATGAAAATCCATGGGAGTTAGGTCCGGACTTCTTGCTGGCCATGGCAACGGCCCACCTCGTCCTATCCATTTGTTTGGATAATTTGTGTCCAGCCAGTCTCTGACACTTCTCCTGAAATGGGCAGGGCAGCCATCGTGTTGGAACCACATGTCCCTGATCAGGTTGAGTGGCAGATCATCCAGCAAATCACTCAAGTCTGCTCTCAGGAAATTTTCGTAGCTTTCCCCATTTAGATTATCCGGGAGAAAGTAAGGTCCAATCAAATGATTAGAGATAATGCCCATCCACACATTCACGCTGAATCTTCGTTGGGACCCTTTCACTCTTTTCTTATTGGGATTCCTTAGTTCTTTTGGGGCCCAGTAATGGACGTTGTGATAGTTGGTTATGCCATCTTTATCAAATTTGGACTCATCCGTCCACAAGATATTTCTTAGAAAATCTGGGTCTTTCTCTACTTTTTTCCACGAAATGTAATACAAACCCTAGATTGTTAGACCTCGTTAGATAGCTGATGAAACGTAGATATTTTAAAAAATATCTGCCGAACAAGTGTCATAATATTTTTTTTAGATATCCCTTAGAGAAAAATAAGCTTGCTAATATATTTTTTATTTTTTTACTTTCACTTGTCTACTACGGTCTATTCAATTAACTTATGCACTATTTTAATGATTGATGTCCTAAAGCATCTTATTACACATGTAAAAATGCAATAATAATAATAATAAGATACACAAAATAAACAAAAATAAATTTCGTAGCCTAAAAATCGGCATTATTCAATAAAAAATTAAAAGTCGAATATCTCGAAAAGGGTTAAGTTTAGGGTAGGGTGTTTCATAGTGAAATAAGTCAGAAATGATGGGTACTCCACGCCCTTAACGGATCTAGCACGACTTTTCCTGTAACCCTGTATATGTATAGAGGTATGTAACAATTATGTATTTGTTAGTTTCACTTAAAATTATGTGCATGTAAAATATACTACGATGCGTGCAGTTTATTAAAAACGTTTATTATGATTTAATATTTCTTCGCATGTTCAGTTTGAGAAGATGAATCACACATGGGTTTAATGCTTCTGTATGGGTTTTATGGGTTCTGCTTATTCGACTTACTTCTATCGACTGAGCACTACAACCGATATTGATTTTTATAACAAACCCTCAAAAAATATCTAATATAAGACTTTTTGTGCACTTGGCACGTATTCAATTTATTGATTTTTATTCAATTTTATATTCTAGGGCATAACGGTGTCTTCCTTACATTTTTCTTCGCCATTTTATAAGAATCTAATGTTTAATTTAAAAATGTTTGTAACTTATTTGTATTTTATTCTGTATTGATTTTTTATTCGATTTGTACTTTTTCATATTGTGTAAAATTTTTAAACAACCAGTCACAGCATAGCTAACATACGACAAACTTTTCTAAGTAAGTAAATGAAACTTTTACAAATTGATATTCCCTTATTTTCCATAATTCCTGTTTAAGCTCATTGTTTAAGAGTTAAAATCGATGAAGCGTGCTATCTTCTCTTTACCTGAAATACAAACCCGCAAAACAAAAAGATATATTTACGGGTATATCTGTTGTCTACTTAAACCATATTCGAAATGTAAGACTGGTCGCCCGGGGATTACAGAAGACATTGGCTCCTTAGTAATTATTCAATACTCATACAGTCGGGTAATCGTATTATCATGTCTGCAAGTTTATTTTTTAACAAAACAAAGGAGCTGTTCTCCTCAAAGGAGCAAATAACTCGCTTGTTCAAAAGAAATAAGTAGCGTTGGCAGTATTTCCAAAGAAAAGGATATAAGACATTTAAACAACAAGTTGAATAAGACCAGGATAAAAGAGATAATAATATTTTTTTCATTGTTATTTTGTAGTTTTAGAATTTGTAATTGTGGGTCGCTATGAGTTATACATAATCAATCTAAATTTTATAAAACGCTCGCAGATAGCAATCATTCATTAAATATCAGGTAAGTTCAGCGGTAACTTTGTAAATTTTGGCTTGAGTAGTATAGTCGTATACAAAAATATGCTGTTATGACTGAAGACATTTGAAATGCCAAAAGTCAACTGTTTCTTTATTTCTTAGGCACAACACCGTTTGCGGCTGTCAAAAATAAATGTTTCAATAGACGTTATTTGCTAGCAGCTGACTTTCGATACTTTCCTTGGGTTGGTAGGGCCCGAAATGTTTTGTCATTATGGAAGGCGCGTGACTGAGGGCACCTGCCGCGCCGGTTGGAACAGCTCGTGACGACATGCCCAGACTACCGCCACCGGCACGGCACCGCTTAGTGTTCTGTGTTGGATACTTTTTTCATTTGATTTTTGGTCTAGGTAGAAAGTTGCTGTGAACAAGCTGGCCTTTAGTATTTTAATCTCCAGTTTAGTTTAATTTCTCCTCAGAATTATTGAAATTGTTTTTTTCTTGCACTAGCTATTTCTTAGATTGGTGTCGTTTGTACGGCAGCCATAACACATACCACACGTGATGTAGACATAGTAAGTATACAAATCATAAATATTATGTAATATTAAATTCTGTCGATTAAAGTGTTCGAATTTGAAAAACTATGAGGGGAACAAATTAAGAGTATTAATTTAATATACCTTTAACTGGAAACAGAATGTCTCCTGCATATAATCCAAGGAAGCTGCACTTTATTTAGTTAATATGGAAGAAGACCCGGGCATGTATGCTAGTATAAATATAATTATAGTTAATTTAAAAGGCTTATTGTCGATTACAAATGATATCGGTACAAGCTTAATGAGCGGTTCTTACTCCAAGTCGATGATACGACCAATTCCGATACTGATAATTTGCATTCCACAATCTTTTGCGTCCGGAAAATATGAAAATCTAAATTTATTGAATACCATTCCAGTCGAATGATTACTGCTATGTCATGTTGTTTGGTTGAGTGTGGGCGACCTACACGCCGTGGGACGAACTTCCAACGGCCAACTGTATGGGTATTTTTATTGTTAACAAATTTGACGCTTCGCCGTTCCACTTGTGTTGCGTTCGTTTATGGTATTATAATAACGCGATGCCTATTGTATTTTACAGAAAAAATTGACTATATCAGTCACGTTTATCAAAGTATGGACACGTTTCACTCACTTGACGTGTTTGCAGTGGGCACGATACTGTTGTCGGACGTTGTAAATTATTTTAAAAGACGTCAATGTATCATGTTGTTTAGAAATTGATCATAAATATTACTAAAACGCCCAATTTCACATATATAAAAAGTTATATTTCTGGTTAAAACATAAAATTCAATCATCTTCAAAAGGTAGGATGAAAATAAAACTATCATTTTGGAAGTCACCATCAAAGCGAAAAGAATTTTGAAATAGAATGCAACATGGTTTTGCAAAGTAGTCCTAAGTAAACTGGATTGCATTATTCTATGAGAAATATGATCCTGACGTACATCTTCAAACATTGACTTATGATGATAGCTTTGTAGCCCAGTCACCTGAACCAACAGCGGGTAGAGCTTTTTATAAAAGTTAATCTCGCAATTGTGCAAATTGCGTCACAGTTGTAGTATCAGCTACCTGTGTTATAGTTATACTTAATTATAGGCCTTATAGACAATTATTACAGATACAATAAATATTTCTACTTGGTTTGTCTGTGGGATAGGTAGTTATTAATTTAGTTACAAAAACATAACACTGCTTGCTTTCTCAAAAACGTTACCATTTGCACAGATACGTTACTGAGTGACTGAATAATAGTTTCAGATAGATTACAGATCATAGAGAACTAATAGGTGTCAATCATCACTAATCAACGTAAGTGATATTTTGACACAAATATTTACCCTATATTATGCGTAATCGACTGCTCTCCATATCTTTACTAACATGATGTACATATCCAAATCAAAGCTTCATGTTTTTAGTTTTCTACGCAAGCTTTAGTAATTCCTTTGTGACAAAAATCAGAATCATAAAGTCTCGTGTTAACGAAATTATTTTACTCAAAACATACCGCACAGTCCATTGGTCCATTGTTGATTACGTAGAATTTACTGAAACTCAGACCGAAAGTAACTACCGTAAATTGAACTACCGAACTTCCAAAGAAATGTTTTCATAGTGCATCGTCTCTTAGAATCTTCGGCCTCTGTTTATCTTTGTAAGGCTGACTATTGTGCACCCAGTGACGATTATTACGGGCGGTCGTGTTTTTTTATCCGATGGTTATATTGTGTCTGATGATATTTTAAATGTTTATATTTCTGCTCTATGTGACGAGCAATGACGTGAAGGCCGAAGCCTCTATTGTGTATGAAATCGGCCGGTCAGCTGTTTGCTCTGATGCTACGCTTTGCCTTTATAAGGACTTCATACGGAATTGTGGGGATTCGGAAAATTTTGATACTTGAATGTTATTTGTTACGTTATTCTGGAATAACATTGTGAAATATAGTGATTTACATCCATTTTTAGTGTCCTGCAAGACTAAATTTTCTCTTCCCTGAATATCATTTTACAATAGTTGATTAGGGAAGTGTTTTCAGTCAATAAGGTATTGAATTCTTGTTGTTCATATCACAGGCATGTGTGATTTTTGTGTTTCAGGGAACGACTTGTGATCTTTGCCTAAGTTGGTAATACACCTTAATCCTTGTCCAGTCCAAGTACCCTCGCCCATCTGCTCGGACTATCACTTGATTAAAATTCTGAAATATAGGGATTAACTCTTGCTCAATGATCAGCACTATAATTTATCAAAGTCTAGGATATATAGCAACGAAAACTTTAGTTCTTTTTTAGTTTTTTAAATTATCGTAATTTTCATTCAGACTTTTAGGAAGTATCAAGAAGTGTTAGACTTTTAATATCAAGCTATCATATTGCTCCTACGCATATTGATCAAAAGGTAAACATGCAAGAAATTCGTTATTTCGGCCGTTACTGACAATTGAGAGCCATCTATAAATAGGGTTGTCATGTGAAACGAACCCAACTTAAATTTCAGTTATAAAGCTAAAATAAACCCCTATTAAACAGTTTAAAATTATATTCGCTAAATTTACAGCACATACATAACAATTGAAAACTAATAAATAATTCTAAATTTGGTAGCCCTCCTTGTCTATCTAAATACAAATATCGGCATCCTTAAAGCACTACGAATCATATTATCCTACATTTTAGTTACAAATTTTCTTTGTTGTCGGGTTCGGCTATCTTTTGTGCGTCGTTCAATATCTGTAGGAAGCGAGAACTCATTCTGAACACAACATATTGTGTTGCCAGTCTTCTTTTCTTAATATAAAGCCGGTCTATTTACAGTCGAGTTATGAGGAAATGTAGTCAATTGAATGATTCCCTTCACGATGACTCAAGTCTTCGTGTCGGATTTTGAAAATTACAACGTGAACATTTTGATTATCATTTTAATTTGTTCGTGGTCTCGTTTAGGAATCTGAACACTGATTGCAGGACGTATAAAAATCACTATAAATTCTTTATTTATTGTAAAAAAGGAAACAGTTTGGACGCGCTTAGAATTAAATATGTGCTCGAGATCATAAAATAAAGAATTTATGGGCGTCCTTTAGTATAACCGTGGTGGTTTTTATGACTTCACGGTGCGTTTATTCTGCGGTGCGTGGTTGTATAGCACATTCTGGATAGCTCCGCTATCTTGCTCCCGGTGTCGTCGCCGAGAGGGCAAGTCGACGCGACGTCGCGTCGCTTCGCGTCGCTCCTACACATTAATGACTTAAGGAGTCTTCATTACAGTTTTAAATTGGTTTTCGCCTTCAGTGACTAATGAACATTTTATTATATTTGTCGTTGACGTGAGTCGAATGAAATGGTCCCGCATAAAATATTACTTAATATCAATAAGTTTCTGTAGTAGCTAGTAATGTATTATGGAAGCAACTTAGAAATGAGTGTTGTTATAATTTATAGTTGATCTGAATAAAAGGGTATTATTACATACTACATATATAATTTTATATGTTTCATCCCTTAGCATTCCGTGTCTTATTTATACTTATGTCAAAATATATAAGGATGTATAAATAAGTTTATTCACTGGAGTCCAGGACAAAATTTTAGAATGACGACTGGCCTTGACTGGCCGCGCGTTTCTTAGTAGTTTACTGTCTTCTGTACTGTAGGTTCTGGGTTAGATTTTCACCCAGGGCAAACATTTTTGTGCCATATATTATAGACGCCTTTTCTGTGTTTTGGTGCTTTAATTCATTATAAAAATGCAGTGACTATTGAAAAACAATCACCAGTCATCTGGTTCCCATAGTAAAAATACTATACATGTTAAATGTCCACCAACAATTCATACAAGTAGATAAAAGACTAACGTGACATTTATTATGACTACTGAAATAAATAAAGTAATTATTAAGCGAAGTGGTTAGGCAAGTTTACAGTATTTGTATATAAATATATGTATATATATTATATATATTGGAAATATGTATGTTTTTTCGAAAATATATTTTCCTTGACAATTCACTTAAAATTCACTATCCATCCCTACAGTACCTTAATTAATAGTCTCAATTATTAAATTATATGATGTGTTGACATTTAACTAAATCTTATTTTTAAATATTTCTCTTTATAGTAGCTAATATATTATATTTGTTATTAATTATATTTAAGAATGATTTACTTAACGCTAGTAGGTACGCTTTTCCATTTTAATTAGTTTGCCAGGCCTAGGATACATATTGATGATATTGATATATGTATTAAAAATGCTTAATTTTTGACATAACCAAGCGTTCCTTAGATTCTACGGTGACAATAAAACTCGTAAGGTCATTGGAACTGACTGTGGCGCGCGTGACCAACTGCTTAACATGTCAGTACTACCTATAAAATACGCGTGAAATTGTAATTACAAACGTAAACACATCTTAAATCCACTTTACATGTAGAAAAATAAATACCAACTGATGAGAGCTTCGACGAGAATTATTAAAAAATAAAAAAAAGTTGAAATCTAGCACCTGCTCAATATTCTTATCTAATCTTCCCCAGCGATTTTGTTCATACAATAATGATGTAATTAACAAACGAAAGTAGACCACAATTATATAGTTAAAAAAATATTTTTACTAGATCATGAAACACGTCTCAAAATACAATATAATAACAATGCGACTTGGGTCTTCCTATACCTAAATAATAGAGGTAATCCAAATTTATCATAAGCTTACTGATTGACTGGCCTCACAGCTCAGTTGGTAGTAACGATGCCTTCTGCGCTGTAGGTCATGGGTTCGATCCTACCCAGGACAAACATTGTGTGACGAACATATATGTTTGTTGTATCTCGGTGTTAACATGTATAATATGTATGTATAATATTTACAATAATAAAATTATATAAGTATTATATCAGTTATCTGGTTCCCATGATACAAGCTATGCTTAGCTTACTTAGGGGCTAGATGGCGCTGTGTGAAATGTCCATCAATATTTATGTTATTATATAATTAAAAAAATATGAGTTAAAATTTCTTCATGATACGGAAATTAAAAAGCTGGTTACGTTGAAAATTCAAACAAACCATGTGAATGAATAAACTTCGAGTATCAGACTACACAAAGGCGTTCACAATTGATCTGTCAGAACCATTAGTAGGTATCGATTCAGACCAATATAATTGAATATCGATTATGTCCACATATTGTGCGGGCGCGGGTGCGGCGTCTGCGCCCGCGCCCGCCGCGCCGCTGTGCCCATTGTGGTACATTCGTTATGGTTTTTGTGCGGCGCTCAGTCGGACGCCCTGTGATTATGACGATGCTCCACAGGTTAGCCTAGGTCAAGATTCCTCGCTTACTGTTATCACGTCTCGAATGAAGGTCGAGCTGAGGTCGGTGAGTTATAGAAACAGCATAATGTTTGATGATTGTTGAGTATTCCTTACTTGGATCTTCGAATTCGTGTATCAACTCGAAACCTTGCCGATATTTATACTTTTCTATAATGATACTAATTTATTTCTGATTATGTTCTGTCACCGATTCTATCACTATGTAGTTTTAAGCTTATGTAAGAAATCGCCGCGTACATTAAACAAATTAATTCACTCAGATCACGGGCACACTCACGGTAGGTTTATTTTATTTTGTCAGTACATATTTTCATTTATTACAACGATAATGTGATATTGAATACCTGATTCAGCATACTGTAAACGCTACTTTACATCTGTGTAAAATTAATGAGGTGCTATTCCAATGCGAAATAGATTTACGAAGTGCTTTTAGATTTGTAGTCCTAATACTGTTGTAATTGTTATTTATGTTAGGGAGTTTCGTACGTGGGTTGCCCGTAGGCCGTTATACTCTTAATAAGCTCGAGATGAATTGAACATATCTTTGATTTATACGGAGATTCTATGGTTATTCGAATGCAATGTGCAAAGTGGCAATTTCCTTTGAGCTAGTCTTATTGTGATTGAGTCTATCGGCGCCAATGCATTAGGCCGCGATCCAAAGTGGTGTAATATTGACGCAATCATACTTTGTTAACCGTTACAATGCAACAGTATTCAGTACTAGAACCACGGCACACCTCCGACCGAATGAGAAGCATATCGATGAGATTTATACACTGTATGGACTCACTCCTTATACCTCTCCCTGTCCGTCGAACGTGACTCGTGGACCTTATTATAATTACAGATCAGCCGATTGTGTGACCACAAAAATGCATAATTTATAAACTCAGAACGAGAAGTAATCCATTGGACCTTTGATACTTTTTTCTATTTAGCCTTCGCGGTTTGTTGTTTACACGTCAGTTTTTGCCGAGACAATAAAGGATGAAATACGAGTAACAAGGGAAACTTGCCTAGTTTTTGTTTGATGTTAATGTCGTTGGGGACACGAATAACATTTATTACTACTATATTTCAAATGAGGCATTAAAATAACGACACTGTCTGATTTATCATAGAATTATAACGTATTAAACGGATGCCGGGTTTGGTTATTTTGGCAGCGATAGAATAATTTTAGCATCAGTTTTCTACGTTTTCTGCGACGGGCGATCAATATAGTTTATTTTTATTATCGCTGTAAAAGTTGTGGCGAGGTGTTGAGTGTATCGGCCGCAGCGTGGAATAGCCCATACACGGACCTTGTGAGGTTGTGTGACATTGCTTGATGTGACTTTATGGTGACTATAAACCGGCCATTACCATTCACACCGTTCTAATACGATTTTTATACCCTGTGTCTATTAATTGTGGTAGTTGTTCGACTAGATAGTAAAATTGAAAGGTTTATCTCCAATAAATTAGATGGTACCTAGTTTTTGTATTATAAAACGAATAAATTTACTTACGCATCTTGAAATGTATCTTAAAAATCTCATACATGCAACGCAGCCGAATATTATGGAGGGAACTGTAGATTATTTCTATTTTAAACTGTGATGAGTTATCGCTACTTACACTAGTTAATCGTTCCAATTACTGTAATGAATAAATAACTAGGTAAAATACAATCCAATTTTACGTAAAACTGACTCAAACTGACTGGTGAAACGGAATAGGTTATCACAGTTTCACAGCCGAGCCCTCCTATAACGTGCGTGTCCATAAAAAAAGCTTACCTGCCGTTGACCATTATTCGATATGAGAAATTTGAGTTGCAATTTAAAGCCTTTTGTGATGAACAAAGAGCGTGTGATGCGTTAATAATACAGGTGCATCGTTTTTCCGAGTTTAGAACGCACGCTGGTACGTGACCGGCTTTATTTTACAATTTATCCCCGATTGTTGGGGAATTGATAGCGCCCATTTTGTGAAATTGCCGTTAAAATCGACAGAACTATTTTACAGTGTTTAGTCCTTTTTGTGGCACAATGTGGATTGTAATATTGGTATAGCGGTGCGCCCACGTTTCATTAATGCGATTCTAACTGGTGTAGCGAACATTTGGCTGGTCGAGTTTTAACATGACCTTTGTCTTTGTTGTCGATCCGTTTAAATTATCAGATTTCCACGGCTTAATTGGTGTGGTTTTACATGCGTGCTCCGGTTTACATGACGGCCAGCCTTGATTTAGTACCCTAAAATCCCTAAAATGTAATTGTAACACTTTGGTCTTGTATATAGGATTATTCTATTGAGAAGAAATGTATAGCGAAGTTATTAAGTGATTGAAAATTGTATCAGAGCTTGTTTTTTCTAAGTTATTTACCATTTAATATATAAAAGCTACTTATTTTCTTCAATCAAGCGAATAACTTTTATCTGAAAGATAAAGACAACGACAAAAACAGAAAAAACATTCCTAAAGATACTTAGAGGAAAAAAATAATAAACGGTGCTGAAATATATAGAAAAGTAAACAAATTTGTTGAGTATGGCAATGACTACGAAAACCCTTACAAACATGTCTTGTAAATTAATTTAAAAACTACTTCGGTCTTCAAAGTAATGTGTTCGCAGTTTGCACATTTCACTGGTATTGTTAATAAAATCAACAGTCACATCAGTTAATAAAATCAAACTCAGTATATTAATATTGTTTATTTATTTTACAAGTACGCGAATAACTTTTACAGCTGCAATCCAAACGAAGTGGCTTCGTTAATTGAAACTTTAATTCGAACACAATATAAAAAGAACGCTTGTTATAAAAAAAAAAACATACCAGCCGCTCTTGTTTACGGTTAAAGTATAATAACATAAATGCTGCTGATTAACTACAGTGATCCTAAATATTCTTAAAATTCGTCAAAATTTTAGTCGCTCGACTCTATATTGAAATAAAAATGGTGGATATGGAAATTTGGTTGTGCACATTCGCGGCGTCAAGGTTCACAAGACGTCTAAAGCAAACAAAAGTAGTGCAAAACTGGTGATAATAAAGGGATGCTGGAGGGAACCATCCCCCGGGCACGTACGGCAATTCGTTCTAATAGTCGCAGCCGACAATGGCGCTATTCTGACATTGTTTTGTTAGGACGGCGGCATGCCGCCGCCGCCGCCGGCCGCCGCGCCCGCCGCCGGCCGCGCCGATGCAAAACTCGCACTCCGCTGAATACCGGGCCGCATGAAAGGCGCCTCTGGTATTTTTTCCTCCCCTAACGTGGGGGCCGTAGCCGGACTGAAGTGGTCCCAAAGCAGTAATTAATGAGAGATTTGACGTGAGCGACTGTTATACGTCACGGCGATTTGGTAACAAATTGTAATGAATCACACGGCGGGACCTCACACTTCGAATGCCTTTTCAATTACGTCACCGGCTCGCCTACTGTTCGGTCGTATAAATGTTGTGACAATAATTAATTTGTTTAAGCTTCTACCTGCCCTTATTTACGTCTGTAGCTTTGTTTTATGATCGAACACGAGTTACTAGATCTCAAAAATCGATTCATTAGGAATGAAGACATTTCCTGCCGAACGTTAATGTAAAACCGAATCTACTATCGGTGACCCACAGAACCGATTTGTTACTAGAGCCATTAAAATATTTTGCGGTTGAGATCGAGTCATTACATTTTGGCGCTTGTCACTGGCTCGAATAACAAATACGTTGCGGTTGATACGATTGCGCGGTATATTCCCATAGTTATATCTTAGGTCATAAACGTAGCAGTTGCGAAATTATATGCTGACACGGTGTAATAAAATATTTTGTTATTTTATTTTAAGTTAAAGCCTTGTAGACCAACGCTTAATATAATGGTACACTAGCTGGACCCCGCGGTGTTACCCGTGAGTAAGTCACCCCACGGGAACATTGCACTTTTCCGGGAGCAAAATTATCTTAACCTGGTACCAGATTTCATTAAAATTCACTTCAGCTGTTTGAGTAATAACAAAACATACACACACCAACTTTCACCTTTATAATATTCGTGTGATTTTAAATTCACGTAAATAACAAGCAATACTAGTTTAAGTTTACTCAAAGATATACCTCAAAAATCACATGAAAGTTAACTAAAAATAAGTTTTTAAAGAATGAGTGAACATTTTTTTTGTTTTTTGTTTTGAAAATTGGTTTAAACAAATTACTTTCATTTGTAAATAAGTTTACCCCATATGACCCAGCTAGAAATCTTTCATCATTATAACGACTGCCCTCTCGAAACACGACTCGTTTCATATTACTGGAAGGAAGTGGATAAACCGACATTCCTTAGAAAATCGGCGAAATTTATCTTTCATTAGGAAGTGATTATTTGAAAAGGACTCACACGCCTTTGTGTGTTTAACAGAAAAGTATAAGTTTACTGTTGTTCAAATAGTAGAGCGACCTCAACATATTTCTGTCATGAGAAGAGTATCATAGAGCATATTTTTCTTTTTTGCTTTATTTTAATCTCTGTATTATAAACATAATTATGGTTTTCTATCGCTATTGCGCGCAGTCCTCATAAGGTTCTTTCCACACACACTCATAATGTCGTGTTTTTTGGTGGGTAGTCTACCCCCATGACCGACTACTGTTCATTGCCCAAATTCACTCTGTGGTCCACTGTCCATCTCCAAGCTTAACCGAGTATCCTGCCCATTTCTACTTAAGCCTCGAAGCCCACATAATCATGTCGATAAGGTTATTGCGATGTTGATATTATGTTTTTCAAAAGGGTAGTTCTGAGCACAGCATGCTTCATTAATACCAATTATTTTTACATAGGTACATAACCATAATCTTATTAAAGTTATATGTTACTTAAAATGTTTCTTAACGAAAAAGAATTTCCTGACGAAACCGCCCGGCCCGCCGCGCCGCGCCGCGCCCGTTAGGAAGTTATCGCCCAATACTAATGCAGTGTCGGTGTCAAATTTCTTTTGACACTTTTTGCTACAAATGGGTCGAGGATGTCATCTGTCTTAATTGTTTAACGGCTTATTGTTTTTAAATAAAGCAAATAGAAACAAATTGTTTTGTTTCATAAATTCTTACGTTTAGGGGACTAAAATGTTGCTACAATTAGTTCCGAGACATGATAGACTGGTTGCACGTGTTTTTTGGTACTATTCCGCATGGTGACCATTGAAATGTAGCCCTTTGTCATGTAATAGGATGGTGAGCTTTCATTGTTTTTGTGTAGGTCTTGGTGACTCATGACATATTTTGCTCATTACAGTATGACAAGTCACATAGTTCCTTTCCGTTTTCAGTTTGTTTATTAAATTAATGACTGTGTCTGTTTTAAACTATTCAAACATAAACCATGTGAGGACGTTTCAGAAAGTTCTTTCTCTTCAAACTATTCCATTACAATAACATACATACATAGATTAACGCCTTAATCCGCGAAGGGGTAGGCAGATCCTCAGTGGGCCACTTTTCACCTGTCGATTACACCATCGTAACAAAGTGAACGTGACGAGGGGTGAGCTCGTCGCCGCCATTATTTTCTCGCGAACAGCTCGGCTAACACTTTCTTCCAGTACCTAATTCTTTATTTTTATGTTATGTAGGGTGCAGAACGTGCTGACGGCCCACCTGATGTTAAGTGGTAACCGCGGCCCATAGACAACAGCAATACGACTGAAGTCCTCTTCCAAGTTCGTCCGGGGAAGTACTGCCACCATGCCCTTTTCCGCCGCCAAGCAGTAACGCATTAACGTTACTGTGTTCCGGTTTGAAAGGTGTGGTTTCCGGTGAAATTACAGGCACATGAGACATTCCACCTACACGTCTCAGAGTTAAGGGCGCATACGATGCGACTTGAGTCTTGTCATACCAAGTAGGGGAGGACCTAAGTCGCATCGATTGTTATGGGCCGAGGTTACCACTGAACACCAGGGAGGCCGTCGGCTCGTTCCGTATCTCAATCACATAAAAAAAAAGCAAAAAAAAACACAGTACGAGATAACTCAAGTCGCTTTGCGTTGCGTCCTTCACCTCGAGACGGAAATGTTGGAAATGTCTCTTTTGATATTGTGTAATTTCTTCCTCATAACGGCCTTCATCATTGTATTTTTAAAACAATATGCGATATTATAGCCAAATTTTATTCATTTCTTAACCTAAACTTATTTCTTCCCACTCAAGAAAACTCATGAGCTTGGAAATTCTCTAATCGCGCGGTAAATTTTCTAGAGTTTGGTCTACTCCACTGTTTGAGAGCATTGTTTGTGGTCTGTGTTGTTCACTCTTGGCCTAGATTATCGTTGAAAAGTTGGCATCAAGTTTGAAGTAGTTTGAAATAACATTATAAAATAGGTAGTACTTACCTCTATTTTGAAACTATATTTTCAGAAAGTATTTTTAAAGGAAACTTTTTAACCTTGATGGCCCGCTGGGTACCTACTCTCCTGTTTCATCTGACATTTAAAGTAGCTAGACGATTGCACAGTTCAATGAAAAACAATTTAAATAAAAAGAGAAAGTGAAGCCGCTCGTTTCGCTTTTTCATTGCTCATTCAAATACTTAATGTTTGGCGGCTGGTATTTAAAATTTCATTTATTTTATGACAGAATGCGCCGTCTCCTATTGTCTAGTTGGTTTGAAAATATTTTTTTAACCACCGCATACCCTTTACGGGCCTTTGCTCGTTTATTGTTTCTTTATTGTAGACCCTTGCCGACAATGAAGTTTGCATAACGTTCTCCTAATACTCGTTTATGTTAGGCGGTCCCCGAAGCGTAATATATTTTTCCCAAAATATTACAAGCTTTCATTACGCTATAATTATATTGACCCAGTTATTATTATACCTCTCCCTGAACTGTTTACAAAAGATTTTCATCAATCTGTAGATTAATTTTGAAACAAAAAATATTTGTTTATTCCCATGGTATGAAACGCGTGTATGGAGGATATGTTACCTCCGGGCTGTTTGCTGTAATAACAGGTTTGAGAAACAATTAGTCGGACTCTTTGTAGAGCAAAGAATTTTATAGCGTAGATTTATTATATTTGTTGAGCGTTTTATCACCGCTGCGACTGCACCACACATCGGTCCTGACCCTCCTAGTGATGAGCAGTTAATACGGAAACAGGTAGAATCGAGCCTTTGTCAGTCGTTATAATTTTTTTCTCCATTTGTTAATATTACGAGCCCTCGGATGTATTAATCTGGAGCGAGTCCGTCGAACCGGTCATTATCCAAAACTTGGGGGCGTATTGCGTCCGGGTGCCTAGTTATTATGGCTGTTCTAATAAAATAACCCACTATATCATTTACAAAATTAGATATATCGCTAAATATTTTATAATGATGGACTCCAATGGCTTGGGTTGGCAGCGTTTATCGACGTTTGTGGAAGGTAGAGCAGAGGGCGCGCGCGGCGCCAATCTGTTATGGCAACGATTATGTTTCGAATTAAAACAGCATATTGTGCTTATTTCTCCCATCAAACGTGTAATGCATTACATTATCAGGTTAGCGCAACATTCTGTTTTTTGAACCCGTCATTTCCAACCCCTCTCGCGGACGGAAAAAATTACACTTCACATGGTACGTTCACATAATAAGCAGGCTTTAAATACTATTTTTCTTGGAATAATTTGAATTCATACTGTATGTTGAAACACATTTTTTCACAGTCACACACACTGTTTGTCACAGTTTCACAGCACATTTGTTGCCGCGGCCGCACATTATGCTCCCGACATATTGTCATAACATCCCATTTCATTTCACTTTGGAGAGTCGTACCAAGACATTATCGGAGTGTGAGGTTTCGTCGAGAAGCGTAAATGAGAAGGAATTTTCCTGGAATGGCTCTGATAAAGATGGTATTTCGTTGGAAATATTGAGGAAGTTGTACTATAGATAAAGCCGGAACGCCCCCGGAAATAATCAATTATACAAAGCCGAACTAAAGACATGTCAGCAAATGGGCGAATTGTTTGTTTAATAACATTTCGGTGCTTCTATAATAGTCAGCGTAAACTATTTGTAGGCATTGTCCGACGGGTCTTTGTACGTAAATGAAGCGATAGATTTTTTTCACCATGAGACAGACACATTCCGTTGAGTCATGTCTCTATTCGACGGATGCGCCTGAAGTTTTTGTTTGGAATTGCTTCCTGTCTCCGTTTAGTTTACCTTTTTAACAGTTTTATCCTTCCATTCAACAGGGGTGATAAATTCGGCTTATAAACAATCTATTTGTCAAGAGTAGATATAATACAAAGATTTGAATGCTTCTTGAATGTTTTTAATAATTTTGTGCCCATTTGTATGATATGTCAGTCGTGATGTTACACAAATGACCATTTTACACTTATATTCAGTATGTTTATCGACTAAAAACTATTCTCACGTGTGTAAACAACCTATGTAGTTCTTGTTTTACATTAAAGTCGAAGGTGTTTATAAACTACTTGTGTTCGAATTAGTGGTATTATAATGCAATAAAATAAACAAACAAACATCCTTGTAATATCATACGTGATAGTTTTCCAAACGTCTCTCGCCACACAGTAGCTGTTAGAACCCATGATCAACCCATTTATATGCAGTACTTATAAAATAGATGTGCCTCGAATACGGTGACAATGCTGAAATTGTTATGTAATTTGGTTTCCAGAATTGAAAATGGACGTGTTTTCTAATGGCTAATAAAAGCAGGCAGCCGAAGGCTCGTCGTTATCTTATTATTTTTTAATCGTTATTCTTGGATCTTCTTTTAATGCATTCGTGGAAATACGAGGATTATATTAGTTGCAGTTTTAGAACGCATAATGAAACGCTTTTGTAAATCTTGTTATCATCAGTGTAAATATAATTTAATAAAAAAATTATATGATAAGGGGGTATTATATGTAATATTCTATTATTTATTTTATTATTGTAGTATTTGAAATTTTAACATTTTATCAAATTTTGAAATATTTTCATAATTTTATCATTTTCATTATTCTCTAATAGCATGTGATGATGTGACTGATGATATCTCATTAAATAATAATAATAATAATAATAATGGTGGTGGACATTTCACACAGCGCCATCTAGCCCCAAAGTAAGCTAAGCATAGCTTGTATCATGGGAACCAGACAACTGATATAATACTTATATACTTTTCTTTTGTAAATACATACATATAATACATATTACACCCAGACACAGAACAAACATCAATGTTACAAATGTCACATAAATGTTTGTCCTGAGTGGGGATCGAACCCACGACCTACAGCTCAGAAGGTAGGGTTACTAACCAACTGAGCTATGAGGCTAGTCAAAATAATTTTGAGATGTGAAAATGTTTTATCAGAAATATGTATATCTCATTTAGATACTTCATATAGATTTAGATAGAACAGAGTTTGGAACAGGTAAATAAATATTTGGTGTAAGGTTCTTCAATATTTGTATTGGAAGCAACATAAAAAAAAATATGAACTTTAACTTCGAGCCTACCCATATTCAATGCTCTATCCATCGGTTCGTATTATATATGATCTATGTTGCTGTGGTGCAAAAACTTAAAAATATCCTATACATGAAAATAAATAGAAACGTATACCGATATTATATTATTATTACTTTATAAAAGTTTTAATTTAATGACCAATATTAACTTAACGCTTTGATAGAAATTAAATTTGTCGACTTAAATTTCATTACATATTTCCATTCTTTTAAACTGTTATCATACAAACAAATGTTAATGTTAATCTCAGAAGTGTGCTCGCTCGCACCGTTACATATTATTTGGTCTCGTTTTATAAGTGACCGTTAAAACTGTTATTATGCCTGCAAGAAAATTGTATCGGTCCACATTTTGATTTTATCCACAGTACAAATGGCCAATTCGCAAGTTTATGCGCTCGGCTGCTGACCTAATGTTAATATTAACGCGTCGTAAAACCACCTTAAACTCATAATGTTACACGATATACACAAACAAACGCAGCGATCTCATATTTGGAACCAATCAAATTCAGTGGATAAGGTGGTGTATAACGGATATATATGATATGTGTTACCAAGCTATTATGGAAAGGTTTGACAAATTTCTTGAATCATGTTGAATTCAAATTAAATATTATATGTAATACTATTTTAATTTGGCAGAAAGTAGAAAAATAAATAATTAAAAATACAATAATAATGTGGCTACCGGTTTGTCTACATGGATAGATAGATATGTCAACGACAGGTTCGGATAACTTTGGTATAAGTGCTGTTTCGTTGCTGTTGTTCTCGTTCTAGGCGATGAAGTCGGTTTTTTCGGTTTATTGCGCAGAATAATTATTATCGGGAAATTTTTTCAACGCCTTCGTAATTATAGTGAGCTTAGTCGAGAGATTATCCAGCTAAGGCAATATGTAACTAATTTTTATTCCCCAGTTGTATGCCTGACCTGCGATGAATGGTACTACAATAAAACCCAATTTTATTGCAGTTTCCTCTCCATTTCGTTGGCATTCAATTCGAGGACTACCAAATCATTAAAAGGCTCTGTTTTTTTCTTCTTAACTCTTTGTTTGCTTTATGATAATAGGTGTTCGTTTCGACGCGCCTCGACGCGGGAGCGTTGCGGTGTGAAACTTAACGCCTTCATTCACGCTCCTATTTATGGAGGCACTTGATTCAGAGAGCCAATGTCGTTTTTAATAGACTCAGTTGAGATTCGCTTTTCAAAAGCCCTGTTTGTTTAGTTCCTGGTTTTTTTACTATAAAATTTAGCTCTAATGAGTGGAACTGAAATGAGAACCGTTCTTTTGTTTGTTTCATAAATAATGTGGCCAGTTGTGTTTATTTTCGGTAGAATAATTTACCCTGACGGTTAAAGCTCCGTATAAAAATGTTACATATAATTTCGCTAGTCTGTGGATCATATTATCCCTTATGTTTATCTCGGATGGGATACTAATCGTGTATTTAAAATCTGCTTATATGGATGTTATTTGCCTCAACCCCCAGCCTCTTATCAGTTCAAAAGAATCCCTCTTGCGTCAGAACAGTTTACGCCAACTATTTCTGGTTGCTCTTTGAAAAGGAACTAACAGCACTCATTAAAAGTTATACGCAACCGCAAGAACCCTCGAAAGTGAGGCAGGGACTCGGTGGAATTTATCAGCTAACTCAAAAGTGCTTCAAGGGAGACTGTCCCGACCATTTTCCCCATTGTCCCATACAATAAGATTAAACCGACGCGACTATAGATATCGTCCGCAGAGTTGGCGCAAACCTGAAGATGGCGCGGGAGAGATTATTGCATGTACCTATAAATGATTTATCAACATGCAAAAGTAGTTTCATTACGAGGAAACGACGGGACAGTTTTGCAAGGCTACTCGAAATTAAACTCTATTCCGTCGTAATACATTGAGCTTTTACTGATATTCGATGTCCGCCGCGGCGTCCTCCACTTTGCGCCCGACCAGTTGAACAATTCGCGGGCAAAATGCTCACGTACCTAATAGTTTTGTTGTTATCGCCAGTTTCTAACCACTCTTCAGTTGCTTCTGAGACGATATTAAAAAGATTTTGGCATCGGGCCACGGTGATATTGATCTTTATGGTTGGCCAGACGGCCATACCCTACTCAGTAAGTACCAGGACGGTCGGTTTAATGACTTCCCATGTTTGTAAGTTTTGGATGCGATATTTTATGTAGCTTGATCGTCTACATTGACTTTTACTAGTGTAGTTTTCGTAGTTTAAATTCTAACACACTTTCATTTCATTTTATGTAAAGTCATTCGTTCATATATGAATATTCATGAATCGAACGCAGAGATAAACGAGCTTTAATTGATGGATGCCGTTCTTAATCTTTTTTCTATTTCATTTTATCTGGTCACTAAGTATATTTTATCGCTTCTGTCATATTCACCATTATAAGGAATGACGGTGGTCCCGACCGGAAAAAAATAGATAACAAATCAACGGACTTTTCGGCTAATTCGACGCAGCTGTGCCCTTATCGTTCGCGCGAATTGGAATATACTGTTAAAACGCGTGTGTAATTATGTCGGTATGTGTCGAGGGCGACACCTGCGTGCTATCTGGACGATCGGGCCGTGACGGTTTATGGGGTACCTTCCAAAAACAATGGAAATGGCAAAAAGTCGGGTTAGACATCCGGGGGTGTGAAGGGCGCGGCGCAACAGTTTACGATTCCGTCAGAGCTCTGATGAAAACGCTCTGGTGCTTTTTATTGACATAACGTTTGCAATCTAACCAAGAACGTATGGGACGCAGTGTTAAAACGCACAGTTCTTCCACGTTGACCGTACCCTTGTAATAATTGGCTACACTCCGTTACGCAGCACTCTCATTTTCTCAGCTACGTGCACTGCCTGCGTAGGCATCCCCATAGCTTTTATGCGTTAACAGGTTTGTCTGTGTGCGGAGCTGACGATGTTGCTTTGAAGATGAATCGCTGTTCGTTTAGCTACAATGTGCTATCGAGCCATTACTTATAGCAGCGCCTATCTCACGCGTAGCATATACCTTCATATATTTTAGCTCACAACTTTCGGGTCGGATCACAATTATTAACCGTCTCTAATTCGTAGATAAGCCAACATATGTTACTTTGGTGTAGTGAGAGAAATAACATTAAAAAGATCGTGACGTTATATTGATTGCGTGATATTAATTTGTCAATCCGGTTTTAATTATTATATTAAGACATGTATAAAAAAGTAATTCTTGAAGTAATGGTTAATCCCGACCTTCAGACAAATTAAATTGATAACAATCGTTATTATCTGAACTTCTTATTAAATTGCTTGTATTTTATGAAACAGTTCCAAACTGTACAATTCGCTCTTATAATGTTTAAGAATCTATTAAAAAACAATATACGTGATACTATCAAAGATATAGAGAAGTGCCTTGATATGCTTCGTACGTAAGGCTAAGATGCCTCGCAATTATCATACGTCCTTATCTACAAATTGACATGTGACATATCGAATATTTTTTATTACTTTTGTTTTTATTGTAGAATAGGGCAGGTTAGCTCGGTTAATTTATCCGGACATAATAACTAAAGACAAACGGCTTGGTCACCTTTTTAAAAAAAAAAATCAATTTTATAGTTTCGTATATATGAAAAAAAAACATTATAATAGGCTTTCGGTTGAAGTCAGTAGCCATCATCTTTCGCGGTGCCAAGCCGTAATGCTCTTTGCATTACTGTGCTCCAGTTTGAAGGTGTGGTTGCTGGTGATTCTGGTGAAGTAACAGACACATACCTAAGACTTTCACCTTAACGCCTCAAAGTTAGGGCGCAGTGCAATTCTACTTATATCTTCCCATACCTTATTATAAGAAAGGACTCGAGACGTATTGCTTTTGTTGGGTAGAGGTTAGCGCTTAGCAGGTGGGCAGGGACATCTTGCTCATTAAATTACGTAATCAAATAAAAAAATATAAAATAGCATAGTTTCATCGGAGAGTGAGATAAACCGTACCGCTAAATCAGCATCTACACCGTGCGAACCCGCCTCACTTATCTCACTATGTTGTTTTAAAGCACATTTATCAGTTTGCTTCCCAAAAACATTGAAAATTCGGGAGCCAAACTTATCCGTCTATTTGTTCACGTTCACGTCCGGCTTCTGATTCTCATCAGTTACTGGCAACACTGGCAACGGGCCGCCCCGGTATCGGAGATCCGATCGCCGATACGCACCGAGTAGTGATATCATCATCTGCTGTTCAGCCACCGGTTTCTGATACGCTGATGCGGGAATGTGAGCATTCCGATGAATATTGTTCCCTTGTCGAGATTATTGATTAAGCATTCGTTTGGTTTACTGTATATATTTATTGCGACTGAACATTGCATGGGTTATAAATATAACATAGCTGTGTTCATGTTTGCGTACAATAAATTACTTATTATGTGACTGAAGTCGGGGCGAGTAGAGCTCACCTTTAAGAATGTGAAGAAGAAGTCAGAAAGTTACTCTTAAAAACCTGTTTTTTTTTTAAATTATATCACTAATGTATAAATAATGCATATTATATAGTATATGCACTACTAATAGTATATGCACTATATTAAACGTGGTATATGCGATCGTCAATAGTTATTCTGCAGTAAATTTGATTTATATATCTTTCGTCATTTATATTATATAGGTATACTCAGTGCATTATGCACCTCCTCATAATATCGCTGATCTTCAGTATTACTCTTTACATTGTTATAATATCGTCGTGGAACTTATATTGCTGATATTGCTCAGCTATATGAGTTCTGAAAATGCCTTTAGCTAGAATACGTATTGAATAACTACGATACTAGTTGGAATGATCTGTTTGCAAGATCAGATATAGCTTCAGACATATCGCTGCTTTAAAATACTTATTTCAGCATTCGCTCGAACCATCTTAATTGTACCTATCTTACTATAAGTACCTACATTAGTATAAAGTTACGAATAACCTGAGTTTCTTACATTCTATTAATTGATGACAAATTGGCCATGCTGAATGAAATATAAATCCTTTTGGACTCCACAACATTTAATCAAAACCAATCTTATTGGAACTTTTCTTACGAAGGTATTCTGCATAAGAATAGCACTAGAGAAAGAAATATAAAAGTGCTTGTTAAATAAGATCAAAAATGATTAACCGATGAAAAAAACGTTGCGTTCATATCACAATCATGATCCAAATAGTATATTTATATTGTATACGTATATGCTTACCATCTATATTAAGCCCGCTACGCAAAACGCGCCGCATGCGTCGATCGAATTCAATGTACCGTGATATCAGCGATCACATCTACCGATAACTATTGTTCACAGTTATTGCTACTGCTCTTACTTGACCATGACTGAATGTAAATTCATTTTAAACTCTAGCTGCATTGAAATAAAGTCATAATTGTATAAAGCTGCGATGAGAAAAGACATCTGCGAGTATTTATAAATCGTTCTATGTGTGTAAAGGTCAAATTGAAGCACAGCTTTTACTGGTTCGTGGATCCTTAATTTAATTATTATTATTAATTAATTTAATTATTATAATTGTTGTAATACATTTATTATGAGTATTTTCCTTAATCACACAAGGTTTTTTGTAAATTAAAAAAAAAAAAAAATATTTAAATTTACCGTATCTATTATTGGATTTATCTTCTTATTGGAAAATAAGTTAAGTGAACAACTATTCAGATGTCCCGGAGTGAGAATCTAATCAGGGTTTTTTCTGTTTGCAGGTAAATCGGTTGCTACCACTACTACTACTAATGGTGTCAGCTCTCTCGAGAGTGCTCTGGTTCAAGAACCAGTGTGGTGAAAGGATTAATGTGCGCCTCAGTTCGGATTTAAATCTTGAACAATGAATGACAGAAGGTTTAGTTTAATTCGTTTTGATTAATTATTTACATTAAATTGACAAATATATTTTTCACCAATTGAATCATATAATTTTTAGTTAACATAAAAAAAATATATATAAGATATAAGTTTATCAGTGATGACGATAGGAGAATTTAAACTTTAAGTTGCGTGTCTTTTATAAATTTTCATCAGTTGTATCGGCGTGGCATTTTGAATATGAAATTCCACTTGTCTTTGCGATGCTATATAATTTAGTGTGTGTTTTTAATATATTTTTCATAGTTATATAAAATTTATATGATGAATCAAAGACAAAACTAATTATACGCAATGTCCACTATTAAAATGTTAGTTTTGCACTCATATCCAGCCTATACTTTCCTACTGTTTATTCTGCATTCTATTTTATCAATACCAAATCTGATTTTGAGTAAATTATATTCATCTGTAGGGACTCGTGATTCAGGTCAAACTTTTTCATTTAAACATTCCTTGCTCAAACTTTGGCACTCAACAAAATATTTTTTCTTTTGTGAGTTTTCAAAATTGCAATAGTTTGAATTCCGCTTGGATGCTGCGGGCGGTACCTAAGTTTTCTTACACAAAATAACGGTTTAGTATAGATAGAACTCCGATACGAGCTAACGAGTAAATTACATAGCTCGGAAGTGTTTGCGGACCGCCCATTCGCCTCGTCTCTCCCCTGGCCCGATTCGGAATTCCCTTGCGCAAACTATTTTCTTCGTATAACGTTATTTTCTTAACTTGAAACTAGACTTCATTCAACTATCTCTTGCTATCTTGCATTACTACGAAGTTTTCATATTGGAATGTGCTTCTCATAATACCAATCTATTTCAATTTGTGGAATACAGATAATGCAAAACAAACAGCTTCAAAAGTAGACCAAGGTAGTTGCGAACTCTTTGTCTGTATTAGCTGGCTTGGTTAACGACTGCCATTTCATGGACTTTTTTTACATTTTTTGTGTGAGTTATTTATTGGCGCATCCTGCATGACAAAATACTTTATCTTAAATGTCGTCTTCGTGGCTAAGTCGGAAGTAACCCTGCATCCCAGGTTTGATTCCCGGATGGGGCAGACTTGACTTGAGGTGAGCAGGTTTGGTGTCGGTTATTGAAATGTCTGTCTTTGTTAGTGTCACCGACGGTTTAGGGAATCCTAGTGGGACGTGATAGTATAGTTGTCATTTATTTTAATATATTATATTTAAACCTTCAAACTGTAATCCGTCCAGTTGATAATAATTATTTTATAAAGTTATTTTTATTTCTTAAAAATGCCTGAGCTATCTTGAAACTGAATGTTTTTTTTATCTTACAGTAATGTTATATAATAACACTAAATACATCGCATATAGAAACCGATACGAATTTTCGTCACGGTTTCATAAGCCCGGCTAGCTCAGTCGGTAGAGCATGAGACTCTTAATCTCAGGGTCGTGGGTTCGAGCCCCACGTTGGGCGGAATCTTTTGTATTTTTTTGCAATTACAATAAAATATTTTAAGTAATTTTAATCCTGTATTATAACAAGTCTGAATGGGAAAAAAAATTTTGGCTTTTGAAAACATTGTAGGAGAAAACGTTCGAAAGGGTTTGAACACGTAAAAAATACTACAAACTACAATCGCGTTGCGCAAGGTTTCGGTCGCGGTACCGTTAGGGTCAGCGTGGACAGTCGACTCTGAAGGTTTCCCACGTTCGTGGGCACATGTTCACAACACTACGCGTGTGTGTCGCTTAATGATTGTTAGATTTCTGTCGATAACCGGCTGATACTTGTGACGTAGATTTATTTTTAGTTACGTAATATGTTTATTGACGGAACGAGACAGTGAACGATTTTGGCCGTGTAACTGGTTTTATTGTCATATACTTATCTATATAGTAATATAGTGTATAATGCATATAGTGAATATACATGTATGTGTAGTACCTTATATTTATATTAAAGCTCTGTAGATGAGTGGTAACCGTACATTGGTTACCGTACCACTCGTCTACACGTCCACGCAAGTACCTACTTTCTATTCTAAAACCAAGAATTTTATTTAAGGTATTAACATCTGATTCGGCACCCATGATAAATCATAGCTCACTCGCGTTAGTAGAGAGTCAGTCACTTGCATTGAAAAATATGAAAAGCGTAAAATGGTATATATTTTGTCGTTGGTATCACAATTTTAAGAGCAAACGCAGTAAGTTACGTTTTACGCATGAAATAAAGATATTATTTGTTACACATACATTTTCGACGGTACAAATGACCGCCTTCTTAGAGCACTGTATTTTTAAACAAAAATGATAACTTCACCACACATAATAAAATTATATATAAGTGGATCGGCACAGCGCTCACTGCACGCACCATATTTTCCATAATATATTCGTGGGAAGGATATGAACAGTAATTAGGTCAACACTTGTCACGTTTATATTCCTACTCTACTGAAACCATAAGTTACAAGAGGCCCACTGATGACGCTTTGCCTACCTCTTTGGATAAAAATGTGTTATATTAGAGCTTATTAAATTCAATTATAAACACCAGTTAACAGCTTTTCCTGGTAATATGAGGTATCAAACTCGAGATAACTTATTGTGATAAAATCACTTTAAACGTATTATTTGTATGCGTATTTATAATAATTAAACAGCGCTTAAAGGTTGAAATATTTACACCTCGCTCAATATGTAAATTAATATTGAAAATTAACATTTACGAGGCTCATTGGAGTTAAGTGTTTAACCACAGCCGCGAGTCAAAGTTCCACTTCTAAACAAAATTACATTTCAATCTGTTGTTGCTGTTGCACCGTTAGGTACGTCGAGGACGATAGTTCGTAGAAACCCTTTGCACTGTTTCGTTCCACTTCTTAGTAAAACAGTCAGGGCGATACTTTATAAAGACCCATTAAATATCGTAATTGCTACGCTCATAGCCCGATACTCTTTCATTGTAATAACTAGGCAGCGTGCAGGAAAATACCTAGGCAGTTTCATAAATCCTTGCAAAATTTATTTCCAACTCGACAGTTCATCATAAAAACCTCCCGAAACCATCATAAAAACAGTATCAGTATTGTATCTTCATTTAAATATAAATAAGAACACGTAAAAAAGGTAAAAGGATAAAATACCTGACAGCACAAAAACATGAAGCGGCTCAATCACTCCGCAGCCCGTGAAGTGAGCGAGTCATAATAAGCGAAAGATTGAAATGAGATGATAAAGAAGGAATCAGAAATCTCGCCGAAAATACTAACCTACCTATTATTATGAGGCGGTAATTTTGTAAGGGATTTTTTCGTACGATATGGAAGCATTCATTACCGGACGTAGCCCACTCGTAGCCCGCTTTTTGCGAGATCTAAGTGATATTGTCGAATGTGCGCCGAGGTAAACGGATCGAGGCGTGCGAAGGCATTTCGAAATGCAATACTACCGATCCCTTGTCTTATACATGTGTTTGAACGTTTTTAGACTGAGCAAATTCCTAAATTTTATCATTCTGAAACATCAAAGTCTTGCCAAATTGGCTATGGATTATTCACTTGTTGTGTATTCCAGTTTTTAGTCACAACGTTCTTTATTGTTCCTTGCGTCGCGTCTGCCGTCTTGTTAACGACCTTTGGATATTTATTGTATCCTCTTTAGAAAACAAAATTTACAATTCGCATATATATTAATAAAGACCATAAACAAGTTCAACTTTAACAAGAAATGAGATCATTCTTTGGATATGGAAAAGCTGGAAAGTTTTCGGGCGTTGTTGTTGATTTAGAATGTGAGTAAATCTATATTAAATTTCAAATCCTAAGCGGAATGCGTCGCAATAATTTACTATTTAGTCAAGTGTGAAAACTTCGAGTCGCGGTTGTTACGGAAAGAACAATCCTTCTGATACAAGATAAAGGCGAGTGCATGAAATAAATTTGTTTATAGCCGGCAACCAACTGGTATTTAATTGGCGTGTCAACTGAGAAATGTAGCCGAAGAATTATCCCAATATTACTCTGGGACGCATTTTATTTTAAAGCCAAACAACGAGTGTAATTGCGATTTGCAATTCTAATCATTTTCATTTAGTTATGAGACACGAAATTACCTCAAATTGTTAGCAAAAATTTTACAGCCTATGCGATTTATGGAGGAGGAAAAAATCGCGGCTGCAGCGATAAATCTCTCACTCTGATTCCAAAAAGAAAATTCAAATAGAGCTCGCTTCACTCTGGACAAATAGACTTCAACGATGCCTGGGAGTGCGAATGGCGGTCATTTGTACCGTTGCTTTGCATACTCTTTAGTACATAAACGATGAGTGTGATAGTTGTGAAACTGAGATAGCGAGATTGAATTTGCGGTGTCACTTGAACTGTACTAGTAGAAAATTATGTGAAATTGTTTTATACGCATACTCGACATCACGCTCCTTAGCATTGAGTGGTTTATGGCAAAACACAAACTGTCTACTATTATTCAGCTAGATCTATGAATATGTTCCTTTAGTGTTATGAGCCGGGTTGAAAATGGAACATCGTGTTGAACTTGTCAAGCTTATGAGTGCAATTAAGAATCAACCGTTTCGGAAATTAAAAAAAATTACACAATTGCTTCATAATATATATTTTTATATTATAAATCTGTATTTTTTAATTTTTATTATATATATATATTCTACGTAGGTAAGTATAAAATATATGAAACGAATAATATGTAGTAAGGTAACAATGTGTTTTCATCTGCTCACAGGTGTTTATAAATCCATATACTTGAATAGAGTCATAGCGTGTATTGCCGGGTTGATATACGGCCTTCTTAATCATACCTCGTTTGTCTGAGATTTATGTTTCACCTGTTGCGCCAATTATTTACATTCGGAAGTCATTCCTCTCTGACTGAGCTCAAGTCAAATCAGTATTACTAGTTTCTTTTTTAAACTTTTAACCTTTTAAATTGTTTTTCTGGCTGTCCCGAGCTCTAATCTCAGAAAATGTTGTTCTTAAGAACGAAGGACATTGTTATGTATAATTACTCGAAAATTCATTCGCCCTATCTTTCGTTATCCATTAATAACGATTTATATTCTAAATCAAATATGACGTACTCAGGGAACATTCGTGCTCATCTATCAGATGCCAATAGTAAGCAGCCAGATTACCATCATAGATATTTTCATACCAATTTCTTCAACCAAAATTATGCTGTCAAATATTAATAAATACTCAATATTACTTTTTATAAATAACGAATAAAAGTTTATTCTTATATCAAATTGCTTCTGTGACATTTACTCACAAATTATCTGGTAGCTTTATGAATATGCAATCAATATAATCGGATTATTTATTTCAACACGGGACTTGTTGAAAGTTGAATTTTAATTCACCACTTCATATCGAATTATGGAAAAAATAGCGCCTAGAGATAATATTCCCTCATAAATTACACATAACTCTAGATGATTTAATACCTGTTCACCAAGTTGTATTTACACTACTTTTGAGATGTTAAGGAATATAAATAGCTTGGATGTTTTTTCTGTCGATGTGAAGAACCGAACCTGCTATTATGGCAGTATCAGGTTTCCAATGACGGTAATTTCGTAATTGTGATTATAATAGTGCTGTGAGAGAAAAAATGTTAATTTGTTGTTGTTTTGAAGTTTCACATAATATATAATCCTAGATGTTATTTTAAAATATTCAGTACGTAAAAGACTGATATAGTTTTGTGACTCAAATTGACGGAAACTTTTAATTATAATTTAAATCATGTATGTGTTTATCAATTGAGTTACAATTAAAATGTTTTCTTTCTTTTTCTTTCTTTCTTTCTTTCTTTCTTTCTTTCTTTCTTTGATAAATTATGTTTCAGTTACTATAATATTATACCACAAAAATGTAGTACTCGTGTATTTAATATTGACGTATTAATCTCCAATTAATCGTTCACACGTTCGCGCCTCGTATCGATGGAGGAAGTCGACGTTTTACACATTTGCGTAAATATCGGCTCAGTGCTAATTGGTACGTGTCAAACCTTCACACCAAGCTTAACAACACCTTTTCGCTTATTTGTCTTTCTTGTTTTCAATAACGCTTTTGAGTATGTGCAAATATTTCATGTTTGATTGAAATACAGGTGCATGGCAAATACATTAATATTCTATTTAAGTATATAAGGTCTATTTGGCTTTGTTACACACTGCATTAGTAAATAAAAAAAAGCAATTTGAACTGCAATTGTCTATTAAAAGCAGGTTTTGTGCGACTTCTTGTGATTAATGCCTTCGTGCCTGCGTAAACGGATATTAGTTGATCCTTTTACGACGAAGTATCTACATCAATTCGTGTGAATCCATGACATCTCTCGCGGAAAATACATGAGAAACTAAATGAAAACTCGAAGTAAAGCCAGAATAATATTAATACACATGGAATCTTCAACAATAATTCTTGTATCATAAGGTTTTTAGTTTTCACGCGCCATTAAAATATGTAGATGGGGCATATCATCACATATCTCATATTTAACACTCGCAGTACACACAGAGCCGGGTCGGCCCCACAACTGACCGTGATTTATCTGTTCGCATCTTGAACCCGCGAACGGTGTTACCTTGTTATTTTTAACGGTCACCGATCTGTAGTTGTGTGTATTGAATATAGAAATTGGTGGGTGCGTGTGGGTCGTGCACACTTGTACCACAACGGTGCGGTGGAGTGTTAATTAACTTTTTTGTGAGAAATCGTGTGATGTAAATTACATCAATTTAACTCAACCAACTTGTGTGCTTGTAAGGATAAGTAGGTGTTGATTACGCACGGGATTTTGTAATAAAGCAGGTTTAGTGAATATTTTGTTTAAAAATAACAGGTATGTTTGTATTGTGTAGTGATTTATAAGTGATTATTAGCTCTAATATAAAACTAAACGGTAATCTTAACCTTACCGCAAAAAAAATAGACTACTTTTCAGTACTAATTATAAATTTATTTTTATTAATAAATAAATCAATAAATAATTACGTTTTCTGAAGACAAATTTCAACTTATCTTAAATCCACTATTTCCCACAATATATCTAAATATCTTAAATAATAATTTATTATATTAAATTATAATCAGCTCAATTTTCAATTCAAATGATGTTCAATTTCGGTGAGACAAATCTATTAAGGCCACCTTAATCTGCAATAGGGGAAAAAAACGGTAAATTTCATTCTTTCATTCAATTATTGAATATTTCTGTCACGTATCTAATACCTAATGTCAACAAATGGTCATACCGCCATATTATAATTTAGTCCGCATTTCACATTGGCCCGGTCATGTCAACACACCATACAGTCGGCATGATTTGACCGCCAGATACACGGTCAGATTTACAATGCGACTGGTAATTTATAGCTTTGTCCTATCTAGATGTAATTTAACGTTGTTGGCCGACATAAATCAGACTCATCTAGCATCGACACAGATCTACAGGTCTGCGATACTTGTTTTACTGATAAATAAGACATAGATATTTACTGTCAACATTACCTATATAGAATTGGGTTACAGTATTTAAGAATTTGGTACCATACATATTTGTAATTTATACGCAGGCATAAAGAAACCATGTGGTAATAACGGCGACCGCGGATGTGGGAATACCTCAGCAAAAGATATTTGCTACACTCATATGGTAAAGACCTCTATTTCCTCTATGACAATCTCAGACTGTATTTTCATAATGTATAAAGTTATAAATTAAATTTCTTTGATGGGTTTAACATGACTATAAAATTGAAATTATAGAATGGAAATTATTCGCAAAGATTTGCCGAACCATATTAATCAAACTTTGGAATTCGCCAAAGCCGCTTACTTACTTTAAAAGTAGAATTAAAATTTGAATATATAAGTTTAAACAGTCCTTATTCTAAAATATGGTGTGGCAGTTTAACTGGACTGCTTAATTATCACAAGTTTAAGTTTGCTACGAGACAGATAATGTAAAGATAAATAGTAAATCGAACGAAGATCCAAGTAATTCACATTACCCACAAGTTTTTCCTCATTACAAAATAAAATAAATATTGATGGGCATTTCACACGTCGCCATCAGCTACTAAGCATAGTTTATGCTATGGGAACCAGGTGACTGACAGAATACATAGGTGTATACTTTTTTTGTAAACAAATACATATTACCAGCCAGATACAGTCCACACAAGTCCGGCAACTTATGAGTTAAATGCAACCTGCAATTCGCAAAACATCAAGGACTTACGCCAATTATTGTGCCAAGTAAAGACCTTGGATGCATTCTGTGTAAGTAGCTATTGGCTATATTGGAAATAGCATCGATAGTACCTACGTAAGAAAGATAGACACGGCTTCTTAAAAATAAACTTTAAAATAACATTTCTATAAATCGCTCGGAGTCTTCATTCTTGTAAGAAAACTCTTGAAGGCTAACTTGAAAACTTCTTTTCTGATTTTTCTCCGTAGTTTATTTTTATTTGTCGTGTTTATTGAGCCGTACGTATTGGATGTTTAATACATAAATTGTTCAGGATAAATTATGTGTTTTAATACATATTAATACAAAAAATTACATTAATTCTAAGTCTATGGATACCAAAGTATCAAACGAGGTAGCGGCGAAGCGTATTGCCGAGAATAGAAGATCAGTGGCTTTTTGTCTCCAGTTCCGTTCGTTAATAGCGAGTACACGGGTACATGTTGTAACCCTCTTTAAACATAACTTGATATATCGTCTTTCGTTTGCCATATTCGACGCTGCAATGAATAGTGTGCCATTGTTTACAAATAACTTTTACTCAGTAAAGTGAAAGTTATAGCGCTTCATATGTAAGTTACTACTACGTCTTATTTTTACTATACTTCATTATGTTCGTTATATTGACTTATTAACCAGTATTATAAGTATCATATATCCTTTATTATAAAAAGATTGAAATAAATACATCATCTAAGCAACTTTTCATCAACATCAACACAACGACTATTTCGACATTTTTTCTTAAAATATTTATAACCCTTGACAACTTTATTGAGTTAATAATAAATAAGACAAAAACTAGTGTTAACCATTTGTACAACAGAACTTGTAGCAGCCGTTATTAATGACAGGCTGACATATGATCAAAAGACCTAGTCAGTAAAAGGCAAGACTACAACGCCCTTTGGTCCGTGTATGGTAACTTATAATTTGTTTGCACATCGAGCTAAAAAACAAGCCAATCCATTACGTATTTTCGTATATGTGTCTTTGATATGAACCATGAAAATTGATTTCAGGTGAGAATTAATTCATTTGTTTGCTGAAAATTTTTGACTAAAATTGGTAATAAGCGAATAATACGTTTTATCACATTCAAAAAGCGTGTTAAATTTACAATATTTATAAATTTAGACCGTTGGCACATTTTCCCGGCAAAACAGTTGAGCATTTTTTTTTTCTTCAAACTCATCGAACTCGTCATTGTACATGAAAACTTCTCATTCCAATCGAGATAAACAGGTTCAATGCACTCTACAGATTAAGCGCTTCTTATGAAATTATTATTGAGTCTCGTATATTATTTTTCTTGGAAAAAGATAGATCGCTTATGTGATTTTACGGGAAATTAATTTTGGCAGTGAGCGACAGGGCGCGGCTCGCTCGGTTCCTCGATGATTTGTTGCGATCCTTCCACGCTCGTTACACTTACCGATAATGACGCATACCATTTACTCAAAGGCGAAAGGCAAGGTTGTAATTCAAGTATCTTATCGCCGGTTCTCGGTAAGTATCAAAATTAAAATGAAACCACGCCGTTTCAGATATTCACGTTTCACCCGATCTATCTGCGAGAATGCGCGCGCGCGCGGCCCGGCCTCCGCCCCAGTTGTCGCCGCAGCCGGCTCTACCGCAATTAATCCAATGTAATACGATACCAGCTCGCTGTCGTCGGCGAAGTAATGCATCGTGATTTACGTGCTACGAGCGAGCCGTTAATCTTATTACCACTTTCAATAACTTTATAATCGGTTATTCAATGCGTCGGCCACACAGACCAATATATACCTTCGATCCGACGCGCAAAGACCTTTTACTAAAGAATAAAACACTCGGTAGGAGTTAGGAAGCTTCCCATGAAATTTATTTTAGTCGACTTGACGATTGTGTCCGCCTCACCAGCGGAAAGTTAATTGTGCCCGTTGGTTAAGGGGATATTCTCCCTATCAATAAAGTACCTGTCGGTACAAGGAACTCCAAGAAACAGATTTATCTATGGTTTACTTATGTGAACACATCCACATCTGTAATCTGAGTGTGATGTGTCGTTTTCATTAAATTACTATGTTTAAAAGTATCACACGTCATAAAGCAAATGATTACTTACCAAAAGATACCATTAAAATTGACCTAAATTTTTTTACGTAGTAAAATATACCGAGTACATCCAAAAAAAAAACTTATGCTGTTTACTTTGCATGATCTTATATTAAGTTGATTATGATATCTAAAGAATGTTTTATAGGCGTGTAGTTGTATTATTATGGGTACCTTTACAACAATGTAATACTATACATATTCTGAGCATAATAACTAATATATCTACTGTGGCTTTTATTCATGACTAGCCGGGAACATACTCTTAACTTCGATTAAACGGTTATAAACGCTTAACGACCTGCTCCTCCTTAAGGGTTCCAATTATAATGTTTACATTATAATGTTCCGTGAGCAGGCGGCAACAAAACGATCATCCGGGTGCGTTTTAAAATAAATACCTTTTATTTCAAAGTAACGTTTTGAATAACAAAATAGAGTATCGCCCGAGGAGGCAGAGGTGCATGTGAAAGTATTTCTCATTCGGCTCGCGGGCAGGCGACGGGAACACGATTCAAATTCAACATATTATTACTAAAATATACCAATAATAAGATGTAAATGACGAGACCACTAGCGTGGAGAACAAAAACCGCTGCTCCGAAAAGGGATATTTCACTGAACTTGTAATTTGCATATATTTTCATAATAACAACTTCCGTTTTGCGCCCGACGAACGTGTCACGAGGGCCTGTAGCTGCGGTAGTGGCTGTCCGATTGTTCTTCTGCTACCGGAACATTGACTCCCTGTCCAATTTTATTTTTCTCTTCCTCTCTTTTGGTTGTCTTGTCACGCGAGACTCGTCGAGAGTTGCTTCTTATAATCGCTGATATGGTTGTAAACAACTAATTTTCTTAATAATTAGCGAACATTGTCATTTACAATACATGCATGTACCTACTATTTGTTTTTAAATCGAATCGTAATAATAGAGCAGGTGGTGGTATGTTGAAGATATTCACCATCACTATCGAACATGTGACAGCGGCGCCAAGCAGTCCCACGATGGTTCTGTAGACGAGGCATCGCCTCTAACGACCGTCGCCGTCGCCTACATTTGTATTCATCCTATATCCCGCACCACTCCGTCTCATTGAATTAAAGCGTGTGTAAAGTGTATATATTCAATGAATTATTTATATAATTTTTAATTGAGTGTTAAGAGCTGCTGATGTCCGTCAATCGGTAATTACTTATTCATTCGTTGTTCGTGATCGTGACACAAGTGTCTTGTTGTCAACTCGCGGTCCTGAATATAAACACGGTAAATTGCCTCTTTTTAATTCGAAAACAGACGACCTTATTCCTTCCGCTCGTGTTATTTTGAAACGGATTAAACTTGTAGGTTGTGTAACGTCGAGCCCGTGGCTTCCGCGAAAATTCGCACTTTCTGATGAAAGTTTTAACACAATTACCCGGTCCACGACCATTTCCCGGCCCTCGACGACTCCGCAAAGGAAAAAACTTGGCAAAGTACAAACTAGCCAACACAGTCCAATTTAGCAACGTCCGTATAAAGTTTAATGTTCCCAATCTGAAATGTTGCATCCTCGCATTTTAACTAAGCATATGAAGTTTCAACTTTTTGCTGGGTTTCATTTGAGTGGGATTTTTTTAGGCTGTTCATAAAATGAACTTTATTTGTCATTGCTCTGAATTGACTGAGAGAGTTTATTCAATACTGTCCCAACTTGAAGCGCTGCTCTCCGGTGAAAATTTATATAGAAACCGAATACATCTTTGAGGTATTGCCCTCGAATATAATTTATTAAAGTATGCTGTATAGAGTCAACTCAAAAATTCTGGACGCTTCACCTCATGAAAGTCAAACCGGGCGCACAGTCGATCCTCAGGAGACCTGATAAATATTGATAGGTAAATTCGGCTACGGCCGAGAACTGGCAAACGTCCGAATTAGCTCAAACTTGCTCCTTTGACCGGTGCTGGCAGGTTGCTCTGTTTGTCAGGTGTGGCATCCATTTGGCATCGTCAGAATGCATGCACATCCGATTGCTGTTGGCAAAGCTTCTAACTCTTAACCTGTTTAGTTTGGCCCGCCTTATTTGATTGCTGGTATCCGAGCTTATAACGTTGTATAATGTAACTGATTTTAATCAAATGATACGCTTGTTTACCAGTTTTTTTTTTACTTTGAATATGTGAACATAGCATGAAACTCATCCGCCCAATACGAGTAATTTTAACCGGAATAGTTATTTGTTTTAGATATAGAGAAAGGGTAACAAAAAACTATGTATTATCAAACTATATCATCCCTTAGTTACAAACTTTTTTTCATCTCACGGAGATCAAGTAGATTACTTGTGTTTGTGACGTGTTATATTTTTATTTATAATATTTTTAATTATATTTACTATATATTTATATATCGTTCAGCTGATGCGCCCGTAACTCTGAGACGCGTAGGTGGAATGTCTTATGTGCCTGTAATTTCATCGGCAACCACACCTTTCAAACCGGCACACAGTAACGCGAATGCGGTATTGCTTGATGGCAGAAATGGGAATAGTGGCAGTAACATCTCCGGACGAACTTGGCTTGAGTCCTACTGCTCTTTATTTATTTATGAACTTGATAGTCATTCTATCCAGTGAACACTTTGGTTCGACTTTCGTCAAATCCTATTGATGTCTTTGACACTGTGCTCTCGCAACAACAAGTTTACAAATTACATTTAGATGACTAGGTTTGTCGCTCGTCCCTAACAAAATAGATAAGAAAATCGAAAGCAATGTCTGCTCCAGTCAACAGCAAATTGGTTTACGATTATAAATAAATATATTCTTTATTAGTGTGAAAGTTATAATGTAGGAGTCTTTTGGACATACAATAATGCAGGATTGCTAAAATTTTTAACCTTACACATATAAATATATTTATAAAAACAGTTTAAATGAAATGGCAGTGATAAGAGAGTTTGGAAATATTTCGAAGATGCGTGTGACTTGTATTTCTCGTATCTATAATTAAATCAGACATGTTCAGTATACTGATATATATTATGGTTGAAAGTGTAGTCATATTGCTGAATATGCTAGGTATGGCGTAAAGTCGCGTGTGACCGTCCTTGATCCAATCAAAACTTGGCAAATTTGTTTACATACATCACTCGGGCTGGCGTATTACAATATTCACCACACGTAAACAGTACCCGCCACGCCAGCGACGACACCTCTTTTGATGTTCTCGTACACTGGCGCTAATAAAACGCCACTGTATGAGCACTGTACGAGACATGTTTGTCATATAAACTAAATTTGATTTTCGGCGTGATTCCGTATTCCAAACCCAATTTCGCAACATCTTTGTTTGTGGCACATGGGAAACTATTTCCGCTATCCATCCGGGGCGTTCGGGATCGAGATTTATCCTCGACTGACTTTTCTGGGGTCACGTTATGGGACGATGTCAGCATCATGCTCTTTTATTTTATGTGATTCGATTTTATAAAAAATAGTATAAGTAGGTATTTGTGATATCATTTTATTCGAACTTTTTTTTTACACGGAATACTGCCTTATGCAATATTAACTAGCAAAAGGCTGAAATCTGTTCAAGATAAGTGAAGCCAGTCATTGTTGCCACCCAATAATGCACCATCGAATAAATCCGTCAATTAAGTGGCAACTTGGTGTTTCCCTCTCCTATCCACTTTAATTTGAATTCCACCTTCCGTTGTTCGAAGCTCCCAGCTTCCCATACAAACCGGGTATCTGCCTAGAATGGCACAGGCTGCTAGGGCTGTCCGAGATCGACGGACACGACGGCACACTATCGATATAAATTAGCCTCGGTGTTGTATCGTTAACAATACTGCTGTCGAGGTGGCACGCCTTGTCCTGTTGCCAGTCTCACTTGAACTTAGCGAACAAACTTTGTATTTAGAGATATAGTGAAATAAAAGCAGAAATTGTCATGAAAATACTGTTTAAAAAATAGTTTCATCATTGCAGCAAAAGAATCTCATATTTATTTCATTAATTTGTTACAAATACAAGTTTAATATAGGTATTTAATTTATGATTTTTATACAGATGTACATTCATTTAGACCTGAGATTTAGACATTTAGAGGCTGCATATGAACCTATAGTTTATTTTTGTTTGCTAATTGATGATGGGAGAGGTGCTCGAAGGCTATTAAATAAATACTGCTGCTACTGCTAACAAACTGCGAGTAAAGTGAAACCGCTTTGCTCGGTATTTTTGAAGTCATTTTCTACTTGTAATATTCTAAATGAGATATAATTGGCTAACTACCAGCACATTTGTATTTGTAACCGCGATAACCAGAATCTCCACCTTTTTTGCCATTTACCTTCTGCACGTAAGCGCCAATGCCTATATTTATATTCATAAACTCAACAAAACCTACTGTTACGTCAAATTTTTTGATTTATTGCTTTCTTTTACATCAAAAACTATATACTGTATAATATCTACGTGTAAGTTTTTAATGCAGGATGAGGATAATAGGATATCTGTATAAATCCCGATTTACGATCTCGCAATCTAGATAGGATCGTAAACGCCACACAGGTGAATGTAATCAAAAAAACTCAAACGCGACGTCCCTAAAAGCAATTACGTCCTATACACACGGAGCGCAAGTTATAATGGACTTTAACATCTATGTGTTAACCTTTAAATCCCTGTACCAACTCCTCCACTTCACATAGTGGCTAGTGTTGCGGCTGGCAGGTGACGTGGGGCTGTATAAATCTGGCCACAAACACAGGAATGAGAAGTTAGAGCTGCATTTGATTGTATTTTATTAGGAAATTCCGAAGGGTGGGTTCATAACGAGTTTATATTATGAATTTATCTATCTGGAACTTAACGTAATTAGTTTTGTCACAATCATAAAAGTGCTTACTGTACATCTTTTTTTAGAAGATACTTACAAAGCAAACAATTTCTATGTATTTCATATTACCTAATAATAATAAAAGGCACAGAATACAAATAAGCATTCCCAGTGCGAGTTACACTCCTGCCCAGTACATTTTTTCCAGCGATAGCCGACTTACACTTTTGCACTGTGATCACGCCTAGTTTGACGCTTTTCTTACTGTTTCAAGATAGCTAAAAACTACTCTCGTAGAAACTAATATGTAAACCAAGAAATCTGTGACTATTCATAATAACCTATTAAAAATTTAATAAGAGTTGGATATTCCATGATAATCGACTGCATTTAACTTCAGTGTTATAGAAACCAGCCTGTAGGTATTGACTGCTCCGGAGCTAAGTCGGGAGTAACACTGCCTACAAAAAGACTGGTACCGGGTTCGATACCCGGCGGCCACTTTTATCATATGGTGAGCATTAAGTCTGGTCTAGGGTCTAGGATAAAAGTGTCGTGTATCTGTGCTTGTCATTGCCACCTGTGACACAGGGGTCGTAGTGCAGCGATACGAGTATAAAATCTTTATTTTTATTTATATACCAGCTTTTTAGCTTAAAATATACAATAGGCAATAGATATGTGACCACAATAACTAGCGCAAATAACCTTTTATTGCGGTACAATATTATGACGAAACCGATTAGCATCAACACTTGTTAGCTATTACGTAGCAGCTTTGCATTCAAGCGCTAAGTGGTAATGCAGTTTACATTAACTCAACTCACACTTAATCTTCGATAGAAGGAAATGTATGTGTAAGTTGTGACTTATTCTGGAGACAAACTTAATTTACTAGACAATAGTCAGCTGTAGGAGATATCCTTATTTGGAAAATAAAATTAACTTTAAATTTTAAATTTTTTTCTTCGGTCTTCTCTCTTTATTGATTTTTCTATTTTAAAATTTTTCGTGACTATTATAATCATAACCTATATTGCATTCGACCCTCAATGTAGCATTAAAACCCAAAAGAGAGATTTAAACTTTATTGAAAAATACAACGAGCATTGTGTCTGCCAAAGAACTTTTTTTAATGTGCGACCGTAACTCTGGGATTGTAGGTGCAATGTCTCATATGCCTGTAATTTCACCGGCAACCACACCTTTCAAACCGGAACACAGAAATGCGGTACTGCTTGACGGCAGAAATGGGTATGGTGGCAGTGCTTCCCGGACGAACTTGGCGTGAGTTCTACTACTCTTAAAAGGTAATAAAAGGTTGAAAAAAAATGTACAAGTACTCGTAATGTGTAAAATATATTATGAACGGCCTACAATATAAGAATATAAACATCCCAGACGTGCTGAGTGTTACAGTAATAATCAGGTGCTACATAACATTTCACACCTAGTATGCTCATGGTTTAATGTTGTCGTTAAAAAAATGCGTATCTGGCCAAGCGCAGTAAAGGGTTTACTCGGAAAGAAGTTTTTATTAGCAGCAACAAAATAAAATTTTACATATTATAATAACTTATTTCTCTATCTCTATCTCTAAAAATGTATTTTTTTTTCTAGAGGCACCAAAAATAGCCTAATTTGGCGTATAAAAGCTATTATATATATTTTTTTAACTAAAACTACACAACTTATTCAAATAACTTTTCGCTGAAAGCGTTTTTCTACGATAAGTTTTTAATTTATTTATCTATTGCTTAATTTCATTCATAATATTCCATCCCCTTGCTACGAGAGATCCGTACAAAAACAAATCTTTGCTGGCTTTTACTATTTTATGCTTATATAACAATTTTTATTACCGATACAGAGCAAATCTAAAAAGTAACACTTGTCTTGTTTCACTAAACTTTGGGAACGGAACCCTTAAAGTCATTTTGAAAACTGTACATATTTAGAAGACGTCTAAAAGCAGTTTTTTTAATCCCTTTTTAGTCTCACTCTCAGAGCAATATCTTATTCCAGGCAATGTTGCGACTGTCGCTTCCATGCTTGTTTAGCACCATGTTAATAGCTTTTCATTAAAATTAAAATATAATCCTGCTCTAGAATTTTTCACACACCCGAAACATTTGCATTATAGCTTGTCCGTTGTTATGCTATACCGTAAACGGGCTCTGTTTTCAGTGGCATGTGTGGCCGGCAATAAAGCGTTCCGGCAACATTGCTAGTAATGACAGCCATACGATGCAATATGTTTAGTATAACCCGGAAAAAGTACGGTTGGATACAATGATTACGGGCTTTATTTTTGGACGTATACATTTTATAGCTACCTTCTGCAAATTGCCCGGCCAGAACTGCAGTGAAAATATAGCCCTGCTCAACAGAGGCTTAAAACGTTTTAATTGCAATAACGACTTAACCTTTCGTAGTATTGAAATAAAATATGATAAAGTTATAGAACGAGCTGATGGTACACCTCGTCTTAAGTGGTAACCTCTCCCCGAAAACTAGCAATACGGCTTGGGTCCTCCTCTACTTAGGTAAAAGAAGACCCAAGTTGCATCGTAAGCGGCCCGTAAATATGAAAGGTGAAGGTGGAATCCCTTTTAATTTAACCGGCAAAACACACCTTTCCAACCGGAATACAGTAACGCGAATGCATTACTTCTTGGTGGCAAAAATAGGTATGGTGGGAGCACTTAGCATCGTACGAACTTAGCATAAGTTCTACTGCTACTAAGAGTTTACTCCGTAACATTAAAAATGCCAATTTAAAAACTTACTAGATGATGTAGCAGCTTTTGCGTTTCCTAGGAAAAGCTTGCAATTAATTGTGCAGCTTAATACTGATGTGTGAATCACTTATGCATACAAGTTTTAGCAAACATAATAATATAAGTTTTTATGATATTATCATTTCTTAGTTTGGAAATTATAGTGCTGGCGTAAGAAAGACAGTATGCAGTTTTTAATTTGAAACAAAGAATGCTAGTGTTCATTCTTGCACTGCTATTGATTCTAATTGGTTAAGTATTGAACTATCAACTAAGTTGCCTTGTTAAGTGCTGCGGAGGCATGGTGTTTTTGCTACAAATACAAAATAAATTATTTATTTATTGCTGATGGATTTGATACGTCTGATGTTGTATCCTCTATTTTTCGCGTCATTTTAGGCGTTCAAAGTTTTATAAATACCTACCTTTTTATGCAATTTCCATTCGACAAATCATTTATTTGTGTGAATCATCACATAAATCGTAATGAAATATATCGCCATAAATGTTATTAGTAAATATATCTCCATAAATGTTATTAGTAAAAGTTTAAATCCTCAAGTGATTTTCATCGTTATTGTCCTAAAATTCGATTACTCGTGACAACTCGTACAGTTGTATATATCACTTGTTGTTACTCATCTGTGTTACAGCGTATAATTTTAATTCAGCTGGCACACTTACCGACTTATCCGACGCAACTAATATGAAAAAGTCGCTCTATTGAAAATTGTGCACTACGATATAAATTTATGGCCTTATATGCGGAATAAATTAGTACGTACAGAAGACTTATTTGGAGTACAAGTAAAGGATATTGAGTTAAATATACTTATATTGTTATATTATGAACGTGTATAATATGCGTGTTATCAGTTATTCGCTAGATAAATTTTGTTTCTAGACAGAAACCTGTTTACCCGGGGCCTTGCGTGCCTACCTAGACGTATACGATAACGCACAGCTAATAACTAATAACTCCTATATAATCCTATATCCTGATATAACTAACTCTATGTGGGCCATTGTCCGTAAGTAGAGTCGTAACCCATCATGACAGAGTCGAAACATCCATACGACCAACATAACTTTAAGGTACCACTCTACAGACATTAAACGTTGCCAACTTCCCACAAAGATAATTATCCGTCAAGGGGGGTACTCGCGACAGTAAATTCCCAAGTTTTACAACTTGGAGTCTTTTTAAATGTTCGCATAAAATTGTCGCAGACGAAATGAGAACGTCCCATTTAATTAGGTAGAACCGCTATGACATCGGCTGCGTCGGCGTGGGTTACCGTCCCCCGCGCTGCTTTTACCCCACCCCTCTACGTTGTTTCGTACTACCCGCAAAGGATTTTAACGAGATTACGAGAAAATTTTATAGTTCATCTCGTGAGATTTATTTTACTGTGATTTGTATGGCATTTTTCATTCGCGAAGATTAAAAGAAATTCAATCATTAAAAGTAAGCCCGTTTATACTGCAAGATATATTTCAAGATTTTAGGGGGTTAGTGTTTCAGCTCGGGTTTTATGAAAGCGCTAAATCCAAGATAAGTTTTATTGAAAGTGACATGGCCACGCTATTTCAATTCCCGGTGGGTATATCCTGAGCGATTGTAGATTAAAATTCAATGTACAGTCGGCAATAAAATTTGAAGAACACGTAAAACAATTATAATTCCTTAACACACGCGTCAAAAGTATTTTGATCAGATGGGTGGTATACGATTTTCTCCGATATTTGTAACCATGTGGTGCTTGTTATTACGCGACACAGTCTGGTCAGCGAATTTTGATGCGTAAGTTCTTAACGTGTTATGGAACTTGTACGTGTTTATCGACTTTTGACGTTGAGTTCACCATAAAATCTTGTTTGTTTTATGTCGTTATTTCTTTTTGCCTTTGCCTTAATGTGAAATTGAGTTTCATAAATTGGTATCTATGCAAAATGCAGAACGATAAACTTCAGTTATTAAGAAAATTTTCAGTAACATAATCCATATAAAAATAAATTTACCTGGATAACAAATTGTACGTGCTTGGCGTTAAATTAAACTCATATAGCCAGACTTTACCACTTAAGCAACATTTGCAAACATTTCTGAAACTCGTTATACTTATCTAAATGCGTATTTACATTCGTATACATTTGAGCTTAGGTTACGACTTTAGGCACTTCCCTCAACTTTGTTATTTCTCCCCACGGGAGCCACTACAAGCTGGGAGCGCGAAACCGAACATCAAAGAGCTTATAAACGCACTTTATACCATAAAGCTACATTCTAACCAGAGGCGTCGCCGGCGACAAGATCAACACAACATGACTTTCTTTATGTCCACTTTTCTATCCCTCTTTCCCTAATTTACGTCAGAGAGCAGGGTCTGATAGAGGTGATTCATATGACCTTCGAAACCTCCACGCGTTTTCCATCCAAATGAAAGCGGTTCACGAACTACCCGCAGCTATTGTAAACAAGCATAATTCTGTATTCAAAATATAGTTACGCCCTGTATTCACGTTTCCGGCCCCGTATTGACGATCCGGAAAGGTCTGGCGATCCCTCGATGTCCGTGTTAAAAGTTTTTATAAACCTCGATCTTTACTATTCCCAAATTTTCTACATTTCCATTCTTGCATCAACTCATATTGTACGGGCATTTGTTCACTCGCTGTTTAATAAATTATTTTCATTGTCAACTTAGGAAACGTTTTAGCGATAAACGATACAGCTTATATCTCTAATGCGAACAAAGACCCGTTTTAACTAAACAATGAAAATGCAAAGCGACTAGGTAAGTGCGAACGTTTGCCACAATGAATTGTGACAGTATAAAAGCTTTGTTTGTAGCGAAAATGAATTTTCAAACGAAGTCAGTATCCTACGGAATAGCTTGTATAACTAGTAGGTACTACCTAGGTATTAAACTCTATTCACTGAATTTGTTCCGCAGCACAACTTTTTGTTTCGAAGCTATTTTTGCTGTGAGAAATGTTATGAAAAGATAGATATTCTCTCCTTTTGACAGGCCTTTCCCATTTCTGCGACAATAATGAGACAGTGAACGCGAAACAGCCACGCGTTTCGCCTTGCTTTTTAGACTACCGCTGTTGAAAATGCATTACCCTAAATTTCATAGTGATGCATGTACTTATCGCGTACTCCAGAACTAATCAAATGTCAGTTTATTGTTTCGACTATGTTTTTACGCTGTAGTTTTCCATTTTCGTTTTATAAATTAGATAGATTTATGTTTGTAACTCAGCGTTCACGACGCGGCTATCGACGCGCGTGGATCCACGTGCAACCTGACCGTGCTCGTACTGTAAGAATTCGCGAATTTTTGTGGCATAATAAAAACTGCATGGCTAATGGTGCCGAGAGAACCCGAAGCCAGTCACGATGCGCTCCGGGCGCAGTCCGTCATCACAACTCGCGAATTTACAAGTATTCTTCAAATATCGCCCGCAAGATCATACAAACGCTAATTTAAAAATTCGCAGCAATTTTTATTGTAAAACATTACCAACTCCGCCTTAATGTCTCGGCCAAAGCGTCTCAACTTTGCAAGTACTCTGTAGAATTTCTTTTCTAAGAAAGAATCTCATTATCGTTCATGCACTTTGTAAATGACACCTATCTTAAGTTTCCCGTTATCATCTCATTTCGCACAAAGCGTAAACAAGTGGAATAATAAACGTATCATTAAACGAAAAGGTCAACAGTTATAGCTCCAGTTTTATAAGGCGGCAATTTTCGTCGGAATCAAGCACACGTCCGAGCAATTTGAGAGGAGGTCCTGAATATTATTATCACCGCCCGTGGCCTCATTGGCTTTGAGTGGCGCGGAAGCGAACGGAAAAATCACCTCTGAATTATTCTTGTGGGACGGCGACGTCGCCGCTCAATCCACTGCAGATCGTGACTTGTGAGATATCATAACTGCCAAAGAACGAATCTTCAGCGTTTTCATCGGTGATAATGCACTTATTTTCAAATAAGCATGGCTGTTGTGATTTGAATTATGTCCTTATTTCGAGCACTACAGGTGTTCAGGCAGCGTGACTGTATAAATAAAGGATAATAATATCAATATCACCAACATTCATCTGTTGTCAGCTTATTTTCACTGTCCAGTCACGGAAAAGTCTGTTCAGTCTATAAATTGTAACACTAATTCAATTTATTATTTACATTACAAATCTAGTCATGATTAGTCTCGGTTTCCAACTGAAGCTCATAAACGAATACAGTATTTTATCATCACTTGAATAACATCGTTAAAATATTAAAGTTAACCTCAGTCAAGTGGAACGACGTAACACAGTTTTCGCAAAACCGTGGTTTAATTCAAAGGCAATAGAGCGAGCCAACTTAATTTTCAGGCTCACCGCAGTTCCCTTTGTATGTAACCTCGATGGATTAACGAACTTCTGCTCCGATTGGAGAATCAAGTAGGCCTGTCTGGTTTAAGCATAACTTTTTAAATGTTCTTCGCGTCGGCTTAAGGTTGATATTTGAGGCAAATGGTGTCTGACTTAAGTAAATTAATTGAAACATTGTATGGCTTAGGAGCAAGATACATCGCGCGGTGCGGTGACCGCGCCTGCCAAGTTGTCTGCGGAGCTTTTTATGGCGCGGCGCTGTTTTCTAAGCGAATCTGTCCAAAACCGCGTCGCGCCGCGTCCTATGTGATGTTTCCCTAGTACAGTTAATATGCATTGTTTAAAACACGTTGAATTGCATAATCTTTATTCTTTTTTATGACTAGTTGAACCAACCACACATTTTAATGGATTTTTTGGCTTTAAGCAATAAGGCTGCCCTCTGTTTCAGACTACAGGCGCTTTTAACACATTTTATGTTGATATATGTTGTATTATATAATAGTTTTCTATTTATCAATACAAAGACTTACCTTCTGTTACATTTTAGTATAAAGACTTGTTTCATTCAAAGATGACGCCTGTACGTAATTTTTAGCCTTGTTTAAAAAACAACATAATTCAGTTTAACACATCATAAATAAATTTTGTTTTATTTCGCGCACGGTCGTGTTCATGAATAAATAAATAAAAGGTAAATTAACGGTTTGATTTTTAAGTTTGTTACGCCGCCGCCGGGTGTCTAAATGCCTAGGTGCCGTCGCATAGAAACTCCGTGACCCCTTAAGCTTGATTAATGGTGGGGTTGCTACTCCGTCTGTCGAATTCTTATGTATTAATTGCCTAAAAGACAATCTTTGTTTTTGAATTTCACAAAACACGATAGCCCACTTAGCGAGGCCGTGTCGCATCGATCGTAACTTAGCACGTTTCGATACGGCTGCCATATCAGCTCGTTCTTTTTACCGCGATTTAGTGAACAGTCTGCCGGGGGACTCAGCGACGCTCACCCTGGAGAGACACTCGATTTATGCACTGCAATTTGCATTCGGATGGGCTATTTCCGATCTCCACAGTTTTTACATAAAATGTTGTAACCGGGAATCAAGCCAACACACAATGACGAAATCATCTTTGGGGCACTCGATTAATAAAGTAAATGTTTTATTATAAACCTTACCCTTGTCCGGTTTAGGTAAATACTAATTAATTTTAAGTGTTTGTGTTCTGTGTAATGTGCTATAATTATTTATGTGATTGTATTTACAAGCAAAAAATACATAAGTATCGTATCAGTTATCAGATTCCCATAGTACAAGTTATGCTTTTGTGCTAGGTGGCGATGTGCTAAATGTGCACATTGTCTCTTAATATTTATTCGCATCGTAGGGAGATTACTTTACTAGAAAATTATACTTCTAGATAACTTCCGTTAATGCATGCTCCACGTTGTTGTATCGCTGAAATAAAAGCTTCGCTTTTTAGCCACTCTTTTACCCCGCTTTGGTTTTGATGAAAAATACATCGTTTCTCCAGCTTAGCTTCGCTCTCTGGCACCTCTTGGCCGTCTCCCACATGCTTGATGGGAAGACAGTCTTACTTCATTCGGAAACGTACACACTGCGTCCAATATTTATGTCACGGACTGCCCTGGCCCGCGAGAATTGCAAACAATGCTCGAATACGCTTTAAGTAACGCCTACAATGCAGGTGATGTCACGTATTTCTCACAATATTCCATTTTAATCCGACATACTGTATTCGGTATGTCGGATTTATTTGTGCCATTTACAAAATCCACTGAAGCCAGTTTGGCCAGTTTTAACGCAGAGGGAATACAAATGAACCAGTTTTTTCAATGTAACCTTTCACCTACTCATTTAATTCAATCCATTCCCGAAAAATATCGATATAATTCTAGCTAAGTGATTACTTAACTGGGTTTAATTAGAAATAGATAAGGACAACATTGAAATTAATTTAGTTCCGGAACTAACTTTCTCGTCTTTACTTTTTATATGTAAGTATGAATTTCTACTTGACAAGAGTAATATATTTCAACGGTATGTTCAATAAATCGTATATGGAACGGTCAAAATTATTTGTCCAGTAATCCTAAAACTTAGTTCGGACGTACCGCGTCCGATTTGATTTCGAACTTGTTGCATTAAGTGTGCAGTCTTTGTTTTAGCACTTTTTAGAAAGTTTCGAACTTACGGAGTGTTCAGATTCCTAGATTAGTTGGTTCACTTTGTAGTCGGATTCTAGAAAAAGTTTTTCTGTTCGATAATCAGATTCCTTTCTTCCTGTCTTTGACTTGTTTGGAGATAAAATACTCGTAGTTGTTATTTGTTCTGTTATATTATTCTATTGTTTTATGATGATACATGATTCATCTCAAAATAAGTTCACTGCTTCTTAAAATTATAAGTATGTTGGTAAAAAAGTAAACAGCAATTCTTTAGTAAAATGGAAACATAAATGAATCGCGAAGCTAGTGTCTCTCAAAGACGACGACAATTTTGTTACTTCTCATCATTGCTGTTTCGCTTCTAGCTCAAGATTGTCTATACCTTTGTGACCAACTTGTCATTGTTGTGTGCGCTGCTCTCGGGAAACGCTGCAGGCAGTTTGTTTTACAGTTTAACGTTGTTTCCTTTTCGATCAGCAGGTACGGCAAACGTCTGCTTTGAGCCTCTGTTCCTCCCAACCGTTCGATTTTTCAATATAGTCCGTAGCGACCCGCATATATGCCTATATTATATACTAATATACGAATTATACTTGTTTGGGAAACGGTATTATTTTTCAGTACAAACAGCCTGATTTAGTTGAACATAAATATATGCGTAAAGGTGATAATGGCATATCTTTTACGATAACGTACCTGCCCTTTTACCTATATATAGACTGCCGTATAACTTCAGTTCCAATTACTCTTCGGAATCGGTGTCCACTGTAATTGGATTGGGCTGGCGACAGAAGTTGTTGGCATTTTAATTGTGCTATTGTGAGGACGGACATCGGCCGCCGTCCGCTACGACACTGTTCGCGCTAGACAAATCACTTTTTACATCACATTCGCGCACTACTAAAAATAAATGGAAGCTGGGCAGGGACGGTCTAAAATACGGCGTATACGTCGTTGATAAGAATTCCAATAAACTCATTATCAACGAAAAAATATTTCTATCAAAATAAAGACGCTTTTTTCTCGATAGAATATACATTTTCCCACGATTGCAATAGAAAACCGAACGCCAAGAGAACGAGGCCGCCAAAGCGTCAAAGTATTTTCACAAAAGACACGAGAGCGTTGTTTTGGGAAACCGAGCCACTAATGGAATGGCTGACACGTATTTTTGATTCGTTTTCGAAGAAATTAGAGTAGCGCCTTGAAATCTAAATGCTTAGGATTTTTTATCCAGCAACGGAAAAGGAACATATCGCAAACCAAAATAACTTTGGAATTTCATTTAGAAAAACACGAGTGGTTACTCGTGAAATTAAAATAAGTGAATAGTGTAATAGGATTTTTCGGTAATCCGAAAAAGTTCATAATTTTTTATTAGTTAAAAAAAATTGAAATCAATGGCTCAAATTGAAATTCAGACACGGTTCTTCGTTAAACAATAGGTATTCTTTGTTGCGCGTTAGCTTTATTATTCGCTACGAAAGCATTGTCGGCGCGACGCGGCCGCATCGGAATATTTTATACAAATTTTAGAAACAAGAACAAGGTTCGAGTGACAGGTACACTTATTTTTGTTGCTTATTTTTGCTTAGTAAAGTTTTATCGGATACCAATCGCGGGCGCGGCGTGTCGTAGGAATGAATAAAATATACATTTCTGCGTTTAGTTCGCCCGCTCGCCTCCGAATGGGAAGTTTGGCCGCTTTAATGGAGTTCAGAAGTTAGGCATTCGTTTCTATTATGGCTTGGGAATTGTTTGTTTTCTTTGATTTAAATATCACGGACCGGTTGGCTGGCATCAAATCTTATTTGTCAATCAATGTTTGCTTTGAGTGGAGATTATCTTTATTCGATGTCCTTTACCGAGTTCTGGATTTCGCGCCAGTAATTAAATAACAAGTAAAAAAAATAAATGATCTTATTTCAGAATTAGTTACATTTGTCGTGTTTAGTCGCTAACACGGTCAAAGGCGTCTGTCTGTCATGCCTTGTTTTATTTTATTTCGTTGGATTTTTCTCGGCCCTAACTCACTTTTATATTTGAATTCTTTCCTCCTATTCTACGAAAAGGTATCGAATGCTTCGCCTTTGTATCACTTTTTGTGCTTGTCCATACTTTATTTTGATATAAGAATTATTTATAACGTCGCATATTCTCTGAACGTGAATTGTACACATTTGTTAATGCATCAACCATAAATTTAATTTTCGTGAAAACTGTTAAAGTAGTTTTAAAGAGTTTTGCATTTGTAAATATTGAAATTCCAAAATGTTTGATTACATTACATTTCATTCATTAAAAATATAATATAATGATATTTTATGCAAATACACAAAACGGCTACGAGATTATTTAAATTTGAAAAATACAGTGTCAAAAAACGTTAATTGTCTTCCCAAAAATACGCCCGAACAGGGACTTGAACCCTGGACCCTTGGATTAAAAGTCCAATGCTCTACCGACTGAGCTATCCGGGCCGTAAGCAGTACATTAAAACAACGCAAATAGTTGTGGATAAATATGATATACCTTCAAAATTAAGTCGTTTGTCACTGCCCCTTCTAATTAATTACATTCAGTCAGTCAAAATATTGATTCTTCTACAATTTTCACGGTCACCCATGATATCTCGTTATAAATATATTAAGCTTTAAGACGGCTCCATGGTGAGCCCAAGGAATAGTTGACACATATCTGAATAACCGTTATTCTCCTTCTTCGTTGTTTGGGTTGGCGTAAACCAAAAAGATAATTTTCTTTCTGAATTCTCTAACTATACAGGGTTACAGGAAAAGTCGTGCTAGATCCGTTAAGGGCGTGGAGTACCCATCATTTCTGACTTATTTCACTATGAAACACCCTACCCTAAACTTAACCCTTTTCGAGATATTCGACTTTTAATTTTTTATTGAATAATGCCGATTTTTAGGCTACGAAATTTATTTTTGTTTATTTTGTGTATCTTATTATTATTATTATTGCATTTTTACATGTGTAATAAGATGCTTTAGGACATCAATCATTAAAATAGTGCATAAGTTAATTGAATAGACCGTAGTAGACAAGTGAAAGTAAAAAAATAAAAAATATATTAGCAAGCTTATTTTTCTCTAAGGGATATCTAAAAAAAATATTATGACACTTGTTCGGCAGATATTTTTTAAAATATCTACGTTTCATCAGCTATCTAACGAGGTATAATAATCTAGGGTTTTATTCAAATGCATTGGAAAAAAATTAGTTTCATAGGCGACAGTGGAGAAGAAAATTTATACTTAGCCCTAAAAAGTAAAATAAAACATTAGGTATGCATGAAATGTCATTTATTAAAGGTTTTCACACAACTTTTTCTTATTCTACAGTTCATGTTCAACATGGCCGCCTCTATTTCTGAAACATTGTCGCATCCTTCTACGGAGACCAGTCTTCACTACTCCAGTGGTCAACGTGGTCCTCATTTTATTTGCTGCATCCACAATCCTTTCTCTTAAGTCTTCCACAGACAAAACTGGATTCGGCTCGCTGTACACAAGACTTTTCATGCACCCCCATACATGAAAATCCATGGGAGTTAGGTCCGGACTTCTTGCTGGCCATGGCAACGGCCCACCTCGTCCTATCCATTTGTTTGGATAATTTGTGTCCAGCCAGTCTCTGACACTTCTCCTGAAATGGGCAGGGCAGCCATCGTGTTGGAACCACATGTCCCTGATCAGGTTGAGTGGCAGATCATCCAGCAAATCACTCAAGTCTGCTCTCAGGAAATTTTCGTAGCTTTCCCCATTTAGATTATCCGGGAGAAAGTAAGGTCCAATCAAATGATTAGAGATAATGCCCATCCACACATTCACGCTGAATCTTCGTTGGGACCCTTTCACTCTTTTCTTATTGGGATTCCTTAGTTCTTTTGGGGCCCAGTAATGGACGTTGTGATAGTTGGTTATGCCATCTTTATCAAATTTGGACTCATCCGTCCACAAGATATTTCTTAGAAAATCTGGGTCTTTCTCTACTTTTTTCCACGAAATGTAATACAAACCCTAGATTGTTAGACCTCGTTAGATAGCTGATGAAACGTAGATATTTTAAAAAATATCTGCCGAACAAGTGTCATAATATTTTTTTTAGATATCCCTTAGAGAAAAATAAGCTTGCTAATATATTTTTTATTTTTTTACTTTCACTTGTCTACTACGGTCTATTCAATTAACTTATGCACTATTTTAATGATTGATGTCCTAAAGCATCTTATTACACATGTAAAAATGCAATAATAATAATAATAAGATACACAAAATAAACAAAAATAAATTTCGTAGCCTAAAAATCGGCATTATTCAATAAAAAATTAAAAGTCGAATATCTCGAAAAGGGTTAAGTTTAGGGTAGGGTGTTTCATAGTGAAATAAGTCAGAAATGATGGGTACTCCACGCCCTTAACGGATCTAGCACGACTTTTCCTGTAACCCTGTATAGTATATAATAACTGGTATTTTTTTTTATAAATATCCGAATTTCAACGATTTTACATTGTTATCGAAACAGTTTAAAAATTCAATCATAGGTAAATTAAATCTCAGGTTTGCTAATTGCCATTGTTTTCACTAATAGCTCTAAAATTCCCAATCGGACGAAACCCAAACCAAGCGGTCCATGAAAACTGTAACTGTTTCGAGTGAAACAAGAAATAACAGTTACGGTTTATTTTCCGGAAAAACTTTCCAAATTACACCGCAGGGAAATAATTTGGTTTATTGTTTAAGTTCTGCGGCAGATATTTTCTACAAAATAGCAAACAAAAACTGTAATCAGTCACACTTTGGTGGCAATTTCGATTGATTTTAGAAAGTGAACGCTGCGTTATTAACGCTCGTTGCTTTTTCGTAGCTACAATTTAAATTAGACGGCTTGACATTTTTAAAGAAATAAACTTTTGTTTCATTATACTGTTTTTTACGAAATTAGCGGTTGGTGCGTTCGCTTTATAACCTGAATAAATAATGAGGTTTTATTTTGTCCATTCCAAAGTTTTTGACATCGCAGACTTCCATGTTGTGTGTTATTCTAATTTTCCTTCGCCCAGGACAAATATTTATTTGATTCTACTACTTACTAAATTATGATACAGTATCACATAACGATGTATTTTCTGTGTTTGGCAGTTCCAGTCAACAGTTGTAAATATCAGTATTACTAACTTCATTATTTCAATCAAAATGTATCGATATAATATGCTATAATTTAATTAAAAAGAAAATAAATGTATAGAGTGTATGGTATGTATGTATAATAACTTAACGGAATAAATTACTTAGCTTATTAAATGCCAACAAATTTTCTCATAGCAATGACAATAATCGCGCCTTTCCCCTTAATACGAATATAGTGTGTACATTGTTTTTTTCCTCTGTTACAGTAGACATAATAAGCTTACCGAAGCGTATCTCTCTAAGAAGTTTTTGAAATATTAAAATAGCCCATTTTATAGCGAATATGCTACTTGTTGTAACGAAACTATAATGTGAAAATACTATATGCCCATTTCAACGCTGGCTTGCTCCAAGATATGACTGATGGAAATTTTTGTGACTGTTAATTCACCGTTCGCCTATAAATAAAAAATAAGTAATAATAATGGTGGACATTTCACACAGCGCCATCTAGCCCCAAAGTAAGCTAAGCATAGCTTGTATCATGGGAAACAGACAACTGATATAATACTTATATACTATTTTTTGTAAATACATACATATAATGCATATTAACAACCAGACACAGGACAAACATCTATATTCGTCACATAAATATTTGTCCTGGGTGGGAATAGAACTACGACCTACAGCGCAGAAGGCATCGTTACTACGAACTGAGCTATAAGGCCAGTCAACGCACCGTTACTCGTACACAACTGCGTTATGGTCTGACGACAGAAATAGGTCTTTAGTAAAGAGATAGTCCTCTGTAGTATGTCTTTACCACAGCCCTCAACTAACTCTGAAAAGCATTTCTAGCTTCTTGAAATCTTACTAGCGAAATATGTCCAGGAAGCAATCTGTAAGCATAGTTTTCGGATCTTTTACTAGAGCAGTCCCGCTTCGATATAATTATATTCCTTGGTCATGCAGAGGTGTACAGTTATGGGTAATTTCGGTGGCTTTTTGTCACTAATGTTTGTTTTCTATTACACATTCGAAAAAAATTACAGCTTTTCTCGCGTGCTCTTTTACATTACAATGAACGCAATTATGCGACATCAATCTTGGAGTTCTTTGTATTCACCAAAAAATAATGATGTTCGCTATAGAAAGTATCGTTGTAAGAAATATCTTTCCCATTTCAACGAATCCCTTATACATATATATAAATTAACGTCGTTTGTAAGACATTACTTTTATTTCGAACTTTTAAACCTTTTTGTTTTATACGAGTATAATTAGATTCTGTTAGAAAATTGCTATCAAAGTGCAAAAACTATGGATCAAGCCATCAATATCATTCTTATTGTTTTATAACAGGACATAGCGTGATAACAACTCTAAACGCCCAAATTATTTATACAAGCAGGTATTAGCAGGTATTTAGACGTTTTTTGTTACATACAAGGCATATTGGCTTATACTTCCGCTCATAAATTGGTATATTCAACGTATCCATTTATAAATCGAGACTACTGGCGACTGGGACCACTTCGAAACCGGGACTGCAGACCCAGTGGCCCTATATATATGCGATTACTATTCTTCAGGCAACTGGAACTACTCGCAAAAAGACCAAAAATATATTGTTAATTTTGAGTTCTAGTACAGTTAGAAAGAAAAGTATTTTTAATACAAATCACTTTCTTGATTGAATAAAACTATTAATTTATGTGAGGAATAAATCGTCGAACGTTATTTAAGTGATCTCGTCAACTTTGTAAATAATATTTCAGTTCATTTTAATAACAAAAACAAATGTTTTATTGGTAAAATTTATTGTCATTTTGTGTAAGTCGGGGAAACGTGCAAGTAGAGCGATATGAGTGGAAGCACGTTTGAACGAATATTATAACGAATGATAGTAGATGAAGGGCAGCACTTCCAAATCGAGAGGCGGAGCTCTATAAAAGTGCATCTCGTCGGCGTTCAATTAATTTAGTCAAGCATATTGATTAAATGTCAGGTACCCAATTAAATTATCGACATTGCCGATCTCGAATGCAACTCGGATGCATTGTGGCCTTAGCGTTGGGAAAGTGAAGTGACACAAGATTTAAGACCGAACTTGATCTCCAATCTTCAACTAAAGTGCACTTGCAGTTGCAGCTTTATTTAAACATTAATTTTAGGTAATTGATTAGTAATAAAGATAACTGTGAATTTCATACTTTGTTACCTTAATGTATTTCCGGCATTTCGACTTTCGTATTGAGCCCATTTTTTACGTGTGTCTTTTTTTTATCATGCTGTAGTTATAAAATTAGTCCCTACGCTCGTATGATTCTCTGGCCTAGAGTTATTAAACTTAGCGATAGGATATTGACTAAACGATTTGCATAGGCCCCTTTACACAGTAATCGTTATAAAAAACAGATCTACCGTTTATGAAATGATCAAAAAGCAGATCCAATTTATATATTCTTAGAAGATCAACACTTCATCACTAAACATAATTGTAGGAGGCCGCGATTACAATTCAAACTTGGATTTATGCACATCCCTGAATCTGATTGCAAAGCTGAGTACACAAAACGAACGAGCAAGAGAGGAACCTCCTTAATCCTTACGGCTTTTAAAGGCACGTCTTTGTTATACTCGTTCTTCCTAAAAATACTTTACTTTGTGGAATAGCATGCTAGGTGCTAGGAGTCAACCCTGTTGTTGAAATTAACAGACTGCTCACAGGATTTCCAACATGATTTCACGGCTGCCATAGCTGAGACTTATATACAGGGTGTGGCGTAATGAGTGGATAATAGGGTACCTGCGGGTAGGGGCCATTGTGGCGGTTCAGAAAAATATTTGTTATGCTCAGTAAAAGTGCCTCGGTTTTCGAGATATTCGACATTTTCGAAATTTAAGAAATATTTCACCCTTCGTCACTATTTTTGGCGCCCAGACTGCAAATGAAATTTTTTTTTCTATCTGTTTTTTGGATAGTATTCTTGGATAGATGTGCTATCGAATGGAAACTATTATTTTTATAACACAAGCACAGTTATGTTTTTAAAATAAGATTTCACTAAAATTTTACTTGCTTTCGTTTGTTTTCCTGACCTTTACCCTTCTGTGGTGTAAAAAAAATGTATGGTCACTTGAATGCCAACGTTTAAAAAAATTAGCCTTTTTCATCGAGATTCCGAAATGGTATATTACATGGTATTTCCACAAGTTGATTCAAAATTAATTCCTATTAAAATGGGTAGAGCTAATTATTATAAAATTACAAATAGTACTAAAATTTACTTCATTACTTAAAATCACCTAAAAACATTAGTTTAAAATTCGGTAATGAAATAAAACGAAACAATAAATTTTAAATGCATTTCATTTATTAAATTTACTATCACAAAAGGTGTTCGAAAAGTCCACCACGTGCTCTGATGCATGCTCTGCACCTTTTGATAAAAGATCTTTTAATCCTGTTCGCAAATCTTTGCTCTGTGATTTTCTGAGCAGCTAATCGCACACGCTCCCGTAGCTGGTCCACTGTATTAATCCACGTATCACCTATTTCAAAAATTCATTGAGTGCAGGATGATGAAAGCTATAATTTTGGTTGCTTCGACACGTCTGTATTTTTAATAGTATTTTGGGATGTCACTACTTCAATTACGGGTTGTGTGAAACGGTACAGAAAACATAATAACAAAAAAAAATCACCTTACTTCTACTATGCATGAATCTGTGACACGTGCATACGTTATCTTTAAGAGCAGTAGAACTCTCGCCAAGTTCGTCTGGGGAAGTACTGCCACCATGCCCATTTCCGCTGCCATGCAGTAACGCGTTCGCGTTACTGTGTTCCGGTTTGAAAGGTGTGGTTGCCGGTGAAATTACAGGCACAAGAGACATTCCACCTAAACGTCTAGAGGTTACGGGCGCATACGATGCGACTTGGGTCTTGTCGTACCTAGTAAGGGAAGACCCAAGTCGCATCGGTTGTTATGGGCAGAGATTACCACTTAACACCAGGTGGGCCGTCGGCTCGTTCCGTAACTGTATCACATAAAAAAAAAAAAAACTTAACTCTCGTCTCCTCGCGTGACATGTCTTCAAACCGTTTCACACGGCAAGTGTTATGTATATTTAAATGTTTAGGTATCCTCCTTTTAAACATCTTAAGATGATAATCACAATCTCTTAATACAATAAATGAAAACTAACGTTTTCTCGTCTGTGTGTCTTTATCAAGGATACACGATATTTCTGATACCCAAGTTATCCGCCATACTATATAAACATCCCTGTTTTTGTGGTTCCCTTTAGATAACAATGAATTTTAATATGATTTTGCTGTCTGCAGAAGTCTTTATCAACTCGATAAAACTCAACTACACCTCACCGGTTGGAACCAACTGAACGTGGCTAATTATATGTATAGCTTTAATCTAAAGCGATAGAAATCATTTCACATCAGCAAATGGTCCCAGGTTCTGCGAGCGACACAGGCTTGGAAGTGAAAAGGTAGTTTTATCGTCAGTGGAAGAAGTCAATAAGGGCTATCGCTAGCAGGATGGATCACTCACGAGAAAAAAAAAACGCGCTTTGTTTAACGGTTGACAGTAAAATTGTACACCTATTTGATACGAGAAGGGTGCAGAACAAGATTATACACTTGTTGTGGTGGAATAATGAAAGCTACAATTTAAAATGCAAATCGGCAGCTCTTCGTTGTGTATTTTTTTCATTCCTTTAAGTAATTTCTTTTTGTTTCACCTATAAATTACTGTCAGTCCATTTATTGTTTACCCTGGATCACTGTTTCTTATTACTTAAAAATTATAATACAGCGGTTACGTAGTAGACAAATTACTAATAAGTATTACCTGTAAATAACTCACACTTATCAGTCAGGTCTTTTTCAGACCGGTTAACTTGACGGTATTATTCTTGTTTTTTCCAAAGCGACTAGAAGTTGTTTGAGCCTATTTTTAAAATTAATATGGTAAACATAAACATATAAATATGGTAAACTAAGGTCGCGTAGGTGAGAAGTTAATTCGATTGTTAATTTATTTCTTTACCTACTTACGCGACCTTAGTTGCGCCACAATTATGAGCAGATGCCTAACTCCAATAAAATGCCTCTCAGTCGCTTCCTTGATGAGTTCCCCTGCTGCCCTACCTACGCATTTAATAATAATAAAAACTTTTTGCGTTAGCATAAAATGTAGGGCAAGAAACTAAATGACAAATAACATTCACTAAGCTATCTCCATAGTAGTGACTGGATTAGGAGAAATTGAGTTACAGTGGTTCTCATTTTTATATGAACTTGACGTTTATCTTATTACTTCCATGATCAGTGATGGAACTACAAAAAGTCATATGAATTTCGACATTATGTCAGTGTTCTGTAGTTAAAAATATTTAATTTTGATAACCTAACCAATACAAACTTTTACTCTAATGTAAACATTATTAAAAATTAAAAAACATTATCACATAAGTTTATTAAAAAGACGACGTAATGAACGCATGGCCTAAAGATTTATTACATATTATGCAAACCTTTAGTCCTAGAACCTTGAACAAAAGTAAGTCAACTTTTAACAAATGAGTGACAAGACATACTAAGGTCCATTTAACTTATTGCGAACGAAATTCGCCGGTGGTAAGGCTAAGGATTGGATGGTTTATATCACAGCATTCATGATTGAGTAAACTGCGTACCGTCTCACTTCTAAACCGAAACCTTTTTTAGTAATCTTAATCCTCCACGGTTCTTACCGAAACATGGACCGAGATAATTTATCGGTCATAAATGTTGCCATACTAAAATATTTACCAGTTTTTATCATAGATCACAGACAGTATGAATGGTCGCATATATCAGCACCTTCGATGAGTAAAGCCTCTTATAATTATGAACATGAAACGGTCGGCGACTTTATTCGTCTACTCTGTCGCGTTATTTGTCATCATTTCAATAAATACGGAGCTTACGATAAAAATATTGTCGACAATTTTGATGTGAAGTCCCCATACGGAATTAACGTTAATATCTATTTCTCTTATTTCGATGAAATAGTTACAACCGCTGTGTCGTAATTTTTAAAGTTGAAAGCGCCGCCTGTTTTAAATAATTACTTATTTGAATTTTATTATTTTAATCAAAGTTCTGGGATTACTGACTTACTTACGCTTTTGGATGATAACTTACTGATATAATGATTAATAATTAGGCATTTACTAGAACTTAGTATAAGGTGAGAATTAAAATGGAGTAATTTTTTTATACTTATTCTGCTTTTTCATTATTTTTAATCACAGTACTAAAACACTGACTTTAAACGAATATTTCCGGAACAGTAAATTTAGCCCGGTCAGAAATCGCTCATGCACCTGCTGTGTCACATTTGGTAGTTTGCGGAGTAAGTTTGAGAAAAATAATAATCAATTTTCTTTCCTAGGTTTATTTATCCCACAGTAAATGTCTCACGCAATACATATTCGCCGGGTACAATTACCGAGCACATTCAAACATTTTACGTCTTTAGTCACCCGGCAGATTGCTTTGGAAGTGCCACCATCTTGAGCCCTTTGAGAAGCGTCTCGTTATCTCGATTTAACTGTCTTGACACATACAAATTTTATTTGCTTCCACTGCGTTGCAGCCTTTGTGAGCAAATTTTATTATTGCGAAATTAGCCGTCCGGGCCTTATTGTAAGCGAAATCCAATTACGTCTGAACGCTTTAACGCTCGCATTCGGAATCGGATTCCTTTCAATGTGTCGTATTCACTTGTTATCGCATGTAAGCCCGTTTGCAAATACCGTAATAGGCAATCAAAAATTACGTTCGATCATTCCTCTAACTTTATTCAACAATAAGCTCTAATGAGGTTCAATAGAAACTTTAAAAAGCTTTAATTGTTTAAAAAACTATATGCAATTTATTAAAAATATATTTATTACAGCATCCTGATTATCAAATGGCAAATTATTCAAGTTATCACTGATGCGCGAGCGAGCTATCAACTGCACTCAACCATTCCAATAATACTAAAGTATATCGGGTGTCAAAACTACGCAATAGACTACATACCTTAATATCAAGTGAATATGTTTGAATTTCCGTTGTATTGCTTGGAATGTCTTCGATTATACGCTTACTGGATCGGACATCACTTGTCTCGGAACTGCAAACCGGCTCCGGAGTCCGAGATAAAGCAGCAGTGGATGTGTCATTGCACATTAAGATTGTTTTGTTGAAGGAATAATTTAAATGGCAGTAGTTTTATTACTCTTTTGTTTTAAGTACTACTTTGTCATTAATTGTAGGGGATAAGTGCATCGTAGAACTTTTTATTCGTCTATGAAATGGATTTTATTTTATCCACGTCATTATCCGTTAATGCTCCGAGAACTCCCACTGATACGAAACCGTAGTAGTAATTGTGCTACCATTGGAGTTGAAAAAATACACATCCTCTTCAACGAATTCCGGTTGTTATATAAATAACAATAATAATATAATACCACTTAACGCCAGGTGGGCCGTAGGCTCTTTCCGTAACTGATCACTTAAAAAAAACTACTTTCATACGCATTTATTTTAACATTACAGGCAGACACTTCAGTTTTATTTATTTGTATTGCTTGATTTTGGTTAGAAACTTTACTTAAACATCTGCCGAAGAACAGTCGTCGATAAGTCGCCAACACAATTGTAACGGTTATAATATAATTTTTCACTTTGAAATATCCGTGTGAAGGAAGTTTATCGATGTGTTAAATGTAGGTTCCATATTTAAATATAATAGCGAAAGCTTAGTATAACGTGCATCCCTATGTAAAGGTGTAAAGGTTGAATATCTCATAGCAATTTCGGCAGTCATCCGTACATATCGATACTTATAGCAATTTTCACGTCACTGTGCACTTTGTCATTATGCATCAGAATCGTGACGCCTCGAGACAACTCGCAATTATAATGTATGTTAAAGAAATTCTTTCTTGGCACGCACAGGAAGTGCTGTGCAGTAGTTTTACTCTATCTAATCAAAATGAATAAAATAAAATTCGTGGTAATAAACAAGATTGTCTACTCTGGCTACAAATAAATGCACTACAATTTAACTTTACAATAATCTCAGATTTGCAGAAAAATTAAGTAAAGACAAAAATTTAAAAATAAATGTACAAGAAGTTCAGGAAAATGTCACGGTCCAGTATCATTCAAAAGTTTTAGTATTTCATTTTTATCAATGAGCCCCGCGAACATACCGTAGATTCCGATAGGTTCGACTCCGTGGACGTCGCAATTCCCCAAGTTCACATTATTATAACGAGGTGGCGGCACCTCAGTAATGTTCAAAGGAATATATGCCCACGGCCTTTACTATAGCAGTCATTTTGGCTTAATAATCGAGATCGTGGCATGCGATAACAAGCCGCTGATAGCTGAACCCGTATTTTATTTATATATCAGGTTCGCCTCTTTTTCAATAACGCTTTTTCTCCTTCTACAGAAATTTTACTCTTTTATGGCATGAGGGCTATGCTTGTTATTTACCAAAGTAATTATCCAGGCAGTATGCTGAATATTCAGACGACAAATTGACAATCGGGGTGTTAAAAGTTCCCGCCGCGCGCCGTATGCCGTGTGCCGTATAGCCATTATGCGCGAAAACGCTCGTAATGGATAATATTTTTATTTTTAATTGCCATGCCATTGAAAACGATTCCTTTCATTAAAAACCATACTAAAGTTATTTATATTAATTGGGTATCATACCATGTAGAAACATGATAAAATTGTGCAAATTATCTGACGGCTATCTAACATGAAATGAAAATAATTTCATCTCTCTCCTACTTCAGTTTTCATTTCGATGAATTTTTACCTTGTAGATTTATACCTGTTCTCTTTTGGACTCTTTTAAACCTAAAGTTATTTTAAAACATTTTCACAAAGAAACGTACGCTCGCGCTCCGTTGGTACTTTCCATGGGAATCTTTTTATTCGCCCTCATCATGTTTTAATTGCGGAAGTTGAAGATAGACGGAACGTGCTAAAGTATAATTTAAATATAACTACATTTCTGTAAAAATCCTGTGATCGGTGAGCGTGTGTAATTCTACCGTTTTGTATAAAGTGTTGTCAAAGTTGCGTCGGGGGACCTCACCCTTGGGTGTGGGTCCGTGCGCCGCGGTTGCCTGGCTTCATTAAGGAGCCAGTCGCGATGTCATTGTTAGCGTTTCTAATTCACGTGTCCAGTGCACGCGCCACCTTACACCCCGGACACTGCTGGCAAATCTCGCTGGAGAATTAACGCCACAATTTTATCCTTTTTTTTTCTCTTTCTGCGATTCGCTTCCATTTTATTTATTTTACGCTTCGATCGCGTCGCGGCGCTTATTAAGCGCTGTAATTTTTATATATTTTTTAAGTATTTTGGCATAAACTTTTGTGATTCCTCTCTTGTTTTAACGTGAAATTGATGTAACTCCGTTAAGTTTTGCCAGTTACTGTATTGATTATTATTAAAGTTCGCCGAAACTGGGGAGGCGAAATCTCACGAGAAAGTCAAGGAACGTCCAAAACACAGTTCACGTCCGTTGTTTAGATAGAGGTGAACGCAACAAAAAAGTTAATTGTTTTGATTGCCAATACACAAACACGCCCGGCGTCCGTCAGTCGTGAGTTATCGCGTCAGAAAAGCGTCTGATCTTAATTAGTTTTCACGTCTAAGACGGTGCCCGCGCCGCGCGCCGGCGCCTAGTGTGATACGATCGCCCCCTTGGTACAATTTGTTTGCCTTTGGCACTTGTTCATGACGTGACACAATAAACGTACGTTTTTATTTTCACATGTTTTATTTTGGATGTTACTCTGTGATGTATGGTGATTGGCTCCCCTGTCCCGGCGGCGGCCGTGTATCTTATTGATCGTGATAATTCTCCAGTGCGTTGTGCGAGAAAACAAAATTTGTACAATTCTTTTTCGTTTGACGTTTGAAACGTCCATTGATTTGTTAGATTTGTTTTAAAACGAATATAATAATATTGAGATGGCGATTAATTTAATAAAAAAATGTAATTGCGTCATTTTAATCAAAACAATATGTATGAATTTTTAACGGTAAATTATATTCCATTGTTAAAAGCGATAACACATCCTGGCTTGTGAGACGTAACTGGATTTCGTTGAATCGCCGATTCGGTTGATTATGATTGTTGGTTTGTTCGTCGGTGTTATGCGACGGTTGCGTCCAATTTAATATTTACTGCTTGTCAAATATTGCTTCGGTTCCCTGCACGCCTCCGACGCGGTTTTCGCTCATTACTTTTATATACGTGCCGCTTGTTGGAATGCGTTTTACGACTGCAATTTGCCCAAAATATTGACTCGTTATAATTGCGATATAACGAGGGCTTTAGTGTTTACATAAATCAGTTATGTGACTAATGTTCGTATATCATTCGTGTATATTTAACAGAGCATTGCTTAAAAATAATGGGAGTGAATGATTATTTTTGCATAGCCTTAAAACATGCAGTGAAATTGAAACGATATTTTATTTGATTTTTATGTTTAGGTATAGTAACAGATAAAGAACCAAGAGAAAAGTTATTTTCTAAGTTTACGTATAGGTACATATCATTAATTTGCTATCTACTTACAGCCATACACAGTCAACATAACGAGTTCAGTTCTTAAATAATATTAATGAAAAGTAAAATTGATTATACATATAAAAAATACAAAATGAATGTAGAAAGAAGATAAGTCAATTATTTTAAAATATTTTGAAGAAAAGCTTATTTAAACGAAGCTAATGATAAACCAAAGATAATAACATCGACATTTAAAATTTCATTATAATAATTGCTCATATGATGCAGAGGATTATTGTGTGAAACATATTGTTAGTAATTGGTACTAAAAATGAGGTATGGTGAAAAATTAGCAACGAGTTGGCGTTTCAATAAAAAATTTGGTCAATAAATCGCTTCCAAACTCATAGTCAAGAATTTTTTACAACAAACGAAGATCAGTGATACGTCTTCTATCCTTGAGACTAGTCAATCCTAAATGTTCCCGTCTACTCTGATATTCAGATAAGGATCGTCTCAAAGCAATGCTGCTCAAACAACGTAGGAACTTAGCTTGAATAGCTTCAATTCCGTTATTGTGTAAAGCGTAGTAGGGTGACCAAATGGCTGAACAATTGTAAGCAGATGTAGAGAAGGATGAATGACTCAGGATTCTTGAATGGTTTAGCAGTGCGCAAAATAAAGCCTAGCATTTGACCTGCTTTATTAATGATTTTCTCTTAATGAGCCCTAAGAGATAGATCGGTGTCAAATGTTTATTTATTTATTTATTGAATGAACACCAACATAACATACATAAACACATTAAATTGAGAGCTGAAGTATGAAAAGATACATGGTAAATGTTGTTACAACTATTGGTGAAGACTTCTTAGTTCACTTTATGTTCGGTCTAAACATTTGAATAAACATTTTAATAAATAATTATTGGAATACAGTTGGTTTGGGTTTTGTAAATGTAAAAACCTGTCATTTTATTCCTCCATCTGTTATAAGTTTAACTTTAATTGTGACAATTATTAAGTAGACTACAGATAAAGCTACTCTGAAAGTGACTTATGGAAATATAAACACACTTCATATCCTACAACATCGGAACATAGTCATTGGTGCTTGCCTTGTCCAATACAAAGGTACCGGATTTTTGGCAAAAAATATTATTGCATATTTGAGATCTGACCTCAAGTAAACGACAAAAGGGTATGTTCACACGAGACACTGTAACATCCAGGCCATCGATAAACAGACGCAGACGCGGCCGTGGTAAATTGAAGTCCGACCAAGTGTGAAATGACTACGGTCCGACTTCCTGTCACAGCGATGAGACGGCAACGTAGCCAATACTGCGCTTAAACGATCAGCGTTATTGGGATTTCACCCTGACCTTTTCAATTGTATAGACCATTGTAATAAAAATCAATTAAATTAAACCAATTACTGATATATTTTACTGTACTACTTTACTGGAATTTAATTAGTTATATAATAATCCGCTCGGACTTGCCGGTAATTTCTTTGGTATAATATATATATTGGGGAATTAATTACTGAAAGAAAGTTTTGGCTGAGTTATTCGTGAGAAAACAATGGCAGCGTCAAGCTCAACCCTCTTCCCGTCTAAGTTCCCACGGCAGTGTAACCCACAAGGTGAAAACTGGCTCACTGAGGCTCACCACTTCGGGGATAAAGACGTGACTCTATGTATGTGTGTGTTAGGCTCAGATTAAACGTACGCATACTTTGGGGGGCCAAGTGGCTCGCGTCTGTATGCGATTACCCTTTGAATCCATCAAAAGGAGCAACCCAAAGTAGCAGTAGAACTTGTGCTAAGTTCACCCGGAGAATTTCTATTATATACGCGTAGATGGATGTATGCTGTACGATTCAGTTTTTAGGAATTAATAGTTATATTGAAAAATGTAATATTCAAAATATTCCTAAAAATCACAATACATTTTTTGCAATATAAACAGAGTTGCGTACATAGTAATCATGTTAACTTACGAAAAAAGCATCCGCAAACACCACTATTAAAGCATGGACTATCATAACGTACATTTATGAGATTCGTTTTGAAGTAAGTTTACCAGCTTCCCTTGTATCCCACAGAAAATTTAATATAATTATATTTTCAATTTATCAATGAATCACTAAAAGTTATTTTAATGATTTAACTTCTGAAACACTCGACCCGGTTAGAGTAAGTCTTGAACGTTACATAGCTACCGCAAAAACGTGACTCACTTTACAAAGTGAAGTTCTAATAACGCCATCAAAATTGAATGGGCTGTGAAATCGCGGCAAACTTTTCCGAATGACGTAATGAGAGTGGCAATTTGTTTTTCCTTACAAATGGGGCGTTCTCACCTGGCTGGAGCAACAGATGTGGTTTGGTGTAAGTTAAAAGAGAAAAACTTATAATGCAGCTTTCTTTTCGAATTAACTACTTAGTGGTATGCGCCATATTGAAAATTTATGACCATTCATTTGATTGGTATTTTATTCACGTAGATTTTGGGGACAAAATTACCAAACTTTATATAATAACTTTTCAAATTATGTAATTTTTATAAGAATAGTATTGTATGGCCATGTATTATATGGCCATCTTTAATTTCGCAACAGTTATTACTTATTGAATTTTGTTCCTTTTCTAGACATCCACAACAAAGTGAATTCTGGACCTGGTGATAATATATGCACTTACGTAAAAAATTGTTAACAAACATTCACTCAGAAGATTAAGTATCGTATTACTTTAAATAATCCTGTATCACACATTTTTGGTTTGAATTAAAAAAATATTATACACACTGATCTAAACTGATCCAACTCACAAATAACTGAGCTGTTAAGCCAGTCAAGGTACTGTTATTCACTTTTGCATTTCTGCTGTTAATACCTAATCTAATTTGCTAGCTAGATCACGAATAATACTAATCAAAAAATATAAATAAAAAAACCTAAAAATATGTATTATTATTATCAGTAAACTTTTAATTTGATTTAGTTTTGCAACATTTATGACTTGCACCACAAAGTTGATCCTTCTTTGCAGAAGCCGGTTTCAGTAGGGCTCTCCAACTCAACGATCATTGTAGGCTCGAGACGCCCTCTATCATTAGACTGCTTAATTACCTATGAATCTCATACATCTACAGTCTTACATCGTCTCGTCTCAGTATCGTCGTTCAATGATCATTAATATTAGACTGACGTCAGCTTAGTTAGTAGTAACTCTGCCTTCTGCGCTGGTAGGTCGTGGGTTCGATTCCCACCCAGGACATACATTTGTGTGACGATAATCGATTTTGCACTGTGTCTGGGTGTTATATGCGTAATATGAATGTATTTACAAATGTATACTTATACATTTGTAAATACATTCATATTCATTCTCTGTTATACGTCCATAGTAGGTAAAAGTTATGCTTAATTTGGGGCTAGGTGGCGTTGTGTAAAATGTCCATCTATATTTATTATATTTATTTATATATATTTACACAAACTTTTGGCTGAATTCGCAATATGATATAGCATCTCAAACTGACTTTGTAATTATATTGGTGGTAGCTCTATCTGGTTTTGATTGGCTGACCACACTGTTCCAGCCTCTGATATTCTGACCTGAAGGACACAATATGCTTATTCTCGAAAAGCGAGAGTAAATTGTCTTTTAATCTACCGTCTTCCGGCCATATCCGAATTGGCAGATGTGGCATGTCGTCGACTTGATGTTCTAGTTCATACGGGTTTCCTCATCAGTTTACCTTCACCATTTTGAGAATGTAGTATTATTAACATAATGTAGATATTAAGCAAAATCTTGGGTGCGAACCACAAATCTTTAGATTGAAAGTCTTTAGGAAATGCTGCTGTAAACATTATGCATGGATAGTACATTCACTTAATGTTTTGCCAGACTTTTCTATATTCACACTGCAGTTAACTTGAAATTCCTCAACATATCAGGTTGTTATCCTGCATGTTTTCATAAGTTTGACTTAACGGAATGTTTTGAACTATGTGAGGAAAACTATTTTACGGTTTATAACTTTGCGAACCATTTCGCGTTCACTGTTCTCAGTTTCTTCCAATAACACTCATTGAATGATAGTTAATTTCAATTCAATCTCATCTGACTTTAAGTTACGCTAAAATCTATGATGGACACGAAAGTACAGAAGATGACTCCATACACTTTTGACTTAAAGAAGCCCTTGTTGTAGTTTTCAGGATAGTCAGCGCCAGCAGAGAATTTCCTATGATGCTTTTTATCCCGCAGGACGGATCTAGAGTGAAACACGGTACCGAAGCCGCGGGTTGAAGCTAGTTGAAACATAAGAAAAAAGAAACCTTATTGCTATACTTGCATTGACGTTATAAAATATATTTCTCTGGAATGATTGGTTTTGGTACAACTTACTTAGTTTAAAACTAATTTTTTTAACTTTTTAATTTGTTTAACTTAGTTTAAAAGGTTTTCATAACAGAAACAATTATTCACCAAAAACTTAGTTGGGTGCTTAAAATTTGAACCATTTACCATTGGATTAAAAATCACGAATCTGCAGCACTTAATTGCCACGTATTTTATCTAAAACTGTCTAGATTAGGTTTGCAAGAAAAAAACTAGCATTTGTCAAGTCCGAAGTAAAACATAGAACTAAAAGGGTTAGTCCCCTTAGATGTTTCCTTAAAAACATCCGTAATTTAGATAAAGATGTAGGCCATTCGTTGTCGGCACCGGCTTTATTTCGGGTCGTTTGATGGATCACATATTCCATTAGCACAGGGACGCCTTAATTTACTCATAGAGGGTGTAAGTGGTGTGCAGGTCGATTCTGACAATCTAGGTAAATATCATGACACAGCCTGTAAACTACTAGCTCAATCACTTTTGGTAAGCGTTAAAAAATATCCAGATTAATCTACCTTAATCTTCTTCATACAAGAACAAGAGCATATAAGGCATCTGAAATCATTTTATTTATGTGAATCCTGTACCTAAAATATGACACATCCTACAAAGCACGGTAGTTCCCAAGTATATTTTATGTAGTGTATTGTAAAGAAAACCATGTTGATTGCTCCATAAAATTTGCACCACGATCAGTTATTACAAATGTGTTATCTAGCACATTATATCTATCTCTGAGCACAACTCTGCCGAATCAGCTGGCTATAACATAGGCTGTACCTTTTACAAAGGACACCGGGATATATTTACAAAGTGGCATCGAATCATCGTGAGACTTGGCACCTCTTATCAAAATAATTACTCTGGTTTATATTTTGTGGGAACCCAAACATAGCTGTATGAATTCCCTTAAATTAAAACAGAAATTGTGATACTAACGTTTAAATAGATAATTAATATATTGTGGTAAATTTAGGCTGATTTTTGCATGTGGCTTATCGAATATTAATGTACCCAGAAAGTAAAAAATAATCGGTTTACATTTAAAATCAAAATAGAGCGCTAATGTTAACTCATCACAATAACGAGATTTTAGATTAGAACCACCAGATATATAGTATACAGAATAAGTTGTGTTACTATGGTGCTGAGCTAAGTGCCTATTGACTCCGGACACTAGTGTCTTCCTAGCTAATAATTGATTAACATTTGTGTTGTATGTTTTCGTGTTAATTTTGTTAAATTGTAAAAAAATAAATAATGTTGTTAATTTTGTGTGTCAATAACTTTGTGGAGTCAATAAAAACTTTTCTTTCTTTCTCACTGCTTCTATTTAAGTGCATTTAAAAAACTACATCGATATAAACGTTTATCCGTGAGGGGACGGAGAAAGAATACTATTTTCCCCTCCGCCGCTGGGCAGCGTGTCGTAAGAGGCGACTAATCCAGTTAGCTGGTGGTAGGATTCCGAAAGGACTCCGTCTGGCTTGCTACCACCCTTCTGTTAGAGTCTACCGTGAAATGCCAATACCTTAAAAAGTGTTGCCGTGTTTCGGTATTTTGCAGAAGTGCCAGTCCCCCCCGCCCGTAATAAGCATTCCTGTCACTCCAGGGCCCATTAGTTATCTCTATGTTGTTTCTTTGGGGTTGGGATGGCTGGTTGGCGCGATGTCCAGGGAGACCCGGTGAAACGGCTGTCCGCTGGCCGCCCGTAGATTAGTTGGGGACCCGAACCTTGGGATCACTTTTTAAACTCCGCCCCTGGAGGCTGTCCCGCCAGTCCATGAAAAAAGCTTTGTAGTGGCTATTGTGCCGGAGTAGGAGACCGGAATGGAACCCGGTAGTTACTATAAGGTCGGATCGGGGGCCCTTCCGTGCATCGCGCCAGCTATCCATAGTGCGACTCCAATGACTCAGCACTCCTAAATAGCTTACTTTGTCCCTGTTTCTGACAGAAATGTTTATTACTACAATTCCCCTTTTATATTTCTCTCAATGGCTAAGAAAAACAAGAAAAATAAGTCCTTTACAGCGGCTAATTCCATGCTAAAAGTTGATTTATGCAACATCCGTGGACTGCACTCAAATCTGAATGCTATTCACCACCATCTTGAAGCTGCTAAGCCCGCCTTGCTCTTCCTGACGGAGACTCAAATATCCTGCCCGGCCGATACGTCCTATCTCCACTACCCTGGCTATAGACTAGAAGAAGCTTTTCTTCGGAAAGCTGGCGTGTGTTTGTATGTCCGGGAGGATGTTTGCTGTCGTCGTCTCAATGGCCTTGAAGCTATAGACCAGTCCTGCCTTTGGGTTCGAGTTGATTGTGGGGGCCTTACTCGCATCTACGCCTGCCTCTACCGGTCGCATAGTGGTGATGCGGAAACCTCCCGCTTATTTGAACGAATCGCCAAAGGAATCGAATGGGCTCTTGGGCAGTTCTCTGGGGCGGAGCTGGTCGTTCTCGGGGACTTCAATGCTCACCATGCTGAATGGTTAGGTTCTCGATGTACTGACCATGCCGGGAGGATTGCCCAAGACTTGGCTGTAACTCATGGGCTCACCCAAATGGTCCGCGTGCCAACGAGGATACCCGATATTGCCGACCAAGAACCTTCACTGCTTGATCTTGTATTATCATCGCATCCAGATAAGTACGTGATAGCAGTCGGGGCACCTCTCGGATCTTCCGATCACTGCCTTATCTCAACTTCTGTGCCAGTGTCTCGTCCAGCTGATCTCACTCAACCTGGAAAGCGACTGGTTTGGCACTATAAGGCAGCTGATTGGGACGGTCTGAGAGAGTTTTACGCATCATACCCCTGGGGGCAGCTCTGTTTCTCAACGGACGATCTAAACACTTGCGCTGATTCTGTCGCTGACGTCGTGCTGCAGGGTATGGAATGTTTCATTCCCAACTCCTTGGTACGGGTCGGTGGCCGGAGTCAACCATGGTTCGACAAGGCCTGTGCTGATATTGTCCGTAACAAACTGGTCGCCTTTAGAGCCTGGACTCAAGCGCGTAAGGGTAAGGATCCAAAAACTTCTGAACTTAGGAAAAAGTTTAATGCTGTCGCCAGGAAGTGTAAGAAGGTTATGGCCATTTCAAAAAAGCGGCATATAAGCAGAATTGGAGACCAATTGGCTGGATACCCTTCTGGTAGTCGGGCCTTCTGGTCCCTTGCGAAAGCTGCAGAAAATAACTTCTGCGCTTCCTCTCTACCCCCTCTTCTTAAGCCTGATGGATCTACGGCCCATAGTGCGAAAGAGAAAGCCGATCTTCTTGGGTCTCTTTTCGCCTCTAACTCGACGCTCCACGATGGGGATGCTGAACCACCATTAATACCCCGATCGTTAAGTTCCATGCCGGAAGTACACTTTTACCAAAAAGCGGTACGGAAGGAACTTGCATCTCTTGACGTGAGGAAGTCGAGCGGGCCCGACTGCATTCCTGCCGTAGTATTGAAGAAATGTGCTGCTGAGCTGTGTCCCCCTCTTTCACGCCTTTTTAACTTATCGTACACCTCTGGTTTCGTGCCGTCCTCGTGGAAAGTGGCCCACGTGCACCCTATACCCAAAAAGGGTGATCGGTCAAACCCATCTAACTACAGGCCAATAGCGATTACCTCTTTGCTCTCTAAGGTGATGGAGCGTTTGATTAATGCTCAGCTCCTTGGTTACCTGGAGGAACACCAGCTGATCAGTGATCGTCAATACGGTTTCCGTCATGGGCGATCAGCTGGTGATCTTCTTGTTTACCTTACACATCGTTGGGCTCAAGCCGTTGAGAGCACTGGAGAAGCACTGGCCGTCAGCTTAGATATTGCCAAAGCTTTTGATCGGGTGTGGCACAGAGCACTCCTTTCAAAACTTCCATGTTACGGTCTCCCTGGGGGGCTCTGCAAATGGGTTGCTAGTTTCTTATCCGGGCGAAGTATTAGAGCGTTAGTTGATGGCTCATGCTCTGACCCAAAGCCTATAAATGCAGGTGTTCCGCAAGGCTCGGTGTTGTCACCTACGCTGTTCATCATACATATCAATGATTTGCTTCAAATAAGCGGTCTCCATTGTTATGCTGATGACAGCACGGGTGACACCAGTTATTCCGGCCGAGCGGGTGCTACGCGTACTGAGGTGGAGGAGCAGAGGCAGCTATTGGTTACTGAAATTGAGAGCGCCTTGGTGCGAATTTCAGAATGGGGTAACCAAAATCTTGTTACTTTCAACCCTACCAAAACCCAAGTCTGCCTCTTCTCGTCCAAAAAAGCCCCATTTGCGACAGCCCCTCGATTCCAGGGCACTTCTCTCCCCATTTCATTAAATCTTGAGATTTTGGGTGTCAGTATCTCTAATGAGGTCCAGTTTGGGAGTCATCTCGAAGCAAAAGCTATACTTGCTTCTAAAAAACTTGGAGTTCTTAACCGTGCCAAGCATTATTTTACACCAAACCAGCGGCTTTTACTCTATAAAGCTCAGGTTCGGCCGCACGTAGAATACTGCTCACACCTATGGCACGGTGCGCCCAAGTACCAGCTCAACCGACTTGACTCTCTACAAAGAAGAGCCGTTAGAATTATTGACGATCCCATACTCACTGACTCACTCGAACCTCTAAGCGTTCGTCGTGATATCGGTTCGCTGTGCGTTTTTTATAGATTATACAATGGGGAATGCTCGGACGAACTTTTCGAATTGATACCACCCTCGAAATTTTTTCATCGTACCTCTCGGAACCGGATTAAGGCCCATCCACACATTATAGAACCATGGCAGGCTCGGACGACTCGTTTCACGAGGACATTCTTACCGCATACTTGTAGGCTGTGGAATGGGCTACCTCTTGAGGTCTTCCCGGCAAGGTATGACATGGGCAGCTTCAAGAGAAATATAAAAAGAAATCTCCAGGGTAGGCAACGCATCAGTAATGCTCCGGGTGTTGCTGACGTCTATAGGCTGCGGTGACCGCTTAACATCAGGTGGGCCGTAAGCCTGTTTGCCTATTTATAATATAAAAAAAAAAAATAAAAAAAAAATAAACATGAAACATATCGTATTTACATGGAAACCAGTTATCTATCATTCAAAATATTTATTTAAAAGGAAGTAATTTGAAGTTTTACTTCTTCGAATGGATTATTTTAGTTCATATTTTAATGAGTGACGAATCCCATAAAACAGTTAACTATAAGGAGTACTTACTTTTAAACGATCCCAGAATTTAAGTTATGTGTAAAGTCTCATCCACTTTAAAATTTATGATTAAGACAACCGTTAATCCCGAGAACTTGCAATAAAATGAGAAAGACTAATCAAAAGTAAGGTTTTTAAAATGAACCCGTATACGGTTAAAAATGCAATTAAAGTGAGTTAGTTCCTTAATCGGGCGTGTCCGTCTTGAGTATTACTTTGTTTGCATGGCGTCGTAAAATGTTATGTCTCCTGACTAGTTATTCATATCACAACGGAACGACAAGAACTGGTACATATTTATTCAGGCAAATAGGCAGCAATATGCATGGTTACGCTGAAGTATTGTCACTATACCTGCTACTTCCGGCAGGCGTTGGTGTCTCTAAAATTACAGACAAATCAGATATTTAATCTTCATATCTCGAGGTCTCATGTCTCATGAGATAGGCGTAATGCAGTACGGATTGTCCATAGTATATATCGGTATCATATTATTGCATTGACATCAAAGAAACAATGTGCCAAATTCAGTTCTTACTAATCTGTATACCCAGCAAGTGCTTGAAAAAAGGTTAGGTACAAATGATGGACCAAAAAGACATAAAGACTGTTAAAGAGCTACGCAGAAAAACAACGTGTGCAAAATACATAGTGCGGGTTCCATATTGGGAATTCCTGTATCGTTTGTAGCAAGTATTGAGTATTTTTATTCTGATCTCAATTGTTTTCTTATATTTCCGATATGACAAGCGCATACGTCCTTACAGCATGCGATCCGTGTCGTTATCGTCACGTTACAATATAATAAACCCACAATCCACACTGACCCCTGCTACGATGTCTACCTTAATCACTCATATTTATGCATTCTTATTATACGCCCTATGTGAAAGAATCCTTAAAAAGTTTAATGCTTCCTTATGAATTGACCGAATTTTAAATATGTCCAATAAAATGTCCAAAGGGCGTATTATATAGTACGTGGAATTCAATTTTGAATTTTATTTCACCAACAGTGTTGGAAAATATTATTGCAGAACTCCCCTGACTTCACAAATTATAAAGCTTGTCAAATTATTTACACTTTTAAAGAGTTTGATATGCGATTTTTATGCCATTTATCCAAAATTTAATGATATTTTGCCGTCTATGGTGTTATTTTCATTTGCATACAATTAACAGATTGTAGACTGTCTGTGTGTGTGTGTCTCTCTCTGTGTTTGTGTCTGTCTGTGTGTGTGTGTGTGTGTCTGTGTGTCTGCGGGGGTGTGTGTCTGCGGGGGTGTGTTTGTGTGTGGGTGCGTGCGTGTGGTTTGTCTGTGTTTGTACTTTTACAAACATAATTTGAAGTTTGGAATTTCTAAAGAATTCTATCGGTTTTATTTTAAACAATGATGAGGATAGAGAGTGAACGTAAAATTGACGATCCAAAACGCGATGATTTTCGCGTCATCCAGACATAAAGGCCTGTAATTGTTGCCCATCGACCGGAACTAATGCGGGAGAAATGGAACAGGATACGAGGCTTCTTAGCTTTGCAAGTGTGCAGAGTGACAAGCGACGGAGATAGATGCGGAGATCTGACGACCGACGGTGCCGGTGCTGCTTTTTATAAATGTTAGCTAACGATATAAAATTATTCTCGTCTTTTCAATAACTACTGGTTGGGTCCCCATGTGTGTTTTAAAAACTGATTTAGATTTAACTACTGGGCTAGAAAAACAGAGTTCGAGCGCTTTAAACGTTGCGATTTATATTTCAAATTCACATTAAATTCTGATGTGAAAATGTCTTAAACAAAACACGCGTGTATAAGCTTTTACGTTGATGTGTTTCAAAACCGTGGTGGTACTCAATTGATCTGAAAGTTCGTTTTATTTATTTATTTGTGATCGTGAACTTAATATACAGTCCTACATAATAAGGATAGTGGCATGGTTCTGGTGTTGTACAATATAAATTTAAAATGCCCCGATAAGCAATTAAATATTCATCACAATTCAGTAAAACAACTAGCCCGAATAGAAGTTTTGCGACTTGCACTTGACGACAGGTTTAGATGACAACCGCCGCCGCTTATTTTGTTAACGCTGGCCGAGGCCTTAGAAGGATCGCAGAAAATAATTTATCCGCGATAGAACAAAGGGCGGGCAAATCGGAACAAAAGATCCTTCTGAAGCTGCCTTGCTTGTTTTCTGACGAAACCCTAATATAGGTAATCGATTGGTTTAGATTTGGGCGCAATGTTTACGTGCGCAAGAATAAAAGTCACTTAAGGAGGATGGATTAATAAAACACTTCAATAATTTAGTGTTATTCATTCTCAGAGGGTACATTGTATTGCGTCCAATATGTAACCGATTTGGTCTATGTACGTATACATAGACCTAATCGGTGACGTACTGGACAAAGGCCAGATCAAGAGTAGTACCCTAAACTGACGTGCATGCATGAAGAATGTTATGTGAGTGGATGAAGCTAAGGAGTTATGTCATGATCGCAGCAGGTTGAAATCCGCCTTGGCTTCCCCTCCGGGAAACAGACATTATTTTACGTATGTATGTAGTAAAACATTTTAGACAACAGTTGATCTACGAGAAAATGGAACAAAACGAAATCCAGGATCTTTGTCGTACTATCAGTTTATCTGTGTATTGTACTGAAAGCCCCAAAGGAGATCCTTGAGTTTTTACGAGCGATAAACTATTAGATCTTTGCAGATGCTGCGGCTTACACTTGGCTGATTACGTACTTAGGTTATCGGTTATGGTTAAGTGGTTCGTCTGCCGGCTTATCGCATAACAGATAGAGCTGAATGGCGCCAGTTTGTTTCTGTGGTCTTAATGTCAAAATATTTTAAACTAGCTTAGTTGATCGCGGTTTTGTCTTCATTGATAAAGTGAGCATGCTTGCTGAATTTATAAGATGCACAAGGGCCTTGTATAATAAGGAAAGTGATGTCCTTCTTTTGTCTGTATTGCAAAGGCCAAGGCCTACCCTCGACAACGAAAATCGAAACAGGATAGACCATAACTGCAGCACACAATTGGATGGGCAGATGCCAAATGCATTACGATTGTGCTGATCTAGGACATACCCGTTACTTCGCTATGTTTTTCTTCTAGAGATTGCTTGCACGCACTCGTATCTCCGTTCCGTACTGGGATTCCTTGAGTCGCATTTAGCATGGTATAAGTCCAGATACACATTATAAACATCCAAGACCCAAGAGCAAACTTTGTTCACATTACACAAATGCTTGCGGTCGGAGACCCAGGCAGGGCCACGCGCTTTAAAACTGCTCCGTAGCTATGTTGAGTCACTACCGACTTAGTTACTCAGTCATCACAGTAGCACATAACTTATACTTTGTAACCGATTATAAGTAACATGAATGATTTACTATTTTGTGAGGAAAATTAATCAACGAAAACAACGGTTTATTAAATAAAAAAGGTTAATCCGTTAAATTAACTGAGGCATCTGTAGCACACCGACGTAACTGTATATTGGATGAGTACTCGATCCAATTCCGAAGTAAATGAAGACTTACTTACCAGTGAAAGTGTCGAGGTCTGCGTCTACGGGTGTCGGGTGTGTTAAACGTCAATTTACCGTAAATCGGATGATATGTGACGGGAACCGACGCGTGTACCGCCCGCCCTCTTCTCGATAGTTGAGGTTACACCATGAAACCTCTGAATGGGGATGTGCTCTATCCGATAATATTTAAGAGTAGTTAATTTGAGGGGAAATTTAGGAAGGTGCTTCGCTTTGTTCGTTATTCTTATAGAATAAAAAGCTTCTGTGATAGACACGTAGATAACAGACAGAACATGTTTTATTCGACAGTGCAGCTTTATTTGATGAATAAATTGACTAGAAGTTTTTAATTTTATGAATTTCAGTACTAAAATTTGACATTAAAAACTGAATAATATTGTTCGAAAAATATAATTGAAATGATGAAATGAAGCTTGTTGATTGAAATTACGCTGATTATTGTCACCTTTTGTACCCCTTATAATATCAACAACCCGCCTGTTTTCGCTCAAAAAACCACCATCCACCATATTTCGAGATAGGACAAATTATGGGGGTTTTTTATCAGACATATACATAAAATGCCGATTTGTTATTTTTCTAGTCATATAATTATATAAATTAGTTAATTTAACCAAAATTAAGTAATTTTTTGTATTTCTGAGGACCTAAGAACTGTAATTTTTTGTACAATAGTACAGTGAACCTGTTGTTATATACCTGTTGTTTTAAGTACCATAGGAAAAAGTCTAATATTAAAAATTTCTACTAATAATCCTACCAGATTCAGAAAAACTGACAATGACCAAAGGATTACATATTTTTTGTATATGGCTACGGAACCCTTAAAATAATGTTGGTGTTACTTGACCGTTCTCACATATACGCAAAACATTGAAGAAACCAATACCTGGGAGGCTGCTCTCGAAAGCTGAAAGTGATCTGATTTGGCTTTTGTTTGCCATTTTAACATGATACAATGTAGAAACCGTACTTGAGTGTCAAGTACACATCTTGGCTACGACAAGTGGCCATCGTATATTCAGTTTATCGTCGCGTTTGCGGTCGTGATTGTATCGGTTATTCGATAACTCGAGGTTCGGATAGGAGTATCGGATAAGCTCATCGTGCCGTCCCTATAGCGACACCCTCTTGGATTTTTGCATTCAGATGCTGATTTCACGTTTTCGAATTTGAAACTTACAAACGTGATCCGAGTGCAAAGTTTGTATCGTGCAAGCACTTCGTTTGATATTAAAATTGCACGTTACGGGAGGTTTTTCCCCAGCACAAGAGTATCCAATCCAATAATGTGAAAACTATAGGTTAGTGTAAATAAGTTTTTGGTATATTATTTTTATGTTACATTTCAATGAAACTGTGCAATAAAAAATATTATATAGGTAATCATAAATAATAACCGAAACGCTGTATAAACTGAAAACGTTCCTGTGTATAGCGATATTTTAAACCCATTGTTTAAACCGGTCATAACTCGAAAATTTATATGACTTGGATTAAAATGACTGTAATTTTGCAAGTAAAATTATTGCGTTGTAATAAGAGCTTTAGTAAGTTGAATTGTTTATTAATTGTATCGTAAAAATAACGAGCTGCAAAGAGTTACCAACTTTACTGTTTGTCATTAAAATGGAAATAAACCTCTTAATTAGGAAATTGTATGCAAATAGCGAAAAGGGATGTGATTTTTTGTTTATGTCAGTATTTTACTGAGCGAGCAGATAGCCCATCTGATGTTAAGTGGTAACATCTTCATATAACAAGACAATACGACTTGAGTTATCCCTTATCTAGTTATGAGAGTAACTGTGTTTTGCCCCTAACCCGTACGTAAGTAACTTTAATTTCACCAGCAACCACACCGTTTTAATATGGCTTTAAATACTGTTTGATATTTTAAAATATCTGTTCTCAGCAATATTTTCATTAGTTTTTATGTTATTTACATATGGCGTACAATATGGCGTTATACTATTATTTTAAACCGAACTACAGTAAAACAAATACGTATATTGTTGACGCCAGAAATAAGTTATGTGGCAATACTAGCCTAGGCGAATCTGTCACAAGATCTACTGTTTGAAAAATATTCTTCAATCAGAACTCTGTGTCATGATGCAGTCGAAAATAAACTCATTTAGGCGCACACTTTCACCGCTTCAGTGACAGTCATTTCAGTTATACCCATTATCTATTCTCTTGCAATTGAGTGATTAGTTCATTTCATGGCTTCCTTTGTAAACCAAAAACTTTGCCAATATAGTTTATATCTCGGACTTCTTACACTAAAAAAATTACGTATATATTCTATCTACTTCATGAAACTACATATATTATGATCTCTTAAAACTCTATTACCATATAATAGCAGTAGGTACAACTTATGGTGACGTAAAGTCATTTAAAGAAATGTTTGTCCAGTGCACGAAATTTTATTCGTAAACGAGCTGGTAATTAAATACGATTATAATTGAACAGGACCTGGTCCTTTTACAATTGCCGGTGTACAATAAAAAAGATGCATATGTGCGTAGCAATTTAGCGGAACGATACGCATTTATTATACAAGTGGGAGGATGGAATGAGTTTTTAATTCAATTTAATTTAACGGCTAATCGATTTGTGCTCTCTCTGTATGAGCAGAGAGAAGCAGATCTAGAGAGAAAGAGAGGAGGAAAAGTATGAACCGGATTATGATCAAAAAAAGGATTTGAGTTTAATGAAAAAGATGCAATAAGGTTGTGGTGGCGGATATTGTCAACTATGAAGTTAGCTGCAAAAGTTTTTCTTATATTTCCTTGCACGAGATATATTCGTAAATAGAGACAACAATATAATTATGACCTTTACACGAAACTTCCAACATTCACCGCTAAAACTGTGGTCTCAATAGAAGCACGAATAAACTCAATGATCGTAAACTTTAAATACGAAATCGATCTTAAATCTCATATTAGCCGATAATTAAAACACAGTGACACATATCTTCTTCCATCATTGCTATGGTGCTGTTATCAACGTATATTACTGAATTTTACGATAACAGTTAGATGCGTTTAGCTCCATCTACTTGTAGTTAAGTATTTATATTTAGTAGTACTTTTTTCAGAATCAGACAGGCAAAATGTAGTAAGAAGAAATAACTGTTTCATTTAATTAGCCTTCGATTATAGATAGATAGGTGTTTATAGATCTTTTATGTTTTGTCTTTTTTTGCCGAATTAAAAACTCTTTCACAGCGAAAGAAAAACCACAAACTGAGAGCTAATTGAGAGAAAGATGCGTATACGTAAAACTAGTTTTAGTTGGCCAACAGATTCGCCCCTAAATTATGACGAAAATATGTTTTATGAATAATTTTGTTTGTTTTTTTTTTCACTAAGCCTTCAGATAATCTCACGGGCCACCTGAACGAAAGTGATCGCCATCGCCCATAGACATCTGCAATACCAGAGGCAATGCTGATGAGCTGCCGGCCTTTAAGGTGAAAGAGAAATCAATGATAAATAATATTTTGTCTATGTAATTCGCGTGGAACTTTATACTCACTATTATCGGATTACTTTAAAGCGATAAGAATGGCGCATAGAAGATTAAGACGAAAATGCACGAACGGAATACTGCCAGTAGTCTAGGCTAACTTAGACCGTGAAATAATACACTAGAAGTGACAGTCCATAGAACCATATCAGTGGGGCGTCGAAGTCCTACTACTTTTTCAATGATTGTTATTTCCCAGAGGCAGGAAAAGTTGCGTTACGTACGTGATTTAAACTTAGTTAAGAATGTAAAATAGATACATAGGTGCAACGAGTAGGTTTATCGCCAGCAGTGATGGTGTCCATTGCAAATGCTACTGAATTATTAAATTGAAATATAAAGTTGTTGGCGATTTGAAATGTTTACTTTTATTATGTAAGAGAGTGCAGCTTTATTTTCTGCTTAGTGAATTCACACAGATATCGCTTCTTGCAAATTTTTCTACAACCAATACAGTACTACTAATGTTTATTCTGTGACTCAAGTCCCGACATTTAAATCTTTCAAGATTACCCCGGCCCGGCACTGGCAGGCATGTTTTCATTGTTACCTGTCTCAGGCGCGGACGGTGTTAAGTGACTGCTATCGTAAATTTGTTTGCCTCACTGGTTGCTTCGCGATCTCATGGGTAGCCCAGCGAAAACCGATACTGGACTTAATATTGTGAAGGTAAAAAGGAAAAATACCAGTATCTGCTGATAATGACTAATATTAAAATAAAGATAAATTGCCGGAATTTTTGTACCTATACCTATCTCACTGTCATCACTGTCACTGTGCCTTAAGGGTCATGAACTGGCGGGAATCGAAAAAGGTTGTTGACCTAATGGGTCAACTAGATCACAAATCTAAATTAAAATTCTATCCTTCGGATCAGCGAAATTGAATTACGTTTCTGAGTCAATAAATAATATAGTAATAGTCTGTAAGCCATACAGGTAAAATCTTAACTGATTCTGCGAATCCTAGTATTTTGAATAGTTTTGTATAATTATTTCTAGGCAATCGATCTGAATCCATATCACGATCGCTGCTCTTATTAGTAAGAGCGGATCATTAGCGCGGCACTTGCCATTGCCATCTGCTGTACAAGGATCTTAATTATCTGAGATACGGAGCCCATACGGCACCATCGCGACAAAGTATTCCTACGATCAGTGCCGCAACTATTAAACATAGGCTCTATACGTTCGGTGCTGTTTACGCAGTTTACTTCATTGATTTCTGCTGAATGTGGATGGATGTTACGCAAATATTGTACCGCCTGGCACCATGGCAACGTATAATTTTTTTTCATATTATGTCACATTTTGTTTACATAATTTCATTAATGTATATCACGGCTTGTCGATTCAACTATTTGTTGTTAGTGAGACTATTTCTACGTAATTGAATCGACAGAAGAATAAGAAGCGTGTTTATTGTACATATTGATTTTGTAACAGCTTGCTAGTTTGTATACTGATCCCACACTTTACTACGCCATAAGGCACCATCGTGGTTACTGGTATCTTGCCAATCTGGGCGTCGTAAATATCGCACACGCTGCGGCCGGCGTCGCGTCGTGCCGTCGTCGGCTCGTCCCCGGCACGTTAATAAATTTCGTTTAATGAGGAACGGTCGTAGCCCAATCAGATTGAAAATGCATCATGGCCGGCTTTTGAAACAACTAATACGTTTCTACTATATAAAAATGTTCTTGTAGTTTTATTACTGTGTATAGTACTCACTAAACAGCTCACTTACATAAATAATAATAATAATAGCCTTTTATTCAGACCCCTATTACAAAATAATATAAAGAACATAAATTAAATTAAAACTAAATCTATTCTACTTAACATTTTGTTCTTGCTCTTCACTCTTCACTTTCTTCCAGGTCTGTTTGCCAGTCGGCAAAGGCCTCCTCCAACCTTTAGTTTACAAGGTAGTTTTTAATAGTAAAACCAACTCCGTGATGCCCTGGGGTCGTTCCTATATGGTGTGGTAAGAACTCAGGATGAGAAGTTTATTTGTTTTCTCCCATTCGTATTAATTCGCTCAAGCCGACGATGTCCCATTTCATTTGTTTTAATGCATATGTTAGTTCTGTAATATTTTCTTCATTGTTCAGTGTAGGTAAATTGAGGGATAAGACAAAAAAATGTTTTTCACTTACATAAATAATATTATATATATAAATATTTTTGCAATTACATTACAGTTACAGTACACACATGTACATGTAGGTACACACAGTACATGTAGTTACAGTACATTACAATTACAGAGGTTGTGTTAAAGCCCATTTAAGACAAGTCCGACACAAATATTATAATTGGAAACTGCGTATGAATTTCAAAATTGTGCCACAAGTAGCAAAAACCCCGGCCAAATCAGGCTTGGACGCGTGCCTGATGGTTCCGTACAATCAATAAGATAAGATTTGTTTTATGATCTACAAACATAAGATGTAGTACATAAGTAACAGAAATGTTTTCTCACATTTAATTCGGGATCCTGCGGGCATGTCTGACCATTGGCCGACTTTTATTATTTGTTGTTATATTTTATATGTTATAGTTGACTATAAAACTTCAAGAAACTACACTTCAAGCATCACGTTTTAATTTAATGGCATTTTTACTATAAGCCAACATGAAAACGGTTAAAGGAATACGATTCTGTCTCATGTTTGTGTATTCCCTTAATTTGTTACTTATTTATTCTTTTCAGATATACTTATTGATTCATAATATTTTATTTTATTTTATTATTACTACAAAATCCACAGCTCTTAATTTAACACAATAAAATCTTAATTAACTTATCGTATAGCATTATTATTTATTAAGCTATTGCATAGCTTCTATCGCGGGCCTTGAGCGTGGAGACCGAATCCAGAAATTCCGTAACGAAAAAAACCTAACACCCCCCACTCCGACCGGCACAGCGGTGATACTTTTTAGTTTTTCCATCTATTGATAAATACCAGAACTTTTAATGACTTTTTGGAATATCACGCGCAATAGCTTTACCGCGGCAGTCTCCGAGTGCCACACGTCTTTTTATTTTTATGGCTTTTATTATGTTATGGCTCTTTGATATATTTATTTATGTTTCTATAAAGCATAACAATTTGTTGTTAAATTAAATACATAACTTAGGTGTTGTAGGTAAATGGTTAAACAAGTACAGTACAATTGGCAAAAGGTGAAATTACAGGCACATGAGACATTCCACCTACACGTCTCATAGTTACGGGCGCATACGATGCGACTTGGGTATTGTCGTACCTAGTAGGGGAGGACCCAAGTCGCATCGGTTGTTATGGGCCGAGGTTACCACTTACCACCATGTGGGCCGTCGGCTCGTTCCGTAACTACATAACATAAAAAAAAGGTACGAGTAAAGGTAAGAGTAGTAAGGTAGTTAGAGAACCCCGTACAATTACACTTTGCTACTTTGAGCAGAAGATTCTAAAAGTATTTTAAAATAGATATTGTTTCTGAAAAAACAAGCACACTTCCGCACATACTGCACACTGCCCTATAATTTAAAATTAATTCGAGTGGAGCCGCGTAGCTTAATTAAACAAATTAAAAATGTAGTGTTTTTGTTACGCTTCTTTTTTTTCACGAGCATTAACAAATTTGTGTATTATTATCGAAGGAGTGTTAGAATACGTTTTTGCAAAGATATATCTCTCTTTCACTCTGTATTCGTTTGTGCGTTAAAGTACAAAATTTGTAGGATTAGATTTAACCATGTATTCTACCACTATTCACATCAGACAAGGTAATCTTCCGGCGGATATACCTAAATCTCAACTAATATCGACCTAAATATCGAGTTATACGATGTCAGTTGGAGGCGCTTAATATAAGCGAACACTTGAGCTAGGTAATCCAGCTTAAGTGGTGGATTACGAATAAAAGCCTAATGCTTGATACGCCATTGTTACTCGATCTTAATAGTGGAATTACTCGGGACCACTAGTTTCAAGGTGAAATTGCTGGGAATTTCTAGATTTTCTTGTGTAAGTAGGCGTTCGGCCTCAACAGCTATAATAATATAAAAAAGTACAAAATCGAACTGACTATTATTATTCTGAGACCTAAAAATCTTTGTTTGTATTTTTACCAGTGATTATGACTTTCAATTTAAATAGTGAATTTTGTTACACTCGTATGCATATGCAATATTGTCTTTTTTTACCATGGAATTTTGAAAAAAAAATGCTTTGCTGACGTTCATTTTTTATTAATATTAGCTTTTACCCGCGGCTTCGCTCATGTTAATGTTGATTTGCTCAACCATTTCTGGTTGTCGATCGATACAGTACAATCATTAACGAAAACCTTTTTTTAACCTACGTCCTTATCTCTATAACGAAATTCATCATAATGATTTAGAGGTTTAGACGTGAAAGCGTAACAAACAAACAAACTCACTTTCGCATTTATAATATTCTAGAAACTACTGACTTACATTCAAATATTCAGAGCCCATTCGTAAAACTTTGCACAATACCTTACATAACACAAACAATTCTACTTCTCGCACCTTATAAGACAAAATGCCATTAATAATGGGGATAGAGGATAACATTATGCGGTAACTGTACGTTACCGAGATGTTATGTTTTGTATGCGGAATTGAATTACATTACATTCCAACTGTTAGCTTACAAATGTTTCAAATATACTTTTATTTAAAAAGTTTTATAAATATATGTTTATTTTTTTGTAAGTAAAAAATGTACTAATTAAGTCTCTAGGAAAGTGGTTAAGTATGTACGTTTTCTGTAAGACAGGACGATTCTTATATATCATGACTATGATTCTTTTCGTAAAATTATTTTTAGATTACATAGAATCTCGATGCTAGAAGGTAGATATAATATACTCCTTGTATCCATTGAAATGATCTCGTATTTTTTCATGAATCACAATCTTCAAAGTAAGCCTATTTTAATCTTGAGCTTACACAAAGCTTCAGTTATACGACATATTTTATTCAAAACAGAATTTCAGATGTATAAAAAAATATCAACCCTGGACTATGCAGCTTAATATCAAACAAACAAGGAAAAACAGGGATGAGAGGGGACTACGCGACGATAATCCCGGCAGACGTCCCGAGACGTCCGGCCTGAGACAGGATCCGATCCGGGATCCGGCGTTCCCGGATAAGATCCGATCCGATCCCAGGAAGATTGTCGACGCTGATTTCCTTGAACAATGCCCGTGGATATCCACGAGTTTATCCCGCGTCGGAGAACTGACAACTTTTATAGAATAAAGCCCGGATTTCTTTTCAGAAGGAAGGTGTCTCTGTTGCAATTCAATATCTTCAATAAGTGTTCGATATATTTTTATTTGTTTCATCTTCTGAAATAACTTTTGGTTAGCTTAGTGAAAATCGCAAATGTCGCATGGAGTGTATCGCTTAACGCAAACGAGCGCAAAACGGGCCACGTCCCGGCTGCCGCTGCCGGCGCGCGGCGTACTCCGGCCGCGATAGCAAAAACTATGACATCTCGCGCGCCAATTTGTAGCGTCTCTGTTTATATTTAGCACACGGACGTGAAACTAATTTCCAAATTCCAAATAAGGAATACATAAAGGTTTTATTCGAATAAACTGTGTACGGTACCAATCAGAGCGTTAAATAAACATTCAAAATATCTACTACAAACAAAACGCAGATAAGTTATAGGTACCTGCGCGAATCGATCCCGTTTGAAAAGCATGTGAGAAAAGCTCTAAGCACAACATGTGCTTAGGAATCAAGTTCCACGCGTTCATTTTCAGTACAGGCTTAAGTAAGACAGTAAAAAAAACATGGATGGCAAAAACCTGAGTAGAGCTTATAGTAGTAGAATTTAGATATAGTCACCGACTACGAAATATGACTCTAAAACCAATAAAATGCTTTTTCTTTCTTTCTTTCTTTCTATTACGAAATTAGATAATTGTTTCTCATCAACTCCCGCGCTACGTTCCAATAATAACCTGGTTTCACAGCGTCCACCAAAACAATAATTGTCGTCGTTCTCTCGCTGATGTTTAATACATATCCCATCTGTATCGGGTCCGCAGATGCTGTAAGTGCAAGCTTCTTGTCGACATTTGCAAACAATGGCTTGTTGGTTGGCGTGTCGCAGTCCTGCACATCTAAAGCACCGAAGATAAGGCGTCAAATCGAACATAGATAATGTTGTGTAATTGTGTTAGGTAATACTAATTTAAGTCGTACGGTAAAATCTTCCTGGTGGCTTATAAAAATAAATTTGTTCATAATAATAATAAAAATATTTATCGGCGTACATTTCACACAGCGCCATCTAGCCCCAAAGTACGCTAAGCATAGCTTGTATCATGGGAACCAGACAAGTGATATAATACAGTAATACTCATATACTTTTTTGTAAATAAATATATATAATACATATTAACACATTTTATTTTTGTTTTATTATTTCACAGTAAAATATCCTATATTAGGTTTTAAAGTTGTCCGGAGTTATAATAATAATAATAATAAACTTTATTTATTTGGAATAATAACAATGTACACTTTAAATACAGACACGATGATGCTTGCAGGAGTATATAACTGTGTCGCAAGCATCAACGCCCCACCTCCGAATACAGTTATACAATTCCACAGGAACAATATAACTATTTTGTTGGTATAAAATTGGTCCTAGCAGTTGCATTATTAACGAAAGTTTTAATAGAGGAATAGGTAGTTTTAACCGTGTTGTTAAAACCACGATGACCATGATCTCACCTCTCGGATCTATGTTCATACGATAGGTTTATCATAAGAATATAAGTGTCTCCTTGCGGTTCTGCCTACCTCTTAGGGGAAAAGGCATGAATTTATGTAAATACGTAGTTACTAGAGTCTGTAAATAGACAACAATGTTTTGCCTCATATCAGTACTCTCCCATCAACGTATTCTGATAAAAGTTTATTTTATTGTTTGAATACTCATACCTAAATATATCGAACAAAATCATGTATGCTCAAACAATCGTCTCTGCCCCAAATGCTGTTCTTAATTGATTTAACATGTTCGCCACCCACAGTGTCACGGTTCACGCTATAAAAATAACAACGGTTCCATAGATTTTTGTATGATTATTATCGCTACTGATTGGTTATGTTTGCATTGTTAAGTACCGTGGCACTTGATTCCGTTTGTACGTGACTGTACCGCGGTCTCTTTGTCACTGGGTGGAAGGTGCACAGTATAGACAAAGAACAGTAACAATACTTACGAAAAGCACAGGCGCATGCGATGTTCCATCTTCATTGATCGCGGTCACGGAAATGCGATGTGACTTGATATTCCTTATACATGTACATTAATCGTACGGTGGTATTGTTACGGATAGGCGTTAGGTACCTCTTAACATCTGATGGGCCAAATATTAAGAATATTTAGTACATCTGATGTTAAGTGGCTATATTCACATTTAAATACTTAATATTTCGAAGTAATCGTTTATTATTAATTTTTAAAAGAAAATGCCAAATACATAGATTGGGCGAAGATTTATGGTTATTTTATGTAAGGTTCTATGTAGATAACGCTGTATACATTTTTCATTTAATATTACGATTTGATAACTGTCTTTACTGCTTTGACCTTATATCTTGTAAGAGACTAAAAGTCGTTGTTTTTGAGCCAGACAATGATATTGAGGGTAAGACAAACACCGGAAATTACGAATTTTTCAAGCGTTGGATGCGCATCAAAACTCGGTTTATGGCGTGGTTTAGTGAAGCCTGTCGAAATTTGCAGTGAAAGCGTGGTACATTGCGCCATCTAATGATTTTTTTTGTGTTTTTTTTACTTTTTATTATTCTAAAGTATTTAGTTTTCAAGTTTTAACTTTGCATTTCAAACATTGCACAATATTATGTATACGTCCATTCAAATAATTTTTCTTGAATAGGAAACGTTAAAGATAATAAAAAAAGTCTGAATAAATATGTATATAACAATATAAATAATAATAGATATTGGTGGACATTCACACAGCGCCATCGAGCCCAAAGTAAGCTAAGCTTAGCTTGTATCATGGGAACCAGACAACTGATATAATACTTAAATACTTTTTTGTAAATACATACATATAATATATCAACACTCAGACACAAAACAAACACCTATGTTCGTCATACAAACCCACGACCTACATCGCAGAAGGCAGGGTTACTACCAACTGAGCTATAGAGCAGTAGAACTCAGGCCAAGTTCGTCCGGGGAAGTACTGCCACCATGCCCATTTCTGCCGCCAAGCAGTGAAGCATTCGCATTACTGTGTTCCAGTTTGAAAGGTGTGGTTTTCGGTGAAATTACAGGCACATGAGACGTTCCACCTTCACGTCTCAGAGTTACGGACGCATACGATGCGACTTGGGTCTTGTCGTACCTAGTAGGGGAGGACCGAAGTCGCATCAGTTGTTATGGGCTGAGGTTACCACTTAACACCAGGTGGGCCGTCGGCTCGTTCCGTAACTGTATCACATAAAAAAAACCTATGAAGCCAGTATATAAACATAAATCATAAAAAGCCGTTACTTTTTAGCTTATTTTATTATTGTAGGCTCTCTAGATTGCATTATAATTATTAGTGACGTGTTGTGGTCCAAAGGTAGTAACATTTATTCACATAGATAATTCTTTCACTTCACAAACACGTACTGCCGAGGTTTTATGTTTATTATATGCACACTGTCTCTAAGTATGAAACATCTTAAAAATAAAGTTAGCTAAACCTGCCATGTTCTCCTCGACATCACTTCCAAACAAATTAAACGCATGTTTACAGCCATTTACAATCAAAGCAAAATTAATTCCAAGCAATATCGCTTGATTGACGCCAACTGCTTAGCATTATTCAATCCGCCCGCTGACTACTTAGCGGCCAGATAAGGTTGGACTACAAATAAATCATCCTATAGTTAATCACGTCCTGGACGGAGAGTTAGTTGGCGCAAATTAGCGAGTGCGCAACGAGATAGCAATGTTTGCGAAAAAGCCGGCGCAAGGAATAAGCTGAACTACGAGATGTATTTTCCTATTTTGTATTGCTTTTTAGGGTTCCGTACTGAGAAGGGACCTTATTACTTTTGTTTGCATACGATTTCCGTTTTTCCGTCCCTCTGTACAAGTTTACTTGTAGCTGTATCATTTGAACCAGATAGATAAAACCCTTAAAAGGGAACAGACAGACGGTGTAGGTTTATATAAGAAAAATCAAAAGTAAAGACCTTAAAACCTAAAAGTCACAAAATGAAAGAGTTTTCATTCAAGAAACGTGTTTTTTCAGTTGTTTTCTCTGTTGTAAAAATGGAAATGCATAACTTTTTAGTAAACTCTTAAAAAAAGTGGCCTATTATCAGTCTAACAGCGCTAAGGATCCTGAAATGTATTAAAAAAACACTTTATATGATTCGGAATTCTTGGTGGGCGAATCTAGCTCACACTTGACCGATTTATTTATCAGTGATGTCTCTGAATTCAAATACAAATCATCGCGGATTCACGTATAGATTCAATGTGCCTGAACAGACTTCATAAGTTTAGTTCATTTTCGTGTTTTCCATGAAATCTGTATTGAATGTGTCAATAAATAGTTGTTAAACTCAAAACTCCTATAACTTAAATCGCTGATTAAGTTAAGCGTCGCGTGGCTGCGCATTTTTTGTTCTAATTATTAGCACCCGCCTCATAATGCTTGGGGATGTTTTATAAACTCTTGTTGTTCAGCTTAAGATCAGAGATCCCTATCCTATACGACACAACATACAGACAACAAGTTATACTGTGTCCGAGCAGGAGTTTCGTAGATATTAGAAAATGGGAGAATGTGTTCATGTCCTGGGCGGCAGTTTCATTGGTACTTGTCGGCAGTAATATGATTTTTAGTGCGTTGAGATATTCCTATTGCAACACAGTCCTATACACCCATCTCTGTCTTTCGTCTAAATGTCCGCTGCTATGTTTGATAGTAATTTTCCGCCCTGGAAAGTTTTAATTGCCCTTCCAAGCTTTCTTTGATCATTTTATATTCTAAGTAATTTACAAATTGCTTGGTAAAGAGGTTATATTAGATAGAATACTGCGAATACCAATTTTAACAAACGATGAGTTGTCAGAATTTACCTGCGGTTTTAAAGTGTGATTAAAATATTTGAGTAAATTAAAAAAGTGCGAACATTAATTTTTTACACATTTTTGTTGTGGTGGAAGGAGAATTTAAGTATCACTGTTTGAAGCAATAAAATAAGTTCAATATGGTACCTAAATTGGCTTCTTTTTTCTGTTTTTTTTTTAAATTTTCTCGAGACTTGTAAATTGCTTCACTAACGTCCAACACAAAACCATACAAACAAAACTTACTATATAATAAAACAAAGATCGTGTAGATGTTCCACTAATGACAAAAATATTGGATTAAGAAGAATTGTAAAATCTCCCAACCTGATTTTAGATTTTTAGTGAACACAACTGTTAATATTTTTAAAAGCTGCAAAGATGTGCTCATAAGGCCTAACTTAGATAAAATATTAAACTAATTATGAAAGGTATATTAAAAAAAAACTGTTTATCATTTAATATTTTCATTTTATTACTGAAAATTAAAATGTACCTTTATTTTTTATTATATTCCAGAAGAAATTTGTTATCTAATTAACTAGACATAATAATCCTTATAACTGAACAATAACAAGCTTTGAAAAGGGGGTTTACGCGCATACTTAGATAATGAGTTTTAAGGCATATTCGGGAAAATGGACCGCTGCTGATAACAGAACAATAGAAACAAACAAACCTAAATGCAATAATCAGGCGCCTTCGTTACCGGCGCGGCGGCGCGGCGGTAGAGACGCGGAGAATGGCACATTCGGGATATATACATTAAAGCGAATATCCGGCAGTATATAATATCTACTATTTATACTGTTACGGTTTAGTGCAAAGTTCTCAGTTCGTTTAAGATAGTTCGTTTCAAATTTATCCGATGACTGCATTTTGTAATCTGCGAATATCGCATTTGACCATCATCATCATCATCTTCTTGCCCTTATCCCAACTAGGTGGGGTCGGCACAACATGTACTTTCCTTCCATTTCTCTCTGTCAGACGTCATCTCAGCACTCACTCCTTTCTTACTCATATCATCTTTCACGCAATCCATCCATCTTTTCTTTGGCCTACCTTTACTCTTACATCCATCCACATCCATATCTAGGACTCTCTTTGTAGCATGACTTTCATCCCTCCGCATAACATGTCCATACCACGCTAACCTACTGCTCCTCAACTTCTCCGTCACTGGCGCTACTTTCAAACTTCCCCTTACATACTCGTTCCTAATTTTGTCCATTCTGGTCACGCCACACATCCATCTCAACATTCGCATCTCCGCTGCATGCAATCTTCTTTCATCAATTCCTTTGGTGGCCCAACATTCCGATCCATACAATACGACAGGTCTGACAATCGACTTATATATTTTCCCTTTCAGTTTAAGGGGCATCCGCGGGTCACATGCTGTTGCTGAGACCTGTCGCCATTTCATCCATCCCGCATTTACTCTATTTCTCACATCCCTGTCTATTTCTCCATTATTTTGGATCACAGAACCGAGGTACCGAAAATCAGGGCAGACTGATAGGGGTACACCATCTAAGGCTATAGGGGAAAAATTGGATGACCCACCAAAATCGCAGAACAACTGTTCAGTTTTTGTTCTGCTGACTTTTAAACCGGCATTCTCCAATTTCTCCAGCCATTTTTTCAGTCTGGTCTGGACCTCAGTGGCTGTTTCTCCGACCAGAACAATGTCATCGGCGAACAGCATGCACCAGGGTGTTTCCTCTTGTAAATCAGATGTTAAAGCATCCATTACAAGAACAAACAAATACGGGCTTAAAGCCGACCCCTGGTGCAAACCTACAGCCACACTGAACTGGTCCGAGACTCCAACCTCGGAGCGAACATTCGTACTCGCTCTGCTGTACATCGCCTTTACAAGCTGCACATACTTCCCAGGCACTCCTTTTTCTTTCATAGCCCACCACAGAACCTTTCGGGGAACCCTATCGTATGCTTTTTCGAGATCAACAAACACCATATGCAAGTTTTTATGCGCAAGTCTGTACTTCTCGCAGATTTGACGAAGTATGAATATGGCGTCTGTTGTCCCACGTCCTGGCATGAATCCAAACTGGTTCTGTGATACTTCACTCTCTTCTCTCATTCGTCTCGCAATAACTTTCTCCCAAATCTTCATACTATGTGACATGAGCTTTATCCCTCGATAGTTGTTACATTCCTGTACATCACCCTTGTTTTTGTAAATAGGCACCAGCGAACTGTTGCACCATTCATCCGGTATTGCCTCTTCCTGCAACAACTTATTGAAGAATAAAGTTAGCCACTTCCAACCGTCAACCTTAAGTAACTTCCATACTTCCACTGGTATGCTATCAGGCCCTACAGCCTTCCCATTTTTCATACTCTGACCAGCCTTTCTAACTTCATCCACACTCACTTCTTTCACTATCCCCATGTTAACAGACAAATCCTCTAACACACCACTCCAGTTATTCTCCTCATTCATAAGTTTATCAAAATATCCTTTGACCATAATAAATAAATTTAAGAGCAGTAGAACTCACGCCAAGTTCGTCCGGGGAATTAATGCCACCATGCCCATTTCTGCCGCCAAGCAGTAAAGCGTTCGCGTCACTGTGTTTGAAAGGTGTGGTTGCCGGTGAAATTACAGGCACATGAGATATTCCACCTACACGTCTCAGAGTTAACGGGCGCATACGATGCGACTTGAGTCTTTTCGTACCCAGTAGGGGAGAACCCGAGTCGCATCGCTTGTTATGGGCAAAGGTTAACACTTAATACCAGGTGGGCCGTCGGCTCGTTCCGTAACTGTATCGCATAAAAAAAAAAAAAAAAACAAGAAAAAATGTTAAGGAAAACGATTCATGACATTTCTTCTATGGATACATTTCGATTAAGATACGCTTTAGAATTTCTTAATATATAAAGCTCTCTAGAACTAGGCTGTGTACCGAAAACTGTTAGGTATATATCTGACCGACTCTATCGGCTAACATATACAAAGTGTACCAGTTTTCTAGTAAGCGGTCGTTTCTCCCCTATCACTTCCTACCATTATCGGTTGGCTACGCAGTGACTTGGCCCTTTACACATAGTCCATTCACGATAGCTGGGAACATATTAATACGGGCACAGGCAGACCTATTCTTGTTTCTAATTCTTATTTGCTAACATTTTATTAGGCAGAGTTTGACTTAAGTTTATGCTTATTAATTATCTTTTTTTTTTGTTTTAGGTAATGGATCGCACGAAATAATTGGACGCACATTATGATACCAAAAAAGAGCTGCTGGAAGCAGTTAAAGACAACTCGAGCAGCTGACAACAGCTCTTAAAGAAATGCAGAGCTGTATAGTATTGTTCTCATCACTCAGACGTACAAATGGTAATTATCAATTATATTAATAGATCATATAGAAAAGTATCTAATTTACAAGGTCCAGAGTGTATCGTCTTCATAGCGTGTACCAGCTATGTTCACTAAACTGCTCTTACTAATGTCTCCTTTTGTGACCGCTCGGCCGGTTTTAATCAGTTGTTTATATTATTGCCTGTGACTGCGCGATTTAATCATCCGTTTACCGTTTCACATTGTACGAATATAAGAGATATTCATGCAATGTTTGTACGCTTTGTGGTAAACTACTGCAGTGTGTTATCATCGGGAGATCATTTCGAATCTGATGATACTTCGTTCGCTACGCTACTATTGTATCATATCGTGGCTGTAATATTTTTAAACTGCTTTGCACTTGTAGCGCTAAGTTTTTACGGCTGGCACTAGTCTTTACCGGTATAAAAATAGCCTAAGCATTTAGGGATAACATAGCTTCCTTTACTAATTTTCAGAATCGAATTAGTAGTTTCGTAAATACCTCCTACATCCAAATATACAAAATCCTCCTTATAATGTGGAGACTTAAATTCACTTGCTCAGTTAGAGGTAAACCTATATTGTTAAAGTAATTCTCCAAATCTAGATTTTCATAGTATCATTATAAGCAACCCCAAAACAGGTAATGTGTAATATAAGGATATTTGGGCGCCCTGAATAGGCAGGTATATAGCAGTATCAGCTTACAGATACTTATATAGTGATGTGTTGAACCCAACAACCAACGATATTTGTTTAGGATTAAGAGATTTAGCCACGCGTTGTGTTAGTGAAAGCTCGCACTACGATAAAGGGCTGGGAATTTTCCGTAATTCTAACGTGTATAGAAGCCGACCTGTTTGCGACAAATAAGCGTGAATGGGATTTAATCTACCACGGGCGCACGATCCGGATTGATATATGTCTTCGATCTTATATTTACGGGCCAATGGCAATTTCCTCGCGATTTTCGCCCTCACGGCACATAAAATTAAGTTCTTAAAAAGTAATCTTTGGTGAACGCCTACTTCATATTTGAACATTCAGATTGTAAGACGAGATCTGTACCGATCGTCCTAAATTTACCTAATCAGTACTTACCTGCTAATTTATCAAGTCACGACCATGTAAACCTGTTTTAAAAATACCACATTTCTTATAAACGATACGTTTTAATTTCTTCGTGCAGACGTATTTGCGTTTATATTACTCACTTTAATATATATTTTTAGAGTACCCATCAGTTTTTGGGTCATAAGGAAAAAGACTCACACGAAGGATTGATAGTCATCCATTTTAGATCCACTAGGTCTCGATGCAACATGACTAACTTTGGAGAGCATGGCAGCTACAAAAAGTACGCCGTCAATCTCTCTATTTTCATGAAAGGGCCTGGGTCGCTCCGAAAATCACGTGGTATTTTTGGAGAAAACAAGCCACGGCAAACGGTAGAATATTGTATGAAGCTTAATTGCTACTGAATTTAACAGAAGAACGAAATGAATATCGTACGTTTCATTTTCACGACCTCCCTCGCTCGCGGGCGGGTGAGATAGTTGGTAAGCTGTGAGGGGGTATGTGTTGAGTTGACATGATTATGTCTTATTCTAGTCGGTACTCTACTTAATGACTTTAATAAGTTTTGATTATCTCTGTTTGTAAAATGTAATTTTAATTTTAAATTTTAAAAATATTTTTTGTAATGAATGTATTTGATTTTTTTTTCCGAATGCCCAATAGTTCTACTAAGACCCATTTCAAGGTTATCCATTCATTACCGGACACCCTGTATATGCGAATAAAACGCTACACTGGCACAAACAATATTACTCTAATACACATACTGTCTTCTGATTCTTAAAAAATATATATATTATAGTGTTTGTTACTCCTTAGGGCTCGATCACATGTATTCGCAGTGCGGAAATCCACTTAAACGATAAACAAAGGCTTGTGTTCCGCAAAATGTTGTTTGCTTAATTGTACATGCATGATAACGTGACTATCCCGTAGGGATGTAGCAGTTTTGGCTTCTGTTCTATCAATTCACGCGGTTAGTCTATAACAACTTCGTGATTATGTAAAACCACATAGTAAGAACCCTTCCTAAACTGTTGCCCTGTCTTGGTAATGATAATGTGACTGCAAGGAATAATAGTAAGCTTTCAGATTAAGCAGCTCTGCTTCTGTCGTTTCAGTCATCTTGGTAAACTATAGAACATCATCAGTATGTAAAACCACAATTAGAATGTGCTGTGCTGTGCTGACTTAGTAATGATTTCACTGAGATATTGTCAGTTGTTTTTTGTTTTTGTTTTTGTTGTCAGTTGTTGTCGCTTGTAGACAACAAAATTATTGAACGACCCATTATAAACAAAAACTTGTTGAAACGGTTCTGGACTTTGCTTATTAGTATGATTTACAGATACAACAATGTTCAGAGACTTAACGTTATCCCAGATGCACATTACCTCTCAATGAATAATTTGCTCTCTGTTTGGAAAGTTGTGTTTTCACATTACCGGCTTTTATTTCTGCAGGATCCCAGGAGACATTTTCTACTCATTAAAAGCATACTTAGCTGAATGAAACTACTTTCCATTTGAATGTTTTCAAACGTAAAAAAAAACTTTTGGACTTATCAATACGATATACTAATTAAATTAGTATTTGCATTTTCTCACATAGAAACTAATTAAGTAGGCTTTTTTATATTGTTTTATCATTTGCCTGCAGAAATTAAATATTAACTGTTCCAACTGGAGATATAAGAAGGGAAAGTGTATCTAGACACAGACATTCATTTATTTATAATTTCTTAAATTAAAAAACCTTCAGTTCCCGTGGGATGAGTTATTCACCGCGGGTAACACGTATAATAATGTATGTTCTAGGCTGTAACCATTGATTGATACAACGCTAGTCTTCGTGACAGGCTCACTTGTTTTTACTATTTATCAATAGAAACTCTGCCTTTTACCATCAAGAGTGGTGTAAAATATATCACATTAATTTATTTATGTTCAAGCTTTGTTATTCTCACAAGTGATTTCGATCATCCATTCATATGCCCCAAAACCTGTGTCACCCTTTAGAAAGTCAAAGTCAGGCATAAATGCTGTCGTGTTACATAATTTTTGACACACAACTATTTATTATTTTGCCAATCATTTAATTATTGTTATTGTGAAAAATTTACGGAACAAACTAATGGCTTGGCCCACCTGATGTTAATTAGTAACATCTGCCCACGACAAAGCTATACGACTTAAAAAGTATACTGAATTGTGCATTTATGCTAGCGGAGTTTTGTTAAGTCAGAATACTATCTGGAAAATTTCAAATTCACAATATATCAGTGGAGTGTTTATGATGACTTAACTTTATTTCAGTCGGTTTCTATCAGTTTCAATGTCAAATCATAGTCTATAGTTGTTGTTCTGAGTTCCTTTATCTCTGGAATTTACGGAAGGAATCAAAAGTTAGGTAATCAACCCTGTGTCGTTAATGAAGCGATGTTTAAATAAATAAATCTTTATTCATTGACTTCATGCTAATATTAACATACTGAGTATCTAATAATGGTAATAAGTACACTATAACCTGAAGTAGGAAATTCTGTGTCTCAGGCGATAAAAGCCGTTTATTGCGGTCTCAACACATTTTTCAGGCGTGTTTTATGTTTTGATTATTTGAGAAAACGTTACAAGAGTGCACTAAGCTTTTGATTTACTTCAGTGTCATTCCAATGCCGATACCAGATGTGTTCTTTGCCCAACCACATAAATCACTTTTTTGACTCGTTTATGAAATACCTTCATTTCCGAACAGTGTCAAGATGTCCAAACCCACTGATAAAGGCCAACATATGCAAAATGCCTCTCGTGTGGACACCGGACGGGGCAGTCGCATCGACATTAAGATAATAGAATATCCGTCCACTCGTTAGTTAATTAAACACGTAACACATCGTGATCATCCCGATAAATGACTTCAATTAATGTTATCTTCGCAGATTTACGCGCGTCTTCGTGAGACACACCCGTGCAAATCTCGACGGACATAACCCTGCAAATTATGTTTTTTTTATCTAAAAGCTGTGTTTCTCTATCCAAATGGAATATATTACTATGTTTCACGCATATTTCCACCAGCTCCTACGAAAAAGCTTGGGAATGTTTCCACATTTTGTCGTTGCTATAACTCAGAATAAATACAAGTAAAGTCTAGGCCTTAGGTATTTATTTTGATCCATCGTTGCAATCCAGTAGCGTCTCAATTCAGTAATGCTAGATCGGCCTTAACACTAGATCAAAGCCGTTCGCTTCTTTATTTTTGAATAAGTTACGGAACGAGCAAATGGCCCACCCGATGTTACCTTCTACCTATAACAATAGCAATACTTTTGTGGTTTCCCTACCTAGATATGGCAAAATCCAAGTCACGTCGTATTGCTCCCGTAATTCTGAAACGTGAAGGCGGATTTGTTTAATGATAATGCAGTTTCACCAGTTACCACACCTTGCGCAAAATAATGCGTATGCGTTACTGCTCGGCGGCAGAAAAGTTGTGAGGGCAGTACCTACTTCCCCAGACTAAATTAGCACAAGGTCTACTTACTTGTTAGCTACAAACAAGCGTTTCCAATGCTGCAGATAATCCAGTTCTAAATATTGGATGATGAGGTCAGTGGATAACTGTTTACATTGACCCCATCCCGATCCATTGTCCCTGGATTTTAACGCTGGATAATTCGCCTTAATAATCGTCAATGATCACCATATTGGTTTCAAATTAAAGAAAGCTACAGGTATAAGTAAAAAACAACTGAAAATGTCATAAAACCTGTTTCTTTCTGCTACGTTAGAGGAAGCATAAATCCTCCTCTTACAATTCAAACTAATTTATTGCATTATTATTATTTACACCGTAGTATAGTCGTCTAGTACATACATTATTTATTATACATTACCTGCCTGTGTAACAAGCTCAGCCATGGTACTCTTTACTAATTAAAAAATAACGACTTGCACGTTTCAATTTGTATTCACAATTGCACCACAGTAATTCACATATTTATAAACCGTGCCCCACTGCACTTAACAAAAAATGGACAACCGAAAACAAAAAAATAATTTTTACATTGTATACACGACATTATTTTCATAACAACATTACCATACAAATACTGTAGTAGAACAATTTACACTGCGCGGCGGGGTCGTAATTTGCCAGGAATTGAAACGGCCACGACAGAACAATTTGATTGTGTGGCAGTTAAGTAAGATTCAGATAATTTTGTGTCACATAACGTTGATACTATATCGGTTCGTGTTTCTCAGAATTTGTCGGTCTCCAAATAATGTACTATATATGTTCACAGTAGATCCTGGATACTTGTTTACACGTTGATATATTCGATAGAAATCTAATTCTTTTTGTTCTTTTTTCTTCTAGATCTTAAACATCACAAAACACTGAAAAATATGTTTAGCTGTATATAAAAATAATGATACATTTTTTTTCCAATTAGACCTAATTAGAGTGAACATTGCCCCACCCAAACACCAAATAATATTAAATAAAAGCAAGCACTTCCTAATTGTGTCGAAAAGAACACTGTTAAATATTTTGAGTAAAGAAGTGTTCGAATGCTCCGTAGAAATGTGAAAGCCTCGATCAGACGTTCGGGCATTCGAACTTTGCGGTTCCTATGTGAAACCTAATTATATTCATTATGCATTTTAGCGGATATTAACCGCTGCGTCCGTATGCTAAGTGATATTTGTTATGCTGTTTGCGTTTAACGAAATAAAGGTTCATCCAATTTGAGATTGAAAACTTTTGAACGAAACATTTTGTCCCGGTTATTATTGTTACAATGTATATAGACCGGAAGCGTTTCACTTTGTTTTCATCATATTTGAAAAATGGTCAGAAATGCAAAATGCACTAGTATTTATTTCGCTTGAATAATTTGTTTAATACCAAAACGGTGAAGAAAAACTTAACAAGGAAACCGGCATTTCGTAGAAACAAAAATTCTAAGTATTGATAGACGTTTCTGTTGACACGTCTCTGTCTTTAATGGTGTCTTCGGCTCATTCTGAGCGGACGAAAGTAGCTTCTTTGAGGTACACTTTATTCCTTTTACTCGTATCACATTGATTTGAGCCTGTGACACGATTATTGCAGTAGGTGGATTATAGCACTGTCTCTGTATTTGGAGTGGGAACATTAAAAGGCTCGTAAGAAAGTAGGTCACTCACGTCATCCACCAAATCAATTTTTCACTTGGCTGAATCGTTTTTACCTGAGCGAACCCGCGCCGTCTGATCTATTCCGAAAAACGCAATCAAGGAAATCGACCTCTTTATGGTCGCGCAGCAAAAAGCGCCTTTCCACCCGTTCGTTCGGTTCAATATTTTCTCGAGCACCGTTGCTATTGAATTGGCACCGCTACTCCATTTACCGGGGTCGGGGCAGTCATGAATATTCCTCATGTGAAACATACGCGTACTACACGAACGCTCGTGAGTTTCGTTTTGCACCGTTTAACTGTTTAGAGGGTTTTTTCGCTAGCCGATAACTATTCAGGTTTTCATACACAAGTTTTTCAGAGATGATTTTGTACCTTAAAAGTTTACGTATAAGTCTTATATTGTAGTCGAGACCGAATTTGTTTGTAATGTAGGGTGATGCCAGAAATCGATAAACGGGTTATATCACTGCATCAGATTTTCACTTGGTTTCTCTGGAGCATTTTAGCACTTATTTTGTGTAACCTCTAAAATGTAAACTCTCTAATCTATCTCCGAGTAACCGATAGATGCGGTGGCAATAAATATGAAGAAGTTTTGGCATCGCTTCTGAAATATCGGTGTCGTAATCGGCTCATATAAAGTTGGCTCTTTTGTGCTGTTTAGAACGGCAATTTCGAAGAGAATTGAAACGTGGTAATGACCATTGTAGGTGGTTGGCGTAAACGCCCTTATTTACATGGAAACGTAGTTGCGTGCGTCTGCATTAACCTGTTATCGATCCGTTTAGGAATGCGGTCAGGCTTTCCTTCGCAAAGAACCGTCATGGTATTCTCAGCGCAAAGAAACAAGCCTATTCTCGACAAAATAGAGTGAGTGATTATTTTGTGAGTCGATTTGAGTTTAAAACTAAAAAACATAAAAAATATGTATATATTACGCTAACCGTTAGTAATATTGACCCTCCATTTCACAACGATAAGAGAAAATTTCCTACAACTTCGTATAGACGCACTACGTCTACAAAGAAACACAACGTATACAAAGTTTGAGACTCTTAGGATTGTCTCATGTGATAACATTTCTCGGTTTTATTGTTTCTTTGCGATGTTTTCTTTAGCTGTTTATCCTTTTTAAGAGAACAAATTTTCTCGTACACGTACTGTCTTCAAGCAAAAAATTATTTGCATTCGGATTTGAAATTGGGGAAATCAGTGCTAACTTAAGGCTGAAATCTATAAAAGCAAAGCTAAAGCAAATCTTCAGCGACATTTTGGCTAAGCTAGTATACGCTTCCAGGCAAACTAAAACGACGATGAGCTCATACTAGGTAGATTAGAGTAGGATGCTTCAAAGCCTAATTGCAGCTTTGTCTCTGAATTGCCTAATTGCACTAACGTGTTTTAGCCTTTTGCTGATTAAAACGGTACGAGTTGCATGTGTTCACGCTAAATAGTTTTTATTGAGCTAGTTTAGCTGGCTGCTTGCGTGAATTACTGTGGATAAAGCTATTGTGTTTTTTCAGTATGTGAAGCTATTGTATAATGCTGATTTATGTGTTGAGTCGAATTGAAAACGAATCTCCCATCGTGGTTTGCATTAACGCTTTCACGCCTTCTTAAAGAAGTAATTAGCAAAATATCGTGTATTATAAATTCGCAATACAAGAGTAGTTTAAACAGCGGGCTTTGTGGGAAAATATTAATTAGACGCGATATTTTTCTTTAAATAAGGATTAAGTAGTGGACCTGCACCACCAATTTACGGGAGTAGTATTATATGCCCCGTATATACCTGATCATGTCAAACCCGTTACTTATATTAGACCGATCACCCTCCTCTTCAAGAAAACCAATCACGCGATTCGACCCATTTACCGCGACCCTCATCACTTTACCCGCGCGCTCGTCTAAGTAAGCTAATCAGTTTTGTACAGGAAATGTTGAATACTCTATTTATGATGGTAAACGAAGCACAGAACTACAAAGACATGTTTTTTCACTGGCACCTGCTTGATCACATCAAACATAAGAGTCGAAGAACTGCTCAAAATGTTCAAAATGTAAAGAAATTTTGATCTCATTTTCCAAACGGTGAAGTAATAAAATTATGTGGTAAGCAAACGTAATAATGTTATGTAACGTAATTATGCCTTTGTATGCTTATTAGACGATACTTTCTGCCAGCGCAGCGTGGCGGGAAGTAAGTAAATGCAATGAGCTTGGGCGAAACGAGCTGATGGCTCACCTGATTTTAAGTGGTACCCGCCGCTCATAGACAACAGCAATACGATTCGAGTCCGCTCCACCAAAGTACAAGATGACTCAAGTCGCATTGCGTTATGTCCATCGCCTCGAGACGGGGATGTTACGTCTCATGCGCCTGCAATTTCACCGGCACCCACTCCCTTCCACCGGACCACAGCAATACGTGCGCATCACTGCTTGGCGGCAGATTACCAGGTGTGGTGGCAGTACTTCTCCGGGTGAACTTAGCACAAGTTCTACTGCTACTTTGGGTTGGTCCTTTCGCACCACCAGGGGGACGTGTGTAAGGATTCAAAGAATAATCACTTACGGACGCAAGCAACGTAGGTCCCTAAAATTTTTATCCTTTAATTTGGTCATAACTTATGAAATACTCTCCAAAGTTTCTTATTTGACTTCTAAATACTTAAAAATACTTTAAGTATATCTTGATGAAACTTCTCTTTCTCGTCTTTGTTGAATTTGCATTTTGATTGCATTTTGAATGACGCAGCAGTCGATTTTTCACTTTTTTTAGGATTATTTCTGACCTGGTGATTATTTAGGTATTCTACATCAACACAATTAAAAAACCTGAATAGCTCAAAGAGAAAATTTGAACAAAAAACTTCAATACTATAATTTTTTTTTGTGTGGATAAAGCCCTTCTTTAGACAAACTGACCATGCTTGACCATGACAAATTTTCAAAGAAAATATTTAAGTTTCTAGAACCAGAGATTGAGGCTATACGTTGTCTGTCAATCAGCCAGTAAGGATATTCTCTTATATATATAGGTATGTTGATTAGCCCAGAAGGCTTCTGATAAGGTTTCACACACACACTCTTACGAACAACGGAGCGCTAGTAGGATATTTGTACGTGTAGTACCTATTTGACTGTCGAGATTAATTGGGATTATGGTTTGCTTACTATTCTTTGATGTACATAACCATGACTGAACTACCCACAATGAGGTTTGCTATCACTTCCACTTGTTCCTTTCAGGCTGCGCCATCGCGGTCGACAGAGATTAATCGACAGCCATTCAGAGGGCCGTATTAGCTATAACGGCATCTAGAAAATTGCACGATTTTTCCACTCACGCCCTTGTTGTTACGTCTACGTATTGACAATGAGCCGCGCGTGATACAGTGACGGATGAGAGGAGACACATCCTGGTTTTTCAGTAGGTCTTACGGAAAGTAGCTTATGTAGATACCCCAATTTGTTTGGAAAGCTTGCTGAAATTCAGAGCGCGGGGAACTAGTCGGGAGGGCTTTACTCGTGTATAGGCTTGAAATTTAGATTTGGGTCTTTTGAATAGCTTTATTTTTTTTAACGTAGCTTACCCTCTTGTTTTTATGAAGGTTGGGAACTTACCCGGCTGTAAGATAGCAGGTATAACAGAGGTGAGGCGGGCAACGAAATATTTTCCTCGCTACTCTAGAATCTAGATAGGCATAAAATTCGGATATTTAGTTTACGCGTCTTATAAAAATTACTTCTTTACACAGTGATCATGAAGTTTTCTGTTGCATATTTTCGAATCTTCTTTGCATTTGCGCCTGTAATCATTCAGTGAAGTAGTTATCGCAACAGTTTACAATCCTGATTATCTTCAAACGTTATAGTTAATTTTAAATGCTTTCTTATATTTAACCAAACTATTATGTGATGGATAATGTCATTAAAACCTGAGGGCTAGGCGTGGAGTAAATACAGCGTATATACATACCGTTACAATTAAATATATGTATTTTCGAATGGCTTTCACAAATACATTACTAACGCAAATTCTCCGCAAGCAGAAAAGAAACGACAAAAAGTATACAATGAACGCACAAAATCTGTATAAATGTGTCGAGACAATAATAATAAGTTTTCATTCCAACCATTATGAAAATGTGTGACAAGTTGTTTATTTCCTCGGAAAAATACTACGAGCTTTTAATGTAGTCACAATGTTTCCACATTTACAAGTGCGGGACGAGGTCGCCGAGGCATTAGGTATTCATGACTTTCTTCTAGATTATACAAAATGGAATGTTTAAATAAATATACGTTGCTAGCTCATAAAAGGAACTCTTCTTTGAGTATTCTTACTGGGAAAGCTTGTGGTTACTATGTAATATCGGTTTTGTGTTCAATATGGTGATCGCCAAGTTGGTGTCATTATAATAAATAAATGAATAAATAAATAAATAATGGTGGACATTTCACACATCGCGATCTAGCCCCAAAGTAAACTAAGCATAGCTTGTAGCATGGGAACCAGACAACTAATATAATACTTATATACTTTTTCTGTTGTAAATACATACATATAATACATATTAACAACCAGACACAGAACAAACATCAATATTACAAATGTCACATAAATATTTGTTCTGAGTGGGGATCGAACCCACGACCTACAGCGCAGAAGGTAGGGTTACTAACCAACTGAGCCATGAGGCCAGTCTAATTATGATGTACATTAATGAACAGAATTTTATGGAGTGTCTGTGTGATGTTTTAGAGACACACCTACTAATTAGATGACTCTCTGACCCGTAACAAATGTCTAAGTTTATATCGATCAGATACATCCAAAGAGCCATTTATACTTTATTAATTTTACTTTATAGTCTTTGATGAGATACTCGTACTCAATCCGAAGAATTTATTATATAACCAATATTGTGGCCAGTAAAACTATTATTATGTGTACGGTTGAACGCTTGTCCCGCCATCTGTTTAAATTGAGCATTCGACGACGTTTACGCTGTAATAAAAATTTGCTGCGCCATTTTAACAAAACTTTTACTACCAAATCAAGCAATCCTAAATTGTAAAGTTTAATAAGTTTTGTTTAATTTACCTTGTATTGAGGTAGGTTATTCATATCGTATCTTCGGTTTTTCCCCAAGAATGATTGAACATTTCCCACATTTCTTGGTATTGTAAGTAGGTTAGTTAAAATTTACAAAATCCATAAAAATAACATATTATACAAGAAACAGGCTTAAAAGGAAGTATAAATATTAATTGTCAAGTATTTTCTTAAAAATAACGGTATCATATGGTTTGCTAATATCTACTCGTATCTTTCGTAAAATACTTGCATTCTTGGGTATACATATTTCCCTAAGCCGCCCTTCTTTCCCAAAGGGATAGGAAGGTATGTGACGAGTGGTGAGTCATCTCATCATTGCGATCCTACGAACAACTCAAGTGAGGCTTAATAATAGGAATATAATTCTGGCGTCTGTTGGCGTAATTTTTCCCAACTTTGCAAAACTCATTCGGTCCTCAATTTTGAAATATGGTCGATTAAACGCCTGATTTACTTTACTCACCTCAGTATTGGTTGCAAGAAAATTACCCCACACCGAGAATTGATACCCAATACCCCCCTATGCTTATTATATTTCCTTCAATGCGCCCGCTTTATTGTAAGACGTTTACGATAGATTTAAGTGGAAGTTATTTCGCTAAACTGAAACGTAATTGTGCGGATGAAAGAGTTATGGACTATGTGAGGCGGAGTCAGAGCGGTATTCTGTTATTTGATATTGACTGAATCATATTTTCAGGGTTGATACTGAGGTATTTTCCACAAACGAATAAATCGGATGTTTTCCTTATTCGCGAGTGGATTTTGTTTCAGAGTGGATGACAAAAAGTACCTGAGTACTGTACATAAAATAGAATGGAAACCGAAGTATATATATATACATATAAGTATAGCAAGTGTTTTCTTGCTATGCGGGCTATGTTCCAGAATAATAAGTTTAATTTGCAATAGTCAAGCATGGATCAATTAACAAGCAAAGTCGTTTGAACCCGTGGTCTAGAAGTTTTCCCAAATTGTTTCACTTAATCGATGTTTTAGAAGAACTAGATAAGCTACGATCGCTTCCTTCTAAAGAAGACTGGTTCTCTGGTTCATAGAATAAACATTGATGAAATTAATCAATGATTTTTTTAAATCTGACTGCTATGCTGGTTACTCTTAGCCATGTGTAAAACATGCAATTTAAGTCGTACTGAAAGCTATAATGTTTTATATTTTAAACTAGAACCAGCGATGTGTAGATTACGTCAAGCTTCGAGCTGCCCCCGTTTATGTACCGTTCCCCGTGCTCAACATTACCGAAAAACTTACCAGCAATATCTCTACAGCCGTTTAGTTATCCGAGACATGTTCTTTGCAAATACCTGTCAGGGTTGATTGACGGCCGTCCACGGATAAGATACGCCACGGTATGCGTACACTGGTCATGACCGCGTTTTGTATGTAAATGTACACCGCAGTGGACACGCATTTTTTCATGCCGAATGACGCCTCTCAAACTCATCAGGCACGCGAATATGTGAAAGCGAATTGGGATATATACCCGTTCTATGTTTGTTGCAAGTTATATTGCTCTTCGTTCACTTAGTAAGAGCAAAGTTTTTTTGTATGTTTTCTTCTCTCTTACAATGTTTGAGTCGTGATGCTTACAAGCGCAATCAAAAAATTTCGCACAATCATACAGCAAACAACTTGAGCGGGAGTAATAACAGTGGCATGAAAAATATCTGTCAATAACTAGTTTTCCGCCGATGAAGATACATAGAGCGGTGTAAAATTTATAGTTTCGGCTTCGTCGCGGTTAAACTAGCAATTAATTGTCAGATGGATGATGTTACGCGCTCTTAAGATGGGCATTGCTCGACCAGTCTACCCGTATAGAGTATCGCAATTACACGTCGGTAGGTGAAGAGCGTAGCCCGAGGCGTCGCTACTCGCAGACGATCAGATTGATATCGTAGCGGACACAAAAGAACGCTCAGTGAATAATAAGCCCTGGGCTATGAGATGAGCGTATTTCCAATACCAAATCAATTTTGAGTGAGAATTGCATGCGTCAAATTGCCGGATGAGCGAGTCAACGAGTTTCTTTAAATTTGATTTACATAGTCTAGTGTGTACGCGCTGAGCGAGACATTTAACTAATTATTTTCTATGGGTGGTTTGGATGCGTAAATGAAACAATCACGATTAAGGTTCTGACATAACGTTGTTATAGGTATGGGAGTGACAAGAGTGAAATAAAATATGTATAGTATATACTTAACACCAGGTGGGCCGTCCGCTCGTTCCGTAACCGTTTCACATAAAAAAAGTAAATGGAAGTCTGATTTTATATATTATATCTTATTTATGTTATTAGGTAATTGTATTTTTAATTATGAAGTCTAGTTTAGTAGTGTTCATGTTGTGCATACTATAGTTGCTCTGTTTCTGTTTCTGTTTACGTGTTTACATTTCGTTGTCGATGATAAAATCGAACATTTTAATGCAAAAAATAGGTTCGCTTGACGAGTTTGTCCGTCTTCAGTGGACTTGGCTTAATAGCGATCTGTTCTGGCGTGCGCGCGTTCACTGGTGACAAGCTGAATCACAGCGAAAATAGAACTATCAGTCAGCTCAGCTGACGATGTGGATTTGGAACATCCAGTTACCAGCGAACATACTGGACGTTGTACCTGTTGGAGATTACATCTGCAGTGACTAATTTTATCCTTGGCCACCAGGCCACGGCACCGTAAACCAGTACCGGTCGGACCAATACCGTGTATATTACTAAGTTAAAATTTGGCCTCTTGCATATTGATCTCGTACACTGCCATAGCACGTCTGTGGTCTTGGAAATTACATGCTGTTTTCTCCATATAAGTTTGCTCTCTTGTCCAAGGTATTTCACCTCTTTACTTAGATTCTAAGACGAGGATTTATTCCAAATAATGTTAGTAGAGCTAATTTCGGCAATTTTATTTTACGGGTACATACAATTAGTAGATTCGGAGCACACTGCATTTTGTCAGTGTGTTTTTGTAAAGGTCCGTAATCATTATGGCAATCATCGGTATATCCAATAGTGTACATGCCGCTTTGGAGCGATTCCATATACTCGTATCTACTCCATTAGATGTTCATTAGTTAGTTACAAAACTTAAAGTGATTGTGACTAAATACGTGTGACAAAACTTTTTAGTTGAGCAACATAAAGTTTACCGATCGCCTGGTTTCCGGCCACACACAAAGGCTTCTCGTGAAGTGAAATGATCTGCCGTAAATGTATCGTCTAAAGGTTCGTTTTAAGCTACAATCAAAGTAAAGAGCTCCGAATAACTGCATAAAATGAAATCACATTGGTATTTCTAGATTATTTTCCTGAAGATACTTTCATCTTCAATGCTCCATAGTGAAATGTGAAAACTAAAACTGCTAAAGTGGAATTTGATGAGAAAATTCTTTTCCGTTGGCACTGAGTGCAAATGAATAAAAAAAGGCTTTCTCATTTTCTACCTTCGCTCTGTGATCATTAAACTTATAAGATTTCAGATTCCTTCATCTTTGTTTTTAAGATCATTGCAAAATAAGATAATTATGTTTAGGAGCTGTTGATATGACCAGATATTAAACTTAAGACCATTTTGGAAGATATACTTGATTAGTAAGTGCACATTAAAGTGCAGTGGTTATATATAAAATATTATGGCAGTTTAAATTACATTTCGGTGTTACAATGAAATGTAACCTCAGTTACAAATTCACAATAGTCACACAATTTAGCGCATTTACGACCTCCATACATACTCCTGGGGACTATTTTGTGAGTTATTTAAGTGTAACATAGTGTGCTTAAAAATCGCACTAGGATTAGTCAGTTTTAAGCTTTACAAAATTTATGCATGTGCGACATATAAATCTGCTTCGGCTGCGCTTTTCCTAAATAGGAATTCCTATCTTTTGTATGACTGTTCTCGGAGATGTAGCCATTATTTAGGTCATCGTTTAGGTCTAACGAACTACCTTTTGGAAATGTATAATATTATTTGTTTGTCAGAGTCAGCCTAGTCTCATCTAACGGAAGCTAATGAGTTTAGTTTACCGCCATTCTGAGATAATTATCAATATGAAATGTTAATATGGACATCTTTTTTTATGAATTGCATTAACAGTTATTTAATATCAGTTACATATTAAATAACTGTTTACCTTACATTTTAAAAAAGGAACAATAATATTATATCCTACTATTTAGAAACGAGAGGTATTCGGAGTCTGTTTAGATTTATGAATTATTGTTCCAAGTCGAAAGCTTAGCCCCCTGTGTACAACGCGATACATATATTTTTGTCACAGCTCAGTTGGTTCAATTCCCACCTGAGACAAACATTGTGACGTAACGGATATATGTTCAGTGTTCTGTCAGATATATTTATTATATGCAAGTATTTACAAAAAGTATATAATTACTATTATATCAGTTGCTTCCCGTGATACAACAAGCTGTGCTTAGCTTACCTACTTTGGGGCCAGATGGCGCTGTATGAAATGTCCACCGATATTTATTTATATATTTATCTATCTATATATAGCCAGCGGTAAATCAGAGAGGGGCAGTTTCAGATGTCTAGTACAAAAGTCATTACTGCTAATACTAACTTAAACGCTTGTGTTGTTTTTCATTGCTTCCTCAAATATAATTTCCGCATTTCATCCTACTCGTATAAGCTTAAACCATCCAACGTCAATTTAGGTAGAATAAACCCGCAATATGCAAAAGCAAGGATTTTCAACTGTTTACGTCATCATCCACGTTGCATATTTCGCGACAGGACGGCGAACGCCGCGCCCGCCGCCGCCGCAGCGTCGCGTAAACCGATAAGCTCTTTGATTTACGACTTATAAACGCCACACTTCCGCGGCCCGTGCGACAGATTTACACACAACAAGCGCTAGGCGCTATATTCGGTAACAAGATAGGACAAAGTTACTTCTGGGACGGAACATAACGTTATAGGTAGATGTATATTCTATTGTTTTAGATTTTCCAAAATACTTAAGCCTATAAGCATGTGCATCCAGTCACTACCAACTAATCCTGAGGCCAGCAATTTTTAAACTGTAGCGCTTATTAAGTTATCCCTTCCTCGGTTACTTAGCTATCGCAGCACAGCTTGTTTGATTATTATTAACGGTTTCATCCTTCACACCTAGCTAGCTAGTCTTGGACTAGCATAAGTGAACTTTACTCAAATAAACTCCCAAATTTCGCCCCTCTTGTTTTGCCATTAATTGTTCATAAAGTTGCTTATCTTCTCGACAATTTATTTTCATTCCTGTTGGTTTCTACATGCCACATTATTTAGGCAGTCTACAGGTTAGTCGTAATGATTCGCCACATCATCGTTCCTCTTTCAGCGAAACCTTCATTCACACATTAATTGTATTTATGAATGTCATAAAACGACCAATGGCACGGCTGCGCTTCTCATTTCCACCAATAGACGTCAGCAGTTTACGTGTAATTGTAATACGGATAGTTATATTAGCACCCAATAAAGATTTATTGTGTTTGATACTTTAGTTTATATAAATAAGTTTGTAATGCCCAGGATTTGATGTAGATACATATATAACTTCATACGACAGTCGATTTAAGCGTTAATATTTGTCGTGGTTGGCATATAAACGTTTCAAATTGCATGTTTGTAAAATGAAATGTATAATGTTGGTAACGCCTTATAAAAAAAACGTGTGTAAGAAAATGATTTCTTTTCGCGAAAAGGGACACGAGATTACTCATTACAACCGACACCAAAAGAGCTCTAAGGGCCCATATAGGTTTGTTATCTACAGAGGTTGGATTCTGTCTAATTAGCCTTCAACTTTTGATTAATAGGGCATGCTGGCTTTACGAAATACGTAACAATAATGTGTACTAATTAATGTGCAACCTAGAGAAAAGTAAAAAATAATAATCTCGTTCTGTCATTCTTAGGACGCTGTTAATATGGTCATTAACGCTAAATTAATTCAGCCATTTTCTCCATAATCTTTAATGTCGGGGCGATTACTTGCGAAATTAAAGTGAAACTTTTAGAGACACAAAAACATAATTAGATTATTACGTAAATTATGCGAGAAAAGGAAAATAAATTACTGCCAGGCAGCTTGGAAAGCATAATTTTACCTATAACTTAACGCCTACAATGCGAGATAAATGAGCAAAAAATCGCTCATCGAATAAGGCAAATATAATAATAATATATAATATAATATCAGGCAATTATTACCTACTGAATATTGTTTTATGATTATGCGAGTATTCTGATCTGTGTAGAAAGCATCGAAAGTTATGTGTACAAAATACTGCCTGAGGCGCCAGTTTAAAAAAAAATTACTAGATACCCAAAATTAAGTTAGTCTATGCAGGAGAAGTAGAAACATAAAAATGAATTATCAAGTTCGCGTAGAAGTGACGTGCATTTTGTTTATTGCAAATATAATAATGATTGGTGGACAGATATAGAGATTTTATACATAAGGCAGTTGTACGTTAAATGTATTATTAAAGGAATACAAAAAACACCAAATTAAATCACGCTGTCTTATATCTTTCTATATCCATTGCTAATTTTGAGAAAGTTTGTTAGGAATATAAACACGTCCGATATCTTTCCCCAGCCACTTCACCGCCTTTGACATCCCAAAATCAGCACGCGCAAAAAATACGAAACTAAATTATTCTAAAATGGAGGACGCCTGTAGGTAATGAAATTTGGAAGAGCTCCTTGAGTGGGCTTTGTAATATCCGAGTTACGGGCGTGGATGTAAAAACGAGCTTACCAAGATTAGCTAGTTACCTAATGTAATGGAAAATACTTCAAAAGGTTTATTGGGTATTCGTAAGATACGTTCGTCTTTCCGGGAAATTATTGAGCTTTTGATTGGATGGATTCGCGTGAAACGGATGTATGGTGAATATTTTAGTAGAATGAGGAGTGATTACATTAACACATTATTGAATTGGAATAAATCTTCTAAGGATGGTTGGCAAAGTTTGATTGATATCTACAAATAAAAAGAAGTTCTGGAACTCATGTGCATTTATCTCTTCGCCACAACGAATTATTTGGCTTGGTAGTTGTTATAGGGTGTTAATATGGTCGGTTTTCATCTGAAACAAGGAAATGCGGCAAAGAAACAAACTAGATCCTAGAACTATATAACGTATAAATTTGTCAGTTAAAAACATGTACCTACATGTTTTTGCCTTAATTAAAATGTTTCTTTAAAAAGGAAAAATGTAGTACAACCAACATCTAAATGATAAATGCAAACCTCTGGCAATGGCGATAAAACCTTATTAAACAAAATCCAATAAATTCCAATTAATATAAAGGTTATTAAGGCACATGAAAAAGAAATAGATTTTTTAAAAACAGCTCATACTATTCGCATGAAAGTATGCCTGTATGCCTGTACTGAATGATTTATAAAAAAAATGACACGCAGAAGTATGTCAGGTTTAATTAAGTAACCACCATGATGATATACCAGATTGTTTGATATTGTCACTTTAATTGTATTTAGATATTTATTTGTTGTATTTTAATATGTTATTTTAATTTACTATGTCACTCTATTTCTACTGCAACAAATCACAGGTATCATAATAATTGTGTAAGCGTGAACTGTATTTTTATCTTCGCGTATGATGCACCTACATTATTGTTCACGTGGTGCAATAAAATACTGAATACGGGAGCGGTTCTCATTTCACAATATAAAAGATTGTAGGTTTTATCCTTGTTTTAAACTTACCTATACGCGAAGAAGCTTTTATATTTAGCTGAATTTTGTGTTTAGTATATAAAAAGACTTAGAAATTCGAATGTGTTATCGTTTTTAAAAGAACTTATACACTGAGTGTAACTAATTGTCTATTCTTCGACTAGATTTTGAATTCCAATCAGTTCCAAATTTATGGGACCTCAAAATAGGCAAAGTTGAGTGAAGATACATAATGAAACAACTCTTGAAGAAAGTGACAGGATGCCGGGAGTATTATTGAAAACGCTTAACTAGGTCCCCGTGAACTAAGTCGTGGGCGGGTCCACTAGTTTGAAATAGATAAAAATCATCACGAATAATCTACCGAAGATGAATCGAATTCTACCCAACTTCCTTCTGAGGAAAATCCCAAATGTATCTAAGGATTTCCCCTACGAGATTTATTTGCTCTCAAAGTATTAGAGTAATAATCGCGTCTACCCTGTTATCTTCTGTTTGGGCCTTCCGCTCTGACTGAGCAAATATTTGGCGAGCGAGACGCTACATATTGGAACTCCTTGTCTCGGTTTAATAATGTGAGTCTCTCTCAAACTTCCTGATACATTAATAAGAATGTTCATGAGGCTTCGGGAGATCTGTACACATACATAGATTAAAATAAGGGACATAACTACATCAGTGTTTAGTCGCAGAGAATACGTTTGTAATAAATATATAAGAAATTTTATTTTAACAGTATTTTAGAAGTCGAGGTTTTTAATCTATATCATTTAAGTCGCAATTAGAATTATACATTGATCTTGAGCTTCCGATTTAGGAAAACATTGTAAGGAAACCATGACATGGTACATCCTTGTTATTGAATAATAAAAAAAAAGAAAGAAAATATACGATGGACCTTGGAATTTTCGTGCTTTTGTTACTAGATTACCTTTTTTATGGCCCGATCGATGGCTACCATTCAGATCTAAGAAAATACAGATCAAATGAAGCCATCCATATAGCTAAATCTTTAGTTTTTTTTTACGGTATCGTCCTTTCGGCTTCTTCATCAGATGGTAAGTCTTTCCAGACAATGTACGAAAAGATTAAATTTATTTTGATATTTTTGATAATGAAACAGTGTTTTCAAAAAAAATATGTTACACAAATGCCCTCATATAAAGATAATCACTCAATGCCTAAACTAACAAAAGTATGAAATCAACGTTTATCTTGCTTCAATATCTTGGTTTGATATCATAGCAGAGTCGACAAGTTGATTCACCTATCGTATTCCGCTCGCTCGATTTGCGTGCGAGTCAACTGATGCGTTGATTTACAAGGCAAAAAAGCAGCGGCCTCAACCGTCACGAGTGTACGCCGATGGAGACGTCAGCGAGATCTGATTTCGGCATCTCTTTATACCCTACTCCCTGTTTCTTCGTTTTGCACGTCATGTGCAACCATACGAATGCAGTAATATATAAAGGATAGCCTTTTTGTCATATTTATGCTACGAGATTCACTAGTTGTGGGCACGCTCCGGTTACAAGTCTTTTCAGTTCTTATCCAGGTTATTTAAGCTAATCGCGTGGTTAGGCAAATGTGCAAGTCGGTTTGAAGATTGTCATCATTTTGTACGAAAACCTATAAAACTAGCAGTGATATAGAAGTCATTAGTGCCTGTCCAAAAGCCGATTTAATTTGGTAATAAATAATAGAGCTGGTACTGTACAATGCTTATTTATGAATAAAATTCAGTTGAACCTTTACTTTCACGTATGGAGTTCAAGCTTAGCTGAGCTTAGCATTTTGTTAACCTTTGGAAACATACAGATATAAGATTGAAATGAATTTTCATTTACTTGGCTCACACAGAGATTGTTAAAATTCAATAGATATTAATTAAGTGTACTACTATAGTGTAGAGGCTATAGAGGTGTGGTAGTCAGTGTTCCAAAGAGATTTTGATAGATTTTATATTCACCTTTCCTAGTCGAATTTTTTATTAAGAATGATTTACTTGCAAAGCGTTGAATGAGTTAGTTGTGGGAAAGCAGATCAAATCCTTACTATGACGCGTGCACGTCACCAATATAACGCCACCTACAGTGACACGGGGCCCGCTGTGGCTTGTCTGTACATTCGGGACATACGCTATTTTATGTATGTGATTATGACTGAGTTGTCTAGAATCGACTTGAGAGTATAACAGTATTCATTTACATCAGCAGAATAGTAGAGTTATATAATACAAACAATCATATACTTACTCATGCCACTGCATCGTAGTTTACACACTCTGATACACAAAAAATATGCAACCCCGATATCAAACTATGACTCATGACATGAATATGTGCCCCTTGTCGCGGATCTATCTCAGATCCCCTCGTTTCAGGAGCACGGTTACTACGGACTTAGCTACGGGACCGCCTATAATTACTACAAGGGTAATAAATCCTGTACTCAATAGAGTTATAATCAGCCCCAATTAGTCTAGATCAATAGCTAATACCTCCGTGAGTACAATTTCTACAATAATCAAAGGCTAATTCGTTTGTAGCCTTGTGTAGGACGTACTGTTTAAGTAAACATTGACGGTAATAATTGAACGGCTGGTACATTATTACAAGCTTTTATTTAACTTGTAGAGGTATAATAAATAAATAAACTTGCTTCGTTCCTATGTATTCACAGTTCAAAATTATAGTCAATCTTCATGTTATCACTACTTAATCTGATAGCCGTGTTGTCTAAGGTGTGATTTTGAGATTTAATATCTCACGATTTACATTACTATGGAGACCAAACACTGAGCCAGTTATTTTCATCCTCAACTATGTCAAGTTTGCGATGCAGCGTTAATTATGTTGCGATTCGATAATCCGATATAGATTGATGATTATACTGGTCGGATTCCACTCGTTTATTTACTCTTAATTGGTCGCCTCTTTACCTTAAAGTTGCTTTTTATTTCAACATGCCATCTTTGATTGACTGATTGATTGATTAATCTCTCGGTGAACTTTGATGAAACTTTGAAGGTGGTTTGCCCTTAGTTTAGTAATATGTTAATACATTTTGTTTCTATGAACATGTGATGGATGAAACACCAAGCCATAACATTCGGGCTTCCCAAAATAAAGTATTGGAAGATCCACTGTGCTCGTAATCTGAGGCATGAAGATACGAGAACATCTCATGTGCCTATAATTTTACTGCCACCCACATTATTACGTACCTGTATTTGGCGGTATGATTATATCAGCAATAGTTCATATTTAGTCCTATTACTACAACTTTAATGTACCTATGCAATTTGTTCGTAAAGCCATTTTTTATTCATCTTGCTAATAGGGCCGCTCTTCTCAGTATCCCACTGTTATAGCCACACTGAACGGTAGCTTCGAGAGTTCGTCCACTCGTTTCACCGCGGTCAATCAACCAATTAAATACCCACTTTTATGCCACTCACATCTGTCTACGTTAAATAGCACTGAGATGTGAGTCCGCGATATTAATACTATCACTTTAATATCTTAAGTAGTGTCACGTGTCTATTGATAGGTCGAAGCTGGACATACAGATTGAAATAATTCGATATCATTAAAATTTTCTGATATTGATTATTTACGCTTAGATATTACACTTTAAAGGAACATTACCCTCTTTATTAAAGTTATCATAAAACGGTAAATTTTCTCGATAGGTATAATTTTATGAGTCATCATTCTTCGCGTAATAACTATCAGCATTTTCTCTTTGACAGTAGTCGTAGTGCTTTATTACAATTATCTCGCAGCCGAACGTGGCAATCATTAAAACCTATTGAATGCTGATCGAAACAATAAAATAACCGCAATGCCGATGACCGTTGACACCGCATCTTGACTACGCTCCATCGACGAATAATCGATTTGTGGACCTTCGTTTAATGGAATCGATGACAACCAGAGATACGACGACGTCCTTTATCTGGTAATCACATACGATCGCAATAAAACTGTCAAATGATATGCTCCTGATATAACAGATATGATATGTACATTAGCTCGCGCACCCAACCCACATAAAAGGACACCAAAAAAAAACACGAATTTGAAACTGCAGACAAGAGCTGTAACATCCCTGATTCGGTGACTACATGTTCATAAATTAACGCGTTCATATTTTGTTTTTGAAACGGGCGAATAAATAAAATTTGAGTCCATCGCGTAACTTTGCTCGGTGCGTAATCAACAGTTTTAATCGTCGATTGCGCTTCTTGTTTTTTTGCCTACGACTACGTGAAAACGTCCCTCATTGAATTTACTTCAGATTTCCGGCAGTTACGATCGAATATGGCTTGTTGGTTTTCACGGTCGTTTTTGTGTCTCGCCGTTCAGAAATCGGACAGGCTAGTTATACGGTAAAGTGGGGGTCAGTAATTAACGGGCGAGATCAACAAGCCGCCCAATGCTAATGGGGCCTTTCTACGTCAAAGGGCTAACAGGCACCGAAGCGCGTCTGTCCGAATAATGACCCGAGCCGTAGTGGCGTTCCGTCTCGGCAGCAAGAACACGCCGCGACCCCGCCGACCCTCGTCAAACGCTCGATTAGCCTAACGTGTACACACACTAATTATTATTTTACGATTTATTCACTAGGTACTCAATCTTTAACCCTTTCGATCGACGTCATTTATATCGTTGGCGTCTCGCCCACGCACGACAATGGTATCGAAATTGAATTTCCGTACGTGGTGTGTCGATTTATTGATTGTACACCAAACCGAAGGATGGACGTTATTTTTATGGCGGCCAACGGCAACACGGAATGTGTCTCGTTGTTTCTGGTTAAATAGCTTTCCATCGCAAACGACGATGTTGTACATCAAGTGTACATCGAGAGACCCAAATCAAATGCGACACAAAGATTGGACATTTATTCTTTGAGTTGTTGAAATTCGATTGCATCAAATCGAATCCATATTATGAAATGTCTTGGGGGTAGAAATCGGCCCTTCCTTGTATTAAACCGCGCTTGAAAAGCAGTGATAGATTAATTTATTATTCGGTAAAATTTCTTAACGAACCGTGAAATTTCGTAGAAAATCATTGCTAAAAATTTGGAAAGTAACATTAACATTTTTGTTTGATGGTGATAAATTATTTTAATTATTATGTTAAATTTCGTGATCTTTGCATTATTGTTTGCTTTGAGCTTTAATAACGGTTTCTACAGATTGGGCTCTAACGAACTAGGAATGTAATTAATTTCAATTATTTAAATTTCTTTTTGAATTTAATACATACTGTTTGTGCTTTAAATATAAAGTTAGTATTTGTGTATCGGTAATCCAGTTGGAACAGAGCTTACATTAAATTGTTTCGCTGTAAAAACTCCAAAGTATTCATTCCTATTGTGTAAACATATTTTTATTACCTTACAGAATCTGTGTGCGCTCGTAAAACAAGCTTTCCGTTAGTAAGTGACAAATCGTTGGATATTGTCGCAACGTAAGTAATAAAAGTCACAATAATGTACAAATTATACACAAAAAAGAAGAGATTTTACTTGGCTTCATGTTCAAGTTGGTACATTTTAAAAGCGATTTTCATCAAATTAATGCTACTGCGGCATTGCCATAACCTTAATTTTTTGATGTACATATTTTATGTTGTAGCGCTGTGTATGCATTACAGAAATAGTACTATTTGCTGCATAAATACTGTGCAGGATTTCGTACTACAAATTTCATATAAGTATTGTACTAAAACTACTTCAGCGAATCATAAGGTGAAACATTCACACCACTTGAATGCAGTCTTGAGAAAATTTATTACTATTCTGGTGGAATTACGGATTATTCTTGAGATTTATTATTTATTTCATGGGATTATTCTTCAAGTTAGGGTAACACTGCCGATTGTGCCCTAGTAGCCCGAAGTAATATCATAGGTTTATATGAAGCATTGCTTTTTATGGGAAAAGGTTTTAATAGTAATACTCGTGGATCCATCTGTATATGTATGGTATGCGGCCAAGGAAGTCCTTTTTTATGGGTTCAATTACAGAATGAGCAGATGGTCCATCTGGTACTAAGAGTAACCTCTGCCCGTAACAAAAGCAATAACATTTGGGTCCAATAGCATGTCGAATCTTGTTGCACTTGTCACTGTCAGATTGTGGGATATCTCAAGTGCCTATAATTTCACCACCAACCACACCTTTTAAACCAGAAAACAGTAAAGCGAATGCATTGCTTGGTGGAAGAAATAGATATGGTGGAATACATCCCCTTATGAATATAAACAAGTTCTTCTGCTATCACCATACCTGTTTATGCTCTAAAGCAGTGGTAAAATCGAATGCTTTGCTCTGGTTTGAAGAATGTGTGCCGGTAAATTGGAAGGCGAAATTAGAGACGTGAGAAATTTTATCATCAACAGTGACGGGCGGTGCAACTCAGGTCTTCTTTACTTAAGTAGGATGGAACTTAGTTATATTGACGTTGTTATGGACACAATACCGCTCAAGTCAACGGGCCACGTACACCTCTAGTCACATAAATATATTAAACAGTATATGTTAGAGTAATATATTTTGGTACATATCTAATTCACTTGTCTATAATTAATGCTAGGCATTTGTGAAGTTTTTCATGCATACCCTTAATTAGACCCTTCGTACCCCTCCTTACTTTGCCCCCAGACGACCCGCTTGACAGCCAAAATCCAGACCGTTCTCTGGGGCATGCCGCCGCTGGTGATCGCTCCGATGCCCGGGCTTATTAATTTATGCATTGATATATCTAGTTGGTAATTCATACAAGTTATAAAGCCTGAATAACAGTACCAATTATTTATTCAAGGCGCCTTTTGATATATATCTCCTAAAGTATAATTCTCTAATCTAAAATTGCTGCGTAAATTTCTCTGTTTATCTCTCTACGGCTCTGTGGCTACGTCGGTAGCAGCCCTGCATGAAATGCAAGGAGGTTTAATTCCCGGCCGGGGCAAACAGTGAGCATTAAGTTTTTTAAGGGTCTTCGATTTTCAAATTCAAATTCAAATTAATTTATTGCGTAACATGGGCAAGTAAAAATGGTATAATTGTGCTACAACAGGTATATTCAGCGACTCAAGCATGCAGTATTGATTAAAACTTCTTTTATAACATTTACAGTAAAAAGTCAAGAATTTAAAAATAAAGAATTACATGTCACCAGATCTTTGCAAAGTTATGAAATTATTATAATAATTGGATTCCTACGTATTATGTTTATCCATCCCACCACCAAAACCAATGTTATGGATTTTCTTAATCGGACGCGCTTAGTTAGTGCAAATGATCTTAGCTAAACAGAATTTTGTTGATTACACTTACATTCGGTATTTGGAAAAACATTTTTTTTATTTGCAAACATTTTTCACATGAATGATGATGGTGTCATATTTTAATTAAGAAATATGATGATCATAATTTAATTATGAAAATTACAAGTAAATACGATTCACTACTGTCTGCAAATCGAAAGTTGAAATTCAAATATCAACATGGCGAGACGGTTCTTGATAATTTCCTCGCATTATCACATCGTATAAATAATAATTACTCAAAATTCACTCATTACAGTTCAAAACGCTCAACCCATTCGATTATAACGTATAATTAAATTTTTAATATTTTAACAGCAAATTAGTGACTATCCGAATAATTAGCATTCATATTGACTTTTCAACTGTTTTGTTTGTCAGTTTAATCGGTAATTTCTCATTTTAATGTCATGCCCACAGAGGGGATTAATGTACCTAGAGCGTGGATGGCATCATGACATGAAATACAAATGATGATACTCTTTGTGACTTTATTATGTTACAAGCTGATGTGGTCTGTTTTATATTTGGCAGTAAACTTTGTGCATAAAATCTGTCTATTCGAGTGAAATTACTTGGGACCTCGTCCTTGGGACCGAACTGAATTGCATAATTGCCTATTAAATTCCAAGCCATTTCTTTATGATCAGTTCAGTTCTTCTTCTTTGGCTGTTTGTGTCATAGCCACACAAACTCTGCCAGTGTCCGAGTTAGCTTACTTTCACAAGTTGTTCTGTTGCTGGGTTTATTTAAAAGAGAACTTGGCCAGCTTATGAAACTGAAGTTGCAGGAGTTCTTAAAACCAAAATAAATATAATACAATTTTACGAGATGAAGACAAAACAAACAAAAACGACGCCACCAAGTTATTACGTTTCTTTATGAATTCTATGGAAATAAAGTTTTTGAATTTGACATAACACCCTTATCTTCGTACCGTAATAATTTTGAATTATCACAGAGATAATTTGTCATAACATCTCTGTATATACCATCGCTTATCTTAGTTTTAATAAGATATATCATTTGAAAAACAAGATTTGGTGGCAGTACTTCCTCAAATTCCTTTTTGAGGTGCACATTAATCATTTTACCACACTGGATCGAGAGAGTCAGTGCCAAGATTAGTAGTTGTAGTACTCCATACGTTTTACATCTTCATAAAAATTATAATTAAATTCACTGCATTTGTTCGTAATTATGATGTGCTCTTGGATCATACTCTGAAGGCATAACCTAGTTATTTGTTCTAAGAGTTCACTCCATTCATTGTTTCATTTGTTAGTTGAGTTTACTGAAAACGGGTAAATAAGTTTCATTTCCTTGACCGAGTGTATTTAACGATCTTTGTTTAATTAATTTTCTTAACTGCTTCCCGAGAATTTATTACAAATTGGTAAAACGACTTTGTAATCGTAAATTACATCAACAGTTGTTAAATATTACAGTTAATAGTAAATGTAAACTTATTAAAATGAATTCCCCAAGCATTTGTGATTCTGCTGTTACATTCCGTATAGTGGTCCGTTCCGTATAAGAATATAGTCGTGACCTTGAATAATCTTATCCAAATTATGCTATTATATAATTTTATATTCAATGATATCATTATCGGATATTTCCATTACATTTCCAAAACTAAAAAAAGAAGCTTTTAAATTTCTTTTCAAGGATATTTTTCACATGAAGGTACATACTTATTCTGAATGATAATACAAAATCGATGAAAAAAAATACCAGCATATTTTCGCCTTAATGCTTTCAAATGTGAATCTGAAATCAAACTAGCCTTATTATCAAATCTTGTTAAAGCTTGATGTCATATTCAAAACGTAACACAGTGTTCACAGTATCTTGTGATGTATCTTCTCACGACAAACGTCGAAACATTTGTATTTCAAAAGGCTTAAGCAATTGACTCGCTTGTTTGCCCTTTCACAGGTTCGTTTGTAGTAAAACTCCAGTATTTTATCCGATATTGTTACACTGGATAGATAAACGGCCACCGAAGCGAAGCTACGCAAAGCAAAAATGTACAACGCCACAAAGCCAAATTGCACTAACTAAAACTCGACAATGACAAGTTTCGTGAATGGTATAGACACAACGTGCATACATTGGATGCAACCGTAGATTTAGATATGCGGGATGTGACGCCGGTGTTTAGTATTCTCAAAACGTCACTTCCTTCCCAACCTTATGTTCCCAATTCAGTGACAGACTACAGATAACCTTCTCTCGACAAGAGAAAATACTAGTTGCCAGCCTAATATGAATTGACTGATGCCATTAGCTTTGAATTTTTTGGAATAATGATATGTGGCTTCCTTTCTGTGTGAATATTTATTTATTATATTTTTATTACTATATATTAGATGTGATTATTTAGATTCAGGAAGATTCAATTTGCATCGCACTGTGCATTGAGAGCTACAAAATCTTATATACAGATGAGAACGAATGTTTCTCTGTTGCACTTCGAACGCCGCGCCGATTGCTATGAATTTTGCTCCTGCTCCTTCAAAGGAAGCTACCGTTCGCATCTCTTTATTTAGTTTAGGCACGTCGTTTTTGACCTCTTTACATAATCCCACATGACCTGAATTTTGATTGCGTGTTATTTCAATGCTTCCTCCGAAAACTGTCAATGAAATAGAGCTTTGTAGGGTAATGAGATGATATTTCCAGTTTCTTTATTGCCGTCGACCCGTCGTTGCCCTGGGGGCTATGATTTTCAGAATATTTTCCGTGCTTCCGATCACAGTACACGTAGCCCATTTTAATTCTGTCTGTAGGTACGTACATTTAGGAATGTGAGATGCAATTTTATACACAAGCAATGAACTACAACGATGAACTTTCGCCATTTGAACGCTCGGGCACGGTTTGATATTTCGCGGAGTTGCAAAAGTCGTTAATGCAATACACAGTCGTTTTGTAGTTTCAATTGTATGTAACTTCTTCGCATTTAATGTGACCATTAGGGGAAAGGCAAACACGTATGTTTGAGCTAGATACGCAGTTGGGACGTGTGCCAGCGTTGTCAGTTATATGATACGGGAATAGCATTGAAATTACAGTAAGCGTAGAATTCTCAATACAAACGACGGGAAAGGAGGAAGTCTTTATTTTATTTATTGGGCTAGCAAACAATATTGTGGAACTGTACCTACTGATTTTCTTGTTTTGAAACTAGTTCTCACAACAAATATAAAAATATTTTAATATATTAAAAAACTCGATTCATGTACGATGACTTGATTATGGTTGATGATAACACAATGGTCGTAGTTTCAAACTAAAGGGTCGAAATTCAGTCATAAATAAAAATACAATTTTCAAAGTAACGTCCCTACTTGTGCCCTAGTGTTGTTGACTGGGGGTTATTCGAGGACAGCCTGTAAAATTTGTGTAGAACCAATTTACTTGTATAGTTCTTATGTGGCATTGCGTCGTTTCATACGAAGCGTTGTAGAGTAATGTCGTTACATCCTACAATGTACGCCACCCAGGTGGACGTCAAATTGCAACTAATTTTAGAGTAGCGTGGTGCTCCGGGTAATTCCACTTTCCTGGTGATGGAATCCCTTAAATTTAAGAAACGCATCAACCTTTTGCTATGTGTCTAATAACTACATATCTTTAATAATGAACGTTTTAAACACAGGTATAACAATACTATGTGACTGAAAATTGATCTTGGTTTATTTGGAATACAAAAATAGGCTCAGATATCAAGCGGTATTTCTCTACTCATAATAAAACCAATACGTGAATCCTCTCCTACTTAAGTACCCATGGGAAAACCCAATATTGTCTTAATATGTGTTATGAATTATGATATGACTAGCTGCTCCCTGCAATGTTACCCGCGGTGAATAGGTCGTCTCATGGGATTTATATTATTCCAGGATAAGCTATCGTGTTACCTAATTTCATCTAAATCCGTTCAGCCGTTTGAGCGTGATGCGCGCAAACAGACAAACTTCTAAAAATTGTTTTTTACGGCCTGTTATATTTTCCTAACGGGATACATTAGTAAAAAATAAATTGAGTATAAAATATATTTTATTATTCTCAAAAATATTTAATGTACAATCACGGCATTTTTAAGATTTCATTATATGTATAGATTAGGTATATACTCTTACTATTAGCCTGTTTTTTGATAATGTGTATATATACGTATACTAATAATTACTTTCCTTCTTAAATTGCATCCTCTACTCTTTATGAACACCATTACCATTTAGAAAAAGACCCAATCAATTACGTACCCTGCGATAGGCAGATGTAAGTCACTCATGTACTTAAATTTATCAGCTGGAATATCTTGTCACAGTTATACGGGTGCATTACTTAGCTTGGTGAAAGACCCAGTGGTATATCCTCGGAAGAACACTGCTCTATGATTTGTGCTAGTTTCACTGTCATTTTTATTTAAACCTACATAATTCGTGGATGTGTACTGGGTGTCCCTGTGTCGCAGGTGGCATGAACACATATAATACAAACATCCAAGATTCAGTAGTAAACATTATCTTATCGCAAAATCCAGTTTGTTCCAGTCGGAGAACGAACCCGAGACAATTTTCAATAATATTTTACAAAGACAATTCAGTTTAAATTGGTATTGAATGCAAATAAACATAAAAGAACCAATCATTTTACTTTATAACACTAACCAACCAACACTTAGAGGCAACAAATTAAATTAAAATTTCCACTTTGCACTTTGTATTCAACTCGCTCGTTCACAAACCGCTAAATAACCCAATACCCTCTACAATAACAGTTTGTAATAACAGTAGGTAACTAAAGTGTTTAATTAAAATTGTACTAACAATACATTCTAGGTAGTGTCTAGATAACGTCGCAGTTAAGAAATGCAACGGCTTTTTCACTGTAAATAACATCTACACAGATATGATTTTTATTGGCTACTACTAATCTGTTTTTGTCTGTATTCGTCGCTTGACAAAATTCAACAAAATTTACAGAAACAAACATTTTGTAATAACCTAACATATCCACCTCTGAGAAAATGTGTCTTAGTTTTCAATACGTACGGTCAGATTCAATATGATATTCCAGTTTCAGGCGCTAAAATCTGCGCTGAATCATGCTACGAGACAGATCAGTCTTGAATTGTAATAATAATATTGGTGGAATTCACACAGCGCCAACTAGCCCCAAACTAAGCATAGCTTGTGCTACTACTAGTCGAGTCACTGGTTCTCTCGAATCAGTGTGGTGAACGGATTTTAGTTGCGCCTCAAAAAGGCTCCTTTCTTGCATAGCTTGTGGTATGCGATCTAGAGAACTTTATGAACTTTAAGACATCAAAAAAACTGTTCTCGTCCACAAATATATTTATAATTGTTAAATATATTTATATTATAATTGGTCTAGTTCTTTCCTTCATTCGTTATTCATATGTTGCAGTTGATTATCGTCGAACACTCGAACCGCTCCTATAGTGTATATGCATGGTTGGTCCACATTTGCGGACTGGATGGTCCGCAAATGATAAAAAGAAAAGATAACCATATCAACAGTCTATCTTCCAGTATACATTATGCTCAGTCAAATATTGTAATGGTGCAGCTGTTTCGTCTAGTCGTGATCCAGATGTGTTTCTGAGAGCGTTTCGCGGTATCCAGTTACGATGTTTTAGTTTCAATCAAGTTTGTCGTGTTTTGTGACGCTAGGTTTGGCAATTACATTTTAATGTCACAATGTTGCATGCTTTTGGCTTTTATAGAGATACGGCAGATATATATATGTAAAAGCATCATATTTGAGCAAGAACAGAAACTTATATAATTAAGTCCCATTTAATTTAAAATTAAACGTAAATTTATACATAAAATTTTCGCATGAATTATTTCTGAAAGTAATGCAGATACGCTTTTATATGATTGAGGGATTGAACTACTTCAATGAAAAAAAAAATCACAAAAATCACACGTAAGCTACATGTGATTTTTGGGATTCTTTCATTTGATAAACGATATTCGGCGCATCAACCAAAGTACTATACATTCTCTAACACTGTTATGTAAAATTACTATGGCAGCCAAAAAAATATTTTAAAGTGAATTCCACTCAAAAAATAAATGTTTTTATTGAAAATTATTAATACATTAATCCATTCTCATAATAAAGTGCTGTTACGTTTTGAGTGGCTAGTAATCGCAAATTGACAAGTTACCATTCCATTAGAAAAGTTTCCAAAGTTGCATTAAAAATTAAAAACTTATGTTTGCAAAGAATATCTAAACTTATGAACGGTCTTAATGGACGTCATGGTGAATTTTAATGAACTAGCCAAGTGGTTAGTACGCTTTATTTTTGAACTGTTAAGAGCTCTTTTAGTTATTAATTTCGAAGTTTATAGTTGTTTTAAAAATATCTTGCGTTGCATCTATGTAAAGTGGTAAAACTCGCTAATTTTATAAGGAAGAAACACTTACAGTTATTAAAACATAATAGACCGTTTCCGTCGTTGTGCTATCAGCCTAATTGAAAACACTATTGTGGTCGCTGGCATGTGGGCCTGCCTTTATCTAATAGTTTACTATCTACTAATAATTAATTTAGTTACGTACTTGTGTCTTTTGTTTTTATGTTCTATGTAAGCTTAGTGCTGCAAATAAAATAATTTACTTTCTTTACTAGTTCACATTGTATGGCTTCGTTTAATACAGTTACATCACAGATATCCCACATTAAGATTAATCAATAAGATTAATAATTAAAGATCGGTTGCGTAAACGTACGCTCAGTCTAATTAAATATCTCCCAAAAGATACGAGAAATAGATTCGAAGGAGACAAAACAACTATTTACATCCGTACTTTGTAATAAAAAATATCTGTAAGTAATAATATTGTGTTAAATAAAACATTAACCCTGTACATATATGAAGTCCTATCAAAAGTATTATCTCACGAATGTCGTGTTATAAAATAGAATAAACATAGGTATGTAAAATAAATGCTGGAAATTTCACACAGCGCCATCTAGCCCCAAAGTAAGCTAAGCATAGCTTGTATCATGGGAACCAGACAACTTGTATACAAGTTGTCTGGCTCCAAAGTATATAGCACTTGTATACTTTCTAGTAAATAGATAGATACATATAAAACTCATACACAAGACAAAAATCTATGTTCGTCACATATATTTTTGCTGGGTGGTAATCTAACCCACGCCCTACAGCGCAGAAGGCGAGTTACCACCAACTGTGATGTGAGGCCAGTCAAGTATTACGTACTCAAATTGTGCTTGGTGCTAAGATTTTACCCATTTAAAGCCTGAATGGTTCTCTGAACAGAACAGAAGTCTGCTTTTGCAGTAGGTAATTAAAGTGAAGCCAGAGAGCTTAAATTTTGATCCCAATAAATGAACATTGTATTTCAGAATACGTGAAAGTTGGTGAATCCGGTTGGACGAGTAAAGTTCTTATGTGTACCGTGTAGTGCTTATATAACCGTATGAGGCTATTGCTTGTAGTTTGAAATTCGTATTGGACGAAATTCTCGGATCTAGCAGAGCGTTATTATTTGTTCGGAGTACTTAAGCAATAATAACAAGTTTTCTCGATAAAATTGCGTTGATTTTTACTGTATGTACAAAAGGATTTCTTTTATCGCCAGTATTAGCAAACTACGAGTTAAACGGTATCACGTACTTCCGACATTAGGGCCGGTATATGCCGCCCCGCGATATACTTATATATTCGCCCTCAATAATGTATCGACGTATATAGTTAGTCAACATTACAGCGGTCTCACATTCAGATCCGAAATCAGTGATGGCCAGTCGAGTATCGAGAATATAACCTGTATGAAACCTTTGGCATTGTCCGCTGCGATTTCGGATATGACTGCCGTAATTTGGCGGTCCTGACGGCTTCCGATAGCGACATTGGATCGAACAATGTAGAACTGCAAATAAAGCTACACAAAAATCGTTAAAATATTTGGATCCTTCACGGTAGTTCTCATTGACTCCTACAGATCTCATATTCCTCACAAGTTTTTTTTTACAGTGTCTAAAAACTGTATTACACACTGTATTTTAGCTTCCCTAAGGAAGCTAAAATACCTGGCTCTCTCAAACCAGTGTGCTGAAATAATTATTGTACTTTTCAAAGAGGGTCCTTTCGTGCACTCCTCGGGTCCGTGACATTCGATTTTATGTTCCCAGTTATATTTTCTTAGGAAGCATTTTTTGTTACAGTACGCAATGGATACTCCTGTGTGCCGGTCGCACTCTCCGAAGGACTGGACATCAAGTTGGGTACGGCCGTGTCCGAGATCTCTTACGCTGGCCCTGGAGTCACGGTCAAAGCTTTTAACACCAGAACTCCTAACCAGACTCAGAATTTTAAAGGTAAAGATTATCTGATATTATCTTTTTCAGACTCGGGACCTCGCGTAGTAATTTTTATTTTTTATTTTTTATGTCATTTAGTTACGGAACGAGCCGACGGCTCACCTGGTGTTAAGTGGTAACCTCTGCCCATAACAACCGATGTGACTTGAATCCTCCTCTACTAGGTACGACAAGACCCAAGTCGCATCGTATGCGCCCGTAACTCTGAGACGTGTAGGTGGAATGTCTCATGTGCCTGTAATTTCACCGGAAACCACACCTTTCAAACCGGAACACAGTAACGCGAACGCGTTACTGCTTGGCGGCAGAAAAGGGCATGGTGGCAGTACTTCCCCGGACGAACTTGGCGAGTTCTACTGCTCTTAGAATATCAGAAATCCGCTGGTTTTGTTTCCCCTCCTCCGTGATATAGTAAAATTAAGATTAAGTACTTCAAGTCGATCGCGTTATTGGGGTTGCGATTTATATTGGTGAACGCGCAAATTTATGACTCGAATAGACTACAATAAGTATATTAATGGACAAATTGACTCAATCGAGAAGTCACTTGTGTATTACGTGAATCGGAAGCACATTGTCATAGAACCAAAAATTGCCAGAAATATGATATCTAAATTATGTAGATAGAACTCTAGATCAAAAATAGGCGGACAATATAATTCAATACAATAACTGTTTATTGTAAACCACTGTTTGGCTTGCTTGCTACTGGTCAAGTGGATTTTGGGAACTAGGAAATGAACTTTTCCGCGTTGTATGAAATCGAACTTTTTGCAGCTACTTCAGCTTTGCCTATATTCGTCACCAGAACTGCATATTTAGTCACAATACCATAGCAGCAGTTTGTGTTTGTATGTCTAGGACGCACATAGATGATATACTGCTAACATGTACTATGTGCTCGTTCCACTTGCTTAGCCCGAGGCTCTTCCGCCACATTTGCATACAGGCGGAGTCTACTAGACGAGGCAGTTATGCTCAGAGGCGGTGCTAGCGTTTAGGTGTGTACCTCGTTCACTCAAACACGTATTTAGTTCTTGTGTTTTTTATGATTCAAGTTTCAATAGATGGTATCGTTTTAAGATGTTCTATGACCCGAATATTCGTTTTCCACTATTGGTATGTTTATAGTTTCCTTAGTTTTGCTTGGTGCGTTCAGTTAGGTATTTTTTATTAGACTATATATTCATTTGTATTACTGTTTAATTAGCAAAGTAAATAAAGCATATGTCATTACCAAAATCCGTTTTCAATCAGTTAGATCTGCAATTTATTAACGACAGAGTTTTTTATATTATATTGGATTGATTGTTTCATAATTCAATATTTTTGTACTGGCAATTTACGACATAGTCTAGTTACCGCTTATAACAAAATGTAAATTAAAGACTTATTAAAAATAAAATCTAAAAATATTACTAACCTGTTGTTGTTAAAATTTTACAGACTAAAATTATGAAACTGCATTTAAATCTGTAGTTTGTTTATGTCTAAATATACCTCTTTCACCTAAAATTACAATTAAATGAAGGGCATCGCCTTTAAAGAAAAAACATTATAATGTGTGAATCCGAAGTCGTTAAATTACAAATTCTTACGGAAAGCTAAACGAGGTATTCTGACAAAGCTAAATTTTAGCATATAGTATTATTATGCATTAGCATAATAAGATTATTTGCTAAAATTACAAAAAACCTGATAAAATTCAATATCTTTTTGACTTTTCAAAACGAGTACCTAATATTTAAATTTTAGACATACAATAAAAAAATCCTTAACTCATTTAAAATGGAACTTAAGGCGTACTAAACTACGCATTAATTTGTCGAAAGCTTTCAGTTCCTTATCTATATATAGATCATTGCTGAAACGAAATTACAAGCACTGACATCAAACGTGAACAAATGGGATTGATTCGTAAACGCTCTCATCTAGTGCTCTTTTATATTTACCCTCACCGGCCAAGGCTCGAGCGTTTTCAATACTCCAACAGTTTTGCTCAGAAACCAAACAGGGCCATTTATATTTTCCCGGAATAGCAGGTATTGTATCGTTTACCGATGTGATTGTGGAATGAAACGGTAGCTAAGCTGACTGTTTGCCGGTCCCTCGGGGCCTCGTACAATTGTATGTACATACTCTCCTAAAAGCTTTCGATATTTCGATACGCGTTTAGGGAGAACGCATGTTTATAACAACATAAAAATATATCGGCGAAAGAACGTAACAAAGATGTGTAATGGTTTTGTGTGGAAATGTTTTGGCTGTGGAAAATATGTGTATACCTATTATGTATCCGTATCTTCCAACTTGAATCTGTTTCTTCATTTTCTGAAAGTGTTGTAAGGTGTAGCAGATATTTCTGTGATTGTAAATCAACTAAGTGGACACATCTGGTAAGAGTTAAGCTCCAACCTCTGCCCATAATGAATAATTATAAATAATAACAGCAGTACGACTAGGTTTTACCTTACCCTACTCGAATATTACAAGACCCAAACACCCGGTGCCCGTCACCATGAGACTTGAAAATAGAAGCCTCCTGTGCCTGTAATATCACCGGAATCTACTTGTCACAGACCGGAACACAGCATTTCATCACTGCTCTTTTTATATATGAATCATTGTTATATATATTTTATATGTGAATAAGTTACGGAACGAGCAAGATGTTAAGCGGTAATATCTGTCTGTAAGAAATACGCTATAAAAAAATACGGTTTGAGGTTCTCCCCTACTTTGGTGTGGGATGCCCGCGTAACGTTGTATTGCGCACGTAATTTGGAGACGTGGAAGTGCAATGTTTCACGTACCTGTAATTTCTGCGGTAACCACGCCTTTCAAACTGGACTACAGAGGCGTATGCGTCAATGCGGTGCTAGAGATAGGTGTAGTGACAGTACTTTCCCGAACGAACTTAGCACTAGTTCTACTGCCTGTAAACGTGTCAGCAAAATGGTAGTAGCAGTAGTTCGCTCGCATGCAGTAACGCTGCTGTATAGTTACACGGACATCTTCAGGTTCTCAGAGCAAGCACTGCGGGACTTCACCTCATGCTGTCAATCTACCTACTACTTTGTGATTAATTTTGCACTTAGTGATGTAACTCGGTAAACACATTATTATAATGGCTAAGCATTAGTATCATAGGATCTTTGTTAATAAAAAAGTGATTTTAAGAAGCATTTTATTTGCTAATCAATTTGATGCTATGAACTTAATGTAATTTAATTTAAGATCGTCTGGAAATAATAAAATTATAATATTAGTTTTTGAGTTTAAAAAGATATCCAAGCTTTAAATGAAATTAGTGTTTGAATTAATTCAGCGTATCTTTTATCATAAAGAAAATGCCTAGGGACTGAAATATATTAATTTCGGAGTGACAAGCTCGCAATCCTGTTAGATTGTCCTCAAGGGTATCACTTGTAAGTAATTAGTGAATAATAATATTTCAGCATATTTAATCCTTGTTGAAAGACTATACCTATATATATTATTACATACTTTTTATTGGATGAATAGTGGAGTAATCATAATTTTCGCCAGAAATCCAACGTGGACACAGGAACCACGCAAGACTTCGAATTTTAATAGAAATTACTGTGTAAAGATATTGGAATAGCCCATATTATAACTAAAATCGAAATTGGAGATAAAAAGTTCTCGGAGTCTCTTTGATACAAAGGTCGAATAATTACATGAACAGTTTCCTGAAATATTTAATATTCTTTCAAGGGTATTCTTTTTTTTTTTTTTTGAAACACTATCCACTATCTTCTTCATAGCTAAACTAATACTCTTCTAACATGGCGAAAGAACCAAAACTTGCAAAACATGTGACAGTTATGTCTAGGCCTGTCTCCCTACAGTTTGATAGCTAGCATTGAGACATGTGGCTGGAAATTAGCTCTCGCCAAAATACAAATAAATAAACGATGATCCTGCGAACGAAGAGCTCGACCTAAAATAAGCTATTGCATATATAAACTCACTTTGCAAATGTTCCTCAGGTGACGTGGTCCTGTGCACTCTACCCCTGGGAGTGCTGAAGGTGGCTGCCGCGAGTAACGGGCAAAATCAGCAAAATTACGTGAAATTTGACCCGCCTCTGCCGGATTGGAAGGTATGTTATTATTTATGATCGTTATATAGGTTTATGTGTATATGTATAAAGTTAAATTATGTAGTTTTGAAAATGAGGGTTACAATTCCCGAGGCAGTGTACAATGAATTAAACTTTAGGCTTAGTTGTATTTGTTATATATGTATTTGTTGTGTTTTTCCACCTATGACCCAGGGAATCCTAAGGAATCCCTTTTGTTACCTTTTTCAAATCTTGGTGTTGTGCTGCTCAAATTCTTAGCTATTATTATATTCTGACTTAGTTTCATAGCAAAGCAATCTTAACGTACATTTTTTATAACTACGTAATGTAGTCTGTGTATGTTTATTGTGGTTAACATATTTTTTATATTCAGGTGGCTGCTATAAAGCGACTCGGGTATGGCAATCTCAACAAAGTTATATTGTGCTTCGAACGCACTTTCTGGGACCCAAGTGCCAATCTCTTCGGGCACGTTGGAACTACTACGGCGAGTAGAGGTAAATATGTAGTAAAAATGTTTTACTTAAGTAAATACGTAAGTAAAAAATATCAGCATGATTTCATTTGAGAACGGGTGTCTCGCGCACATACTACGTATTATGTTGCTGCATATTCTTTTCGGCAGTTTTTTTTTCAGAAGGTTTTATTATTACCCATATTTTTTCATAATTTATGTTTCTAACTATGTTGTGCTCGATAGATGTTTCTTCTTTTTGACTGCATATATTTAGTAAAAAATTTGTTAGAAGGCCTCATTCGTTCCTTCGTTTCCATTATTCGTATATCTTGCCCTAAAATACTAATGTAAGTGCCTTCGACGAATACTGCTCACTTTCCTTGTCTGTTATTGTTAGTCCGATTGGCTGCACTAGTATTTTTATCTCGTCTACCAAAAGAATCATCAATATTTATATAAGAACTGTTCTTGGCTCTATCAGAATACCGAAACTGACTGGCGCCTTTATTTATATATATATATCACAAAAATAATAGACTTCCACAAATACCAACGTCACTGATTGCCCTAATTATATATAATAATAAATAAAATAAAAAAATAAAATAATAATGCCCTACTACGAAAATATAAATTATAACAGACAAGCAACATCGTTACTGAGTAAATTACATCGTAGCCTGGCTGGTGGTAACCGTACTAGAACTATCCTCTGTATTTCTAACGCATTTTCCTGCTTGGATCACGGGTGGGTCGATGTTAACGAAAATGCACCAAATCGCACAGGATTGTCCGTAGGAACAAGTCGGAAGTAGAACGGAAATTGACCTAACATATTATCAACAGATTTTTACGTCAAGAAAACTATTGACGCTTTAGTAAATATCGGTGCAAATACAGTGCGTTGAGAACGAAATTTGACTAATGAATGATTGACTACTTCCATCTGTTTCTGTTTCATACGAACCAAAATAAATGGGACAAACTTTTTGCTCACCTTAGAAATTATCACCCTGGCACATTCGAATTCGCTAAAAAAGCATAATCTACAAGAGTCTCTTCAAAAGTAACTTCTATTTAAAACGAGGGAATAATATTAGTATTTTGCGATGCAAAAACAGGTTTTTCTGTTTACGGGTATAATATATCGATCGTGAAATTGAAGAACCGCCTGTTAAATTTTAAATACAGTTTTTCTATGAAAAATGAATATTTTATAGGAAACTTGTCGTCTTTCTATTTCAAAAATATCAGTGGGCCGCACTACTCTCCCTCCTCCCCAGAGATAAAGGCCGTAAATTATTTCACGATGTAAATAGTGAACGTGGAAACATCGGCGCGATAAGGAATTAAAAGCTGAATTATTTAACGCGAGATAGCGACTAGAGTTGGATTGAACATTATAAATAGCCGGATAAAGTCAGTAAATTGGTAGACGTGCATTTCTCAAGAAATCTTATGATCAGTGAATACATCAGTATTGTTTTCGAACACATGTATACAGGAGAGTGTTAAAAATACGCATAAGTCGAAGGTTGACGTTACCCTTAATACCTGGCTTACTGTGTAGAATGTTACCACCCTCAGTCTAGCCAGAATTAACTATTATATAAGATTAGCTGGCCATCACGTTAAGAATTCGTACGCTATGGCACTTAAAATAACAAAAAATGTATCTAGGTGAATATGACGGTAGGTATCTTCAATTGAGTATTGTAATATATTTCAGTTGCAATAACTGAAACCTCTCACAGTCAAAAAATAAAGCTAAAAATATTCGAGTCCAAGTTACTGTAGCTATAATACTGATCACAAATTGTTCTAAACTCCGTTAAAATGCTTACGTTCGGCTAGTTATTCATGGCAACCCTAAACGTGGGCTATAAATCACGCGGACGATCCAAGACAGACTTTTTTAATCGTTATGCTTCGCTACACGTACTTTGGGCTTTTGTTGTGCTTAGCTAACTTCATTAGGTACTTCTTTTGTTTCCACGGGTATTTTTCTGAAATGTAACAATTTTCTTTTAGCTTTCTTTACTGTTTATGTTCTTTTGATAAAATAACAATGAATTTTGTTCGCATCGTACCTGCTGTTGTTAGTAAGTTAGGCGTATTTGTCTATTCATTAGCTAACAGGCACCGAAATTCAGTAATTGGTCGACTTTTCGATAGCAGTAGAACTTATGCGCGTTACTTTGTTCCGGTTTAAAAGGTGTTGTTGCCAGTCAACTTACAGGCAAATGAGACATTCCTTCCACCTTCACGTCTCAGATTTACGGGTGCATACGGTGCGACTTGGGTTTTGTCTTACTCCATTAGGGGAGGACCCAAGCCGTATTGCTTATTATGTGCAGAGTTCAACACTTAAAACTAGGTGAGTCATTAGCTCGTTGCGTAAGTTTATCACATAAAAAGTGTTGTGATATACATATCACAACATATACCAAAGAAAATGGATTTTCCATTCACCAGTTAAAATTGTGTACTTCAATATACTGTTGCCTTTGAGCCGTGCCAAATAAAAACGTGACGTCAAATATTGACTTGAGGCCTTCCAAATCTGTAATATCGACCTGTATTGGGTTAATGCGGTTATGTGGTAATATTTGCGTTCACAGTTAGCTCAGTATTGATTGACAATCTGCTCCGCCGCCGAAATGTACAATATCCTGATTGCAGTAAAACTGCTCACACGACTAAATTTTTGCACCGTCAGTTATCTTTCTCTCATACCAATTAGCGTGACTCCTATATAAGTGCTATTGAAGGAATGTACATAAAGAGTACTTCTAACATGAATAATTTATCTGCTAATAAAATGCAGTGATCAAAAAATGATAAATATTTTCGAAGTCATGATGATGAAACACTTTTTGGTCGTTAATTCTCGTATAATAATCTCGAAAATAAATAACATTAGTGGCCCCCTATTGTCACAGAAACCATCGACTAAAGCTTATTCTAGTTTTGGTCAGTCCCGACCACCGGGACTGCATATGTATTTTTTCGTAAGAAATTGAATTCCGGCTATGTTGTTTTTAAAATGCTCTCATATCAGGCGCATCTGCCGTCGCTGAAGATTTATGTGTGAAACACTTTAAGTATGTATCGCCAAGATATCAACATCGCTCTTTTGTGTAGTTATTTTATTTCGTGAGAGATAACGATAATGAATGAAAATTTCGGTAAATTTTTTGCTTGCAGTTTGTAAAAAAGAATATCTCAGACCGTTTATAAAACAGTTTGAAGTCAGCGCTGGTTTTGTACGATATGAGTCTACCATAATTAGGTAGAAGTGAGTATTTACATTAAAAAATATGAATTTGCTCATAATACTTCATATTTTTTTGTGTAAATAATAAATCTATAATGTCCGACCATTTTTCTGATAAGGAAAATATCACCTCGTTGATTTGAACTGAGCTTTTAAACATTCACTGGTGAACATTATATTTTCCTCATTTTATGCAGTGTTTTAAAGTAATAAGTCTGTAAAAAATGATAAACTGAAGTAGGTACTAAAGGCTCGAAAAAAATATGTCTGTTTATCAGTTGTTCTCCCATCTGTGTATATAATAATTGCCTGCTTCGGGATTATTCCGACTAATCCTTTATGGGTACGAAATATTTTCCCTGGAGTCGTTTTTGGCATACCTTCACAAAGATATTTTTTGATGACCGTAAGACAATGGGGCATAAAGAATTCTATTTGGCTATACACCATAATGACTTGTCACGGACACCGTATGTGGGCATCATAAAATTACTGACTTGCTGCATGTTTTTAAACACCTTTTTGAAATGGCGTCAATATAGAGCCTAAGCAGTTTACTGAAATATGTTTAACAAGGCATTGTTGAAAAATGCATTTAGTGTGGTAAAACTATTCAAGAAGTTTTACTCTTTCATAGTTAAATAATAAAAATAATAATATATTTTAATTCAGACACGAGATCCATATTTTTTCTTAGATTATAGTAATATATAGTTAATACACAAACAAAAAATACTAATAAAAGATAACAAAACCACAAAGAGTACCTAGTTAAGTAGGGATATCACACACATATGACACCAGACGCTATATGTGTCAGTCAGGTAGATTCTCTCAGAGTTTTTACACTTGTCAATTCTGGACATAAATTTAGCAATTCGGTTCCTCTGAATTGCCTGAAATGTATAACGTAGAACGTTAAACACAGGTACAGACGTAAGCTCTGCTATAGGTAGGTGCCATTTGTTTACAACGGAACCTTAAAAAATCCTCAACAATTTTTGTACTCATTTGTACCATCATTTTTATTTCCAGGAGAACTATTCCTGTTCTGGAACCTGTACAGTGCTCCGGTGCTGCTCGCGCTGGTGGCCGGCGAGGCGGCGGCGGTGATGGAAAATGTTACGGATGACGTCATCGTCGGCAGGTGCATCGCCGTGCTCAAGAGCATCTTCGGACACGCCGCCGTGCCGCAACCGAAGGAGTGCGTCGTCACTAGGTGATTACATCGTTTTCTTATGTGATAAAGTTACGGAACGACCTGATGGCCCACCATTTAAGTGGTAACCCCGTTCCGTAACTTATCTACATATAAAAAAATGATACAGTCGTGAATTCGCTCAATTGAATAGGGTTTAATGGATAGGGTTTGAACAGGCGTCAAACTTAGCGATAAGTACGCGTGACCTTATGTTTTGAATATTATTGATGTTTCCAAGCCATTTCTTTATGAATTATACGGAAATAAAAATTTTGACTTTGACTTTGAATCTATAGCTCCTTAGCTCAGCGTGTATTACAATGTTGCCTCACTAGGTGGCGAGCGGTGCAACACTGATATTCTGCCAGGGTCCTACAATTATTACTGTGTCTTAGGTGGCGTGCGGATCCGTACGCTCGCGGCTCCTACAGTTTCGTAGCGGTTGGCTCTTCGGGAACAGACTACGATCTGCTCGCAGCTCCGATTCCAGGGAACGACGGAGAAAATAGACTGTTCTTTGCAGGTAAGTGTGGGAACGCTCCTCTATAAGTATTTTATGTCATTAAGTTACGAAACGAGCAGATGGCCCACCTGGTGTTAAGTGGTAACATCAGCCCATAACGAGCAAATACGACTTGGGTCTTCCCCAACATAGGTAAGATCGTACGCGTCCGTAACCCTGAAACGTGAAGGTGAAATGTCACATGGGCCTGTAATACCAGTAACCTGTAAACGGCAGAAATGGGGATGGTGGCAGTACTTCCCCGTTTGCACTTTGCATAAGTTCTACTAATACCTACTGGAGAGCGTGGTGGACTAGTGGTACTAACCTCGAGTTTCAATTCCGAGGTTGCCGGTTCAAATCCCGATGTGCACCTATGAGTTTTTCGATTGAAAGATATATATCTGCTAAGTGTACGAAAGGAGCCTCTTCGAGGCGCCCTTAAAATCCTTTCACCACACCAGTTCGAGGAAACCAGTCTTCTTCTCTTCTTCGAGTCACCGGTTCTGTCGAACCAGTGTGGTGAAAGGATTGTAAGTGCGCCAGTGTGAGGGAACCAGTGACTCGAATAGATGAAGAAGACCTACTTAATTATTGTTACCAGGTGAGCACACGATGCGGAACTACCCGGCGACTGTGCACGGCGCGTTCCTCTCCGGGTTGCGCGAGGCCGGCCGGCTCGCGGACCTGTTGCTGCCGCAGCCGCCCATCACCAACGCCAGTGTGGCCACCGCTCTAAACCACAGCTCTGACAGACCTTAGACACATGCACAGACATTCTGTTCAACGGATGCATGTATACACGGTACAAGTGCAGTCACAGTGAATTCACATGCATGAGACGTTACATTTTAGATTCGCGGAGAAGTGAATATTTTTTGTTTCTATTAATTTAATCTTTTTTGTATAAGTAGTGTGAAATTATTTATATTTGATGCCTGTTCATTCTTCATTTCGGATCATAAAAACAACAATTTCAAGATATGTTGCCTGTGAATTAAATTTTAAAGTAACAAGTAATATTTGACATAGTATATGTAATTGGAATAGTAGTTGAGTTGCACTATTCGTTTTCCTCGTACGTTAGGCTGCCCGTGGCTGCCATTTCCTGCCGCGGTCGCCCTACACCGTCGGCAGTGTGGCCGCGGCTTTAAGTAACTCAAAGTGCTCAGATTTTTAATAACGTTGGTTAGAACTGTCTGTGTGAATTCAATGATTCACAATTACGTATGTCTTCTTGTATGTACTCTACGTCTCTTACGTATGTATTCTTAATTTAATGATCGAAACAGCGATCTACATTTGTATTGCGATGTATGGAAAACAAAGAACAATTGTTGGTGTAATTTTAATTTCCGTTCTGGCTACTTGTTATGTGACGAACCCTTTTAAAAAAAAACTGTTTCCTCTTTCTTTTAATTTTTAGTACCCAATTAGTCCGTCGTGAATTGGTCTACATATATGTAAAAACTGTTCATTTAACTCATAAATGTGACTAAATGTCACGTACGAAATATAAGTAATATAAGTAAGTGTACGAAATATAAATTATTTCGTAACTTTAAATACACTTGTTTATGAAGCTTACATGATTTACTAATTGTTACGTTTATGTCAGATGCGTGTGACTTGTATTTAGTTGATTGGCAATTGATTACTTTTGCTAAGACATTTTATATATATTATACTCAACTATTTCATAAAATACGAGCATTATGAATTGTAATATCTTCATTGTTTGTTTTGTTCGATGACATAAACAAAACTTATTTTCGCAAATGTATGTGCCACTCTGGCTTACGTGCATTCTATTATAAAAATCTACTTGGTTTTTGTTTAAGTAGTTAAAAGAAAAATCTCTTACTTCAAAATGTATTATGTAAGTTTAGGCCACGTGCGCCTTCTACTTATTTACATTACAAATAGACTCGCACTATGAGATTTTCTTTCCAAAATTAATGATTTTTAGAAAGGGTTAATTCTTAAGCGATTAATTAAGAATAACTCTCCATTTTTTTTATTTGCTGTTTTACTTTAAAGGTATAATCACACTAAATATGGGCAAATATAATAATGCTAGTTATATATTTCTCTTCTTTAGTATTCATTATTTTAAGCATATCCGCCAGCATATTCTGTGAAATTTTTAACAGGCCTACCTACTACGGTTCTAAAGAAGTATAGCAGTTTAATCCGAGGAAGCTGTAGGCTTAGTAATAGGGTCCGTCCTTTGAAGATGAGACGCAGAAAAGGTTAAATTTATAAATGTTCGTCTATTGAATAATGATAATAGTAATAATAAAAATGCTTTATTGTACACCATAGAACATTAAAAATAACAATTATTATATTATTATTTTGTATTCTTATATTATATATTTCATTATAATAATAGTTATATTTTGTAGTATACAAAGTAAAAGCTCTCGCTTCCTTTGCATTTTGTTATATAATAAGTGAACTACTTGATTTATTTTAATAATATTTTGAAATAACCGTTGCTTTTTGCTTTTTTTCTTCTCGGAATAATTTTTTTGTGACGGCTACAACGCCCATTATATGTAATAAAGTATTCAAACATATAATATTTTGGGTTTCATTTGGAAGCAATTGGTACTTAAGTACTGCATGTCTTTTCCCGCTGAATTCAAAACAACTTACAACGCAACCAATGATGAAACTCGTATTAGCTGATAAATAGTAATCGCACATTTATACTAAGGCCTTAGCTAACTTACCGACATAGTTACCGAATCTACATTTCAATTCAATTCAAGCGCGACAATAAAAATACATGTTCTATTTGATTGCTGTGTGCGTTTCTAGGGAAAAGGTGTGTTACCAGTGATTTACTTAATTGATCCACATATTTCTAAACCAACACAACTACTCACTCGCACCTGTTTTTGAAAATTGATTAGGCTAGAGCTGTCCTGCTCACCCTTAAAGGAGGAAAGAGATATCAAGTTAGAATTATTCCGTCGTCATTTGTTTAATGTTTTAGTAATCGAGTAGAAAACAGAGTACCATTAGCGAGATAGTTCCCCAACGTATTATTTTCTGAACCCACTAACGCTTACTAGCGACTTACGAAGTATTTACTAGCGACTTGTCGCGGCTTCGCACGGGTAGATGAGCGTTTACGCCTAAAAAAGAATGACCAATGACCAATGTTGAAAAACAATGACCTAATTTAATTTAATAAGGATATATATTATTTCTATTGGTTTACGCGGCGCACACAAGTAAAGCTCCATGTTCTTTCCAGCGTCTTCAACAATCATCATTAGGTATACAGCCAGTTTACGCAAACCCTAATTGAATTGTACACCTAAATCATCCTAATGAATCAGTCCGTCCATTGGTGAAAACCATATATTTTACATTAAAATAAATATTCCATAATTTAAAAATTATAAACTGCATACATCGGGCTTTACTACAGTCTAATTTTAAAATAATTATACTAACGATTATTAAATAAAAAAATTTTTTGATGACATGTGCTTGTTCACTTCTCCTTCGGTTACATATCCTCTGAACCACATAATGCATCGTAGACAGTGGGCACAGGCCCGCTTGACGGATTTATAGCAATTTATAATTGAGTTTTTAATTGTTTTTCATAAAAGCTGTCGACAAATTGAATACTACATAATGCGATGTTATCTCTCGGACTAGTTACGACTAAGGCACAGAATTGAAATTATAAAAATTGGAAACTATAAAAGGTCTCGGCAGCTGCGTCCGGTAGAAAGAATTTATGATCCCTAAATAAATTTCCGTGTTGATTAATCTTAATGGTCTGGATATATTTATTTCTTCTATTTACCAGAGTACCAGATAACTGAGTGCCATCCTCAAGTGTGACAGGGGTGCATAATGAGGTTATTGAGGTATGTGTGCGGTAAGAAACTGAGTTATCTATTTTTCTGTGATTAATAGAAGAATGTTGCTCAAGTTTTAGCATCTGAGCGCTTTGGTGCAAGCCCGTATGTGACGTGATATAATTAAAAAAATGATCTAGTATCCCTTTATTGAAACATTAGAATAATTAAAATCATTTTGCAATGTGTAAATCATAGCTCATATCGAACGAAGCTCTGCTTCTGGTGATTTAAATTATAGTTTTTTAGTTATTATTCTGTGATTTTTCATTTTAATTTTATCTTATTAACTTGTAACTTAAGCAATGAATAAATAAATGAATTATGAACTACTATATCCTTAGCTAAGAAGCTATCTAAAAGAACTAGAAAAAAAATCTTATTAAAAACTACCCAAACTTCACTGTATAAAATCCCCGGAACGTTGAAAAATAGCCGCGCTCAAAGTAGGTAAACGAGGAATTAATAAGAGCACGGTCGTAGCAATTTGTTTTAGCTCCGCTTTGTACGGACTTCTTATCTGGTTTAATTAACTATGCATTTTGTATTGTTAAGGATTCTTAGCTGATTATTTATGACCCTTGAGAAAGTAAGTTAGCATAATTATGTGTATGCCGTGTCATCTTCATACGTATAACTACTTACCTTAGTACGGCGGAGATATGTTGTCATCGAAACAATTAGTTACACCATATGAGAAATTACACACTTTTATGGTAACATAAACAAATAGATGAATTATATTAATTAAACTTCCTAGTATACAAATAGAAAACACAATCAATAAAAAAATAATGTTGCGTTTCGCACAGGAGCTGGAATAATGTTGAAAGTCGACCTAATTTTGAAAATCTCACGCTGTGTATTTTGCTATGACTAATGTTAACTTATGACGGTCGCAGAACGCAGTCGCAGATTTTCGCAATTAAACCTATTAATCTGAATACTTGAGATACTGATTTGCGTATTTTGATATGAATTAGTAAGCTATTAATGTCCCTGAAGTTTTACTTGTTGTAATTGTATCAGTTGTAGTGGTAGATATTTTCATCTTTGAAAAGATGATTCACATTAATTTTATAGTAGTACCTATTTAGTTATCCTAAATAAAATAAAACTAACTAAAACTAGGATTGGTCGCGTGTATGTGTTATAAGTATGTTGCTTTATGTATTCAAAAAATGAAATTGTATAATCTGTACTTGACACGAAATTATTACATGTACAAGAAATAGGTACAACTGTCATCATGATCTGTTATTTTTTTACCGATACGGTAAATTATAGAAATTTACGTTTATGAAAAGTCATCAAATGATAAGCTCACATGTATTTTGATTATTAACATAAGGATAAGATTCTCAAATAAAGGAATATAAAATGAATGATAGAATATGCAGAGATATCATAATGAATAATAAAGCCATAATAAATTTTTTATTAAATAAAAGCTTATAGATTTCATATAGCATAAAGTTTACGAAAGCGCCATCTATCAAAATAATCACTCGACTATGAATGCTAAAGCTGCGCACACGAAGAGAGCTTTTTAAGCTCTTGAACGCGCAGGCCATGTTTATAGCGCCCTCTGTCATATTTGGATGGAACTTTTTCTGTAATCTGTTGCGCTATCATCGTATTATCTACATAATTGGAGAGAAAACAACACGATGGCGCTGTCACAGTAGACGTGTGAGTTGAAAAAAGCTTCTGCTAAATATATTATTTTCTAAATATATTGTTTCTGTATTAATAACGTTATATTTTGGTAGATGCTCCTTGTTTCGTAATATTTTATCTGTTTCTCGATCAGTCGAAGTATAAAATAATATATTGGAAGAAAAAGTATCTCTCAATCACTTTTGTAAAATATTAATATCATTTCCCGTAATTTATGATACTTTTTTACTGTTAAAACTATAGAAACTTTATTTTATACTTGGTAGATTTTCAATGAATAAAAGATAAAGAAACAGATCAGCTCTTTAAAAATTTGGACTTGCAATATTTGTACCCCTCCTGGAAACATATCCGGGGCATTCTTTTATGGGTATTGAATCCCCTAGTGACTTTGGCAGCAACCATCGCAGGTATATATAAAATCCATATTAAATGTGACTATGGAGATATTTAAATACCCAACCTCTTTTCAAGCTACGATTTTTCTAACAAAAGATTTATGAGAAGTCTTTAATCTGGATAGATTAAAGGCATTTTTACATTGTTAGATAAAATATGGCAAATTAGGCACTTAGCTAATTGAAGACTGCAAAAATGTTAAAGTGGACCTTTGCTGTAGGGCAAATAAAGTCTGGGTAAAAATATACTGCTTAAAGAATAGATAATGTCATAGAATGCATAATGTCGTGATGATGACAAAACCATAGTGAATGAATTCAGAAAGCAAAACCATTGCAGCATGAATTATTCTGAGAAAGCGTATCCATCGTACTTTCTGCCTAATTACTGATTTCCGAGAAAATTAAAGTTAGGAAGATAACTCATTTCTTTCGAACACGCAAATAATAACTAATTTCATTAAATTGAAGAACTTTCTTTCGAATCACAATGTGAAATGGCTTATGATTAGCTAGGTCAAATGTCAAGGCTTAAACCACCTTCCATCAGGGCATCACGAGATGTGACACATCATTATCAAGTTCAGCCGACCTCACATTCATCACTATAAAAACCGTAACGCATACGATGTATTTTCATAAACTACTTTGGATCCACTAAGTTCATGCCTAAAAACGGTGAGAAAATAGCAGCGGTCATAATGTCAGTGTTTATATTGTTTCTATTTCTGGTATTGTCAATTACGACAGTGAAAACAGATTTCCAGAATAAGAATTCTTCCGCACAAAGCTTCAAAGACTTTATTACAAACATGATAAAAGAACAGAGTACGAAAATTCAGGCGCTGCTGAAAAAGATCCAAATGAACGCTCAAACGGTGCTAGAAAAAATGGAAAACATGAAGGAGTCAAAGATGAAACAAAAGAAGATCAATGTGTATAAAAACAATGAAATTTTACAAGTGGAATCACCGTTGAAAACCAATATTGAAATCGATGCGTTTTCCAAAGATGCAAAAGATAGTGAAGCAAGGAGTTTCAGTAATCACTACACAGCTACCGGCTACGGAGCGAGCGGAAACGCCAACTACGGAACACCGACATACCACCACCATTCAATAGGGTTCGATCCTGTCAACATTGTGGTATCACTATCGCTGCTCTCTTTTCTACTACAAGCGTTGCAGGGGCTGCTGACAAGGACAAGAGTGCCGACACCGGTAGTCGAAGCAAGGCACCTAAACTCTATCGAAAACTGGGCAAAGAATTTAGAAAATAAACTGGACAAAGGCAACTATTATTTTAAGAAAAAGTATATGAATAAATACTATTAAGTTAAGTGCCACAGTATACCTTTTTTGATCGACCTGCGACCTGGTCTGTCTTTGCCCGGGGAGCTTTCAGTATCCCCGGCTGGACGATCTTGAAATTATATGCATGAACTTTTCTGGTAGGTACATTAGTATATCTGTTGATGAAAACAATATTTCTACAGTAGATTCTCAGATTACACAGATAGAAAGAGCGGTGGTTAATTTTTTATATGTGATATTGTTTTGGAATCTTATGAAATAATATTCACGAGTAAAGCTGCTTGAAGTTTTGTATGTAAGTACTTATTATTAGTATTATTCAATATTTTTACTTTGGCCCTTTGATTGTAGTCTAAAGTAAAAACAAAAGTGTAAATTAGAAAAAATAAAAATTGTGCATGTCAGTTCTCTAGCGCGACTAGAGAAATGCTTTTTAAAAAAACGCTTAATAACTCTCTATTTTACTTCCCATCCAATTTTCGTCCCGGGCTTTATAATGAAATCGGTTCTTAAGGAGTTAAATCAAATAAGAATTCATTTGTTACTGTTCTACTATTTACTAGATACACCCTTCATTAATTAAATATTTTATACCACTCGCATAAAATGCTTTGCCCTAATTCCAATCCATTATATAATTACAAGGCGCGAATTTCTATTTAATTAACCATTATTCGAGTCATAAAATTAATACTGTGCTTAGCTATCTACAGCTAGATAATAGTTAAGTGATGAGTTTGTCCGGGGAGGATTACCAGCATACTAGCATTTAAAATAAGACGATAAGTACGTACTTTTCTACTGTTATTACTACGTTTTTTTTGTCATAACAGGAGAATCGCTGATAAATTATTACGGACTTTTCCATATCAGAATGGCAAGCAATTCAATGAGTACAAGTTATGCCTTTCTGTGTTGTTTTTTTTTTGGCAGACCTTTTCACTAGACGACAGAAATGACGAATTTAATATCTGTCAGGTTTTCTTTTCTTATCTTCAAGTAGTCACACAGCATTTTATTTCACAGAACCTCAAATTCAAATATCTAAGTACTTACATTTAGTTGACTTTTAAAGAGATGTTTATAAAATGTACCTCCAGTTAGTAGGTAAGTTGCCTTTTGTAGTAGTAGAAATTATGCCGATTTTGTCCGCCGAAGTACTTCCACTATACATATTTCTGCCACCAAGCAGTGATGCATTCGCGTCACTGTGTTCCGGTTCGAAAAGTATGGTTGCCGGTGAAATTACAGGCACATGAGAAATTCCACCTTCACGTTCATAGTTACGGTTGCATACGATGCGACTTGGGTCTATCGAACATAATTAGGGGAAAAACAAAGTCGTATTGCTTGTTATGAACAGAGGTTACTACTTAATGCCAGGTGGGCTACCAGCTCATTCTGTAACTTCATCATGAAAAAAAACCGAAGCCAAATGATATTTACTGCATATACCGCTATATCCTTCTGCTTACGATGAATAAAATATTGCCTTTGCAAGGTCTAGTAACCTTTTTCAGGGCCACCGACCTGAATTACGGTTAAGCTCCAGAAATCCTGCTGACTTTTCAAAGACAAAAGATTATCTGTAACAATGGAATTAAGCTCCAATAACCATGGATTGTCCTAATAACGTAACAAAGACCTCTCAAGAGGCAATTAATTAAGTGTGTATATTCCGCCTTATATTTTATTTTATTATTCTTAGTTTAAGTGGGAAAAGATTGTAACGTTGCGTTTTTTGAAATTATTGTATTATATAAATATCACGTGTCTGTGCTGTCGCACTCCTCCGAAACGGCACGACTGATTTTTATGTTTTATTATTGTTATTTATTGGTAGGTGTGAGACTATTCTCATACCTACCAAATATATAAAGCCCCAGCTCCCAATTTTTAATCGCTATTTTAATATTTTTTTTAAGAACAATATCCAAATAATTTAACCGTCGTCATTGACGTGAAGAGTCGTATCACTTTGACATTTCATTCTGCATTTTTAATTTATCGGGCCCGAAAATTCCTAGAACAGAACTGCGACACACAACAACAGCACAGCTTTCAGTTTCAGTGGCGAAAGTACGTCCCATATAACCGCTCCTTCTTTACGTGCAGGGTGGAATGCCAGTGCACCCACGAAATTGAAACAGGAACGAAGTAACTCATCGCATTTCTTTCTCGCAAATAACTCAACTAGCTAGTTTTCTTCATAGAAAAATCCTAAATAAAACGAGCTAAACCAGTCTTATATACAAAGTAGGTAATAAAACATACAAGTACGAACAAAGTAATAACATAAAACCTACATAAACCTAAAAACTCAAGCAGTAAGAAAAATATTTTTGTTACAAGCGCTTAGATTTTCTCCTTACTTCCTTCGCTTATGTTTATATTATTCTAATAATATTCAAAGCATTTTCCTATACGTATGTATCGAGGCTAAGAAAAAATAGCAAAATGCCTTGGGAACCCGTATTATAGCCAAGTGTTTGGAAAGAGGTCGTTGCTACGCAACTATCAGGACTATGGAAAGTTGTCGTTTCAGTCAGGTCGCTAAATGGCTATTGCTACGAGTTACAGGCTTTTGCGTAAACACCACATTCTTGGGAATGGTTAATGCATACGATATTCCAAAGACCATCATGTGGTCAATTTTATTTTACGTTACGACAAAGTTTGTATACTTTAATAATGATATGTTTTGAAAGCTGAGTTGTTTTTAAAGCAGAAGTTTTCTTATCTGGTTTCATTTAATTGTATGGCAATCGCGATTTACACGCTAGCTAAAGTCCAGCCAAAGTCCATCCAAAGTCTTTGGATATCAGAAACTTCGATACACAACACATTTATATTGGCAGTAATATAAAAAAAAAACAGTAGAAATTGAGATTTTTTCGATGCAGACATTAAACCCGCGATCATTGTTTCATTTAAAAGATATTCCATAGATTTCGGGTTATTTAGCAATTATAGAAAGGAAGAGTTATAGTAGTTGAGTCGTTGGTAGGAAAACAATTGTAGTGATGAGCTTACCACAAGCCACGTGTATTTTTTTACAATAATACGGCACACAGGGCGCAAGTACCCTTGGACTGAACCCTTTTTATTCTATTTTAATTTACATATCAGCATTTAGTGCCGGCTTAGGGCGGTTTCAGTAAAAATCCCGCATAATCTCCTGTCGGATAGCAGACGACGTTGGAGTATGGTGACCAGTAATAAAACTTGGGATAATTCACTGGATTTTTGGGGAGTTCAGAGTATGTCGTATAACAAAAAATAATACTTGTCAGTTTTTATATACATTAGTTTGCCCTCTATAACCGAATCTGGCGAATGCCGTTAGTAGGCGGCTTCACATCGTTACAAGTCGGTAAACTTTATTTTACTTATGGTGGTAACACCACCCCTTGGTACGTCTCCGTCGTCAGAATAGTGTAGTAGTAGAAATGAAGCCCACTGTCTAGAAATATCAAAAAAATTGTTTTAGAATATTTCCAGTTTCGTCCGGAAAATGTTTAACGAATATTGGAATTCGAATTACAATGCATAAAAATTTATAGTTAGTTAATAGAACTTTACATGGAACATTTATATCTTTTCTTTTTCGTCATGTAACAAAAAAGTATAAAGTATGCCTCCTGCATTTCATGAGAACAACTTTTCGGATAGCAAGTTCGTAGTATAATGTGTGTTAAAACTACTATTGCACATTAAATCTGGACTTGGAAGAAGCTATTGTAATTTAAGACCGTGCTGCTGCAGTTGTGATGGAAAATTTAAAGGTTCAAATTCTTCAATTTGATAAAAGAGCCATTATTGCGAAACGAAAGGTCCTTTTGGGGTATCTCGTGTGTTCTTTCTCATGGAGGGTATATTTTAATATTAGGTAGGTACTAAATATTAGGTACTAAGTACATAGGTTATTACTAAGTTGAAGTTTACATGGCAAGCTATTGCTTTATGAAATATATTACTAGTTTGTGTCTTTGAATTTGCAGGTGCGTTTAACAAAAGTACTTAAGGTTTTTCTCCTACAACCGGAATAGAATTAGCAACCCCTGTCTATCGTCCATTATCCGGGTCACTTTGTAGTAAAGCAAGTGAGATACAAAAGTTCATTAATAAAAACTTTTTTCAGTATCCTTCCCTACCGTAATACATAGCCTCCCTACAAATCCCTAAGCCTGTGACGTAGGTTAATGCATCACACGCCGAGGATCCAGATCCTGCATAAACTATACGCAGACGAGGGGGACATCGCACGAACGAATTTAGAGATTTACCTACTTAATACATTTTACATGATTCTCTTACGAAGAGCTTTGTATAGGTATAATCTTAGCTATAGTGTTACGGAATAGACCGCTATGGGCTAAAGCGCCTTTTGAAATTGTATACGCAAACGCCAAACGTATTTGCCTGAGTGTAAAGCAGAGTGCAGTCTTGTGGGTATAAAGCGTTAGTGTAATTACCAATTGATACACAGTACAGATTCCACAGAAGAAAAACTACCGTCAAGTTTTTTTTTTCATTGCAACTTTAGTAATATTTTAGCTTTCATGCTACTAATCCGCACCAATTATTTCATTAGGTACAATGTTTTTGCGTTTGCTATCATGAATCACCTGACGCAAAGAATTCATTTTTAGAATTCTTATAATGTTGAAAATTTTGCGTTAGTGACTAAGCGACTTTGATTTGACATTGATTTACTGCCAGACTATTATATTGTAATCGTTTTTAATATCGCACCAAATTATATTTTCTGAGTATAATCATCTGTCTATATCTTATAATTATGTCATTATATCTATGTATATCATGTATTAATTGAATATATGATATTTAAAAAATATACGAATACAGAGCCATCTAAGCACAATCAAACGTGAAATTCTAAATAACTTTAGCCGTAATCTCTCTAGTAACTTTAGCCGCTAGCCGTATAAAATCGAAGCTATGACTCGATATTAGGTAATCGGCTCGGCTCTGTGACCGGCTGCTGAGTTTTTCTCCAGGCCCCCTTAATCATCCAGGATCGATCTCTGCGTCTTGCTACAGAAACTCACAAATATAATAAAGTTCGGAATATCTAAAAGGATTCAAGGATCGTGAAATCCATGTGCTCCAATTAATATCCACTGTGTCCGTTACGTGCTTCCCTGGATAATTAGTGATTCAATTCGCCGGCCGGCGGAAACATAATTGAACTTTACTTCAGTCTGCTTTAATTCGCCTGGAGTAAGGTGTTTTATTTTCTTCTGCACTTAGTGGTAGATACCTTGCGTTCCAAGGGTTTCCGAAGTCGTTTCATAACGCGGTCGCCATTTAAATTTTACGTCCGGGTTTTACACGTGCCTAATGTTGTACATTGTGCGCAAGCACACCCACCTGGGAGGGTGGGCATCGGTGAATACAAACATTGTGAGGGATCATGAGGTGGTGGTAGGTCCCGCCGGCATAGCCGCTAACCACCTAGCGGTATGTTCCAGCAACTCTCACTTCACTTGCGAACAAGTTCCCAATCCAGGCGTTGCATAGCGCCACCGTCGCCTACAGTAATTTAACAACTAAGTGGTTTGTAGTCAAACTCAAACCCGTAATGAGTAAAAATGAATAAGAATCTCCTTAAAAAAATTCGTAGTAGGCGGTCCATTTCGGTCGCTTTATGTCAAATCAGAAAATCACTAATCCTCTAATTCAATTCTAAACGTGTTACATTGACTGACAAGTCTTTGTTATCCCCACCTATCTGCACGCATCAGACGAATATAAAATAACAATACATCTGTCAAAAAAATTCAACAGTGACAATCCTTTTTGAACCCTTTTAGAACTGATTTCTGCATTTAAATTCAGCTGCATTTTCTTTAGTGAATCGGTTTTGTACTAATTTGACAGTGAGTTGACAGCTTCACAAAAATTTCTATTCTAGTTTTGTTATCTCAATCTGCAAAAGAAGTTGTTACCCTTTGAGATTTGCTTATAAGTATTATTGTTGCGGATTAGCGTTCATACCGGGAGGCCTTAGAATTTCAGCGACTGCCGAAGAATTACCTGTTTATTTAAGATAACGAGTAGGTACTTGATTTGAGTAGATATTTTATTTTCCGGCAGCAGAAATCACTTCCAGTTAATTCTGGGAAGTACTTCTACTATATATGCCGCTAAGCAGTAATGCATTGAAAGGTGTGGTATCCGATGAAATTACAGGCGCATGACACATACTACCTTAAAGTATCTAAGAGTAACGGGTGCAGTACGATGTGACTTGCTCTTGTTGTTCCCATACCTACCTAAGTAGGGGAGGACCCAATCTATTGCTATTCACTTTGTTATAGGCAAAGATTACCGCTTAACAACAGGTGACATACTCGTTCCGTAACATATTTAAAAAAAATATGTTTATATTTTATGTTTATATGGTTAGAATGTTTGTTTTTAGTATGTATGTATAGTAATATTTTTATGTGAATAGTTTTTAATAATTCTTTACTGTATTTTGATTTAAAATGAACAAGATTATTAGGGTTAATAAGTAGTAATATTGTCCGTCGTCAAAAAAATTATGATTTTATGTATGTATTTCGATTTGAGCATTCAGTCGCACGTCAAAGTTGGATTTGCAAAACTGTCTACTTAATCGCTCTCTGCTAGCTATCTAATCCCAGATCAATTATGAATCATGTGCATTCAAATTCAGAGCCGTCAAGCGACATCAAATATACCATTCAACCCGATAATAACCACACATGCCACCAGTTACATCAAAGAAACTCAACTAACCCTTAGCTACGTACCTAATTTAAATTCAAATACCCGCCAAAATTCGTATGTCCAATCTAAACAATCATTATAAAAAAATGTATTCAAATACCCCCATTTAAACCGCTTAAGCTAATTATATAAAACATTGGAAAGTACAAAGCTTATATTTTGGTCCCCTATTTATGCACATAATAAAGAGACGCTCCCCTTTGGATGTTTGTTTGATCTTCTTAGGGAGGTCCTAGCTCTTATGAAGCTGAGTAACAGCCATTTTAAAAGCTCGCTAACTCTCGTCTTAATAAATGTAATAGAAATGCAAATAGCGAGATTATCTTGAAGATGAATTATTTAACAAAAAACTAGAAAAAACCCCGTATTATATATAGTATATAATATGTATATATATAATGGCCCCCTATATATAATGGGACTAAGAAGCCTGTTATTGTGTTATGTTATTCTGTTACCATATACTTTGATTATGTGATTCGTCGTTATCATAATAACCGCCACACAAATAACTTCTATTCAAGATTCCTTGCATTTTTTTTTATATAGTCATACAAATAATTTTTTTAAACACAGATGTTACAGCTATCTACATGTTTATGATGCCAAACTTGAAACTTTGACTCAAATGTATGCCCCTATTACCTAATCACGCCCATAACTCAATTTCTACGACATTTCAACTTCAATCAGAGTGTCGTCAAAGGAATGCAAATATTAAATTCATTACTGCACCTTCGCTAATTTCCTCCCCTTGCAAAGGGGATAAGGAAATTAAATTTCTTTTAATCTGAGGATACCTGGTTTTTTTTTCAAATGCCGTCATCTAAGGAATATATGTGTAGATCTTGAAAAAGTAAGAATAACAGAATTTGATCTTTCTTCTCTAGTTGTGTACCTGTACTAGAGATGAAAAAACGATATGATGCACACACATGCACAGATACCTATTTAGATGATTTCGACACAATATTTTAGTATTTCTTCAGATTTGTGAGATTTTTTTAATTTAATATATTGTAAATGGTTTTACAATTTGGGGGTTATTATATCTGCAGGGTATTGAGAGACAAAAAGTAAATAAAACCTGCCTTCTGCGATTGGTTGTAGGTCGTGGGTTCGATTTCCACCCAGGATAAACATTTTTGTGACGAACATAGATGTTTATTCTGTGTCTGGTTGTTGATATGTATTATATGTATGTATTGCCATAAAGAAAAGTATTCATTATATCAGTTGTCTGGTTCCCATGATACAAGCTATGCTTAGCTTACTTTTGGGCTAGATGACACTTTGTGAAATGTCCACCAATATTTATTTGTTTATATAAGGTAGCACCTAAGATTATTAAAAAAAAAGGTAAATAACTCAGCATCTAAGATTATTAACTACTAGAAATCCCACGCCTGTCAAATCATTCAATGGCTCAAAGGCAAATATAAAATTCATTACTGCACCTTAGTAATTCGTCCCCTGCAAAGGGAGGAATGAAGGGACCTAATATCCTTTAAACCGTGAAGATGTCAAAGGCAACCCTCGAGACGCCACTTGTCTATTTGTAATTGAATATGAAAATCTTTCGCGTCGTGTGAAGGTACAAAACTTCCGCCTATAGATACTGGAACCGTCAATATCATTATATCATACAATACTAATAATAATATCGTACAAGGAGCGGTCGAAAGCTTGGTGGCTCAGTGGTATAGACCCCGAGTTTAAATCTGGCGCTTGCTGGTTCAAATTCTGAGGTGCACTTATAAATATTCTGAGTGGGAAATACGTTCTCAAAACAGTGAGAGAAAAGAGAGAACCAAAAAGTTTGATGACATGTTTCAAGTGCGCGAAAGGAGTCAGAGAAATCCTTTACCTTCTCATCCTTCGCAGTGACTGTGGTGTTTATCACCTACACTTTAATACTTATTGTTATAGAAAGCTTGAACAGAGCTAAAAGACGTCACTGAGATAGGTACTCTAACAAGTTTTTTTTTTACAAGTAACAAGTAAGCGGTAGATATGTAGGTAACTCGCTGTATTGCAATTTTCAAGCCTGTCGTCGCTACGTAGGATGATAAAGGGACTACGATCGTGCGCCTAAGCCTATATTTATATGCCCATATTCACATATTGTTATTCCATAGAGTAAACGGACGCATCTACGCCTAGCTTACGTCGAATTAGTATTCAGCCGTGTCTTGTGTGATGATTATAACTGATCAGTTGGTGTATGGAACAGAATATTAAACGACCCTAACGGCCTACTCATAAATATATTTTTGGTTTCTGAAAAATCCGTATATTTCGAGAAATTATGTTGTCTCTTCTTGAAATTCTGTCTCCCTTAGCACTCATGTCAGTGAAAAAACTTGCAGTGAGCATCGGCACTCCCGTCTCGAGAGTCGAGCGTCGTTCAGTGAAATTTTAACCAGCTCTTTACTCGGTATTCATAATTCAAAGACATTCCTTCCATAATTCTAGATTTATGAAAACTTGGTCTTAGTAAAAGTTTAATAAACATTTGAAACGGAAAAATCTGTATAATTTAGTGTAGTCGATAATGATGACAAACATATACATAATGTTCCACCAATATACATGCATTTTATTTACAAAAAATGTCATTTACTCTATCAATGTGTATTTTTAATGTCTACTTCTAATACGTCGAAAAATATATATTAACAGGTGTACAAAAATGTATGCTGAAAACGTAGCTTTGACTGATAATATTTACATTTATGTGGTATTTCCATCCACACCCACTGCCTATACAACAATTCATAAAAATCCCCTCCATATAATGAAATCGAATTAATCCAATTGAATCGCCCTTTTCACTTGAAGACGATGCTCTTCTCGCTGCACGTTTGATGTTTTAAGTTTACGCAATTTTCTTCTTCAGTTGATCAGCGTTCTGTTTTTATTAGACTGGGGATGAAAATTGGATTCGAATAAAATCAAACACCGTATATCGTGATTCATGAAAATATTAATATAGGATGAGGCACCGTAATTTTTTTTTATTCATTTTACTGCTCTTTGTCTTGTTTTAAATTTCAACTTGTAAGGATTATTATTATTCAAGAAAATAAATATTTCGTACTAGAGCTACCGAGACACTTTTGAGTTCGTGAAAGTTCTTTAAGAAGCAGTAGTGAAAATTTTCTGCTACCAAGACGGAACTGATTGTGTAACTACTGGGTGTTTACACAGGAAAAAACTGGAATTATTTTCCTTTGATACGCTGAAAGTGCGAGAAGGACGAAGAAAAGTATAGATTCCTTTTACATTTATAGAATTTCGTTACCCCATATTTTAGTTATCTGAGAGACTAGATCAAACATTAAGAATAAGTTGATTTGTATTACCAAATTTATCTTAGCCAAGACTGCTCGTTTGATGCTGCTGAAACACATTTACTTCATTATGTAAGTGACTGAATCTAATACTCCAAAGGTTAAACCCATCTAGGTAATGCTGAGTACATATTATTATTTCTCACATTAACTTTTGCCATACCGCTTTTTGTAAACGCTCTATTTCACTATCCAACACATAATATATATAAATATCGATGGATACTTCACATAGCACTGTTTAGCCCCAAACTATAGTGCAAACTAGATAATTGATACTATAGTTATATAATTATTTATTTTATAAATACATACATATTATACATATTAACACCCAGACACAGAACAGATGTCTATTTTTGACACAATAATGTTTGTTCAGTGTGAGAATTAGACCTACGTCTTACAGCGCAAAAGGCAGAGTTACTACCAACAGAACTATGAGGCCAGTTAACTAATGACCGTAGATAGATGATCTCTTTCAGCACAGTTCGTCAAAAGAAATTCACAAATTCTCAGTATTTCGCATGAAGGATATGATGGATTTCAAGGAATGAAACTGACTATGCCTTCGTCCAATTCAAACGGACACAATGCAATAATTGACCATCCATTTAGCGACGTAGTGGTCAACGCTGCACACTACCCAGCTGAACGAACTTAGCACTAGCATCTGGAAGTCAGTTTATCAAATAACATCATGGAATAAAACTATAAACAACTACTTAATAAAACGCAAACTAGGGAAAAGTATATCACTGAATAGAAGAATAATATCAGAAAATCTTTTCTAGTTCACTCGATCTTCGACAAGAACTTCTCGAAAGTTTAGACGGTCCGTAATAAATATAACTTAGGAGTTTTATTTCGGCTTATTTTCAACGTCAACTCCTTTATTTCTATTGACGTTTTCATCGGAAGTTTTTGGATAGGTAGATATATCTTGAAAGCTGGTGCGAGTTTAACTTTGAGATGTCTTTTGGTTGATTTAACCGGGCCAAGGAAAACATTATTTGTTGGCGCACTTTGAGTGAATTTTATGGCACAAAGCGACGAATTCAGAGCATGGTGTCTCAAAATGGTTTTTAAACGTTTGTCGCTAATTTGATTATAAAGACAATTACAGCAAAAAAACTAAGTTCAAAAAACTGACTGACGCATGTCGCTCTCATTCTAGAGCTGATACTTTAATGCGTATACGACTTCTACCACGTACTTGTTCTGATTCTGAGTGAGTCAGCAATTAGTTTTGATTATCTAGGAAATTGAAAATACCTTGCTTATGTGAATGTTCTTTAACACATTGCTATATATAGGTATTATAAATTGATGTAATTGACTTAATAGAATAACTATATATATACACAAAAACTTCTGTCAACATCTTATGTCGACTAGTAAAAATCGGCTTAATAATTTTTGCATGTCTAGCTCTGATGAAGTCGGTGTGTGAGATATTAAACCTCTATTGGATAGATTCGTAGTAACCAGACCTATATACTTTTTTGTTTTACTTTTTTTATGTAATCAAATCGTATCCTCTCGAGAATCAATTCATAATCATGCCTTTTTTTTATTTGTTTTGCAGACAAATCTATCGCTTGGAGTAGAAACTATATTATTTAAGAAATTCTAGCGTTATGGGTTAAGTTTCAATGAACAACTAGACGCTCAAACTTCGGTTACACTACGAATTATCAAACACACATATGCATAGTGCCAATACTGGTATAATATAGTTCCTCCCTTCGCCATAAGATATTATCCACATTATCTCCATAATATCGTCCAAGTTCAGTTCACTGTGTTGCGGCCTGCGGCTCAAGGGTGCAAAGCTCGACACACAATGTTACCCGCCACGAGATCAAGGTGGGTTATCACTTCATACAATATTAGCAACACCGCAAGTTTGTTGAAAACTTTCCAGACCCTTGATCAGTTACACTGGCACGGGTTGGCATTTGAATATAAATTAACTTACATTAAGCTAGATACGTCAACGCTGTTATTTTAGCGGAATAACAGTTGTACACATTATTAATGTGCATACGATGACATTGATGATAACGCTGCTGCGCTACTGCGAAAAAAAGGAATCTCTCCATTAGGGGTTTCTTGTCTGTTCTTCGGGGCGGATAGGGTTTGAACAGGCGTCAAACTTAGCGATAAGTACGCGTGACCTTATGTTAGAATATTATTACGTTTCCAAGCCATTTCTTTATGAATTCTATGGAAATAAAGTTTTTTGACTTTACTATTGTAACTGAGTAAGGTGAAAAGTTACAGGGATAGCTAAGGTTCGTTTTTTTCCCACGTGTTACTGTATGGATTAACCCGCCAATGCGTACTATCACATGGATGGAAATTGCAATAGAAATATAACAGTTTCATAAAGGAGCACAATATCACTAGAAATCGTTAAAAAAGATGACAATTGTGGGATATGATAGAATACATCGATATTAATCCTTATAAGACATCGGTGTGTAAATGTTCTTGACTGCTGCCAGACGGTATGATAATATTATATAATCAGAAGTTTTATCAAATGCAATATTCCTTGTTCGTATTTTAAATAGCGTGCCTTGGGCAGAAGTTACCACTTAACATAAGGCCATCTGCTCGTTCCATAACTTTATCTCATAAAAAGTTGCTTGTTGCATGGGTAAACACAGACATCAGTATGAACGTCTGAGAATTGAGAACAAATTTTATGCTCGACACAAAAGGTTTTCTTGGCCAGGAATTGAATTCTAAGTTTTGCAGGCAGGATTACTACCAACCTGGTCATGGACGGAGTAGTAGTATTCGACTATATCTACAAGATACCTCCAATATATATTCAACATAACTGTATATAAAATCACTAAACGTCAGTTAATAAACAGTAAAATATAAATGATTTCTGCCAAATCATTTAATTCATTCATCGATTTTCAAAAGCTCGCATAGCTAATAAGAGAATATGGTAAAAGCTTGTCAAATATGATTTGCGATTGGATCGCGCCTCGAAGGCTCTTACGGGTGTTATTAACCTGTCGAGTGGTATTGAGATCAAGTGAAAAGAAGCCATTAGTGATACCGGCCCGCCGTGATTAGCCGTTTGCGATACCTGGAAAAAGTTGTGTGAATTTATAACAATTGTGTGTAAACGTAGGTCTGCTTCCTGACTGATACTCAAGTATAGATTTAATATTTTTTATATATTTATTCATGTGTTTATACAATATTACAATTTATAATGTAACGTTAAGTAATTTCCGACTTCGGCTTTTCAGATAATATAAGTTGATGCCATTTTGTTGAGTATGTTCCGAATCCGACCGATATAATCATACATTTTTATATTGGTTAACTTGGTATAGATGCCGGCAAACAACTTGAAAAATGTCATTCGATGCGCAGAACTCATTTTTCGTATAAGTGTACATGTGCGAACATTTCCCCACTCGGCCAACTCTTGTTTAGGTTGTTTGCCGGCAAGTATACAAAACCTCACTTTTAATAAAGTACATGAAGTAATGGAACTTATTGATACCTTTGTAGTAGTTATTGATCACACATTTCCTTTTCGTCATTGGAAGTTTATTTTGTTATCATCCTGTAAAAAAAAAACTATTAATATTATTCTTTTTAAATAGTTTTTAATGTAAAGTAGATATTCATGTTTATATAAAACAAGTTATTAACACTTAAAATGTGGACATTTAAAGTGATAAGTGAAGCCTGATCGAATCACAAAAACAAAGTTAAAGTGTTCGGAAACGTTTAAGGCACTCCATGGCGCTAGCACAGTAAAGATCTTTCAGTAGCTCTGATACTTGCGCAAACTGTTTGAAGTGTGCAAGAAAACAATTGTTTGTATGAGTTAACCTATACACCGCTGAAAAAGAACGAGAAGTAATTTTTACATCTGAAATGTGCTTGTAACTTCGAAGGAAACCATAAAGTTCAAACCAGAACACAGAAACGCGAATGTGATTACTTCTTGGTGCAGAAATAGCAGATTACTATTATATTAGCACTTTGAGCTTACTTAACTATTCACTCACAATATAAAACACGTTGTAAAATTACCTGATTCGTGGGATATGTTATGTCGACTATCCGGCGTAAATAAATGAAGTTATCTTACTGCTCCTTCCATACTGACAGCGTGTGTTTACAAAATACGCCGCTGCAACATTGATTGACATGGGGGTACTTTTAAATAACAGTAATTAAACACCGGTTAACGATCGGTCATCGCATCACGAGCTTGACGTTTTAAGTGAGCGCCTTTTATCGGTGCTTTCACACTGCGTCACGAAATTCAAACATTTACTTGGTGCCCTAAATTCTTGTTCGGTAAATTGTGAAAGGCGCGCTAATTGGATTAAAACAATAAAGCTTATTATCGAGGACGGAGATAAATGCTCGGTGGATTTATCGAGAATTGATTTTCATTATATCACCTTTCTATTTTAAATTACAGGAGCATGATGTCAGATTCACGACACCGGCAACATTCACTGCAATCTGTCGTCCGCCGATCATTCAGTTATTTCTATTAAATATAGCTGTTTAAGAAGAAAAATGTTTTATGTACAATTTGGAATATTTTCGGTACCTAAGTAGGCAAGTAGAATTTGTGTCAATTTCGTCCGCGAAGTACTGTCACCATAACCATTTTTGCCGCCAAGCATTGACGCATTCGCGTTACTTACTATTAAAAATGCACAGCTCCAAAAAGATAGATAACAAGAACACGGCAAGATGGACTTGGACCTTCCATGATATACAGATTAAAACATAACCATGGACGCTGGGGGTAAAATGTACCTTAACATTTTCATGCGCAATATTGTCAAAAAAGTGAAGCAAAACTAATAAAAACTAAATAAAAGAGTATTTCCGAAAATAAAAAGTAATTTCGTCCCTGAAACATATCCTATTCAATTTGGGGCGTTTCAGCGTTATTACTGTCGTTAGATGTCATATCTGTACGAAGTTACCGCGAAATCCCACTCTGGGGGCCGCGCGGCCGCCACCGTTGAATAAATGATGTTTAATACCCGGTCGTACCACGCATGGTTTTTCTCATCCCAAACATTGAAGGTCATCTGAATTATTCAACGTGAACTAAATTCAAATTCATTATGTGAACGGTTTTTGAAATTTATCAGATTAGTTTTGTAGATTCGCAATGTCATTTGCTGGGTCTAAAAGCTTATTAACAAGAATATCTATAATATCGCTATTATTTCAATCCAGCAGCGGAGGCAAATAAAATTGAATCAAAATATTCCAAATAAGGGCACTGTGTAACTTCATTCGCAGAAAGTCAATTCATAAATCATATTGCTACACAGCAATTATAAGAAGATGAACATAGTGCACGCATATGGTAGAACGCGTGTACGGTGTAATAACATTTTATCCGAGAACATTTATAATAATTACATCACAGTATTGACAGGCCCATTAATATCTGATCGGCACTGATGGCGGATGAAAAGTTGTGGAGTAGGTAATTAAGCTTTAAGTGCTCCAAAAACATTGCAAGTTGTGTTTTTATTTACAAGGGACGAAAAAAAAACTAAATAAATAAATAATGGTGGACATTTCACACAGCGCCATCTAGCCCCAAAGTAAGCTAAGCATAGCTTGTATCATGAAAACCAGACAGTTAATATAATACTTATATACTTTTCTTTTGTAAATACATACATATAATACATATTAACACCCACACACAGAACAAACATCCATGTTACAAATGTCACAAAAATGTTTGTCCTGAGTGGGGATCGAACCCACGACCTACAGCGCAGAAGGTAGGGTTACTAACCAACTGAGCTATGAGCCAGTCAAACTACAACACAGACAGACTGCTTATAATATATGAAATTTTTAGAAACACCAGTGACTTAGTGGATGGTACGCCAATGCATAATATTCTCATACTTGTGTTACAAGTGCCATGTATCACACACACATATATAGATTATATAGCCAAATATATCAAAATTTCCCTTAGCCTTTCGGGTTCGGTTGCAAGAAAGTTTATTTTTTCGACTCCACATCACTCCTGTCCATGAATAATATAGCAGTAATCGCGTTGCTCTTTTAATTACAGCTTAAGATTCTTTGTGGGGTGCATCTTAAGGCTCTATAGGTAGCAATGTGACCGTAAGCCTGCAAGGAATATTATCTACTTGTTTGTTTTGGAACTAAAGATTTGCATCATATTATCTTACATTGTTTTCATTAAATTAAAGCGATGAAAACATTAGAGATATTTTATATTTAACAAGCCACGGATTTTAAACTAAAAGATTATCTTTAGTGTGGAGATAACACCATAAAAAAACCCAAAATAATTAAACAACACAAAATTCTTGCTATAGTAAGGGTTGCCCGATTATGTAAAAGGTAGTTTAATTACTGTTTCTGTTTTCTGCCCCATTGATTATTATATGCGACAGCAAAAAAAAATATAATCTACATTGAAATGCATTTTAGATGACTGTTAACGCACAACAAATTTCCGTTTTCTCACTTCTATTTTAGTAAATATATTAACAACCCCGCAAAAAAAATATTTATAACCTCGCAAAAAAAATCTATTTTATATTTTATGATATTTGTATTCACGCAAAAACTAGGCTAGATATAATTTTATCACTTATTACAACAGAACGACATAATTCCATTTTCAGATATGTCATTATTTCTTGTCATCATTTTATTCAGAACACATTTTATCAGTATGACGAGCTGTGTACCTGTGTGTACCTACTATGCTAAATGTTCTCTATAACATTATGACTTTGTCCTAATTTTCATGACATCCCTAACAACGGCTATAATTGCCATAGTTTCATGAAACAAAACACCGAACTACAATAAAAAGGAAAGCCTACGGGCGTGTTAGGGTTTATCTCGCTCGCATAAATAAGCGTTGGAAGCGCACAATTTTAGTTTGTTAACATTGCCTGGACAATATTAAACTACGATAAATGTAGTTAATTATCGACTGTCACACATGGGTTCGAAGCACTGTGCTTCGCTAAAACGTTGGTCGCCAACCTTTTAGAAAACGGTCTGTCTGTCCTTGAATATTTTTAATATTTTTCTACTTTCGTATCTGATCGAGATAGCAGACTCTCAAACGAAACGAAAGGAGTTCGATAGAGCTTCTAATTTTGCATGATTACCCACAGTCCATAAGATGTCTGATAGCAGCCAAGACCCTGAGGCTCCTTCATTTGAATCTGACTTACAAAAACCTCAGAAAAATAATGTAACATGATTGGGAGCAGTTTTATCTGCGCTCAAATTATTTTAAAAGGTACTGAATTTTTTTGTGATTAATGAACCTTCGTGTAGTATTAAGAAATTAAATAAAAACCCTTATTTTTTACACATTAAAAGATTGTCATTTTAGCCAGTAGTGGCGACACAACGTCTAAATTGGGAACTGCCTCTCAGGCAAGGCCGCCGGAACACAAGAGTGCATTGCGGTATACTTTTACGTGTCATAAATTCAAAATGAATCACATTTTTAATCAACAGTATTTTTTTTTATATATTTTTTTATCAGATGATAATGTTGTTTATTAGAACCATGTGGCAACTACTTATAATACGTTTTGCAGAAACATTTAGGTATCAGGTCTTTGTATAATACATAATACGTAAATGGGTCACCTGTTTACACGTTAAAATGTGTTCATTTCCTTTCCTAGTCTTTTACCTTCGCCGATACTTTCAAACTTTTCCCAAGTTAAAGTTCAACTTTATACAGAACAAACAAGAACAACGATCATTTTATAATACTCTTGGTATAAAATGCAACAACTTGAACATTTTAAGCGCTTGCCTTACTTTTACATAGAGTCTTGAGTTACCTCACCTCCATCACTTTGTTTACTGCAAGGAACAATAAACTCTTGTTAATTTTAGCAACGTCAAATAACTGGAAAAATGTTGATAATCTCTGGGAAGATTTGTGCGTACGCGCATAGGGCGAGCGTGAAATATACGGCTTCGGGCTCACTGCGCATAGATTGTAAAAGTTATTTTTACCGCAGGTCGACGCTAAATGAGATAGCTGGTTAGAAGGGTAATATAGTGAAGGTTTTCCTAAAAGTGACGAAGGTAGTTTCCAGTTTTCTGAGATAGAAACTAAAATATCTTATTTTCAAACACTTGTATATTGTTTAAAACATGGGCGCTGAGAGGGGGGTGTTACTTGTACAATACATAATTCAGGGTCTGATGTCGCTCCACGACAAACAAAATATCTTTTAATATCTTAAGTATTCCAGTATAATGCTCAGTCTAAATGCAAACAAAATAATTAAAAGATTTAAATACTAGCGTGGTTAAAAGGTATATGCTTGCAAAAAAAAGGAATGTCTCCTTTAGTAGTTTTTGTCTGTCAAACTTAGCCATGTCTCTATGAATTCTATGTTTTTAATCTTTGTTTTATGATAAAATTCATGGAGACAGTGCAACTTGTGCTTTCCCGTAACTAGGGAACTAGTCGTTATGAGCCGAGATAGATGTGATAATACTACACATCAGGTAGGCTATACGCTTATTTCATTGTTTAAATCGTATAAAATGAAAAGTTTCTTCTTGTTATCATTGAAATTTTATTAGATACTGTTATTAAGAGCCTGATTAAATGGCCGAGCGAAGGAGCACGATTTATTAATCACACAGTCAGCTCACGAAAACTGAAGACACAAGCAGAGTTTCTGCATAAGTAATATAACTCTAGAAAAATGCTTTAAAATAAAGTTATGTCGGTTTAAGCTTATATTAGTAACACGCTTTAACCATAATGTACTCAAGCAACTACTTCATATTCTCTCTCTCTCGTCTACTTCGTCAAAGTCACGTTAACAATAATTAGATGAATATTTAATAGTGTTTCAAATAGCATTCCTCCGTAACTTTGCAAATTGCTTACGAGTCAACCGACATTTTATTTTTTCACCTGTGTCATTGTACTTTTCATCATTTTTAGGTAACTGTCTAGTCACACTTTTCGCATGCGGCCTTAATTATGTAAGTACACAAATTGGTGACACACTTTGGTGAAAAAAAATCACCTAAAAAGTGATGGATAACGCTGTAGTTTTAATTGCGCATTTTTGACATAATATTTCCCTTCATATTGCTCAACCATATTTTAGTAGAATTTTAATACATTATTCTTTATTAACTCTTCAGAAAAACCATATACACATAACATTGATTTAAATGAGCTACAAAGTCCATTTCTTCCAAAGTAGGTTAAGTGTAGATAGATAGATAGATAGATAAACACTTTATTGCACATTACACCAATAAAATAGAAAACACAAAATATTGAGGTACAAAAAAAAATACAAAAAAAATGTACAATCGGCGGTCTTATCGCTTATAGCGATTTCTACCAGACAACCTAAGATCGAAAGAAATACCATGTAAATATGTTGCCGTGTATAGTGTATTATGTATTATAAAAGAATAATTGTAAAAGTATCTTCTTCAGGGAAAACAAATAACACATAATAGTTGTAACAGTGGTTAACAGCAAACCACTCCATCGTAATCAACAACGAACTAATACGGGGCAGCTCGTAAAAATCCGTTGTAATTGAAGTACGAAAGAATCAAATCAACCCGATAGCGAACATAAATTTTCGTTTCAGGAAAACTAAATGGCTTTACAGATGCTGTTAAGTCAGGTGGGTACATAAAATATTTACTGCTCGAGTAGCGTACTAAACTATTGGCTTCTATTAACGCGGCACGCTGCGTATAGCGTTTTTATGCTTTGTGATTTTTGCTTTTAATAAGAATAAGTCTGATTGGTGCGCTTTATAACAATTAATATTACATAAATAATGAAGATTATTTCTTGTATTTTTTTTCAAACAATTTTGGAAGCATAAAAAAGTTTTAACGACAACTAACTGTTTTTTATTACGGTAATTTTTTTAATGACGTTTCACGCATCGCCCTTTAGCCCCAAACTAAGTGAAGCTTGTACAATGGGAACCAGATGGCTGATAGAAAATATATTATACACTTTTTTGTAAATACATACATATAAATACATATTAACGCCCAGACACAAAACAAACATCAACGCTCTTCACACAAATGTTTGTCCTGGATGGGAATCGAACCCAAGATCGAAGCAGAAGAGCTCAGAAGGCAGAGTTACTACCAATTGAGCTGTGAGGCTAGTTCATTGGTACAACATAACATTTTTTTGTGAATTTTGGAGGATTATCTAATGTTAGTAGAGCACCGACTGATAATATTTTGAAACAATGGATAAAAGTTTAAATTTTTGGAATTTTGTAATAACAGTACGAGTTACTTAATATCCACGGATCCATGGATTATTAATAAAGTTCAAGAATATATTTCTTCATTCCCGTCTTAGACGCTGCAAACAGTGTACTTATTAGACTATGAGTGGAAGTATTTAACGGAAGAAATACAGCAGGTTTCTTGACCGTTTTCTTCCCCTTATTTGTTAGTTTACACTTTGGTTTGAAATTTTTAAGAAGCCTATTGATAGGTAAGCTTTGTGTGCTTACTACTAAGTTGTTTTGGTGCAAAGAATTATGTAACCTTCGATTGGTTGGCTATAGGGCAATAGAACGTTATAAAGATTAACGAAGTACTTCGCTGCAGTTCGGGCAGAATCAGTTCCAAATCCAGAGAAAATTAGAAATATCCAAAGGAACTTCCTTCCTTCCCACAAGAATATCAAAATGAGAGTATAACACAAACTTTATCTTTTGTTCTAATGGCGCTGAATTGTGTTGCCTATAAATATTAATATCATGTTATAAGACTATTAAAAAGCTACTGACAAAATCACTACAATACTAAAATGAATGAAGTCTCTGGAAATATAAGAACTTAATTTTTTTGATTTCATGGAAAGGATAAACCTCAAAGTCATTAACCGCCAAACCTTAGACTCAAAATTGCATTAGATTCCGCTTAAAGTTTCATTGCTCTCACCGTGCGCTTACAAAGGACTTTTTGCCTGCTAATTAAACGACCGAGTTGATTAATAAGTCGTCCTTAACTATTTAACAAGCGACTATTGTCTCGTAAAAAAAGAAATGAAAAAGGCAGAAGTCGGATTCAAAGCGAGGTTCAGGTTTAATTGTGCCCTGTTTAAACAAATCCTGAGTTCACTAGCGGATGTAAGAGGCCATTTGTGAGGATTGATGTCAATTCATTAGTGCCATTAAAGAGTTTAAACTGTTTCTAGATTAATTCTAAATCACTTTTACGCTATAAAAATTGCAGAAAGTTTTAAGGTGCGATTAGTGTTTACTGTAATAGTAAGAAGCATTGCTATAGTTTGTCCTTGTGGAAAAGTGATAAAAATGTTAATTGAATATATGCCTAAATTTAAATTTTTTTCGTCATATTACAACGATAATACTTTTTTATTACCGGCTGTCCATACAGCTCAGTTAGTTGTTGGTAGTAAGCACTGTAGGTCGTGCGTTTGATTCCCACCCAGGACAAACATTTGTATGTAGAATATAGATGTTTGTTCTGTCTGGGTGTTAATATGTATAATATGTATGTATTTACAAAAAGTATATAAGGATTATATCAGTTGTCTGGTCCCCACGATACAAGCTAAGCTTAGCTTACTTTGTGGCTAGATGGCGCTGTGTGAATTGTCCGCCAATTTATTAAAACATATTATTATGCTTTTCTATAATATAAAGTGAACTCTTGGTCAGACCGGTGGTAGGTTGTAGTGCGGTAAATGGTAAACGGGTTAAGCCCCATTTAGACTATTTGTCATCAGGTCATCATAAAATTACTTTATACACATAAAAGTTACTTAATATATGGGAACAATATATTTTTATACTCACGTCGACCTTTCGTGTACATAATGAACACCTAAAAACTACTGTACAATTACTTTGGCATCCCATGAATAGACCTTATCAACATCAATGAGCGGCGCGCACAAAGACTCCTGCGCTACGTACTTACAGTACATTCGAGTTGAGTGTGCTAACGAGCAGGAATAACATAATATTAGTAATAATATAAGCATCAATGCAGCAAATTCGGTGCAATATACAGCACAGAAGCTAAATTAATATTTAAAATAATATAAAATAATTGTGCGTGTCAGTTCCGACGCGCAACTGAAGCTTATTTTTTAAATGTCATTGTCATTTTAAAACAACGCTTTTTGCTAACGCTCGATTTTACTATAAGATTTTCATACCTTTTTGTTATCGCTCAGTTTTACTACCCATTAGATTTTCATAACGGGGGCTTGAAATGAAATCGATTCTTAAGGAGTAAACTCCACTAATTTGGTGTTTAAAAATATTAGTCTAAAATAAAAATAAAAATATTATATACAATAAATATTATATTGTCTATTACTTGTCTATTACTGTTTTAGGTCTTAATGTAATTTAATCACTTGTTTCAATTATAATGTATAAAAACGGTTAATAACTTTTCTTATTACATGTAAAGTTTTTTTGCAAAAGATTCACACGCATTTTAATGGTCGCGTACTGTACATTCCAATACACAGTGTAATGTTCTACCTACAGGCAGTGAACAATTAGTGTTTCCTCAACGATGCCGGCAGAAAAAAAGCTCTAACGTCAGCCCAAGAATTCTGGCTGAACTGATTGAAGTATTTACGCGGTGAAGAACAAAAACAGTTTTTTTTTTTGCAATTCTCTATATAATTATTTGCTGTATATGAAAAAATCACTGTGTTCATATTCATTACTATGTTTAAACATAAGTATTTGTTCATACAACGGGTTTGTACGATTCAGTGATACTCAATGAAAATTTTCCTAATGAAGGTATAACTGGCGTTATTTTTAATTCATACGGGATACCAACTTAAAATATTTCATACACATCTTTTATTACTGGTATTGCTAACATATACGATAATGTTAGCGTAGTAATAGTTCGTACACTGTGTTCCGTACAGAATGAAGGGTACAGCTGATGAATTACACTGCTGATGAAAACAATACAACTATGATCTTTCACGTAACAGTTTATGAGAAGTGAGATACACAGGTTATTCAGTAACAAATTTCACAGAGTAAAAATATGCATTGTTTGTTCTGAAGTTACTCAAACAAGACTACGTATACAAACACATTTTACAGAGTGGCTTCTTGAGTCTCTTGGCTTCGTATAATTTGGACTGCTTATCTACCAGACGACAGTCAGTGGCAATCCTTGGTAAATTTAAATGCAAAAGTTATTTTCAGACGGTCGTGCAACTTTTATTTGAATAAGATTTATCTCAGACAAACGAAAAGGTACCAGACATTTTCTCAGAGTAAGTAAAGGATTGTTAGATGTTATTAAGTCATGTCAGACTGAGGGATATAGAAAAGAATTATTTATTTATTTAGTATCACAAAACCCACAGATCTTAAACTAACATATACATATCTTAAATATTAATACCTACGTCTAATAATGGATTTATTTTATATACATTTTAACCGTTTAGAGAGAGCAATAGGATATAAACATAAATTATTATCTACGGCATGTGTTTTTGTCAATTGTCATGTGTAAACTAAATAGTGTTCTTTATAGAGGATTAGGTAGGTCTTTCAAACTGCGATAAATACGCGTGACATTTTATTATTTAATTTCATTGATTGCTCCGAGCTATTTTATTCAGAATTGAACGGACATAATGTTTTCGTACCTTTCACTTTTACACGTTACATTAATTATATATTGTCATTCCAAATTACTCTATTTTGAACTAGAAAATGTATAGGCCGATCAGAATTACATTACTTGAATCTCCCCTTGATTGCAGTAATATAAACCGACCCGTCTGATACTCTGAAGTTCAAACAGTCTTGTCCTCATTGTTCGAAACCTTTTTGTGCAGATTTCCCATGGGGCGGGCACGTCACTTTCTTATTACCATCTCGGAGCGGAATATGCAAACAGATTTATAAAAAAGGGAAGAATCGTTTTTAACGAGCTCTTAAACTAGGACATCTAATTTCAATAGAGTTCAAAATGTTTGAAATTATGATTGGTGGATTGGCGCGTCACATGTTCTTAGAGCACTGGGTCAACTGTCCAGTAAAATCAGTCAGCCGTCCGCAAGCACCTGCACACTGTTTGCATCCAGGCGCATAACAGCATAAATCACCGGAATTATGCTATGCTATGAGTCAGTGGTGCTATCGAGCGATTTAACCAATGCAGATGAGACCTACCGTCACGTACCTATTCCGAGATATTGATCGATAAATCGATTTACACGCAATGTAGTCTTGAACAAAAAAGGTACTATGATGTACTATGATATGAGAAAAAAAGTGATGTTCATACCAAGAACACTAGAAACAAAAATAAATTAAACATTCCAAGATTCCGATTGCAAAAAGTCAACGGATCTTTTATGGGAAATTGTGTACACTTTTATAATAAACTTCCTGAACAAGCAACGAAGCTTCCGACCCAAAAATTCAAGTCATACATAAAGAAGGGTCTGGTAAGTAAAGCTTATTACACTGTAAATGATTATATAAATGATAAATCCCCATGGTCTGATGTCGCTCTGCTCAACGACACACAAAACATCCTGTAATAGTATATTATGTAGTCATAAATGTAACATAGACCTAAGTACTCAATTGTTACAAGGATCGTGCTCGCGAAAAGAAAGGAATCCCTCCATTAGGGGTTTCTTGTCTGTTCTTCCCCATGGAGGGTCGGATAGGGTTTGAACAGGCGTCAAACTTATCGATAAGTACGCGTGACCTTATGTTTTGAATATTGACGTTTCCAAGCCATTTCTTTATGAATTCTATGGAAATAAAGTTTTTGACTTTGACTTTGACTTTGACTATACATAAGTGATAAGCACAAAACAATTGGACATAATATAAATTAAAGGAGGTTATTTTATTATTGTAATATATTATATAATAATTATTAATATATTATCTGTCTATTATTGTAATATATTATCTACGTAGTCTCGAGCCATTTTTATATGATATAGTAATGGAACCAGCAGATACTATGACACTATAAACTTATCATTATATATGTTATGATAAGCGGTATCCTCTACCCTTAAAGTTAAGTATAGGAAGACTCAATTCGTATCACATCCGAACCGACTGAAGATAGAATGTGACATGTATTTGTAATATCACTCGTTTTTCACACTTCTAATCGGAACACAACGATACCAATGCTTTGCTGCTTGGTCGCAGCGGCGACGCCCGCCGGAGGTACGCTTCCCATTAAGTTAGAAGTTAGTTCTAATGCTACTGAAACACCAGATCTCAATCTCATGACAGCTTCCATCGCAGAAACTAGTTCATAATTTTATCAGCATACAACAACATAGCAGGAGCAATTATAGTAGTACATCATCTGCCCCAAGCCGAAGCATAATTACATTAACAGCAAATATTCTCACATTTTCGCAGTCAATAATTGCACGGTCCTACACGTCTGACCTAATGAAAGGTAGCATAAAGGTTGTGCCGCCAGCAAAAACTTAACAAGTGCTTTAATTCTAGCCGCCAGAGGAAGCTAGCGAGTAATTGGCCATTATTTGAGGTAAAATCTATCTAGCTATACATAGCACTGGATAACTTGTCGTATTTTAGGGAGGTAGGGTAGCCTTTATGCAACCTTGGGCCGAGTTTTGCAGAGGATAATTTTACTTGCTAGTAATTCTACTGGCACGTTAAACGATTAACACTATTTATCGTTATATTTTCTGGGATTTTCTAACGAATTATCATGAAGTTTCCTGGTGTATATCTCAGTAAATATGTAGCAACTACCTCTATATAGATAAGTAATAATTAAAAATTAAAGATAATAAGTATAATATCTAATAAATACACGATAAACGGGTGAATATAATTTATAACTATCATATTATCAGAATTCTGCCACTCAGTGATAAGATTCAATAAATAAATACATTTACTTTCTAGTTGTATGTTATCGGTACTTATTTAGCCGAAAGCATTCCAAACTTATTTCACACAAGTTTTGATGCAAAAGTATTGATTAATATGATCTTCAACGAATAACTAGTTGTGAGATATTTATGGATTTACCTTAAATACTTGGAATGCATAAAAGTCGATGCGTGCTTCAGGCTAGCCTACTTGCACGAAGTTCTTATTAAAAATAAAAATAAATCATGAAAAATACAGCACGATGTGATGCTACCTTGAAAGTAGCTATTACTTAAATGTATTACCGACTGAGTTTAAAGAGTTGTAGGGACCCTGTAAGTGTGAATTAAGTTTATAATCAGCAGTTCGTGAGTGAGCGAGAATTATCGTATGTAGGAGCGGCAATAGTCAGTTACTGCGTATTGACTGATCTGTGTGTTTTTGGCAGATTCGGAACATTCCGAATAAATATAGTGATGCAGACTCCCAGATCTTTCGTTTAGGCCTCGAGATAGACTACGGTGTATATGGTATATATAATATATGCCGTTTCTATTACATGTGCTGTATCTATGAAATAGATTTACTTGGTACACGATGACAGGAAATCCTCTTCTACTTCATATGACTGGCCTCAGTTGTTAGTAACGCTGCCTTCTGCGCTGTAGGTCGTGGGTTTGATTCCCACCGAGGACAAACATTTGAGTGACGAACATAGATGTTTGTTCTGTGTCTGGGTGTTTATATGTATTATAAGTATGTAAGTACGAAAAAGTATAAGTTATCAGTTGTCTGGTTTCCATGATACAAGCTAATTAGTTAGCTATTTTGGGGCTAGATGGCGCTGTTGATTTGTTCACCAATATTATTGTTTTATTTGGTCAACCATAGTCTAAACAAAAATAAAAACGAAATAAATTTACAAATCCAATGTGTAATACGTTAGATTTGTAGATTCAGTCCAAATTATTTGTCGATTTATAATTTCTTTGTTAGGTAAACAAAGAAGTTTTATCTATCTTTGAACTTGGCATCAGAATCTGTTTTGTTTTTAGTACTTCGAAGATCATTTTGTGCATGTTTCCTCAAGAGATACTTGCTGATTGCTGTATTCAAAAGTTTCGTGCCGTATCTCCAGAGTCCAATTTCAAGTTTTATCATTCAACTTGCACCTTTAATAAATTCCATAAGCTCAAACGTTAAGTAACTGGCATAAACAAGAAGACCAAAAAACTCTAACTCCGATTTGTCGACTGCGGAGTTGGGATAAGAAAATTCCCAACTAGACGGATTTTATAAGATTTCGAAATATAACTTTGAGTTTGAATCGAGTCACCGCTTGAAAGTATTGCAGAAATTATTAGTCGAAGTATTCTTAATATAGCAGTCGTACGAAATACTAGACCAGCCATTTTGGTATTTGGAAATTATTGTGGCAGTAAAAATGAGGATGCGTGGTAACTACGTAATGTATTGCTTACATTAAATGGTACAGTACCCCGTTCTTGGCAACTCCTAACTTCACACAGTACAAGAATTCGTTGTTCTCAAAAATATGGTCATAGAACAACGTATTTAATTATTACATGCGCATTTCATATCTGAGTTCTAGCCGATTGATGGCATCGCTGTAACAGTGAAACTAAGTTTTCACCATATTCCATACAAACATACTCATAAACATTTGTATAGGTTTATCAGCTTGACCCGTATTTACAAAATCTACCCCATATGAAAAAAGTACAATTATATTTCGAACGCCAGTTTCATTCGCTCGCTTCCTGCAAAATTGAATTAAAACGTTCCCGTGTTTAATTTAAATTGATTACAGTAATTGCAGAACAATGGGGCTCGTTTGCAATCGTAAATAACGTATTTTCTAATGAAATCATTTTGTTTTATATACAAATTAATTATAATAGGTAAAGTTACGAAGGGGTTTCGTACTTTATTGATTTTTTAATTACTAATTATTTTTTGTCCCTAGTAACACGTGCTTTCATAGGTGTACAACGTGCCCAGGTTAACTAAACAATAAATGAGAAGTGACAAAAGGTGAAAAAAGGGTATTTATTTTCGTTTCATATTGTCAAAGTTATAGTAAATATAGTTATATACCTACCTAATCACTAGCATTCATGAGGTGAAGCAGAAAAAAAAAATCTCATATAATGTATACCTCAATTTTAATAATAATAATAATTTTCAATTAATAATAAATACTCATTATAATACACTTGTAATATACTGTTGAATACACCTACGAAGGTATAAGCAGAAGTATTATTATCAAGGCTTATTATTTTATTATTACGTATTCACAAAAATTGAGTAAAATGAAAATCACAAAGTTGCTTAATAGAATTGATTTTGAGTGAATAAAATCACAAAGTGACTCGTAGACCGGAAAATTTGGGTGTGTAGTTTACATGCGGGCGATGTAAACATAGAATACTCATGTAGACTTAGGAAACTCAATCAGACTTGAAAGTTGTCTCTGAGGACTAACCAGAGCTTTTATGAATACGATGCGTGAGCAAATGTCGATTGTCTGTGAACTTTGACCTTGGTATCCTAATTAAGGATTACTTGTTTCAGACCCACTAGACATTGATTGCTTTTGTTTGATTGATGACTGCGAAAGAAGAAAATAGTTTTATTTTTTCAGTAGCTCAGTTGTATGATATGTATGAATATTGAAATAAAATAGTTTACATTTTTATTACCATTTGGACAAAACATTTCAGATTAAACTACAGTCGTACAAATTGCTGCCGAAGATTACGTGGAAATTTTCGATTCAATAGTATATAAAATGAAGATAATTTTTATACAAGTCTTTTATAAATTCATTTGTGCAAGGTGATTCTAAGGATAAATTCTCATATGAAAGTCGAAATGACAAGTGACGTCAATTCAAAGGTGTTTATGATGGGCAAACTAACTTATCGATAATACTATATTTTAGCTTTGCTTAGCATTTCCCAACCGTGAAACTATTGTACATAATAAATCCAAATTTAGAAATGAGACTGCTGTATTTATTTCTAAAGGCTATAAAACCGGCCCGTAACGGGGGGCATAATAAACAAATGCACAGCACAGATACGGGTGGTCGAATACAAAACGCGCGATATGTTGACACATAGCCACCCCCATCCCCATCCCCTCTTGTTTTATTTGTGTGTCTATAGACCGTAGATTAACTGTGGAGCAATTGTACTACCTAATACGTCTATTATGAAATTGCCTATTATCGATTGCTATTGGTAAGGCGACTATGTAGTTAAGTTCACAGTAGTCCTTCGAGCAAACTAGGCCTTGAAGGCCTCACCTGGGAAACAATTTTTTGGCCATAAAATTTTGTCTCGATGTTTCATATTATTTCTACATTTTTATTTTCTCATTCTAAAGACACTTTGACGTTAATTTTAAGATTCCATGAATCTGAAGCGTGTGTGTGTGTGTGTGTGTTTGTGGGCACATACAAGTTGACAATTACAAACGGCCAAAAGAAATAAAATAGGTTACTAAATATTTTATCCGCCCAAAAATCAAGTAATTATTGTATCGTTGTCATGAGGATGCGCAATAATGGTTCTGATTCGTTACTATAATTACCGTTTCTTCTTATTAACTAAATATTAATGAAAAATCAGCACAATATTTCGTTGAACCATCAAGTTTTATGGTCCCCTATTCAGGTTTCATAACGAGGGTCGTAACGTCGGATTTCGTGATAATGTTAAACAAACAACCGTAGGTATAATGTGCTATTAATTTTTAAACATACTTTTTAGGGAAGTTTATATGCCGGTGTATGGAGCGGTGTGAAACAAAGTATGATAAAGAGGTTATTTTTATCTTTAGAAAATATGATGGTGAATCGTTATGGTGGTATAAAAAGTTAACGTTGGTTTTACGGTCCAGGTTTGATGGCAACGTCGTTGCTGCGTTGTTTGAAACTGCTATCGAAGTGAGGGGTCATGGGTTCGACCTCAAGTCGGTGCATACATACAATTTTTCGATGAACATTAGTTCTCGGGTCTTGTACCTACGCCTAGCGATCTCCACCACCTCACATCATAGCGCTGGGGCTTGAGTATAGTAACATTATGTTTGTTTAATTTAATTTTGAGAGCGTTATAATAATTGCAGTTGAATTTAAGATGTGACATAATATTCACACCTCTTTTCCCCGAAGGAAATACAAAGCATCGATGGGCCTCTAAGTCTTGGTATTTAAACCTCAACTAAAACTACATTAAAACTAAATAATATTTTTATTTAAGGCCCATATTAACTTGCTCAATTACTTCTTTTTTTAGTGACAAAAGAAAAAAAATAACAAATCAAATCAAATATCAATTTTGAAATTTTTATTATATAATATAATTCATCATTATTATAATAAAATTTCATATTATTCCTAAACCTGTGAATTTGATACGGGAAGATCTTTTATCAAAACTAACAAAGTTAATCTATGTTATAATATGTATGATTACAAGAGAAGCAAACTTCGCATGCCCAAACAAATATATCCAAATCCCAAGTAAACACCAAAATTGGTACAATTGAAGGTTTTGATACAATACATTTGGGACCGTCACCGGTAGGAGGAAAACTCGCTTTCCTGTTAATATCATGCGGACAAATATTGTTAAGTAGGTAGGCAGTAGAACAATATTTATTTTACTCTTATAATGCGGGCCCAAAGTACCTTAATGGGATTAATTTATTTTCTGTTATGTTTAACGTCAACAAATTTCGTAATTGAGCAAATGTTATCGTTACATAGTTAATAATGTTCACATTCATTATCTACACAAAATGTTAAAGTTATATCCATCTTTTTTTTCAACATTGTGTTTCTGAAGGACTCTCCCTGTAAAATAATTCCCTGGGAAAAGACCTTTAGGGAAGTTTGACCAAGCTAACACATTCACAAGCCTCTCCTTTCAACACTGTACTGCACACAAGGATATAAAATAAAAATAAAATAATAAATAAATATTAGCGGACATTTCACACAGCGCCATCTAGCCCCGAAGTAAGCTAAGCATAGCTTGTATCATGGAAACCAGACAACTGCTAGAATACAAATATACATCATACAAATGTTTGTGGGAATCGAATCCACGACCGACTGCGCAGGAAGGGTTATACCAACTGAGCTGTGAGGCCAGTCCAGTAAATCCTAATATAAGCAATCAGTTCGTTGCTCAGTCAACTCAAGCCTTGTTCCAAGACAGTCACAATCTTCACAACTATCAATGACGAAAATCAAAAGAATAATATACTGTATATTATAACATATTAAACAAGCAGTTATAAACAAAAATGATAGCAATCACCATAATATTACCTGAAAATATACCCTGAAGCCAAAATGTTAATCCTAAATCCTGAAAATATCGTAACAAGCAACTATTATTATGAACCAATGATTCGCTGAAGATAATGATCGTGGATATTCGACCCCAACGCATCTGATTTCGCATCACGTCGCGTTGATTGTGGAACGACAAACGGGGCGCTGCCGGCGTTCCAATTACCAACGACATAGACACCCTGTGCAATACCGTATTATTTGAGGTGCAGGCTACATTACCTACGAAACATCAGACTCTATGAGGTATCCGACTTTAGCAAGCGCCAATCAGTGATAATCAAACGAATATGGTAATGGCTAATAATGAGTTATTATCGTCAAACATGAAATAAGCGTATTTACTTCCAGATAATATAATAATAATAATTTAAAATGTTTAATTAAGCCGATTATTAAGTTATTATTCTGTAAATGTTTATGCACCCAGCTGTAGTAAATAACCGAATCATCCAAAATCCTCGTTAACAACAATTTTTTCCATAGAATAGTCGGATCAATTTGTGCATTATTATTCTATGATGCTCTCTAAACCCTCAATTCTCACTTATCAGGACTCACGGGCTAATACCACCCGAAGGGCGGCGCCCAATCTGCCTTCCCGCTTGCACAGTATAGACAAAGTTAACACAAACTGAAAAGCAAGTAATGTATGCAGAGAGCGTCAGGGGCAGAATACCATGCAGTATTAGTACATAGCATAACATTATGTAGGTATCGGTGAAATGACAAACACATGAATTTTTCCTTCTTAATGAAACTCTATGTGACGGGTGTTGTGCGATATGCCTATTTCTCATATATAAGCTCAAGGAGGACCTATGACGTATTGTCATGGCTGAGAATGGCGCCTAACATAAAGTGGGCCATCTGCTCACTCTACCACTTGCTCAAATAAAAAAAGCAATTATGGTGTTTCTTTCTGTTTCAAGCTGAAAGGAATTCACACCAAATGATTGTTTAAATATAATGGAGACTCACGAACCGAGCATCGATGAAATAAAATAATCACATTTTGTATTACACACCCCTTTTTATTCTTTTTTATTTTAATTTTAATTACACAAAATAGTTTCGTTACTGCTTTTGTAGTTTTATCCATTCCGTGACGCTTATCTCAATTTAATGGCTTCCGTATTAATACCGCCTTTGTCTAATTCAAGCATCCTACGGCTGGGCTATTGTTTAATCGACCGGTAAAAATTTATGTCTGGAGCAATTATCATAATGTTGGGGTTTTAGCATTGACGTAGGTTTTAGTCAAGCTTTATGCCTTGGTAAGCACGGTGTCAACGAGTGGCGATTGTGTAGTTCAAAAAAATGCTACTGCCTATGTAGCAAAAACAAAAAAATAATAAGTGAATGGCATAATAGATAAGTGTCTCAAATGATAATAATATTCTCTATATCAATATATTCTGCTTTAAGGCTCTGTGGTTAAAATGGCAGTAACCCTAACTTCAAGGCCTGGAGTCCCAGCTGCATGAGCATGAGCATGTAAGCGTTTTCTATCATTCTAAGTTTCATAAGCTTTTGGAGTTTTAATCATGGTCATCACCAAACAAGCGATTACAGATCTTTTGGTAATTGACGATGGTCGTGGATTCTATTTGAGATCCAGGTGATGAAAAATACCATAAGAAATCATAGCGTGTAAAGAAATGCTCGGTTGGCTAGCTGTCATCCTCAAGTTGAAAATCTGATGCCAAACCTATCGATTTGTTTCGGTAACTCTTACTTGAGAGGCAATTAACCAATACAAGTGTTGCATTGCGCAATCATCGGATGCATAGTCGCTCAACATCACGTGATAAGCAAAATTGACAGAAGTAAAAAACTAATGAAACTAAATCTTAATCTTATTAGCATTATTTCTTTTGATTTTATTTTATTCTGTAAACTCATCCAAAAACATAAACTGATATTTACAGTTATTGGCTAACTAGAGTTTCGCAGGTGGACCTAAGGGGTATGGTTTGTCAGTTTTATAATCAAACAATCAGTCGAAAATAAGGGATTTGTTGCCGCTTTATATTCTGCACACTTACCGAGTACTTAAAGGGTTGCTTGTTTTGCAACTCGTAAAATATTGTAATTTAGATAAAGTGGCCTCCATAAGCCCTATCTTTTAGTACTTGTGGCGGACTGCCTTGGACATTATTGTTGGAAATTTGTTTGGAGATTATTAAGTTTATGTTAATTATTTTCCATATTTTAATTCCTATTTCGTCCAAACATTTTCACTTTTTAATTAACAAATTAATTTCAACCTACAAATTTACTCCCCTGTCCTAGGATTTCGTGAGATACAGGTAGTGTGGACATATTTTAGTAAAACATCCAAGGTCAGACTGTATGCTGACCACTCTAAATTTGCCCCAAGCGGGCATCGAACCCGAGACAGCTCGCTTTGCAGGCAGTATTAATAAAGTTAATAAAGCCAGTGTTTTTTTTAAAGGAGACCGAGCTCTTTACTTTTTAATTAACCCTGTTGCTCAATCCAGAGAGGTATTAAAACACATGCCTTAATAACCTTAGCAATCGCCTGCTCCGGACTCGAACCAGCGATCATTGGAAATAAAGGTCCGAGTAGATTACTTACTTTACTATGCTCTCCTTTTTTGTGTAGTGCCGTTTAATTTCGAATAATGATGTGAGATTAATTTTACTGAAAATTTAATGTATGAATTATTGTCAAAGCACAGCTTGAAGCAGCGACAATATAAAAACAATCATTATTAAAACTTTTGATTTTGACAATATTGTAAATTGTACAAGTCATATTTTTTTTATTATGAACGCACTTAATTTTTCCATTGGAATTCTTTTGAGATTAAATATTCTCCGGAATTAGAATATGTAAACCCCTTTCTAGGAGGAAAATTTATTTTTAAATTGGCTTTATTAAGTACATAAATAAAACCTCGGGCAAGGGTGGCTCATTTCGAGCGATATCACGTTTACCCTCAAATCAAAGGAACGATATAATCCAGGACATTACCGTGGAAATGGCGGCAGAAAAATTGTGAGTCAAAGCCATTGTTTCCAATACCGACGGAGGGGAAACTTTTATTGGGCACAAAGTGGGCATTATTCACGGGATCGGGTTCGAACAATGACGTCATATACCTACAATGGTCGGAGCTGAGGCTCGTGGATAGTGTCTCCAGTTATTTGGTTGAAATTGCAACCAAATAACTGGAATCAATACCAAAATGTTAAATAAATGTTCTTACTTCTTTATAATATGTTGCGTAACCGCAACTAACATCAGCGAATACCTACTGCGAGTATTCGCAGCCTTAGTTTTTGCTGACATTATACCTATTGGACTTACAAGCTTGACTTCTTCCTCGACAGTGGTCAGCTTCTTCAGTGCAATAGCTTAACGCGCGTAAAAAGTCATCAGCGCTGCCCTTGAGGTCCCTATGTTTTCAGTGATCATCAACGCTTCGAAAATAGGATCCCGTTGATCTTTTGAGCACTAAAACCAGCCTTATCGGAAACCTGCTTGGAAAACTCTAAGAGAAATAAAACCATACCTGGAGATTTACGTACTTAAACATCTTTTTGAAAAGGTTGGATTCGCCTATCCTTCCGTGAATAATCCTCGGTTAGACGCAATCAACCACCGGACCCAACCGGACCGGATGTGACGCCTCTGAATGTTAAGATATTTTTCCAAATACGCCCAATTTTCAAAAGGATCCGTCTTAAGAGGACGACCCTTTTCGATTACCGGAGTTGTAGATCAAAAGATCCGCAATTATGAGGTTATCATTTTTGTTGGGGAGAATAGATGATGTGGTGTGACGTTCGAATGAAGCTTGAAAAGTAACGAGTGTTATTAAAATGATATAACTGGTCAAATTTGCTGCTCTAACCCATATATATATGCTTCACAAGGGACGACTCGATGAAAGCTACCCACAACCCTTTTGAGGTGGTCAAATTAAACGGCGAAATTTCTAAAATAGGGCCTAAAATGGATAAATTATAAGATAAAGTGACTTAATTGTAATAAACTTCAGCAAGAAGATACTGTCGGATTTGGATATTATCATGACGACTCAAAAAAAAATTTTATAAAGAGGTTTGAGATATGAATACACAAAAAAAAATCCCATCTCGGAGCTCTCGTCGACACATGAAATCACACAATACAAACATCTATGACACGAGAAAACGGTTACTACTTAGTTCGATTCCCGCATCGTACTTCTTGCTTTGTAATCAGAGCACTGGTAACTTAGCAGTAAGAAATAACATAGCAGGCACCATTCAAGACATTACGTGCCCACCATTGGCACGTTCAGTTAACATTTCTGGTGACATATAGAGTCAAATGCAAATGTAATATCTAATCTAATATTTTCTAATCGTATAATTTTCTCTGATTTTTGTAACGGTAGTCAGTTGCTATTAATTTAACTTGCTTCGTTCTTATATTTGGCTGGTTCAAATTTATTAATTATTTTTAAAACATTGGCTAGCAACAGATTCATTGAATGACTGAATAGTTTGCTGCTTCGGCAGGTTGATTCGTAGACTTAGAGAACTATGGAGACTATGTTATACACATTGCCACTAAGCTAGTCTGATGAACCGGAATATGGCCTTAGAAATTCCTCGACTAAAAACATTGCCAATATTTTGGGTTCATTTGACTCGCTTCCTCAAAACTTTGTTTTCTCTTCATAATGTGTAATGTGTATATATATAATAGATATATATATAGAATGAAATAGAATATTTTTTTATTTGACACGCACATACATAAACATTGAAAATAAAATAAATTGAGTTTTGTTCCTGGCGTGGTCAAATGGGTCTCCGCCTCAGCAAGATGCCACTCCCTAACATGCTAGATATTATATATACCCATCATGCCGGCAGCGGCGCTGGTTTTCAGGCGGAGCCTATAATGCATGACGTCACGACATACCTTATTACAATATAAGACATTAAAAAAATTAAGACTATAATATATACCTATATAGTTTGTATTGATATGGATTTAATTGTCTGAAATAAAGAATTATTATTATTATTAATAATAATCATATAAACCATCATATTATCTGTACTAATTTCGAATTTTACGAATTGTTTTAGAAAATAATTTTCTTTTTGTTCAGACTTAGCAATAAAAAGTTTGAAGCCTGTTATTTGTTATTGATGTTTACTACATTTCAAAATAGCTTTATCAACCGTTTTTATTAAAAGATTTATGTTTGCTTAAGCATCTTTTCATCTATAGATATTCGATTATTGGAGCCAATACGTCAATATACAGGCTGTGGCAAATAGTTGAGAATAGAAAATTTTTTTTTAGTTTAGATATTTTAGAATCCTGTTTTACATTAAAATAAAAATCTAAATATAAATAATACCTATTATAAATACCATATATATATACTTTTATATATACCATATAATACCTATTATATAAATAATACCTTTGGAAAAATTTCTAATATGAAATACAAACATATGACTTGGTTACTGATAACCGTAATTTATACTTAAAATTTATTATTATTATAATAACTAGTAGTTCCATTAACTATGTCACTTGTAGCCAATCTATATTTATCACAAAGAGATTTTCCTTGTTGTGGACCGAACCCGCGACCTTAAAGAGTAGGTCACTACCAAGTGACCTACAAAGCCATTTACAAGCTCTCAAACAAATTTTCGTATTTCGTAAAATTTCGTATCAATAATAATTATTACTCTTATTTAATATGTCAGCATTAAGTTACTTCACATACAGGTACATTTAGATGTTATTTAAATTATAACATTGGACAAATAATGATCTATGACATAAAATTCTGTCGTTCTCACGCTTTTAGTCTGTTTTTTTTTCTTATATTTGTTGTTAGAATAAGTAGAAAGTAACAAAACATAATGAATATAAATAATAAACATAATGGCTTACATATATATGTACCGGTAATGTATGAGATGGGATTCACTGAAAGTCCCAGAACTAGCCACATCCTGTGTGAGTCCAAAGAAACGCGCATGGAATCCCAATTTTGCAAAACGTTAACCGTTTGGAAGATTGCAGCAAAGATATTTTCATTATATTTTGTTTGGAGATCACAATAAATCGACGGCTGAAGGACTTATTGAAGAGAGCTTCAATTAATATCATGCTATGAAAGCGTTATTAATTTTTACTTACATTCTAGTTTTCTATGTTTTGCTTAGAGTAAAAATGCAATATAAAAATAATTTTATATTAATCTTTTTAATGGAAAAATAATGACGTTAACATTAGTTTTTATATTATTAACTGTTATAATATTGGTGACGTTATCACTAATATTATAACAGTTAATTGTTACGCATATGTTTCACATATTTCGCATCTTTTCCCAGCCAGATCGGACCAGCGACTCCTGTCTGCGTAAGGTAGGTGTGAGTTATAAAACATTACATTTTTAATTTTATTCTTCGTTTCTTATTGCTGACCATCAACAAAACTCAACTCAAACCTAGTTAGAGTTTTGTCTTCAGCTCTACTACTACCTTTATTTTAAGCTCCTATTCAGTAGTAACAGAATAAACTGTACAAACCTATTTCTGTCGCCAAGTAGGTGAACTTACATTGGTGTGTTCCAGTTTGAAAGGAACTGTTGAAATTACAGGAACATGAGACATTCCAACTTCAAGTCTCACAGTCACAAATGCAATGAGATGTGACTTAAGTCATTCCATTCCATAAGAAATTGCCCTCACTTGTTCGCATTACGGTGATAATGTTTAGCGTTGTATGATTAAAATGATATCTGGTTACGCAAAACCAATAATGGTGTACTTATACCTACCTATTGCAACACAACATATCAATACGAATCTGAAGTTAATAAAACATCAAGGCAATGCGGAAACATCAAGAAGATTACTTAACAATGAATAGCCTCGTTTAGCGATATAAATTGTCATAAAACAAGAGCAATATAGCGTTCTAATTAGCCAAATAGACTTGTTTTCCTAGAAAGTCAGCATCGTAGACTTCGTTCCTCGGGAGTTATTGCGTGTAGCGGGACAAAACATGGCACGTGGACATTTACATATCCGTGGGCCGGCTGTGTTGCTAAATTCTATATCACCTTGTGACTCGTTCGCATGTCGCGAACGAAGCATTAGGTATAGACTATTTTTTTTATGTGGCTTATATGTATTTAAAATTACATGTTCTCTATTAGGAAACTGTGTAAGTTTATCATTGCATCAAAAGATACCATAAGGAAATCGAACCTAACACCCTACCAAAACTACTAAAAATAATTGCATAATATCCCGTCCCTCAGCTGTGACAGTAATGATGCCTGAAAACATTACAATCATTTAGCACCAAAAGTTTACAATATACCTAATTCAAAATTCATAATAAAAGTATTAAATATTAATATGTATGAACGACTGGCTTAGTGGTCTGTATTACGATGACGTTGAAAAGTTTAGTGTTCATCCTATTCGTATTATCTCTGCTCGTAATGAGTATGAGAGTATGAGTATTTATTTTTATTTTTTTTTTAATGTTATTTTGACTTGGTATTTTATTCCGTATTTAATTGTTTATGTATTGACTCTGTTACACTGTAGGTTAATTTTTATTGCGTTTTGTATTTGTGTAATGGATATTGTTATTATTTTGTTTCAATGTGATTCTTTTAACTTTTACTGGATAAATTATGTATTAATTGGTGTAATTGGTGTAAATGCCGTTCCGATTAAATTAAATTAAATTAAATTAAATAAATAAATTAAATGAGTATCGTTTTCGTTCCTTAGTATTGCTCTTTTAACAAATATTCTCTAGTTCTAATTCTCTAGTATGTAGTTAAAATGTATCGCAGAAAATATTCGTACACCTGAGCTCGTCATGTTAACAGACAAAAAAAGCTGGTCTAAATATGTCAACAATGTAACAAGTTAGGTGTCAAGTACTTATTTTATGATTTCTCGTTGAAACGTTACTTTAGACTCTAAAGTTTAGAGAGAGCAACGAACTCTTTGTTAATATTAGATAGGGAAACTATAAAATCATGTTAACCGGATATGATTTGTTTGTCTTATGCGCATTTTTGATAATGTATTTTCAGGGTCGTTAAATTCTGATAGAGCTGGTTTTCAAAGTTATTGGATTTTTTTGGTAATCAGTAAAATATTACAGTATTATCAGTTATATATATACTGAAAAAGTTATTTTATGAGTATTTTGTAAATAGTTAGGTGGCAACAGAGTTTCAACATGACATGCAATACCAATATTTTTACTATTTCGATTTATATCCTTAATTATTATAATATTATCTTCAGGGCTATATTTTTCTAGACAACTTTGTATTTATCATCAAAACACCAAAACATTAATTCATAGGAAACCTGCGCGGTGACTCTGAAAGGGTATATTAAAATATTCCACGCTCTCTGTACGCCTGACTTGGCTCTGTCTTGGTTGCCACATTGCTCCCTGATCTTCCACGTTCACATTTTATACCGAACTTTTCCCAAGCAACAATCAGCTTTATGTCGTAACAAAAGAGTTTATTTTTGCTTCGAAAAAGGACGCTTTAGTTACTTTTTTGCAACACTAATTCGTAGTGGCTTCAGAATTTTTATGGGGCTGTAAGTTTATGTTCAAAATCCCAAAAATGGACTCTATTTGTTCAGGTTTATGGTGTCTTGTTGTTTGAATATTATAGTAGGTTGTTAGCTTTCTTCCCTCTCAGCTACAGGGATTCCCCGGAGACATGATCCCGAACTCCTCATTTATCATGCTTGTCACGCGTTGACCATCCTTCGTGTACACTACATAGTATTTATAAGTATTGTGTGTAGGTATGCATTATAAATCTTCAGTTATAAAATTTGAAGGTTTTCCAGAATGGACAGTGTTTCATTCTACTCAATTCATTTTGGGGAAAATGTAAGTGCAGAATATGCAGTATCTGGAATCCCTTCCTAGATTGTATATTATAATTTCTACAGACACTAGCTTGTCAAAAGTAGGCATATGTCCTAAGTTACTTTGTGCAAGATACCTTGCCTTTATAGGTATTTACTAGTTACATTAACATATGTATCATATGAAAGTAGATACTTTATGTACATATCGGTGTGTAACTACTCTACTTATGTACATAACGGGTCTACAAGTCAAACAAAGCGCGCAAATACACAGAGCCCTACCCGATCTAAGCTGTGTAGTTAGCGAACTCGCCCTAACACTCCAGTGTAAATAAGGTGCTTACTTGTTTCTAGGGAGTTTTTCTAATTTTGAATACTTAAACATATTGCAAGGGGATTCTCTATTTCACAGGTGGCGTAGAGTTTTACAGGTGACACACGAAGCACAACATCCAAGACTAAATAGAGAAAAAAAAAATCCGCAGTTACTCTTATATGCTTAATCACAAAAATTTTTGCTCCGGCTGGGAATTAGAACCCTTATTTGAGAGCAGGGTATAACTAACTTAGTAACGGAGCTGTTACATAACATTATCTGTCCATACGAAATAGATGTTTAGTTTTACTGCAATATAACCAACTCCAATAATTAATAATTTCATTAATAACATCAATGAAACACGTAGAACAATAATGCCGGTCCAATATTATTGTACAGGCTTTGAAAACAATTGAAAGCCAGTGAGACCACAAAAGCATACTTAATGCCTCACTCAGAACCAATAACTTACATTAATGTAGTTTTGAAGTTAAACATCGGCTTCTAATGGAAATGTTGAATGATTAATGCAGATTCCCAGCGGATGGAGGCGATAGTTTCATAATATTGATTGCATCTGAAACTTTGAAACTTGCCGGTGGAATATGTCGCTTCCTGTACATTATCCGGTATAAACATACTTTGTAAAGCGAACTATCTCGGAAGGTTCAGAATTGTCTGGATTTCGGGATGTATAAGGTACCAGATTTAATAAGCATAAAACTTAGTCTGATCCGCCATTATTTAATAGTTTATTTATGCCACATCTAAAATTAATGCTCTTCTGAGCAACGATAGAAAATTTACTGAAAATATATTATATTAGATATACTTACTATGGTTTAATCCTCATTTTGTTGCAACGACCAAAATAATGAATGAATATTCATATCTCTAATTTTCTTTAGAGGTACAAAAATTCATAACTGAGAGCCCGTGTAGTTTGAATGGCTTGTTTAATCGTTGATTATAACTTACACAGCCCATACACCATGTCAGTAGCACGTTGAGCTGACTAACGACAAAAATATATAAATAAATGTGACATGAACATGAATCCATTTATAAGAAACGAACATCCAAGCCCCGATAAAACTTGTATACGTTACTCACCACATGAAGACTGCTCCGTCCAGGTTTGAACCCCTTACTTTGCAGGCAGTGTGTCTACCGACTAGTTACACAACTGACTTGTATGACATAGCTTTATAGATACTTTATACCCCTGATTTTGCTTATTTTATTTAACGTCTTCACAAAAACGAATCTCTCCGTTGTCCGGAGGATCATTTGAATATTTTAAGAATTTGGAAACGTAACAATAAGCAATTTTGAGACCATAAAAAGGACCGTCGTATTCCTAATTTAGTACAAACATTATGCATATTGCATAACCCAGAAGCTTTTGTTCCTATACAGGGCGTACATCATATAACCACCATCATTAAAATCATGTTTTACTAACTTAATTGTTTTCATTCCGACAATACGACTTTTTTTTCTTGACTACTGGTGGAATTAAAAGTTTGCGTACCTGATGCTAACAATTAATGTTAAGCACACTTAATATATCATAGGATAGCAGCATTAATAGGATTTTCTTTTTTTTAACAATAGGTTTTCTTCTCTATGCCTGCTTATGTCTTCAACCCGAAGGTTGTGCTCAATACTGTGGAATGTCTCAATTCCTGTAATGTGTAATGTCAGAACATTTCAGGCATTGAGACAATTATTACAATTACAATTTTATTTTTATGAATATGAGTGGATCTAAATATGTTATTTTTAGGTGCTATCATAATTTAAAAGTCAATTAAGTGTGTATAAAACAGCACAAAAACGTTCTATTCATTTACAAATTAAACATTCTGTATATTATATGCTTCACTTGGCTTTGTTTCTCTATAAACATGGCTCGTTTTCCTCCCTTTCCCTTTTCCCGCTTTTTATTATTAAGAGGTTGTATTTACCTGCGGACACAAGTTTCAACCTTACATAGTATCACCGACCTTTTTCTATTCAACCTTGTAGTTCTATAGCGCCCCTATTTACTCAAATGGGTTGCGGTGATGTGGCAATGTGAAAGGTCTAGATATGCTACGGTTGTATTTTTTCACGATACTCTTTCAGAGTAAAAGATTAACTGAACTTATCTTTTGTATATGCCAACAAAATTCTCCGTATCCTACTGAGATAAATATAAAAAGAATATATTGAAATCACGATCACTTCTTCGTAATAATTACCCCATCCCATCCTTTTCTTAACTTATTGAGATATGTTTTTTTTGATATAATAAAATGAGGAAATAGAACTTAAAATACATTTCCAACCGAGTATGTAAGTTTGTGGGATATGAGATGTTTTGGTTAGTCTTAAGTTTTTAACTGAGCGACCATCTTTATCTTATTAACCGTTAGCAAACGTTAACTATTTTATGGTAGTCAGGAGAAACATCCTGATGTTGACAACGGAACCTCTTCTCTGCTCGTAATACGACAAGCACCGACAAGTACTTGGCTGTTTTGTGAAGTCAAGAAGTTGGACAAAAGAAAGCTAATAATTTCATAATTTCTAAATTATAAGAGGCCGAAATAGCACCTCATTGCCTCCTTAGACTACAGAGTACACGTAGTACCTTATATAAAGTAACGAGAAAAACCTGCAAACTAAGATACCTATGCATCATTAAATCAGCAACACAAGATGTTGGTTGTACAGCCGAAATAAAATTAGCCTTAGGGTAATAAATTCAAATCACGGCCCACCGTAATTTCAGCCTCCTTTTTCACAAGATATTCGCGTTGGAATCCTTAATTTGGTTTCGTTTTGCTATTGTGGCAACGGCGTCGTTGTTTCTCGCTTGTACGCCTTTTTCCGACACCTTAAAATTGTTTGATGAGAAATTCGAGATGGTTGCGTAAAAGTTTTGCTGTTGCTGTGAATGTTTTTATTACAAAAATTTTATTATAAAAACTGAATTACCTACCTGGCGTTTTGTTACGCTGTACTGAGAATTTGCTGCTGTCATAACATTAAAATAATTTGGATTATTCGTAAAATTAATTAAGGCAAGATGGAAATCAAAATGGTATATGGTATCAAAAGTAGGTAGTTAGCAGGGTAAAATGCTAACAACTCTAAATAGCTTAAGCACATCAATGTCATAACCAACAAAATGTTGTCTAAGACTTTTAGATTATATTTTTACGATCATTATCTTTATAGTCACTCAATAATCGGCTTTTTACAAGACCTTTTTGCACTGTAAGGGTTTACTTGTTTTTTGAGTTTGAAGAATAAATCTGCAGGCCAATGACCTTAAAGTGCAAAATACCGCGGATTTAAGAGAGTAATAATAAACTGAATAATTTAAAAATTCTTCTTTGACTTCTAATGACATTATGTCTTATATACTACCGATATGTTAATAACATCAAAAACTCCCAAGTAATAGTACACTATTGAAAACAAAAACATCTTGGAAAAGATAACCAATATCAGTGAAAGACTTTCTAAGGATTACCAAGGTTTGTTTTTTAACCGGAAATAGAGGAAAATATCTTCTTATCTATTTCCCGAGGGTTTTTTGACACAGGCTAAGCTGGCCCATATGTATCTTTAATACATTTATGTTTATTTAGCTGCTTTGATGACGTTTCCGTTTCATGGCAACGAATATGGATCAAGAGACATATCTTGGAAGATAATTTCTTGGTAAACTAGAGGAGATCTTATCATTAATTTATTTATTGCGCGTACACAGGTGTTGTTGATCTTAAAAGTATTGAAATATTACACACTACATAACTCTAATTCGTGTGCAAGTCAGTTATTTATATGAATTAAACGATTTTTTTTTTCATTCATGCTAAACACTAAAAAACATGCAGAGAAATGTCTCCTTGGAATGCTTTGCATACGCACGAACTTAATTATATGTTTATTGAACTACTTAGTTTCCAAACTTTACCTCTACAGTTAAATATCTAAACTTTTGCTTTTTATAACAGATTATTTATGTAAAAAGAAACACGAAACAGATATGTAAAGGAACGTGCCTTGAGGTCGGTTTCCAAGTAAGCTGAGCTAATTAGTGCTTTTCTATTCGTTCGTTATTGGTCATGAGAAGAATGAATGGATTTAACACACGCACACACACATACACACACACAAAAGTCTAATCTTCTAAATCCATTTATTCTTACAGTATATATATATATATATATATACATATATATATATACTATGTGACTAACCATAAATATAAAGATTATTGTTTGTCACATACGTAACAGCTGCAAGCGCAAGTAAAAATAGCACTTACATTTTCACATACATTAGAAAGAAACAGCACAGGAAAGGGTCTGTAACAGACTAAGGAATATACATCTGTTACGATATGAACACTAAGTCAATGCAACTATGTGGACGCAAAAGGCTTAAATCGTCAGCAATTTGCCGTCGTCCAAAGTCACTGCGAGTATAATGAGGTATTATAATATCACTCATAATATGCTTGTGACGTGTTAATTGGATATCGATATTATAACGACTTGTCATGTGCCAATGAATATCAAAAAACAATTAAGCAAACTTATTTTATTGAATTATAATCGCCCATAAAACCTGTATATGCAAAAATTGGTTATAAAAATATATCAAACTTGGTAGCGAATTCGTTTTTAATTAAATTATGTTGACATTTGTTTTATGGATGTTATAAAATATAGCGTTTTAAATCCTGATCAGGTTTTTGAGGCGGATGTTATTAGTACCATACTCATGTTATATCGATGTTACAAGTATTAAATAAACAGGTGTACAATTAGTTGATTCCTAATAAACATTATGTTCCTAAAATTATAATTCCCGGTTATAAAGTAGTTAAGTAGTTTAAACAATGTTTGGTTGGTGTATTTTCTGGAAGTATAAATAAAAAAAGTTTTTTTGAAATTTAAAACACTTGATTCGTTTTTCCATTATACAATATTAGCTCTGGCCCCGGGATTCACCTGTTTGGAATCTTTTTGCATATCTTTCTAAAACGAAGGTACAATTTTTAAATATTTGTGTATTTTTTTTTTGTTATGGATGAAGTAGATTACCTCCTGCATACAAATTATACCTCTTTATAATATAAACATAGGATCTTATTGTAATGTAAAAGTTACAGAATGACCTGGTGTCAAGTAGAAACCTCTGCCCATAACAACCAATACGAATTGAGTCCTCCTCTATGCTCCTTGGGTCTTGGAGCATCGCACACGCCCTTAACCCCGAGACGTGAAGGTGGAATGTCTCATATGCCTCTAATTTCACCGGCAACCACAACTTTCAAACCGGAATACAATAAATAAGGCATTTTTTTTTGTATGATCGAACTTAAGATAGATTGTTGTAAAACTGAAATCTCACTTGCCTAAACAGGATCATAATGTGACTGTGGTTTATTTCCCGTTACGTATCGAGATTAAAAAGTCACCGGTTTTTCCAAAGAAATAATAGTATGCATTCAAATATTGACGCCAGTATTCAATATACATAGTTTCATGGGGGACGTTATTTAATTGAATGCCGACGATAAACATTTTGATGGGATTAAAACAAGCCCAATAGTGCAAAGCCTTGCGATATTTCATTCATTCACTACTAATCCGTAGTACTGACTGCATCCCGAATACAATTTTATTTTTTAGTAAAATTTGTACCAAATTCGCCTACAAATTAACGAGTGATTTTACTTCTAAAAAACGCATTTTGATAGCCTTTTATTACATTTTTGGGGGATTACTGAACTCTTCTTCATCAAGAAGGAGGCTTAATACACTATGTTTTGACAGCCGAAGTAAAATTTACGATCGCTCACCGGGCCGATAAAACTACCTTTGTCACAGGCCAACCCGGTAACACTCTCCGGTTTTACGAGCAAATAAATTTCAAACACTATTATGATTCAAATCGGGCCGGACCCACAAAATAAATACACCCCTTTTTATCGTATTGAACATTCGAGATATTCACAAAATATTTTTACATAAACATTCTTAGTTTTTTCGTTCGAACGTGTCGTTGGAACTTTTATGGAATTTATTTAGTCACGTTTATGACTAGCACTCGTGATTAATAAATTATAATGTTATGAATTTTTATTCATTCCGAGGATTACCGAGATTCATATAATGCCGTTTTATTTTTATGATTCTTCTGTATAGGAAGCATAAATAATTTACTTCCAACATCTGTTATCATTAGTCAATGTGATGTCTTACTTCCTGCTTATTAAAATTAATCCTGCATTCAATTAATAGTAAAGATAAACTTTTATTTCGGGACACGTTCTCTAAGACATTTAAGTTTTTCTCAATAGCTTGATTTTTCACACATCAAAGATTTAGGTGCTAGTTTCAGAAGACGAGAAGTATTTCTGAAAACTTCATACAAAAAATGAACTGCGTTTAAAAAGTAAAAAAGAAATTTGAAAAGATCTGCTTCGTAAACAAGTGAGTTAAGTCATGTTACTGTTGATATTTTTGGTGATATAAGATCTGTCCTGGCTTGGTTGGATATTTTAGGATCGAAATCATAACTTCAATAATCTACAAGGTCCAGCTTGGTCCAATTAGGGCTCCGAAAACTAAAAAAAAGGTGTAACTTTATGTATGTATAACACTATGTTGTACATACTTACCAAAACAATTTAAATTGCTCGAACTTCCTCTACAAAAGTGAAAAAAGTAGTCCATGTTTGATGCTCAGACAGCTTAAATATGTTAGAAGCTTATACACACCCGTACCTCAAGAGACCTGTAGTGTAGGTACTGCAGGGACCTGCAGGGTTGCCAGCTGCACGTAATTTTATACTTTTAGGTATTTTGAATTTCTTTTGAGTAATTAAAGTACGGGATTTTGAAGTATGTGTTTGGAAGATAACCTTCTATTTAAACAAAACTTTGTTAACAACAGATCTTGCCTCAAGTTCTGTGAGGTGTAAATTTGTCATACATACATAGAAATATTAGCCTAGTTATCCTGCTGCTGTTAATTATATTTAGGAAAAAGTGTATTATAAATAAAAATTTCGTAACTAATATTATTAACTACTCTGTCAGGTAAATTTTTGAAGGGTAATAAACTTAATTGTTGTTTTTTAATTACTTACTTTCGTATAGCTCAAGCTTATTAAAAATATTATTGTTATAATAATATACATACCAACATATTCATCACAGTTCAGACCGATTTTTGTGTTGCCTTTGTAGATAATTTTATTGTTTTACGTGTACATTTAAATTTTTATTCGCCCCGTTAACATTTTTAGTTTTTTATCTTCTTCGAGTTTAAATGATAAAATAAATACAATAACTTAGGTCATACTAACTACTTAAGTGAATAACGCTGAAAAGATTGCAAGCCCTATAAACCAAACAAGCTTGAGGCCGAGATGAGAGGGCAGAGTGTCTAGGTTGCGAGATCTGCCCAAGAAGACAGGTAAGTACTTGGATCAAAGAGCTCCATTGACCCGTTTGCCTGTTAGCAGTCAGCTACTATCAGTTTACTTATCACTTTCTTTACATCACTACCCTTCTATTACTCGCAAATGAAAATCTTCATTTTTGTTTTATCTCCAAATATCTCTAATTTGATATAAATTGATAAAATGGCCTACTTAAAGACAGCTTAAACAGTTTTGTTGACGTGAACGTGAAGTTATATTGCGGAATATTATAATGACATAAATTACTTTTGGAACCTGCAATATTAGATGTAATTAAAGGTAATATACCAACAACCTATATAGAGCGATATCCTAACATCCTTCACAATTTGTAGTACGAATTTGAAATGTGCGAATATATTGAAATTTTTAAATTAATTGCTGCTTGAAATTCAGCTAGTTCTTGTTAGTTAAAATGTTAGTTAAGTTAGTTAGATAAATGAAAAAAATCTGGAACCATGAAGGTGTGGAACAATAACTGAATAAAGCCACCCGGGGGGTTATATGCGATAATACTTTATATTCGCTCAAAGTTGGTAGTAGGACCTATTAAACTATTAATACAACAAACTCGGTTATATGAAGATTTTTCACATCTTTACAACTATCTCCCCATATAGACTACAAGAACGTTAAAAATAAATTCTGTCAATGGGTCTTTCTGGCTGTCAAATATTCCACACTTCAACCACGCATAAGATTCGCTTCTCACGGGTCCCCATGATACAAGCTATGCTTAGCTTACTTTGGGACTAGACGGCATTGTGTAAAATATCCACTTGCAATAAGCAGAAGTGGGTGCTGGCACGCGATTGTAACTTAATTAGCCATATTTTGCTAAGACAAGATATTGTGGTATGAAGGACGGAGTGTGTGTACCTAGTGGTAATGGGTGTTTATGTTTTGCCAATCTAAGTCTATTCTAGTCGAGTCACTGGTTCTCTCGAACCAGTGTGGTGAAAGGATTTGAAGTGCACCTCAAAGAGAGTCCTTTCGTGCACTTGACACATATCTTAAAATTTTGGTCAATCTAAGTAAGTAGTAAGTGTGTTTCTCGGATTATACGTACTTCTAAGTTTACTGATTTGACTCAGGGTTGTTAGCTCTTAATCCCTCAATAATTTCTAGGCGCTGCTAAATGGAAGCTGAGAATTTATCGCTCAGTTTATAGCTTTCCGATAAGTCAGAATTAAGTGTCCCAAAACATTTTCCGATTATACGTACCTATTTTGAGATTTCAATACATTGTAGCACAACTCTATAGTTCCATGATCGTCATCATTAAGAGCGGGCGTTCTGGTAATTTTTGTCACAGTGAAATAATCACGATGACGAAAATCAGAAATTATAAATTAACAATAAATATAAATTAAAATAAAAAGTACTGCTTTAAGTATATTATTATAAGTCTTATGTAAACTACAACAAATACTTCTTAAAATATTTTTTGTTTAATAGTAAAACAAGATTGATTGTATTATTAACATTAGAAATTAAGATAACTATTTGATTAAACGCAATAATTTCCCTTAGCTGTCTATTTTTGACTGGCTACTCCACAAAACTGCTCTTTATACTGTCTTACAACCCTCCAAACATAAAATGGAAAAATCGACTTTATGGATTTTTACTACTGTATGAATGGGTCACGAATTTGCGTGGAAAATCCATTTAAACCATCGGAGGTTGAACGAGCACTTAGTAGGTTGGACGATAGTGGAAATCTATAGTAAATTTAATCATACCTAAGAAAATCCCTGTGGATTATCAATTAGCAACAGCAAGTCCGTCAGTCACTCACGCTATATGTTTATATACAATCGAAATCATAGGCTAATGACAAGCTCTCATTACAATGAATATAAAATTAATTTGTCTGATATCTTCAATCTTAATCAGAAATAATAGGTTAAAATAGGACTGAAATATAGTCTATAAAACTAGATTTCACTTTAACGTTGTAATTATTATTAACATGTCAAAGTTAGCAACTACAAGAGCCTGTTAAAGCTTAGTGCCTCTGAGTTGTTTGATACTGGTATCCGAATTCCTAATCGTATGGCAAAGGCATAATTTCCTGTGGATTTATGCGGGTCCAGTGACGTAAAGTACTTTAGAACCTCAATAACAAATCACTTTGATTTAGTAATGTAACATACTGTACAGATTTAGAAACTACGAGTATTCAAGAGTCCAGTGCTTCAAGATTTAGCCTACGCAGGACCTAGTTCAAGTAAGGGAAAGTCTGAGACTGAACATCGATAAATGGCGTGGAATAATTCCATTCTGTTTTTGCCAGTCAAGATACCTCAAGATCTTACTGGGACTAATTTTTTTATATATATTGATATCCATTATAAAAAAGGAAATTTATCAACTTTTTTTTAACTCAGACAAGTTTTTGGCACAACAAACAGTCACAGAACACTGGCGAAAACTTTCCGGACTATCGATATTCGTTTGATATAACTGTACATTCATGAGTAGAATTATTTGCTTGCAATGGCGGGGCTGTATTTTAAATAACTCATTAGTTAGTTTAGTAGACAAGCTTATATTCCAATAAATAAACGAAAAAATGGCATTCACTTTATATGTATAAAAACATAATACCGTATCTCCGATTGAAGTACTTCCAAATTTCAAATGCACAAACCCTTGGTAAATAAATTCTCGAAACATTGAACGAATGTGAGTTTTATTACTGAATTGGACATTTATTGCCTAAATCAATGGTCATCAACGTATCGAACGTTTGACAGACCAAACATGTTTCTTTTATGCTACGTAACCAAACAAAAGAAAATAATGTACGGGATGTTAAAAATATCAGTTGCGTTAAAGTTCAATAAATCAATCACATTTTTTGGGTTCCATTCCATTCATTGAGTTCAAATATTTTCTGTCGATAAATATTTGATGGGAGTCGATTAGTTTATAGTTTGTATGTAGTAGTTTCTGACAACCTCAACATTGAAACCCGTAGAGCCAAGCAAATGTAACAAAATTACAGTTCTGCCAATTTAGATTATTGACACCGACGGAAAAATATTGATTGAGCAATGATCGGTTGTGTTTGTACCATCTGGATATAACTTAGAAAATTAACTATTTCAATGTAAACCATACACCCTATATAAAAGTACATAGCTCACGAATATCATTAATCAACATCTTTACTGTTTAAGCCTCTTGAATCGAATGACGGTGACATGTGACGAAAGTTGATATCTTTGGTTTCCAATATTTGAGCGAACTGTTTTCACCATTAACATTTTTGATCAACCTGTAAAATTAACTCGACTCGTATTGATTTATTTATACAGGGGTTCAATAAATTTTATGGTACTTTTCTGCTAATGTAATTGGCCGTGACCTCAGCTTACAAATTGGATAATGTGATACATTATCTAGTTAGGGTCTCCATTGTCTCGTCCTACGGCAGTCATACGACGTAGGTATGTCTATTCTCGACGAGATTTAAATCCCGGTTTAGATCCGTATACTAAATAACATGGGCTTTAGGTGAATAGTGTATTGGAAACTGAGATCAAATTATGATTAACTTCAAGTTTTTTAATTGTTTATTTCACTTTTACTAAAGTGTGCTTAAGAAAAAAAAAACAATACATCCTTAAAACCACGTGAAAGCTTCAACGATTGTTGAACTTTACTTACAGGATATTATATAAAATCAAAATTTGTAGATTGACTATTGAATATATCAATAGTCAATCATATATTTCATTCGACAATGTAATTCTATCTATATAAAATATTAGCAATCATGATACTTTCAATTTACTTATACTTTTTTCCACATTATCGTAAAAAATATTCCTGAGCGTACGGCGTACGGTTTCGACCCCCTAATCATTTGGAGCCGTGTGAATCGAGATTGACTAAAACAAAAAAGGGGCAAGGCTTTATACATAGATTTTTTTGGCCAGAGAATATATCGGTTATATTCTGAATATAATTGCACTATATATCAGCAAGTTTTTCCTTCAATTATTGCATTTCGACGCGCCGACATCTGCTGTCGTTTGGAACATTCTTGTGTAACGATGTCTGGAAACTATTTTTAACATTGGCTCTTATGTGAATAGGCAGACGGTTTAAACTCACATGTGTATGTATGAAATTTGACGAGCTTTGGCAAAATCAGATAACTGTCAAACGTTTTGTTTCGCGAAAAATGACGACACAAACCTTTTGTGCACTACTCTATCTATTTCTGTTGCGCGTTTGTATTTTTTCTGCATATAGATAATTTTTCATTTTAATTTAGCCTCCTGCAATATATTTTATTTTTACAAAAACTACGCCACAATTTACGTATATTATTATGTTATGGATGATGCTAAAATAATTTAAGTGAATTTATGAATTTTATTATATTTACAATAAATAAGTTAAAAACAAACATACAGTATAACAAAACTATTTAGTTATTTTTACTCATTTTTGTCATTTAAATGCTCGAATATGATCCATGTCTAATATATCCTGACTGTTTTTTGTATAAAGAAATGAAAAAGAAAACGCTAGCTGAATAATTCGTGGGAAATTGATGGCTGTGGCTTAGTGTGGAACTAAGCGTCTGTCTCTCTGGGCTCTGTCTACAGTCCTACGCCTAAGGTAAAAAGTCAAATTCAAGATTATTGTTTTCATAGAGTAACGTATCATCATCAAGAGTTACGTAGTTATTATATTAATAAAAATATATTTTTCAGAAATGAAGAGTTTTATCGTAAATCTTAGTTACGCCCGTTGATTTATCTGTGGCCCTGTGTATCAGGGCGGACTGACATATCGACGTCCAACGGATTGGGGCGAAAATTAAGCTGAGGGATTTGAAACAAAAAAGCAGCCAAGCAGGATTTACTAATGTGGCGGGTTCCATCTAAAGTTAAAAGTATATCAACATTACTTTAAAAACAGAACAAAATAATATACAAATAAAATCAAATTTTCGCAAGTTATTGACATTCTTTTGGTGCCAGACTAAACTAGAAGTTAACTAAATGTTATTTATTTAGCTATCCTGTTTTGTATGTTGAGAAGGCAATTTAAAAGTATAGGTATAGTAAGTAGGTACTAGTGGCCCCGCCCGCGGAGTGGTCTTCGCATAAACAATATCTCCCGTCATCTTGCAACCCCCTTACATATCAAAATCAGCGTCAACGATGCATTTAAGTTTAATTATCTTCTCAACAAAATCTCACTCAAGTTCCCTTTTTATGAGGTACAATGTATGGTAAATTTATTGTTAAGTGTCTAGTTGAAAAATATTTACGCAAGTTTCAATATGGAGGTCGGTGGTCAAATCCTGCAGTGAAACAATATAACGTCAGATATATTGGATAGGAACATCTGTTTTATTAATCACTTGGATGTTAACTATTAAAGACATTTTTATAAATAAACGCTACCGAGATGCTTCAGAGCGTGCATCAGTGTTCCGATTTCAGTAAGAATCTAAGTCTGTTAAGCTCCCTTAGGCCATATCCATTTATTAGCACATGGAACGCATCTCAATATATCTAATAGCTACCAGTTTCGTAAAAATGTTATGACAACTTAATTTTATAACTGCAGTGGCATTATTTTGTAATTTATTTCACCAAAATTGCACATTCACATTTCAAATCAACACAATACATTAATATCCCAACTAATACTAGAGAAGTCACATCAGAAGCTCATAAAATATTATGGCTTCTAAAAACAGTTGGGTTCATCTGATCCTAGTGGGATACAATTGTAAATTATAATAAATGCTCCAGAATCGGACTTATTTTATTAAAGTTATAACACCCACGTGATCGTACGTTCGCAAGTGAATGGTGAGTAACCAGCATCAACGGATCTCTCCTTTGTTAAGTTAGTAGTAAAAAACGTGAGAAATTGTGTACAACCAGAGGTCAAGTAGACTAGACACCGGCTGTAGCCCACGCTGTAGCTATATTGGCCAGAATTGCCTCTAAACGTTACCAATGAGGCGTTTGTTGTTGTATATTTACGACACTTCCATACGGTCACAGCGAAAACCGATTATTTGTTTTAAACCTTATGCAGTTGGCATAAGATATAAAAGTAATAATACTTCTCTCAGTACTTGCAAGTTGCCGGTTTCAATACGATAAACTGCATGATATATGAAGGTCCGTGCCGTGATTGTTGGGTCCGGCAAGTTATTCACAAAATTGGAAGTCAAATTTACCTAATTTTGTTAAAGAATGTCGGTCCACGTTGACTATATTAACCATTTGAGCGGCGATATTGAACAAAGTACGGTTTGATTGGATTTAAATTACTTTGAAGTACTGTTTTACATTTTTACGGCAGCGGAAGTGATAGTAGGGAATTTGATATCATTTATAAAATATAAAATCAAAAGACTGCTCAGCTTGACTTTTTATTGAATTTCGTAGTTTAATTTCGAACATAAAACACGTTTCTTTCATAAAGTAAATTTAGTTGATGTATTTTGGTAGTATTCTAGCTATCTAGCTCTCATACATTTTATTCGGAAAATTATAGTTTTACGTTTGTGTTAATGAGTTTTGTATCTTGACGACTTTCACCCCAATGTTATGAGCACTGTTTAAAGCTAATATAATGGCCAATAACATAGTAAGAGTATCAGAATTACGATATTTCATAATATATTATAACTATTTTATATATAACAGCTTTTACTGATGCCTAAAACTAATTTGTCACTATTCAGTATAGTGAAATAAAACTCAGAGCTTACAATCAAGATGGCTCAAAATTGTGTTACATCATTTATGGAGCAATTCATAGTTTAAGTGATACTTAGAAAAGCCAGAGCACGAATTTAGCGCGGTGTAGTGCGGCAACTTCAGTTGCAGAGATATAATGTATGAGACAACGCACCAAACGCGGTGCGGCGCGCTTTCATACAAAATCGTCTGTAACCACACCTAACAAGGCTGCACTATGTTGGATGTGTGGAGTTCCTTACAAATCAGCCTTTGCATACGTATAAGTCAGTGACATTTTGCAAGTGCAGTGTATCAGACGCATCCGTATAATAATATCTAAATTCATTGATACTGGAAATGACATGTTTTAGGAAAAAAAATATCATAGTTAACACATGAAGTTTAGAACAATTATCCACCTATCAGTTCAATTCTTTCCAATCCAATTCAATAACTCCTGTCATGTTTTGGATCAGTATAATGTTTTACAGTCACAAGGCCTTTTCGAGTGGAGTTTGCCGGACGTAGTGGGCATACTAGAATATGAGGCATGCCAAGCGTTGGATACATAGTGGAACTGAGACGGATCTGTGGCTCGATTTTGATATTATATATCCTCAGCAGGGGACTGATTATGGCAGTAAGATGGGAAATGGTTTTCAAGTTGATTGTCTAACTACTTCTTTTATATGAGTTACAGAACGAGTAACTGGCCCACTTGGTGTTAGTGTTAACCTCAGTCTATGACATGACAATACGACTTGGGTCTTACCCTACTAAAGTACAACGAGATTCAAGTCCAAGTAACATGGTTTTTGTTGCGTTGTTTCAATAACTTCGAATCGTGACAAACTGTAATATACTCCAGGCTTATTCGAGACTTACTTGGTTGTTATTAAGCCTATGACATTAAACTTCGACAAACTAAGATTTGGATGAAATGAATTAAGTTTACGCCAACTTTGCAAGGATTAATTCCGAACACTGATTATATTTGGCAGAATTAAACTTTACAAAGTTTGATTGAGGCAGTCGGATTTCATTTCTAAATGTGGTTACTGGCATACAACTGAGCAAAAATTGCACTAATATTAAAATATAGAAAGCTATACGTTATGAGAAATATATGTAAAATAAGACATGCCATCTTCATGACCCGGAGCAGTGCCATGCGACGTTAAACTTCCCATAGCTAAGAAAACATAATTTCTATATATGTTTAAAGTATGTAGGGTTTTTTTTTTTAAGCCCTTAATAATTTAGTTTTGATTTATCTTTATTATATGTACACATCCTACCTCTATAAAATCGCCTCTCTCTAGCCTCAAAGGTTTGCTGGAAGAGAACTCTTTGTAGGGTTAAGCTCGCCTTTGTACATGTATCTCTTATGACTTTTTTGTATTTATTATTCTCTGTGTACAATAAAGAATAAAGAATAAAGAAACATAATTTCTTCGTATAGCTGTTGATATGGGCAGGGAATATCGCTTAACACCGTTATTCGTCATTTTATTCAAATAACATATATTACAATGGCCGCTGAAGCTCGGAAAACACTTGATCGATAGTGATAAGCCTGATCCGGTGATATCTGAACTTGCCTAAAGCCTTAAGGCCTCAGCTATCAGTGTGATATCACTCGACTGTTCACGCCTGGCTACTAGACGACTTATGACAGCTAGTTTTTTCCAGTCGCCAGCTTAGGCGAAACGACAGTTGGTCATTGTATGTCAGTGTGCAGTCGCTGGCTGACGCTTGAACCCCGACTCTTCGGCTTCAGAAACTCTGCGTGCCTTGTCGCAAGACTAACAAACTATGGGCGGTCCTAGGACAAACACTTACCCAGCTTTAATCCAAATGCTTATTTAAAGACGCTGAGAACGTCCCCTTTTCACACAATCGGCATACGAATTATAGTGCTCCTGCGAGATAAACAAACCAAGGGTAATGTTAATATAAAACTATTTGATGTTCCTTTGAGTGGAATATTTGAAGAGTTCGCAGAACATTTTTGTGGAGCCTTTGTTCTTGTTTGCACAATCGTCATGTTTATTATTCGGTGGTGTTTGTATGTGAATGGGGGTGTAAGCACTTTACAGAATGGATGAGTTTTGGTGTTGTGGTCTGTTTTGTAGCGGGTGCATGGTGCGACGCCATAACTACGTATTATTTTGATAGTAGAAATTTAATGCCAAGTTTGCTTGGAAAATTATCTTACGAGTAAAGCCCTCGTTTTTCTGTTTCGACATGAAAGTAAATGCGCGTGAAATGCAGGCACTTTCAAGTTTAAAATTAATTACCAGTGCAATACCGGCTTTGACTGGTTTTCCCGTAATGAGTAGGGGACGACTTAAGAGCCGCCGCACACGTCGGATACCAGATTAGATTCTGTAATTTGGTCCCCGATTGGAAAATCTGCAGAATTGGCGCATCGGGCGCGAACGATAATTTTATTTGGTATTTGCTACTTCAGGTGCCTTGATTCGCTAACCACATCGGAACACCTGACACAATTAAGTAATTTGTCATAAAGTGGAAACCAACTCGTAAATGAGGCTGATAGGAGGACGTAAGGCGCTAGCCTAGTAGATTTTTATCTTGAGATTGGAACCTAGCATTTTGCCGTATCATCACACTTCCTACAACTTCCTCACGAAGTTTTCATATAATGGAAGGAATAAAACATTGCACCTTGACATCATTTGCTGCTCTTATCGCTTTGAAAAGAGAAGCTTTAAGTTGTTGTTTTATAATAGCTTAAATATTTCTTAATAGCGAACAATTTTTTAATTTTGTATTTTTTTTACATAATTTTCGAATAGCTAACAGTTATAATAATGTCCAAAATGCAGGTATTATTATTAGGTACTTCTCATTTTATCACCACCCATCTTATTTCTCATATTATTTGATCCCTAACAGTTGACTATCGAGTGCGCATCGGTCAACACTACTCTTTCGCACACCACTATGATTCCAATCTCATCACATCGTAGACTATTTCAAGCAGACCTTATAGCCACCGTTCGCCGTTCCATCGAACCTTTCTATCCGAAAGGTTCTCGCTTATCGCTCCCAAACGACCCCTAAATCTTTCACGTACTTGTTTGCTATTATTAAGATAAATCAGAGGCGAATTCTCTCATCCCTCTTATCGACATGTTTACATTGTAGTTGCCATGGCAACGCTGTTTACCTATATTGTGATTGTTACGCGTCCTAAACCACAAAGCCTCAAGCAGTTTGGTAATGTAAATAAAGTTTTGATGTACTGAAGATTAAGCTAAAGTTAATAATGTAAGTGTACAGTGTTGAAGTTGTGATTATCATCACATAATCGATCAATATGAAAGAAATATATTAACTGTTTAAATCTTTTTTCTTATTTTTCGATGTAGGTATTCAATTCATTTGACATATGATATTCATGATTTAATGCGGAATGGAAGTTGTTTTTTTTTTTTTCAGATACCTAGATATTTTATAACTTCCACCTACTAATTCAAATGATGGGAAGCCCTTTCAAAGGTTCAAATTTTAAAATATATAATAAATTTTACAATCTTAATTTCTGATAATTAAATTCAAATTTACATAAAAAGCACATGAAACTATGACCATCATTATTATCGTATATCGAGTTTATTTAAGATTACCTCAAAATATTAATAACTTAATAATTTTTATTTTTGCACATTATATAAGTCACACAATTCCTAGTAGTCTAAAGATCAACAATAGTTCATCATTCGTATCGTGAATCGTGAGCTATGAATCTAACAAAACGATTTTTTAATTCAATTTTACTCATCAATTCCGGTCACATCAAAGCACGGTACAATATCAAATCGATATCAAAACGCCCTGGCACAGGTCAAACGTCAATCAAAGCAATTAAGCGTAAAAACGACGCCCACCCAACAGAATAAATAATAGCACCTATGTACATCGGCAACAAATCACGCAACTATAACTCAGTGACACACTGCAGTAAAAAATCGCTTCGTTTGTTGATTGAAAACGGACGTATTCAATAATCCATTAAGCCGTAGCTACAGTTTTGACAGATAACACATGAGTGTCCGTGGGGTGACAAATTGCTATCTGCGGGTATGCATTTGTTACGACTTTATTCCACGTAGAGCTAGAACTGTCATTGTCAATGGAAGTACTGTCACCTTATATATTTTTATCAAGTCCTTGATGTCTATGGATATGGGCACTAGTGAAATTACAGTCACAGCAAAAGTTTAATATTCAAGTTATAATACTCGTCTGAGTGAAGCTATCGAATTAGTTTTTGCCAACCTGTACTCTTCTACTTCTATCTTAGATACTCGTAGAATGATATTGGTACCTACCGATGTTTAAAATTTTAGCCGAGTCTATTCAGTAGTTTATTCTTAAATGAGTAACATATGTACATATATATTCATCCATATAAAGAGACATATTTTATTATATTTCAATTTTTTACCAACTGGACACAAAATCTAAACAAATCTAGTTCCATATCTAATATCCCCATATCAGGGACACAGAAATACTTTTATAAGCAAGAGCAAATGAGCTTTTTCATGGAAGCCCAATGCGTTATAATATTTAGTCACACAGCTGCAAATTTCCGGTTCTAGGAAATGCCGATTTATTTATGATAATTTCCGTCACCGTTTTGAAGAAGTCGACAACGACCATGTTTCAAGTGAGAACTCGTTAGTGAACGCCAGTTCTGTGTTTGATCCAGCGACCTCAGGCATCAGTTTTCTACACACCCTAAATAACAGTTAAAGACATTATTCTACAGTTAAATGCATTCATATCTTACACATATTTACAAAGTATTTTGTTAAAACCATTGCAGTTACTTTTATAAATAAAAGGGCTTGCTAAGTTTTTTACCACTGTGCCATCACGCTCTGCTCATACTCAGATTTAATAATAGTATATATATGTAATTATGTAACTTATTATTATGGAGAATAAAAAAAATTATATACATATTATTTTATTTTTATAGTATATATTCATTTATATTATTTATAGAACACACACACTCTGGCGTTTGTAACGGGACCGCCGCCCGGTGCCAGCAGAATACCAGTGTTGGGTTGGTACTTCCAACCTGACGTATACTGAGCTGGTGCCTTTTTTGATACAGTAATTTTTTATATTATTTGGTTGTTTGGGATACGTAGGAAGTTACTCTTTTCGTGCTTGTTTGTTGTTTTTTTCGATAATCTTAAGTGTCCATTGTTTGTAAATAGTTTTTTGTATCAAAATAAATATTTTTTTCTTTCTTTTTCATTTCTTAAATTGTGTCACTGGCGCTTGTATGCAAATCGGACTGGCGCATTCTACGTATGCAAATTGCTGGGTCTAATTTATCCGAATAGTCACTATCTTTTTAAATTCAACGAATAGTTACTAAATGTCCACCAATTTTTTTTTTTTAAATCGCTTTTATGATTTAAATAAAGGTTATTTATGTCAGTGAAGCACTTGATGGTCATCCACTAGTTAAGTACGATTGGCCGAAATGCACCCTGAGACATGAACACGGGAAGTCTCTCATTTGCTTGTTTATTGTGCCAGCACCAGAACTCGTATGAAATATAAGAAACAACATCGGATGTTGTTTACACTACCAACTAGTTTCATGATACTTAATAAGGAAGTTCGAAACTTCTACCTTACTTATACCGGTGACATTAGGTTATGTGAAATATTCACCTGTCGGTTATAACAGCTAAAGTGCTTCTATGATATCCTTTGTACTACTTCATACTTTTGAAGTTAATCTAGTGAGGTGCTTGTATTATTTTATACCAGTCTTGTTTGAGTCACATGCAAAAACTAGTATTAATTCTAAAAATGTAAGGTTTTAATTGTTCTATTTTTTTATAAGCCAGTTAATAATTGTGCTCGCAATTTGTTGTAAATTATGATATTTTAGTGTTTTATGTACATTAATAAAACTGTGAATAAAATTTATTTGTGGACAGACAACGAAAAACTCATACAATGATATTTAGACATTTAAAATATTTCTAAAGATAAGTATTTCCATTTACTAACTTGATAATGGTGTGTTTGCTATAGATCAGTTTATATGAATATTTAAGTAATAAAGCTTCATGTACCAAGCGTTATTACGAAAAGATAAATTTGGGTAAATAGCCCCGGTACCACATCACTAGTATAGAGCAAACTTAACTATTGACTTGAGCTCTAGATTCAGAATGCGACCAAGTTTATATTTTAAGATAGCGGATAAATATCAATTGCTTTTTAAAGTCAGTAAAGTGAGGGAGCTCAAACTATCGAATATATGTTTTAGTGTCTCTTTGTACTTTAAAGTGCATCCGAGCTAAGAGCAGTATAAATAGTTTGGATTATGTTTCTACTTCGATACTTCAAACTTTTGTTAGGTACTCTTATGTTTTATAGAAGTAATAAGTTATGTTAGCTATGAACACATGCAAACTGCAACATACCTGACTTAGGTTTCTCTTGTTTACAAGATGAGTAAAATTTAAACTAAAATAAAATAACTGACAGTCAGCAAGTAACAATATTTAATTAACTAATTCGGTATGACATTTTATATTGATATCACTGTTGATATAATATTCATTACTCATGTGATGTATGTTCTACTAATATTAATTAATGACATTTGGTGTCTCTTTGAGCCTATATTTAACGTAACAGTACGCAAATATTTACAAACACTTTAGCAGTAAATATGAGCATAATTATTTTGTGCGTACACAAATAGCCGTTATTTTAGTTTGTTATCTGTTCAGGGTAATTACGTGTATGAAAACATGGAACAAATTACGGTTTACCTAAGGTTTTTTTACTGGTTTAAGTTACGTGGGACAGGTATGACAGAATTTTACACAAAATATAAGGAATAAATTTAAAAACTATTACAAATTTCCAAATTTAAAATCAACATTTTTGAGAATAAAATTTATTTATATTGAAGGTAGTTGACAAAACATGCAAGTAATATATTAAATTGAACATATTAAAATGTATCACTAATAATGTCTTTATTTTGCTAGTATAAAATAAAATATACATAGTAAATTCAAGCACATCCATCAAACTTTAGTCAGTTACCCGCCCTCGTTAAAAACGGCTCAACCCAATATATGTAGAGAAATCAGAGTACAGAGTAAAGGACGTGTCGTACGTTGAAATTTGCATACAATAGTCAGTAGGCGGTAACCGGTAACGGTTCGTATTTTACTATGAAAATTGACGTGAACTGATGTATCCGTGAATACAATACGGGTATTGTAACGTACTATTGTAGCGTACTTGCTTTGGGTATCAGTTTGTCGCATAATAATATTTCAGCCCTGAAACAGTATTATCATTAGGGTTCAATGCAACAGAAAGATATTAGGGATCTTTTTTTTATGTAATCGAAGTCACGGAGCGTGCTGACGGCCCACCTGATGTTAAGTGGTAACCGCCGCCCATAGACAACAGCAATACGACTCAAGTCCTCTGCATAGTACGAGATGACTCAAGTCGCATTGCGTTGCGTCCATCACCCCGAGACGGGGATGTTACGTCTCATGCGCCTGCAATTTCGCCGGCACCCACTCCCTTCCACCGGAACGCAGCAACACGAACGCATCACTGCTTGGCGGCAAATTACCAGGTGTGGTAGCAGTACTTCTCCGGGCGAACTTAGCACAAGTTCTACTGTTACTTTGGGTTGCACCTTTTGCACCACCTGGGAGGCACGTGTATGGATTCAAAAGGTAATCGCTTACGGACGCGAGCAACCTGGTCCCCCGAAACTCCGTGGGATTGGGGTATTTTTTATGTGATACAGTTAAGAAACGAATTAGTATATTGCAGAGCGCCTTATACGCAACTATACACCATATCGCTTGCATATGGAGTTAATATTAAAAACACTTCATAATGTTTAAAATGCAAATAAATTTTTACTTTTAAGCTTATTATTTATTTTATTCTATTTAAGTGCTATGCTGACAGCCATCACAAGCCTTGAGCACTACCTTTATCATGAAACTTTTGAAATTCACTTTGCTATGGGTTGTTAGTCTACTTGTTCCGGCTAAAGGGCTTCGGACAGAATTGTATGAAGTGGCGTTTGACCGTTATGGCAATGACACAGAAGAAATATCAGTGTGGCATACCTAGTATTGTGCAACTTGGAATCCTAGCTTTCTTATTATTCACAAGCCTTGCCCGCAACTTGATACTTATTATCGTTACATCACAGACATGTAAGGTTGAATCTGTATTCACATAATCGTAGCTAGGTATTGGAAACTTAGAAGCTAGAAACTTATCAGTATCTATGTATTAAATGGGTGGTGAAAATATATTTGAAATTGATAAACTATTATACAAAACCAGTGTATCGATCTGCATGAAAATTGGCATATCCATAACATTTTTATGAAAAAGTTTCTTTGGTATCCATTTTACCTAACGCAGAACAACGTATGCCGGGTTCTGTTTGTATTATTTATTTGAAGGCTGATTAATGAAGGCTTATTACTTGTCTTCCCCAAGTTAAGAATAGAGATCTTATATTGGGGAAGATATAAGTATTGCAAGCGTAACTGCTTCGCGCACCGATGAGTTTTTCGCTTGGAAAATATAGTTAAGTAGTTTCTGGTTCTCAAATATAATAATAATAATAATATTAGTGGACATTTCACACTGTGTCATCTAGCCCCAAAGTAAGCTGGACATAGTTCGTATTATGGAAACTAACAATTGATATAATACTTATAGATATTTGTTTTGCAAACACATACAAATAATAGAACAAACATCTGTTTTTGTCACCCATCCATCAACTTTATGTTTGTCATGGGTGGGAATCGAACCAACAACAAAGTTCCACTGTTTCGTGCTTTCGCGCATACAGCGCATACATTCATGCGACAGTATGTGTAAACTGCGAATTAACTCATACCCACCGAGTATCATGGAACAGAATCATGCATTAAAATGTTAATCTTTTCCATTATTGAGGTAACACCGCATTTTATAAGTCCGGTCGCAAGCAGTCTACTAAATAGGTAGTTACTTAAAAACCTATAAAGTCCGCACAGCACGTGGGCGACGGATTCGATTCTCAGAGCGGATTATAAAGATAATCTCAGTATAAATTACTTTCGCAAAATACATTATCGTTTGACTGGGCCCAAGTAAAATATTGGGCGGATTTTATTATGATACTTTTGGGTTTATTATTGTACCATTCTCATACAATGCAACCACATCATGTTTAATATGGAGTGGGTTGAAGTAAATAAGGTTATAGTCCTTCAACCAGGATAAGTGCAGCCGCATTGGGCCAAGTCGCCATATTTATTCAACTCAAATATACGTAGGTATACTAAGTCCGTCACTATGTTATTCTGACGAGATTATTAACAAAATTATGAAATAATAACTTTCCATGAAAATGGGCTATGAAATTGTAATATCAGCCTAAATCAGATTAACAGGGTAAAAATATAGCTAAAGAAAATCTATGTAGAATTTTCATTAAATTGTTGTACGTGTTTCTTTGGAGAGACAAGTAATTACATCTAGATATTCCAGTTTGAGCACCAATTGGGCATTCGATACATAACCTATGTTTTCCTATTTAGAACACTAACGCTTACCCCCTGAACGCACTTACGCAAGTTCTCTGTCGCCAAGCCCTATTGGGGTTTTGTTTCAGTCACAGAAAATCGAATACAAGTAAGTTTCAGTAGTCTCACTTGAATTTTAGTTACTAGTAGTTAGTCAATGCATCACTATCGGCTACACCACAGTTTAAGATCGCGTAAATTTCAGTGACAAATGAATGGATTATTCATTGAAATTGATAGAAATCAACTGCAACCTAGCTAATATAATCACTCCGAAGATGACGTACCTGTCAGATATAAAAAAAACATAGATGTCTTTAATTTCGTAATGCGCAATCAATAATAGCAAGTAGGAAGATGCATTCTTAAATAGATACTCACACAATAAAAGTATGCTTCTAATAAAATTCTTTCCCAGACACTGAACCAACAAAATTAACATTTCTACTGTTTCATCTCAACTGGTTCCCACTTTTGAATTTCCTATTAGTGTTTACAAAGGCAGAGTCAATAATATGCGGTAGCCAGACTAACATAACACCTGGCCAAATATAACCTTAAAGTTGGTGCAGTAAGGTTAGAATTTGGATGGTTATCGTTGATTTTGAAATGAAGATCCACGTATTGTCTGTTTACAGAATTTTCGGTGTAGGTATTGACATATCCATGAGAATTGGCTTCTATCGTCCGTAACGCTGGTAGGTCGTTGATCAACTTTACATACTACCGTGAAGAATATTTGAGAATAATTAGTAGTTATGATGTGTTCTTGTTGTCGTTTCCATGATAATATACAATTCAACTCTTGTGGCAGAACTAATGAGATTACTACCAACATAACTTAAATTCTGTCATTCCTTATTTTTTTAAAGTTCTATTTTATTCGAGTCACTGGTCTCTCGAACCAGTGTAGTGAAAAGATTTTAAGTGCGCCTCAAAGAGGCTCCTTTCGTGCACTCAACACATGTCTTCGAATTTTTAGTTCAGGGACATGTCGGTTTCCTCACGATGTTTTCCTTCACTGATTTGAGAAATTGGTATTGCGCACATAAATCTTTCAATCGAAAAACTCATAACATGTCGGGACTTGAACCGGCGACCTCCAGATTGAAACTCCGGATCAGCTCCACTAGATCGCCATTTTAAAGTCTCGAGAAGTGTAACTAAGCTTTATAGAGAAAAAAATTATGACATGAATGACGCCGAAAGAGTCGAGAGAAAAGAAAGCCGAAGAGTGAGATATAATCGAGTTTAAGGAAAAATTAATAATTATAAAACTAATGAATGAATTAAAATATAAGTATTTCTTTTCTTCTACAGATACCCAAGCCTTTTTGAACCTTTAAGGTGACATACTTATGATTGTTGATAATGTGTGTAAAACAAATTAATGAATCTTGGTAGAATGCTAGAAACGCATCAGAACTGAAAAGTTGCTTCTACTTGTTAGTGTGTTCTGTATTAATAAGGCTCTAACAAGTTAATTACCAAGCTCTTGTTTTCTCCGTATTAACATGTTTGGAACAACTCATAATGTGTCGTGACCGACGAATTAATTGCTTCACAAGAATATTATATTTATGTAGGAGAATAACAATGAATATATTATTATAACCTTTTGAGTGCGCATACCATTTACCATCTCTCATCAAAGGTTACTACTAAAGCAACACATGGACGGTGCTATTAGTTATTCTTAGGGTTGGACCACATCTGATCACCCGGCACCCCATCTCTATTAATTGCAGTCACTCAGAAAAGTTATTAGAACGAGAATCAAATCGCAACGGAAACCAAAGATCATATAATAATCAGTTGTGCCGAACCGTTAGTACCAAAATACAAACGTTTGACGAGAGAAGGTAAACGATAAGTGCATTCAGCAGGTTATGTAGTCATTGTTATTCATCTTCATCTCACAGCTCAGTTGTTAGTAACTCTGCCTTCTGCGCTGTAGGTCGTGGGTTCGATTCCCACCCAGGATAAACATTTGTGTGACGAATAGATGTTTGTTCTGTGTATGGGTGTTAATTTGTATTATAAAGTATGTATTTACAAAAAAACCTATCAGTTGTCTGGTTCCCATAGTAGAAGCTTTTCTTAGTTTAGGGCTAGGTAACGCTGTGTTAATTGTCCACCAATATTATATAATATTATTATTATTATAATTAATACATTAATCACATCACAATAATAATTATCAGCTCTTAATATGCATGCTAATACTGCGGTCAGATGCGGTCATACCCTTAATCGCCATGACACAGAATTTTACCAAATTTCATCTTCCCATCTACAGGCTGGTACTATACAATAAAAACCTACAATACAAAGGCTTTTTCAAAGCCAAAGTTTAAATACACGACACGTATAATCGAGCTTGTACCAGATTACCGGCAGCGTTTCGAATCAAAGAGAATCGCGGAGGAAGTCACGCTAATTGCCTCCTAATCCCTGTGTGGTCATAGGACTGTTTGCTGCGTCCGCGACATTTAAATTCCGGCATAAGTAACATAAGTTGAGTACTTTGCTGATATTCATTACCTTCTTTTTTATGTTTAGCGGTCACTTCTGTCCATAACAAAAGCAATACGTCTAGTGCAGAAGACAGAGTTAGTACCAACTAGGTGTAAAGCCGATCAAAAAGTTTTGTGCAAGCGCTTCGTAAGTCTTCGCTTATATTCTAATAGCTCCATTATCTGAGAGTGTTGAAGTTGGTGGGTAAACCTGCGTAAATTTGAGGGTACGTATACCGTTTGGTTAACTAATTTTATAAGGTTCTAATTAAGTACGATATATTGCCCGGCCAAAAATATATGTTTTGATATTTTATACTTAGATAGGATCACACCACCTTGGGATGAATGGACTGTCTCCCTTAAGAAATACATAAAATTCGTTATTTTGACATCACACAACCTCAAGATGTGCCCCACTTTATGGTTTTTAACTCCTCTTCACATTACGCTAGTGATATAAAGCCAAGTCTTAATGTCTTTCCATTGTATGAAACCAGAGTATTTATTTTGGTTGTGGGAAATTACCGTAAACGGGGAGTCTTAGCATTCCCTGCCCCACCTTTCAAATAGCCGCTACTATGGCTAGACCTGGTAGGGCAACCTTTATTCTTAAGTTGTATAACAGGATATAGAAATAAAATAAAACCTTTAATAATTTAGCATTTCATTAATAAACCATTGGAAACAAATAAATACATTAAGAATGATAGAGGATCAATTAAATATTACAGTTTATAGGAATATGAAGTGCAAATACAAAATGTTGATGATAGAATGCGACATATTATTATTATTATTATTTTGACTATTCTAATATACATACAATTTATGTAAACTTTGATACACATTACTTAGAATTTTACTGTTTAATACATTTTTGAGCATTTATTTTCGTCGCGTGATAAACTTAAATAACGAATAGCTTAGAGATAGTTCATAAGGAATAAAATATAGACAGGTATAATCTAAATATGTAATTAAATTATTGTACTATCAATATAAAAATATACGCAATTTTATACAGTTTTAATGATCGGCCAATTTCTGAACAGGAAACTATTAATCTTAGGTACAGGTCCTTGATAATTTTAAATATCTTGTTACAATCAATAAATGTCTGTCTGAATATACGCATAAATATGAATATTTACATTAGTGGATGGTTTTACATATAAATTTTACTTATGATAATATTGAAATTAAAAATTACGGACTAAGCAGGTATCTTAAAAAATATGTAATAAAATACTTTATTATACGACAGCATAGAAATTAATTAACGCATTGAAAGAAAAACATCACAGCAAATGTCAATTCCCTATCTACTTCCATTATTTTTCGTATCTATCTAGGTACTATTATAGAATAACAAATCAATGGTATTATGCCTTATGCTTCAAGTTATTTATAGCTTATTATTAATTATTTTTACAATCCTTATTTCAAAACGACATTTTAAAAATAATGAATTTGATTCGTTCGTTTCTACCAAACGTAGGTTTAACTTGAATTCCATTGGCATATTTTTATTTATATACCTAAGTTATTTTTATATATCATTACATAGTGTATTTTATTCCCAGACACTGTAAATAAGGTTTTCACATTAACTCACGCTACGGTTTCATTTGAAATCAAACCTAAGGGGTTTTCTCAATTGGAACTCCAATAACCGCCAGTAGGATCACCATTAGAATAAACTTTAAAAAATTACAATCTTTTATCATTTGAAATAATACTCCGAAGCTACAATAACTTGTATCTGTATATGAAGTGCGGTGATCCAATTTCGTTCGATAAGTCGGCGGAATACATTCTAACTTTGCCCATAAATGGCGCATTACTCGTTGCCCGTCATAAATATTCATTTTCGGCTACCAAGAGGAAGTTTCTAGGGTACTCCTCAAGTCGAAGGAAGGATATCGGTGAATTTATGAGCAAAATATCCCGTATTTAGCATAGATTCCGCGCATTCACAAGTTTTTAGAATGATATCTGGTCAAATGTCTATACAGATTAATACCAGTCAAGAGGAAATAATAGTTATAACCAAATTTATTGTGATAACTTATGTTTTGTATCGACTGTCATCACGTACCATGATTGCCAGGTAATTATAACCCCGACCGTTTCGGCGCTGTCTAAGAATCCCCCCCATTGGGGATGACGGTCGGCGTAAGAACTGTATTCAAATATATATTTTTTGAAATTGACAAAACGATGGCCTATCCTATGTGAAGCGGTGTCATATGGTCATAATAAAGGTAAGTTACCTTTTATTTCATCAGCTTCCCGCTTTTCAACGAAATGCTAAGTGGTCGAAAAGGTAATGGATATAATCTGAACAAATAATAGTTGTACTTCATGAAATAGGTCCTTCAATTTATTTGTAATTTTACGATATGACTCATTAGTGCACGCTTCCCACTATAATATTTACATGTTTTAATAGACTTATTAATATATATCAAATTGAATGATGATTTATCAGTTAATGTTCTGTTTCTTTAAGTTACAATCATTTTACAAAAAAATAAAAACTGTTTAAAATGAACGAAGGAATTTCATTTACATTCATTCAAAATTCAATGTAGTATTTCTACTTCCAATTCTATTTTCACTGTAGAATAGAAAAATATTCGCCAGTTATATAAAGATTGACGCATTCAGAAGCATTCATCGCACACGTTTTTACGTCGTACAGCCTTAAATATTTCTAAGATTCCTTCTGTATCTTAAATGTGTTGTGTGTTGTCTTTATTTTGTCCACTTCATAACTTATTTTTCGATAGATTGAACATTCACTTTTTTTTGTCTATAACTGTTTCCTCACAACATTAAGTGTCATTTCACAATAGTTCCACTTCGAGCTGGTCGAAGCCACCGTACCATCAGTCACTCTCGTACACAGTTGAGTTCGAGCTGTGGCGGCTGTATGGCGAGAATTCCACCCTGGATTCCGGCAACCAGCTGTACGCAGCGCGTTCCGAAGATGCGCTGAAACAAGAAAATAATTTTATTATTGACTTCTATTTCATAGAGACTTCTTTTATAACTGAAAGATAAATCATAAAAACTAGTGAAGAACTACTCTTCAAATCATAAACACATGAATAACATGCTGTATTTTTCCATAACAATTAATAAGGCTGATTTTTTGGCCATTTTGTAATAGTTTGATTAAGTATGAAAGAGACTGAAATTCTCAATTAAACAGATTTCAGCATGTTTCATTAATCAGTTTAACGTCCGCATACGGGTCTTTATTAAGTTAAGTTGTGAGTTGCGACAGACTAATGAAACTATTTTAATCGTCAGAGTTGAAATGACACAGCTATTCACTTTATTGAGCTTTCACGCTTCAACCATTAAAATATCCTGGAAATAGGTAATGAGCTTTATATGTTGTACCAAGGGTAGAGACAGGAAAATTAAAATTTATTGTAAACCCTTTTTTTTATTCTTTTCATAGATGGACTTTATTATGCAATGTTTTATGTCCTATTATATTTCATTCCTTCAAATCCGATCAAACCGACCGCTCCGCAGATTAGTACTTTACAAATCGGTGCCTTAGAAACAGGTGTTCCTCTTGGAGCACCTACAGTACTTCGGCACTAACAGCAGGTACCTTTAATGCAAGTGGTCATGGGATCGATCCTCAACAGGGGCAAACGTTCATGTGGTTAGTAAAACAGATCACTCTAGTTTAGTACGTAGTAGTAGTAGAAGTCAGTCAATCGAGGAGCACTTTAGCTATCTAGTTGAAGAGAACCTGTGCACGAGTAGCAATAGCAATAGTAATACACTCGGCGTCACAAAAATCGCACCTTTATGTTTTTTTCAGTAAATCGCTCCTAGAATCTAGCACATAAATACCACATGTGAAAAAAATATATCATTGTAAAGTGCACTTCAATACCTTTACATTAATAACCTGTATCATTAAAAACCAATTACCATTTCTAACCAGGGACCAATCAACAAAATGTTGGAAAAAATTGTCACTTTAGCGAGCGCTAGTTGAGCTACCTTAAAAGGGTATAAAAGGTCATTTCCAGCTAAAAAATGGGTCAGTCGCTACTCAGACTTTAGAGTGAACACACCGGAACAACATACGCAAAAGAACAATACCTGAAGATGGATACAACCTGTGATGAAGCAGCTAAAATCATTGCGCTATTGCAATCAGGACTGCGACAGGTTGACGTTGCTCGACAGATGAACCTCAGCCGATTCTCAGTTCGACGAGTATACCAACGATTCCGTGAGACTGGTGGCTATACCCGAAGACGTGGATCCGGAAGAAAACGCTGCACATCAGAAAGAGACGACCGCTTCATTGTGTCGACGTCGTTGCGCCACCGCTTCAGCAATGCTGTTGAGGTGCAACAAGAGCTCCAATCAGCTCGCAGAACGTCTGTTAGTGTCTCTACGATTAGAAGAAGATTGAAAGAAAAGGAATTGAGAGCTCACAGACCTGCTAAGGGCTCAAAACTGACCGTGCAGCATCGAAGAGAGCGGTTGCAATTTGCTCAGGAGCATGTCAACTGGACGCTTGACCAGTGGAGGGCCGTTCTCTTCACCGATGAGACACGAGTATGTCTTTTCTGCAACGACAGACGCAGAAGAGTATACCGAAGAAGAGGAGAGCGTTTTGCCCAGGCTTGTATAGAAGAATCCGTCGCATACGGAGGTGGTTCCTGTATGTTCTGGGGTGGTATATCCGTCGAAGGGAAAACGGAGCTTGTGTGCGTCTCTCGGACTGGCGATGGTCGTGGGCAAGGGTCGCTGAATGCTGGGCGGTACATAACGGAGATCTTACAAGACCATGTGGTCCCGTATGCCGGTTTTGTTGGCGATGGGTTCATGTTAATGCACGATAACGCCCGTTGCCACACTGCGTTTACTGTGCGGGACTACTTGGAAGAGGTTGAGATCCCTGTTATGCAGTGGCCAGCACGAAGCCCAGACCTGAACCCGATTGAGCATCTCTGGGACGATGTAAAGAGGCACGTACGAGCACGAGATCCTGCTCCCACCACTCTCCAAGAGCTCCAGGATGCCGTGACGGAAGAATGGGAGAACATACCCCAAGAGAGAGTGGAGACCCTCGTGAGGTCCATGAAGGGTCGGATGGAAGCTGTGATCAAAGCAAGGGGCGGAAGCACTAGATTTTAAGGACTTATTTGTAATTTTTTAAATGTTTTAAATTTTATTTTTTGTAACTTAGTCATTATTTATGTTTTTTTTATTAAAAGATTTAAAACACATACACATGTTTTTAATTTCTAATAAGCAATTCAATTACCTTTCCAATGATATCCTACAATCATACCCTTACTATTGACAAAATTTGAGTAAAAGTATTCTAAAGTTGCTTTTTTAAAAGGTGCGATTTTTGTGACGCCAAGTGTAGATAGAGGCACACAATCTAAGGGAATGTAGAGATATTAGGGATGAAAAAAAACCATGTTGGATATTTCTAAAGTGTTTTAATATTCTTGATATTTATAAAAAGGCAAATAAGAAATTGTTCGTTTTGAAACTGAGCGAGTAGTACTTTACTTAAAATCTATATGCGCCTTTATCTAAGCCCTTCATGTACCAACTAACTAAATTGGATATACTAACTGGATGGTCACAATGCAACGGTGTCTCTGTCTGGTTACGCCTTTGTTTTGTCTACTGAACATATTTCAATTGTTACTGCATGTAAATGTTGCTCCCGATTAACATTGAACGCACGCAAGTTACAACACAGGAAGGATTTGAACTTAAGCGATAATTGGATACAATCCCGTAGAGAATTCTGTCACAGTGGAACGAACCAACTGTATGTGCAGAGTATATCCAGAAAATTGCACATTTTCTGACGCCAAACAGTAATGTGTGATACCGTTTTATCCTCATGTAACGGGTGTAACGCATCGCGACTTGGGCCTGCTAAACTTAAGTAGGGTAGGATTTCAGTCGCATTTCTATTGTTATGGTAATCAAGTGGGTTTATTCTTCTATCACTTGAATCATAAGAAATAATATGTGTAGCGCATTATAGCGCGTATTAAAACATTCAAAATATGTATCTTTGACTGACCTCACAGCACAGATCGTAGTAACCCTTCTTAAGCTTCTGCGCTGTAGGTCGCGGGTTCGATTCCCACCCAGGACAAATATTTATGTGACAAACATAGATGTTTTTTCTGTACCTGGATGTTGCTTTGTATTATATGTATGTATGTAAATGTAATGTATGTAAAAAAAAGGTATTCAAGTATTATATCAGTTGTCTGGTTTCCATGACACAAGCTATGCTTAGCTTACTTTGGAGCTACATGGCGCTGAGTGAAATGTCCACCAATATTTACACCTAGACCCAGAATAAGTCACATTCAGAAATCAAACCCATGACTGCGACAGAATGGAATCATTATGGGCGTAAAATATACAAGAATAAATTATTTGCAATATTACATTTCAAGTTTTTTAATGTGGGAATGATAGACGTCTATGAATGCATACACAAGAGGAAAGACCAATAATTGTATTTTATGTGTTTTCGTCTCCCAAATACCACGGCACTTGTTTGAACAGAAGTTCTATTTATCTTTACCTTTGGTGGAATGCGTTATTTTAAATAACCCAATGCTAAGGTTGTCGCACTTTGACACTTGGAAAATACTTTGTAGAATGTCGATGATATATAATTTCATCAAATTTTCTATTTAATTAATTAAAATATCATGGATCTGTACATCCGATACTGTTATGATATAATTGAAACTTATAGTTTATACGTGTTTCAGTGGCAAATAAATTAATGTCTATGTGTATATGGATGATAAAACTGGATAAACTGGAAATCAGTAATGGGATTGAGAGTCATTTTTAGTTTTTGTAACAATGTTGGAAAAAGTGTCACAAAGAAAAGCATTAATGTTAAGAAAAATACTTGTAGCAATGAATGTTAGAAATTTCAAAGTGATACAATTTGAGCACTCTCAGCAGAAGCACTCGCAGATAACTCAGACTTACTCTGGAATTCCTAAAGCTTCTTCATGACCTCTACAATGAAGTGCTTTTGGTTCTTTATCTAACTTTTGACATAAATTAACTTAAGAAAACTACTCTGCGGAATCCTCAAGCGAGTAATTTTCTAGTTTTATAATATAACTAAAAAACTTTCAGTTATCTGGTAGCATTTCGGGCAAGATGGCACCGTGTGAAATGCCCATAAATATTTATGTATCTACTAGTTCTGCAGGATAAACGACGTCAGAACTTGACTGATGGCATAATAGATGCATCCGCTGGTAATAATAGATGATTGCTGTTCGTCGGCTTACCTTAGTTTACATAACAGCTATTTACAAATAAACGTCTAGACTGCCTGATTACTCATCACGCGTACCTACTGATAGACAAAGTGAACAGCTCACCCGGCTGCCTCCACACACAAGATTAACTGATGCCTGCAATATTCTATTATTTAGTCACTCGGACGGACATTGATATACTCAGAACACAATACCATACCTTACTACTGAATACACTGAAGCTTAGATTCAGAAATCCAAACTGATTGGCATCTCTGGGATTTCTCTTTGGTCCGTTAAATTTCAATAATATCTATCATTATTGAGACAACATTTATTTTCTGATTTAATTAATGAACGTGATTGCATATATGGGTTGATTACATATGGGTCTTAATATGTACTATATGTATGTAGTTACGAATAAAGTATACATATGTATTCTATCAGTTGTCTGGTTCCACGTTACAAGCTTGGGGCTAGATAGCGCTGTGTGAATTGTCCACCAATATTATTATTATTATTTCGGCATCAGTTAGTAGGTTTACGTCTCCTATTGCTCATGCGATTGTTCATCGCGTTCATTTTGATTATACGTGCGTTGGTATTAGTACAAATAATCTTTGAGTCATTTCCAAAGTACCTAATCATTTTGAAAAAGCAGAAGACGATAGAAAGAGGACGACGCCAGTCCACAATTCGCACGATATTGTAGCAAATATTATTTCAGAATCAATTTGCGTCACTAAAACTGCCATAATTGACATCGAATGAAGTCCAATAGAAAATAAGTCGGTCACTAAGGAAATGAACGGGACGGACTCGCGACGGACGAAATCCAATTTGAAATAAGTGCCCTTTGAATTAATCCCGCCACGGTCGTACCGGATGAAATTTCTGGTATTTTTCACGTCTAGCAATAAAAACGAGCCTTCTACGAGGGAAAAAGATGAGTAATAGTCTCGCAAAGCTCGAGAAACTGTGAGGAATAATAATATTATGCTCGTACGATGGAAACCTTTTTAATCCTGCATACCGGATACGGAAAATGTTATACAGTTTCTATGATCGACAAGATTTTATTGTCAGTAATTGAATAAGGGTGATAAATGTGAACTAAAATATTTATCTATTCGTCTACTTACATACGATTTCATTTTCTTAGAAATTACTTAATAGATTTCTTGTAATAATGAGGACCTTTATCACATTCAGCTTGACCATGATCCCTTCGTACAAACATAAGTTTCTGGTAAATCCATAGGTGTTCTTGCCGCATAGTAATAGTGATGCTTCCAAAACAGAATCCAAATTATTATAAAATGAGTTGTCAGTAAAATAAATACCGGAATATATAATATAATAATATTGGTGGACATTTCACACAGCGCCACATCTAGCCCCAAAGTAGCTTGTGTCATGGGAACCAGACAACTGATATAATACTTATAGACTTTTTTTTTTGTAAATACATATTAACACCCAGACACTGAACAAACATCTATATGCGTCACACAAATGTTTGTCCTGGGTGGGAATCGAACCCACGAACCCACGACCTACAGCTCAGAAGGCAGACTTACTAACCAACTGAGCTGCGAGGCTATCCATTCCTGCCTCCAAGCAGTAGTTAATAGGGTGTTAATATATATTTGATCTGTGTGTCTTCTATCAATTTTCACACATTCATTATGGCCTAAAAGCTGTTAATTAGCGAAAATAACGCCGGTTTAAAATTACGCAGAACGATAATGACGAAAAGTTATTTATACTCGAAAAGTTGTTTTAATTACAAATTCGGATGAATATTTTGTGGAGTTGTTCAGAGTCTGGCAATTATTACACCGAGGAAATTTAAATTTTACATAGGTACTAGCAAAGTTTTCGTTTTCTGTTAATTATAAGAAATTTTGGATTCTAAATTTCAAATAAACATAACAAATATTTGAGATTGTCTTTATCATGTATCCTGTACCCTCTCACTGTTCTGTGTAGACTTTCAGTAGAACTTTTGCCAATTCCCGGGGAAGAACTGCCACTACATCTATTTCTGCTGCCAAAGGTAATAGAGTGTTAATATGTATGTATTTCAAATATATAAGAATTTTATCATAGTAAAATATGTGCTTTGTTTGGGGATAGATGGCGTTGTGTGAAACTTTCACCAATATTTATAATATTTAATATTTATCTATTTTTTTATTGATCTTCAGGTTGATTCTTCAAACTCAAACATAAATAAAAAGATAATGGCTTTACATTAAAAAACAGCTGAATTTCGAGTAATCGTAACAACATTTAAAATACTTATTTCATTGTAGAAGGGAAGGGCAAGGAAGAAAGGTTGAAAAATATATTTTATTTGTTTTTTTATATACAATTTTATATACAAAAATAACTAAAGAAATTGACATGTTTCAGGGTCAAAGCAAGCAACAAAACATAAAAACAAAATAAATCAACTGCCAGTTATTAAAAAAAAAAACAATGGTCATAAAAGAATCAGCAAAGTAAAATCCAATACTGGACTTCATTGCAGTTAACAGTACCTACTGTAATTGGGGGTTTTAGATATACATATTAGTTGTGTGCATTGAGGCTCAGTTGTACCAACAAGTTATGTTCGCACCTGAACTTCAAACTAGACCAGTTAGCACCTCGACTTAACGCCTCTGTGAGCATTATTGATCATTTTGTGCGGCCACGTGTAAGGGACTTTACATAATTCGAGTTTGATATTGTGGTCGTAGCGATGAATACAACTTACTTAGCCAACTTAGAAAGCTTAATTAACAAGACTTACCTATCTGGCAACAGGAATGTCAAGTCATGTGGTGTTATGATACTGTGTAAATGATCGTGATAAGTGACTCTTTCTGCTCTACTACCCATATCTCCATAATATGTGAAATGTAATATACGAATATAGGAAATACTATACGAAATATACGCATATACAAAACTTCCGTGAGTTTCAACATTGTTTTTTACGAAGAAAAACCTTTATATGTGATATGTTGCGATCTCAATATACCGATTACGGTCACAGTGAAACAAAAATCTCGAAAGCTAATAAAAAGTATCATATGGGAAAAGTGTTTATGTAAATATATATTATTCATATAATAACTATTATAAAATTTCGATAATCATTCATCACTATAAAACGTCCTTCTATTAATAAAAATTATATATGCAATTTAAGTAAATGAAATAAAACATAAAAAATCTAGTCAATCAATGTGGTATTATTTCTTTTATTACCAGCCGTCGTTTACTACCAACCAGCAACCAGGTACCAGGCACTCATAAAATAAAGATAGCAACGAAACTTCGGTGGCATAGCGCAGTGAGAATTGTCTGGGCAAATACGAGCGGTCAAAATGGAAGCCCTATTGTGTCAGAATGTATTCATTTGTATGGTTATCCCAATATTGACAGTGGAACTCGTTCCGTGTGTGTAAACATGGGTACAGCGACTCTAGTGATTAAAATTACCCAGTTTAAGGCTTGGTTTTGTAAATGATTTATATGATGATGGGGATTATGAGAGAGGACAGTAGGCACCTACTTTATGTTTCTAAAATAATATTTTTATATGAGACTGGACTATGATAGAATTTATAGATAATTTACATGACGAAATCAATGCAATCCATAAAATTAAAAGCGTTATCATTATTATTATTATTATCATCTAGTTGTAACGTATTGTGTCCGTCACTCCGTCAATTGAAAATGGAAAATCCTGTTTGTGATTATCCTTCTGAAATACTCGAAATTATAATTAATATTTTCAGACCGTATAAAGAATGAGAATCGCATTCGATTCAGTGAGATGTTCTCAACAGTACCGCCTTGGTTGACAGGCCTCACAGCTCAGTTGGTAGTAAACCCTGCCTTCAATGCTGTAGGTCATGTGTTCGATTCTCACCCAGGACAAACAATTGTATGACGAATATAAATGTTTGTTCTGTGTCTGGGTGTCAATATGTATTATATGTGTATGTATTTACAAAAAAAAGTATTAAAGTATTATATCAGTTGTCTGGTTCCCATGACACAAGCTACTATGGGGCTAGATGGCGATGTGTGAAATGCACACCAATATAAAAAAAACGATTTTTTTTAAAAAAAGTTCTACTTGTCTACATTTTGGACTGTCGGTGTATAAAAACAAGTGTTTACATTCTTATGCTTCCAAATCAGTCTCAGAGATCCATAACATTTATCAACCAATTATATTTTCGTAAATGATTCTTAAACGATTGGGCCAGTTAGTTAATATATTGGATGAGATTCGAAAATACCAATAATGTTGTCATAACATCCGATTACATTCGTTCTCAAACGTAATCTTCCAACAGATCCCAAATCCGATCAGTGTGATATTTTACTACCGCTTTGAACTAAAATATTTTTATCTCAACAGTTTCCTCGGAAATGAGCGTTAATTTGGCTTTAATATGAAGTTATCGATGTTAACTTCTTTGGTGGTCCGACTTACTAATTAGAGGCGCTTGAGTACGACTCGAATCAATGCTTTAAGAAAGTTACAGACTATAAACCTGGTTGCTATTTTACGACCCGTTTAATTCCACTTTTATTGTCTCCATATCCATATCTCTTTAAGATTGAAATTATTTATAATTACTATGTTACATAAAATAATATATAAATCTTTATAAAGACTAAACTTCTCGTGAACCAACCAACTTAAAACATTTACCTAAATGCCATATTGAAAAAAAAACGATTCTAAGCTTAGAATGATTTGGACATATAAATTATGTCCAATATAATGTATCTATCAAGGTACAATTCTCACAATAAAATAAAGAACCTGAGCAGTACTGCCCTTATACAATGAATCACGCTTAAGTACTAATACAGAAGAAATAATAATAAAGCTATAAGTATCTGCCTTCAATATTACTTAATGTTGCATTAATGGAAATTTATATTGGAAGAGCTATAATTTCAATAAATTTGCACTACTGGTAGACCTATATATTACTGTAGTGTTAGTTTAGTACGTATCAAATTATTATCAGTCAAATTTTAATATAAACAGCTTTTTAAGAAGCTTAATATGACAGGTTACAATTTCGATAACATTTTATATGCGACGGAAATGTTTATAGAGTTTGTATAAAATAGAGAATACATTTTTCACATAAACTTTTTATAACTATCTCGTTATGAAGTGACCAACGAATATGAAAAAGAAATTTTAAGGTTATATTATCACATAATTTAATTTTTAACGATATTGTTGGCATATAGGTTTGAGTCTGAACTAAGACGCACCAACTGTTGAGGTTATTCCAGAACGGGACAAATACTTGTATAATTTGTAAATATTTGTTCCAGTTCTGGATTGTTGCTTCTGATACCTAGTGTCTAGAAAATCCTAAATTGGGGTAGGGACTACGGGTCGATTAAGATTTTATTTATTTACCGTCCAAATAGACTTTTGTAGAAAGAAGTTTTTTCTTTAGTTGTGACTCAATAGAACTTATTGGAAACCTATATCAGGACACATAGGTTACATAATTTATGTGCCCGTTGATAGACAACGCCACAACAAAGTCCAAGTACAGGATTAGCTGCCTAAACCCGTCCAGTTGTGCAACCGGGTTAGACAGGGGGACGACGCGACGTAGTCCCGAACATATGTTTGTTTATACGGAATTATACGATGCTGAGTCCGAATAATCAAATAATAATAAGGAATCGAATACATAAATTCACACAGTAATTGAGTAAACGTTAGTGTTGGATTAAACAAATCGGCTTGCTGTGAATGTGCCGCTCTCACGAATAGGGTGCAAATGAGGGAGTGAAAATGGTTTTCCAAACAGCCCGTAGTCACAGATTAAATGGAATGGCTAGGTCATTCCACAAGAAAAAATTTCCTGCATTGTGAGTCACATCGTTTATCTTACATGTATAATGTATATTTGAATTTCATGTATAAGTATAATGGAGGCTTTTAACTCATGATGATCTCCATGTAGAATTTCTTGATTAATGTTAAAAAGTGATTATAAAGTTGCAATTCGTTTTAGGAACGAATACATAATCTAAATAACATGAGTTTCTACTCATTCGGTCTACTGTATTTTTGTTCTTTAGCGTGCATATAAAATGTGGGATACCTGTCTTATTTTAGAATTTAATAAACATTGCAATGATGGCGTCACAATGTACAAGATCAGATATCGTTAATTTTCTGTCGCGCATGGGATCAGGATTTATGTTCTTTTCAACAACTTGTATTACTGACAGGCTATTTACACAGCATCCCAAGTTGTTGAGTGTTGCGAGATAACTTCTGACATACTTAACTGCTCATACTTGAAATAAATTAACATGGTATTCTTGTGAGTTTACGAGATGTCACTGATTTTTTTAAGTATGACAAGGCTCTTGCTATTATAGTAAGAAATAGACTAGCTGTTTAAATATAAACTATGACAATAGTAATCAACCGGTGGGAACAAAATTTTAAACAATTTCCGGAGTCTATTGCATCCAATTTAAACGTAGGCGAATACTATTGTAAAGTTCTAAACCCAGGGGTAATACGACCACGCAAGAATGGTCACTGATAAAGGGATGATAATATTGTTTGGGCGTATCTAATCTCTATGGCGACTGAATTTGCGGTGGTAATGTATTGTTTGGGGTGTAATTTATTGTCTTTTATCTGGGGTTTGATTTGTCGCTGGTGACTCTCAGATTTGCGATTAAAATAAACTAGCATTTAAAAACGTTGTGTTCAGAATTATAACCAATTATTGTTTTGTGAAAATTGTATTGGGAAAATTTGTTTCACTTTTACTAACCAATGTGAATTAATGTAATGATCATAATTATAATGTTAAAATTCACACTGGCGAAGGGTCTTGGACATACTTGATCGGTATGAATTTATTGTAAGTATTCTTATTTAGAATTTCGTCACACGCGCTTACAATAGCATGTCTTATCTATTTATCTACCACGATCTATAGTAAAAAAGTTTTGGTATCTAGATTTAGTCAACTAAAATAACGGTTAGCTACTTATTTTATACAAATAAAATTACAATTCAGGAGATATCCTCCAATGTTAAAGTCGTAAACTAAAACTATTACAACGAGTTTAAACCACCGTATGTGAACATTATCTTTACAAAAATTTTGACGAAGCCAAATAGTTCTCATACGAATTCTTGTTTCAAACTGTTCATGAATATGTTTAATTCGAATAATAATTCATTAATTTGAGAACCATTTTATAACATTATCCCAAGAATGTTTCGAAACGATTGCGTGTCGAATAATGGCGTGTTAATGTTATTCATAAGGCACGTAATTTACTGCAATTTTGCTCAGCATTTTTTAGTAACGCGCTCTTCACATGCTGTTGGTTAGTTGAGTTGTTGGTGGTTGGTAATATATAAACGCTATATATCTCCTAAGCGTTAAACAGGCGTCCTTGAGTCGTCCATAGAAAATGTTATTAGTGATATTAAACCGCCACCATTAAAATATGACAGAAACGTAGCACAACTCAATTAAATTCGACAGATATGACATAAAATTAATATTCGTTGGTAGACTGACTGAAGCATTATAGACTAGCCTCACAGCTCAGTTGCTAGTAACCCTGCGTTCTGCTCTGTAGGTCGTGGTTCAATTCCCAACCAGGACAAACATTTATGTGACTAACAACAATCTTTTTTCTGTGGCTGGGTGTTATTATGTATGTTGAAATTAACAAAATATTATATTAATTTTATATCACTTGTCTGGTTACCCTGATACAAAACTATGCTTAGCTTTGGGGCTAAGTGTCGCTGTGTGAAAAATCCACCAATATTTTTTATTATTTAGGTATTATTACACACAGCGCTATCTAGCACCAAATTAAACATAGCTTGCACTATGTTTTTGTTATTTCACAATAATTCAAGTTGTGAACTGTGTCGTTATCTCCTCGTTCAACAGTTAGGATGCAGAATTTTGATTATTTTATTGCTTACTAATATAATTATCACTATTATTTTACTTAAGCTGATCAAAACTTAAATACGCCTGCAATAACTGTGTTGAGCCAATAATATTACCATTTTGTGGATTTGATTGAATCCGCAAATAGCTTCCCATGGTTACAGTGCCGAGTGATGGGGTAAACTGACAACTGGGATGGAAACTATCGATAGTTTTCGTTCATGCGAATGTTTTGACGCACAGCTGACGGCCTAATTGGTCCCAGTCGCCTACATACGTCTGAAATAAAAGAAGTATATATAAACTATGGGCAAACTGGGGAAATATGGGCTTCTAAACCTAAATTATATAAAAAACGATTTATAAGACTTCAAAAAATACTAAAAAGCGAGAAATAAAGGAATTATTGATTAAATTTAATAGTAAATACTGATCTATTCCGACTTCAAACTGATCAGTATGTACAAAATATAATAGATATAATATATACAGAGATAAATATAATAGATATTTCATTTATATTTCGCTATTTAGTGCCGTATCGTATTTTTTTGTGGTCACTTATATATTCCTTTTTAATTTATTTATTTACCATTTCTAGTGTATTATTCATTTAGTATATTGTTTTAGTATTATATAGTGTGTTATTATTTCCAACATTTAACTCATTAAAACTGATGTGTGTTACATCACTATTAGAGGAAATGACATAGCGCGTGATATGCGGAAACGTATTTAATGAAACGCGAGGGGTACCCGCGCTATGCGTGGGGCCACATTCATCTAAATATGTGTGTGTTGTGTGTGTATGTGTTGTAGTCTAGGAAGCGATAATAATATAAATAACATTATCTGTTATGATGGATAAAACTGGTTCAGATTTTAGTGACACTCGAAAGGATATATTAAATATGTGACTTAATCGCTTCAGTTTTAATCACAGCATTTCCTGTATCTATAAAGTTGTTAACCATTTGTGTGGGTTAATGCGTATTTTGCTTACCTTTTTAACTTTCTTAAGATGACCCATGACAATTGCATTTTTGTAGTTACGATTTAAGTAATATTCTAGTCAATTCAGTTACTTTCTCTTGTACAGATTCGGTTTAGATGTTTTTAACTACAACATGTCATGAACATGTAGGCGACGGTGGCGCCGCGCCATTGGGATTTACTAACCAATTGGGTATTTACCAACAGGCTTTCAGAACAAATCGTTTTCAACAATCCAATGGTATTCTTTATTAAAGGGGTAGCAGCAAACTAAGGGGCAGCTAACGACGCATTCTGTCCTATAACTACCAAATAAAATCCTTTTTTCATTAGAAACTTAAACATAGTGCAAGATTATCATGTTATCATCCTCTTTATAAACATAATATTAGTACCGATAAAAATGGATATTAATAATTTGACAAATAAATCTTAACTTTTTTAAATATTTTTATTAATCCAGTTCCAGATATTATGTACTAAAATATGACTGGCTCTCGTGTTATGTGTCCCACAGTTGCACTGACCTAGATATGTGTGAGTGGTATATTTATGTAATGAAACGATTCTTAATTGAGATTATTTTGGAGGAAGTAAGACATTTTCCAAGTCGCGTGTTTGAAGCTAGTAATTATGCCTGGGCTATTTATCTGGATTGCTTAAACGGTTGAGAATACAATTTAAAACTAAACAAAAAATATTACTGTTTTGCTCTGAAGTAGTTAGACAACGAAACAATTAAGGCGCAAATCGAGTAGTCTATCCCTTCTCAGAAACCTTCCTAATCACGGGGATTTTTTAGATTTTGGACGTGAAGCAATGAGATGGTGAAACTCAGTGGTATCCAATATTCCAAGTGCTATTTATTTCACCGGCATAAACTGTCAGTGAAATTCTCTAAATGGTGTAAACGACTTGAAAGCTCATCAAACTTAATGGCTTCAAGCGTTCTCATGCAATACACGGAATAAACTTCTCAGAGTATTGAATTAGATAAGAGTTGATTCAGATGGTCACGCATTGCCAATTGAGCTAGCAGTCACCGGCTTACGGGCGATGTCGCGGCTTTCATATTAGCTCTGAAGATGACTTGAGTTAAAAAACAAAAATGACCAATCAATAGGTAAATACTGTGGGATTTCTTAGGAAGCACTTCATCGGAAACACGCTGCTTTCCAACGTGTTAATGGATAACTCTCATCCGTACCACATGTACGTAACAAGTGATAATGAATGAATCCCATTTTTTCAAGTTGTATAAATTGATAGAAAATTTATGATGATGTCTTGAAACTCAGCACGAAGTGTGAAATATTTGAGGACTGGTTTTCACTTGTGATGGTAATGAGTAAACTGACGTCCGGTTGAGGGCCGTCTGCTCTCACCAAAAGCCCGCGTAAACGCTGTCAAAGCCATCTTCAAGAACAATATAGTCCCTTTAAAAAAAAAAACAAATTGAATTAACGACGTATTCCTATTGGCTCCACTATCAGAAACATGCTGTAAGTTCACTAATATTATTTAGTATTAGCGTATCACAAATTTCGTGGCACACTTAACTACAAAACGTAATTCAACGCCTATTTAAAACGTGTTTTTGAAAATGCCTTTTATTTTACATTATTCTGAATGTCCAAATCTACAAGATACTGCTTAACCTAGACTCAAGTTTTTTTTATTACAGGTCCAAAATTAAATTGAATCACTTGTATGACGCGGGAAATCAAGCTAAACAAAATAAATCTGTCAGAAACATCTCGACTACTTAGCAGTTCAACACAACACTAGCCAATAGTTAACAATTTAATAGCCCTACTAATTATTTCTAAAATAAGCACCTTCTCTAAGCTTAACAATTGACATTTCATTATAACCGTGCCAATTACTTGTTATATTAGCTACTTTCGCTAAATATGAACCGATAAAACCGAAATTTGAACACCGCAGGGTTTCTATTCCCGGGGCATATGGCAACATCGGAATATAACTGCCAAAATTGTTACAATAGTTGACACAGCATATTAACGAATATAGTTTAGCTAAATAGCCTCGGGGCTAGCTGTATAATTTGGGGATCGGGAACAAAGTGGACGGATTTAGATCGATTTACATGCTGTGATTTTATCCCTTGAGAGGTTGTGGTAGTTTTAGAATGGTAATTTGCGTCTAGGTGAATATGCATGGATATGCCTCTGTGGAACCGCAGTGACAACAATTGGGGAAGATTATTGATTACTTATTTGATAATGAGAATGATCCACAAGGCGAAAAGTGGCTCGCTGAAACTATGTCTACCTATTCTGGGACAAAGACGTGAATGTATTTATGTATGTACATACATACTTTAAATATTTTAATTCCTCTAATCTTTTAATGAGTTAAATTAATAAAAATAATTTTATGTTTTTTTTTATTTCTTAATCAACAATACTATGAGACAGCATACAATAAAATCAGTATTTTAACAAAGCGATTCAACTAAGTTTATCGGTTGGCTAACTTTATTAAAATGGAATTGCAACCATTAATATTTAGTGGTTTGAAAATAATTGTGACATTGAAATTTGTTGAATATTTAAAAAGCTTTTAAGGAAAACCATAGTATAGTTTTCCTTTAAAGCAATCGCTTCAATAAAGGCAAACATACCACATAAACACCAATTTGACCCAAATTAAGCATTGTAAACTTAAGTGAACTGAAGTGGTATTTTTCAGTGCACGACGCATCGGCCGCCGCGCCGCGCCGCGCCGCGCCGCCGCGTCGCAAGGAAACGATATTCGCTCAGATTTAATAAAGTGAACTTTATAAAAACCGAAATTAAGTCTACACTTCACTGTATTTGTTTCAGGTGGTGCAGCTTGTGTAAAATATGAAGTAGCTTTACAATGAGAGTTTGAAATAAAATCTATCGCAAATGTAACTAGTGCCAAATTAAATTATTCGTTGTCTACTGTATAATTATCAGTCCTATTTTAACATTGCCCAACAAAACCGTTAGGTACTTTATTGAGTGCGATTAAACCAACCTTTGTGTTGGTCGACTAATTGTGTTCAGTCGAAATTGCAGCAATTAGGTCGTTGTAGCGTTGTGGGCAATAGGCACCGTTGTACGAGTATTTACATTGTTGGTAATTAAATATGACTTGCGGAAGTTTATTGCCGAAATTTTTAACTGCATATATTTTCATAAAATTTTATAGTTAAATACTGTTTCAGACAAGATGGGTCTTAAATTTGAAGCAAAAAGAATATCTCAATATCAAATATTTCTGTCGCCAATAAAACACTCGTATTACAAATACATTACTGATATTCAAATAGAATTTGCGAAATTACAAAAAAAACAGGCTTTTGTAATTTCAAAGACCTTTCCATAATTCATGATTTAGAGCGAAATGCATTCCTTAGATTTATTCCTCGTAAACATTATTGTTGCACTTTTACAGAGATGCCGTAAAACAAGGAACACTGCTTCGTTCAGCCACCAAAATAAATTTAATATACGTCTATTAAAAACTCTAATCTTAGCCGACTTCGCATAACCCCAAAACCCTACCGTGAGAACAACAAACACCACTAATGAATAGCAAACCCTTCATTACTATAATAATAAATAATAACTTAGCAGTAATAATAATATATTTAATGGTCTTAAATAAAAATATAATTCACAAAACATGTGCCGTTGCCATAAACGGGTCTGCAGCAAAATATTAAAGTGTCATAAATAATGGTACACCCCGAATTTCAGACGTCACCGAGCACACGACTCACGCTTAACTTGATTTGTACACCCCTTATTTAAACTTGACATTCAATTCATTGTTGCGTTTTATACACATTTTATTATTTTTATGTGACTAAGTTACGAATTCCGAAATGTCCTAACTTATCTTAAGACGTATCCTCTGCGCGTAATAGCAGCGGTACAACTTGGATCTTCCCTGACTTAGGTGTGAAAGACATTTGTCCAACATTGTACCCTTCAGTCGGAGACCTGCGGTTGGAATATATTTTGTGCCTATACGTTTCTTATACACGCATAATCATGTAAGACAAAAAACAGAAATCAGAATCTCTCAAAATGAATTATTAATTTACGTCTGGTTGCCATGAAGCAACGAAATTGCTTTCATCTTTAGTAAATTGACTTTACATTTTCTATCAATAAATCGTTATAAAATAACGTGATTTGTATGTTTCAGCCAAACCTGCGACACTTATACTGGACATATGGACCGCGTTGTGTTGTTTATTGCGCGTAATTATCTATAAACGTTGCGTTTGAAGTAGTGACTGAATTTTGACATTGAGTGAACGTTTTCAAACCCATGCTTGTTTGAAAACCACGGTCACTTAATGTCAAAATTGTCCATACGTCATATAAATCGTGAAGGTGTAGATACTAATAAGATGTGTTTCTAAAACTTTGTATTAATGCCATTTTTGACAGCTTTTCATTTTGAACTTTAAGTATCTTTTTTCTTTCATAAAGGAGAGAAAGTGATAGCAGAACCAAACATTCGTTCTAGATAGTCGCCGGAAAAACATATTCAATAGTCCAATAATCACTACTAAACTTTAACGTGCTATAGAGGCCTGTCAATTCTTAATACCTAGTTATTCGCTCTGAACTGAGAACTCGCAAATAATTAGCTGCAACATGTAGTAAACACATAAAAAAAACAAATGGGGTAGGTACTCGAAATGCAAACTCCGTGCAATTTATATACCTGTATGGCCTTAGAAGGTGATAATGAACTTTTTCTCGGGAAGATTATATATTTTCGTAAAACTGAGCCGTCCCGGCCCGTCCATATCGTTTTAGAAAAAAATCGATACCTCATTTAAATATTCAGCCATTGAACATAAACAGTTTTTTTTTACCCACACCAGATCGGAATGATTGTCATTACTTTTAATATTGACCCCGCATATCCCACCCCTTATAAAAATCACAAAGAGACATTTGAGATTATTACATCTTTCCACGTTAAATTGTACACAAAGGGCAAACAACAAAAGATGAAAACATTTGTAACATTTGCACTCGAATTCATTACAAAAGCCACGCACAGAATTATTCGTTGCGGCTACGATTTTGTATGTCAGAATTTGAATGATAAAAGTTGGATAGTTTCATGTGAGTAAATGAAGATATATTAATCCAGTTGGGGTTAAATTATTATTAAAACTATGATTAATCGTCCTTGTTAATGGAACAGAGATTAAGGAACGGGCTGCACGCAACGTTCGAAATTAACGTCGGTTAGTCCGTGACATAACTTGAATTTATCTTCATCATTAACATGTTAGTTATATTGAGTGTAACGTTGACTTAGCTGGCTTAATCGGCTGTGTAATAGAAATTGGAACATTCATTGGTTTGGTCAAAGTCTTGTCAATTTCAGCGACCGTTTTGATGGTTGAATACAAATTTTCGAACAATTGGTCATAATGTTAATCCTTTAAGGTCCTTTAAGTTCTCCTGTAATATGATGTCCACATGCAGCAGTGATTTAAAGTCTGTAGCGATGCTGCTGAATTTATAGTATTCATTATTGTATATTCATATTGTACACGAAACAATATTGAAAACCTTTTATGAAACAATTACAATAACATATTAGATAATATGAAATGTAAAAATCCTTCTAAAAATTCTGTGAGCAATAAAATGTCACCACTTCTGTGATGAAATACACAAAAATCATTGTTTACACTATGTAACCGAACCGAGTACTTAAAACAACTAAGAATTATAAATCCTCTTTTTTTGAGAAACATCCCTAAACATGCTCCTTTACCGTGTATGTAACAGTTTGTACGACAAGTATATTATCAGCTTTTGACCAAACAAGAAATGTGATACTGTTTATCTAAAACGTAGCTTCTCCATTTAATATTATCCAATCACGGTCTTTGTCCTCTCATGCTCAGTCCAACCATTTTACAATTAGCGTTTCTGCATGGAAGGTTTTCTTCAATGTCTTCGGTGTTTTAAGTTAATATCCAATACACTCCTTCTGATAGACAAATTTCTATTTAGGTCTTTATTAAATTATTGTTTAAACATATGTTTTTTTAAATCTATTAAGTATTAGATATAGAAAGAGTCACTAGGTTAGTAACTATTTAAAATAATCTTGAGCTATTTAGCTTGAAATATCAGTACTCACGCATTTCACCTTCTGAAAGCGCTTTACAGAATACGAATCTCTGAAGCTCATGTAATTAAACAACAGCGAGTTATAAACTTGAAATCGTGATAAATAAAACGCCCTCATAAACAGTAATAAGAAAGCCAGCAACCCTAATATCAGAAGTCAACAATGAAAAGACAAACCAAGAAATTGTTAATTAGAAATTTATAAGGAGCAAACAAAACCTCCGAGTGTGTTTTATCAACCCATTATTGCTAGAAATTTCATTTCACGTCCAAGTTTTACCGCATGCTGAGCCTTGTGTGGTGCAAACAGAATTATCTGCTTTCATTGCCCGGGGTACCGGCAGTTCAGCAATAGTACAAGCTAGTGTTGGATACAAATTAGAATTTGTATACCCGGGATTAATTTGTACACCAATGTTAATCTTCAACACTGGAGGCTGAAACGACTTCTACCCGCTATTAAGAAATTATCTTTTGGGGGCCTTGTTGCTCGCGTCCGTAGATGATAACCCTTTGAATCCCTACACGTGTCCCCCGGGTGGTGCGAAAGGAGCAAACCAAAGTAGCAGTAGAACTTGCGCCAAGTTCGCTCGGAGAAGTACTGCCACCACACCTGGTAATCTGTCGCCAATCAGTGATGCACTCGTATTGCTGTGTTCCGTTAGAAGGGAGTGGGTGCCGGTGAAATTGCAGGTGCATGAGACGTAACGCAATACGACTTGAGTTATCTCGTGCTTTGGTGGAGAGGACTCGAGTCGTATTGCTGGTGTCTATTAGCGGCGGTTACCACTTAATATCAGGTGGGCCGTCAGCTGGTTCTGTCAATAAAATGATATTAAAAAAAAAATACAATTATTATATGAAAAAAAAATCGGCGCATTTCACCCACTGCCATTTAGCCCCGAAATAAGCTTAGCTTGTTATGGGAACGAAATAACTTAAGGAATACTTAATATACTTTCTGTATAAACATACATGTATGTTACATAATACCAGCTAGAAAGAACAACATCTATGTTTGTCACCTAGGTGCAAATGATTGAAAACAGCGAATTTGTTTGCAACGTGAAAAAGTAATACCAATTAATAATTTATTACAAAGCATTTGAATTTCCTACAGTTATTTCATTTTAAAAGAATTCAATGTAGTTGCAATTCCATTTTTTCTATAAAAATTATGAATATACTGTATTAAAGGAATATCGTCCGTGACACGGAACTAAGCAAATTATCTTAGAAATAACATTAATACTGTATACTGACTGTAGGTATAAGTTGTCTCACTAACAAAGTACCTACATTTACAAAGTGTTCAGCAAGTTAGTACATCACTAGTACCGGCTCCCTTCAATTCTGGGATAAACAAACTTACATCGGCGTAAAGCAAACACGGTCGTAAATTTTAGTACGATCCGCGGTTCCCGGGATACGTCGAATCAAATTTTCACCACTTTCCCTTCTATCTCAATGTTTTATCAATTTCCATTTATTGGGACTGATACTGGCTCCATAAAATGTTAACTTTATTTTAGTTTTACTTCAACTACTATAAACTATTTCAAGAATTTTATTTTAATAAGTCTTACAGTTCTTAAAAATATATTTCATGATTTTATTCTTAAACAGAGCCTGAAGTAATGATTTGTGGTTATTAATATAGATTTACAACTGCTTGTGATGAACACTAATATATATATATATATGTAATATATAAATTTAATTTGTAGTCTAGAAGTCAGATTTTTTTGAGTCTTTTTCTCAATTTACACTTTTTCAGTAAAATATATCTTATTGTACTTACAAAAATGAAGTGTGATCTCATTTTCACATCTACACAAATATTACTTAGAGAAGTGCGGATACGTAGATGTCCGTCTGATTTTGCAGACGAAGGTCTGGAATGAAAGGATGGTAAATATTAGCTCTTAGTCTGGGAGCTATGGAATCTTCCTCCCACAGGAAGTTTTACTCAGAACTCTATGGACCGTTTTTGTATTATTTTTCGTGTAAATATGGCGCTGTCTAAAATAAAACGGACCAACGTAATTTCATAAATTTAATTTTATCAATAATATAATGAATGGGATTCCAGATCACTGAACTGAACCCTTTTTATTGATAACCAACATGTTATATTGCCGAAATAATCAATTGAATTGAAGAATTGGAAATGCCTGTTCCTAGAGCGTGACGAATTTTGTTTCGTTGATCAAATTAGCATAATCGATACGATGAAATCAGTGATGCACCCTAATATAACTAGGGAAGCACAGAGAAAAAAATATACGTAGCTAAGTCACTCCAAAATTATCATAAAAAAGGCATTAATAATTCACTCAGAGGCTAACTATTATTAGAGTTACTGGTTCTGTCAAACCAGAATGGTGAAAGGATTTAAGTGCACCTCAAAGAGGCTCCTTTCTTGCAAGTGTCACTTGTCATCAAATTTTACTCTCTGTGACATGTCGGTTTCGTCACGATGTGTTCCTTCCCCGTTTTGAGAATGCTGCGAATGTTATTGTGCACATAAACTTCTCAAGTGAAAAACTCATTGGTGCACGTTGGGATTTCAACCAGCAGAACATTAAGAACAACGTATTTCATAATTTGAGTGATGTTCCATATACAAATACTAACTAATTAGGTACTCCATCTTGGATTTGTTGTTTACAAAATTGCCATAAGTATTAACATTGACAAAAAGTAACTGATATGGCCTAAAACCTTATTGTTTGATGACGAGTGACCAGGCTAAAAGTATGTGTGTTCCTTAAAGAAGGAAACAAGCTATTTGCTTTGAGCTACTCCACCAATTTAATGTGCATACCTATTTACTACCAAACCGTAGTTTATTGGCAATATTCCATTCAAGTTTACATGTGCTTAATGCACGGAATTGAAATTAAGCATTATTTCATGCAAACGACTGCGTATGCCCACAGATTAAGTGAATGTATGTACGATATACCCACAGGTTAAATAATAGTTATTACAGCTCAACAACAATTATTTACGATACGATCTATATTGTAATGTGGCGTGAGTTCGGCTGGTTATTGAAATGGTCTTGTTTGTTCTCCTATATAACAGTTCATGCCTATATTCAGCATGTTGGTTGAGTATCATTCATATACATATATTTTAAGAGCAGTGGAACTCACGCCAAGTTCGTCCAGGGAAGTAAATACTTATTTTAGTTTATTAAGGTTTTTAAAATGACAATGCCGCCCTTAAGGAGTAAACTCCAGTCGCACGTCGGAACTGACACGCACATTTTTATGTCATGTTATGGGATACAAAATAAAACTGATAAATATGGAGATATTGTCTTCGTGTAGATGTTTTAATTACTAGTCCTATAACCGTTCGACAAAAATCACCAAATGCCGGCCTTTACAGTACCTACTGACTGATTGACTGACTAATAGATCAATGCTTATGCTGTTATGCCCTTATTATTCATCCCAACACTTACATTACCACATCACCCACTCAGCGATATAATTGAATCACAATGCACCAGATTCCTGTGCCACTCTGTCGTGGCAATGACATGCTTAACCAAGGAGACAGAATTGATTATTGGGTTACTGGGTAACACCCGACATTGACAGGCCGAACTGTCTACCATCCGCTATATTACGCCTAGTCTGACAGATTATTATTAGTACCTGACTAGTACTAATGAAATACGGCTTCAACGTAAACTCTATATAATGACACTTATGAGACTGTACATGGCGTTATTGGGAGTTTCGTAAAATAGAGAGAAGAAAAATCGATAATATTTGTATAAATATGTATATAATATTATGAAGTAAAAATTTTACAAACAATAAACATTATTTTAACATTATGATAAAGTATAGACAATGCAAAAAACATAAAGATTTACCGGCCGAGGTAAGTACGAGAAAAATTGTCACAGCAAATAAAAAAACTAATTTCTTAGAATCTTTCAGTATTTCAGTCGTATTCAGTCTTCACTATTTCTTCAGTATCGACGTACATACGTGCTAGACAATAAAGCAAAATAATAATAAACAAAAGTGCTGAAATGAATAAGAACACACCTGCAGTTCTTATTAATTACAGCAACTTAAAAAGTATTGTTTATTACTTAATAATAATATATGTTGACGTATTGAACCAACCAAAGTCGTAATTCTGACGTTTCAGGGAGTTTGTCGCTAAGTCGAGTGACGATAAATGGAGTTTAGACTGTGAGTTTTAGAATATCAGGGAATTGAAAAGGTTTAAGCTTGATAGCATTTCTCGGACTTGTAGTAGATTCGATTCTCAAAGAAAATGGCAAGTCTATATCAAAATACAAATTTCAGACGAATGGTAAAAATAAACATGGCAACATTGACAGAACTATTGTCAACTTGACATGATGCGACATGGCATAAAGTGGAAATGTGGAAGAATCAGTTAGCCCACCAGTTTGCCATACATATTGTATGGCAAACTGGTGGGCTCACTAATGTGTTGTTACATTTTTATGTTCCACTCAGACGCTTTTGTTTACTCTGTACAAGTTAGCAAAAACAGATACTCCATTGAAAGAGTCAAATGCAAATTCTTAGAGGTTACATGTGCCTGTTTTTTTGTTTGTTTCTTAACCCTGCACCAAAGAGTTCAATCATATAAAACATAATTTTATATATCTGGCTATACATAAACAAAAGTTTCATTTTCATTTTCTCAGTAATAAACTTTAACATCTTGTACAACTAAAACCACAAATTAGAGTTAACTGGCGCATTAATTTATCTTGCCATATCTAGCTGTATTGGTGAATTATGCTTTTACTCGTCTGTGCAGTGCGCCATTGTCGTCTATTCATTGCGATACTATATAGTGCTGCGCTATGTATTAACATGTTGTATGTAGTGAGTATTGATACTATAGCTGATATTACTTTCACAGTTTTTTCCCAGAGGCCAGGGACATCAAATTTCATAAAAAATAAAAAAGAACCATACATCGAGAAATCTTCTTGAGGCCAAGATTTTCAAGTCTTAATACGAATAGCACTTCTTAAACGATTCGCAGACAGCGAGATTAGGAACTAGACTTTCAGTCCGTTAGTTAAAATCTGGAGGTGGCGTAATCCAATGAGACTTCTCTTCAAAAATGTATATGCTTTATCGAAACGGTCAATCTATCTATCTATTCGAGTCCCTGGTTCTCTCGAACCAGTGTGTGAAAAGATTTTAAGTGCGCCTCAAAGAGGCTCCTTTCGTGCACTTGACACATGTCTTCGAATTTTCAGTTCTAGGACATGGCGGTTTCCTCACGATGTTTTCCTTCACCGTTTCGAGAACGTCACTGAAAACACAGTAAGGAAAAAACAATTTTAAGTTTATGATGAAACCTGTTCGTTTAGAAATATCGGACAATCTACACGTCGAGCACTGTGAAAGTAACGTTGTTCTAACTTTGTTAGTAACACTGCGTAAATATTGGTAATAAAAGATTTATTGCTATTATGGACTCGTGACTTATCGATGTGAAGGCTGTATCTGGGTCTTGTTTATGCTATGAACGTATTAAGTTGATTGAACACTATTATAGAAGCCTAATATATTCCCACTCTAGGGACTCGTACCTATTCTCAACAAGCAAGAGCGAATAGACTTATAGACAGTAATTTACCATGGGTGCCCAATCTCGATTGGTAGATGTCTCATGATTTCGTTTTTTTTTTCTGTCTAGAATGTCTCGGTAACCTCATCGATGCAAGTGTGGATATGAAACAACGACCCCCAGACTAAAACTCAGAGTTTGCACCACTGGGCCACCATACTATCAAACACTAAATTAATGACCACATATTAGAAGCTGCCCATATCAGCGTGGTGCAGCACTGGCTTTCATGTGAGACCACAATTTTAAACGATTAACTTTATTATTTCTTATATTTGTTTATTATTTTCGTCATAATCTGAGCGGTGCTTTGCCGCGTTTGATGCAAGCAGATCCATAGAGATGCATCTAAGCTAGACAGCCGCGGTCCCCCAGGCCCCCAGGCGCTCCGGGCCCGTAGTTAATAGTCAAGGTCTCTATAAAAAAAAAAAATGTTAACGATCTTGGTCACTTCCAGAACTACGGTGTCTAAGTAATTCTTGTGAGAATTTAGTGAGTATTATACCACTGGATTAAGCATTCTTTCAGAAACATGAATGATAATTTATGGAATGTAATTATGTACACCATGTAATTTCAAGTGTACTTTTTCTGAATCTGGCAACTAACTTTCCAGTTCATTGTTATAAAGAATCGTTATTATTATAATTCCCATACTCAGGAAATGTGTAGCTAAAATAAATTTATTCCTTATATTGATCGTCACAACTCCTCAGAATCAGCCAAAAACGGCAGACCGAGGATCATGATTAGACGTGAACTTTGAAGTTATTTATAGTATTCAAATAATTGTGTTAAAAAAATAGTAATTAAAATACTTTATAAATCTAGTTTTGTTTAAAAAGATGGCAAAAAGTAGAGACACTTATTACATTATTCGACATCAACTCCGAATCAGTTCACACTATTTTTAGTGAGCAGTTTGTTTCAAACCATGTGTCCAGTGTAAAATTTCCAAATAAACTTTTGGACGGTATATTTTCTAACTAGCAGAAAGAATAACATTCCAGTCAGTCAAAGTAATTTTGGTGAGTTTTGAGTTGCACGACAGTAGCTAAAACGAAAATAGATCGTTTTGCGGCTGATAAAAGTTTTGAGACTTTGTAATAAACATGAATCTCTGTAAAAGTTTTTGGTTAGTGTTATTCTCAAACAAACAAACTGGTATGGATATATTGCAAATAATTCGGGCAGAACTAATCCCCGTAATGGTTTCGCTCGAATAGATCAAAACATTTATTTAACTTATATGATTGAAACCGTCTTTTGAAATAATATTTACTCATTCCACATTTGTTTCACGGAGAATAGTCACTTTCTTAGGTATTTCTTACTAAAAATGAAAATTCACCTAACAAATAAAATTATACTGATTTCATGTTCTATATGCTATATCTATAAAACTTACACATTTGGGTATAAAAAAGTATAAAAAGAAAAAGAAGTATAAAAAGACCCAAGTCTCGAGATTTGCGCACCTAAATATAAGAACTGAAAATAAAAATTCCATTAAATACGACTTCACATCATAGAGATTTGCCGGGTATCGTTTTAGTAACAATACCAAAAACAAAATAATTATCCTAACACCATCATGTCCCGCTATAACGCCCATACATTCTAACTTCGTATTGGGAACCCAAAATGTCAGCATACTGCATTGACTACAAAAAACAACACAACCAGTAAAACATGTTACTATTCAACAAATCAGTGCGCCCCAATCATTAAACAAAGCTTGTTGCAAATATGTGGGGATGTCACGTCACAGGAAAGTAATAGTTACCCACTAAGCCACAGTATAAAAATAGTTTGTATGCAGCAAAAATACAGAATACATAAAAGTTACTGGTACGAACCGTAAAAGTGCACGCATAAAATATTTCACAGTAAGTTATGTACGTGCTAAGGAAAATGGGCAGATCATAATATCTGGGAGAAGCTTTTCCCAAAACTGAACCTCTCGAGTTTCAAAACAGAATCACACTCACTGATTGTAAAAACAGGTGTTGTATCGTCCAAACTGTGCCAAAATTACATTAATCCAGCAAAAAAAATTAATAAAAACTTATTTATTAAAACCCGTACAGGTACTGTCGCGTACCACTTCATTGCCTCGTAAATCGCAAATCGTAAAACCAACCACACGTTGTATCACTAAAATTAAACATTTAATGAGAAAATGAATTACCTCAGTTATGAAAAGTTACGACCTGTATAAGTTACATATATTTTTATTATCTCAACCGTGAACGCTACAACGGCTATTTATTTATTAGGACTGACAGCGAATTGTCCATAAATAGCGGTGTATTATTTCGGATATGAATTTCGCTCGCGAGCGTACCATGTTGTATTACTCTCACACACACATGCAAAGTGTGTTTGTCTGAGTTGGAAACTTTTGATCCCTCGAAATAAATCTCCATCAGAAAATAGGGAGGGATGTAACCGGCTTAAGCTTAACTGAGACTAGTGGCCCCGAACCCAACTTTAAATATATTGTAATAATGATAAAATATACTAGTTAATTTGGGTCTCTATTTATTTTGCAGTAAAGAGCTTTTTGTCATAACAACCACCCGTTGGTGGGACGTGCTTAGCAAATATTTGTTTCATATTTCGGTTCGTTGTTCGAGTAAATAGATTTATGTTATTGGAACTGGTAATCCTATTTCTGTTACTTTGATAATCTCCTTCAAGTATCAAATAGTTTTTAAGGTCAATAAATATATTGAAGATTGATAAGCATTGTAATAATTCAATGATGAGCACGAAATAAAAGTAATTTGGAACTTAAATAGGGGGCCATCCACTAACGTTGTACCCTGATGGAACCTACAATCGCTGGATTGAACGCCAGTGTATATCCGATAGAGAAAAAAAATTACGTTACTGAAATCCGATCGCCCTTGTTAATATTCCCTAAGGTAAATTAAAGAACGTTAGTGGATGGCCTTCTAATATCTTTTACATAACGTCACTTTCATAAAGTTTTTAAAGCTTAGTTACATTTGAAGTAATTGCTTATGATACTTATTTTGAATACACGTCATGACATACCGTGTAAGATAAGTTTTATCCAATTGCCGAGGATACTAAGGATTCGTGTATCTAATAAAAAAAAACTTTATTCAGTCGTAACAAAGATAATTAAATGTGGTTACTCTACATTAGACAGAAAATAAAAATATAAAGTATTTAAATGAAAAAAGTTATTAATATATATGACAAGCGAAGCGTTACAGTTTTTTGCCAAGTTTTGGGGCCTAAATTACATACGACTAAGATATGTCTAATTATTTATAACTATTTTTCTTAGAATGTACATTAAATAAATCGCATTTTCTAGCTTATTTTGATCCTACAACATTCGCCTCTTATTTTGTAATGTAATAACTACAAAATCGATCTGACAGGATATGAGGCTCGCCGAAACACATAATTGAAACAAACGATCTTCGGCAGTCAATATTGTACTTTTGGATCAGACTCATAAATCAAACAATGTCGAAGTAATTCTGAAGTCGCGTCCTTCTCAAAGTTTCTCTTCCGATAGAAGTTCCGATTGGAGAAACGTCCTAAGTATTTAGGTAAGGGCAGTGTTGCATTACTTTGATAGGGGAACCTTTTATGTGTTACTAGCTTTTTCTTATATACTACTAGCGTCACAGATTCTCGCGTACCAGTGTAGTGCGTTCACCACATTGGTAAAGTGGGCCTCAAAGAGGCCCCCTCCATGTATTCACTCTCACTTGTCAAGAATAGCACTGTGTTCTTACAGTAACTACCGAAGCCGTGCTATTAAGCTCCAAAAATTATACCATGCTAAAAATATATTAATCTCAAAGATTAACTTTTTTCGTTTGACTGACCTCACAACTCAGTTGGTAATGACCCTGCCTACTGCGCTGTAGCTTATGGGTTCGATTCCCAACCAGGATAAACATTTGTGTGATAAACATAGATGTTTGTTCTGTTTCTGGTTGTTAATATGTATACATATGAATGTTTGATATATAATGACATATTTGACGTATTTACATCAAACTGTCTGACAGTGCGGGGTCCACAGACAAACTATTTACGTGAAAACTTTTAGAGAAAAAAAAAATGATTTGTATTTTGATTTGTATTTGGTGTCGGAGGCCAAGATCCACTTTGGGTCGCTGCGCCACACCAGTAAGTAAGTAAGTGTATTTTGATCTTGATTGTGGGGCTAGATGGCGCTGTGTGAAATGTCCACCAATATTTATTTATTTTTATATATATTATGCCGTTGCACACATTGTGGTGTATCAAATATATGGTATTAAATAATAATAATAATAATTTATATGGTCTTTCTTTCATTCAGTGTATGTCAGTTTGACAAATTAAGTAAAGAAGAAAATTTTTGCTTGACCTTACAAAAGCAACAAAAATCATTTTAACTTTAACGGAATTACATACTGTTCTTATGAAACGACTGAGATTTTTCAGGATTACTTTCACTCGATTGGCACGTTGAAAGCATTTTATCGATTTTCTACGACAAACGCTAGTGTCACCAATATGTGAATTTGCTATGGACATATCAATATTTTGACTCTTCTGAAATTCAGGCTGAATAACTAGTTTTGCAATTAAACAAGTATATTAAAGCAACTGTTAGATCTATTTCATTTAATTTTACATTACTTTAGCATTCAAATCAACAAATTCACCTGATGTTGGACGATGCAGCCTACGGTGTATTATAATTGCTCATGAGTAATTTATTTACTCTCCCAGAATCCCATATTACAGTATTCAATAAACACGGACGTGGGCAAAGAATTCTAGATTGAGATATCACATAATCACATATCACATTACACAGGATAAATTGCAAGTGCTTCTCTATACTTCTGGATGGCTTTGCTATAGTTATGTGTGACATTTTACAAGAAAAGTATTAAGTATTTGCAAGAATTTCCAGAGTGGACCGATTTCCGTATACGTATTGCCGGTTACTAAAGAGTTTACTGAAATTTCTCATATTTTTCAATGAACGGCATAAAATTTTTATTACTATTTTATTATTAAACTCTCAAAAAGGTACCTACTGTATTTGTATTATTTCAGCTTTATTTTATGTCTCTTGCCATGATGAAACTGAAAACGTTTAAATAATCTAATTCGAGCTTTTGACGACAGAAAATGTATTTATCGTAGTCACCCTATTTACTTAAGTTTCGTGATGTGTAAAATCGGATTTATGCCTGGTTGATGACGATTCATAAAGTTTGATTACGTTGGCAGTTTTTCGATGAAAATTTTGAAGATTATTAAGGTTCCATTGGTATTGAAGATGCGTGCGTAGCTAAAATAGATCAGACACGATTACAATGCTTCTTATGAAGAATGCTTTTATAATCCAGTCCGACAATTTAATTAAATTTCTTATTAGATCTAACTATAGGGTATTTAAATAATGGGCACTAACTTTATTTTTAAGTACACTGTTTAGCTTATGATGGCAGAAGAGTTCATTCCAGTAAAATAATGTGGATATGCCAGTCTGAATTCGGTGTTGAAACATTAGAAGAAAAATGGATTTTAGAAAGATTTAAATAATTAAAGTTAAAATTACATGTTTAAAAAAGGATTTGTTACCAAAACTCAGGTATTAAAAGTTAGTTTTGAATTCAAGGATATACTACGTACCTGTCACATTAAGATGTTTTATACACTAGTTTGAAAAAATAATTATATCACTCTCAAATTCAAGCACAACTGATTGGCTTGCAACAGACTATACACTGAAAGTATACCTATATCTACCAAAACATAAGTGAATGGTGTAAAGGTCTTTAATGTTATCGAATTTGGCTATTCCATACAAAGCTTTCATGGTTTTTAAACAATGTCCCTCCCTTGTGGTATATTATTGAACTTAATGGCATCATTTACCGTATTCCAATTCTCAGGGGACCGCGTTATGCGTTATTGAGTAATGGCTCTCTGGGTTCTGTATATGAATTGTTCCTTAAAAAGTCCACTGATCATATTTTTACTCTGTACATGCTCACTTTTGTAACAACTCATATATTTCAAGTATGAGTGAGGGAGAAGAGTCATTGTATTTTTTTATTGTGACTAAAGTGTACAACAATGTGCTGAAATCTGCCTCATGTAAAATTAGTTATTTTTTTCTTTTTGAAGAAAATTTTGTACATTTTGATGTTTTATTATCTTTTATGAATTTTATTTAAACATTTTGATGTTTTATTATCTTTCATGAATTTTATTTAACTTTGGATTTTATTATTCAAAGCACTTAATTACCTACTGTTTGCGTTCTATAATATTTCAAAGATTTGAACATTATGATTATGTTTGGTACGTGAATTAAAACTAAACGGAACCCTGTGGGTATGTCCGAACAGTGGCTTCACCAGTAAATTTTTTACGCCCATTAGCCAAATATTGATGTGGTTACGATGACTGATCATCCACGAAACATTACCAACAACTGTCTGCGGTGCAGGTTTGATAACTGCCGTAAAAACGTTTTCTGTGTTTAAATCACAGCCAAATTATTATTTATTGATATTGGTTTTGTTAGACACCCCTACGTTTTTTATGCACAATAAAAAAATAGATTTTGGCTGCATTTGCAATAAATGAGAAGAATATTTTGATGCGGTCGTGTTGAAATATAAATAATCGATTTATTCTATGGAATACTTTATTGTACATTACGAGTTTCCGGTTAATGTAATTGACAAAATATGATTAATACGATATCAATCATGGAAGATTTCTAAATAACATTTATTTTTTGTAAGTAAATCTTAATCATATTTATAGGTCATGCGTTTCAGGACACCTTTACCTTGAAAAGTGTTCAAAGCATTGCTAGTTTATCTATTGGCAATCATATAATATCAATGTTGAAATCACAAATACACTTTCGTTTTTGTAATCAAAGACCAGAAATGTAATTAAAATTAACGTTCTATGTAAATTGGACGCTGGCACATGGTGGTATATTATTATAATTATTACGTGAGACAAATAACTTGCTCACAAAGAGCAGAAAGAAATCTTTTACCACAAAATACGATTCAAGTAGCATCATATGTTGCCCCAGTCCAAGATACGAAAACGTCATAAGTGTCTATAATTTCACCGAACATCTAACTGTAACCCAGTAATGTGACACGCACCTAGTTCGTTCGGGGAAGTACTGCCACCATGCCCATTTCTGCCGCCAAGCAGTAACGTATTCGCGTTACTGTGTTCCGGTTTGAAAGGTGTGGTTGCCGGTGAAATTACAGGCACATGGGACATTCCTCCTACACGTCTCAGAGTTACGGTCGCGTACGATGCGACTTGGGTCTTGTCGTACCTAGAGGGAAGGACCCAATTCGCACCGGTTGTTATAGGCCGAGGTTAACACGAGGTGGGCCATCGGCTCGTTCCGTAACTGTATCACATAAAAAAAAACAAGTTAAGGCTTCGTTTGCACAGTATGTTTAAAGACGTGTTGAGCCACGATTCTGTTGAATTTGATTCAAATAAACTGCACTTGTTATTCTGTGACGCGGTTAGCGAACTGGAACTGTAATGCGGGATAATTGAATTGGTCGGTAGGTATCTAAGTAAGTATGAATTCAGAGGTCATTTTAGTTATAAAAGGGGTTGTGAGTATATGGTTATGAGTCAGCGTTGAAATACTATGGCCGCATTGTTATGTAACATAACTTATTGTACCTACTAATGACTACACTTTGATGATATAAATACTTAGACGGAAATTATTGTTTGACTGAACTCACAGCTTAGTTGGTAGTAGATCTGCCTTCTTCGCTGTAGGCCATGAGTTCAGTTCCCACCCAGGACAAACATTTGTGTGACGAACATAGATATTTGTTCTGTATCTGGCTGTTAATATGTATATACTCGTATGTATTTACAAAAAAGTATACAAGTATTGTATCAATTGTCTGTTTCCAATAGTTGGTATTATCCATGCATACTTTGGGGCTAGGTTGCTAGGCGTTGTTTGAAATGTCCACCAATGTTTATTTATATATGGAATATATTTATTAATATAAAATATTTTTAAAGGGTTTGTGAAAACACAATGCACATAGAAATCAATGTTTTTTTTATTTAAAAGAAAAGAAAACAGGAACAAAGAACTGTTCGTTGATAACGTATAAAAACGAACAATACTTTCCGAAGGTACAATTCTTACACCTCAAGATTCTGAATTTGCGAGAACTGCGAACAAGCGAAACGCGTAGCGTGAGTCCGCCAAAATCGTATTTAAATTCACGATCCGGGTACCAGATAAGCAAAATCATGAGTTTGGAAGGGTTATAGAATACGACGGCGGGCGCCGCGTGAGGACGCATAATTCCGTTTTCAGAGGAGTGTCCACGGGATACTAGATGGCGTATTAATACGTAGTAAATATATAATCGCAATAATCTCTTATTATATTCTTATTATATTCATCCCAGTTTATTCTATATTTGACTGACCCCACAGCTCAGTTGGTCTCTGCCTTCTGCGCTCTAGGTTGTAGGTTCAATTCCCACCCAGGACAAACATTTGTGTGACCAACAGAGATATTTGTTCTGTCTCGGTGTTAATTTGTATTATGTGTATGTATTTACAAAAAAAAATATAATTATACTATCAGTTGTCTGATTCCCATGAAACAAGCTATGCTTAGCTTACTTTGGGGCTAGAAGACGCTGTGTGAAATGTCCACCAATATTTATTATTATATCTGGGTTAAAAACTATACAGAACGGACCTTTCCTGTATGGTGTGTTAGTTAAAAATGATTAATTATCCCAACCCAATACGACTATTTCTCTGAAATAAAAGCTTTTGCTAAGAATCTCCCAGTCCTTGTCATACCTATTGATTGTAATAGCTCATGCATAAAAATGCACAGCCGCGTTGTGTGTAATGAGTGATAACATACAACTGCGCCCACAACCAAGTTTTTTTTTTACGCAAGCTGTATCATAGTTAAAATCAATATATTTTCACTGTCCTTACTGCAAATTAGAAGATGGCTATTCTGTGGATTGGGTGTCGTCACATAACTTGAAATTCTTAAATGTCTTTCTTGTATTTGTCTCGTGGTTTCTTTTTCGCGTTTGAATTATCGATGATTTCTGAATTTGTTTAGTCGTGAGTGGGTTGTGTTTATTTATGGTTTCCATGACAACGTTTTCTATAAAATTATTCATCAATAGTGGCTACTTACAGTTTTGCCTTTATTTGATTTCATTAAATCGAATACTCTTCTGTATATTATCTTAAAATCTAAATTTATGAGAATATCGTGTACCAAATACGAATTTTCCGTGATTAGCGGCTAGATGCAACTTCGTCTTAAATCCAAAAGCAACTAAGTTCACTAATTTATTTAATTACTGTCTATGTAAAATTACCTCGATAAAATATTTAAAATTATCTGAATACATCTCGATCAAACGCTATTTTTATGGTGGTATTATCAGCTGTGATTAGCTGTGGTTATCTATACGTATAGATTAACTTTGACCACAGCTCTTGGATAGGTACGGGAATGTACTTAACGCCCTTTAATAGTGTATTGCAACTGCAGACGGTTAGAACTTAATTTAGACAAGTCATTGATATATGTTTTTGTTTCTTAATTATACTGAACCCCATAATAATTTAGATGCCCTAATCTACCTCACTGCGGGATACCACTGCAGAAGGGATAGAAAAGGGGAAAAAGGAAGGGTGATTAAAGATAAACAGTTACGTGGCGGCGATTTCTGGCATCATTTGCATTTGTAAAACCTCTGGAAGTTAAACGAGAGTTATTTGCTCAAATATACTTCAGAGGCAAGAAAAAACAAGACATTTGTTCAAATTATGTGACACTTGACTTTGTTTCCGAAGTTTTTATCTGGTTAGACTTTTTTCTATAAAATACAATACACATAAAACAAGGTTTAATTTGTGAAAGTGAGACTGTGTAAAATGTTGTCTTCTGGACATGGTTATTTGTGATATGCTACATGATTTGCTACCTCTGTGGGGTAAATTCTGTACATAGGTAATAAGTAAATGAATTTATTTTATTACTCTAGGAAATCGAGTGTTCTCTTTATTTTCGAGGTTAGTTAAATGTCAGCTGTTTCTTGGGTGGTAGTACCATTAACTTGTAGGGCTGACTTGTTTAGTTAAGGACTTTAACTGAAACAACTATTTTCCAGTAATTATAACCCCAGTATTGGCTAAGCTGGCGACTATGACGGCTATAATTGAGAAATATACTAAACACGCTACTATCTAAACTTACTCTAATCGTTTACATCCCAAAAACACTCAGTATATTTGCTAAAATATTTGCATTTTATATGATAGCTGCAAACGACAATATTCAGCGTAAAAGCGAACCATTCCTTGCAAAATTATAACAATTTATTACCCTTTTTAATCTTGACATCTATGGAAATAGATTATGGGAAATCATTCAAAGGGAATTTCCGTAAAATGCTACATAAAAGTAGAAACTTGTCACCCTAATTGAAGATTTTCTTTCGGTTGAATATAAAATTAGAAAACTAGAAATAATAATGGGTATGAGCTCGTTTCATGTCGTATGTTGATTGAATAATTTGATATTGCAATTTCCTTTGTGCTGGTAGATATTTATTGGAGCGTTCAAGTTGTGCGTCCGTAGGAGCTCTTGGTAGCCCTTACACGTAAACCCAGGGTGCACCAGCTGAAAGGCTACTCTAATGAAACGGGGGGGGGGGGGGGGGGGGGGTAGGGTTTCCTAGCCTAGTCTACCAAGTGGTGTTATTACACGCCGGTTTCCTTACGTCAGCATAGTATTGCCACAACCTTACTGCTCACACACCTTCACTCAAAATAACAATGACTGGACAATTAGCATCGTTGAACAGCGGAAGTACGTCCTCTCCCTGAAAGTGTATTTCCGAAACAAGACTACAGACAGATGTTCCACAGACACTGAGTACCTAGCATACCCAAGTTACAAACTCACTTGAGCATTGTTTCAAAGTGCTGGTACTAGTGTGTATTGTACACCTGCAATGGTATCTACATTCGGAGACTTTACACCAGATTTTTAACCATCTAGGTTGTAGTTGATACCAAAATGGAGAAAATGTTATATGTTGGTGCATATTGATCAAATAATGGTGACCAGATCATAAAAGCCTATGACTGTCAAACACGACTATCCAAAAAAGGGGAAAAATATATTTGACTATGAGAAGAGCGAGAATCCTTCGTTATCTGTTCGGGAGTTCCATTTAGTGCGAATTGATCTACGGGTATTGTTTTCGCATTGATTAAAATGAATGAATCACGATCTCTGCATTTTATATTTAGAGTTTCCGAATAATAAAATTTTTGTATACAGTTTTAAATTTAATTTGAATGGTTTCATTATTAATAACCATCTTTACAAGCAGTTGTGGTTGAGAGTCACTTTAAAATAGAGAAAACTTTGAATTAAAACTTCAGAGTACCAAAATTTTTGGATTTTCTCTTACATGCAGAAGTTGCTGACTCTCAAGATTTAGTAATAATTTCGAAAATTTGGTCTACTTCAAAAATAAAATTCTTGTCGCTCGCTTAATAAATAAAATCCAACTTATTTCAATACATAAATGTACGACAAATGGCTCATAGTAAATAAATACCTTAAAGACTAACACACGACATAATTCTATCCATATAAGTCTTTTTGCTTTTAATCCTTGAAATTGGATCCAAAAGAAATATATTATCAAATTTTAGAGAATAAAGTAAAGAAATCGTACATACTTTATTAAAGACCATTAGTATAATTCAAGATAGCTTTTACTTATTGCTCAAAGAGTCGAAAGCTCTTGTGAAATAACAAAAATTGAATCAGTTTGCCTGTTTTGCAGCTAGAGCAGACTTAATACATAATTTTTCAAATAACTTGTCTATGTAATATCTTATTTAATGAATATAGTTTGTTTCGTCGTTATATGAGTAGGAAGTCTAAAACGATAACTTATACACATACCAATATTGCGTTAGTTTATAGTACGTGTATCGTACAAAAACGCAATGATATCGGGTTATATAGATGAGAAAACTCATATAAAATTGAGCATGATTATTTTAACTTACCCCTCAATTACTATGCAAGAAACCAACATAATGCGCCATGTGTTACAAGAAGCAAATAACATATTGCTCTTTCCGTGAAATATGAAATAGCTAAATCAAGGCCTGCTTATTTCCTTAAGTTTTTCTGCGAATACCTGTCCGATGGACTATTCGTTCCGGTATGTAAGCAAGCTTGTTAGCAATCCAGCATCGGATACTCTATGGTTACCATGAATATTCGAGATGAAACGTACTCAGGCAGGCACTAGGTTTATTTTAATGAGAGGATTTTGTTGGATATATTTCTGAGAATATTTTGCTCATGAGAGAATATTTTAAGATCAGTAGAACTCACGCCAAGTTCGTCCGGGGAAGTACTGGCACCATGCCCGTTTCTGCCGCCAAGCACAGTAACGCGAACGCGTTACTGTGTTCCGGTTTTAAAGGTGTGGTAGCCGGTGAAATTACTGGCACATGAGACATTTCACCTATACGTCTCACTGTCACGGGCGCATACGATGCGACTTGCGTCTTGTCGTACCTTGTAGGGGAGGACAAAAGTCGCATCGGTTGTTATGGGCAGAGGTTACCACTTAACACCAGTTTTGCCATCAGCTCATTCCGTAACTGTATCACATAAAAAAAAAACTGTGTACCTAAGAACTGCAAGTAAATTTGAAATTCCTTCGCCAAAAATTTTCCTTTACAAAATTACTTTATGTTACAATAATTCACTATTGTGACGGAGCTAAAAATACAATGGTATGTGAATAAATGTATGTGTCTTAGCTCCCAAAAAGGCGATGGCAAAGCAAAATATCATAAAACCAGTAAGTACTAAGACTAAATAATCGAAAGCATAAAGCATTGAGCCTCTCGGTAAGCCAGTAGTCAACGCAACCCAGATGAGACCAACTTAAAAACAAAGAAGTACTTTTTGCGAAATATTATCTAACTTCGCTTCAAAACCTGTCGCTTGTTCTAAATACTGAGTACGTCCACTGAGAAGATATACGTATTAAAATCCCATTTGCAATACAACGTACTTACGTAATAATATATTTTATGAGAAGATTATTATATGTAACAAGTTTGGAAGTAATTTAAATATGAATATAAGCGATGTCCGGTTGGTTATAATATCGTAAAAAATGATTTTTTGATTGGTCCCGCTGTAATGGGTGTTATGAGAAGGTTAGATTCATAAGGAGCTGATAATATGTAATATGAAATAGCGACTAATGTATCTAAAATGGTTTGGTCTCACAATGTCACAAATTTATTTCCATCCACAATGCCCATGTTAGGTTAGTTGCACCAAGAGCCTTAAAAGTACAATCGACAAAAGATTTATTTAAGAAGATTTCTTATATTATTTACATAAAACCAACGACATGTATGACTTGTTGTCGCATGCACATGAAAACTGGCATGGGGCAGAAAACCAGCGCTGAATTAACGAGCCCGCTGACACGACAGCACACGCTGAGTGGTAGCCTTTTTCGTCACCAAACCACATCAATTATAATTTGTAATATCTATATTTTATTGTATAACGCAAATAATTTGTTTTCGTTACGTTCGGAGGAAACGAAATCAACTGGTTTACATTTGTATCATCTCTGTATAGTTCCTTCCGTCAACGACACCAGGTCATCATCGCAAGTGGGACGTCCTACTGACGGATGCCTGCACATATTATTGACCCTGCCCTATTGTTAACCATATGGTAAACGGCCCTATCTCGTGCTTTATAAAATTAGCGAAAATATCCCCTTCTTGCGAAACTGTTGAAAGCTTCGCGAATTTCCGAGTTAACGAGTTTCACTCTTTTGCTTTTTTCCAGCCGGTTCAGACCGTCTGTTTTTTATAATGTAAATTGTGGTAGGTTTTAGGAGTTTGTTATAATAAATCTGAAAGTAGCCAGGTGTTCCGAGAATTTTGAATTCATATTGGAAGCAGGGTAATAGTAATTGAATTTCATGTCATGTGAATTTTGCTTGAGAGCATGGTGGCCAAAACGTACCGACCATCAATGCGTAGGAAAAAACATGCGTGCATTTCTGAAGGTCTCAAATCGGTGAAGGAAAATATCTTAAGAAAACCGGCATATCTTAGAAACTACACGGGACATCTACCACCCGATTTGGACTTCCACCGTGTACTTGACTTGATTCCCGATTCACTCACACTTGCAAGAAGGATTATGTCCCAGCTGTGGAAATAGCTGTCGATCGAGATATCGACTATAATGACGACTATAATATGAAGCATAACCCACTGATAGTATGTCTTAACAAATATAAACCATGTGTACAACACATGGCGCCAAACAGCGCTAATAATAATAATGTGAAATTATAGTCAAAACAACGGTCAAGTCAAATTTTGTCCATAGACAAGGGTGGACGTGATAAAAACAGATCTTCTAACACGTAATTACATAATTGGGCGCCCTTGCCGCCTCGGATAACGACGCCACACGAATATAGTAGACAAAAAAAAATATCATTAGAGAAAGAATAGTGTGGATAAGCTTTTAGTTTTTAACTACAAATTTTATATGTTTAAAGACATACTGCGATGAGACAGTGTACAAATATAAGGTAATTTATTGTTTTTAAGGTACTGTTGAACTGTGCTGTAAGTAGAAAAAAATACCGTCATACATTTAAACATCATATATTCTGAAAAACAAAATACAGATTATCCTGCTGTTGTTTATGAACTGAACTTCAGAACTTATGTTTGGTAGGAATAATTGTTTATACTTTTATTTTTTATTTAATTTAATCAGAACGGCATTCACACCAATTAATACATAATTTATCCAGTAAAAGTTAAAGGAAATATATAAACGAGTGAAAAACGAAGACTGTGAACTCACCACTTGCCACGTTTATGTTAAGTATTAATACCGAACAGCAGTCTATGCCGAATAAGTTAGAAAATTTATTTAATATACTTAACAATTCCTTCAAAATAATTTACCATGCTTAATTTTCTTTTATTAATAATTTCAAACTTCTATTATTTTGACGTCATGTCCCACTTTCTACCAACGGCGCATAAAGTAGACAGAGGGCCAAAACATGCTTAATAAGAATGTAGAAGTGAATTTTCTGTACCGGAATCGTTAACAGCATGTTGCGGTGTATTGTCCGACGATTCCCTTTTAATTTGAAGCCTGAGCAGGATAACAAGCCGACTAATTATAGCCCAGAAAGAACAAACAAGGTATGAATCTGGGTTTGTTGAAAACGCGACTTTTGGTCGCAACGTTGCTGTTAGTTTCTTTGAGATATCAGCGATCAGGTTGAATAGGTATAACGGCCGAAATATGTTTAATTGAACGAGCGAACAAACCGTATGTCGTTCTCTAAATCGCAAAGACATTGAAGTATGTATGTGTGACGAAGACTACACTAAGCACTGTCTAATCATTTTGATAATTAATTTACTTACAGTAAATGGTGAATTTTAAGCTGAATCTTTCGGGTAGGTGTTTGGGAGGAAAAAACAAATTTATTCAATTACTTCTAGACATGTATCATATGAAGGGCTTCCTTTCAACATCATTTTTTTTTCATTCAACACAATTGTTTTAGTGACACTAATAAAATTGTGGAAAACTAGGTTTGTGTTCAATTTTTACTTCTAAGCTTAATTTTTTAAGTTTATCGGATATTTAGTTAGTAGTTTTGATGCCCAAAAATTATAACTAGAAACGCTGAAAATTTTTCATTACATCTGTTTAAATTAATTGAAGAGCCAAGTAGATGGAATTACGACTACTTCATTCAATTAAAAATATTTTTTCACACCGTACATTACATTTTCAGCCTTATTCGCTATGCTTTTGTATATCTTTTTTAGTATATTATATAATAAATAGAAACAACAGTTCTCGTAGTAAATAAAAAAACAGCCGTACGAGTCGCGTCTGATACTCCCACGTTCAAGGATTGTTTAGCCGTTTAGGATTAGCGTTAGCGCCATATGTTGTAAATTATGCTTCGTTTATCTCTGCCATTATGAATCATGATTTTGTATCATCGCAGTGATTGGTTTGAGATTTATGACTTGATTGGATGATTGCTTATACAAAATATTGATTGCACTGTGAAGAATTGCTAGATCGAGCAGGGTTTATTAGCAGACATGTTAAGTTTGATTTTCGTTTGGTGTTCCGGTGCATTTGCCGTGTCAGCGGGGAATTAGGTTTTAACGCTTAATCAATTATTATATTTGACTTCACATTTCACCCCCCGAGTGAAGTGTTGTCAAAATCTGCTTCTGCCCGCGTGTGACAGGAATGGAAACTTTTCAGAAGATATTTATTACAACCAGAAGCTATTAAGACGTAAGACACAATCTTTAATAAGGTCTATATATTTTATGTTCTACACTCAAACATCTTTAGTATACCAATACTCTCGAGCTTCCAACTAGTTACGAATTAATGCACAGGCGCACCACAATGCTGTAATAAACCACGCTCCATCAAAGATTTTGAATTAATTACCCAGTAACCGAGGATCTGAAGTAGTGTAGTAGCCGATTAATATAAAGCCGAAATTCGGTTTCCTGTAAACTGATGAATATTGATATAGAGCCCATAACACACATTCGGTTCGGAGAACAACTTTTGATTATGAGAGAAAACATCATACCAAATGAGAAATAGCCCGAGCTAAATAATATCCTAGAACGATAAGTTTTGACGGAAAGCGCACATTGATTTTGGCCAAAGTTTTAAATTGAGATGATTTTATTTAACACGCATACATATTTACAATGTGAGGTCATCCTGCGTCGCTGCGTCGCTTCTATTCCAACGCCCAGGTTACTAAAATTACTTTGCGCAGCATTACATAAAACCTACTTCATCGCCAATAAACGAGAATGATTCCTCGTTCTCGTACTTGGATGACATATTTTTTCCAGTTATTTTGATTTAAAAACCAAAATACTGTGTCAATTTCAATGAAAAAAAAATGAACAAATTGACAACGTCCTCTTTTTTTGAAGTCGGTTTAAAACAATGTAAATAGTGTGATTTTATATTTGTAAACTTGTATAAATGTGCTAAAATATTAAAAAAATATTTTATGTTAATATTTGCACCTAGATTAACATCAAAAGTAATTAATATATCTGCAGCAAGTTATATACGCGAAACCTTTGGTTATAAACCTTGCAGTATGTATAATTTATAGCTGAAGGAAGCCGAAATCTAAACCGAAACTTGGGTTCCAACTAGAACTCTCCTATTGGCCACGGATGACTACAAAATTCATCCTTGTGCTATGCATATTAATGAATCTGCACGTTATTAGAAGGATGTATTACTGATACTGCACCAAAGTGTATCAAGTCCTTTGAATGATAGCTTGTGACTTAAGAAATGTATGCATCTGAAATTTGCCATATACCAAACAATAACTAATTTGATGAAGTCATCAAATTAGTTATTGTCTGGTATATTATATCATATGTTTACTGCGTGTAAGTACATGCAGTAACATATAAACGAACCACAGCGTAGCGTGGGTCTTAATAATCAACAAATATACATTGATTTCGGTTTCTGATAAAATGTTTCATTAATCTACACACTGTTACAAATTTGGGTGTCACGATTAAGCCCTGCAGCACACGTCGAATATTTGATTCGCATCTCCAATGGCATCCCCGATCGGATGAGCACTGCACACGCTTAATTCGATCGATCGACACATCGCCGTGTTTCTAACCTGACAATATGGTTTTTATCCGAACTGGCAGAATTGGAACAGATCCTTCGATAACCGCATGGGAAAGCGCATGGACGAATCTTACGTGTGCTGTTAGGCTCAGAGTCCGATCTTATTGTGTTGTCAGATTGTTAGAATCTGAAGTGAAGCTACTAACCCATTTACTACATAAATATGAACAATGTTTTTGTGAGAAAATTGACAAAAGTTCACTAACAAGAAACAAAGTTGGGTCAAAACAAAATTAGTCATTGCGCTACTTCTAATTTCCAAGAAATATTTTAAACCAGATATTCGTTACGAACCATTTAAATAATGGCCAATTTTATCTTGTCAAGGAATATCTGCCCTGATTTTAAATGGACCGGGCTTATTTAAGTAACGAAATTTTCATGAACATTAATTAGCCTATTAAAGTTTAGATGTCTGTAGACGACTGCCAAAATGTTTGAATTATCTTTTCAAGTCACATTTTACTATGCCAAGTAAATAAAGGATTTTAATATAAATAATAGGAATCTTCAGAAATTGTTTATAGAGACATGATTTGTAATTAAATTGAAAGAAACTGATGAATATTATACCTCTACATTATGTATGAAATTTTACGGAATGAGATTATCAGCCCACCTACTAATTGGTAATCTCTGCCCATAAAAATATATGTCAGTAGTAGGGATTGGAATCAATCCCTACTACTTATGTCTGTGACCTGGACTGACTTTAATAATTTAATATTCTGAAACAATAACATATTGAAAACTGGCTAAAGTAAAGAAATAAATAACAACCAAAAGTGGACACTGCCTATTGAATAGATTTTAGAGATATCATTGAATCTAACATAAATCCCAAATATTCTTAGAACTGAAGTAACAATTATGATAATTATCACGCCGTCAAAATTTTCTGTCTTCAACATAACCATAACTAATAATTAAGATCGTAAAAAAGGTTATCTCTAAATACCAGTAAAGTTCAAATAGAATTATTGAAGCTCTTGATTTCAAATCTACATTTGCCTATTAATACTGTTTGATTAGAAATTTTGTACTCTATCATCAATAAATTAAAGTTGTATTTTCTTTGCCACTTCTGCGTAACAACGATACTTGCATATCAGTTACTGTATACCGTCTTATAAGATAAACTATCTAATTCTCACAAGACCATCAGTATCAAAACGAAGAAGCGTTAACGGGTTTCCCAAATTCAAATTAATTATAATTATAAACAATTACTGGCTGATTTAATGAATGAACAGAATAAAGTTGAAATGATAGACAAAGATAAAGAATGTGTATATGAAGGTGTGAGACAAGGAGGCGATGTGGAGAACGCCTTCGTTTCTTTGAATTCATGATTCGGTGAGAGATAAAAATCGTCGGTCTTATTCGTCAGAGCTCTTTTAATTACTGAGGGGTTATACATGTGAACTGACGGCCGCCATTGTGTGAAATAAATACGTATACAGAAATGAGACGTGGATATTGTGAAGGACATGGTCTTAAAAAGACTGATATTTGAAGTGTTCTATATAATACTGTTTTTGGAGATAGTACTTCAAAATAATGACATTACGTTGCCAAAATAAGTACATTTGCAATACGTAAGAGATTTTTTGCATATGATAATAATAGCATAATTATTTGTACCATCAATCAGTGGTTATTTTGCATTGCTTTATTCTGATTCAAATGCTGGAGAAATTACAGCCATATGATTTATTTCATCTATAAATCTTTGAGAAACCGACGCAGCGCCTTACATCTGGGGTCTTGCCTTTTTACCTTTACAGCTCAATTGGTTTTACTTTCCACGCTGCAGATTGTCGGTTTAATTTTCCACAAGGACAAACATTTTGTCATGAACATACATCATGTTGGTTCTTTGTCTGGGTATTAACTTATATAAACAATGTTTTTACAAAATGTCTGTAAAAGTTGTATCAGTTATCTGGTTGCTACAGACATGTTTTGCTGAGTAGGATACACACAGATACACTTTATACCAAGTATGGACTCTCGAAGCTTCTCTTTGATACAAATGGCAAGTCTGAATCACGAATGCAAATCCTTTGACTGAGACGATATTAAACTGTTACTAAATACACTCCACAGAAGATTCAAGCTCTATCATTAGAATGCCTTATCGGAAGATGGCGAATAATCTGCAATTTTGAAATTCAACAATCTAAGTGCCCGTTATAATTTACATAAATTAAATAAAGGTTAACACCGTATAATTGGAATTTCTGATTCGTATTATTTAGGGTCCAGAACAAGCGAACGAATCTACGCGAGCCTTTCATTAAACTTTTCATATTCAAGCCTTCGTTTAAAGAGTTGGTTCAAATCGATGAATCCAACGAATTAAAAAGTATTAGGTATATAACCAGAAATATTGCATGAAACCACTTAAAAGTTTCGGTCAATTTTGTTAACTGTTTTGATTATGTACGTAAAAAAGTCTACCAAATCAATTTATTTTTTGAATATTTTTTGTTACTTATATTTATGACGTAAAGTTATTATAAATATGATTAACAAAATATGAAGATAATATTTAACGATACAATATAGCAAAATGAGTTGTATATAGACCGTTCTGCAATGTATAGATAGCTCAAATGACCCAATTCACTACCAGATGCTACCAGGTTGATATTAAATACTGTAAAAATAAAAGACTTTGTCAATTCTATGTTATCAGTTATCTACGAAGGACATACGCTCGACATTTGTTAGTGTCCAATATTTCCGTTTTTTGAGGCAAAGCCCCAGAATAAAATTAGTTAATGTTTAGGATAGGACTACCGTGGACGTTTCGAACGCACTTCGCTCTCATTCATTCGGTTAGCTTAGTCCGGTTATAGAGCAAACAGAATGATTAGTGATGCTAATTGAGGTTAGTGAATTATAAAATATCGGCTACTTTTTCTTTGAAATTATACGTTTACGTTTATTTTTTTTTGTTTTTACTGCGAAGAAATTTACTATCAGTTTAATTTGCCTTTTTTTCAAACTAATCAAGCAAAATGAATAATTTAATCATTTCTATGATTAGACACATCTTATTTATGCAGTTATAACGTTTTACTAACTTTGATGATGAACTAATATGAACATATTACTCTTCTCAACTAGTGAAAAGATTAAATATAAAGCCTAGGGAGTTAAATTTATTAAAAACAGTTATTATCCTTTCGACTTACAAAGTAATTTCTCATGTGAATAATCCTAGGCAAATATTTATAGCCCCATATAAAGCAGGTGCATAAACTCTTTCAAATGGAACCATTTTAAACATCTACAGATTCTTAGCTATTGAAGTAAATCACAATGCAGAGGATATGTGACAGGCCAGAGTACCAACGCACAAATGTTTTTGAGTATTCACGAACAATGACATATGAACTACCTATAACATTTGAAACGTATCTATCTTATACTAGAATAAGGTGCAAAATTCAATGGGAAATCTTTATACCAAAGGTAAAGTACGATGGTTTCGAATGACATGTTCAAAAATGTCACCGCGATAGAGTTTTTGACAATACACTGTAATTGGTGGGTTGGGTACCTGGTCGTTGGTATTGTCATTTTACAATAAAATCGGTTTAAAAAGGAGCATACGGTACAAGAATATCTAAGTAATTTGCTCATTGAATCTTTTGTAATGAAAACCGGGAGCTTTAATAGTATTGATTGCGTATTAATTGATGCTGCCCGCTAGACATACATGCCCCGAATCACATAGCACTGAATAAACATTATTATTTCCTAATGTCTTTTATAGACACCCTAAGTACAAAAAAATAACTTTAATTAAATTACTGAGACTGAAATTTGGTTTTCGAAAACTTATTTATTTTTAAACGCCCATGGAAAGTGTGTCATTATAATAAAGTCTTTGATTGACGATAAGGCGTTTGTAGACGGCGACGGGGTTGGACGAAAAATCAGTTGCCCAATTCAGGCGATGCTTGGCGCTACCGTTGGCTAAATATAAATGGCCTGTTAGCATTAGTTGATATATATATTGGTGGATATCTCACACAGCGCCATCTACCCTAACAGTAAGCGTACCTAGCTTGTATCATGGGAACCAGGCTACTGATATAATATTTATACGTAAATATTATATCAGTAGCAGTAAATATTTATTTAGTAAAACCATAATATTTACATATAATACATATTAACACCCAGACACAGAAAAAACGTCTATGATATAGTCTATAGATCAAAAATGATTGTCCAGAGTGGGGATCGGACCCACGATCTACAGCGCAGAATTCAGAGTTACTACCAACTGAGCTGCGAGGCCAGTCAAAAGTTGATATGTAGTCAAACGCAACTTTTTCTCAAGGTATTCGACGCATGATGTCGGGAAACATTGACAAACCTCATTCGAAAAGAAAAAGCAGGCCAGCGGTAGGACATGGAATAATTTTGAAATATGATTTGATACCAACCTGCGATCCATTCAGCAATACATGAAAAGAAGAAAACATTGTTAGTTATGTTACGATAAAAAAACCACGATAACTGAAATTACTGTGCATTAAAATTAATACATTATATATGAATAAAACAGATCACTGCCCCAAAATTGATAATATTTTCTAGAAAATTCACTATACAGGAACTTTGTACTTGGAGTTTTAGAATATTTAATACCCCACAAAGAGGGCAACATGGACTTCTGCAACTACCGCTTGAGCTTTAAGTTACGTTGAAATTCAGAGACCACAACATCTGGCAAGTAGGTACTACACTCTACCACTAGATTCTCGTAGATTGCATACCTACTTTCCTCAAATATTCCTCGGTCAATTTCGTTTCAACCTTAGCTCCATACACAAAGATTTCATTTTCGCGCGTAGTGCATTGTCAAATTAACGTAGAAGATATGACCTTTTGGTTAGAACAAAAGGTTCAATCTGTTGTCTCGTCTGCTTTAGTACTATGGAGCTATTTGGTGCAGATGCGGATTGCGGAATGAGACAAACTCAATTTCCTTAGGAACAATTCGTGAAAAATACGAGAAACTTCAATAAAAGTATGTTAAATAAAGAAGAATTCAGTCAAAACATGTTCAATCGATCATTTTTGAAAAATTGTTGGACTAGTCCATTATTTCAATAAACTTGAAAAATAGAGCTGAAGTATTATTATGCAACTGTATTGTTTATGATAAATACATAACGAACATTTTGCTCTCATTTCTAGCGAAGTTCATGGACTCATCATGTTTCAAGAAATTTATTCACAGGATTAATTTAAGATGTAAATACTAAGATTTGTATTACAATAATAGGGAATCATTTAGTATTACGCCGCAATGAATAGGTGAAATAACATGATTTTGCTAGAACTAGCTATGTTTGTATAAGAAATGATTTACTTCCATTGATGTTATTAGGTTAAAATTACAATTTTTTATTATTTTAATAACATACTAGCTTGCGCTTCAGTGTCTGGTGGTTCCTCCTTATTCAGCACCGCAGATTTTTTTCAAAAGAAATGAATTATATTCATAGAAATTGTTATTATAGTTATATATAACTGTTAATGATTGCTAACTATTCAATCGATAACCTTGTATTCGATATGTCTATCACATCACAGATATCATTTAATTCAAGTTCATATATCACCGATGAAAAATCACTAACACACTGGAATCAAAACAATAGAAACTCACCTATCAATTTAAAAGATGATATCTCTACCGGAGGCTTCTAACGATAAATCAAACATACCATATGATTGTTCTAATTCGTTATTGTCTCAAGTCGATAACGGATTGTATTTACACAAGAACGGTAGGCGTGGGTAGCAGCATAGCATTCTACATACTCGTGTTTTTGTTTTATCCAGCCAGCTTTACACGTTCCATGTCGCAAAGAATGATGTATTTACTTTACTTATATACAGGGTTACAGGAAAAGTCGTGCTAGATCCGTTAAGGGCGTGGAGTACCCATCATTTCTGACTTATTTCACTATGAAACACCCTACCCTAAACTTAACCCTTTTCGAGATATTCGACTTTTAATTTTTTATTGAATAATGCCGATTTTTAGGCTACGAAATTTATTTTTGTTTATTTTGTGTATCTTATTATTATTATTATTGCATTTTTACATGTGTAATAAGATGCTTTAGGACATCAATCATTAAAATAGTGCATAAGTTAATTGAATAGACCGTAGTAGACAAGTGAAAGTAAAAAAATAAAAAATATATTAGCAAGCTTATTTTTCTCTAAGGGATATCTAAAAAAAATATTATGACACTTGTTCGGCAGATATTTTTTAAAATATCTACGTTTCATCAGCTATCTAACGAGGTCTAACAATCTAGGGTTTGTATTACATTTCGTGGAAAAAAGTAGTTGGGACGCTCCAGGTAGCAGTTCTAACGGTAGCTCGTAACGAATACATAACTCGCTACCCCGGTCGTCGAGTGCCGGATGTGGCCTGTTTTGACAGAGTTTATCGAAGACTTAAAGAAACTGGCTCTGTTTTGAGACGAAATACAGACATGGGAAGACCACGAATTGACGACGAAGAACAGGACAATGAGATAGTGCAACGCTTTCGAGCGGATCCGACTACTTCCACTAATATTGTTGCCCGTGATCTGGGACTTTCGCAATGGAGAGTGTGGTTTACAGTGCATACTGCTGGCCTATACCCGTACCATTACACGCCGGTACACGTTATTGAAGAAGGAGACCCCGCGAGAAGATTGGACTTTTGCAGATTTATGCTAAATGCTGACGTAGAAGACCCAGATTTTCTAAGAAATATCTTGTGGACGGATGAGTCCAAATTTGATAAAGATGGCATAACCAACTATCACAACGTCCATTACTGGGCCCCAAAAGAACTAAGGAATCCCAATAAGAAAAGAGTGAAAGGGTCCCAACGAAGATTCAGCGTGAATGTGTGGATGGGCATTATCTCTAATCATTTGATTGGACCTTACTTTCTCCCGGATAATCTAAATGGGGAAAGCTACGAAAATTTCCTGAGAGCAGACTTGAGTGATTTGCTGGATGATCTGCCACTCAACCTGATCAGGGACATGTGGTTCCAATACGATGGCTGCCCTGCCCATTTCAGGAGAAGTGTCAGAGACTGGCTGGACACAAATTATCCAAACAAATGGATAGGACGAGGTGGGCCGTTGCCATGGCCAGCAAGAAGTCCGGACCTAACTCCCATGGATTTTCATGTATGGGGGTGCATGAAAAGTCTTGTGTACAGCGAGCCGAATCCAGTTTTGTCTGTGGAAGACTTAAGAGAAAGGATTGTGGATGCAGCAAATAAAATGAGGACCACGTTGACCACTGGAGTAGTGAAGACTGGTCTCCGTAGAAGGATGCGACAATGTTTCAGAAATAGAGGCGGCCATGTTGAACATGAACTGTAGAATAAGAAAAAGTTGTGTGAAAACCTTTAATAAATGACATTTCATGCATACCTAATGTTTTATTTTACTTTTTAGGGCTAAGTATAAATTTTCTTCTCCACTGTCGCCTATGAAACTAATTTTTTTCCAATGCATTTGAATAAAACCCTAGATTATTATACCTCGTTAGATAGCTGATGAAACGTAGATATTTTAAAAAATATCTGCCGAACAAGTGTCATAATATTTTTTTTAGATATCCCTTAGAGAAAAATAAGCTTGCTAATATATTTTTTATTTTTTTACTTTCACTTGTCTACTACGGTCTATTCAATTAACTTATGCACTATTTTAATGATTGATGTCCTAAAGCATCTTATTACACATGTAAAAATGCAATAATAATAATAATAAGATACACAAAATAAACAAAAATAAATTTCGTAGCCTAAAAATCGGCATTATTCAATAAAAAATTAAAAGTCGAATATCTCGAAAAGGGTTAAGTTTAGGGTAGGGTGTTTCATAGTGAAATAAGTCAGAAATGATGGGTACTCCACGCCCTTAACGGATCTAGCACGACTTTTCCTGTAACCCTGTATATATGTTCGACAAAAATTGTAGGTAGGAAATTTAGATTAGATATTATATATATTATTTATATTATATATTTAGATAGATTAGACCTTATCGATATTATTCATAAATCTATACTAATATTATAACGAGGAAAGTTTTTTGTTTGTTTATTGGTACTGACTGAATAGGCTCCGAAACTATTGGACCTTGATAGGTACACAGCAGTTACTTTTTATCCCGATATTCCCACAGAATTGAAGCATACACGTTTGTAACCGCGGGGCGCAGCTAGTTATTAATAAATTTATTTCAAATTTGTGATAAGTTATTTATCTCACTGAATTAATTGAAATGCTACTAACTGACATTAATTTCAGGTTTCATTCTCTGATTCTCAATAATAATATTTTTTTGAAACATATATCGTTAACTCCGAATTGTTATCGCATAATCTTTAACGATAAATATCGTAAAAACGGTAGCAATTTGTACATCCAAGTCTACCTGACAGACACACTACGGCTCCAAGATACTTCACTCAACCCAAAGACACTCGGCTCCTAGTCCTAAACAAATATGTTACCGGTGAAGTAATTGCTTACTCTGTTTACACTATTTTATTGTGTAGTAGGTAGTTCAAATAGTATTATCTTTGAATGCATCAGTTGTCTTACAGCTGCGATCTATTCGAACCCAATTTTGAGAGTTAATTTGGCGTTCATATTGGTTTTATTATGTTTGATCAGGACTGCAAATAAATATAAAAACTTATTGACTTATTTAAAAATAACGTGTACTAGTTTAGTTTGATGGCTGTTTAATTTTGCAAACAAAGAAATTGATGTAACAAAGGAAATTTAATGTGCACACCAGACGTTGAAATTTAAAGAGTTCGATCTTGTTGATGCAAGGTATCTAGGGAAACATAAAACATACAATGTTGAGATTGATACGTCGATGGCAAGATAGTTGCAGATAACAATATATCTGTAACAACACGTAGACAAAGAACGCCCCAGACTAAATTATGTTCCAGTTACCGATATTTATAGCTTCTTGACTTCGGACACCATAAAACAGATTTTTACCCGCCCAATAGCACATCCCACTGGCAAACTACTTAGTTGCCGCACAAAAAAATGGCAGTGAGTAAACCGATATGAATGGACCAGCGGCATCCTTAAGTTACAGCACTACAATGAGGCTACCGTGAAATCTGAGACAAGGAAACAGGCGACAGTCAACAGCCTGAGACAGTTAAAAAAAACACTTTTTATCGAGCGACAGGGAAATTCAATATGCCATTGCAACGCGGATTAAATTTGCACAATCTAAAGCCGCAATCGGCAGATGTTGCTGGAATATCTACCCATTTATGTGATGAGTTTCTCGGAAGGATGTTTGAACTTCGTCAATTTCGCTAAAACAATTAGGATAAAGTTCTTATACAATCATAGCAGATGAAAGTTCAGAATTATTCACGTCGAAGTTAAATACATCGGGAATGAGAAGATCTAAAACTGCATGATTGGTCATTTTGAAAACCTCGCCTGAATTTACAGTTTGATTGATAATAATGTCGACTGAATCGGTTGTCGTTACAAATATGTTCACTTTGTAATTGAGATCTGTAACAATAACAAAATAATAAAGAGAAAAATCGCACCATAAAATTTCCATTACTGAATGCAATATGCGTACGTTGATGTGCCGTGTTTATATTACACTGGATGGCTTGTTTTATGATGGCTGTTACATTACTTTTCAATAAATCTCGTTTTCCAAAGACAAAATAAAAAGATTTTTTATTTGTTCCTAATATGGTAAAATAAGGTGTTACAACTTTTAGTCTGTATGTCTCATACGAATTGTTTTTGATGATCGAACTTTAATGTAATTGCTTATTCTACCTACAGCAGTTTATTGTGTAATAGTTCAGATATAATTGTATTTAAATTAATCCATTGTCTTACAAACACCATCTATTCTAACCAAATATTGAGAATTGATTTTGCAATGAAACTGATTTTATTGATTACTCAGAACTGTAACCACTAACTAAGACCATGATAATTAAAAAAAATGACAAAGTTCATACTAAAAATAAATCTTTAGAATGCCAGTTACAACAATGACTAACAATAAACATAGGTTTTTTTATATCAAATTAAATTAAATTAAACACCTTATACAGTCACATTTTAAACAGTTCAAAACACTTTTGTGACGGAAAAAACGAGTTAGAATTTACCATACATATGAAATAATAAAGTTAACAGTGATCGATACTTTCATTTAGGAATTATAACTATTACAATATTGAATTCAAAATTTACTGTTTAAGCATTGCCTCTAAAAATTTCTTTTGGAACTTTATCAAAGTACTAAAAAGCTACATTAAAACGAAAGTTCATTCCTTAAACAATAATCTAAGTTATGAACATAGCCTTGGCTCAATTGGTCTAGTAATTCGAGATTGTCCCCTATCTACTTAAGGGGAAAACATTGGGAGTAAATAAAGTGAGGTACGAGCACAGCAAACAATCAACCAGTCTTTGCAGACATGTAATCGGATACAAAATGGTCCTTGGCAACAGCTTGTACAAACTCATTAGAAAGGAATCTCTCCCAGTAAAGTCTACGCGCCAACATTTTCTTGCATCTCGGAAGCACTATAGCTAAGAGTGACCAGAGTGAGAAGAGTATGGCTCAGAGCTGTTGGCAATTCGGTTTTACGGAGTAAATTGAGTTTTTTATATGAATAAATTACGGCATGAGTAGAATGTTATGTGGTAAACTTTACACCAATAAAAGCAATATACATGTCCTGAAATTCTTAGGTATGACCAGACCGAATTTGCATCGTATTGCGCCTTTTACTTTGAGACGTGAATGTAGAATTTCCGAATGTATCACGTGATTTTAAGCGGAAACCGCACCTTTCAACTCCGCCACTGCTTAGCAGCACAAATAGGTAAATTGGCGGTGCTTCCCGAGAAGAACTTTTGCACAAGTTCTACTGCCTGCAGTGTAGTTATTTATTGGCAAAGAGACACAAAGTGGTCGCCTCTATAGTTTTATTGTTTCAGTAGCACTCAAGACTGCTGCGACCGAACACACAGTAGTCTAAAGGAAATTACACCGCATTACAACATTTCTCCCAGAGGAGACAAAACGGAGAAAAATCGGGACTTTCTTTAGTTTAGTCATTCAAATACAAGATAATATATACATGCTAGTCTCGTGAATTTTGTATGAGCTTCGTAGAAGTGACAGGCTTTGGTTGCTTGGTTTTATTGAAAAGCTCCTTTTATTGCTCAATTTTGATATGTAAATGTGAGAACCAACGGAAACTTCCGCGTGTTTCAACAAAACATGGAAAGTTCTAAGAGATGTTTATCAGACTTATTTAAAAAACTAAGTTGTATTGCTAATATTTTCTTTTTTTTTTTTGCGATAGGCAAGCATTTGACCACAATCTCACCTGATGTTAAGTGACGATGTGGTCTACGATGGAACATGCTTGCCTAGAAGGAACCTATTCACTCTCCTCTTGAAGACTTCCATATTATAGGTAAATATTATATTAATATTAATAAAAAAATAATTTAATTAAATTATTAATATATCCATATTATATTAATCGTCATTAATATGCACGATAAAACTGTTATACTTATAGGTGAATAAGCACCAAATATAAATGGTATTACAGTATTTTAGAGCTAGCTTTCTTACTTAAAAAAAAACTGACACAATTTTGGATGTTTGCAGTCTCTTAAATTATTCCACCAAGATCACGATTTAATAAAAAACGGTTTTCTAATTTGTATCATTATTTCTGATCCATAATCCGTCTGACAGCCACTGTCAGATATTTTCGTTCTTTTTTACCTACTTACCATTTCCAACAGAAATCGAGATGAATAAAACTGTCAGACGTCTACCATATTATATTTACTCCAGAAAGCTTTTTACTACAAACTACAGCAATATTGAGTGTCCTTTGTCTCGGTAAGAGCAATTTTTATCCAGTTGAAACATTTTCAAAAGTGGGTGAATGATTCAGCAGAACGAAAGTTTCTGAGTTGTTTATCGTATCTATCTTCGGTCGCTGAATATGCAATTTTATGGTTATTCGTCTGAATGGTTCGATTTGCGGCGTAATCTGTGATGATTGATGGCCGAGGTGACTTTTGCGATGCGCAGTGACTCGTCAAAGAGTGCCAATTTGCAAAGGGAAGATATTTGTCAGACCGATATTGAGTTGAAGGTTTTCTTATGAAATAAATTAAACTCTTTGGATAATGAACATACATATAGGCATACAGGAGTTTTCAATGGTATTTGAACACGTGGACCTTATTATTATATTTCACATTTCTCACGAACTTTTTTGTAACCAACTAAAAAGGTTACCCTTTTGATCAAAATATTCAGTAGACTTTGGTGACACATCGAAGATCTTATCCAAGCTAAACCTCCGCACAATGCCCGTTAATAATGGGCTCACAAAAAATGATCGATATCAAAAAGCTGCAGTAAATGGGGACAAAAATACACACAATGCAGACGTACAGGGACCACCGGTGACAAAAACTAAAGTTGTTTTCGTGCGCGTACCAAAGGGTTCAGACCTATAGATCTTTTAGATTGAATGGATTCGGTAAAAAAAACTGACGTAACAGAAAACTCATTTATTTAAAATGTTTAATAACAGAGCGGCTCGTAAAACTAGGTGTATTTTTCTTTGGCGTTGTCAATCTGATCTTTAGATGTGATATCGTCCTCGCCTCTCGGGCACTCTCGTTAATGGGGTACCTATGAGGCCGGACCCGCATTTATGTATACGGATTCTATACCGACCCTACGTGACAAACTTCGTCCCTCCCTACATCAAATATCTGAAGGAGCAATTGAAATCGGAGATGTTAAAGAGAATTAGATCGGGGCCTTTTTCAAGAGCCGGTTTTGTTTCGTGCGCGTTTCAAAGCGGGACTTCTTTTGAATCCCAATCAACCATCGAAGTGGAAGGGGGGAGGGGGGAGCGTTTATTAGGATTCCCTATGGCCTGCCAATCGGTCGATGCGACATCGTAATCTAATAGCTTATTAATGAAGGGGATGTTTTTATCGACCCTATTTTCTAGTTAAACTTTTGAAATAATGGATTGCATCTCGCTCGTTTTATTTATTGCTGGTTCATAGCGGTATTGCCGTCTTATTCCCGCGGCATCGTATACTGAGTAGTTTGTGGGCTATAGCTCCTCCCACTAAATTTATAATACAATAAATGAGAGCCACGGAACGGAACCGGCCGCGATGATAAACGTAATGTGAGGTAATTGAGTAAAAACAAATGGCAAAAAACCCGTCAGCATGAGAGATATATGCTTCGTTCAGCGGACCTTTATGATCCGAGCCGCAACTAATACGAGTGGTAGATTCACGCAATGGATTATGTGAGCGAGAGAATAAGTTAAAACTACGCTCGCCACAACATTCCCATTAAACTAAGCTTGATAACACTCAGCAAGATACCTGTGCTTGTGAATATAATGAAATTTTTCATTCACGGGTATAGTTGATTTTAATATACGGAAGTTTAAGAAATTTGTTAGAGAAATTGGATATAATTTTGCTACACTTGTGTTTTTATTATTATAATATAATAATAATAATATAATATTGGTGTACATTTCACACAGCTCCATCTAGCCTCAAAGTAAGCTAAGCATAGCTTGTATCATGGGAACCAGGCATTAGATAAAAAACAAAAAATCTTTTTTTTGCAAATACATACTACATATAACACAAATTAATACCCAGACACAGAACAAACATCTATACTCGTCACACAAATGTTTTTCCTGGGTGGGAATCGAAGCCACGACCTACAGCCTACAGCGCAGAAGGCAACGTTACTACCAACTAAGTTATGAGGCCAGTCAAAAGTGGTATATACGTAGATATACATGGTGCTGTACAATTGTAATTACGGTTTGTCCTGAAAGCACAGCACAGCGGGTACGGCGGGAAAGCGGCGGGGGGCGGGAAGTGGACGTTATACGGCGTGTTAAAATGTACGGAACTGTATTGATAAATATTCCACGTGGGGAAAATTCGCATGTGATTGGGATAGTAATAAACATGGAAGTGGAGAGATAAGAGATGAGGCACGCCAAAGAAACGTATTCTGGTTGTGTAAGAATCAATATGGTTAGGAAAGGAATACTGAGATTAACACAGATAGAAGAGAATGAAAGAGGGAGACGTGGTTTGCCAATCTCACTTGTAGAATGAGGGCAGAAATATGATTATACGGCAACGTCCCACCGTGCATTATGGTTAATTTGCAGCGGGCTGTTATAATTTCACTACTCTCATTCAACTCTTTAAAACTATCAGTGGAATAAATCGCACTCGTCCAAATGTAATTTCATTAGGTGTTAGTTACGCTACGGGTCGCGTTAATAGAAGGAAATGATTCGTTAGTTTCTCTAGCACCGTGTAATCGTGATCTGATTTCGTTGTTTTCAACGCAACCCATTTTAGTTTTTAATATACCGAAGTAGAACGACCGCCCTTTAGTTTTAACCCATTCTTCAATTAATCCAGAATGATGTTGAATCGCTTTTGTCTCTCCGTTCCAACAAAAAAGACAGGAAAATATAACATTTTAAAACTTCCATCAAAAATGTGTCCAGTGGTTGGATTTGGTATGGTTTTGTATGAGCAAGTAAAATATATTCATATTATTCATATTCATATTTATTCACACAACTAAAAATTACCGTTATGAATTTCCTAATTATCATCACACACTTTGAGACGCAGAACTCGAATTAATCAAAAATCAAAATATGGTTATTTGAAATATACAAATATATTTCAAATAACCATATTTTGATTTTTGATTAATTCGAGTTCTGCGTCTCAAAGCTTAGCAACATAACCCATGACTTTATTACTAAATCGGAAGAGCAGTAGAATTCTCGCCAAGTTCGTCCGGGGAAGTACTGCCACCATGCCCATTTCTACTGCCAAGCAGTAACGCGTTCGCGTTACTGTGTTCCGGTTTGAAAGGTGTATTTGCCGGTGAAATTACAGGCACAAGAGACATTCCACCTACACGTCTCAGAGTTACGGAGTTACGGGCGCATACGATGCGACTTGGGTCTTGTCGTACCTAGTAAGGGAGGACCCAAGTCGCATCGGTTGTTATGGGCAGAGGTTTCCACTTAACACCAGGTGGGCCGTCGGCTCGTTCCGTAACTGTTTCAAATAAAAAAAATTAAAAAAAAGATTATCTTTTCTTGTTTTTGGTATTCACACAGTAAGCACAGTATTGTGAGCCCTATTACCAAGATATAAACATCAAATTCAAACGGAATATAAACCTTAGTGAAAAACCTAATTGTACCGACATTATATTCTGTAAAATACAGCTTTCTGCTGAGCTGAGGAATCTAATCCTCCACGTCATTTCCAAGGATAACGTTGTTATATCATGCATGCAAAGTGGTTGGTAAAGAACCGGTTCAAACAATACATTATTACCGTTTAGAATACACTATTTAACGATTTTCCTTCGCGTCAAGTAATCCATAATGGACTTGTCATGTTATGGTAATGAACTGCTGAAGATAGCATCATACTTCATTTTATATTTTACAAGCTTAGCTGGTGCTTGCATAAGAGGTTTTTCAGTTGTTATTTCCACTTTCTGTGATACACCAAAGTAAGAAGTTAAGTTTTTGCTTATAAAATTTTGTTCATAACATACATATTTCACAGGAAATTGGATTAATAATACAAGAGATACAAAGGTAATAAGTCAGTATGTAATTATTTTCTACAAAATTATTTGTTAATATTATACTATACGAATAGCATTAAATAAAAAAAGGTAACAACCGCAAGACACACAGTTAAAAGTGTACCGCTGTAGAATCACACTCGCTACTTTGCCACACTACCGAAGTTATCGAATTGAAAGCAAAATCTAATTCTACTGGTCATCTCATTCATAGTAATAAGTACTTGATATATATATATATATATATATATTTGGAATGACAGCTGAGTTCTGCCTCTATTTCCTTTTATTAAGACAACTTTATGATGTTATGTCTTTAAATTTCAATTTAATAAGATGTTGAATTTGTATTATAATATTTTATTTATTTATTTTTGATTGCTTGTATAACTGAAATTTAAACAACAAAATGTATACGCATAACTTACGTCAAGTTACCGTAATAATAAGAGATTAATTTCTATTTGTTTTATTTGAGTTTAAAGACGGAAAAATAGTTGATATCTAGCCATTCAAGCAACACATCTTCCTCTTAGAGGACGATAAACCCAAATCGCATAGCATTGGGTTACCCTGATACATGAAGGTGGAACTTCTCATGTGTCTGTAATTTCACCGGCATCTACTTGCGAACTTGGACAACACGTCAGAATCACTATTGGTTGCCTGCTTGGCGATAGAAAAAGAAATTCCCCGAAAAACCCTGCACGGACTGTTTGTACTATGGTGACTTAGGTTCGAAAATAAAATTCGAGTTCGTTCCCACAAAACAAACTTACTACGTCTGTGACATCATTGAAAACAAAAGTATCAATCTTATCAGGCCATGAACGAGAGTGATATAGTAACACATAATTTAACTCGTAAAGGCAATAAAACTGACCTATTTATTAGCCAAAGTTCATCCTGATAACTTTGTTATTTTGAAGTTCATTAACACTATTGAAGAGATAAAGACATTTTCGTCCCTTAGTAGAGTATTTTATTATGAACAATTAATAATTTTTTAAAGAGTTAAGAATGATAATAGCGCTGCTAGGCTCTTATCAGTATAAGACCAGCTAAAATTTTCATTTTATCTAGCAAACCCATAAATGAAAGCTCCATAATAAATTGGAAGCCTTGTCTGCAAAAAGAAGCCCGGATTCTATTCTCGGCTGAGACAAGCATCGTTTATTTTATGTACAATTTGGTTACGGGTTTCGGATGTTTGTATTTTTTAATTGTGTGTCAATGCGCCCTGTGACACAGTATATCTCAGTGTAGGGATAAATAAGCGTCATGTATGATTAATCCCTTTTCTATGTTACATACAATTAAATCTTTCTCGAGTTTTACGATATTGTAATGTTAATAAGAAATACATAAAATGAACTTAACAATGAAACTGAGAACTTACGAATTCCATTCAGGGAGACGAAGGTAATATGTTCTATTTGTAACAAAACACGAACAAACAGAATCGTACCTGTTTCAATGATCTAAGTGCTCACGAGTTTGACAAATGCATAACCATTGTTGAATTACTAAGGGAGAGGAACAAAGACTCACGTAATATGGAAATAGGTCGCGTCCCGTCTTAAGTAACCACAATTGTAGATACTCAGATGCTGAATGCTGTTCGAGATAAGGGAGGTAGTATTTTGGGGTATAAACGGTAAAATGTAAAATACCACTTAATATTTAGGGACTAGGTCGCGCCAGGCAATGGTGACATTGAGAAATGTATCTCAAATGACTGACGGATCGCACTGTTGGGTACTTGACGGCAGAATCTTGTGAGTGATCCCTACCTACCAGCCTGTACTACCCTACCACCATGTAATGTGTAATAAAATAGTACACGTTACTTATATATATAGACTGGAAGACAAAATAAAATGATAATATATTGTTAAGTAACTGACAATCGTTATGGAGATTAGCCGGAACAAACAGACAGACGGACAAAAAAATAGTAAAAAAAGACGTGTGGCACTCGGAGATTGCCGCGGTAAAGCTATTGCGCGTGATATTTCAAAAAGTCATTAAATGTTCTGGTATTCATCGATAGATGGAAAAACTAAAAAGTATCACCGCTGTGCCGGTCGGAGTGGGGGTGTTAGGTTTTTTTCGTTACGGAATTTCTGGATTTGATCTCCACGCTCAAGGCCCGCGATAGAAGCTATGCATGTATGTTGTTGTTTTGGTATATGTACCGTGTATACATCCATCCATATGCACTTAGTAAAAAGCGGTTATTTTAATATTACAAACAGACACTCCAATTTCATTTATTTGTATAGATTTATAGAATGATAGTAAAATACAATATTTAATGGCTCCTACTTTTTTACATACCAATATATACCACTGCATTGTTCTAATGGCCAAGACTTGATGTTTTTAAACGTAGGAAGTAGTAGATCTGAATAAATGAAAATGTTTGTGTATTTAAAATGGAGAAACATTTTTTCTTTACTGTTCATGTTCTTGACATGAGATCGGATATCAGCATATGTTATATATCTTTGAGTATGAAATGGCACAATTGAGAACAAAACAAGTCTTCATAATAATTTCATGAACGCGCCAAAGGAATATTGAAAATGTATATTTGACAAGGGTTGGACCTTCGGATGATAGTTACTTGTTTCTATCTAGTTCTACACACGATACGAAGATATACCGTGTTTATTCATGTTTATGTTCATATTTGTCTAAACAGAGAAATTATGGTAGATGAAAATTCATTGTTTCTGTTTAATAAACAATTATTTTGTATCACATAAAAATATACCTATACAACTATGTGGATGCAGTATTGTGATGACAAAATTCATCATCTGTGATCAAACCACTACAGCACTGATTTTCTGTATAAGTAAAAAAAAAGCACAGTTTAACACGGCAACTTTATACTTATATTATTTTTAAATACATATAACTATTGCATTTTAACACCCAGACACAGAACAAACATCTATGTTCGCCACACAAATGTTTGTCCTGGGTGGGAATCGAAGCTACGACCTAAGCTGTGCGGCCAATCAAGGATCAAACTAGTTGATAAAATGTTTCTCAATATAGTTACGACTTTAAATTTCATATAATAGATACCAGGCTCAAACTCAAACTACATGCAGCCTGGAAGCGTAACCGCTCTAATGAAACCTATAAGCAGTTTCCTGAGCTCAGAAGTTCTTTGAAGTGTCGGGCTGCGCATGCCTATAGTTCCTATACGACTCGGATTGAAAGCAATATCAAAGTCAATCCACGGGAGTTCTGGCGTCATGTGAGTAGTTTACGGTCTAAGGGCGGTTTTGAACCTGACGTTACATATAAAAGTGAATCGTTTTCCGGTGTTGAAGCAGCCAATGTTTTTGCAAGCTTTTTCGCAAGTGTATTCTCTCAGGATGTACCACTGTTAAATGCTGAGGATGTGAATAGACTTGCCTGCGACGCGAACAGTAATTATGTCAATATATTTGAAATTACACCGAGTGATGTTGTCTACCAGTATTCAAAAACTTAAATCACACAGTTCTATTGGGCCGGACAATGTCCCACCTACAATACTCAAACTAGCGAAGAAATTTGTATGTACTCCACTTTGTCATATCTTTAATACCTCTTTACGAACCGGACTATATCCTCCACAATGGAAGATTTCAAGGGTTACACCCATACCAAAAAGCTCAAACAAGTCAGTCGTTGAAGAATACCGACCTATAGCCATACTTTCTTCGCCTGCGAAAGTATTTGAGAATATTTTTCATCGACGAATATATTCGCAGGTGGAGAAGTATCTTGCCAATGCACAACATGGCTTTAGAACAAAGCGATCAGTCAACACCAACTTACTGACTTTGGTTGAGTACATCTCCGTACAGATGGACCGCGGTTTCCAGGTGGATGTTCTGTACCTCGACTTCCAAAAGGCCTTCGACAAAGTCAATAATGACGTGCTGTTGGAAAAGCTCAGTAACATCGAATTTGCACCAAACCTCCTTAGACTTATTTCTGACTATTTGCGTGATCGTCAGCAATTCGTTAGATTGGGAATCTACGAATCTGTTCCGTACCACACGCGCTCTGGGGTGAGTCAGGGCTCAATCCTCGGGCCGTTGCTTTTTGTCCTCATGGTAAATGACTTACCAACAGTTTTTCGGCATGCCAGGTGTCTTCTCTACGCTGACGACCTGAAGTTATACCTCAGAATCGAGTCTGAGGCAGACTGTCTGAGACTTCAGGAGGATGTTGGAGCGGTACATAAGTGGAGCACCGCCAATAAGATGCATTTCAACTTATCCAAATGCCATGTGATGAGTTTTGGTCGAGCGAGGCACCCAATAACATTCAGTTATAATTTAGATAATACTGCAATAGCAAGAACAATAGCGATGAAGGACTTGGGTGTCACGTTCGACCAAAAACTTACCTTTCATAGCCACATAAACATAGTAGCTAAGGAATCCTTCCAGCGACTAGGCTTTGTACTTCGTAACTGCCGCGATTTCAAAAGTGAGCAGGTGATTCGACTTCTTTATACTGCTCTAGTTCGGAGTAAGCTCGAGGCAAGTGCTTGCATCTGGAGCCCCTACGAGAGTACCTATAGGTTGCTCCTTGAGAAGGTACAGAAAGCTTTTCTCCGGTACCTATACAAGCGTATATTTGGATATTACCCATTTATGTACCCCACCAAATTCCTCCAAGGTTGCTTGAATTTCAACTCACTCGAGACAAGAAGAGCAAATGATCAAATTGTTACCGCGTGCAAGATATTCCGTGGGTTTATTGACGCTCCTGATTTACATAACGAGCTGACTCTTTTCTACATCCCTGACAAGTATTGCCGGAGTAGGAGGCACAAACTGTTTGCGACACCCTTCTGCCGCACCGTCGCACGCGCCCACTCACCTCTGCCGCGCACTCTTGCTGTAATCAATGATCTCCTTAAAGCCAACCCTGATTTTGATCTGTTTGCTGATGTCTGGACCAAAATCTTAAATGTCATTCTGAGGCACTGCGAATTATGACATTTATTTGTGATTTTATTTTTATTCTTATTTTTGATTTCTGACTTATTATTTGTATTGTATAATTTTTATTTTAATGTTATTTTGACTTTGTATTTTATTCCGTATTTAATTGTTTATGTATTGACTCTGTTATACTGTAGGTTGATTTTATTTGCGTTTTGTATTTGTGTAATCCATTATTGTTATTATTTTATTTCAATGTGATTCTTTTAACTTTTACTGGATAAATTATGTATTAATTGGTGTAATTGGTGTAAATGCCGTTCCGATTTAAATAAAATAAATAAATAAATAAGTCTGTCTTCCCATGAAAATATGCGTTGTTACCTTAAAAATATCACAAACTGCTTTCAAATACTTAGAAAAATAGTCAGGTGCTTCATACTCTTAAATATGTCTTGAATAAGGTTCACAACCATATCTACCTCTACATATATTTCCGTATAAGCTCACTCATTCATACAAGGACCGCCTAAAATGTCATAGCACACAGATGACCGGTATTCGTAACAAAAACACGTACCGGACCGTTTTAACACGAGAAGGCGTAATATTCTCCGACAGTCCTTGAATACTGCTGCTTACTAACTGCTGTTTTGAAAGAGGTCATTATGGTAACAAATTTTGAGAGAGTCGCGTCGTGCCCTTTGGTATTGGTTGACCCCGGCTTTTAATCCGGAGGTCAGTGGTCCTAACAGCGACGTGAACAGATGATATTTGTGTGTTAAAAATGACCATCGTAAATAAATGGGAGTTTATTGAATTAATGGAAACTGCCAAGATGAATGTCAAGAAAGTAAAAAAAATGTCTTAGTTCAAATTATTTTACAAAATAATAATAATAATAATATATTCCTTCCCAAATCTTTTGCACATTAATAAATTCTTATAATTAATATGCCACCTGAATTTTTAAATACATAATTAATAATTCTGAATTAAAAGTAAATGTTTAGTATATAATAATATGTTCAATTTAAGTAATTAATTAATATAAGTATCACTATCCCCCACCCTAGATAACAAAACCTGTATAAAATTCAACTAGTGATTCCAATTAAACTGTTCTACTCATTATGTACTCTTAAATGTAACAAATACTGGCAGTATCTAACGCAAGGGCTTTTTGAGAAAACTTACAAACTCTTAGCTTATTATGTAGAGTCATCTTGAGCGTCGTAATTTATTATGTTCACTTCGGGTCGATCCATTGACTTTTGTGGTCGACCGTAGCTTCCTTTGTCAGCGGGTCGAGAGCTAGTGCCGTATAATATGAATTAATAAACACAAAGAAAGATTATTATGCGTTTTGTCGCAACGAGAATCTATGTCTTGTATCACGGTATTCATAAAAGAGACTAAATATTACTTTAAATTTAATTTTGGAAATCTAAATTATGTTATTGATCTTTATCTAGAAGAAGAAACAGACGACAAACAGGCGACAGACATGCAATAAGACAAAAAACTTTTTTGTTATATGTATCTACCCTATATAATTTCATATGCATTTAGTAAAAAGCTTCAATTTGGACATTTCTTGCAGACACTTTTATTTAATTTGATGTATAATTATAGATTTTATTTCGAAATGAACGTAATAGTAACCAAAAGTATCATCAATAGTGATCATCAAGCAGTATAAACTCATCTTGATATCAAAAACGCTGTTTAGCTTTTGATAAAGGCTTACTAAATACATGAGTTTTCATGCTGATTGATAGTTGCTTATATTCTTACATTATATAATAATGCCAAATATTGTACTACCTTTTATCAATTTCATACACAAAATAACGTCGCTACACATCATCTGCATCTCATAGTATTCCTGTTCCTGATAGCATTGGAGAGAAAAATATAATTTTCGTAAACAAGATTATATTTTTCTCTCCAATGCTATCAATGTATATATTTAAGTACTTGTGCTACATGTTCAATATATTTTCGGTACTGTGAGTATCCCCACTAAACTTTACAGTCACATAAAATTACACAGCACGTATCTTCTAAGCTTCGACTATTAATACTATAGTTGCTGTATGAGACCCGGAACAAATTTTTGTGAATCACGTGCGCAAGATTCATCTTAATTTGATAGTTGAATAGTTATTGATCCGGTACGCTCGGTTTATTACATAAGTTAAAGTTTTTTCAAAGGCATATATTTATTTATTTTAGAAATTACTTCCATAATACATTACTTTTTTTTTATACCTCACATGCACGGACCCAGATTTATAAGGAAACGTTTGGCCTCCTTCTCGATTCATAAAAATCTCACATTTTGTCATTAAAAATCACTTTCTATACTGTAATAACACTAGTTATTATATTTTCGTTCTGTATAATTGAGTAAAACTAAATTATCATCCAAAGAACAGGACTAAAATGTAAGCTAATAATATTTTCAACCTTCTTTAGATAAAATTATGTGTCGTTGTCTACCGAAATTTATAGAGAGATTAGGGTGAACCAATAAAAAACTAATTTAACAGCGGCTTAGTGTCACATGTGTTGAAAGACGAAAATAAAAGTATGCGTGTTTATGAAGATCAACCTAATAAAATTAGAGGGCTTGTAGAGCTGACAGTAGAAGCTATTTCAGTGAATATGAGACAAATTTCGTTTTTTAATAGACTATAAGTACCAATTGAAATTGAACTGTGAACCATTGAACCATGATAATCCAATATTATCCACTGCTGATAGCAATTGAGTACTCAATTTACATGTATATGATTAAATAAAAATGTACCTATGTTCATAAAAGTTGCATCAATTTATTTTTATGATTACTAAAATAATAATTAAAAAAAACTGATGAACAACTGAAGATAAGCAAGTGTGATACATCTTATATTCGCATGAAGAAATAAATCCTTTATCTGATTTCTTCTTCTTACTTCTCACTAATCAAAGAACATCCTAACCTGAACAAGCGAGTAGTTGTTTGTTTGCTGTTGCTTAGATACTACTACTACTCTTGCCTAAAACCAGTGTGATAAGATCGAAGTGGACCTCGATCAGGCTCCTTACACTTGACACTTAACGTGTTCTATGGAATTTTCGTACAGGCCAAATTTCTCAGGATATTTTCCATGTTTTCATTGAAATAATTCATTGGTGCACCTCTGGATTTAAACTAGCGACCTTTGGATGAACTTTGTGGTTTTCCACTGAGACAGTAAGTTTTCATAGCTTAAAACAACAAATGTTTAAAGAAGACGAAACCTCAAGGTATCATAATCCGACCATGGGTAAAGTTTCTTCAGTAACTGTAGGGGCGGAGGAAGGTCTATATTTGGAACCTGACAGGAACTCGGATCGCCCGGGGCCAGTTCATGCCAATCCTCAGTTATATAACTGTATGCAAGTTCCCGAGAACAAGAACATTGTGAGTACATCTAGATAGCTTAAGTAAATTCAGAATTTTGTGGAAAAAGTACAGGCAGCGATTAAAATTCCTTGAAGTGGATTTTAAACCACTTTTTACCACACGATATCGTGTGAAATTTTCAAACATTTTGGTTTTAGTTCATAAAAAAGTGGTTTTTGCATTATCATTTCTTTTTATAAACATTTTAGGGAGTATGTTTCTCCAAAATCTACAATGACAGAAATAATAATATGTATGGAATTATAGATTGAATGAAATAATATGCTGTTTCATAGGTAAATTACGAATTTTTCGATATATTCCTCTTTATATTTATAATATTTTTTATTTATATGTTTTGAGAATGTGGCGAAACTTCTCAATACCTGTTCCGTATCCGAATACCGTTATATACTCAATACCATAATTAAAGCTTCCGTTTACTTATAGATAAAAAATGTTCAAATGACCTTTCAATTAATCAAACTTCTTAGAAGTATTGAAACATTATCATTAGCAATTTCCTCTGACAGTATCTAATAGACCAGAAAACATCGCCATACTGAATACAACACTACAGTGACTGCCTCATCATTTAAAAAGCAGTCTAAATAAATACATAAATAAGATCTAAAACCACAAATTAGTGACGTGCCGCAAACTTTGAAACTAAGCAGTAATAACCACAATTAAATAATTCAGCAACTGATTCAACACAAGTTGCTTTCCATCACGAAGTCAATTAGGTTAATAAGCGTCCCGAGAAACAAATAATCTGCGTTGTGTTTTTTTGTAACTGAATAATTCATTCACTAGAAAAGCTAGTGCTTCCGTGGGACATGCGAGGTCGTAAATATTTTCATTTTCATTGCAAACCAAGTCATTTTGATACTTTTTTCAATACTTTCTGCAATGACAGTCAAGAGAGACAACTGAGAATAACGATTAGCTAAGACATGCCGGTTTGTACACTGTTACCTTTCCTCGTAATTAGGTAACATTACCTAATACCCGGAATGTGGCTTGGATCATCCCATGGGTATCCCAGTAGGGTAGGTCCTATGTGGTAATATTTCTTTTATTTATGGTCAGAGGTTCTAAACCTAACTAACATCAGGAGGGATATTTCATCAATCCGCAAAAGTCAATAAGCTACTGGTACTATTACCTCGACGCAGTCTTGCTAAAAGATTTTTTTCCCCAATAGTAAGGTATTACGCAACCAGCTCCAAACATTTTTAGATACCTTATAAATTGGCGAAAATTATTCGCTTGATTTTCTATAATTTAATTCACCCGTAATTTTTGTAACGTAAAGATTACTTGACAATGATACAGCTTCCGAAGAAACTAAATTTATTTGTATTTATAGAATCAACAACAGATATTGTGTAAGCGATAGATGTATGGTAGCTATTTAGGAAGCTGTAGATTCATCACAAGTAAAATAGATAAAAGCGTAAAATTCGGTTTGGATTTATTTTAATCGTAAGGATGTAACTTACATGGATTTTATTAGGGTATGATCAAAACTTGACATTTAAAGGTTTTATTTTAGAATAATTTACGATACCGCTAGAACAGATAGTGGTCATAATTCAAATAATTCCTAATAAGAAAATTATGTAAAACGGGACCATTAAAATTAATAATTCAGGCCGAAATGAGAAACACATTAATATGTATTTTAATGAGCACAATCGTGATATTTTCTTGTAACTTGTTCTGACACATTTTTAATGGTGCTAGTTCTCTGCCTTATCAAGTTACAAAAGTGAACCTTAACTCTTGTTTTTATATTGCTCACTATCACTAGATGCATGGCATTTGAAAACGAAAGCCATAATAACTTGTATAAAAATTAGTTGCAGCAAAATTTTACTACGATTTTATATTTTTTATTTAATGAGCCACTGTGTGCAGAAAATCGAGGATCAAAGCGCTTGCAGTTGCAGAATGAAAGTTTGTAAAATTATTGTGTATAGCTGAAGCCACATTACTTTGTGCTACTCATAAAGACTTCTCATAAAGAATTTCAAAAGAAAGAGATAAAATTCCAAGAATAAATAAATGAAATATGAAGGTATGTGTTATGTATTGAAATAAACTGCTAAAAAACAACCAATTATCCTTTGGAAAAAGCAAGTTACCTTTGAAGACGATTTTTGTAAAAAGCAGACATTAGAAAATTGTGGTTTTCTGAGTAAATCAAAAACCACTTTTTCTGATCATTGCTTTTATTTAATATTTATCAAAAAGGCGAAGAAGCTTCAATGAGTTTTAGAATATTGTGGTAATACAAATGTGATAAACCGACAGCGGATGAATTACGAAAAAAAACGGTTTATATATATGGATGGAAGATTTTTATCAATAGTACCTATAGAAAAATTGTGACTTAGTTAGCAGCCAAAGTGAATATTCGTGAACACTTTAACAGACATTAGTAAACTGTTTTCGACAACCTTCCCAGTTAAAAGTAGGTATTCTAAAAAATACTTGCCGTTAAAATCATACAATGCTCCCAATTTGCCCGTACCTACTCTTATAAATCATACTTGACATGTAATTCGTAAAATTACTCTTAATTTCATGCTCGAGGCAGAATAAAAAGGGATCATAAAAACATCCGCCATCTTGAATCGGCAGCCGTTGCTCGCGCGCATGTTTGCATCCAGGTGTTTCGCTGACAAAACAATCGGCTCTCGAGACGCGAGAAGGGGCGGAGAGACTATTCATAATATACTAAATTCACGAAAAATAAAAGTGAGAACTTACAAAAAGTCGAATGGCTCGATGGCAGGTTATAATAATTCGTCATAATATTTTTTAACTACTCAGATGCGAAGAATGGATGTGTTTTTTGAGTAATTGGTTAAATGTCTGGCTCGATTTCAATGTTTTGGACCACCTTTACGAATTTATTTATCATTCCTGCAACTAAACGATCCATTGTTTATAATAAGTAATTAATTAATTTCTAATAACAAAATATGGATCACTGGTCTGAAATAAATGTTTATAAATATAAATAAGCATTTACACTAATAAAAAAAAATGGTGGACATTTCACACAGCGCCATCTAGCCCCAAAGTAAGCTAAGCATAGCTTGTACCTATCATGGGAACCCAACAACTGATATAATACTTATATACTTTTTTGTAAATACATACATGTAATAAATATAAACCCAGATACAGAACAAACATCTATGTTCGTCACACAAATATTTGTCCTGGGTGGGAATCGAACCCACGACATACTGCGCAGAAGGCAGGGTTACTACCAACTGAGCTGTGAGGCCATTCAATTATGGAAACAAAACTACTACTTATTAACACGCAGAATATAAGTATCTTCCTTTCAGTGTGAATCAAACGTTTGCTTAGTTTTGATATCTACAACGGAACTTGACATCATTAGAAGTATTTTTATAATATATGAATGTAGATACTTTATAATTCTAAACAAAGTGAATATATTTTAATAAAACAATATATATTTTTACCGTAAAACCAGCTCAACTTGAAATAACCGCGTTCTTACAATATAAATAATTCCCTGTACAGCAGCATCTTCAAGTGTTCTACTAACTTGGAAGATGAACCGTGTCCACACTGTATCAATGCTCAGTAACTCATCGACATCAAAATGGGTGAACGTAGCTAAGTCATATATTTTTCAGAAACTTGACTGTCTTTTTGAACCTAACCTTAACATTATTATCTCTTATTAAATAAAATTAAAATACCATCATATTTATAATAATTAAAATAAAATAAAAACTGCTAAGTGGCGGGCGATCAATTTCAGCTTACATACTTATAAGTATTATAAGTTTTTGCAATTAATTTGTATTGCTTTTCTATCCAATAATTTAATTAAAAATTTGACTGGATTAGCCTTTTGGATGAATTGTTGCATAACGGGTAAAAAGTTATAGCTCAGTAAATGTTAAAAAACATTATGGTTGTATTACATGACTTAAAGATACCCCTTTGAAGTGTGAGCTTATAAAGCTTTACTTGTAAGTTTTTAATTTTTTTATATCATTTAGGTGATAGAACGAGCTGACGGACCACCTGATTTGATGAAGAATATGCAATAAGAATATTTGATTGGAGAATATGCTAATGTTGCATTACTTACGCATACCTCTACTGTGCTGCGGTGCGCTCTGAATAAATTATTTCCTCTCAGCGCTAAGTGGTCAGTCCACAATGAGACATAATGGATGGATCTTTGTATATTGAATGAACTCCCGCCAGTCGCTTAGTATTTGTAAATCTGTAAACTGTTCTTTGATGTTCAGTGTTTTGATCTACATAACACAGATTACTACTGACTCAAATCGAGAACGGAGTCTATCTCTATGACAAACTGGACATGTTTGTTTATTTCTATGGATTTTCTCTTTGTTTTCCTTTAGTGTTTCTAAAATATTATGACTGTTTTGTTTGATATAGTCTGTGCTTAAATCTAGTAGTTTTCGACTGATCTAATTTTATTGCCGGTGGCTTAGTATTTTGTGGCACATTATGTTACCTTGTATGATACTTGAATATGAAGTTCTTACTTTCATAGTACAAACTTGGCATGATTGTAACCCCCTTTAAGATAAAAAGTAAAGTAATTTGTTAATAAAAATCGGTAAAAAAACTTTTAAGTTAAACAGTTTTATTCTATGTGCACTGAAAACTACAAAATAAATAAATAGTTACTTACCTATCAACCTACGTTGGTGATCTCGGTCATTAATATCTCTGATGGTAGTGGTTGTCATAACATGAACCATGTCAGCGGCCGAAAGGCAGTTCATGAAAGAACACTAACACCAGGGTTTGCTTGGTAGGTAAACTAAGCAGCCCACACTATAACAAGTAGGTATTTTGACCTTCTAGTTCAGAAATATTTTAGTACTAGGCAGAATAGCTTTTAGGCATATTAGACTAAAATAAAAACGTGGGGCCCATTAACTATTTCTGTATTACTTTCTACTATACTAAATGTGGATTGCATCGACTTATTATAATCGTCATCATCATCATCATCCTAGCGGTTTATCCCGGTCGCATCCGAAACCTCATAGCTCCGGAGTCCAGGGTCCGCTGAATCGACTAACTATAATCTAAAAACTACTATAATCGTAACTGGAGGTTTTGACCATCAATAACCAGCCGTTACGGCTTCACCAGCGAACGCCGCGCCGAGCTCATGATCTACCAAAGTATAAGATATGCTCTGCCATAGGTATGATTTCAGAGGGGCCCCACGTTTTTATTTTAGTCTAATATGCCTAAAAGCTATTCTGCCTAGTACTAAAATATTTCTGAACTAGAAGGTCAAAATACCTACTTGTTATAGTGTGGGCTGCTTAGTTTACCTACCAAGCAAACCCTGGTGTTAGTGTTCTTTCATGAACTGCCTTTCGGCCGCTGACATGGTTCATGTTATGACAACCACTACCATCAGAGATATTAATGACCGAGATCACCAACGTAGGTTGATAGGTAAGTAACTATTTATTTATTTTGTAGTTTTCAGTGCACATAGAATAAAACTGTTTAACTTAAAAGTTTTTTTACCGATTTTTATTTTCTTGTTTTTAGTATTTAGTGAAATTGTCTTCCGAATATTCCTCATTCTATTTAATTCATTCAGTGCATCATTATTACATGGCTGGAAGATCTTGGAAGCATATTAGGTAATCTTTCACTGACCTCAAAGATATCTTGGGCAACCAACACTGCTTGTCCGCGGAAACCGTAGGTACTGCCCGTATAGCCCAGTAAATTTTACGATTTTAACAAACGGGATGATTCTACACAGCAATCGCTGCTCTGCTTGCGTCAGCGCTTGAATCTCATCTGGTATTGAACCTGGATCCAGATTATTCCAGTACGCCTTTGATGGTGCTATTGTTTTATTACTGGTCACATGTGTTTGGCAGCGCGAACATAAAAGTAATGTTGTTTTTGAAGACAGTTCTGCAGGTAGATATCCTAATGCAGCTGTGTTGTAACGTACAGTATGAATTTGGTTAGGATAACAATGCTTCGTGCAAATGTCACAAACGTGTATACACGATGTGTTAATAGCATTTTCAAACGCTTGTACATGATTTTCAGCTCTGCGTTGCTGTGCACGCTCACGCTGGTTATTTAACCTGTCGTGGCGTTGCTCAGGTGTTTCTGAAGCTACTAACTCCTTTCGTCTCTCACGCCGTCCTGTTAACCTGGCCTCATGTTGCTCAGGTGTTTCTGACGCTAATAGCTCTCTTTGTCTATTACGTTGTAATCTTAGCCTGGACTCATGACGCTCAAGTGTTTCTGACGCTATTAGCTCTCTTCGTCTGTCACGTTGTGATGTTAGCCTAGACTCATGACGCTCAGATGTTTCTGATGCTAACAACTCTCTTTGTCTGTCACGTTGTGATGCTAGCCTGGACTCATGACGCTCGGGTGTTTCTGACGCCATTAGCTCTCTTCGTCTGTCACGTTGTGATGCGAGCCTGCACTCATGACGCTCAGGTGTTTCTGACTCTACCAGCTGCCTTTGTCTCTCACGTTGTGCTATTAACCTGGTATCATGTTGCTCAGGTGTTTCTTTTTTTTCTTCTATCCGTTCTCTTCGTTTCTGTAGTCGACAATGGGTTTCATTTTCACTTTCCTTTGCACGTTTCGTTCTATACTTTTCTTTTGCCTTTTCGAGCCTTCTTTTTCGTTGTGTAGCAGTTTCATTTTTATTTTTGTTTGCTTTTTTATTTATTGTTACCATGTTGTTCCCACGATTAAGGGGCATTTTGACGGTCGACCCCCCCCCCTCCCCAGAGGTCCAGTAAAGGGACAAGGCTTAATATACAACAAGATGCGCCCAATCTTGAGGGGGAAGCACTTACGACATTACATTTTTATTCACCCTAATGCCATACAGTCCTCGGCACGTTTTAACCTATTACCTTAACTTGGGTGGTATAGCTACCGCTTACTAATGAGGTATCTAATTACGTATTTTTTTTATCTGCCCCTCTAACGTCACACAATCTTGGACGCAACTGTTCTCGACACGACTAATCATGCCCCCACCTAATACGCCATTTTGTAACAGTGTCCATCTTGAGTTTGAAATTTTGACATAATGACAGTATTCTGCAGTGTAGTCCTATTATTTGATACCCATATTGTGGTGGTTGTGGAAAAATACGTACCTACTCCGCCATATTGGAACGGCGTCCATCTTGAATTTTAAATTTTGACATAATCATCGTGTTTTACTAGTGTAGCCCTTTGATTTGATACCCATATTGAGGGGGTTAAGGAAAAATATGTAATCCGCCATTTTGTATCGGCGGCCATCTTAGATTTATAATGTTATTGATTTTATTATATTGTATTGTCATCTAAATTAAATGTGTGTACCAAATTTCAGATCAATCTGACAACGGGAAGGTGCTTAAATTTCAATTTCTAATTTTGACCCAAATAAATTCCGTACGGGTCGAGCTAAATAAAACCGTTTAAAAAAGATACGAATTATAACATAAATCTTATTAAAAGACTTGTTTTTACGGAAATAATATATTAACTATTATAATAATTAAAATGTGTTGTATGTATGTAGGTTTGGGCTGTACCAAGTATTCTTTGATTGTAATTGTTAAAACACTCCTTACTTGACGTATAGTTAAGTTCAATTAAGTATGTCATGCATAAAGTTGATCGGATTGTTTCAAATCAATTTTAAAGATTTATCAAACTGAAGTATCCACTCTCTTGAAATGTCATCGACAGCTAATGATTTATGATCCCGAAATTCCTGAGCGTCTGCTGGGGTCTTTATTTTTTTACATCTAGCGGTGACTTTGTGAGCATTTAACGCTGATTAAACTGTAAAATTACAACGCAACGGTCTTTGTGACAGATGCGGCTGGGAATAATAACATTATACACACGAAGCTTACATTTTCAAAGGAATAGTAGCCGTGTCGTGCGGCATCCTTTGTGAGGAATCCACTTAGATAACAATGCGAACAATGGAGATCTTTGGCAAATTGTAAGATGTAAAAAATTATACACCTAATTATTTGCATTGAAGTGCACCAATGCATGGTGATCTTCGGCAGTATCTACTGTTATTGTACTTTGTCCATTGGTCCGATAAAAGGCCCTTGAGGCTTATGAAAATAATAACAAATGTGTAATGATAGTGCACCGATACGGTTCAATTTTGAGGTTGAATGAATTCGGGTGGGATGGACATGTGGCTGTTATAAGACACGAAGGTGCATATTTAAAAAGAGTACATATAAAATGTTATTATGAATATTGACTTAATTAATATTTACAAAATTCTATTTTTAGGTTAATTTTTTTCTAGTATCGTGTTTATGAGAGTACCTAGTAGATAATTGTTTTTATTAAAACAAAGCCCAAATTCACTTATGATTATATAAAAAAATTGATGCAATATTTCAATAATGTAATTATGTTTTTTATTTAATATCTATCTGTTAGTATGGCGTTGCACTTTCCCAAACTAATTACTACATTCGCTAAATTGATACGTTATTACTAAGAAATTAGTGTGGCGAATCAATTAACGGCGGGCCTGTACGGTAGCTTATATTAATTAGATTTTTCCTGTGTGGTTCTTTGGTCGGGTTCACAAAAACAGCAGATGTACAGTCGAGTTCAAGCCGCGTTATTAGCTGGTTATGTTTGGCTTCACTCTTTTTGCTAAGTCGGTAACACCATGTGTTTCCATGAGCACATTGAGATGAGTTATTTGTAAAAATGTGGTGCTTTTTTACACTCAGTGTCTGAAGCATGCCATGACATATTAGTGCCTGATTTCACTACCTTACGAGTACAAAAATGGAACTATAATAAATGATTGCTTATGTCAAAATTCAACGTGGCTTGCGAAAAACCGCTTACGCCACTTCATATTTATTTTATTGCCCGTTGTATATACTTGTTTTCCCCATTTACCATTATATCTATTTACATAACGATAATTTACAAACAAATATGTTCCCAAACGCTATTATATTATTATCTTTAGACTGGCCTTTCAACCCACTTAGTAGCTACCCTGCCTTCTGCGCTAAAGGTCGTAGCTTCAATATCCGCCTGGGAAGAACATTTGTGTGATGAAAATATATAGTTGTTTTATGTCTGGATTTTAATATGTATTATATATATATACATATATATGTTTTTACAAAAGATTTAACTAGTATTAGCAGTTGTAAATGATTCAAGCTATGCTTAGCTTACCCTGGAATAGCCCTGTGTGAAAAGTTCCACTAATTTTAACTTTAATAACTAACGGTCACCTATCCAAGTGATTAACATGAATAATCTCGTAGTTCAGTTAATATAAACACTTTGCTATTGTGGTAGCATTATATTAACTTACTAATTACTATACAACACTTGTATATGTATTGTATGTTGTCAGGGGGGAGATTTATACCAAGTAGTCTCGACGCCTGACTTTTTGTTTCGAGAACGGTTAATCACTGAATGATCTTCTTTAATGTGTTTTCGGTATCGACTGTGGTCGGCTTAATTATTGCAACTTGTTCTTTTGTATTCCATTTGGAATGGAACCGCTGTTTCTTGTTTTAGTCGGTTTGTAGATTTGTATCTCTTTGATAATCAGATGAGATATCAAAAGATTGGTATGATTTTATATACTAAGCAGATACCTTTAGAAGGCACAAAAAGACACACAATAACGACGATCAAATTCTCATCATTGTGTGATTTGTGTGACGGTGGGAGGCGAATTTTAATGGGTATTTGATAAGTAAGTCTGCGATCCACATGTAGCCGGTTCGATATCGTCTCAAAATGTATAGGATATTCATTGCAATATACCTAATAGGATTACAACAATCAAACTACACCTTACATTAATTAGGTCTGATAGTATTATTAATGGATACTTCTATTCTTAAGTAAAACAGGGTAACGATGGAACCACTATTGTAAAACAGAAAATAATAAAGTTATGGTAATATTACAATTCACACATGGGACCTAGAGAATAGGTATTTCTATAAAAAACGTTTGATTGGTATCATGACGTGATCTTTCTGTTAGGCTGGGATAAAATTTTCCCATCTAATCGCTAGGTATTTTATTTTCAAGATAAGCTCGTTTTCGGAAATAGGAAGTTGAAATATAATACGTCACATAAACTTTTATATCTTCTGGATTCTTCTGGAATGCACGATATACCCAGTTTCGACATTTATAAAATAGGTAATAAATTATAACTAGTTAAGTAGATATTTGTTACACGATTATAGTTATCACGAGGGTCAGACATCGGTTCATTTTCACTAACATTCAGCTCAAAATATATACTCACATTGAAAATATTAATAAAATGATATCATACTAAAATAAAACAACGTACCTATATAACATGGACTTATAATCATAGATGTAATTCAAGTAAGGCGGTCTGCTTCATAACGCTTTAACTGATAATCAATTTAAAATAAATTTATTGCTTGTATGTTGCTCAAAATGCTTAAGTTTCAAGTCACGATATCCATGATAAATATTGTTTTTGAGAACTCGTTTACAAAATGAACTCTTAATTCTTGATTACTGGCATTCGTGTGGCAGTAACTAATTGGTTGCTATTCATTATCATTAAATATATATGAATTAAATGCTATGGTTTGATGACCGCAGTAAAAAACTTTTTGAAACCTTGTCTTATTGATTTATTGTACCGTCGTTGCAGCACCACGGTATTTGTCTCAGTTGGTAGGGGTGCGTTACAATAAAAAAAACCGATGAGAATTTCTATAAAATATAATTTTATCAGTTCAGTTTTTGTTTCACTCATGCAAATAAAGTAGTGTAACCTTCGTTGCCACAAAACATGAATATTTTTTTATTGACCGCTTTAAAATTGTTAAGTTATTGTTAAAATTTATATTTAGTTTATATTTAAATGACTATTGGCAATGAGGATTAGCTGTATCTCAACAACAACAGCATTATCCATATTGTTATAATATTATCCTTAGAATAATGCGATTGCAAATGAATAAGAAACCAAATATATATTACATATTGACATTTATACACATCAGTGGTAGATTAAATTATTAATAATAACTTTTATTTTCGTAAATTAATGATAGCATATCGGAAACTTTCAATAAAATCTTGTTTTACGGTAAATTAATAAAAACATGGGTAAACATTTAGGTATCACTTGAGATAAGCATGGTTTTCTAGCAGCGGGTAATATTAAAATCCAGCTCATAAATATCGATGTGGATGCACCTGGAACATAAAACTATATAGTTAAGGAAGTAAGTCTCTCTTGGATACGTAATAAACTTTCATTAATATCCGGCATAGTTCATCCCCATGAATCTGTCTTCCATAAATTATGACGAAGCTTGACAAAATGATATTTAATGACTCTTTCTTTAAAGTACGTCATTACCAAAACGCATTTGGGAACGCTCTTAAGAATCCTTCATATAAGGACGCATTTTTTCATCGCCGTCCAACCATCAATCTGTTTTCAACTTGCGTCCTTCTTGTCACAGTTAAATTACTAAACAGTATCTATCTGAACTTTAAAAATTTTAATTGTATTTAATGGTATCTATTTTTTTTTTTTTTTTTATAAGCCATAATATTAAGTTACCTTTTAGTGGGTTTTGTTATTTCTTCCTCATGAAGGGATGGTTAAATTCAATATATGTTTCAAAGCTAACAGTAAAATCACGTGATTTTTAAAAGTTTTTTTTATTTTCCGTGTATTTCATCTTAGTAACTTAACTATCCAAATCTTTTTTTAATATAAGTAATTAATTACTAAGCTTTGTGCATTATCCTTGAATTTAGCCTAAAAGTCAAGTATTATGTGATTTTAAAAGAAAAAAAGACAAATTTTGATAGCATTCATGCGTTCTAGATCTAAACCTAGCTTTTAAAGTCTTTACATATAAGTACTAACAAATTAAAAGATTTTAAACTACGATTTTAAGAAGCTACATGATGTGTTATGCAAGTTTTAGCAAAACCTATTTGTTTGTTTGTTATAATCTTATAAGATATCTAACTGGTTTAGTAGACTGTGTCCACACGTCCTTGTTACTCTTTCGTCTCCACAACAAGCAACAAATAGAGAATGCATTATCTATTTAGTCTTACTCGTGACAATAATTAATGAGTGGATTTAAACGCTTCCTCACGCCCGTGACATTAACGTAAATAGAAATTTATGTACCATCCCCTTTGATTCGAGTATTTTTAGCTTCGCAGACTGGATCTGTGTATTAATTTGTTTGTCACTGTTTTCGGCGCTTTGAAGTCTGTGTCTGGTGATTTTCAGCTTAATTCTGGACAGTGTAAAACTCCTTAAGTGATTCCTGTCCTGTTTCACTAAGCTCTTGTAAGACTGAGTTATTATAACTACGGGAAACGGTAGATATAAATGACGTCAACACAGGCCAATGGAAATAGGCTCCACACAGGCTAAAATAATGACCATTACAATACCGAGCCATGTGTCAAATGAAGAATATACTATGAATGATAAAAGAGCTTTAATTATAAACAGACGAGTAAAGATAACTAAAAGACTTAAGGGTCTTAAATATCTTCCATAATACATTTTGCTCAATTGAAGTTAAGCAAAAACCTGCGGTAACCTCTGCCCACAACAAAAAGAATACGACCTGGGCCCTTCCATACTTAGGTACGGCAATGCCAAAGTCACGTCGTATTGCGCCCCTAACTCAGAGACGTGAAGATGGAATGTCTCATGTGCCCATTTCACCGGCAATCACCCTTTCAAACCGGAACAGAGTATCCATAGTAATGCATTTTTATGCCTTTATATAAAAAGGTGTGGTGTATACGTTCTTTCCTGGACGAACAAGACACAAGTTCTACCTTTTACTTGAAAAATAAGCTTTTATACCAAAAAACTATATTTGGTGTCAATCTTTCTTTTCCACCCGTGTCAAAAGACGCAATGATGAACTTATTTAGTGCCTCACAAATTGTAATAAGTAAACAATAAATTCAGTACTTTATGTCTTGAACAAAGAAACAATAGCAAAGGAATACAAGACAGAAGGGAGCTTCGAGGCCCAGTGAAATATTGCTATCAGGTGTGAGAATCATTAGCTTTTGTTTATGCTAATTACGCTTGGTAAAACGAAATTAACTAAAGCAGAATTGTTCAGCGCAGTAGTAACGTATTACGATAGCTTATGTTAGATTATTTTAATATACGAGCGGTCCGAACAAATCCCTACATCGTAGATTACTAAAGCAACGCTGTTATTTGTCAAAAATCGTTATGTTTATCATCTAGTCACTAATATTTTTCCGAATCTTAGTTAAAAACTTTTTTTTCCAAATAGTATTCCATAATAAAATGGTCATAATATGCGTCGGTTTTACAATGATGGGAATAATAAAAAAATTCAATATCATAGTTTTCAGAAGTAGGTACTTAATAAAGCTCGTTTGAACGTTGCTGTCTCTGAGAATTACATCGTCGCATATCATAAGTGTGTATAAAGGAGACCATGCGACTTATTCGCGGAAGCATTATTTACAAAACTTGACATCACTGACACAGAAGATCTATATCTCTGTCTTTATAATAAAACTAACGAGTATCCATAAATATATGTAAACATATACTTCATGAGATTCTAGAATCACAGATGTAGACAGTTATACACAGATGTACACATGAGTAATTTATTATTATAGTGCAAGCGAAGAAAAAAAAGCTTTGTGCACTGAAAGAAGACGTAGTGATGAGGATTGAGAAAGCCGTGGGTATGTAGAGAGGGTGCATGATAGAATATTGACAAAACTGGGCATAAGGCGAGTGTGAATGAGACTGCTTGAAGAGGACGACTCAGGCGTACGAGTACTTACGCCTGAGTACTTAGACGAAATCTGTGACGTTTTGGGAATAAGAATGGTCAAAAGTACATTAAAGCGATGAATTTGAATATGCATAAAGAATGTGATGAGAGTGGATGAAGCAAAAGTACGTCAGGATCGTAGCAGATAGAAGCAGGAAAACCATGATCTCTGCCTACCCCTCCGGGAAACAGGCGTGATTTTATGTATATTTAGATGTGGACGGTATTTTGGAGAACCTACGTACATAGAAGTCGTTATAAATCGGTAACAATAACGACTGCTACAAAAAATCAAAACTTAATGTGATCCTTCCTTATGAGAACTTTATCATAAATCGAATAATAATGAAATAAGGCAATTTCATATGAAGCTAATGTGTTATAATAATGAAGGCTGTATCCATACTGCACACAGTTTTAATTTTATCGTAACAACAACAGAGTAAATTGAGTTTATGTATGTATATCTAAGTAACGAATGTTGAGTATTTATGATTAAGCAGTTCAATGTATATATATAAATATATCTCGTTGTGCAATGCAGTTTCATACACTATCGGTACCTTCTATCGCACGGGACTAAGTTCCTAATTAACAAAATATTATAATGCACATTGCATTAAAATAACGCGCAGTATTTACTCCAATGTCCTTTTTACCTACAATACATGCAGTAATAAATTCTACCTAAATAAACTGCAATATCTTGGAAACTGCACCGACGACCTATAATTATCATTATAATTATAACTATCATAATTGCGTGAAGAGGTTGGGTTTATTAAATTAAAGAAGATGAGAATCTAGCTCATGCAGGACATTTGGCTGAGCGAAGGAACCTGTTTTGCGATTGCATATGATTTGGTAGGAATGTCTAAAGATATCTTTCACGTAGATGGTGTAAACGAACTATTCATTGCCACCGCGATGTAAGTCCCGAGAGGTTGTTAAGAAGATTTTTTTTATTTTTGTTTGTGTTTTACATACTACACAATAGATTTTTTTTAAATACTTATTTCGTATTAAACCAATACTTCTTAACACGCAAAATGTATTTTGCTAAACTGCTGTTATCAAAGATTTAGGACTACGCTAACTCGTAAAAAATATTGTAGAAGCATTTATGTATTTGCGCATTATATAAACTTGACTTTTTAAACAAATTAATTAAGAAGATGCATAGTCATATGCCACAAAATAACAGGTTATCTGTAAGCTTTATAAAAAAGAAAATGTTGTATAAATTTAATTTTAAATCTAGATCACGAGAGTGATTTGCCCACGAGATAACCCAGCTCGTGCGTGTTACTTTCAAGGAGAAACTGTTCCGCTTGCGTATTATATTTTTATAAAACAGCTAGATGGCACCCGTAACAAATTTTATCCACATAACATTTGTTACGGATCAAATTTAAGTTAGGCTCCAAATAAACGATGTTAGTTTGGTCAGTAGCTGTCATTCTAAAAATTTCAGGTGTTGCAACAAAGTATAGAAACCATTCTATACTTTGTTTTTATTTAACTTTTTTAACGTGATATAAAATATATGATTTTGATTTAAAGAATATTATTTACAGATGAACTTTAATGTTGATTATAAATAACAAAGGTATCTACAAAAGAATAAAAAATTAAGTTTATAGGTGGTATAAAATATATGCACATCTCAGGTTGCTGAAAAAACTACACAAATTTATTCCAGATATATTTCATTTATTTAAGTGAATAATATATAAAATTAATATACTTAATTCATAAACATGTAAAAGGGATGAACATTCATGGACACGTAAACCCACAATAAAACACGAAAACTAAATGTCTTGAATTAGGGATCGACATTCATGTATTCAGCCCTTAAGGCAAACAATTCAAAGATAATTCGTTTTTACCATAACTTGAGGACAAATAGGTACCCCCTAAATTCATCACGAAACAAGAGACACAAAATATCCCAATTATTAAATTCTTGGTTCATTTTCTTGGACTCTCTGGAATGTCTCAAACAATAGTGGAGAAGAAATATTAATAAGAGAATAATTAAGATATACTTTGAGCTATGCGTGTACGTTTTTGTGATTCGTAAATGGTCTGGAATCGTTATTAATTATTAAAAACGAATTTATAAATGATTAATGGCACGAGCTTCGATTTTGAATTCCGTGCATTGTTATGTACTAATTTATTTGATCTCATAAATATTATTGGAATATAAATGAATGTTTGGCTTTGCTTTGTTTCTTTCGAAATTAAGTTATTTTATTATATTATATTTATGTTCGATCTAAAAGAAATATCTTTTTTTGTAAGGATATTATCTTTTGACAAGCTAGAGAACATATAAACCTGAGTGATAAATTATCGTAAATTATTCATAAAGTTACAAACAAAATACGAAATATCGCCTACCAAATTATTTATGATTATGACCAATATTAACCATATAAAATGTGATTTAAATTAAACATTTTTTTAAACAATTATAATCGTCACGTTATTTTATCTAAAATACAAATATAAGATTATTTTAAATGTAACACAAAAAAATCCACATTTTTCAAGAAAACTTTCAGTCTCGTTAATGTATAGATACTTATATAATCATTTTGTAGCTACTAACTGGATAAGAAACGGTTGTATCATTCCACGAAAAACGCATGAAACTAGCCATCTCAATGTTATAGCCAAAAATACCACTTACTATTTCCACAACATTTTTTGCCGACGTTTGATGGATGATAAATTATAGCCAGACATTGCCTGAATGCAAATCACTGGAAGTGGGTCACCCGTAGATATTATTTTTCACACTGAAACACACAGTATAATACACTAGTTAGTATGTTAACTTCGAACTACAGATCGTTGGGAATGATTGATCGTTCATTGTGAAGTGACATTTTACGATTCGAGGATGTAATAGAAATTTTTACTATCTCGAGTGGTCTTTGTGAGGTCTCAGAATAAGATTGTTGTGAATGGAGGTTTTTTGCAGTTCCGGTGATTGATAAATTAGCTTTAGTGACACTTGAGGATTTCGATTCATGCAACTGTTTTGTATGAAGATTATATTGAAATGTTTACTTTGGTGATATAATTACTATCTTGAATTATACAGAATTGCTTCGTACAAACAAATATTAAATAAGTTATTTTAGCACCACAAAACGCACAGAAGCATTAAAATATATAAATACATTCAATTAAAATGGTATTAAGATGTTTATGGAACAAATTTCAGTTAAAAATTTACAAAGAGAGTGAGAACTTGGATACGGAAACTTAATATAAAAGGATTCTGTTAAATAAATGTCAAAAACGATTATTACAAAATTTTAATTAAATTTATTTTAAATTTAAATTAATTCTTCAATGCCACAACGATGTAAATTATTAGGGACCATGTGAGCAGTAATTATGTTTGTCTGCGTCTGCTTTCCATTATTTCAGGGCCGAAATAATTTACCGACAATTCAGTAACATAGTATACGAGTTCCTAAATAAATTTTTTGTTTCTCTTTTTATACTAAATTCAATTGTACCATTTGACCCAGTTTCCAATTGTCATTATCCTCAACGGAACTCTCCTGAATCGTATTCTGATATTTTAATTCATAATAACTCATCAACTAGATCGTGGAATAACTCTAATTTTCGTTGCATTATGCTCTCGTCGCGGCGGAACATCAATCACATGTCACTTTGAAACGTGCGTCAAGTATGAATAACGACTTATTTTAAACGGGTTCCGCATAACTCAGTAGCTTTACTTCATCTTATAATTAGGTGGTTATCATGTTTTTATCTTTTAAAAACTTAATAGTTAGTTATAATTGCTATATTTCTTACATTAAATTAGTATATATTCTAGACTTTCACACTATAAACTTTAGGTCCTTTATTCGAATGACATTGCAACGTGCAGCCAAAAAAACCTTATTTTCTTTTCTAGAAATATATTTATAACATTTTTGTAAAGGGCAATAAACTGGCCGACTACTTATGAATTTTCATTAGGCCAAGGTTTTTAAGAACTACGGATTAATTCAAATTGATTACTACGATGATAAATGATTGAAAATGAATATGAGTCTACTATTGAAAACCTAGCTACAACGATAACTTATTTGAATAAAAACAAATTGTGGAAACTGCTTGAAGAATAAAGTATTCTAGGTACCAATATTTGCGGAAAAAATCACACATTTACTATTGTTCGATGAAAATAGGAAGATTACATAAATTAAGTAGGTACCTACTCGTACATGGTAAAAAAAAAATGCGACAGAAAGTTTGATTCTTTGAAGTGACTTTTAATGGATGAAACTGGTTTACAGGTGTTGAAGATATTTTCCAAAATTGTAAAAGTGTATTTTAAGTGCAAGTAAAGTACGCATATGCCTGAGATTATAAGGTGTTATGCCCGTATATACAATTTTCAATGAAACTCTGATTCACAATTTAGGAGGTGGAATTTCTCAAAACCATAGCCAAGCATTAATATAATAATAATAATAATATGTTTATTTCGGACAACATAAATTTACAAATTAGGTCCATAGAAAAACGTCTTAAAACTAACATAAATAAAACTACAATAAAAATTACACCCTGGCTTCGTATAAATTAAATTAAACAAATAATTGAAAAAATAAGTAATTACAAATTAAAAATGAAATTGAAAAATTGAAATTAAAAATTAAAATTAAGGTTCTGGAAAGAGCTCCTTGTCTAATTTTGTGATGAGTTCATCTTTTTCTCTTGTATTTGGAACTTTATAGATATTTACTGCCGTGATATAATTAATCTATATCTATATTAGTTCTAACAATCATTAGTACTAATTATATATATCTACAATAGCAGTAGAACGAACTGTATGGGCAATGTTATACCGAAAAACCAATGCCACTAAAACCAATTTGCTTCTAATGCCCAGCAATAGGCAGCGCAGTTGCTTTGATGTGGTCCGGTTTGAAAGGTGTAAGGTGTCGGTCAACTGACATGCACATGAGACGTTCTATCTTCAAGTAGCAGAGTGAAGGCCGCAATGCGAAGCGACAGTACGTCCTATCATAATTCAATACGAGCGGATCCAAGTTGTATTGCTGTTGTAATGGGAAAGCAATTACTTGTACCACCTAATATTAGGTGGGTCATCTGCTCGTTCCGTCATTCATTCGCATAAAATAACCTCGTTTTATGATTAGCACGTCAACTGGTTATGAGTAAGTATGTGAAGAGTAATTTTCTTCGAAAACGACGCGAGACGAAGTACGAAGTACGAAGTATGTAACCGGAAACAAAGGACCATAGAAAGAAAACAAAAGAAAACATGCATCAATTTTGGATTTAAAAATAGAGGAATCGCCCATGAAATAAGTTGTTGTATAATTATAAACTATGAAACAACATAATACTGTTACAATGTTAAAAAATATTTTATATAATAATAATTAGACTTAAAGATAAAATGCAGTTTTGATTAATTGAAAAGAACAGTGTTGTTTCCCGCAATTATGTCTGTTTTCTATCTAACCATTGGCTACGGGTCTAAACTAGTTAGACGCCAATAAAAATAGAAGAGCCTGGTACCCCAATTACGTTCCCTTACGAAGAACGGATTCACAAAATATGATGATGATGAGTTATGTAACGTAATCATCTGTAACATTTGACGCGGGCATTGCCCAGCCAGTAGAGACAGTAAAACAACGAGTATAAAATTACCTGGAATCACACACATATAAATACCGTAAATACCGTTTGAAATCCATGTTTCATTGGTACTAGAAGGAGTAATATCTAATTATCTCCCAACTATATTGCTAATTATGCAAATATTAGTCCTACACAGGTATTAATTAAAGGCTACAAACCGAGTCACATATTAGATTTTTATTATTTCACTCTTCACCTGTTGAAAACCAAAAGACCCATTAGGAGCAAGACATTCGACAGTGCAAAAATAATGGAATTTATTTGGTGTAAGGTGATCGTAGGTTTTTGTATGAAATTAATAATTATGTAAACATAAAAAACAACATATTGAATTCCTCTACAAAACAGCTAACTACTCTAAGTAATTCTTCGCTGACTTGTCTTGCTGACTCTACATGTGTTGATGACGATTAAAATAATACAGCGCAACATCAGAACCGTTATTATTTCGTCTCGTACAAATCATGCGCAAGCGCAGGTAGTCGGTTCGACTTTGATATGTTTTCTTCACCTTCAATAAGGAAAGATTGAAACGTTTGAAACAATGAAAATGAGCCACATAATATGCTCACTGTTTTTAAAAGTTGGCACATTTGTTAGGTAATGGCTAACACTGTTTAATAAATTAGTCTAAACAGTATTATATTCATTTTCTTTGTAGATAAATATATTTATTTTGTTTATTGATTATCAAGTGTCTCTAAGAGCAGTAGAACTCTCGCCAAGTTCGTCCAGGGAAGTACTGCCGCCATACCCATTTCTGCCGTCAAGCAGTAACGCGTTCGCGTTACTGTGTTCCGGTTTGAAAGGTGTGATTGCCGGTGAAATTACAGGCACATGAGACATTCCACCTACACGTCTCATAGTTACGAGCGCAAACGATGCGACTTGGGTCTTGTCGTATCTAGTAGGGGAGGACCCAAGCCGCATCGGTTATTTATGAGCCGAGGTTACCAATTACCACCAGGTGGGCCGTCAGCTCGTTCCGTTACATAAAAAAGTGAAGTCTTGATTATTTACATTAGAAGTATAAATTCGCTGGTACCTTATCAGATTAATAAACCGTATAAAACCCGTCGTTTGGAAAGTAGAGTTCGAAGGCATCTGATATTTGGCATTCCATTCCAAGATATAAAGGTAGAATATAAGAAATCAATTTTATGTGTCGATTAAATTTAAATTCATGAAACAAAACATATTTTCTTTATGGTTCTGATGTAGGTATATCATAAAAATTATTAATATGTAGCGTATATTATTTTTATGAACACTAACAAATACAATATCAACTCACAGAAGCGTAACATCAAGACACAGTAATAATCATTACATTCTCGTCAACCTTGAGATGCTCTATTGTTATTCTCGTTGACTTGTTACAAACGAAATAAAAATAAAAATCGGTAAAAAAACTTTTAAGTTAAACAGTTTTATTCTATGTGCACTGAAAACTACAAAATAAATAAATAGTTACTTACCTATCAACCTACGTTGGTGATCTCGGTCATTAATATCTCTGATGGTAGTGGTTGTCATAACATGAACCATGTCAGCGGCCGAAAGGCAGTTCATGAAAGAACACTAACACCAGGGTTTGCTTGGTAGGTAAACTAAGCAGCCCACACTATAACAAGTAGGTATTTTGACCTTCTAGTTCAGAAATATTTTAGTACTAGGCAGAATAGCTTTTAGGCATATTAGACTAAAATAAAAACGTGGGGCCCATTAACTATTTCTGTATTACTTTCTACTATACTAAATGTGGATTGCATCGACTTATTATAATCGTCATCATCATCATCATCCTAGCGGTTTATCCCGGTCGCATCCGAAACCTCATAGCTCCGGAGTCCAGGGTCCGCTGAATCGACTAACTATAATCTAAAAACTACTATAATCGTAACTGGAGGTTTTGACCATCAATAACCAGCCGTTACGGCTTCACCAGCGAACGCCGCGCCGAGCTCATGATCTACCAAAGTATAAGATATGCTCTGCCATAGGTATGATTTCAGAGGGGCCCCACGTTTTTATTTTAGTCTAATATGCCTAAAAGCTATTCTGCCTAGTACTAAAATATTTCTGAACTAGAAGGTCAAAATACCTACTTGTTATAGTGTGGGCTGCTTAGTTTACCTACCAAGCAAACCCTGGTGTTAGTGTTCTTTCATGAACTGCCTTTCGGCCGCTGACATGGTTCATGTTATGACAACCACTACCATCAGAGATATTAATGACCGAGATCACCAACGTAGGTTGATAGGTAAGTAACTATTTATTTATTTTGTAGTTTTCAGTGCACATAGAATAAAACTGTTTAACTTAAAAGTTTTTTTACCGATTTTTATTTTCTTGTTTTTAGTATTTAGTGAAATTGTCTTCCGAATATTCCTCATTCTATTTAATTCATTCAGTGCATCATTATTACATGGCTGGAAGATCTTGGAAGCATATTAGGTAATCTTTCACTGACCTCAAAGATATCTTGGGCAACCAACACTGCTTGTCCGCGGAAACCGTAGGTACTGCCCGTATAGCCCAGTAAATTTTACGATTTTAACAAACGGGATGATTCTACACAGCAATCGCTGCTCTGCTTGCGTCAGCGCTTGAATCTCATCTGGTATTGAACCTGGATCCAGATTATTCCAGTACGCCTTTGATGGTGCTATTGTTTTATTACTGGTCACATGTGTTTGGCAGCGCGAACATAAAAGTAATGTTGTTTTTGAAGACAGTTCTGCAGGTAGATATCCTAATGCAGCTGTGTTGTAACGTACAGTATGAATTTGGTTAGGATAACAATGCTTCGTGCAAATGTCACAAACGTGTATACACGATGTGTTAATAGCATTTTCAAACGCTTGTACATGATTTTCAGCTCTGCGTTGCTGTGCACGCTCACGCTGGTTATTTAACCTGTCGTGGCGTTGCTCAGGTGTTTCTGAAGCTACTAACTCCTTTCGTCTCTCACGCCGTCCTGTTAACCTGGCCTCATGTTGCTCAGGTGTTTCTGACGCTAATAGCTCTCTTTGTCTATTACGTTGTAATCTTAGCCTGGACTCATGACGCTCAAGTGTTTCTGACGCTATTAGCTCTCTTCGTCTGTCACGTTGTGATGTTAGCCTAGACTCATGACGCTCAGATGTTTCTGATGCTAACAACTCTCTTTGTCTGTCACGTTGTGATGCTAGCCTGGACTCATGACGCTCGGGTGTTTCTGACGCCATTAGCTCTCTTCGTCTGTCACGTTGTGATGCGAGCCTGCACTCATGACGCTCAGGTGTTTCTGACTCTACCAGCTGCCTTTGTCTCTCACGTTGTGCTATTAACCTGGTATCATGTTGCTCAGGTGTTTCTTTTTTTTCTTCTATCCGTTCTCTTCGTTTCTGTAGTCGACAATGGGTTTCATTTTCACTTTCCTTTGCACGTTTCGTTCTATACTTTTCTTTTGCCTTTTCGAGCCTTCTTTTTCGTTGTGTAGCAGTTTCATTTTTATTTTTGTTTGCTTTTTTATTTATTGTTACCATGTTGTTCCCACGATTAAGGGGCATTTTGACGGTCGACCCCCCCCCCTCCCCAGAGGTCCAGTAAAGGGACAAGGCTTAATATACAACAAGATGCGCCCAATCTTGAGGGGGAAGCACTTACGACATTACATTTTTATTCACCCTAATGCCATACAGTCCTCGGCACGTTTTAACCTATTACCTTAACTTGGGTGGTATAGCTACCGCTTACTAATGAGGTATCTAATTACGTATTTTTTTTATCTGCCCCTCTAACGTCACACAATCTTGGACGCAACTGTTCTCGACACGACTAATCATGCCCCCACCTAATACGCCATTTTGTAACAGTGTCCATCTTGAGTTTGAAATTTTGACATAATGACAGTATTCTGCAGTGTAGTCCTATTATTTGATACCCATATTGTGGTGGTTGTGGAAAAATACGTACCTACTCCGCCATATTGGAACGGCGTCCATCTTGAATTTTAAATTTTGACATAATCATCGTGTTTTACTAGTGTAGCCCTTTGATTTGATACCCATATTGAGGGGGTTAAGGAAAAATATGTAATCCGCCATTTTGTATCGGCGGCCATCTTAGATTTATAATGTTATTGATTTTATTATATTGTATTGTCATCTAAATTAAATGTGTGTACCAAATTTCAGATCAATCTGACAACGGGAAGGTGCTTAAATTTCAATTTCTAATTTTGACCCAAATAAATTCCGTACGGGTCGAGCTAAATAAAACCGTTTAATAAAAGATATCATCTGACTCATATTTATACTATCATAAGACACACATAGAAGTGATACTTAACGATTGACCGCTAAGAAGTATCATTTCTCAGATTCTACTACAACATATTGAAAATACGTAGAAGAGAAGTTGTGAGACTTGAAGAAATAATGATTGGCTGTAATTTCATCGAATCCTTTTAAAACCAGGCAAAAATCAATGAACTTAATGTGGGAGTTTTGTCCGCTTTCGCGCATCAAACAGTAAGTTCTGATTATTCAGGGCATATTGCTATCACTTAGCTGTTCTTAAATACACAAAATAGCCTTGGCAACACTCAATGGAAACCCAATTTACTTCTAATCGGTTTTTGTGTTTGCGGAGTAAAAACGCACGAGATGCTCGATAAACGAAGTTTTGAGAAGAAGTAATGTAAATTCTTTTCTATTTAAAAATTAGTCTCACGTAATTGCGGTGAGCGCGTGGGGAAAAAGATGAAAATAATTTACCAAATCTTCATTTGAGTGGCACTGTGAGCACCTACACGTTTTATCAGCAAGATTATTGAGCCTCATAAATATGCGTTGTTTGACAACTTGAGGTAATTTGTCTCACAGGATTAGTCGTCATTATGTCAAGTGAGGCACCTAGTTAGTGGTAGAACTGCCTGGTTTTTTCATATGTTAATAAACAGCGGAACAATCAGCTGACCAACCTGATGTTAAGCGGCCCATAACAACCACTGGGGCTTAGGCCCCCCCTAATTGGATATGGGGAGACAAAAATTTGGTGGTATTGCGCCCTAATGACACCCTGAGTGATGATAAGCCCTGAGACGTGAAGTTAGATAAAACTATGAGTGTTGTATCACCGGCAGCCCTTATCTTGAAACGCATTACTGCCTTTCTTACCGGAACACAGTAATGCATGTGCACTACTGCTAGATGATGACCATGGATAGGGCAGTGAACTATGCACATACGGTTAGTTCTACTGTACTACTATAATTAATTAAAAAGCAGCAGACTATATTAAAAGAAAGCATATAAATAGACAAATAACCAAATAAATAAAGCCATGCGAAAATCCCTTACACGTTTCATTATCATAGACTTCGACCACAATAAAGTGCCATATATATTTTTCTTCCAAGTTACAATCTAAATCCACTTTGTGCGAATAGGTGCCGGATAAAGTCCAAACCAAGTATATTTGGCAGTGAAAACGGGCCATAACATTTTAGGGCCACAATGAAAGTAACTTTTACGATTGTTAGAAATTAATATCTGAAAAATGGTTTGGAACCCTCATATCTTACCGATAAGGTTCCAATATTGAGGAAATATGTTTTAATTTACTTTTTTTGATGTTTTTGTAACCCAATTTCCCTTCCGGTGTGGCTCTTGATTAAATTTTCGAGTTTTCACAAACTTTTGTTTATGGCAGTTCGTTTGAAATTTATTTTCTTGATGGAGGATCTAAAGATGATTTTGATTTTAATTTTACTTACATTATTAAGATGTTGTCTGATGGCAACAATACTATCTTCTGCTTTCAATAAAGATAGGAAATAAACTGAACAATGTTGCGCATTTCCACACAATTAGAATAAATAAAAATACATATAATTTTTTATACACGAATAAAGTTCATAGAAAAATATACTTCATGTAATCTTGATGGGGGAACTCAGACACAAAACACATGCTAAGGTATGACGTACACTTAGTCCAGCTTTAATAAAGTTAAGCCGAACATTTATATCTCATCAAAGCTTGCACAGCTTGTCTCCTTGAAGAAGGGAAAGTTGCCGACAGATGGAATTCCAACTCGGAAACAACATCGGAACAAAAGTTCATTCTGTTATTTCGAGCACCAACCATCGCCCAAAAAGGTCGCCTAATTTGTCCGCCGGAATCCGACATTATTTTCTCCCAGCCTTTTGTTTATGTTGCAATTACCGCAAGCACAGTATAAATGCTTACACTAAGTAAGAACACGATACAAAATACTAACTCAAGCCAATGTTCCAAAAAATTCAAGTAATTGTAGTATCAGGTCAGTTCTATGATAATAAGTGAAAAAACAAAATACCAAAACTGATATTTTCTTTTCTAAAATAATAAATGATGTTACGTATTTCTCGATCCAGGGTTTGAGGTAAATGATCGAGCCACATATAATTTGTGTGCCATAATTCAAATGTATCTTTACTGATTGTAATAATATTTATTCTCTGTGGAACAAAGGGTTAAATAGCCCAGTTAAACGTCGACTTTTTCCTTCATTCAACTTCGTTGTTTAGGAGTAAAATAAAGGGTGGTTGTCAGCTCTAATTTTGGCTGCATTTACTCATACTTTTGATTTCTGAATATCAACGGTATAGAGTAAAAGTTCATATTTAATCATTATTTGATAAGCACGGAGATTGAAACATAAATTTGGCTGCACCTAGCTTTTATTATGTCTGTCTTTAACGCAGTAATATTATTTTATGGAAAATTAAGAGCAGCTTAAGAGCAGTAGAACTCTCGCCAAGTTCGTCCGGGGAAGTACTGCCACCATGCCCTTTTCTACCGCCAAGCAGTAACGCATTCGCGTTACTGTGTTCCGGTTTGAAAGGTGTGGTTGCCGGTGAAATTACAGGCACATGAGACATTCCACCTTCATGTCTCACATTTACGGGCGCATACGATGCGACTTGGGTCTTGTCATACCTAGTATGGGAGGATCCAAGTTGCATCGGCTGTTATGGGCCGAGGTTACCACTTAACACCAGGTGGGCCGTCGGCTCGTTCCGTAACTGTATTACATAAAAAAAAAAAAAAAAAAAAACAAAACATATTTTTTATTATACACCAGTTTACAAAGACATAATATTTACGAAATACAATTTAATCAATTGAGCTATTTAAGCTATAAACACTATTTCCAGCGATCTATAGATAGCTCAGCTGATCTAATTCTCTAACGCTAACAGGCATTGCCTCGTTGGATGGAAATGCTCAATCTCTGAGCAAGAAAAGTGCAATCTCGGGTCACGTGTTGCTTCGACCAGACGCTCTGAAATAATTTTGAATATGCGAAGGGCTCACGTTCCCCATAGACCCAGTGTCTCGACCCCAAAAACCTCAAATATGTAAACTCTCGCAAGGCACACATATATTTGCACCTTTTGAGATCTACGGCAGAATCTGCCACCGCACCCGCCTCAGCCTGAGTCCCAGACAGATGTGAAGGGTAAGTTAACTTTTAATAAGGCTATGAAACATTAGAAAAATATACATGAACAATTAATTATTTAAAAGCAGTGGCACATTACATTATAATTTATATACAAAAATTTCTAGAGTATTTAATATAAAATGCACTTCGTGGTTAAAACATACGGGTACTATTGCAGGCAGAAGTAATCTACACAGGCAATACTAAATTCAGTAGATCCTATCTAATTACATATTTCTAGCATCTGTAATCTAGAATCGTTTTACCTAGAGCCTATCCCGAGATTAATGTTCAGCTTAGGCCTTCCATTGTGCTGTGCCAAGTTCCATTCGATCTTACGCAAATCTCAAAGGCTATTAAGCGTACAGATAAGCTCATTGCAACCGATTTAGCTACCACATTCGAGTAATCTTCCCTTCGTACGAAGACACTGTTATTTATTCTGTGCTTTTGTACGCGAGTACGTCACCCGGGTGCACGTAAGAGCCGTAATCGCTACTTTGTGAAGTTGGAACTATTTCTCTTGGGTGAATCTTGATGGTAGATGTTGATTTTCGAGATGAATCATTGTTCTTCCTATCCGTGCTTTAGGTCGTGAATGGTAAAAATATGTATTTTTTTTGTACGAAGATTATGTTTGAAGTTATTTCAGACATTTTTAAGACTAGAACCAAACTCAACGACTTCAATTAATCCTACATCATCTAATAAAAACAACTCAGGCTTATTTTCGCCCATAGTTGATCATAACACTAGGATTAGTGTCAGCCTAACCGAATGCGTTTGGGATCCTGGTCCACAAGATCAAAAAAAGATGTTAAAACACTAACCAAAATGTTTAGTCTACAAAGATAGGCTAGATCCTAGATCCTAGGCTAGACATATGATGGAGTTATGCCCGAAAAAAAAACATCTGTACTGAGAACCTCCTCCTTTTTTGAAGTCGAATAAAACCAAGTCACGAGCTTGTACTTTTTACCTGCTCCCACATCCACGACAAAGTTAAGTCTAGTATATACAAAACAACTATACTCATATAGTAGTTTATCCCAAAAAAGAACAACGGAGGTACTTGCTGGTACGGAAAACATAATACTACGAAGTAAACAATTTCCCCCTTCTTTAAAACCTGTGAACTACCAACAATGCTTTAATAAGGTGTGAAGCCTGATCTCGCAATCTCGGGTCTGACTATCAATTCAATCCGCTTATCAAGAATCGGTCCTTAATTGTTGCACTGCGCATGTTGGGCCTTAATTAGTGAAAATACCCGGCAGCTATCTGAGCGGATCTTTGATTTCGAATGCAATTATTGTTCTTGTGATAAAAGGACGACGTTCATTGTGAGGGTGGCATGCCAACTTTTGGGAGATTATTGTGAACCAATCATTTTGGTATATTGAAATTAAAGGAATTCATTGAAAACTTAAACGATATGCCAACCAAAAAGTTCAAAAACTAGTAAAAATAGTTGAATACTATTATTTAAAGTACTAAAAAACTAAAATTTAAAGAACCATGTAGACATTTATATATATAAATATATATATAAATATATATATATATATATTTTATATTTGTATTACTGTATGTATGTTTTAAGTATATTTGTTTAAGTTTGTAATTTGTTAGTTAGATACGAACTGGAATCCACATATTCCAAATCTAAAACAATACGAATGAATGCTTTATAATAACTTTCCATCTCCAAAATGCATTTTACTCCAAAAATTCTAATTCGTATTTCAATGCTGAATAGGATATTGATTTTCATACTATTTTGGGTATAAAATGAATACACACGAATAAAAATGAGATCTCTTGATCCACTCGTGCATACCGCATAAGCTCGTCCAAATTATCTTACGTGGATGATCTTTAGTTGCTCACTGAAATGTGTTCTTTTATTCAGAGTTCGTAGGGTGAGCTTCAACGGCTTAAATTTTAATTAATTTTTTACTCGACGTACTTTCTTTATTAAAACCGAAGGCCAAATTACCGAAATATTTCACAATCCTTCTGAAAGGGTGCACCTTAAGAACGGTTTAATAAGGAACGTGGAATACATTTGTATTGTAGATACTTTGCTAAGAGGATTACGTTTGTTTTGTTGAAAATTAAATCAAGTACCTTATTTGGTTTAAGGAATTCTTGAGTGATCCAATTAAGACGACATTGCTGGGGAAGCGATACATACAAGAACGAGCGCAATCCGTTAAGACGCAAGGGTCTCTAGTTCAATCCCCGCTGGGATATGCATATCTAGAATAAAAACATTTAAGTACTATCTGAAGGCATAGAAATTAAACTTAGATGAAAAAATAAGTTTAATTTTTATTTCATCAACTGTCTGTGTGATCAGTCAGTAAGTGTGTTGTCAATGACAAAGTCAAAGTCACAGAAAGTCAAGATCTACTTTGACGCGCCCTTCTTAGGTAACTCTTTTATAGAAGGGTATAGAAAGGCAGATATCAGTGTCACGAAATCTGTTGTAGAAACCCTAAGCTAAACCTTTTATTTATATATTTATTCATAAATATCCTTTTTTGCTCTAATTCCCTCGATACACCCACAAAATTTGCAAATTAATGTGTTTCCAAACATCGCGTTAACCGCTAAATGCGAATACAAAGCCCTTCCATTTCATTTGGCTATCTGTTTAAAAGAGCGGGTTGTGACACATTCAAGCCCAATGGAGCCTAATGTCACAAAATGGTTGGGCCCATCCATCTAGCGAACTCGCTTCAATTGAGAAAAAATGTAAATATGCCTCGTAGTCGCTCATGTGTGAGTTTTGGGTTGAAGGATAATTTGATAGGCAGGTAATTACGGTGTTTAGGTGAAGATTGGTAAGTGTGAGATGTGAAGTTTTAGTTGTCTTTCATTAAACTAGCTTGGTTCATCCCTCTCAAATATTTTGTCTACAATACACACAAACAAATATCGCATGTATAAAAAAAAATAAGTTCTATTAATCTAAAATACAATTCATAGAATGCTCCAATCTAATGCCTAAAACAAAGAAACCAATTACAAGACCTTGAGTCTTCCAGCGAACTTAATACTAGTCACTGGGAGGTTGAGACATCAAAATTTGAGCATTTTACCTGTACTTTAATTGAGTTGTCTACTTGCGATACAGAATTCAGGAAAATTTTGTTACCGAGTACATTCAGTTTTTCTTTAATATCTCAAAGGCTTCTGTAACAAGTAATACAAAAACTTTGTTAGAATAGTCAAAAAAACAACGAAATAAAGAGAAAGAAAACAGGTTTCGGTATATCAGTTAGCAGTAACGCAAATACAGAAATTACAACGGAGAACTTGTATATACATTCAAACAAAAAGTTCCCGAAGCATTCGCTTTGTGGAGGAAAACTTATTCCCTTGTAACGGAAAGTAAGCCAACTCTTTAAATTCAATAGGGGAAGGAACCCCTTTTTTCGCAAACAAAATATTATCCGGAATTCAAAATCTTATTCCAGTATCAATTGGAACCACATCAGATACTTTGAAAGGCGGAGTTTGTTGGTTTATAGCTATACTTCATGTAACGACTGTTTGGGGTTCTATGTTAAAGGTGAATTTCAATTAAACTTCCTCCAACGTCCCAACAATGTAGTTTATGGATTTTGTAGCATAGGATATTTCTTTAAACAATGTGACGATGGGTTCGAAATATTTATATGATTCCTATGCAATAGGATGATTGTAGTTACACATATACTCTCAATATCCATGTCACAAGCTGAGTGGCGTAGTGCATTAACGTCTTAAGTCCTACTAGAGGTACCTCCTACTCTTGTTATGGTCATAAATACTACGTATCTATCTATAACGTCATTCGAGCCATCCACTTTTAGGTATCACCAATTTATTCACATAAAAAATATACTTTAGCGTAGAAGCACTTGCAAAAAGACTGCTATAATTTTATACGACATCTACCGCGTTGCCAAATGGGGTTCTTTATATCGGTCGGGTTGGCGAGTGAGTTCTGGCAACCCAATTGCGTTTGAAGGCTCCACGAGTAAATCCGATATTTACCCACTATTATTAAAGCAAAATTACTCATATTAATTTATAGTTCACGGTATTTGGTGGCTTTGCTTAAATTAATGTACCCAAAGCATTCGTAATAGTAGTTCAATGTATAATACGTTTTTTACAATCCCTAATATTCGTAAGTAGCAAAAGTATGTGTGAATAAATAAATCATTTCTATCATACATCGATATATGAAGAAAACAATCATTTATTGCAGGATATCGCTTCAACTTCGTGACTGTCGAAGTTTTAAAAATAAATAGAACAATGGGTTATCAGTCAAATGTTGCTGTCTAAACAAAGTAAAAAAAAATCTTTATCGAAGGTTCGGTAGCTGATTTAAGTGTTGAACCGACAGCGGTCAATCTTATCGGTAACACGTCAGAAAACGTGTCTATACCAGTCTATCTTGGCCCTTCAATTGTTCATTGTGTCTTAGAAAGTGTAGAGGCGAAAGGGTCTCGGAGTCATGGTGAGAGTATTTACGTGGGAGCTACATTTGGAAATCAAGATCGTTGCAACGGAAGCACTGCGTTAAACAAACGAGTAGTCAAACTTTCCACCTCAAAGCCAGTATTTCCCTTAAGTACTGAATCACACGAGACTAAATGAAACTTTAGGTTTAATATAAATTGTGGTACTTGTTCAGTGAGAGCGTATGTCTAATTCTATAGAGTACACTCAAAATCTAAAACAAGACATTAGGCAAGAAATACAAGATTATTTATATCGTGATGACAGGGCTTTTTCTCGTAGTCACCCAAGCGGTATCAAAATGTAGTTTGTATTAGAGATGATGGCTTGGTAGCTAAGTCGGTAGTAACCCGGCCGGCCAGGTGAGGATTTCCGAGTTCGATGCCCGGGCTGGGGCAATTTTGGTTATTTATGCATATGCTGGTGGCCGGTTGGTCCATGCCACCTGCGGAAAAGAGGGCATCGTGGGGCAGTGTTTATTTGTTGTGATTTATTTAAAAACTTGTTATTGCGTAACCAAAACTAAGCCATAAACTACGTATACGAAAAAAACATTTCTTCACGTTTTACCGTGCCAGACAAAAAGATAATTTTCAACATAGAAAAACGAATGTTTTTTAGCGTTATTGCTTTGGGATGAGTAGTTTCGGAAATTACCTCCTACATCCAAGCATACAACCTTATCTCTTTATTGTATTATATTACATATGATATAACATTAGTGTAAAAGAAAACAAACGGTACATGCGAATCATGAGTAGGATAGGTAAGGAGTGTGTTATCGTTAAAAAAAATGTAGTACATTTCCTCTTCCGTAGTTCGATCTTTAAAGTTATCCTTCTGCAATGCAATAAGAACAGTGATTCTGTTACGAAAGCGTGTGATGCATAGACTTCGCTCACTCAATTGCTAGTTTGAGATTAGATCGAGTTCGCTTTCAGCGTACTGTTAGGAGTTCGCTTTCCGTAAACGGCTTCAGCGTACTGTTTAGTAAGATTTGTTTGCAGCGTGATCCATCTTGCGGGTAAGTTTGTTTTCAGCTGTGAATGGAGTAATGAAGATTTACCTCGCTATTGATCCGTTCTATCAGTTTCGTTGTGAATACTAAGTTCCGTTTTGAGACTTAGATTTGGTTGCTTATTTAAGTTAACTGGGTAAAAGAGCATGGTGACCCAGTGGCAGACACCGAGTTACAATCCGGAGGTCGCTGGTTCGAATCCAAATATACACCAATGAGTATTGATGAATTGATGTAGACAATATTTCCACGTCGAGTGTGGTCGAGGCTATGGCCCTGCATTTTTATATTAGACGCTGGTAATGAATAGTAAAATGGTTAAATATTATTAATAAAGAAGTGTTTTTTAGACTGTTACAAATACTTTTTCTGGAAGCTAAAATATTTTGCCTGGCCTCACATCTCAGTTGTTAGTATCTCTGCTTTCTGAGCTGTATAGGTCCTCGGTTCGATTCCCACCCAGAACAAACATTTGTGTAACGGACATTGATGTTTGTTCTGTGTCTGGATGTTAATATGTAATTATATTTTATTTTCAAAAAAGTATAAATGTAGTCTATCAGTCTATGCTATGCTTAGTTTAGGGGCGAGAAGATGATGTGTGAAATGTCTGCCATATTTATTATTATTTCAGTTCACAGATGGATAAATTCAATTGTTGCAAAAGTCCCTTTCAGGGAGGCCAGGAATCATTGTATACGATTTCCAAACTAAACTCATGATTCCTCATCTGGTAGGGCGTGTACTTCACAGCACACATAACACGCACCATTAACTGTATTTATAGATAACCTACAAAAGCTATCGGAGGCCTGAGTGAATAATTTACGGAACGAGCACATAGCCCACCTGATGTTATGTGGTAACCTCTATACGCAAAACGACTTAAAGCCTCACCTACTTAAGTATGGGAAGAACGAAGTCACTTTCGTGTCAAAAATTAAGGTGTAGTATACTGCCTTAGAACAAACTCCAAGGTTTCCGCTACAAAAATATACAGTGTAAAAATTTTATTGTATTTCAAAGTGGAAAGTCAAAAACCAAAGTATCTCGCTATGTGTTCATTATTTTGATCCAACCAGCTAACTGGCAGTTAACGCAGGAAGCGACGGATAACATCTTGATTAACGTTTGTAATACTCAATCCATTTATTTTAACGGTAAGCTTGTTAGAAGTCTCGCCAGATGAATTTCAATACCACTGATGGTCGTTAGTGTTTCTTTCGATTAAGTAAATGTCTTTCGTTACATGTAAACTAATTATTTGTATCTTGTTTGATAATTTGTCAATGGAGACATTATTTTTTTGTGAGTGTAAATGAAGCTAAGATTAAAGAAATATCGAGCCTTTAATATATTGGATAAAGTCAATATGTAACTACGCTAACTAAAGTGTGGTACATTTTCACTTGCTTGAAATGTCTAAAAAATTTGTGTTACTAGAAACTATGGTGAAAGAATTAAAGTGCGCCATAAAGAGGCACCTTTCGTGCACTAGACACGTCTTAGAATGATTGGTTCCGGGGCATGTCGGTTTCTTGGCATATTCTTAAGCTGTTACTATTTTGTTCACTATAATCACTCTTCTTCTCAAACCTACGATGTTGCAATCAAAGAAATGATTAACTTTACTTGTCCGCCAACGCGATTCATTAGCAAAGCGAGATTTGTTTGACGCTTTCATTACTAAATGTACACGATACTACACCCAAATCAATCGAATGAATACCGAACAAACAATTTCAAATTTTACCGGCTGAGTGCCTTCTGCTCTCACCAAAAGACGAACTAAAATTTGAAAACAATTCATAATAATTTCATAATTCATAATTCATTTATTGCGAACAACTACGAGGATATGAGTTAAGTATTCGCAAAAAAATTGTTTGGAAAAATTGCTTGTTTCAAATTCTTTGACTGTTATCTCTCTTTCTTAAGAAATATCCTCAATTTTGATATTCTCAGTCCTTTATTTGCTGTAACTATCAATACTGATTTGTTGTATAGTCTGGCAAGTCCTATATATATAGTCTAGCTGAGCTAATATTCGCATGTCTTGAAGAATTCGCTCTGTAAACTGGTATGGACTGAGTGTAAAATATGTTCGACGCGTTCATAACTAAATGTGTATGATATGACGTGGGTGTCCGTTTGTAAGGAACAAGACGGTTCATCACGATTGGTTACAGTCCAGCCTTTAATTGAAAACGCTTTATGAGACGGTGTTGGAGTAATAAGTGCCTATAGAGTGCAACTTCGGGTTAAATGTGCTTTCTTATTATCAATCGGTATTCTTATAATGCCAAATTTTTCATAGGTTTTATTACGGTCAGATGGAAAAGACAATTAATTTACATTTAAATAATTAATTATTAATTAATTTAATTGGGTAATTTTAAATTGATTTTCACTCTAATGCGTTTCAGGTGGCAGACAAAAATATACCTTTCCTATCCTTCTTCGTCACGCATCGTATTTGTTAGTATTTAAATTCTGTAACAATAATTCTAAGTACAAATGGCAACCCTATTTTTTTGAGCGGATAAAACTTACTTAATAGCAACACAAACTAGAAAATTATATGTTATGTTTATACTAAACTTAATTTTATTTCTAATTTAAATTAACTATCATATATTTTTCTTTGTATGGAAGTTGATAACAGTTGTCACAATTTCGCCCTTTTGTGTAATCTAGTCCAGTAACATATAAATCCTTGCCTTTCAGGCAGTCATATTCTATAGCTTGATATGCTTCTCTGAGAATAAAATCCATGGCATTGATTGATTTTAGGTTATCCAAACGTTTTATAGTTGTTATTTTTAATTGTTTGTTTCTGAGTAACCATAAAGCTGATACGAATAGAAATTTTTCCTATAATTAAATATTGTATTATTGGAAGTCACGTATCTCATCCCAATGTTTATAGGCATTGAAATAATTATCATTACAATGCAATTTTTGTCGTTCAATGTGTGCATTCAAACTACTTTTATATGATTCTGGTTTCAGAACATAATTATTTTAGGATAACAAGAGATTGATCAAACTGGCATCGTCTACTTAATGTTTTTTTTTTGTTGTAAGAGCAAAAACTAGCTGCGAGGACAAAAAATTAAGCTCAATTTCCATATTCCCGTAATGTTTCATCAAGCAAAAGTGGGAAGAAGCAAATCAGGGATTTAAGACTACCTTCAGCGATAAAATCAGACTAATATTATTCAAATGAATGTAAAAGTAGTTAGATGGTAAAATTTATTTCCAATATTTTTTGTCGCGTAACTGGTTTGTCTAACCATTATGTTTAAGAAACGCACAAAGCGCTTGCAATAAATCTTCGCTTTTAAACTTTGTCCCGCGCGCGAATAAATAACCTCCCTTAAACGTCCCCAGTGCGTTAAAATATACGCAGTTATTCGAGATAAGGCAACGAAAGCTACGCAACGTCTTGCTTAGACCACAGATTAAGTATGGTGGAGCTATGTCACAGTAATCTAATGGGGAAGCAGTAACTCAGCTTAATACACGCGATTTGGAACACGGTGACATTGTCCCGGGCTTATCTCGAACTGTTTGAAATAAACACGAGCGACGTGCTCAAGTATATTTTACTATTGTAGCGACTAAGCTCAGTTACTTCAGTGTTAAAAAAAAACATATTAAACTACAAATGACATGTTGAGTGATTGTTGAATCTATTTTCTAATTTTTAATTAATTAATCTAGAATTTTTTTTAAGATTAGAAGAATTGTATTTATTGCAGTTGTATACTTCACTAAGTTTTTTCTGTTTAAATGAGTCGTGTTTGAAACGTTCACAAAGTCATTCTTCATGTTCCGTAAGTGTGTTGATTATTTTAGTCCGATTTTACTGACAGTGACAACGGCCTGCACTGTCGTACCAAATTAGGAACTTCGTTATTTATGTTACGGGTAGGTATACATTTATCGAGTTATGCTAGTTTTGAATTTGTTATATATTCACACTTTACATGAGAAAAATTGCGAATACATTAAATATTGAACATTTCGATACAAATATATATAAATAAGTTTTCATAATTTCCTGTTCAAATGACATACGCACTGTATAGGTATTCTTGTCTAAATTAGTATTCAAATACACACAAGTTTATACAAAAATATATGTTTTTCTCAACAATCCGGAAAACGATCGTAGACGATTGTAGATAACAAGATTTCGTCTCATATTTTATAACGCGTATGCGTGGGCGTGTAGGCGTGCCAAAAAACATTAGTCGAGTCTCGAAGTTGAGTTACTGGTTCCGAGTTACGGTGGCACCCGCGGTCATTATCTCCCAACACGCCGCAAAACTTATGCACCATGCGCTCCTATCGAGCCTTTTAAACACCATTTTCTTAGCCGCTCGGCCGTCGCATTCTTGCACTCATCAGATACCACAATATACTTATTTATTTACCCACTGGATATTTACGATGTTTCCCGTGTAATAGGTTGCTGTATCTCGTTTTTCTTGCGGGCCACATACATCATTTATGGTGAGATTCAACGATATTGAACGCGTTCTAGCGTTTTTCATTGAATGTTAACGGTATATCGCGTCCGATACGATACAGTAAAATGATATCACTAAGATATTTGATGAAATAAGTTTCTGCACTAAATAACGTAACATGATATTGTATTTTGTTTAAAAAACTAATTATAATATATCATATTATAGAACTTGTAATTTTTTACCGAATATTTTCTTTTATTTCTTTCGAATTTTTTCAATTGCATGTTTATATCAACTCTAAAATATTAAACAGTATTTTAGAATTTGGCTCTGCATATCCAAATTGTGCTTAGCACATTTATGACTGCTTCGACATCAGTCGGTGAATCCAGGATGATCGGTTTTTATATTGATATCTGTACCTATCGTAAAAAGAAATCCGTGCAGCATTAATTTTTATTCTCAAGATGGCGCATATTACCGGAAGTAATAGATATAAATTATCTACACGACTTTTTTCTTAACGCAATGTGTTTGACAAGATATATTATGATAAATATGTCAACTTGGAGATTGAAAATGTGAGGTTTCGCTATTATTTCACCTTGATCCTTAGCTTATAGATTTTTGTTTACTCCAACAATTATTGCATTGGTATCAATATTATATTGAGTGTTGAAATTAAATTGATATACCTGAATTAATGAAATTAAGATAAAATGTTTTTAATCCTTAGACTCGAGTATTGCTTTATTATATTAAAACGATATCAGAAAGTCGTTACATTGAAGGCTGTGATCTATAATGGTGGCCGATAATATTCCTACCAAAGTACATAAAAATGAACATAAAGATAACTCCCTGTGCTATCCTAAAATTGTCCCAGTAAATTTTACTCGCATTTACAAAAACGGCTTTTGGATAATGTCCTCCCATTAGAGGTTCGGAAAATGATTTTTTCTGTAAGCTTTTCGCTGCGTAAATTGCGTTTTACTTCGGGTCATTTTTAAACATACAATTTAAAATACTGGAAACATTTCTGCGATGAATATCGAAGAGTAAAATAACCGCGAAAATTATTAGAACGTGATATTTTTGAAATTTTCTTGGGCATTTAGTTTTGATAACGCGACTTTGTTGTCTGATGGGAAAATATTAACATTGCCTGTTTCCATATTTACCACTGAAATTATAAAATCAATATGAATATACATTAAATGCAAATTAACCGATTTTGTAACTGATAGTTGATGGAAATTTAGTAATATAATGGTAGTAACTTTTTCTAATAATTTATTTATGCAATTAAATTTTACATGGATACCTACGACCGAAACGTTGATCATTCTGTAGTTTGTTTATTATTATAAAATAATGTGAATATTTTATATTGTCTGTCTTGAAACCTGTGCAGAGACACAATGTCGTCTCGCCTTCAAAACAGGCCAAAGTATTTTATAACCTGTATCCCTCGTAAAACCACTGATTATGACGTAGTTAATACGGTAAAGATGCTTTGTTTCGATTTGACGGGTGGCCGACATAAAATAACTATTTATAACAAGAAGAAGAAAGTGTTTCGGATAGCATTAGAGGTAATAAATATTAATAAAGAGTCGAAACTTTCGTTTACGATCCCTGTCTGTAACAATAAGGTTCAGTAACCTTCGAAAGCAGAAATACATTTAAAACAAAGACAGTGAAATTGAAGAAATATTACAAATTCCAGTTTTACGACAAGACAAGAATATGTCAATAAAAAATGCGCCGTGGATGATAAAAGGTTGCCGTATTTTTTCTAGAGTTTATATCAGAAATATCATCCAGTTCAATTCTAAATAGCTTGTCCCATTAACCTGTAACGAAACGGGAGCATAAAAAGAACATTTTTTATTAAAACCCGTCTGAGACAAAGGTCATTCAAACTCCCATGTTACCGTTGTTTCGCATCTCTTGTATGTAAATTTCCATTTGGAACATTTTTACAACGTTAATAAAATGTCTGTTGCTGTGGGAGTTGTCAACCAAACGGTGAACCTATGAATAGATAAACATTTTTTTTCGATATTTCATTTTGAAAACTACTAAGTTAGTAAAACTACCAAGTAACTACTAAATTTGAATGTTTAAATAAAAACGGGTTGCTAAAGTGAAACATAAAGTGCAAATGTCTCTCAGTTGGCTGGAAATGGTGAGTGTGTTTTAACCCACTTTATCTTCTACCTCTACAAAAACGTGTCCAAGTCAGTTTTACTGTAGGCTAGCTTCAGCTCTTCTGGAGAAAATGCGTGGATTTCTAGGCTTAGTTTACACTACTGGTTAGATTATGGGGGTTAAACTACTAGGATCTACTATGCTTAAAATCCCTCTACATAATGAAGGTAAAACCGCCATTTACCTCTCTGCTATGTTATCTGCTCTGTTATAAAGTTCGTTCTAGAAGCGTAGTAAAATAGTATAACTTAACGGTAAATTTAAATGTATTTTATAGAACAGTAGTTATATCCCATTCACGGTTTCAAATATTCAATAAAAATCTAAAATGTGAAAAAAAAACTTTCAAATAATTCTTAGTAACGAGAAATGAATCCGCATATGTGGGACGCAGTTGGGAGCGAATGTATCTAGAAAAATGTCTTTACTGATGTGAAGTATATATTTATATATAATGTATATTTATTATTTTTACATACATATTACTATTTATTAAAATCATTTAATTATAAGTTTAGGACAACTTTGAAACAAGTATTTCTAAATGGCGATCCCGTGGAGAATGAAAGATTTGTTTTTTCATGTATAAGAGAATCAATAGCTATTCAAATGCTTCCGAGTGAGCCTCGAACAATTCTTTTACGTAACTCCATACCACACGCCAGTGAAAACAATTCACAATTTTCCACCATCGCCTTTAAACAAATCCGCACGAATTCCTAATCCTTATACGGATAGCCGGGGATCAAAGGGGAAAGAAAGTTCCTGGATGTGCTTTATATAAAAACCACGGAAGGAAAATCGATGTAGGTACCTTTTAGATACAATTTTTGCGGTAGATCTCTTCAACGATGGTGATCCCAGAAGAATGAGTAATATTAACTTTTTTTAAACACGGTGTATTACGTAGAGTTCTGTTTGTACAGCTAATTGAATACAACCACCAAAATTTTAGAATCAATCAACATACTTATTTTGTACCTGTTACAATTGGTGTCGATTAAATTGGAACCCCTAAAATTTTACGCCTAAGGGTGAAATGATACAATGCAATGCAACTAAGATATTTCCCTCAGTGAGAAAATAGCTGTTATAACAGATAACCGGCTTAGTATCAAACGTGATAATTGTTCATTCCAACAGCTACACGTAAACAGTTAGGTAAATTAAATTCACTGTGATAACATGTTATAAATGTAGGTACAATTTTTAAAAAAGTAGTTCATATGTTGGTACTAGATACTTTTTGATTTTGGACAACACATCAATGAAACATCAACGCATTTTTTGTCAGACAAAATATTTTTCATCCCGACTACAAATGTTCTCCTTCGAACTAGTATTTTTGTTGAAACTTTATAGGACTGAGATATACTTTGACTACTTTAGCTTAGTTACTAAAAGAATATTATTATGAATTGATTATTATTATGAATTTGACGAGGTAATGATAATTATAATTTGACAAATGCATGAATGCTATATCTTCTCTGGTTAATTATTCTTGCCAACTATTCGAGAAATAAGATGTGATTCAGTTCAGAGATGTTGTTAGTAGGGGGGTGGGTGAGGCTGTGTTTTGTCGGTCTTAATAAGTGGTCTTCTCCGATAACATCGATATTACAGGAGTCTATATTTAGGAGACCTTCCTACAAAATACAATTTGTGAAATTTTGGCTGGCCTTTGCCAGTAAAACCTAAGTTGTAACCAACAGCATAAAAGTAATTTTAAATTACAGTTTGAGCTACGACTTCAGCCGTTCATTCAATACGTAGGTCACATCCAGTTTTCCAACTCTTTGAATCACGACACTATTCCCTCGTTTTAATGTCACTCGAGTAGAGCCACCGCTGGCAGAACCCTCCGTAATTACCATGCCTTACTGGACAAATAAAAAGTTAAGATGTAGCGAATAGAAAACAGCTTAGTAAATTCTTATTTAGAAAATAAGAGGTTTGCATTCGATTCGAGGGAGATTTTTGTATCGTAAGCGATTATCGTATACGAGAGTTCATTTTTTTAACTAAATTCAAGGTCAATTATTCTGAACTATTTATTTCAAAACATTTGTTCACTTAATAAACAATCAGTTTGGGTTTTTTCTATCACCAAAATAAGTGGTCACAATAGCATAGGTTTACATCTGAAAAATATATAATAGATTAGGTACTTGATGTATTTGTCAAGTTCTAGTTTCTATCATTTTTGAAAATACATTTACAATATTTATTTTTCATTCCTCTTCTGAATATTTATAAATTTTAGACTGCGTCCTTAAATCTGACAGATTAGCCCTAGCTAGTCTTCTTCTTCTTCTTCTTTTTACATTATCTGATGAAGCTGTTTTGTCGGAGCTGTGAGTTAAGTCTCCAGATCTTTTCGTGGGACTTTAACTTAACTGGTTTTATTGTATGTGATGCTTGAATGGATGAAATAAAGACAATTCTTTGACCGTCTAATGTTTTTTGTTTCAAAAACTAATTGTTTCGGGGTTGGAGTCGTTTATCATACGTAATTGAATTCAGTCGTAATTGTGTTAGGTATAACATATCGTTCATTACGGAGACATACGTATTTCAAACATTTTGTCATTGCTTCTATATTGCACGAGTTCATTTGGTTACATATGTGTTGATTAAATAATACTTTATGATTTAAATTTGGATGTAAATTTAGTTACCTAGATTAATTCAACTACGAAGGAATTAAATGTGAGTTAAAGTGGTTAAATTCCAATTAAATTCATTCCTTACTTCTAATGTACGCGCTGCAAATACAACAACCAACGTTACACAAGCGAGAGTAAGTTTTGAAGAGAGAGAGCTTTATTTATTTATCAATTTGGTCTTGGCTTTCTGCAAGAAATCATTAAAATCTCAGAGCTGTAGCAAAGAAGGTTAAGTAAATACAAAAAAATATGACAAAAATAATTTGCTGGTAATATATAATAGATTTCAATGTGTTTTATACAATAGTTCAATGTGCGTCCGCTAAAGCACTATCTATAACTACATTATCTGCAACTAAGCAGCAATATGTGCTGGTATTTATTTTTTCCTCGATTGAAGAAAGGCGAAATCGCACTTTCCTATTTTAGACAGCGCAGAACGTGATATTGCATGCCTGTGGCCCCGGTGAAATGAATCCCAGAGGAACACCAGTGAGATTTAGCCGGTAGGATCATCGTCCACACGATAGACCAAAATATTAGTATAACACTGGTTTTTAAAGAGAATATATGCATTTTTATATGTAGGTATTTATTAGGTAAATTTTATTCGTATACTAGTACTAGTAGGTTTACATATTTGATTACTGTATCCTTTTTTGTAATCTCTTGTTAGTTTTTAGTAGACCCCACACCACTCTTCAACTTTTAAATAAGCGTTCCATCCCTAGGTTGTCCCGAAGAGATCGCTTCATAGCGATAAGACCGCCCATTGTACCTCGTAGTTTTAATAAAGTATTTTTATTATTTATTATTATACCTATATAACAATGGGACCATCTTGTTTTACAGCCACTTACGTTACCTAAAACGAATATAATTTTATTTTGTTCAATACCGATCGTAGCCAAAATTATTTTATTTATATATAATAATTTATAACAACACCCATTATTTATTCAGCTTTAAAAATACTGAAGCTAGAACTTAGCACCTGGACACCAGCTTGTGTCAAGTAAAGTTTCTCCACTCATAAATACAAACTAACTAACGCCCCAGGTTGAAATTTAATTATCATACAGACGACGAAATGCCATACGTGTATGACGCCTACAGTTATCTATAAATCATATTCTTTCGCCGTTAAGGTATAGAGTGTGTTCTGAAAAGGTAAATCGTTTTCTGAATGCAAAACATACAATAGGTGTGTGTTACGTTTCGTGTTAAGATCAAAAGTGCTTGCGTTTGGTTCATTGATAGCTTATAACGTTTTGGCTGTATGCGAATAGTAAAATTACTTTGAGAAATGAAATGTAATTTCTACCGACCCCAACCCTAAATTATATTTTGTATTGCGCTGGAAATGACTTAAAACTTGGGGATATATTTTAAATAATTATAAACATTAATGCCGAACGTAATAATATATTCTTTGGTTTAAAATTTTTTTTCTTAGCATATTTCGATGTGAATATTTTTCTCTACGGTATTACTTACATACATCCATTTACGCTTTTGTAGAACCATAATATCCTTCGTTTTGTGGGAGGTTCCTTTATCAAAGGAACATAGACGCGATAAGAGGTGATCTCATCGCCGCCACTTCCTGGTACGAGTCAGCTGACACTTTCTCCAGTAAGATAATTAATCCGATGGCCAGGACCAATATTATACCAACAACCGAATTACCAGTAAATCAGGGTGAGGTAAATTATTTTTCTATTCTCTGTTTGATATAAGTTCTGAGCATTTAATATAAATCCATAGTAAAGACAACCTGTACCTCTCGTTAACTAAAACAATAGTAGGTACGAACAAATCGTAGTGTCGATGCTCAGCAATTATTTAGTAACGTTAAAATAAATCAATGAATATATTAGAGGTTGTTATTACACATGATTTAGGTGACGGCTCATATGTTAAGAACAAATTTGGTTTCAAATTTTTTGTTTTGTAATTATTTTGCTTGCGGCTTTGTCGAGTTAAAAAACTACGTAATTAAATTGAAAAATTGAACTTCGTTTTGAATGCTCAATGTAGTCTCCCATGATTTGGAAATCATATTATGAGAAATTTGTTTAAAACACGGAGATTTCAAATTACAGAAGTGGATTTTCATGTTATATTTGTGAAAACATGGAATGAATACTTTTCATATTTGCTTAAATATTTCAAAATATATTTAATAAGTCAGATTATTTTGATAATAATTCCATATTGCTTGTTATTATCTATTTTTAAAAGAAAAATCTTAAAACGAGCCGCACTTGTTACTCTTTGTTCACAAGCATACACCTCACGCAGGCCTGTCCCAGTTAGCGCCTCTGAGCCCGATCTTTCCCTCATCGCAAATACATAAAACAAAAAACAAAACAGTTTATTCCTGAAATAAAAGTGAACATACCTGAAAAAAGCAAAACTTTCCTTGATATAGCTCGAAAAAATTAATTGGACAATAATATTAAAATGCACACACTGAAATTATTGTAACAAGTGTAACACTTCATCAGACAGAAACCAATGAAGTAATATTTCTTCTCATTTAATTTTTTTGACTTTGATATTACATTACTTTTTTATATTAAGTTTCCGAACATTTCTTTTTATTAGTTTAACACTGTTAAATGTGTTTTTGCAGTGCGCACAAAGGTTATGTTCCAAGCCAGATCAAACCTGTATTCTAGATTAATATTTATATTGTAAGCTTTTTATATATTATTATTATATCTTAATAAACAAATAAGTTAGATCGTATCAAGGGTGAGCCCTACGTAAATAAAGAAAGAAAGAAAGAAGAAAGAAAAGAAGAAAGAAAATATTTTATTTGTAACTCAATTGATAAACACATACATGATTGAAAGTTGAAATAATGCAACAATAGGTAAGCCACACATCGAAAAAATTACGATCTCATTAAAAATTACGATATCGGTGATGATATCAACTCCTAAAAGGGCAATAAATATTAAAAAAACGAAACAAGTTAAATCAAATGGGACCACACCCACAGAAATCACGTTTCTTAACAATAATATTAGATTTTTAACGCGGTTTTGATTAGGCACCCAACATTATTGGTGTTAACTGACACATAAATACGTTAACACGGTTGGTAGTAGAGTAGAGGTGGGCTAGGCGGATCCAACTCATTAATCCGTCCTATCCGGTCACGGTCCCAGTGCGATGTGAAACGTTACATTTATTTTATGACTAAGAATACCAATAATATAAAAAAAAAACTAATGTCATACACATCGGTCAGGAAATAGGGACACTGGTTCTGAATGTTTTTTAATAAGTGACGAAAATATCAAATAGCCCATCTGAATTTGAGCAGTATCTCCACCAGCTCATAATGAACTTAGGTCTGTAAAGTACGGGTTGATGCAAGTCGTATGTTGCTGGGAGTGCTAAAAACTATGCGTTTATGAAGTGCCAGAACAAATAGCTTCCCTTATGTTAAGCAGTACCTATCCTTTGTAGACTTATGCTATTCTCTATCATATATGTTAAGACCCAGGTTGTATAGGTACTATATTACGCAATCTCCGTGAGACGAATAAACACATTAATGGAATATAATACCATGTGCCTGTAATTTTACCGGCACCACCACTTTAAAATAGAATATAGTAACGCGATACTATTTTGCGGCCACTATCTAGCATCATAAATAATTAAAATATTATTAAGTTCTAGGATGCTCCTATTCCACCTGGAAAAAAATAATAATCCAACTATCTTTATCATAATTGACGGTTTCAGCGTCACCCAAGTCAACTACCAAAAATTTGATGTAGTACCAATTACATAATAAAGCCTTGATTCGAAACGTAGCCAGCATCCATACACATGATGCGATAGACTATAAGTCAAGTCAGTCATTTCAAGAACCAATTGCAGTTACGCGCTAGACGTAAAATTTGTAAGTACTCGGATAACCGGATAAAGGATGCCGTCGGATATTGGGTAAAACAAACCGGTACAATTTGTACATCACTAGAATGCAGCTAATGTAGAAACTTAGGAGGATTTAATATTTTTGATAAGTTACCGGAAACGAAGCTATTAGTAGGGCGCAGTAAATTTCACAAATTAGTAGCGTGTGACAATGTGAAATTAATGGATGCTCGTCTACCTCGGGCGCTTTTTTAATTTAACTCGGTCTGAAGGTGTCCTAATGATGGCAGATGTCATCGTCGGCTGAAAAATGAGATAAGATATTTTTGGTGCAGTTTTGGGCTCGATGAACTCAAAATGTTTTGTTGTATTTGAAATCTATTTTGTAAGTTAAAGTTAGTCTATCATTATTTATTTAAGATAAGTGAAATAAGTTTAAATATTTATGGTTACATTTTTAAAGTTTTTCATATATATTTCCATATAATAAAAAAAAACTACTCTTAATAATCCTGAAATAAAATCTGAAATAAAATTCTTTGTATCACAGGTCGCATGGACATTATAAATATAAAAGAAAAACAGTCTAGAAGCGAGAACTAAATATAATACTCTTCGTGCAAAACATATTTTTGGGTTACTATGAAACTAGTAGAAGTATATGAGATACCCATCCAAACAAAACAATCGGAATTGCAAATTAGTAACCGCTATAATCTGCTACTAAATTTTAAATTCAGAATTAAATAACAACAAAGTTTTTGGATCAAACGACTTTGAGATGCTAATATCCGTAGCAGAATCGTATGACGCCATTATTAACTGTATTCTTGCCAGAATATAAAAAGTGCCGTAATAAAGAAAGCTCACTATCCATGACTCTTTGTCATGAAATTATGCACTTACGTCATGTCCATAGGGATAAGGCATGAAAGCTCATATTCCATTAACAAAATTTGCGTGTCGCCCCTTGATTATCAATGAATTCAAGCCTATTGGATCCTAACGAAGACCGATAAAGCTTATTTTGCATAGAGACAAGTTAGTAGTATAGTATAGTAGACAAGTTTCACTTACGAAAAAGGCTTATTAATATATTTCAGGCCACAAACTTTGATTACAATTTCATAAAACACGGCACAGTATGTACAGACTTCCCGCTCAGTACCGGCGGTCTGTAATGAGGGAAAATCAGTCAATATGTATTCTCTACTATGAAAGAAATGTTTTCAACCATCAAGGCTGCATGTTTAATTTTTTCATAATGGAAAATGAATGGGTACTACAATAAGAATATTTTAAAATAAATAAATATTGGTAGACATTTCACACACGCCATCTAGTCCCAAACTAAGCATAGCTTATACGATGGCAACCAGATGACTGATAGAATACATTATATACTTTTTTGTAAATACAACATATAAATACGTAGTAACACCCAGACACACAACAAATATCAATGCTTGTCACACAAATGTTTGTCCTGGGTGGGAATCGAACCTACAACCTACAGTTCAGAAGGCATGTCATAATGTGTTAAAAGGACGTGAGGACTATGTAGCGTTATGTGCTGATAGGATGCTACTGGTGTTCTAACGTTCCTTTTAGCTATTATGTGGTTTGTAGTAAAGCAATAGTTTGTGGTAAATTGTATATTACACTAAATACACTGTATATAAAATGGTAACCTATTAAAATAAAAGTAAACGAAATAAATATGGTGATAATATGGTTTAAATGGTAAAAAGGTTATGAGAACGCGTGCGGCGGCTGGTTTGCGAACTGGTGGTCTCAGGAGAATATTCGTGGCGGTGTATTTTTGCCGATTCAGGTAAATGGAAAATCACTGGGCTGTTCGATTTTCTTCGAACAGTATGGTCCTGGTGAAGGAATAACATCTTGCAGAAGTCTTCGCTCGCAGGAAGTATATTTTGGAATGCTCATCGTTCCTTCAAGTTAAGATTATACACATTTTTCTAAAAAGGAGTCGGCAGAGATGCAACACCCCATTTGTCGTACAGGTACTGTATTTTTTTGGACTTTATGGAAAAATAATTAAGCAACTCTCCTTAACTGAGGTCGATATGTTATTATGTAAATAAAGTATGAAAATAACGTAGAAAAGGATAAAACTTGGTTACATCGGCTGAGGCTCTTGTAATTTTGGATTCAATCCCAAAAGCAGGGTAAGTTTTACTCAATTTCACAGACCATCTTGGATTCCCCAGGCGCTGTCCGGTTATAACTCATCAACTGAAAGCCGATTTAAACTGAAACTGCAATGTATCATAGAAGCAATGGTATCAGACATGTTATGATGGTAATAATGTTGAGTGCAAAATTGATTCAAATATAAAAGGTAACCACAATCGTTTACAAGTGAGAATATGTAACTTTTCGCTTTATTTTTCTTTATTAATTAGTAATTGAGGAGATAAAACAGGTTATGTGCTAGGCGTTGCTGTCGATTATATTGCAATGTTTGGTTCATATTTACAACCACAGAGACAAAATTATATGAATAACTATCTGATTTCCGAAACTTCATATCTTAATATCGATATCGGCTGAAAACATGTACAAAGAACATTAATACTATTCCTTCCAACAAGTATTTCACTAAGACAAAAATTGATCTTATGAAAATAAATGAAGACGAAATGTTCAGTATTTAAAGAAAGGCAGATCCATATTTAGATAGACTTTTTTCCGCATTAGACTTTTTTCTAATTGTAAATCAAGTAAGATTGGTAATACATATATCGTGATAAAATGATCATTTACTCCAGAGCTAGAAACTCATGCCGAGGGCCTATACATCAAGTTTGATAGTCAATTATTGGCACTCGGTAGGATCTGAATTTAGTTTTATCTGAGCCTTTAGTAACCTTTGAAATGGTACGCTAAGGCCAGTAACGTGAAAATTTAAGGTTTTCTTTGTCAAACTTAAGACGTTTGGGAGGGCTTTTACTACGAATTATAGTTTTTTTTCTTTTCCAGCTAACGGTTAAGCACTTATATGTGTCTGAATTTTTGACTGCGAAAGAATGACACAATATTGTGGAATAGTAGAACAGGCTGATAAATTAAATAATTTTGAGTTTGTGATATTAATTTACGATTATATTGACGTAATTTTTCGAGCTCCGTACTCCGTCTGAGTATTATTTTATGGATTTTCTCACATCTCCTTAATGTCAAGATATCTTAAAGGAAAAGAATATAAAGTCAGAATAGAGTGTAATGAAATCGATACATAGTGGGAAAATATAAACAAGTGAAAAAGGTAACCACTTTTGAAAACTGATAAAAGTCCAGCTTCCTCTTTATAGAAACAGTAATGATTGTTAATAAACTATGAAATCCCGCTGCTGGGCAAATTCTTTTCCAAATATTACCAAAGTTCTTGGTCTTACGATATCCTCATGGGTTTCCAAATATTGTGTCCCCAACGCTATCTCGGTCGGGCCCGATGAAGCCCTCCGTCTCTAGCAACCACGATAGGGCGATTAAACGTATATAATTACATCACATCAGGTTTCATTTTATTGACACGACCGGCTCATTCCTATTGACGTCGAGCCATAGCCCCTAGACCAGCATAAAATATCTCTACACTTCTGCTAGTTTTACTATCCTGGCTCTATCGATCCAGGATTTACACTAGGATTATACAGTTTTAAAATGTTTCTGCATCATTTGACAAAAATAAAATTTTTAAACTCACTATAGTTTGTTACAGAACATTTCAAATCTTTTGAACTTAATTGACATTTTTATCTGAGCCAGGATACTTCATTAAAAGTTGGTTTAAATACTGTTGAAAGTTTGTTAGCACCTAAATGAACATAAATATTACCACACCTTTGGGTGCATTTTTGTTGTAATAGCCTCTCCAGAGATTTATTATCGGAAGGAAACTTGAGACATCCAACAGTAATGCTGAGAGAATTAACCTACCGTAATGACGGTCGCTCTTAAGTTGTTTTACTGTGCTCCCAAAACTCTCAGATCCAAGAATTCTCATGCTCGGAAATTCTTCAACAACTTCCAGATTGAATTAACGACACCAAAAAGCGCACAAAGTCACGGAATGAATTAACGACACCAAAAAGTGGGCAAAGTCACGAAATCCATACTGAGGACTAACTAGGACAAATCTATTGTGTTACGGAACGAGTCTTAATAGCATTCCTAGTGAAGATTCAAATTGGGAACACGCTCTGAGTTTTAAAATTTTGACAACAAATTCGTCGTAAGCCGGTTGTTAACGCATAAATAGAGTTGACGAAAATAGACGTTAGTTCGGACTTCCATGCATCTTTTCGAGGGCACCGGTGCATGTGACTGACGGATGGGACATTATCTCCGTCGTTTTGTCCCAATGAGTCTTATATGCGGTTTGCGGCATGCGTATCCCGCTGTTATTATAGCTCTTATTCTTAGATCAATAAGACTGCTAACCCAGTTTGTAATAATTGTATTGAGTTACGCAAACCTAATACCGTTGGCTATACGAAAGCTGATCTCTGACGGTGACATCTTTGAGTACGTAAAGGATTATCAAATGACAATATAGAGTTTTTCTAACCAATTTTATAAACATACAAAGGGATTTTTGAACGAGGATGCTATTAAATTGCGCATGCTTCTTTTGTCACGCCATGAAATTTTCCAGGAGATAGCTCTTTTGTGCCGCCATCGTGTTTAAGTAAGTTGAATTATTTGAATTGTCACATATTCCATTATACAGATGGAGTATACTTTGATAAAAAATTAGGTACGTAATGAATGGTACCAAAATTCTGCAAGATTTACAGAAAATTTTAATATGTATAAAATCGCTTACAAGCAAGATATGGTCGTGTTTATTTATGTCTTCTCGGCAGCGTTCAACTAAAAATATATTGTTTCTAATTATACATAAATTTATACAAATGTACTAATAGCAAACAGAGTTTTCACAAAACGTATTGAACTTACTGTTACGCCATTACTTGCCTACCCAACGTCTAACAAACCCTTATCTCTATTTACCAAATTATAAGAAAATTATTCCTAAAAATATGTGAACCTGCACAATCTATTTAGGACCACTGTTTGTTATCTTTAACAGTGAACGCCGTCTCCCATATACCGACTTTTTCTTGGAATGGTCTTTTGATACGATCTCTCAGAATTTGGAGCGGTAATTTAAATCTAAATTTGACGTTTGGCACATTAGTTTTAAATGACCGTGCTCGTTAATTATAAGCAATCTAAATTTAATTAGTAGAGCTATAACTAAAACTGTATTAAATAATATTAAAATCACTAAAATAAGTTAAATCACACCATTATTGATTAGAACGTTTTGGAACTTGGAATTGGAACTGTGTTTTATTCTGATGAGTACAATTAAAATAATTGTATTTGAGTTTTGATGAGCCTGCGATGTAAGTAAAAGTTTTTTTTTAACTCTTTATTGAACTCTCAAAATTGTAACATGTAGATTAAATTATCTTAGTAGAAGGCATGTACAAAGGCGAGCGTAAACGTTTTGAACATAGTTAATATTTCTATGAGACTATTTTATGTTTTACATACCTACTTGGGCACTTTCTTACAGAGCGAATAAAATAATTTTCCATTCGTAAAGTTTTCCCATAACTCTACCTAAATCCATTTACGTCACCAATGATGAGGGTGTGAATGTCAAAAATAACTGATGTTGATGTAGTTTTGATTTGCCCGCAACGAGATAATAGCAGTTTCATGAGTTGACGACTAGATGGCGTCTCTAGTCACGCTTCTCACGCCAGTCACAACTGGTTGTAGCTAGTAACGGATATAAGTGGGCAAAGTGGATACAGGGTGGAAAATGTGAGGATTTATTGCAATCTGCGTGTTGGTAATGGAAAAATAATGGTGTGAAGAAGTCGAGGGGCGGGAAACTGATAAGGTTCTCTACTGATTTATGTTTTTTATTGCTGTTCGAAAGCTGCTGGCAATATCGAAAGCCAATTATTTCTTATGTTCTTCCGATTTTTATGCCCACTTTATCAATAGACATTATATTGGAACAGCCAAAAGTTACAATATTTGAGAACTGTAATAAATTTTTAAATAGATTGTAGTGCTTTTAATATTTGTACTTGCGAAGTAATATGTAATATTAATTAATTAGCAACGGGTTAATTATTAAAAGCTTAAAATGTATAAAGCAGTTTGATGTCGATATTTATCAATTGACATTAATAATTTACGTACCTTTGATGCAATAATATGATATTCTGGATTTAATTAATAATGAACATGTCAAATTAAGCCCATTGCAGCCTAAGAGTATTCGCCAGTAATTTTGACGATTTATTTGCAGATCGTAATACTCATTTTATGTTGAATACATATTATTATTGACAAAAGTTTCGTGTTTTTATTTTTATCTATATCTTTTTTATTTTTATCTTAGTTTGTAAAAGCATAGTCACTATTTATTATTAATATTGTGCGAATGAATAAATAAGTGATATTAACGTAATTGATTCAGGTACTACTACAAAATAAAAAACTCGATGCACAAAAACAAAGTTCATAACTCGTCTTCTTCGATGTTGCCCAACGTATGTAAATTTATGGTGCTCATTAATGTGTGGCCAGATTTAATCAGTGACTATGGTTGACTGTTTATATGCTTGCTAAACTATCATCCTAGAAACCTTAATTCCGTGCTTTGGTTATTTATGCAACATAACGTGTAAATAACTATACATGTTCTATTGCAAATAAACTGAAGCTAAGCTTGACATTACTCTTCGTGATCGATCGCCGGTTAAATTGATGTCGAAGGGAACTTACCTCGTCTTTACTTTGCTTGCCTAATCTAATCGTACGAGACATTACAGTGACAAACAGGGGTGTGATTCTCGACGAAATCAGATTCGACTCGACGACGAGATTTACCTGAGAATACCATTCTTGTGGCGCGGTGCGGCTAAGTGGAAATTTAAATAACATCTATATACTTATCCTTCTAAAAATCGTTTCAAATTTGACTTTCATGGCTGTGGTGTTTACTTTTTTCTTTCCAACTTTATTAATTATATCATTTTATATTTTCCAGATGTATGCTTGAGTAGATAAACACTAACACCTCGATTGGATTCAAGAGTATTGGATCAAATACTTAGTAACTTGAAAATGAATTTAACTGGGAAAGCATAAGCCACGACTTCTCTGTTATTTTCATAGCCTATTTTATATTTAGACACATTACACAGTGAAACGGGGCTCATTGTGAGTCTGCCTACCCTAAATTACGTTCTGCTTATGTACTACAGTCAAAAGTACAAAAACTACTTTTTTTGAAGATAAAAGACTAAATTTAGTAGTGAGAAGTGCAAATTAAATATATCGCTTAGTATATTGCCACTACCAAATATTTTCATGTGAACCTTCTCAGTAAAACTTAGCACGACCACATTATTACTGCTTGCCTTTTAGACGATAAACTTTCTCAAACTGACTTTCAATTTCCAATATGTTTGCATATTGGCTGAAAATGTTAGAACCTACTCTAAGTTGAACATGCTGATGGGTGCTTTCGAAGTTTCCGAGTGCTGTAACTATGTTAGAACCAGGAACATGTTTTTCTTTCTGGTGCAGGAAATATATAAACTTTTTCAGTTTAATATTACTTGAACAAAACTGCCCAGCTAGATAGTGTCGTGAAAAAATGTCAAATAAAATATTAAAATGTGACAAAAGGAAATGAAAAAAACAAACATAAAATTTCGAAAATGTGTATTTTGTCTTTTCTTTTGATAAGTCTCCTTTCATTATATACATTATATATACAAGTATTATTTACAGAATCTTAGTATGACAATAATTATGCGGAGTATAAAATTAAAATAAATGCATCTGTACATGTTTAACTTTGGCATTATTATTTTATGCGATTCAAAATGTCGTCTTTTATTATGAATATAGTTTTATACGGAAGTTTTACAACGGCTTATAGTTACCTATCTATAAATATCGCAGAAATTAGGAGGTGAATCCGTTAAATAATCATAAAATTAGCGACGATTACTATACAGTAAATGCAAGAAGAGTAGATACTTATACTAGACAATAAATTATTATAGAACAATGTTAAACTAAAATATCACTTTTGTTGGACTAATACGCTTAAGCGTTGCAAGTATCAGTGTCTGTTTACCTGCGTTGGAGCATACGCTACGCCCACAGCTGGGCCTGTGGTGGCATGCGGTGGGGATGAGGGTCGTGTGCGTGGACGCCGGGGCCCAGGGCCAGCCCGTCCCCTAGCAAGGGGGGCAGCTTGCCCGGCGGAGGGGGCGGGGGCGGCGCCGGCGCCCGCCCGGCCCCTACCGGGGACACCGACGCGTATATATTCACTGTCGAACGGTGGTACTGACACTTCCGCAAGTCCGGCATCGCAAACCTCAACTTTTGCCAAAACTGTCTGTCGCCCCACTCTATACACGTATTTGCCTTCAAACACAACCGCAACTCTGGGTCCATATCTCTATTCGGAATCTCACCTAGCAATATTATTATCAGTCTTCTTCGTCTCTCTTTCAGTACTTCGTGTAGTGCCGTTTTGAATTCGAACCGGCACCATTCGTTGTTGATGAAATTTTTGGACAGGACTATTATTGTCCGCTTGGACGACTCTACAGCTTCTATTATTGTGTCGGCGACGTATGCCGAAGCGTTGAAATCACGGTAATGTAGGCAAAGCCGGAAACTCGGGTCAGCGGATTCTAGGCCAGGCGCTAGCATTTGAGCGACGAACGCCTCATCTTTCACGCTATAACTTATGTAGGCGTCAAATAAACGGTCTTTATCGGCCTCTTCGTCATAAGATGTGCTTTTGTAGCACATTCTGAAACCGCAGTGGTAGTACACCCACACTCGTAGTTCTCTTCGCCAGTAAAAGACGCCACATATTAGCACAGAGCTCACTATAAATACACACAACGATATCAATAGAAGAGGCAGATAATCGTTGATTACTTGATTTTCAATTATCGACGAACTCCCGCCGACGTGTGTTGTGCAAATGGTGGAATTAAAGTCAGACATGAGTGGTCCCACTGCGTTCGTTGTGTTATCGAAAACACACGTGATTCTGTTCGCGTCTTCTACTTTTCCCAGGTTGTTCTTAAACCAATTTCGGAATTTATGCATGTACTGACAATCGCACGACCAAGGGTTCCGCGAAAGACTTATCTCTACCAAATATGGGTTCATCGTGAATTGCCACACTGCAAAGCCGTAAATGTTATTTCCTTCCAAGCGCAGCACCTCTAAATGCCTCAACTCCATGAAGGTCCGATTATCGATATAGTGTATTTTATTGTCTTGCAGATGCAATTCTCGTAAATTCTCCAACGGCGACAATTCGAAACCGAGCAATTCTTTTATATTGTTCTTTTCTAAATGCAAAACCGTTAAGCGTTTTAGTCCACTAAATGTATTATTATATAAAGCGTCTATGTTAGAATTGTTCGCGTACAATATTTTAAGGTTTTTACGTCCAATAAAAGCGTGACTTGTCAGACCACCAAAGTTATTACCGTCTAAGTATAGTTCAGTAGCGTCCATAGGTATACTGCTAGGTATTTCAGCATACCCAGCCGCGGAACAGTCCACAATATTCGCTGACCACGGTTGGTCATGATAACACGTACAGTTCGATGGGCACGTCATTTCACAATCACAAGCATCAAAATCACAACAATGGCACAGGGTGAAACAGTGAGTTTTATATGTACACAAAAACTGAGATGATTCCGCCTCAATGAGCGGAATATAAGTCCTTTCACGATTGTAGAGCAGTTTGCAGTAAATGCTCTCCAAGTCCATTACTCTGGGGTGTTGCCGCAGGTGATCTAGTTTGTTTATGCGCTGTAACCATTCCATAGTACAATCGCACTGAAAAGGATTCCCTCCAATATAAAATTCTGGCAGTGGTCGCCCGGGATCGACTGGAGTTAGGCGGAGAGCATTCAGATCCATACTAGTTATCTGATTTGCATACAAATCGACTCTCGTTAAATTGGTTTTTCCAACAAAAGTTTGAGCTTCAACTTGTGTAATTTGATTATCATTCAAGAACAGGAGCTCGACACTGCTCGGAATGGAATAGGCGGATATTTTCGTCATTTTATTGAAACTTGCATCTAATGTTTGTAATCGGAGTTCTTTGTCCAGACGGTAGCTATTTTCAAGTTCTTTGATGTTGTTGCTGTGTAGGTCCAACCACTGCAGTGCCGGAGGGATAACAGTGTAATCAAACCATCCTATTTGATTGTCTGACACGTTCAACCACAGCAGAGACGGAATGTTTACGAATAATCCTTGAATATCGGTAAGCTGGTTTGCATCTAATCTGATCGCTTGGAGATTGGTTAATGTTTCAAATGCGGTTGAGTCGATGCGCATCAGTTTATTACGAGCTAAATTCAAAATTTGCAAGGCTGGCAGGTCTGAAAATACGTTTTTGCTTATATTCTCTATTTTATTCCCGATAAGGCGTAAGCCGTAAACGTTATGCAAACCAACAAAGCCGGGTTCTTCGAGTGATGTTATCTGATTTTCTCCAAGATCAAGAGTTCTAAGTAATCGCATATTTCTGAGTGCTATGGGCACTTTCTTCAATCGATTTCCATTTAAATTTAAATCCTGAAGGGAAGACGTATTTCTGAACGCTTCTGAATGTAGTTCGTTGAGATGGTTATTGTCTATAGAAAGCAGGGACAATACGTATAGGCCATTCAGGGCGTAAGCGTCTATATGGGATATTTTATTGTATGATAATATCAACGTGTGCAAGTTGTTCATGGGAGCGAATGTATCTGCAGCAATATTTTCCAGCATGTTATGTTGAACATTGAGAATCTGTAGAGTGTACAAATCTTTGAAAATCTTCGGATCAAGTTTAGTCAATCTGTTGTTTGACAAGTTCAAAAGGACCATTCTTATAAGTCCCGTAAAAGTATTCTCATTTATCCACGTGCTTGTAAGATGATTATTAGATAAATCTAACGCTAACAGCTGATCTAAGTTAGCGAATAGACTCGGTGAAAGCACACTGATAGAATTGTTTTGTAAGTATATTTCTTTTATAACTGGCCTGCAATCTTTGAATAGATCTTGCGGCAAAGCTACGATTTTGTTGTTGGACAGGTCGATTATCTGTAGCAGTTTGAGTCCCGATAGTGCTTTGTCAGCCACCATTGAAATTTCATTATCGTGAATATGCAGTTCTTTTAGTCTGCGAAGAGCCATGAATCCATTTTCCGGCATTAACACGAAGTGGTTACTCGAAGCGTCCAACACTTCAATGTCGAGAGAGCAAGAAGCGTGAGCAATTGATGTAACTGACGGCACTGGTCCATCTTGTTCACTAATAAGAGCTTGGTGCATAGCCCGCTCTCTGAATCCCAAATCACTCACGTCTTGAAGTCGATTCGAGGAAACGTTCAAATACACTAAATTGGTTAGCGGGCAAAACAAGTTTTCTGGAAACGACCAAATGTTATTAAAACTCAGATCCAACTTTTCCAACTGTCGAACGGCCGTAAAGCTTTCCGATGCTATCTCTAGGCTCATGGCGGCCCATTCCGTGTTTTTCGTTCGGATCGTTAAATTTCGGAGATCTCTCAAACCTGAGAGTACGCCAGGCGGCCATCTTCCAATTTTACAGTTATCTAAAACAAGTTCACGTAGTTTCATTAAATGCGCGAAACTTCGGTCATCTAGTGAGCTTTTGTACATCATCTCTTCGTTGCACTCTATCCTCAGTGATGTGGTGTGCTCTGATGGAATGACACTGAAATTTGTGGTGTCAAACTCACTGTTTATCGTTCGAAGTTTACAAGTGAGAGAAACTTCATGTGCATCGTTGGGCCCTCTGAGCCACCATTGGCAGTCATCGGGAGCTTCATATTTTAGTGGTAGTGAGCTCTGATCGGCAACATTCACTCCCACGACAAACCAAAACAGGATTTGGCTGAAAAAACGGTTTCTTGAAGAAGATTGAAGAGCCATCATGGGGAAAATCAAATATCAAGGAAGAAAGAAAACAGGACACGAAAGGCTCAGCGTCATGTTTTATCCGTCGGCGTTTGTAAGTATCCGCTTGCTGGATGTTGGGTATCCATCAATTTATTAATTCAATTTTGGGCGTCCTTTCAACTCACAGTCCTTGTTCCGTAGTGTACACTCATGTTTATTAAATTCACGTTCACAGTCCGATATTTTTGCTTCGGTACGTACGGGACGTAAACAAGATTTTCACAAAGTTCACTTCAATGATATGTCCGGTTTTCACACACAAAACTTTGCGCACGTTTGTATAGCAGGTTTTGTTGATTTGTATAACGATGAGTAACTTTATTTTTGTTACGAATAGATGATAAGCGTGTTTTACAAATCGCGTAAGTTCCGATCGGAGCGTCGAGTGGCACGGCCGTCCACTGACGCGTCTTCGGGTCGACTGGTGAGTAGAGCATTGCAGTCGGTCGAGTATTGTATACGCTCAGTCGAGGGGTGAGACGCGGGGCGAGATGAGCCGAGCAGTGGCGAATGTTCACGACGACTTATTACAATAAATATTTTTTTCTGGAGCCTTAAGCGAATGGGTACACGCTATACGTATCTCAAACCGCAAAGTTTGAATGAAAGACAGGCATCAGCTGCTTTCGGGGAGTTTAAGACTTTGAATTTATGTTTTTACTTTCATAATTTAATCAGAATTCAGAATTTACGTTAACACAAATTTAGTTTCAGCTTCATAATGAATTCAATAAAACAGATATATATTATGATATGATACCTACTAAATATATCGTTATTGCGTAAATTGATTTGCCTGCGAGATTTTTTCGCCATCGACATCCGAATCCTTCGAAGTTAAGGAATATTTTACATACTTTGTACAATATATTATATCGATCTTGACTCAAACCTTATATGACTTTCCAAGGAATGACTTTAAAGCCCTATATTTCGGAAAATGCGCTCGGAGAATGAGCATGGCCTTTGATGAAAAAATAATAATTTTTACTTTCTAGTGGGTTTTTCAGACATTACATTGAATGTTGAAAGTCAGTATTAAAAAAGCTCCAAAAGCTTTTGCCCAAATTTTCTGGGCAAAAAACACAAATCTCTTTATCTTAAACGGATTGAAAAAACATTAGGAATCCATTTTTAATGTAAATGCGAAAAAAAAGAAATATTCCTTTGTACAACTTAACCACAACGTAAAATCTTAAACATTCCAGTTCACGTAATCGGGATTAAAAACCAACCCTTTCAATTCTTTGATGCTAAAATTAAAAATTAATGGCATAAAGGTATTAAAAGCTTAAGGTAACAAAATCCTTGAATGTTCGACAAAGGAGTTCTGTTAACGCTTCGCGGACCACACTGACTGTCAAACGACGGAAGATATCATTTTAATCCTTTTAGTTAAGTTGACTATGAAGAGACAGATGTCGGCATCCTTGTTATTCTTTTGTCACTTTGTGACTTAACGCTTGGCCGGATATAAATTAATCGAACTTAGTTGGCTAGGTGACAGTGACTAAATTCAAAGTTTTATTGAAAAAGTTACACCGAGAATATCCCATGAAGTATCTTAGGTTAAACCGAACCCTATGTAAAGTGTTCATCAAGTAACCAGTAAAATAAAGTGAGATTCCTGAGATGTATGATGTACAATGATTAATGAAACAATATTTAGTCATAAGGTTATTTTATTAATGTTATTGCAATAACATTTAACGGCTACACAATTTATAGTTCTGACCACTTGATTTCTCTGTCTTCTGATTGGATATCTAAATGTGCCAAAACACGAATAATGCTATTCGAGAATTGAATCACGATCTTTGCACATAAGTTTAACTGCCTCATCACCTAGATCAAATTTTAATGAGATGAATAATTAATACAAACCGCGAGTATCAGTCCCGAGGTCATAATTCAGGGAAGAACAAATCGAAGTTAACACGTGACAATTGCAAAAAAATGAGTCTCATTGTGGCGCACTTCAATTCTTACATCATGAGAGTGACAGTGATAAGGTAGATTTTGACTTAGGTCAAATAGATATTTTATAGTACTTTTTATATCCAAGATATTCCTATTTACTTGGGTCTTTACGAAATAATTTGCAGAGGACCTGAGTAGTATCGCGATTGTATATATAGAGACCATCGTTCCGTTACTTTGATTAAAAAACTGCAGAACTTTAATATCTCTGAAGGTGAATTCCATGAAAGGAATGTGTCAACAATGCAATAGGAATCTGTTGGATCACTTACATTATTACAAGGCCCTCAATCTTTCACATTGTCGTAAAACTTTTACTTCTCCTTTTATTCCCCATCGTAATCGTAATGTAAGACAAACTCGATGACATAATTGCGTCTGTAATATTTCCCACATGTGATATTTTTGTTATGATACATAACATGAAAGAAACGTCAAAGAGAGCGTCATAAAAGTCTTAAGTTTGAAAGTGTTCGAAATCTGTCAGTGTGATGGATGATCATTTAAAGATTCTCCTTTATCATAAGGATTTCGTTCAATTGCACGTGTATTGTTCGTGAAAGTGTTTGCCAATGCATTAGAAAGTTTGTTTCAAACGCTGAAATTGGAAAATATGGTCAGCAACGTAAATTACAAGTACATATCACACTAGGCGGATGACAATTACGGAGTCACTGCAGGCCTGCTGTGCCTCTTTGAGGCACACTTTAATCCTTTCACCACACATGTTCAAGTTAAGGAATTGTATCAGTAGTGCGGTGGGGTGCGAAACAAAGAATAAATAGGTTAATGATAATAATAAAAAAAGGCTTTTTTGCCAAATATATGTCTTTAAATTTCTATCTGCTTTTCTGGCTATACATTATTATTAATGCATATAAACAAGGCTAAAAACACTTGAATTATTAACAAGTTCGTAATGCGCACTGCATGTTATCTAATATGTATTAAAAGAACTGACGATATTTAAGCATCTTTAATAAAATTTATTCAAACAGTACTCAGTGATGAGTTAATATTAATAAATGACGTACAATTATGTTTATTCCAGTTCAATTAAATACTGTTACTTAACATGCAATATGAAAGCAATTTGGTAACATATGAAAATATTCCTCAGTTATAAGTTAAGTTACATTTTCAATAACAAACATTCATAAGAAGAAACCTTACGATATCAGACAAAAAATCGCAGGCATCTTACCGCCAACCACGCTGTGCGCTAAGATTCATTATCGTCAAGTCCTATAAGTAAGTGCAAGGTATTTAATACGACGTATATTGAATGATATATCATTACCGGACGAGAATAAATATTCCATTGTTAAATCTGTTGAAAAACTATGCAACTTTATTATCTTTTTATGTAAAAGAAGCTTCAGCCATTAATTGGCTGTGGATGGCTTTTTGCGGTTAAGCGTTTTGTTGTCGGTCGAGTAGACCTGTGTACGCATAGTCGTATGCTCGTCCTTTATTATTATCTCCTATCCTATATAATATTCTTAATAAAATATAAATAATATTGATGGACATTCCACACAGTGCCATCTAGTTCCAAAATGAACAAAACTTGTACTATGGGAATCAGATAATTGATAAAATATTCATATATATTTTTTGTAAAGGTATACATGTAAGAAATTATAAAACTCCGAAAAAGCAAAAGATGTGTATTCGTCACAAAAAAACTACATTGAATAACAAATCGAGCCCACGACCTCGACTACAAACACAGCTATTGCCTACTGAGCTTTGAGGCCAGTCAGACGAAAAGAAAAATCTCATGAGGAAAAACGCATAAGTTAGCATCAAAACTCTGATGCATTTTAGAATATTTTTTACTTATGTAGAAACTGTGAACAAAACAAGATATCACCAAGAAAAATTTAGTCCTGGAAGGCCTTTACTAGTTTGAGCTCTCTACCAATACTGAGGAAAACTGACTATTGGAATTGGCCTATAATAGCGGGAATACTTAGAAGGCTGACACGATTTCTTCACAACATAATATTAAACAAATTTTTATATTTATTAGAGAGCTGCAATTTTATACACGGAGATTACATAATGCTCCTTTATAGATATTACAAGCATGTTCTCGTAGCCCAAATGTAAAATTTATTTATCTCGCTGGTTACACACATAGCGAATGATACCGAGCAAATGATTTTTATGAAAAAAGTAACCCATTGCAATGTAAGCGACAAATGAAATGATTTTTGTGATAATACTATTCAAGTTTTGTCCAGGCGACAGCCACGAGAAATACACAGAATAATATAGTGAACACATTTACCTAATTTGAAACTTATATATTATCTGGCTCCTATTGTGGCTTTGATTTGTTTGAACTAGATAGAATTGTGTTAATATCCATCGATCTTTTTTATATTTCTTTCAACTAGCTAGTACAAAAAATGATATCACTACCATACTGTATGAAATGAAATGAAATGAAATGAAATTTATTTTCGCCAACAAACATTATTAAATTTAAAAATGCATTAAAAATACAAACGTAGCATACACATAAAACATTTAAACATTTTTTTTTTGTTTGGAAACACATTGGTACCCAAACTAGGATCACCTGTGTTATGGCGTACCAATGCCCTCCGCCGGGTTAAGTGACTGTTACATAGTTATACAATAAAATTAAAACATAAAAAAATTATTACTATGACTTCCTTTCATCATATCCTTTTATCATACTGTATGGAATTAGGCGAAGTAACAGAAAATCTAACTTTTGCTTGCAAAATTGCTGGTGTGGTGTGCTGGTGGGCTGTTAATTAATGTGAAGTGATATTATAAACAGTTTTTTTTGTCGTTTTTTCACTTGAAATCGTGTATCCAATAGTTATAAATTTTAACGTCTGCTACTTGTAGTTGTGTCATCATACATTCGGAGAGAATCGAAGTCTGCTCACCTGCGTTCATTACGCATGTACACATTATCAGAAGTATAACGTTAGGGAATATGATATAATATACAAGTTGTGTTGTTAAAGATACTGTTTTACAAGGGTTAGACAGCTTGGTAGCCTATTCTCCTAGTGCTGTACCTAATAATTCAAATATTTATTAAGTTTAGAATTCATAGAGAATAATAATAAGTCTAGACTTAGCTCTTAACTTATGTCTTAAAAAACATTCAAGACAAATTAACGGCGATTATTGTACATATGGCTTTTAATTGCAGCATTTACCTTTGCCTGATTTATGCCCATTACAATAGCAATAAAGCGTAAGGGAAATGTGAATCTTATTTACTTACATTGCGCCCTCCTTTTTTAACGTTGACCCATAATTTTATCTAAAATGGAGTTACTAATATACTAAGAAAGAAAAACTAAGAGAAAAGACAATGGAGCGAGGGATGTAGGTAAATAAGTTCTTGCATGTTGTAACAAAAGTATTTTACAATTCAAAATTTTACTTAATAACTGAATTTAACTATATTTTACTTAAAAACTTTATTTGAAAACACAACCTCAAACTTAAGCCATTACCTACTCGTTAAATACCCAATTAACTTATCATTTTCACATGACAAACTCATAAGGAGTGTAGTTATGAGTTTCGATCTCATCTGTGACGGAACAAAATTACAGATTTAAAACTGTTACTTAATATTCTCGAACTAGTGTGGTGAATTTTTTTTTATATTATATACTAGCAGACGAGCTTACGGGCCACCTGATGCAAAGTGGTCACCATCGCCCTTGGACATCTGCAACACCAGAGGCATTGCTAATGCGCTGCCGGCCTTTAAGATGGGCATGAATGGATTAAAGTGCGCTTGAAAGAGGCTCCTTTCGTGCATATAACACAATGAATTCAGGTTTTTGGTTTCTAACTTTTGGTTCATTCTTCCCCATGGATTATGTTTTGAATATTATTGACTTTTCAAAGCCATTTCTTTATGAATTTTGACAACATGGTATTATGTGCACAATAGTGCACATAAATTTATCAAATAATTATAAGTGGATTTGAACCAGTGACCTCTGGATTAAAACTGGGGTTTGTACTACTTGTCTGTCACGCTCTCATCATCATTAGGCGTAACGACTATTTAGAGAAATTATCAACATATTAATTAAAATGCGACAATAATAACAAACCAATCTCTTTTAATGAAAAAAAATGGATATGCCAATGACCGCACTCTAAAAAAGGTAATCAAAAACAAATTAATAATTTAATTAAAATAATTATGGCAATCACAAAGTCAGAAAGTTTGGTATAATACTTAGAACAATTTTTAGAAAATAAATAAATAAAAAGCTCTTTGTTCCTCAGATCGCATTAGATTTGAGCCTTCATAAATACAGATAAATTGGGGACCAAAACAGGAGACTCCTAAAAAGGTGTCAAAGTAAACTTCCTTGAGGAAGTAGGTATTAATGTTTCCTACTTTATTTATTCTTAATTTTTTACGCTTCTGTGTTGACAGTTTTGGTTATGAATAAAAAAACACAATGAACGAAAGCTGAGAATAGTAAACATTCCATTCAAAGAATTTAATATTTCATACCGTATATAATCATAAAATATGAACCTTGACAGAATGCGTGAATCACCAAATTAATATTATTGAAATCTAATCAAAGCAATTAAAATCGTTTTTTCAAATTCAGCCGGATACACCCATCTCTATTTCTCTACAAGAAACTATTATTTACTATCTCTTTCGTGTTTAGTTTTTATGGATTATATGTGACAAGGGTTGGGTCGCAATATTTCACGAGGCCCAAAAGGCACCCATGCTCAGGTAGCAAACATTATCACTATAAGCGTTGTTAAAATCTAAAAAAGCCTTTGAAAACACTATGGGTCAGATAAGTGGAGTCGTTCACATCATAAGAAGATTCTGGCTAACTCACACAATTTTCTTTCGACAAACTAAATTTCAGTAGTAGTTGCGTAGTACAAAATAGTATGTGCAGGTACCCAATTTTACACAAGAGACACAGAATGAAAACTGGTGATACTGCAAATATCAGTCAGTTGCAAATTGCGAAGTAGCGCCACCGATATGAAGATTTTGTTTTGATAATTGTGCATGCACAGTATGTTATTCAAATTCAATGTATCAGATTTCTCTCTCTATCTCTCCCCCCCTCTCTGAAATAGTAACCTACAAGTACCACGGTATCGGTCGGAGTGTTGTGGATAGGGACGTGTAACAGGTAGTTAAAGAGAATTTCTACTGCCACGTGACAAAAGTACTTTCCAGTCTTTTGTCATGTGGTAATAAGAGTTGCTAACCTCGCGGTGGCCGAGAGAGACAAGCTTAGCAGTACTTTGACTAGACAACCATGTGAAATGTAGGTTCAACATTTATCATCCCGATAGTCCTGTCGGTGAAAAGTCTCATAGAGCTTCGACATACACCTAAAGATGCTCTAGCTTGTTGACTGGAAACGGCACGTATCTTAATGAGGTTAGCCAAAGATTCTGCAGCCAAGCCAAAGACCATGTAGGTTATACTCAACGGTCGACGGTTCAGCGTTTGTATACATTTTGTACTCCACTGTTTAATAATGTTTATTTAGTAGTAAAAAAAATATAGTAAATCATGTTAACAATAATGATTTAGATTGTACTGATGATTAAAAAACTTTACTACTCAACCAAATAAAATTCAATGCCTCCATTTCTTTCCTAGTCCAAAGGCTCCGACTAAGCACAAAAAATAAGCAGTAGACGTTGGGCATTAAAAAGAAGTAACAAAAATATAATCTCAAAAGTGACAAAGGTCCATTCTGCCATCGTTTGTGCCAATTATTAGCTAGTTTTACTAAAAAATAGACGAAGAGTGGGTGGGAACTTGCGGGTTAAGCTTTTTACCTTAACAGTTTATTTATGGATACTGTTAAAAATAAGTTTTTGAATTCATATTATCCAAATTACTAATTATAAACTAAAAAAGTTCGTGCTTTAGTGTTTTTTCACAGTTAAGTTAACTTTTAGGTTTTTTTTTTTACAAATATAGTCAAACCCATAACCTTGCCATAAAGACTGCTCCATACCTAAGTTGGTAAGTACCTAATCATGTCTGCCAAGTTGCAGATGATCTTAAGAGTTAAGCTTATTAAGTCCATAATATAGGTATATATAAAATAGTATAGTAATAATACAGTAATATAAGTAATACAGCCAGAAACTAAATTGAAGATCCGCAGTGACGTTCCACACGCCATGTCCGTAAAAATATTTAACAAACTACCTACAGAAATAAAGGAAGCAGAAACCTATCCTCAATAAAATCAAAAGTTACCTACTTCAGAATTGTTATTATGACATACAAGAATACTTGTCGCAAACTACGACATCAACTAATTTAGTACCTACCTGAAAATTATATTTATTTAATCCGACATAATTATTAAAAAAATTCGGTCTACCTACCAATTGCTATACCTTATACAAAAGGTTCACATGTGACACTACCTACTGTTATAAATATCTAAATTACCATGTGACAGCAATAAATATATTGAATTGAATTGAATTGGGCATTCACAAAGCGCCATCTAGCCGCAAACTAAGCATAGCTTGTACTATGGGAACCAGATAACTGATAGAATACTTAATTTGCTATTAGTAAATACATACACATAATACATATTAACACCCAGACACGGAACAAACATCTATGTTTGTCACAAAAATATTTGTCCTGGATGAGAATCGAACCCACGACCACGATACAGCGCAGAAGGCAGAGTTACTACGAGCTGAGCTTATTTTAACAAACTTTACTCTAAAAAATATTTTCTTCCAGCTAACCTCAGGTGCTAGAGAGACGATTGAAAAGGTTAGTACAGTTATAAAGATCTATTATATCAAAGTTCATGTGAAATTGTTAATGCAAAGATTCACTTTAAAAAAAAGTCCTAAAGAGTTGTAAAACATGCTCAGTTTTCCTTATGACTCATTCGTTTTTAAGTGACTTCGTCTAGGTTTAAACTTACACACGGAAACAAACACAGGATTATCTCCACACAAACTCAGGCTCACATTTAGAACTTTAATCTTTCTACGGAAAGGCAATCGTTTCAACCGTGCACTTTATAGAAATCCTTAAAGTTACTCAGCAAACCTAATAATGCTCAAATAGTGACTTCCTCAGCAAATACAGAGTTCTGTAATTACGGACAACTGCTAGGTACAGTTGAATAAACATAACTGCTATGAGCGTGCGGTCACATCAGACATAGTACATCCGGGGAAGTATATTAACTTCATGGAAAAATTTAGACCAATGATCCGGATTTCGTGTGTTTTAGACCACCATAAGCAGACATGGAATGACCATTTTCTATCGTCTTTTAAGGAGGAGGATGAGGAGTGTCTTTGGAGCGCGTCTGAGTCCTTTCATCACACTGCGCTGCTTCGAGAGTGTCAGGGAAAAAAACACAGTATGGAAAAAGAGGCAAAAGAAATTAAGAAAACTGAGTTTTCTTCATATTGTTGAAATCATCATTACGTTCCAAGATCACCAAGAACCACCTTAGTTATCACTTTTTTTTTAAATAGACATTATTCTTTGGTCCTCTATAGCAGCATCTGTAAATACGAGGATGTAATTGGAACCCACCTTGAGTTATGAGGTGCGGCCTTGTGATGTTATCCATCGCAGCATTAACATAAATTAATAACACGACTGAAAATTTTAAATTTATTCGTCCATTGGAATTCATTAATTTGATATAGTTAATGAATCTGAAAGGCCTTACACATATTAACGATTAACGAACGATTAATAATTAATCTACAAATTTTATTTTCTTTAAAAAATTCTCAGTAAATACATGTTAAAACTAAGATTCAATTATTAAATACGTAATAAAATATAATCCAAATTACCATGTGACAGCAATAAATGTATTGAATTGAATATATATAATACGTAATATTAAGAAACGTTAATCTAAAAACTACTAGTTTTACATCAAAAATATTTTATAAGAAATTCTTAGACTTATTAGTTAGCGCATTTGAAGTACTGACATCAATGCAAACAAAATATAGAGCACACAAATTGTTTTTAGACGTTTCAAGCAAGTATAAGTAAAACCATTATTTTTTCCGGGTATATAAGAAAACGGTGCTAATCCCTAAAGAACATCTAAATAATAAAATAAGTACATAGAAGGAACTAACCAATGGCTTTCATATACGTTTATTAAAAAAAATAAAGATTAACTGCCACTTGTTAATTTTAAAATAAATAAATTACAATACATGATTCAACACAGATACTCGTACGTACCTATTGTACAAGATTAATGAAATGTATTACGTATTTTTATGTTGTGCTCATGTGGAAATGGCGAAACTTGTGATTAGATATTGAATAATTTTCCATTTTGGCAATCAATACGTGTTTCTTCTAGGGTATGTCCTGAGTAAAACAACGAACATAAGTGCAATACGATGTTTAAAAAACTTAAAGCTTTTTGATCAGTTAATATTTAATCAGAGAGCTTATTTTTATTCTTGAGCATTACATTAGCGATCTAGTTTTCGGATTATTGGCCCCAATCAATTTAATTTTAATTATTAACATTTTATTTTGGCAGGTTTATCCATGAGAATTACTCATATAAGAAAAGTCTAGTACATTCAAAGGACTTAAAATACTGAAAGGGTAATCAATCATTTATTCATTCTAGACGTTAAGCCTAGATTAGGTTTCAGCAGTAACCAAGTTTCAAGCCCGAAGTTTTTTAATTATCCGATACTCGGTGTAGTTTACGAACATTATTTCCAATACGGCGAAACTACAGTCTAAAAGTTACTCATGTAAAAGAAATTAACATACTATTCAAATGTAGTACATTTATTGCTTTTAAAACTGTTGCAGTAAGACTGGACAGGATTGATGCGCTTGTTAAAAACAATAAATTAGAGACACATGAGAAATTCTACATATCTCAGAGTTACGGGCGCATACGATGCGACTTAGGTCTTGTCGTACATAGTAGGACTGGACCCAAGTCACATTGTTTGTTATGGGCAGAGGTTACCACTAACCACCAGGTGGGCCATCGGCTGGATCACACAAAAATCTCTGAGACATTTGTCATGTAGTGGAACGTTTAAAAATTAAATGTATTCGAATGTCTAAAAGTTTCATTGGTAACTCAATACTATGCTAAATGGAATAGAGTGAATGTTACTGCAAGAGTATAAGAAAATACGCGCTAACAAGTAAGACATTTTACTGATCGTAACCGACTGGCGAATAATAAAGAATTTTCCCAACAATTTTAAAATTGTCATTCATATTAGGAGAGTAGTATTAATTTGTTTCAAAACGAGAATATCGAATTTCATATTTAATTTGTTTAATTGAATTTAATTTGTTCCAATTACTAATAGTATAATTTTTATGAAAAGTTAGTATACTCTAATAATATTGTTTTGTTAAGTTGCTCTCATTATATCGTGAATGTTTGTAACAACATAATAGTGGACCTCGTACTAAATATTGGAGAGTACCTCATCTGTAGGAGAATTATGAGAAAACCAAACTTATCATCAAATGACCCATTTATGTTGTTTCCATCAATCTACTCTTACACGTACATTTTCTGTCGATGTTCTGTGAAAATATGCGGTTATAAATCAAAAGTCTAAGGTTAAATTGATTTCCTTTTACACAAAAATCCTTTTTACTTAAGCCTCTTATCTCGAATTCGTAATCTTGTAATGCTAATTCAATGTTTGTCGGTTCGGTGTCTCCTTTATCTTTAACTGAGATAATCTCTTTGCAAGATTGGTTCAGTACTCTACCTTTTGACAAATTTAACGAGTTAGATCAAACAAAAGCACGTAGATTGTATTAAGTTTGGAAATATGATCGTTGTTGTTCTGTCCAAAATGATCGAATTTTACTTGAGCCGTATTTTTTGACTTAATATGTTTGTTGTCAAATTAAGTAATTTAATGAATTTTGGTATTAGAAAAACATATAATATTATCTTAAAGGCATAATCTTTTTTTATAAATATTTCTCAAACAAAGCATGCAATATTAAATTAACCGTTCCCTTTATATAATAAATTAAAGTTCTGCACAGTGTTTTTCTTTTGTTGAAACTTATCTCAGAAACTACTGCATGGATTTTAATGTGGCTTTACCAATCGATTTCATCGATTCACAAGTTTGGTTAATATTTATAAAATGCAAGTCTTGCTGTACCTGTATACTCGATGCGCCAGTGCAAAATCCCGAACAGGTCACTAGTGTAATATGAAAGCAAGAGGCTTTCAATCTATAGACATTCGATAAATGGGTGCGAGATATTCCATATATATTGCGCTAAGTAGGCAGTGTGTCCCGCTGGGTGTGGTATAATTTGCCTTCGCGGTTGTGGAACCATGCGGTGAGAATAAGACTGTGTTCCACTGTGAAATTTCATGGTTAACTAGTTAATTAGTAATGACATTGGATGTGAAATAACCAATGTGATATACATTAATGATATGGTCATCATCTATCGTATTTTCAAGTTGCAGCCCAATTTTTTCATTACTATTGGCGTGAACAGTTTATAAAATTTCTCTAGTGTCATGCAGGGACTTAATATTTCAAAGTGTAAATGATTAAAAACTATTCAGTCGTAGTTTTTCATTATGATGCACATATTTATCAGTAAGATGTACTAAATATAGAATAAAAATATTACCCTTAGCTATTAGAAATCGTATTTCATTTAATATTACATTTGGGAGCAAGGAAAAAACTTCTGCTGTCAAATATGAATAAAATTGTTTGTTCTTTAAACTTCAAAAGTAAGCTAGTGACTCTAAGTCAATGTCAAATTCAAAAACCTTTATTTCCATAGAATTCATAAAGAAATGGCTTGCAAACGTCAATAATATCAAAAACAGCCAATTACCGCTAAGTATGATGCCTGTCAAACCCTATCCGACCCTCAATGGGGGATAACAGGCAAGAAAAAACTCTTAAGAAGGAACGCATTTTTTCGATTAACTTATGATATTCAAATTCACGTGAGCTATTTAAATAGATACTAATATCTAAGAATTTCAAATATAATGAAGTTTGGTGAGTTATGAGTTAATTATGGAAAACAATTATAATAATTATAATTTATTAATAGAGCCAAAAATAGTAATTAAAACATAAAACCAAAATTAAAACACACATTACATTTCCTATGTAATTCCTATATAAATGTATTGATCTTGAAAACTTACGTTGGCACGTCTACAAGTTTTGATTCACCTAAATATCAGTTTACATATTATATCTTCTTTATCACAAGCGCTCATCTATTTTAAATAACGAATAAAATTATAGACAGACGTAGTAGTTTTAAAATAGGTATAATCTAGAAGACTGGTAAGGAAAAGCATAGCAACCAATGTGTCAAACCCTTAACAACCATAGCGGCCTGTTGAAAAGATACGTGAACCTATTAGCGCTGATTTAGATCGAAAGCTAAATAATTGGCTTGCTAAGAAGATGAAGGGTTACTGAAGTAAGAAAATAAAAAGTTGAAGCTGAATTCTACTGCTAAATGGCCATTACCTTTAGTTTAAATAATGTTTTGAATTGTTATTATCAAACTGTTTGAGAAAAATAAGATTTAACTCGTTTCTAGTACCTTTGTCATTCGAACACAAAACTTTATTCATCAAAATTAATGAAGCCGTATAAATGATATTTCTCAGAGAAATTCTAGAAAAACTATTATGTATTGTGATCAAGATAGGAAGGAGGCCGAACTACAGCAGGTACACTAATTGTCTTTGATGGATTCTACATATCTTTAAAATATAGGTTTTTCCTTTTTAAAATATGTAGTCATTAAGTGGGAGTCTGGACTTGAGGAGATGATGTCAGGGTAGGCCGAGAGCGCGTTTGAGGAACGATTTGGAGTCGCACGGGAAAGGTTGGATAAAGAACACAAAAGATGAGAGAAAAACACAAGAGAAAAAAGAGAACGGCTGGACGAATTTGGGAAAGACTTTTTCGGCAGTGGATACGGGTTTGAATAAAAATAAATTCTAAGATAAGGTAAATCGTTTCATAATTTTATCTTACATATAAATTATACACAGGAAACATATTTTATGAAACAAAACAACAAACAAGAACAAATTATAGAAACTCCAGCGGAATGCTACAAAAGAACTAACTACAAATAGTTGTAGTGAGTAGTCAATATTGTACACAATAGTCACTTGAGATCGGACCGAATCGAATCTTTTGTCGATGCGGACAAACTGACCGTGAAAAGAACTCGGCTAGAACTGGCTTCGACTTTTTATTTTCCAATTTGAGATGAGTACTTCGGGTTAAATAGAAGCTCAGTGATATCTACTATGGTTCTTGCAAACGTAGGGTGAATACTGTTATAACTTTTGGAAGATTGAAACGGTTGAAACAATTATTGTAATAACAAAAATGATATGACAACGCAGAGGAAACTTATAATTATTTTACAGTATACTTCAATTGCTGAGATATGGATTGTCAAAGGGGAATGACAGAGAAATCATATGCTATTAGAAGTAAACAGCTCCAGTTATTCAAAAGTTAGGTCCACTTTAATAAAATACAACACAAACATAAAATCCAATAATAGATTTAATATTTTTTTAAGTCTCTGCAACAGCATTCCTCTAAAATACCAAATAAACTTCTTGGAATAAACTAATAACAAAAATAATCAAAAATCTTATAAATATTCACTTTAGTCTCAGGCCAAAGAATTTACGACACAGATACATATCAAAATAAATTCTTTAATTTCTCTAATTCGCGTCTAATCTTACATCGGTTTCTCGACAATTAAACGAAACGGTCGAATTTTAGACGAGAAACAGGCTCTAAGATCGAAGATAAGAAGCACGTGTACGTAAAGGTTAAATTTTGATTATATAAATATAAAATAAATATAATATCAGGTACCTACATAATAATGTATGTAGGATTCAAAACTATATTCTTGCTATTTATGATATAATGTCTGAAAACTCCCTTGCAACAAGCATGACCAAAATAATTTAAGTAATTTGTACCATTTCAAAATGTTATGCACAAGAAATTCTACACAGCGGTATCATACATTATAATAATCAAGAAATAAACGAGTGAATATTCCAATTACGGGCAAAAGTTAAAAAAGTTTCTATCGGAAAAAACTAAAGCGCATTGGAAAGCACTCCGTATACACATATTGAACAAGACCCCGCGACTATTAAATATTTGCTTGATCAACTGTTCGCTTCTAACGTATGCTGAAAAGCAAAATATTATGTTCACTCTCAAACATATGATACGATATGCACTCATGCAATAAAATCGACAAATCCAAGCAGCAGATTACAATATCACAAAAACAATTTGAAAGCAGCTCCGTTCAAATAATTAACAAAATATGAATGCGCTACCACTACCACGTACATTCACATTTCATCAATATATATCCATACATTTTTATTTTAATTGCATCTCACACAGCCGGTTTAAAACAAGCGGTGACCGTGTTTTTCTGTGAGTTATCAAATAATAAACCTTATTGATGTATGGGCTACCGTCGAAGAATGATTTATAATGGCTTCCGTCTAGGACATCATTCCTATGCGATGATTTTCAATCACATCAGACGGTTCGTTAGCTCGGATATCTGATTGGGGATGTACGAATAATATATATTAATTTGGATGTGGCATATTTTTATATGTGAAAGCATGTCTAGTTTATTTGAACTTTTTTATTTAATTTTCTTAGTTTGAAATGTCTGTCGAATTCGTTGTGAGAAAACTGCAATTAGATTTTCATTAGTTAATACATTTAGGTAAAAATAAGACGCTTCAATTTTTATTTCTCGTAAGACTCTGTGATATTTAATTTCAAATATTTAGTAAGCTGAAAATACAATTTTTTTTATAAAGGATTTAAAGAGCAACTACATATTCTACACCTCATTTGGAAGCAGTAACAGCCTTCTGTGCTGTCGTGGTTTCAATATTTGTGTGATGAACATAGTTACTGGTTCCGTATTTAATAGTATTATACAAAGGTATGTATCTACAAAAAGTATATAAGTATTGAACGAAAGTAGTACCTGATATAGTTTTCTGGTTTCCAAGCTATGCTTAGTTTAGGGCTATATGGCACATTGTTATTTTTTTATATTTTTTTATATTATGTAGTTACAGAACGAGCTGACGGCCCACCTGGTGGTAAGTGGTAACCTCGGCCCATAACAACCGATGCGACTTGTCTACTGCTCTAAAATAAAATTAAATGTTGCTTAAATGTCCACCAATGTTAATATTCATAAATTTACTATAATGCCGTATCCGATAATTGTTAGTAACACAAACCACAACACAGAACCTATATTTTACCGTTGGCAATATCACAAGTGATACAAACACATGTAAATAAATTGAGACGATCGTACGTTGGCAGCACGATCTATCAGTAATTCACGTTGCATTATCAATCAACTGTGTTATGATTGATGAAATATTTTCATCGGTAGCCAGATAACTTGTCTGCTTTGTGTTTAATTAAGACTTTTCTATACAAGCGATGGTGGCCCAGTTGATACTGTCACATGTAGAGCTCGGTTTTCACTTAATTGAAATGGATCTCGATTGATCGAAGTAGTAGGAAGGTTAATTATGAACTAATAGTTTAAGAGTGCATCATAATACACCATGCCACAATGTCAATAGACTAAAGTTAAGACCTGGTAAACCTAGGTACCTAGTAAATAAATAAATATAATATTGAGTAAATAAATAATTATATCAAAAATATTGAGCATACATACGTAATATAATATTTATATATTTATTTACTCAATATTTACGCTCAATATTTTTGAAATATTCTTCGTGCCTGAAATCTTCTGTTTGGCGGGCAACAACGATCATACAGCTGTTACCTGCTTTGAAATTTAAATTGATAATACGTCGTTTGTATCATATAGCTAAGAAAGAGATGAAGCTAAGCATATACCTAAAATGTAAGCTGTCTCACGACGGTAAAATGCTTTTACATTTGTGCCGCTTCACATCAATCGTAGTCGTATTTGGTTTCGTAAATCAAAAATTCTATCAAGCAAACTACTAATAAATCCTCGTGTTTCATTGTATTCATATAAAAAATGGATTATTCACTCATCAAAACAATAAAGTAGCGAACGACCTCTGTCCAACATTGTTGCAATGCCCTTACGGCCCTGCGCAGCATGAGCTAACGGTTCCAAATGACCGAAAGTTATGAAGGTATTTTGATTGGATGCCATGACCTTCCATTTATAGACCCGAAATTTGTGAAATTATTATCGTATCATAAGTTTGTTCGCGCCCTTAATTCGTTCGTGTCAATTTTTACACGTAGAGCTTTAGTGCGCTAAAACTTTCGTGTTTATTGACGTGATAGATTCCCACGCAGTGAAATATCGTATCTTACACGTGGATGATATAAATTATTCTAATGTGACGGTTTACATAATAAGTTTTTTTCAAACATACATAAAACAACAAGTTAACAAAGTAAGTTCAACATGTTCGATTTATTAACTTCTCACAAAGAATAATTATTTGATGAATTAAAACAGCCGGGACGGCATCGGACGTCAACTTTTTGGTGATGACTGAATATTCAATAGTAAGTACTTGTTAGGCCATTCATTCGAGCTGGAGCCACAAAGCAGTGTTGTGTACTTGAAATATATACTCAACCAACTTGCTATTGCACTGTAAGATGAATTAAATGAAACTGAATAGAGTTTGATATATATTTTTCATGCTATGATTATAATTTTATACATGAATAAGTTACCTACGAAACGATCAGTTGGCCCAATTAATGTAAAGCGGTAACCTCTGCCACGGATCTTTCATACCTAAATAGGGGGATTTGGGTATGAAATGACCCAAGTTGCATCGTATCGTACTCTGTCTTCCCCATGTGACTGTAGTTTCACCGGAAACTACACCTTTTAACGAACACAGTAATGGGAATAGGTTACTGCCTGGAACTACGAGTAAATATGGCGGCGGTGCTTCCCCGGATAATTCCACAAGTTTTAATGCCGAGAAAAAAAGGTACCTAAACTTCTTTTAAACTAATCATCAAAAATAATTTAGAGTAAAGAACTTTGGTAACTATATTTCAAAATTAATGTTACTACTATTATACTGACCCAAACTACACTCAAAAATTACATTACTACTAAAGTATAAACTCAACAATTACTTAATTAAAGATTAGGCGATAACCAAAGCAGGTGGAACCACATCATGACCGGGCGGACATCAATTCGTTACAAATTCTACAATTTAGTTACACCTCGTTGAGCCAAGGACTTACAAACTCATTCTGAACAAGAAAAAAACTGAACCAAATTAACCGATTGAACCTGTTCTCAGACCCCTAAAGAGCGAAGTAAACCAAACTAATTTATACTCGGCTGTATCATAAACAATATGGAAGCGATTTTATAAGGCATTCTGGAATGGGTTGTTATTCTGAAATACGGCGAATGTGCAAATATAAAAAATAAAATATTATAGAATAAATTAATTATCGGTGATTATTATGTGTAGTAAATTGATACCACTTTTTTAGGCTTTGTGACCCAATATTAAATGGTATAATTATATCGCACAATCTGATAGATACATATTATATTCCATACATTAAGAAAAAAAAAGAAGAATCCAAAACCTTCCAACGTTATATTTTTTTTCCGAATATGTGAACGCTGGTGTGTAACTACTTGAAAAGCGAAGATTATGAAAAAAAGAAAATAACCAAAATGAAATAAGCAAAAGCCGAAAATCTTATTTTCGGTTAGAATATATTATACAAAGTAAATCATATTATGCTTAAGGGAATCAAACCTTAATGCGACGGAGTCGGTTCTATCCACTACACAACAGAGGTGACCACCTAAAATACTGAATAAATAATTATTTATGAGACCATGTAACAAAGATGTAAGACAGGAAAGTGCGTGCGAATTTCTGTCATGTTTATGTGACTACCTGCTGTGTTCACACATATGAAGTTATGTGTCGTTAAAGTTTTAAAAATACATTTTATATTATTCAAATAAAACCATCAAAAGCAATATCATTTGGAGTTAAGTGTCAGTATTTTTGCAGTTATACCGGCAGGGGGCCTCCTCGATAAATTGAGATATTTTTCTTGTGGAATATTGGATAGAGGTTATTTCACTATGCAGAGTAAAAAACACGTACTTAAAAAAATTGATTAGTACATCTTTTTCATCATTAACTTAACATTAAGAAAACGAATTTTGTTGTAGTTTGTCGTATTATAATTTGCTTACGGTGCCATACTTAGAGCTCAATAATATTTGTCATTGGCAAATATCCAAAATAATTTGCCAGGATTCAGTAACAATATGTTAATATTATATTATATAAATATAGCAATACCTTTATTGTTGTACATAACCATTATCATTTGCAATGGACAATTTTGTAATGTTTCGACTCCGTTATCCAGCCATATATTATACCAAACACACATTTACAATATTGAACAATCTCCCACAATTAATACGTTCGATCTACAAACCAGCCTCTTACCCATTAAAATACTGATTGAAATTACGCAATCTAACTGTATAATATATGATTAAACGAACTCCAGAGTGAAGTTCTATCAATATTATTATAGTCGCATTATTCGAAGATATAGTATAATTACAAGGTAGTCCCTTTAACCTACAGGCAACATATTCGCACAATTTTAGATTTTACTCGATTAAAACATCGACTTTTTATCGATTCTCGCCTCTATGGTTCGCGAGCATCGACTTTACCTCATTCCTTCAGAGATTTTTCAAACAAGACTTCCTATTTTGGGGTCTATTAGACATTCATAATGTCATATTTTGGGTGGGATTCGGGTGACTATATCTTCGAATAATGCGACTATAATAATATTGATAGAACTTCACTCTGGAGTTCGTTTAATCATATATTATAATACGTCGCATTATTCTTCAGATATAGTATAATTACAAGGTAGATATTTAGAGAAGGAAGTATTGTTTCTGTTCCATTATTTCGTTGATTAAATATGAAACAAATTTCATGACATATTTGTTTTGTTTTAGTATCGGAATCACAAAGAGGTGTACTTTATAACAAAGAGTTTTAGATTAAGATTAGCCTTAAGATAAGATTGAACAATTTCTTAATTATATTATATTAATTTCTTAATCATTCTTCATTATTATAATACCGTAACAATTGGACAATTGTAATCATTCTAATAAACGTACAATAGTGGTATAAAGGAGAAACATCATTTTGATGCAAGTGCAACAGCTCTTGCGAAATCACCATCGATTAAGTGGACAATAGGCCTATTATAAAACCTAGCAATAGCTGTGGAGGTGGCGGCTGGTCCAGCCAGCAGTCCTCCTGATGACGTGGCCACTGAGTCGCGTGGAGTGCGCGGCGGACGTGCTCGCGTGGCGAGTGCTGTGCGCACTGAAGGTGCGTATGTCGACGCCGCCCTCTGACAACACTAGCTTGATACAGTGGCTAATAGACAGCCGTAGCGGCTCTGTGTGGTCGTTTTGACGTCAATATTAGATTACCGGCGTTCTCCGACCTCATTATTTTTGTTACCAAAATATAATCCTTGATGACAGAAGCAGGACAAATTTTTGTTTTCCCGGAAATACGGCAGAAATGGTAGGGGCTGTTCGCGTCCTGGAGCAGAGGTTGTGACTGTTTGTTATGGCTATCCCACCATCATGTTCTATTGATATATTTTCAAGTTTTATCAGAGAAAGCCTTTACCATGGCGGCTCTGTATGGTTTTTTTTTTTTTTTTTTTTGTAAAATGTCCTGTATTTAAATATTTTATATATTTAATGATAAATTCGGGTACCAATTTTATATGAAGTTCATTACTACCTGTGGGTCCCATGTTGAATTAGACTTGGGACGATTAGGTTTAAGCCTATAAACTCCTTTAAGGAGTCATTTTACATACTCATCTGTACCGGTTTTTCCACGAAGAAAAGCACTGAGCGGTAATTTTAAGAGAGCCGTATAATAAATAATAAATCTTGGTGGATATTTCACACATCGCCGTCTAGTCCCAAACTAAGCATAGCATGTACTATGGGAACCCGACAACTGATAGAATACATATAATAAGTTTTTTCATAAAATAATATGTAATTTTGTACATGTATACATATAGTACATATCAACACCCAGACACAGAACAAACACCTTCATATCACCAACCTATTCTTCAACACAAATGTTTGTCCTGGGTGGGAATCCAACCCACGATCTACCGCGCAGAAGGCAGAGTTACTACCAACTGAGCTATGAGGACAATCAAAATATAATATGAATGACCGTTTTGAACTGCTCCATTAAAAAGTGAGTACTAATGATATTGAATCGTTCAATAAGTTACTATTATTGTCGTCGCAAAACTGGCACCACAGTTTTGAGGTTACATTGTACTGTTTGAAGGTGTTGTCCGACAGCGACGCAAGCATCAAGTTGATGCTTGAGGCGGAGAGCCACGGCGCGTGAATGCCGTTCAGGATAAGGTACACATGGAGAGGACAATGATCTCTGAAATCCCATTGCAACAAGGATTTAATAGGCATTTATACAAAAAAAAATATTATCTTCTACTAGCTGCTACTACAGCTACCCGTAACTTTTGTCAAAGTGGGAACCACGGCTGTGACAGCCAATGACTTCGTCAATTAATATTAGTCGTCAATTAATTTTCGCTAACATTTAAAGATGAATGAAAATGGAGGAAATGCGTAAAAATATGAAAATTTACAGTTATTTTTAACCGTATCCACGGCGAAAGCATCTAGATCCTGTTTCCATGAAATAAAAGTATCGCATTTTTCATTGCTCCGAAAATGCAAAAAGATCAATTTCTGGATAACTAAATAGTTGAGTTATGATATATATTAAATGTCTCCCATTCCATTGCTATAGCTGATAGTTGCGGTATTTCGACTCGTCCACACAATTTTTCTACTAATTCACAATTAGTCATTGCTCACAAACCTTTTGAGACCCAAAAAACATACTGCCAATAGTTCTAGGTAAATAATATGTATTAAATATTATATATATATTTTTATATATATATATATATATTTACCAACCTACCATTGACTATTTACTTTCTTTTCGCTACAAACTGTACCCGACCTAGTTTTTGAAACATAGTAAATATTCCATATTTAGACTTGTTTCAGGTTTATGAATATAAAAATCCATACTTTGTTGCAGGAATGTCGAGACGATTACACTGATTTGAAAGAAAGAAAATTTTCAATAATTTAAAAGCAAGTTCGAGAATAGTACACATCCTAGTAAAAGTGAAAATGTTTTGACAAACCATCTAACACGGTTACGTTTCTAGGGGCATAGACAAGCCATGTGTATCATCATCAACCTTAAAAAACTTTGTGACTATCTAGGATGTAACAAACTTTAATTTACTATTTTATATAATAAACATTATATTATATTATATTCTTATAACGGATTTATGGCCTTATCTGCGAATGTAGGCAATAATCTCCTTCATAATTTTGGTGAAAACCAATGTAGCCACCGAGAGACCATATGTAATAGACATTATTGATATACGTTATAACGTATACACACATTAATATATTTATGTAATAGTTTACATGCTGTTCGGTGATCTTCCATTTTGAAGTGTCTATTTCAAATAAAAAGATGAATCTTATGCTACCATTTTGTTTAGGAGGTAAGAATGTACAAGATACATCTGATCTATACTGATCTTTAGTTGGATTCCAAGGAAAAACCACTCCTAATTGTATAAGTTTTTGAATAGTTTCAAATATAATATCTAAACTTTCACCTTGAGATAATTTAGGGTGTGAAACTACAGATTGAGTTGTACAGAGAGTTCTACAAACTGCCTATTATATAATATTGATATTATAATGTCTAATTATTAATTCCATGAAAATGAAAATATATTTTATTTTATATAATTTTAATTAATATTCGTATGTCACACATTATATTATATAATAGTGTACCGTAATGACTTGTAACATGGTGTTATGAATAAAGGATTGTATTGTATAACCTTGTTTTATCCATGACAAAACTACCCGGCTGTTAGTTATATTAACCAACAATTATAAAGATATGTAAGTCTACCTGCATCAGTGTTGCACGGTGCCGTCTGAAGCTCTTTGATGGCGTTTGAGCCATGTTTGTGTTGTAAGTTCAGCGAGCCATGGGTGCTGTTGGCTTTATATGAACTCCCCGCCCCCCCCCCCTGTTCGACGGGTAGCGAGGAGGTCCCGTCCAGTTTCTCTGATGAACAGAACGAGCAGCCGACATCTGAGATGTGGATGTGGGTGTTTTAGGGTTCCTCATTTTTCTGATTTCGAGGCCCTGTTTTTCAACAGTCTTGCTGGCCTTTATTTTTTCCCCAGTGAGTTTCGGAAAAGAGTCTCATCTCGCTCTAAGTCTTGTATGACATGGAGAAAATTATTTTCCAAGCTGGGTGTTATTAATTTTTTTCTGTCCTGTGAGAAGGAAAAATGCAGGTCTGCCGACAAGCGGCAACCGTCACTTAATGAATTGAGATCTATGATTTTATCATTGAGTCCATGGCTCCATTGATGGCAGGAGTCGCAGCACCAGGTGTCTGTTGAAAGTCTTCTAATTTTTTATCCTGGCCCCGAACAATTTCTGCCACTGCGGCGGACATCTCAGCATTAAGCTTGGAGCATGTCATGAAAAATAAAAACAGTTGGAAGGAATCAGATGTTCTATCAAGAGATTGCTTTTCTCTTCTTCAGGCAAACCTTTGTTCAACAAAGGGGACCATATTTTAGCCAAATTATAGTGAACTGACTCCCCGAAATCTGGAGTGTCTGATGTCGAAGCACCCAAAAGTAACTCTGGGTTCAGACTTGGTTGTGGTGCGGCTTCTGCTTCTGCAGGAATAACATCTGTTTTTTCCGTTCCAAGCCGGCGACGGCAGTACCTCATTCGCTTCGAGTAGCGGTGGCGGCAGATCATGATCATGATCATCCAGTTGGTTTTCCGGCCTAGCCGTTCGAGTGTCTTTATGCGTTTGTACGCCCATGAATGTATCTAAGACAACATAAAACATTGTTTTGTTAAGTGCGCAGTACTTTTTTATTGCAAGGAAAATGGACGGTTCTCATAAATAAATGAAGTATTTTTATTGTCTCGCAGACAATAATAGCAGATGAGCATGAAAATCACTTAGATTTCACGTATTTTCTGCGTATTCTTTTCGTGGGTGACTCGCAGTCACCCACGCTATCGCAATTGACTCGCAGTCAATTCCGATCTTGCACACATTAAACTAGTTGATTTACACGTACCTGTAATGTTTTCGGTATCCTGTGACGAGTACTGAGAAATTATGCGTCGTTTTTCTTCCGTTTTTTCGTTGGTAACGTGCTAATTTCTCTTCTGCGTTTCGCTTTTGCATTTTTGCTGGTAAGCGTGACACGTGCGTTCGTTGCCTCGCACGAAAAAGGAATGAGGTAAAGTCGATGCTCGCGAACCATAGAGGCGAGAATCGATAAAAAGTCGATGTTTTAATCGAGTAAAATCTAAAATTGTGCGAATATGTTGCCTGTAGGTTAAAGGGACTACCTTGTAATTATACTATATCTGAAGAATAATGCGACGTATTATAACAAGTATTTCCGTTGGCGTTCAAAAGGGTCCTACATCATATAAAATATAACTTATTCTGTGACACTTACGTAGTAACTATTTATATGCTGTGGTTTGCTTTAAAATATTCTATTTCAGAAGCAGTGGGGGTTCGGCCGTTTCAATCGTAGCGACAATTAATCACAGTAGAGCTATGTCATCCATTGCCGGTCTGAAACACGAATTGAAAGGTTTTTTTGCTTTTGTCCGATGGTATGGTAACATGCTGATTACTTATTCAACATAAATAGGTGTTTCGGAACTTAATTATGGGAGATGCATTTCGTTATGCTTATGTAATTAACAGCAAAGAAGTTCTAGAAATAGGTAAATTTGCAAAAAACTTCCTTAGCTGAAAAATTGGTCACTTAATTAAATACCAACATAATAAAAAAAAATATAACAAATATATGCATAAAATGATGCAATAATCGAATAACTTCGATTTATATTCCAAAATTAAACACATTACTTTATGAGTATAAAGAACATAAATATGTATTCGTTATTAGAATTTGATTAAAATAATGATAGAATTAAGGCTTGCCAAATTGATAATAGTGATACACAAAGACGAACACCGCATTCATCGAATATTTTTGGATCATTTGTCAAGATTCTAACAGTGAAACTAATTTTGTTACATTCGTTCCTCAGATGAGACTAACTGATGAATCATGCGGTAGAATAACTTATACAACATATTTAAGAGTTAAAAAGGAGTTATAGACAAATCTTATAATATTCAAATATTAGTGAGGTCAAAGTGTAACTTTAATATTCGAAAAACGCGACGGTAGCCATATATAACGTTTATGGGCATATGTACATAATTATTATAAATATGAAACAGAATCTCATCATTGTCTAGAACATACCCACACATCCAGAGGCAATGTCTCACCACGGGATATGGAGTTACATTTTAATTTATTTTAAGCAAATCAATATAAATTCATATGATAGGTACATACTCGTTTTGTAAGTTTGAATCTAGGTCGCACAACATTGTATTTCTCTGCTTCAGATATGTATCATGTTCAATAAGATTACCTTAATTATTGTTAAATAGACTATATAATAGACAAATTTTCTACAACGGAAATGAACAAAAGGTGAGAATAATAAAGTGTGCGTCAAAGAGGCTCCTCTTTGACGCACACTTTATTATTCTCACCACAATGGTTCGAAAGAATCACGATTACTAGCGACTCGTACCTACAACGGTTTCCTATTTAACTTTACATTTTAAGCTTACACGAAAATGTTGCAGTCTTCTCGAAATATAAAAAGCCCTTCGCATCCAAAAACTATTTCAGCAAAGTAATAAAATCAGAAACAAAACGTCTGTGGGGTGGTCTCGCTATTATGTAAAGTACACGAGCCACTGCAAATAAAGGCTCAGTGACTGTTTGATATGCTGTGACATCGCATGCAGGGTCACAAGAGTCACAGACTAAAAAAGGAAGCTGGACGACTTCCACTAAATGTATCCGTTTGTTTTGTATTTATACGTTTGTGACAGCTGTCAAGTTAGGTTTGACATATTACGTTTTAAATCCGTAGAGATATAAATTTGTGACAATTTCGCCTGATGTGAAACTGATTTTTATGCAAAAGAGAAAAAATCTAGGGATTTATTTTTGAAACTCTGAAAATACGCGTAACTTGTACCTCAATTGGTTTATATTACTTAAAATTGTTTGTCTGTTTGTCAATTGCATCTCAAGATCCAAGATATTCTTTTGAATTTAATAGTTATTTCATTTAAGGTGAAACCAATGTATTGCATAAACAACGTTAAAGCAAGAACGACCACTGTCTGACAGTAAATGTCATTAGACTATAATGTGAGTTTAAAATCTAGATTACTTAAGCATCTTTCAAGGATATTATCATGTTTTGCATGTATTATTAAGAATTAATTTGTTATACCTTATCATAAATATGTCGATAACCCACGAAAAAACTACATTGCAATAAACAAATCACGTCTATGCTTTAAAGGTAAATGTTGTGTTTAAGACACCTGTCATTGAATGTAACTATTCCTCGCATAACAGGCTTATTGAATTACTCGTCAATTAAAGCCTAGCTGAAACTAAATTTTTGCTATCCAGCTACATGTTGGTTGAATCAGGCTTTAAAAATCGGCAAATTTTTTCTTCATAGTTTTATTCAAATCATAATTAAAACTATGAACAAGTAAGAAAATCCAATGTTTGCTTATTGTTCCTCTCCATAATGGTATCCCTATTTCTCTAATTTTGATATTTATGTTTTATTGCTATTTTCTAATAAGAAACCGCAGAAACATGTGACTGATACATGAAAATTTAACGAGATGATATTAAGATACATTAAAGGTCACTGAAAACCCGAACACAATCACTGGTTAGGAGGAAAATATACATTTGACACGGCTAAGTTAGTAATACACTTCCTTCACGCGAGGTCTCATTGATTGATCAGCATAAAGTTTGTTTGTGTTCTTCCATATTCATCCACAACACAGGGAATCCTAGTGTGGGGGCTAATACACATTCTTGCACTGTTATTCACTGATTCAGTTTAAGTATTCAAATACTGTGTTACCTATTTACGTGCTAGGATGGAATGCTTTTGTGGAACAAATAAAAATATGTTATTATTCTTATTATTATTATATATGTTAATAATACCTACGCCTACAGAGTACGAGTGTATAGAAGTATTCCTTGTGTGTGTGCGAATATGAACAGAGATTATAGAGAGAATATGATTAGAGATCAAGCTTGGTATGAAAAAAAAACACGTATATTCTTCTGTCGCAAAAATTTTGTATTCACAAAACGTGACACTGTCATAATTATACTAGTTTTCATCGAGGAGTTTATAGTAATGAGTAAATGTTTTCTGATGTTTTGCGTCTGCTGTCTTTAACAGCAGCAGTACCTTAATATGAAGAAGTATAGGTCAAACTCAGGACAGGCCTCACAGCTCAGTTGGTAGTAACTCTGCCTTCTGCGCTGTAGGTGGTGGGTTCGATTCCTACCCAGGACAAACGTTTGTGTGACAATATAGATGTTTGTTCTGTGTCTCGATCTTATTAAGTATATGTATGTTTTTACAAAAAAAGTATATAATGTATTCTATCAGTTGTCTGGTTCCCATATTACAAGCTATGCTTAGTTTCGGGCTAGATGGCGCTGTGTAAATTATCCACCAATTGTCCAATATCATATATTATTATTATACTTGTGCCCGTCGCCTAAGACATATATAAAAATGTATTCTGTAACTGTAACTCAGCGGTACAAAACCTTATAAAACTGGAGCTCAGTAACCAGTAATGAACAAGTAGATAATTACTTGGCTCAACGTGTCACAAAACAAGGTGAGCCATTTCGTCTGAGCTGCGCACGGTCACCGGTAACCCGAGAGAACAGCTAATCAAAGAAGCAAAACAGAAATTTATTGTGTGCGGTGTACCGTGGTTGGTTTATTGTGCGTTACTGTGAAAGGGGCAATTACTTGTTTTAACACAACTGCGTGTACTTTTTGCATAACTAAAAGGTTCGGAAGTTTACATAGAATAGCTAGGGATGTGGAAATTATTTACAGAATAAATAAGCGAGAGTTCAAGAAAATTGTACGTGGTTCTTGTAATCCGTGGAACCCTAATACACATGCCCATTTACTAATTGACAGTGAGTTTTTTTCATAACTGTCAAGCAATCCAAGTGACTTTTGACTTATACGTGTGTGCCCTGTTTTGAAGGCCGTTACACATTTTATACATACAAATAAATTGAATTGGAGTGTCTGTTTGTAAAATATAAATAACCGCTTTTTACTAAGTGCATATGGATGTATACACGGTACATATGTAACAAAGTAAGAAGCATGTAACCTTCATGCAATCAAACATCAACATACACACACATAAACACCCACACACACCCACACACACACACCCACATGCACGAACACGCACATACACACACGCACACACTCACACGCACGCACGCACGCACACATACACACACACTCACATACTCACACACACACACACACACACAAGCACGCACACCCACACACACACACATCTACACACACACACACCCATACACACACACACACACACACACACCCACATACACACACTAAACAAATAAATAGTGTAAAAACACAGTTGTTATTTTCTTTTTTTTATATAGAACGGATAGCATTATTGGGTGTGAATTGGGTGTAAATAAGTAGTTTAAGTTCATCAGTTCAAATTGTTATTATGTATAATTATATATTATTAGAAATGTTAAACCAACTTCAATAATTATCACTTGTGTAAGGGAAGGAACTGGTTGCCGACATACAGCTAACGCTAGTTCGGAAACCAGGGCTATAACAAAATTGTATAATGTGGTTTACTCAAATAAAGTTTTTATTATTATTATTATATACTAAAACAACATTTTGTACAATTTTTGTCTGTCTGTCTGACTGTTTGTTCCACCTAATCTCTGAAATGGCTGGACCGATTTTGACGGGACTTTCACTGGCACATAGCTGATGTAACAAGGAGTCATTTAGGCTACTTTTCCGAAGGCTAAATTAGGGGTGCGTGATAAAACCGAATTCCACGCGAACGAAGTCGCGGGCAATAGCTAGTCCATTAAAATTACATTATTCACACTACTATTGTAAAATACTTTTGTGGATCTAATTTAAAAAAAAGGCTAGATAATTAAATGCCAGCACTATAATTTATACTGGTTTAGGTTATTTATAAAAAAAAATGTGTCAAAATTTAAAAATTCTACTATTCTGTAATAAGAAATACGTTTCACCCAAAACAAAAAAAAAGAAAAGGCGTAGTCGAACCGTTGCAGATTTGATACGCGAGATAAAAGTACATTTTTAATTTTAAAGTTTCCCGCTTTGCTGCAAAGTTTAATTTCCGGCCGGAAGTTATCAGGAAGAACTAAGCCAGAGGTTTTAACTGCAAGTTTGAGGTGAACGTCAACAAATCTAATTCAAAGCTCAATCAAACAATATTTATGGAGTTAATTATATGGAAAAAAGAGCTAAAGTAAAAGATCGAAGACATTGTTTAATGCTTATGATAAGATATTAAATTTATTGTTGTTGTCTATATCTTCAAATACTGCCTATGTGAGCCTGTGCCTATGTGAATATGGAATCTTCACAAAAGATATGGTTTATTTTAGGGAAAATAGCTTTCAGTAATCATTAAATTTGCTGTAACTTGTATAAATTTTACATTGGAAACTCTCATTAATGCTAAAAATCGATTGAATATTGCTAAAACTGATGTCAATTTGAAAGAAGAAACATTATTTAATTCCGTTTCACTCGCCGTCTCGGTGCAAAATCATGTTGTTAAATCATTTTCGCAAATTCACACTTACTATTTTTATTTTGCTGTGAAATTCTAAGCACTTACAAAACAGGATACAATCCAAAGATTTCAAATAAGCAATTTTCTCCTTGTAAAGTACATTACTCGTGAGTTGAAAACCGCGAACAAATCCGTTCCCTCACTCGTGAGAACAAAAAAAACTAAATTACAGATGATTTCTTGGATCCTTACGAGAATATAAGGTGATATTACGTGTGTTATGGCAAGGGCAAACCGAGGAATAGGCCGCAACTTACCTACATGCCTTTAGGATATTTCAAAGCCTATATCTATTCAATTATTTAGTATAGCGGGGAAGTCATACTCCGCAAGTAAAAAAAAAAGTTTAGAGTATGTTCTTTTTTAATTTTACCAAATACAGTTTCAATTGGTTGGTTAGATTCAGGCAGAGTGAAATATGTAATTTTTTTGTATAAGGTAGTACGTAATATTAAAAAAACAGTTCTATTCAAACGTAACTATAGAATATAATTGAATTAGTTTAAAGAGGCGAACGCTGATATTTGCGACACTTTTGTTATGAAATCTTCCCAGTACCAGTCTTGCTATTAGGTATGTCACAGACAACGTTTCAGCACCAGTCTTGCAGTTTTGTGTTCAGAATTATTGTGCGTCGTTTCAAATAAAGATTTAATTTTTATAAAAAAAAAAAAAAATACAGTAACCGAAAGTCAGAATACTAATGACACCTACCAATATACATGAGACTCAAGCGATACCAGAATGAGCGTCGGTGATAATTTTGTTTTGTGCTCCATAATTGCAACTGTTTCCATGTCGGGTTGACAAGATTATAACATGCATCCTCGCAGTTCTGTGCATAGGTAATGCACGCCATGCGAGAGAAAAGGCGTAATTCTCTCTGTATGTGATTTCACAGTTAAGGAATATTAGGTATAGGAGCCTTGCCGAGCATACCATTGAAAACATGACACTACCCTCTCGTTTAGCGTATCCATGTTTGGAATCCCTTCAATGGAATCGTGTAGGCTGAAACGCAATGGAATGCGATTTAAAGTCCACCTGATACGGTTTTCGATATACTTAATACAAGCAAGCTGATTTAAAGTAATTATTAAGAGATTAATTTAAAAGAAAGTAAAACATTTTTCAAAGTTTTTATTGTATTAAAGTAACTAGTAATTTTTTCTAAGTTTAACTATTAAATTATTGTTATTTTCAATTAATCAAACCCGCTACTAAGGTTGCCTGGGAGAGATTGCTATTAGTTATAAGGTTGCCCATTACCCCGAACCAGTTACTTGTAAATTGTTACTACTTCTTTGTATTTAAGTTTATAATAGTGTACAATAAAGATATAATCTATGCTTGAAGAAGAGCACTTTCTTCCAGTCATCTTTGGTATAACCCTTCAGAAAAAAGTGGGATTGACTGAGTACAATTAAAAAGTGGCTGAAATTACAGTTAAGGATGTCACACGCGAGACTTCCTAATTTATACAATCTATAAATTACTCACACTTGACCGCATTTCTTTGTGTAGACATCATTCTTGATTACGTAACTTGCACCTAATTGCTCAATTAGCTTTAGTTGACATTGTCTGTTCAATTAATATTCGCTTTAGAAACTTTGGTTTACTTTGATACGCAACAGTCTCTGAATTTGATAAAACCTATATAAAACATGAGTATTTATCGTTTTTTGTTCTAAGTATGTATTTTTGTGATAACCCTTAGAGTAGTAGCCGCTCAATCTTTAGCAGTTTCTTCTTGGATGAACTTGTTATTTATTGCTATTTTTTTATATCTGGTGTACGCAATAAAAAGTTAATTTACCCATCATCTATTCGTAAAACAATTATAATACTAAGATGTACTCTGCAATATCTCGTTAAGTGACGTTTAAATAACGGCATTCTTCTAAAATTATTAATATGGATTGTACTCGTATGTTGAATTCGACTTAATATCTATATAATGGTTGCTGCAAATAACATGCAAATGTTTGGACGATTACTTTTTGAATACCAAAATAATTATTTAACAGTATTCAAAATTGTTTTTTAAAGAATTAACAGTTTTATTCAGTTGGCCTAGAGATTATTTTGGAATGGTAGTCTCGAAGAAAGTTTCGTGGTATCGAGAATATAATGACTACAAATAGGCAGGTATGATTTGCTCTCATGGTTCAGAAATGATGCTCATTATAACACGGACTTTACCGATATGAACACATTATGGTAACAACTTGGCACAATTTTTATCAGTACCAAATTGCTCGATCTTCATTCTCAGCAGTTAATTTATATAAAGTTATATTATGTAATTAGAGTTTCATAAAGATGGAAATTTGAATCTTGTACTAATAAATTAATCTTTCCTTTAAATTTAAATGATTGTTAGTGCCTTGTAGGGTCATAATAATTACAGAGTAATAGATCAATCAGTATCTTTGTATTATTATGTATTATATTATTATCTATGAGTATTATACTTGTTTTTTATCAGACAAAAGGTGAAAGTTACAAAATATTCAGTACAAATTAAAAAACATTAAGACAAAATTAAAAAAGAAAAAAGATATCATTCATAATAGCCAAGAAAATTATCATATCACAATTTATATAAAAAATTATATAGCTTTTATCTGAGACCGACCTAAATAGAAAATTAAGAAAATGCTACCATCATCATCATTCTCCTGCCTTCATTCCTCACAATATTCCTCTAAATGTTTCAGTAGCCTTCACTCAAGCCAGTTCCGAGTCAAGGCGTTGGCGTGGCGCAACCTTCGGCTACATGATCTCGTTAGATCAGACAATATGTAGTCAATCACATCACAGTCAAAAGTAGAAAAAAACTGAGATTGGCATAAATTGCTTTTTATTCTTCTTATTGATCCATTATCCTCTGTTTTTGTCTATATTTATCTCACTACAAACTCCTTTTCTCAATGCGTCTGTCACCAAATCAATCAATGTTTCTTTGGCCTACGTCTATTTTTATATCTAAACACGTTAGCAAGAAAAAGATAGTGAATGCTGTCCATTGCTGAGAAAATATCTAACTTTTATCCGCATGATAGAACATTTTTATAGCACGCATACAATTTCATTAACAATGCCATTATCAGACCCGTATGTGTCGTGGTAGGTCTAAAAGCTGGAACTAGATTAAGGAGTGCATAAAGCATGAATGCTGTAACACGAGAGTTGGCAGACAATACTGCCCCCTTATTGCACTGGCCTTAAATTGTGGTTTCAATGCGAGTGCCTTTGACGTTAAATTATTGTCTCCATGGGACGTTACACTACACCGTCTGGAACACGTGTGCGATAGGCTTACGGCTGTGCTTAGGGCTGGTTGGCTGGCCGTAATGGAAATTGCAGTTAACTTGCTGAAGTAGGTAGTATTCAACATTAACAACATTAGTATCTCTTTCTAAATATGATTTTAGGTGAATCTGTGGCTAATTCTGAAGTAAACCCTGCGTTAAAAACGACTCTTATACGAAGCCTTGGATGCAAGCAATAATATAATTTTAAGATATTTATACTACTTGTTATTGTTATGTTTATTGAGCCTTGTTATTGTTTAACTAACACCGTTACAATTTTTTTTCTGCTACAATTGGAAAAGCTTAAGGGTCTACACTTCAACAATTTTCTTGAAATCTGAGTAGTAAAGCTGGTTTTTATGTCAAATGGAAACACTAAGTGAGACTAAATCGGACTTTGTGGACCTTGTGATTAAAAAGTACCTACTTGGTAGTAAAATTCACTAGTCCTACTAATGGTCCCCCATCCAAGTGATGCATGGCGTCACATTTCTTCACTTGATCTTGAAAATCAACATATTGTCCTAACACCCCGGCTGAAGCGTTCCCTTACATGCTTAACAAAGGGCAGGAGGAATTTATGTGAAGCAATGACAGTAATTTCCTATGCAACACCCGTTTCCTATTTGTCGCCATACATTAGTAGCAAAGCTGCGTATGAACAGAACTAATGTTAATAACTTAAACGTCATGAACAAGGTAAATAAATATTAAGCGCATTTTATATTTGACCTTGAACCGGCCTTTCGTCCCCCGAGGCCAAGTGGTAAATCGGGTTTCTTGTTCTTTACTGATGGTAAGTCAGTGTTATATTTCAGATAAGAATCAAATTGTTTTTTGAATCTCGTTGAGGCTTTGAAATATCTTTCCTGGTTCTTCTGATGTTTCACTCGTAACACCTGCCTACTTTAAGGATGAAAACCTTTGTTACAGGTCCAGAACAAGCCATCTTCTTTTTACTATTTTTAATTCTTTTTTATTTTTCCCTGGTCTAAAGAACAACATTATATATATATATATATATATATGCTATGTACACATATGCTATGTGTTTAATATGAATATATTTATTACTTAATATTTAAAACTTATAAATAATTGAAACGTTAAACTCATTCACACTTATTCAATAACGAAAACTTGTAACAAATTCGTGTAATACGACTCAATCTCAATACCAAATAGTCTATTACCCATCATGAAATAACCTTGTGAAACCATAATTAATCACGCCTTTTCAGTTGCCGGCCAAAGATTAATGTCTGCCAATAATCGATATTCCAGTACCGCAAACGAATTGAACAATCGATTTTAAATCGTTCACTTAATTACGTAATTAATGTCGGAATACAGCGCACCCACTGTTTTAATGCGCTTGCATTCACCGCAGGCGTGTTGCAGAACACATAAATACCGCAAAACGAAATCTCGGTTCTCGCATAGAACGACGTGAACGGCTGGTTTTATCGACACGTCTGATATATTTTTTAAGATGGCTTTGCGGTAGATCTTAGTAAGATGAAATTGATATTAATTCTGCCTACAAAGCACAAGTCTCGGATTCAATACAGTGATGGCATTTCATTTTGTGATAATTAATAAAGTTTGATCTTGAGTCTTGGATGTTTTCTACTGAGGTTTGAGCTATCGAGTTATTGAGCTCTGCTTTAACCTGTTGAAACTGAGGTAATTATATCGATAATATATTTAAAGTAGTTAACCAAGAAATAAAATAGCTTTGTTAAACTTTCCCAAAATATATTGAAAAACATCTGAACAACGAAATTGAAATAAAATATTTTTACCGAAGCTTTTAATCACAGAATTAAAACTCTTGCTGCATTTTACAAAACAGACTCTAGACTTATTGCTGTTATGCCTTATGGCCGTTTGATTTTCAGTCATTTCAATAGCATATAAAACATTTTAGGTGTGAATAGGTAATAGATAGGTACAGTTGAATTGTTAAGGCCAATAATTTCCCACATATATATAACGCCCTGATTAGTCACACATATATTTTAAAATTATTTTCATATACCATTATTATTTATTATAGTATTTTATTCCGAAAATGTGAAAATTGTTAGGTACTAATTATATGATTATATTATTTTACTAATTATACGACAATAATATGGAATAAAAACATTTTTAACAAGTTTTTAAATAATGATTTCATTTTGAAACAGTGAATATATATATAATACCATAATATATCATAATATATATATATAATATAATATCATAATATATATAATATAATCATAAAAAAACCTAAATAAAAGAAAAATTACAAAGATATACTAAATACTCACCGCCGGCGCCGCGCCGCCCGTGCTGTCGGTGTCAGAATACAAATTGCTGCCATAACAAAATAGGAATGAAGAAAAATAAAATCCTCTTTTCAAATCTATTTTTTTAATTTATAAAACGTGAATATTTTGCGTTACTCCTGTCACCTATGAAACTATTTCTAGCTTCCTTTCGGACCATTATACGAATATAGTATTGTAGTTCTCTCTTGGATAAGCATTTTACACCAAAATTCTTCTCCTCACACCAATAAGGTCAAAGTTATTAAAATTATAATTTGCTAATTTAATGTATAATTTTAATTAATTTTATAACTTATTATGATATAAAAACATTTTTATTTTTATTTGTATTTACCAAATTTCCTTGTTCTTGTTGCTATAATACATAAATTGTGTATTTATTTAAGTAACTGAACTTTGTTTAATTTAATGTGTTTGACGTATATTTTATCTGAAATAAATGATGATTATTATTATATGTATGCACTGCATAAACTATCCATTAGTTGTTCTTAGATGTAAGTCACAAGTAGTCCGAGATAAACAATTAGTCCTCCACTGGCTAGTAAAACTCTACTAGTGTAGGAGAGAGCGAATTATAGCTAGCTCGCGTATCTTTTGCTTCATATATATCTAATTGTATTATTAGTGTAGTATTCAACTCAGAAGTCGTATAAAATTGCGATAAATTTGGTGAGCAAACTTAATAAATTTAATTGTAGCCTGCTCTTAAGACGGGCTTTAAAACGAAGCGAATTAAAGCGGACGTTTCAATTACATTCTTGTGCAACTATTGTCCTTGCGACACAATATGTACAGTACACGACATGTAAGCATACGCGCAGTTTGATCGTAGAAATTTTGTAACTTTGCAACGGAATGTATCCTACTACACTAATATATTACTAATATTACAATTGAACAAAGTATTCAAGAACGACTTGGAGGCATTATGTTGAGAATGTTGCAAAAGGCGTTGTTATTTTGATCTTCTTGACTTGGCAGGTGATAGATGAAGACTGACTCAAATTGTATGGTGAGTATTGAATTGAAATAGTTGATTGAATACTGTAATACTATAATACCTGTTGTAATAACGGAGCCCAAAAGGAAATACAGTTTTTTTTATTTTTATATCTAACTGGAATTATCCAAATAACAAAACAAAACCTTTTGCCAAAACCTCTAGTAATCAAATTATAAACTATATTATTTACATATTATTATTATTATTAATACATTCATCACATATTGTGATATTTTAATTTTCATTAATAATGGATTTAATATAAATTATTTCTCGGTAAAACTAGTCTAAACGAAGCTAAAAAATAAAGATTTTTTGTAAATTTGTCACTATTTTCCGATAGTTTTAATTAAGAACATCAAATAAATGTTATTTTCAATAATAATTTTAATATTTTTTCTGACCTTTGCTATACATCTTTGGCGAAACTTTTTTCACGTTGCTTAGATGCTTTTAATACCTTTCCTATCTCAGTATATACTTATAACATAAATGCAGCTTGATGACGAATAGCTCAATCATCAATCTGACCGAATTAAATTGATTGATTGTAAATATTTTTATATCATTAATAATTAACGATATCAGGTGCAACAACTGACATCACCGACAACAGCCCTCGGAAGTATGTTTATGTGGCGGGTACTGCAAGACTAAAGTATACGGATACATTTCTGTAATTAAGATCGAAGTTCTTTTCCAATAAGGTCTCAAACGTAAAATGTTTAGGTACCGTCGCGCCGTAAATCGCGCAATTAAGTGGAATTACAAATAAAGTTGAAGAAAGCTGCACAGTGAAACGGGAGTTGCCAGCTCCTTTGATAATTAAGGATATTATTAGTTTTATCTGCTTCATTCTGGCTTTGGCATCTACTGATCAAAGTATATTTCACAAAATTGTAACACTTTCAATAAATAAAATTATTTCAAAAGGCGCTTATTGTGATAATGATCCCATAAATTAGCTCAACAGGGCTTTCATTATATATTTCTTAATAAGAAAATCTAGCAATGTGTAGCCAATATAATAAAAATAATCTTATGAACTATTACTTATATAGTGTCAGGTTTTGCCCTCAGTATATATACTATTCAACTATTCTCCATTTTTTTAGTCTGCGTCATCATCAACCAGTGCAAGAAAAAAATATTTAGAAACTTTATTTCGTGACTAAAAATAGTATGCTAGTAGATAATAGCGTAACTTATTAACTTAGCTTTTGATTGAGCGCAAACGCGTAGCCCCCCATCAATAACATTTTAATTAAACAATTTTATTTACGCTTAAATTGTTGCGACTCGCCAGAACTCTTTTTTATTATATTCTTTTTCATTACTGTACAGTTCAACATTGTTTTGATAGATAGATAGATAGATAGATAAAAACATTTATTCAGCACAAACATAGGAACAACAATTACATGAAATAACAATACAATAAAACACAAAAAGTCCCTATGTGCCTTGTGCTGAAAAAGGGGATGGCTCAGCATATGATGAGAATACCCAGCGCTGGTTTTCAGCCAATAAACCTTTTAGTATTGACGACACGGACAAGGTCCGGCGGCCATGCGGTTAACATATAACATAAAAAATAATCATTAATCATTTCATTAAAATAAATACAACACAAAGAGTACTTACATGCTAAAATTGTCATAAAGTAAGACAATCACAATCTGTAGAACAGAGTAGGTACAATAAGGATAAGAAAAGAAGCGTCAAAAATATTTATACATTATGAGTAGATAGATATATGTGATTCATCATTGATTATAAAAACAAAAATAAAAACTAAATACTAAGCCAGGCTATATAACAAGAGGCAACTGAAAAGTTTAAAGTACAAAAAAATATATAATATCAATTAATTTAACAAGTAAGATGCAGCGAAGAAGATATTATAAAAAGGTAAGTACTATTTTACCTCCTTAATAAATTATTCAAGCATTTGTTATTGAGATCCAGAAGTACGAGGGTGTAACTAGATAATCGAATTATTGTTTTCGATATCGCCCTGCTGTCTCTGAGCCTCAATAAGGTGCGCTTTCAGTTTTGATCTGAAACTACCAATACTGATTAAATTTCTAATGGGGGGTGGTATGTTGTTCCAGCATTTTGACGCTGCGTACCTAAAGCTACCCCGGAAAGCTGCAGAACGATGGGGCTGGATGGACAACTGCTGAGAGTACTGCCTCCTGTCACAGTTTCTATTTTCACCAATCCAAGTTAACTTTTTGTATAAATAATTAGGTATTTTATAATTTATTAAACCAAAAAGGAGACATGCCAGGTGAAGTTTTCGGCGTGATTTCATTTTTAACATACTATGAGAATTTAGAAAAGGTGTTAAGTGACAACGGGGAGGAACCACATAGCAAAATCTCGCGCACGCGTTCTGAACCCGTTGTATAAGACGTTGAGTGCGCATAAGTAGTCTTGGTCCGTAGACAGCATCAGCGTAATTTAAATTTGATAGGACAAGAGTTTCGACGAGTTGTTCGCGCATGGGCTCGCTCAGATAAGGCCTAATTTTGTATAATATTGTCAGCCGATAAAAACAATTCCGCACAGATTCTGCTATGTGTTTTTCGAAAATCAAACCAGCGTTTTAAGAAACGTTGACTTAAATAGGGTGAGTAAGTAAATGAAATAGAAAATGAAAACTGAGAAAGGAATGCTGCTGATATTTCAATTCAAATATTCTTCAACAATAATGAGATCCACTAAAACTATACGAAAATTTTATTTCCTAACATTGCAAATTAAATAAAGTTTATGCTAAACATACAAATTTATAGCTTAACCAGGTTACCTAGCATCTGGTGGGCCATATGCTAACTCCGGTCACGTTATTAAATAAAAAACTTATTGTTGAGAAGAAGCATGCGATATTTTTCAGTTTCAGATCATTTTTCACTGATCCAGTACCTCAATCAAACGCACAATTTTAAACTACTCCTATTGTATTTTTAAACTCCTATTTTATTCATTTTCTTTATCGCTGGCGGAAACCTAAATCTTTATACCGGAAATATTATTTAACCTCCTAATAAAAATATGTCAAGCCAGATAATATTACTAATTAACTCTGAACTTTACTACTAATGGTCAAGCAGTGATATCAGGATAGGTAATAAAATTTGAACTTAATTAGCCAAGTTCTAATCTTGCTTGAAATCACTAACATTATCATAAACAGTACATTAACTCTTAACAGATAACATAATGAATATCCTTTCACACAACTGTTTTAAAACAAAAGGCACAGATGTTAAAAAGTTTCGGAAGTTTACTAAATGCATGAGAAAGAGCATGTTACGCGTTAAAAAATGGTTTCCGAATTAATCCGATTAAACATTAATTCTCAGTGTATTTGTGAAAAATCTGTCGGAAAAATAAACTTAAAAAATATTTTTTCAAATCGGTACATAAATGTTGAGTTGTGAGGTAATAATAATATAAAAAAATACAGCAGAATTGAGAACCTCCTCCTATTTTGAAGTCGGTTAAGAATTATAGAGTATCTCACGGTCTTCGATAGCTTGCTTTTAACACAAATATCAAATCAACACAATACTTTATTATTATTGACACAAATACAGATAAAAATTGAATGATTCTCTTCACAAAGTCGAGTATAAAACTGATAAGCCGAGAATATCGTCGATCTATTGGATAGGGAATAAGGGCCTATAAAAATAAAACTGGATTCAAGATTATGACTATGAGACCTTAAAATTTTACGCATCACTTAAAGCGAGATTGTTAATGATGTCCAAAATGTAAGATAGCTTATTTATGCGGGTATTTATTCTATTTACCATTAAATAGTCATAACAAAACATAATAATTTTAAAAATGTAGTCTAATGAATGATATTAGAATAATACAGTTTTTCTACGTATTCAGGATAAGTATGTTGTTCTGTAACTGGAAGTATATAATAGATGGAGATCTCTAGAACAATTAAGGATGGACTTCATCAAACTCACTCGTAAATCCACCAACTACTTTATTGAAAAAAAAAAAAAAAAACTTTATTTATTTATATGCAAAGCAAAATGTTTACTTCATAGTTCATAGTATTCGTTTACAAAGATATATATCCTACTAATATTATAAACGTGAAAGTTTGTATGGATGTTTGTTACTCTTTCACACTCAAACGGCTGAATGGATTTGGATGAAATTTAGTACCAAGATAGCTTATATCCTGGATTAACACAGGCTACTTTGATCCCGAAAAAGTGCAGTGTTCCCGTGGGATTACTTATTCACCGCGGGGCGCAGCTAGTACAATAATATAATTAAAAATGCAATGGTATCAATTGATCGATTCTAAAGACCATTTTAAACGATAGCTAATCTGGTCAATTAATTTAAGAAGTTATTCTAAAGTAAGTAAGTAAAAAGGCGTTAAAACTATTTTATAATAAGTATGTCTACATTTCAAGCACGTTGTAAACATGCAACCGTATTCGTGGTATTATTGCGTGCGGTTGTTGACTCGGGAATGGAAGTAAAATGTCAGCTTCTTTGCATTTTGGCTGAGATTTTATATTTATTCAAAGCAAAACACTTTAAACTATTCACAATGCACAAAAGGCATAAAAATAAACTTTACATTAAATACGAGTATATGAATTATTTAAGCTAGTGCCTTTAGTGGTTATAATTGTTTAATGGAGGTGTAAGATTTTCAGATTCAAATCATAATATTAAATTACATTACATATATGTGGAAATATACAATAGTTGAACCAATGAAAATTCGCTCTGGCTTTCAAAGGTTTTTTATTATTTTCATTTACCTATTGGATTAAAATAGGAGGAATAAAACACCTAAATGTTGCGTTTAATGTGTTTGTAGATTTTGTGTAATCAATTCAGAAAAACAGTTTTTTTGAGGACCATTATTTCGAAACCATTTGGCTTTTAAAGTACGGTTGAACAAGATTAGGAAGTAATAAAATTTTTGTTGAATTTTTAGTTTTGTAAAAATTTTAGAAGATATTTTCAGGCATTCCAAACTTGTAAGTTTTTTATGTGATTTAGTTACAGACCGAGCCGACGGCCTGGTGTTAAGTTACATAAGGTAACCTCTGCCTATAACGACCGATGCGACTTGGGTCCTCCCCTACTAGGTAGACAAAGTCCCATGCGCCCGTAACACTGAGACGTGAGGTGGAATGACTTATATGCCTGTATTTTCACCGGCAACCACGACTTCCAAATCGGAACAAAGTAACGCGAATGTGCTACTGCTTGGCGGCAGAAATGGGCATGGTGGCAGTACTTCCCCGGACGAACCGGAAAGTCATGAGTTCTACTGCTTTTAGTTTATCAAATGAGTAGTCAACTAATAACGCTGTAAAATACTCCTGGCAGTTTTCATATTAACGACCGCATAAATAATTACTTCAAACGCAAAACTCAGGCACTCAAAACGTAGACTCAAGTTGGTTCTTCTCACGTAATCATTTTATGAATGTTATGAGTTACACGTGCGGAGATACGTGAGCGGAGACACGCTATTTATACGAGTCTGGGCGAAGGTGACATGTGGATAAGACATTAAAAGTAATACCTAGTAAATCCATTGTTGTGCTGATTACTTCTTTTTGACATGAATACGTTGTCGTAGTGGCGTATGATCGACCTGATGTGAAACGGTATTTATTTTTATTCAAACGGAATTTGACGATACAATTATACTTATGGGAATACGCAAATCGCAGTGTATTGTGCACGTTACTCTGAAATCTGAACGTGAAATATCTCGCGTGCCTGAAATAATGTAACATACCTAATTAACAAAATTCTAAAATTAAAGAGAGTTTTGTCAGATCAAGTATTCTATTGGCTTTTTTAATTTTTCGCTCAAGTTTCATTCTCCTTCTCTTAAGTCAATCTTTCTCTCTCATTTATTTCTTAAGTTTCCATAGGTTTTTTGCAAGTTATATCCATATTATCAAGTCCAATACCTTCCCTGTACACTCACAAAACTATTAAGTACTGACGAAAATTAACGTTAAAAAAGTATCGAAGACCGTTATATACATTAATGTAATAAAAAATACAATAATAAATATAATATTAATCCCAGTAAGGTATTGTTTACTTTCAGTTAAAATCAATATCATTGTCATCAAAAAGTGGTTCACTGAAGGGTCTAACTATCCCTTCGGGAAAAAGGCGTGCAGACCCTACCTACAGGGAGAGCCCTGAAGGAAGGAGTAAATAGAATATTACTGTTACATTTTTGTGATAAACTCAAACGATGCTATTGTTACTCAAATTGTACAAGATTTATGTTATCATGCATGCCAAATTAGGCACCACTGGTTCAAATTACGGTCATATTATAATACTCCACGCCTCAAATCTTAGTTGAAAATAATTGGGTTATAAATTATACATTTCTAAGCATGTTTCATATTAATACTTCTGTGTAGGTATGTAATATTGTGTCCATTCAACAAGCTGTTACTCCCACACTTTAATAAAGAATCCATTTTAATAATGATATAACAAGGCAGTAAAATAGGCAGCCATAAATATTAAAAAGTAAGTAGAGTTAACACTTAAATCATAGGGGTTTTATAGGTTTAACTTTGTGTGTTAATGGGATGTAGAGAATTTTCCTCTAGGGTATAGACACTTTGATTTACAACACTCATATCAATTGCTTGTTGTTTACAAATATAGTGTGCCTGATTTTATAGTCTTAAATGGTTGTCAAAACAAACTAAATATTTATAATAAGTGCTTCATCGATATAAAATCAAGACAATTATATAAGAGTTATATATTTGAAATGTACGAAATTAAGGTTTACCTTCAATTTAATTACCTACTTGCAAAGCGATTTCTCAGCAATCGAAGTTCACAACTATTTTCAAGTTCTACATATAAAACGTACGAATAAACGTTGTACGTTTATATCATAAGCCTGATAAACTTTGAACCACAACTAAATTAAACGTAGGTACTTGTACGCAATTCATAATGTGAACTCGTAACGGGTGCGAGCTTCGGATAAAACCCTTACTATAGGAATGTAACGAAAATAAAAAAGAATATATTTATATATTTAACACGCTGCCCTGTAAGATGCATAATTCAATAGGTACTGTTTAATGAAAACATCATCATATTTCCTCAAGATTATAATCAATGAAATTTCGCGATCGGTAGGTTTAAAGTGATACTAGATACTTTGAACTCTTTTGGAAAATTAAATATGTTAACCATGTCGTCTAAATAACGATGACAATGAAACCCGTCACTTGTAAACATGTTGAGTTTTCATTACCGTTTTATTTTTGGTAAGTGTGCATAGTATGTGACAGATACTCCCTTAGTCATATGGTAAATTTTATCAGTCTTAAACTAAATTAACATATTTTATATCAAATATATAGCTAACTCTCCATCTAAACATAAAGTAACACAAAATAGAACAAGGAACGTAATATTATCATTAAATAATATTATGACGTTGAATTAAAATATGAATGTAAATAAAATATTTTTCTCACTTTCGAGACTCGAACGAAAACCTGTAGTAACTACAACACGTACAATATTATGTACCTACACCATAATAATTTCTAACAAGACGCAGTACTTTCTCCTAATTGCCTTCTCACATACATCTTATGGAAAAGTTAAGGTACTCGGGCAAAATTAAACTCTTAATACAACCGTCTCGGTACATCTACTTTTGCTAAATGCTAAGTTAAAATAGCAAGTCTACTTCTGCTAAACGTTAAGGTAAGACGTTGAATTTTAGAAATGATTCCATTTGTAAGCGAAAACCTTGAATTGTAGCTAGTGAAATGTTTAATATTTTCAGGTTAGTATAATTGTTTCAGTAAAAATGTTTCACTTTTGCGGGGTTCCTAAAATTTAAGCTAATAAAAATTATGAATTTTTACTTGAATTTTCGCAATTCTTTATATATACAATAAAAATATATATTTATGGGTCTTACTGTATGTCTATATGTTTCTATGGATGTTGTGTTATACTTCTAATTATACCGATCATTAATCAAGTTGCATTAAACGTAACATTGACCATGTAACGTCTCACTAAAGTTATATTATTATGTATACGCCCATACACAGCACAGTAATTATCGAATAACCACGCTAATACCAGGTACGTACATATATAATGAACAAAGATGAATACTTTTGTGCAAAGCCAGTCTATAATATTATATACCTTACATTGTTTTTGTCTTGTATTGTAGTGTGATGAAATAAACGCTTTATTATACTTTCTTTGTCCGTGTCACCTGCGGTATAACTATTTCATAAGAATGTAAACATCAACGACGCCGTTGACTTTGCTTTTTTGTCATTGATACTGACGTTGACAATTTTATTTAGAGAAATACATTTTTTATGTTTCACAAATTACAATACTTTAATTAAAATAATATTGTTTAGATGGTGGTGCGATTAGCAATATACGTAGATGATTATACGCTCGGACTTTTGAATTTGTTTCATGGGTATTTTATGATAATGTTTCTTAATAGTAGTAGTAGTAAGTTTAGTCAAGCCTTAAAAATGTACCTCCTTAATAGATAGACATTTTATTACTGTGTAAATTTAAAACGCGAAAATAGATAACGCTCATTGTTAAGACATTCCCTTGAAATAAGATCGTTCGCTTTCGTTCGTTTTCGTGTGCTTCATAATGTGGTAATCTAAGCGTTATTCTTTGATGAGTTCATCGAAACGAAAGCAACGAAAAACCAGATCATTAATTACGTTTTTTAGACAAATTTGTCTTGTTTTAGTAGTACACGTTTAGTAATTTTCTGGTAATTTCCATGTCAAAGCTTTGAGGTATCGAGCTATACAATTCAAAACTGTTTCTGACGGGTAAACGACTGACAACAATTTGTTTAATTCTTTTGTATCCTATTAAATGAAAATCTGATATATTTCCTACTTTATGACAGATAGGTAGTCGCGCGACGAGACTGCATAGACATTTTAAAGATTGACTATCAAGCGCGTAAGCCAACGACTATGACGGTTAATAACAAAGCAATGTGCTGTGCTCTGAATTTGCCCTAGCAGCATGAATACCTTGTATAATTAAAAATTTCCTGACCTACCTTCGGCCAGGAATCCAAGGGTAGACAAATGGCCATGTGTGTTTTAACAGGCACTTGAACTTGTGCCAACATCGGCGGGGAAGTACTGCCACTATACACATTTCTTCGACTAAGCATTGTGCATTCTCCTACTGTGGTCCGGTTTCAAGGTGTGGTTGTCAGCGAAATTACAACCACTTGTAATATTCTGCTTTCACGTCTCAGAGTTATGGGCGCATACTATGTGACTTGATTCTTGTTGCACCTGTTTAGGGGAGGATCCAAGTCATATTGCTTTGTAATGGACATACATCGCTTGTACCATGACCTTTTACAGTAAATAAAGTAAGAAACTGCTTTCATTAGGCGTGGCATATGGTTAACCTTGTGAGTAAAAGTAAGGGTAGATAATACTATACATTGTAAAGGTCCATACTTTACTCAGAAGTAAACTTCAGTGCTTACAATACCGCTAGACAATCATGGGAGATTCCCCCACTATTAGCACACGAAGTAATTACAGGGTACACCGCGAGTCGGGATGCGCAAGAGTCGGTAACAAGACAACATAATGATACGAAACGCCTTTTGTGTGTGTGTTTCGCCACCTGCCCAAACAGGATAATGAGGGGGATTCAGTTTCATCGACTGTCGATGATATAAAAACATATTCAAGCAAACGCAAAAGTTATTAATATTGACGCGAAACTTCAGACTTTCAGTTGCAAGGAACCTTGTTTCAATTATTTACGTTAGAAAGTGACGTAGTGTTGATATGAAAATCAAAAATTACAAAAAAAATATTAAATTAAAGACGTCATTGTGTATTCGATATGATTTTATAAAGTGAGAAAAATTTGCATTTTTAATTCTATACTATTGGTTAGCAAGCAAACTTTTTCAACAAAATCTTGCTGTTGCAGACGATGTGCGGGAGACCAAAAAGGAGTGCACGGGAACCAAAAAGAAAGTGTCTGTTGCATTCTTACTATCCATGAGTGCATTTTTGTCACGCCAGTAGAAAGGATTCAATCAAATGACCTACTGTAGTGTAGTATCCGATCGTTAATACTATCGATGAGACTGCTTACTATTATCGACCCGATTAAAATGGTTGTGGATAATGTTGCAAAAAATAATGACCAAGCATTACCGTCTAAGTGCAAAATTCATCCGAACAAAATGTACAACAACACTCTTATTAATTTCATAATAAAAAATGGTGATGCAAAAAAGTATCGATGAAAAAGCTGTGAGGTCGACATCCTTATAACGATGGCTTGTTAGCGTCTGTTACTCATTCTGGGAACACGAATAATATATGTTCACAGATGCGAAACATCTTGTTTATGACGCTTTAGCAGTAAATACTTATAGGAAGTACCAGTTTAAGTTGGGAGACATTTTCGAGAAGTGGCACTAAATTTTTAGACCAAAATAAGAAGATTGAATTGTATGGCAGGCAAACTGAACGAAAGGAGAGCGAATAAAAAGTGAACGCTGACTGAAAATGGTAAATAGTTGATTGAGACCGCGGCAAGATGATTAGAATAAAAAGTTCTTTATTCAAGAGGTCTCGGGCTTAATTTCCAGCCGAAGCAGAATTTGTGTTATAAGCATAATTTATGATAATTATGATGTTTTTTTTTTGGCCATAAAATAGTTCTACTTGATATTACTTAACATTCTAGTAGTTTTTAGTCTATTAGTAAATTCTGGTTATTATTTATTTATTAAATCATTCACGTGGAGCAGACGGCGAGATTCGCTTCTGTGCTCTTATATTTTATGGGATGGCCTCGTAAGGAAAACGAGACTCATTTTGTACATCTAAGGTGTGATTTTTGTAACTTAAGGAAGTGTTAAGTAATTATATAAAATCGATTTCGTCCGATTACATCTTAACCTCTTTTATTTTATCAGAAACGTTCTCCAACCTGTGACATGTAATTTGGGCAGATAGCAGTACAAATTATGTTAAAAATATTACGGTTTCTTTGTTAACAATGTATGGAACGCATTATGATTAGATGTAACTGCATAAGAAAAGTTTGATGGATAATTCATAATATCTTTGAAGGAGTCTAACAGATTTGTCTGGCATCATCCATTCTGCAAGCATCGATCTTAAATCGTTTCGCAACTCAATAATTTTCTTATCTCTTTGAAAAAAGCTGAACCATTTTTTTTAAGATAGGTACCTATGTTTGCTTTAAAGATATATAATATATAGGTACTCATAAAGTCTATAAATATTGTAACAGCATGGATAAATTATAAATAGTCTTTGGTAAAGGACACCCGTATAAAACGGGAACTATGAAATGCAAAATGTAGTACTCCAGTACTACTAGTAATCTACTTGTAACTGAAATACCATCAAATTTGAAATGTATATTATTTTCCTATTCATTTCAACATTGTCTTTATCGTAAAAATCTTATACTAATCTAGTAATTTATGTAAACATTTAACTTCAACCTTTCTGACCGCACATAATTCAAATGCGTATCGCACGAAATGCGCCTCTAAACTCCACATACAGTATGTTGCCTTTCTTTGTATAGCGATTTATAGCTGTTTCATGAGCTTTATTTACTTTTATAGACGTCCTGTATAAGTCTGAACTATAAATTACCCACTAGCCATGGTTAGAAGACCGGACACACTAGCTTACGTATTTTCCTCTTATTATGGGTTTGGATATAAATTAGAAAGATTTATATGAAACGTTGTAAATAGTCCGATGTTTTGGTTGGTGTCAATTCATTTGTACAAAATATGAGGTTATTATCTTGTGAAATACGGAATTTTAAATCTAGGAACCGAAAACATGTTATTTTTCTATTTGGAATTGGTCAATTTCGTTAAAAATATTAATTTCTTGGTATATCAATTAGTTTGATCATATCATTACTCTTCACAGATGAAACAAACACAAATACGCCACCGTACCATAGTATTTTAGTGAAAGTTTCCTATGCAATGAAGATTCAAATGACCGGCCTCACAACTCATTCGGTAGTTCCCCTGCCTTCTATGCTGTAGGTCGTGGGTTCGATTCCCATCCAGGACAAACATTTTTATGACGAGTAATAGATGTTTTTCCAGAAGTGTTAATAGGTGTCAATATTTATTATAAGTATGTATTTACAAAAAATATATAAGTATTATATCAGTTGTCTGGTTCATGGTTCCCATGATACAAGATATGCTATCTTACTTTGGGGCTAGATGGCCTTATGTGATATGTCCACCAATATACCTATATACAAAAAATATGTTTTGTCATAACTCATATCACATATATACAACCCTGAACTTAGATGCTATGTGTAGCGGGTAGCATGGCTATAGTGTCCTATGTGTCAGGACCAATTTTTCAGGCAGAAGAAGTTGTCCCAAGTTCGTTCTGAGAAGTAGTGTCACCGTACTTATTTCTGCCGCCAAGCATACATAAAGGCGTATTAAACATTACAACTTCCATTCTCAGAGTTTAGGTCACAGTACAATGTGAACTGGTCATCCCATAGGTAATTAGGGGAAGACCCAAGTCAAAACGCTCTTATTAGGGGCACAGGTTACCACTTAACATAAAGTTGGCCATTTTACTCACAAATACACCGATGCTGGGGCTACAAAAGACTTTTTTGGAAAGGCTTTGGCGTAGTGAGCGCCATAAGAAGAACCTACACCTTGGGGTTTTCAGGCGTCAACATTCCGGTAGGTATAACCTATTCGTTAGCTCCACCATGGATCAAAGTAGGTTTTATCATATCATTTTTAGTATAGGAATCCCTCCATTAGGGGTTTCTTGGCTGTTCTTCCCCATGGAGGGTCGGATAGGGTTTGAACAGGCATCAAACTTATCGATAAGTACGCGTGACCTTATGTTTTGAATATTGACGTTTCCAAGCAATTTCTTTATGAATTTTATGGAAATAAAGTTTTTGACTTTGACTTTGACTTGACTTTATCCCTCCAAACATACAGAACATCCAAGACCCGAGAAAAATTTTATGCCCATCACCCAATATTTCCTAGTCCGGAAATCGAAGTTAGGTCCCCTCGCCTCGAACGTAGGATTAGATATTAAGGTATCAAATTAGCTTCGGAGGGAAGGAAACAAACGAGTTTGTCTCATATTATAAGCAAAATTACATCCGAATCTCATTTCGCGATTAGCCATGACATAATAGTTTCATAAACATATTTCATATTAATAACACCATTCCTTTGATAACCAAACGGACCTTATGCCTGAACCTTATACAATTCATTATGATCATGCTCGTAAAAAAAGAAATATTCGTTTGTGGATTTCACTTGACTCGTCTGATCTCCGTACAGATCGTAGGGTTTAGATGTCAAACTTAGCATGACGTTGTAGAGTGTGACTACGTGAATGCTGTTGACTAATGTTTTTTTTAAAAACTAACCGCAGTTTTACTGTCAATACAATACAATACAATCCTTTATTCATAACACCATGTTACAAGTCATTGCGGTACAGTACATACAATAATATATAAGATAATGTGAGACATATGAATATTAATTAAAATTATTTAAATCCAGGGATTTTTATATTCAGGGAATTATTAATTATTATTTATTGACATTATAATATCAATATTAAATAATAGGCAGTTTGTAGAACTCGTCTAGCGTGTAAAATGCGTGGTCAAGCAGCCATTTATAATATTTTATCTCCACTTAAATAAATAGAAATGTGTCGATAAACATTTGTAGCGATGTTGCAACCTTTGATTTTAAGGCCACGAATATCACAAGCGGTTGGGTATAGTTGAATTGTAACGGTAACCTGAAATTTAAAACCAAGGGAAAAGGCCGGAGACAACATTTACGATCAAACCAAACATTATTGCTCACAAATAGATAGTCCGTATATTACCAGTACAGGCTTTTGATGACCAATAAAACGACCATAATCTCATTGGATATAACGACCCTCAAAACTGGTGCATGTGAATTAGTAGGCCAAAACGTAAGGGCCATTGTACAATTTATTGTTTTATAACGCATTCTAGCTATAAATTCTTTAATTGGAACTCCTTCATCACAGATCAGACAAGATAGCTGGTGCATTTTAGAACCTCTGATATATTATATATTTGACGTCAACAAATTATTAAAATTTACAAAATTACGTTTATTACATAAAATTTTGAATATTAAACAATGATAAAAATATAGTGTAATAAATAAAAAAATTTAATGAGACTAGTTTTGTTTTATTAACTGTATTCTCTGTGAGAAATATAGATTTTATAAAAACTGTTGAGCCAATAACAGAAAAGATAGGGATTACTTGAAATAAAAAACAAATACAAGGGTCAAAAAATAGTTATTTTCAAACATAGCAGAAATGAAAAGTCGCCTGTCCAGACCTCTGTCACTGTTCGATGATGCCAGTAAATTTTTAAGTATATAATCTCATTATATTATGTATCAAATAGTTCTGGATTATTTTTGTACTTTGCTACATCGTGAAATTGAAACCACTATTCTGAAAGGGCTGTGTCTTTACGCTCTGCGGGCGCATTAAATTACAAGGGCAAGCACGGACATATCAAGTGTTTTTTTAAACATTCAATGTGGAATCCAAAGCAATTCGCCCAGACGCCGCCGCTAACAAGGGAAGCATCATATAATTTAGAAGGAATGGCTGCACATTGTTAAAGGCAGCTGTCTCAGAACTGCAACGCAACAATTTTCACTTTTAAAATAACAGTCTTGGGAGGATTATCTTTTAGAAGCCAATTTAATGGCTTGTTATGGATAATCTATCATCGTAGTTTGTTAATTTTATGTTTGAAGCGATTTCATTAGGTGGATGAGTCAATGTTATAAAATCGAGCCTTAGATATAATCGTTTGAATGAACCCGCCTTTGGGATTCGTTCAGACATTTCAGAGCTAATTTTGAATGGGTTTTAATACGAAGATGTATATTATATCCTTTGAATACTATTACCTAATGTCAAGTGACTGTATCGGCGATGAGTGGTGGCTGGTGGCTCTCATGTGAGGCCGTCAGAATATGAACCAAATTCAGTAAGCCTGGGCAATGATAGTAGGCCGGCCCCACAGCTCAGTTGGTAGTTATTCTGCCTTTTGCGCTGAAAGTCGTGGGTTCCATTCCCACCCAGGAAAAAATCGTGTGACTAACATGTTTGTTCTGTTGTTATTCCAGTGTATAAAAAATATAAACATGAAACAAGTTTTGCCTACTTTGGGGCTGCATTTCTTTATCTACAAGTAGTATATTGTGTTTTTTTAGTATAACAATTATCGTAATAGGCATTTGTAGTGGAAAACATACCAGTAATTTTTTTATATCACGTTAGTGACAGAACGAGCTGACGGCACACCTGATGTTAAGTGGTGATCGCCGCCCATAGACAACAGCAATACGATTCGAGTCCTCTCCACCAAAGTACGAGATATCTCAAGTCGCATTGCGTTGCGTCCATCACCCCGAGATAGGGATGTTACGTCTCATGCGCCTGAAATTTCGCCGGCACCCACTCCCTTCCACCGGAACACAGCAATACGAGTGCATCACTGCGGCAGATTACCAGGTGTGGTGGCAGTACTTCTCCGGGCGAACTTGAAAATTGATTTAAGCATTTGATATAAAGCTTTGACGATTTGTATCCTAGCGAATGGAAATGAAACATTGACAGTGTAGGTATATAATATGTCGTTTAAAGATGTAACTTATATAGGTACCTTAATTAATTATATTTATATTTTATATTCTGTGGTAACCCAGTGTTTTACAGTTACAAAGATTATTGTTAATTAGACATAAAACTGTTCAATTTTAATTAAATGATATCGTTTAGGGAACGTTTATGAAGACTATTTAATTTCAATTTGAGAGATTTTATGGACGTTCAGCCCGTTAAACACAAATGGATCAAGATTCTCTTGTATTAAATAAGTATTCCAGTTTTTTCTAAATCTTAATAAACATTAATGAGTTTTTATTCGAGTAACCAACAAATACGTAGAAAGATTATGGAAGTAGTATTTAAATAGTAGGTACCCGAAGTACCTATGAAATTTTACCAATCAATGATTAGTTTAATAACTTGGGTCTAAGTAGGGGAGGAATTAAGTCGTATGCTTTGATATGGGCAGAGTTTATATACTAAACTTGTGGGCCATCTGCTCGTTCCTTAATTATTTTATATATAAGAATTATAAGATACCTGTAGCAAATTATGTACATTTATTTTAATTGTAAAATTTTTCAAACCCAAGCTGAATCATCCGGAACATTTGGAATTTGGAAGTTCATAGTTTAATTTCTTTTTATTCCTTGGAATTTTAACTACTTGTAAATAACACTGCCATAATAGTTATTAATATATACAGCCCTTTAAATATTGGCCAGACCGGCTATATCTTTATGTAGGACTTCTCCTAGGTTCCCGTTTTTGAATTCGGAACCTTAAGACTATGCGTAACTGTTACTAATATACGAAAAAGTAATGTCAATCAGGTGCATTACTCAAGAACCGCGGCCGTCTATGTTGGTTAACCAAATAATTATATATCCAAGTTCTCGTCTGCAGTATTTAAATGAGTCCGAATAATATACTAGTTTGATATAAAAAAAAATGCGTGTCAGTTCCGACGCGCGATTCGAGTTTACTTTTGTCTGTTTGTTGGTTTGTTGATTGTCTATGAATTAATGGGTCGAGCAGTAACAGATAGCGTTAAGTTTTTAAAACGTAACGCGGTTTTTGATTTTACTACCCATCATTATTGTCGCACCGGGGCTTAAAATTAAATCAATTATTAAGGAGTAAAGTCCAATAAACCCCAAAATCTGGTAAATAATACATGAAATATATTATAATTGAAAAATAGTAGTATGCGTACCCATGCGTCAAATCAAAATATTCCGGCAAATGTGAAATAAAAAATAGTATGTAGCAATGAAAAACATAAAAAACTACAAAGCGTAAGTATTTTCATGCAAAAACACCGGGAGACCAGGATTTAGTCAAGCTCGTACGATTTGGCGCCGGCAGGCGTACCAAGTAAAATATTCAGGCCAAATGTCAGTCACGAAGCATGATGTTCCTGTGTCTGATTTCCTTGTACATGTATTGTATACATGCTAAGCGTTACCGTCAAAGGATTCGCAGCTTGAACTTTGAAGCTACAAATATTTAAGCATAACCAGTGCTATATATATTTTCATATTCATTTCTCTAAATAAATACAGTTTTAAAACATGCCTGAGCTTTTTTGAGTTCTATTTTCTGAGTTTTAACACATTAATTTATTAATGTTCTGAGAACACTGACTGTACCTAGTGCTACAAAAATATTAGAGGACTTCTCTTATCTAACTATTGAAAATTTTTCCTTATGACGAAATAGATCCAATATCTGGTTTATATATATTTATTATTATTCGAAGAATGATGAACTAAGCTTAAGTAATAAGGCTAAGTAGACAACGACGCGAAGTCGTATGATTTCCAGATTGCGCGACGGTGGCGACGTACGCCTAAGCATTCCAAAAAGCACCCGTCCTAGGACATAATCGGGACAGCTAGTAACTCAAAAATAGGCCATGGTAAATAAAAAAATATCACAAAACCTTGTCCTCATAAACAACAAATCAGCACTAAATATGGCACCATTAAAATGAAACTAAAAGTTACATAAAAGTGACGCATCAGTAATTTCACTTTTATATTACCCTTCCCTTTGTAATATACAATTATTGTAAAACACAATTGTGACACAAATGAGAGCAAAAGTATTCACATTCATGAATAAACCCCGACTGTTGTGAAGCCTTAAGAGAAAACCTTTATAATGTTAAACAAAACAAATTGTAGGAAACAAAAACTTAACGCAACAATAGTGTCGCTATGAAACGCTCAGATAAAACAAGTGGACCGTAAAGTTACTGTTCTAAACATTGTTTATAAAACAATTCGGCAAACTGAGACAGGAACAAAAGTTCCGCCGAAATTCCGCGCCACCCTTTCGGCTTCCTTAAATTGTTATGGCGGTAATAAGCCCCAACTGAACATGTGACTTTTATGGCCAACCAGTTCTCTGGAGTTTTTGGGAGAGCATTTTGCCGCTGACACGATTACCGGCTGTAATTGCAGGCAGTAGAACAATGAAGGCGACATTACTTGACATGTTGTGCGAAGGACGCCGGCAATTTAATACTTTTTAGTATCCACATTTTGATGGCTTTAGGGAACTTGGAGATAATAACTTTTTGAATTGGTGACAGCTGACAGATAAGTATGGTTTTATGAAACGAAACAATATATCGCAAATTCACCTCTTTGTAAGATAACAACGAACTTAATAGTTGCTGACTAAACCTTACAGGTTACTTTGCAGATCATTTTTTTGTTGTAATAGGTTTACATGTAAAAATGTAAGCTTTTCTATACTATATTAAATTCCAAATTGTATCCATGTTTCATTAGTAGCCGATAAAACTGTGCATGTCGTTAGGACGATGAAAGCTAATATAATAAATAAACTGTCAGCAGTCGCCGCACTCATAAAGACGTCTCAACTTTCAAACTTCAAAAAGCCTTCTTTGATAATAAACGAAACTCACTCGAGCACTTATAAACTGGTCATTCTAGAATACAAAGAGCTTATAAAAATTCTGGGACCGTTTCCATCATCACGTTTATTTCATTACATTCTCAAAGGCGAAGTATGACAATTTCGTTTGAAGAAATTAAAAAGTTACCTGTTCTTTAGATTAGGCTACTAACAAGTTAAATTTCCCTCGTCTTGTCCGGCATTAAGCGGAAGCGTGGCTTTTTGGAAAATATGCAAATTGAGTTTAAGATGTTAAGGATGATGGTTTTGTAGAACATTAGGATTCGAAAAACTTGGTAGTATAAAGATGTTCAATTAGAGAAAATTAAAAGTTTTAATTAAAGGATATCTTAAATATCCACGACAGTATTATACTTTAGACATAGAGGATATTTAAGTAATATAGAAGGAATTAGCGTAAAGGAATTTCCTCATATATGTGATCCGCGTTGGCTATATAACCAAAGCATAATAAATCTAAAATCAACTGACCATGGAGGCTACGTCAGGCTGTATCTATATATAGCCGATAGGCGTAGTCAGTAGGGGTCGGCGCGGCGCGGCGCAACCCAAGCATAACCTACGCCGGTTTTACTTATAACGAGCCTTCTATCTATTATTATGGCGTCATCGTGTCAGTCCCACATCATTCACATCCGCCCAATATCGCATATTCACAGTCTTTGAATTAAATTCGACAAAGTCCTATAGATAAAACAAATAAAATTGAAGAAGGACGTTATCTACTTAAAGGGGATTTAGGTATGAAGGATTATAAATGGTGGTCAAATGATATTTTGACAATTTAATACCGATGTGCGCTATCTGGTTTCGTTATTTACAATTACGGAAGAGATAAGTAATGAGCGACACCTGTTGGTCAAACGTTTGTATGTTTAAGGGAGAGAGTTAATGCGTTTTTAAGTAGATATCCCTCTATTGATTGATGAATTGTATCCAGTTGGTTGGAGGGACTGGGAACAAAAAGTGATTTAAATTTGTTTATCTAAATAAAGATTAATGTTGGGTTGTAGGAACGTTGATTTCTATTTTTAAATTGGGTCATCTATCTAAATTACTTCATCACTTCATTCTTGATATGTTTTGATAGATATTTTAGTATTTCGGTTTGTTAGGCAACAGAAAAAAACGTAATTTTATTAAATTCTTAAATAAATAGTTGGAAACTTCGACCAGTTTTTGTTATAAAGTAATTTTTTCAAAGTTTTTTTTTGTGATTAAGTAATTTAAAAAGCATGATCTAGTGATCCTCTGACCTTCTGGTCCTCTAGGAAAGAACATACCTACAAGAAACCCTACGGAGGGATTCTTTTCTTTTCGCAAGCATGATCTCTCTTTACAATTTAGAAACTTGTTGCAATATACTAAGCTGATGCTTTGAAACTTACCATCACGAGATCAGATCGGCAACAGGCCATGAAGTTTTATCATATTTAAATACCCATTTACAGTTTATTACGCGTTTTTATCCAATTATACTTAACATATCACTTAAGCTTTTAGTAACATTTTCTGGAGGTTTATTATAAAGCGTACCTATACTATTTCCCATAAAATATACATTGAGGTTTTGTAATCGGAATCTAGGGATATTAAACTTATTTATTTTTAAATAAATTATATGAAACTCCAAAAATGTCATTGAAATTTGACAACCAATTTATGTAACAGCACAAAATCAATGGGGACATAATTAATACACAGGAATACGATTTCTCTAGAAAACACTAATTACGCCTACCGGTCAAGATAATAAGGATTGCTTGCCACTGATCAGCTCAAGATCAGAATGAAATCGTTCGACAAACTAATAGACTATGCTGTAATATCACGTCCATAAATAACTATAAATACTGCGCATTAGTAGCTTTGGAACAAATTTTGGCACAGAGCTATCAAAAACTATCAAATGTTTTCCTCCTCATTGACGGGGAGCATTACGGTGCAGTAACATTTCCGAAAAGCAACTAAACGTGAATTCCCCTATTTAAAAGTCTGTACTAAGGCTTAGGAGATCCAGTTCTATAGAATAATCACCGCGTTATCATCTTCACCAACGACGCGATTTGAATTCCAAGTAGGATCAGTATTGCCAACTTCTTCTGTATAATACGCTTTTATGCTGTGACCGGATTATTCTAATCCATATCGCTAAGGGCTTAAAGTAGTTTTATTTTTAAACTTTGGAGCCGCAGAGTCGTTTCATACTCATACGCCTAGTGTTCACGCTGATAAGCTGAAATGAGTACAATTCATTGATAGATTTTATTCGTGAAATGCAAAACTTTTAAACTTAGAGAGTGTGTACCGTAAAAAATTGCATAAATTGGAACCCCCAAGGACCAATATCGAGATTTTTCGTAAAAAACGGGTGAAGTTATTTTAAAATATATAATCCAAAACTGTTTGAAATTGTTTTATAACTCTGTTTATATTTTGTGTTTCTCGGCTCTACGTTTGAATAAAGTAGAGAATATGGGACCTCAAACTTTCGAGATGTGGTCTCCACAGTGCACTATGGGAATCGCTATGAAAATTCAAGTAATTTTTTTTTTTTTATTTTTTTATTATGTAATACAGTACAGAACGAGCTGACGGCCCACCTGGTGTTAAGTGGTAACCTCAGCCCATAACAAGCGATGGGGCTTGGGTCCTCCCCTACTAGTTACGACAAGACCCAAGTCGCAACGTATGCGCCCGTACCTCTGAGACGTGTAGGTGGAATGTCTCGTGTGCCTGTAATTTCACCGACAACCACACCTTTCAAACCGGAACACAGTAACGCGAAAGCGTTACTGCTTGGCGGCAGAAATGGGCATGGTGGCAGTACTTCCCCGGACGAACTTGGCGAGAGTTCTACTGCTCTTAAATAGTACTTAATAGTTAGTATTTATCAAATATTCATGTATAACAAAGTGTCGGAACCCAATCCAGTGGTCAAAAAAATAAATACGTTGTAATTTGGAATACGTTTACAGTGTTAAGTTTAAAACCAAGCGCGAAATAGAATTCTGATCAAATTTGTTTATTTTTGACAGTCTTTTAAAATAAAATAAAGGAACCTATAATTAAAAATTTAGTAAGAAATTTAGGTGACAAAGACAAAATGTACCTACTCAAAAGAAGAAAAAAAATTGTGCCATAAACAATTACCTACCTACTTGTAAGAATAAAATCTCCATGTATCTTGGTAAATTAAAACGCCCCACATAATTTTCTGGATCACAATAGCAATGCGGAGGCATAAAACTTCGAATCAAGCTCTCTACCATTAAACTATAACGCAATTTATAGCGCATCCAGGTTATATGTGAACAATTAGATTAATGGATCTAATAAACAGACAATAATAGTGAACAGCACAATATATTAACAATCCTGAAATCTTAAGTGCCGAGTTAAATTACTAAAATAACTATCGAAGATTAAAGTTAACTACTCTCGGTAGAAATCGTTTTACCGTGCAATGTAATAATTAATTCAATATAATCGATTTGTCATGTCATTATTATTCAAAAATCTTCATTACTTTGTTCGTATTTCAAATATTTTTTGATAATTATAGTGTACGGGAGTTTGTTTAACAGGCAATAGAGCTTGTGCCGAGTTCTTCCGGGGAAGTACTGCCACCTCGCATATTTGCCTCCAAGCAGTTGCAACACATTTGCGTTTATGTTCTTATGTGCTCTGGTTCGAAAGATATAGTTGCTGGTGAAAATACAGACACTTAAGATATGCCATATTCACGTTCCACAGTTACGGGCGCATTCGATGCTACTTGGGTCCTGTTGTACAACAAGATATTACTCGGTTAAGGGAAGAAGTTACCTCGTAAAACCAGGTGGGCTATCTGTTCATTTATTCATAACTTAAACAAAATAAAATGCTTATAAGTTACCGGCTCGTTACATCCAGTCTAAGTAAATGCCAATTACTAGCATTATTTTTCATTTCAAGCGATACGATTAATTTGATTAGGTCTCAATCGTGTATTTTGCGTCGTGTAGTATTTAAGCAATACACAACTTAAAGCCTCCCACGTCGCCTCTCAAAGGACATATCATTAACTAGAACAGTCAAAGTCGATAAAGTAGCGAATAGTAATAGCAAATAGCGTTTGACTAATTAGAAACTACCGTTGAATTAAGCAACGCGCCTGTAATTACCCGCTCCAACGAATAGCCATGTATGTGTTTTGTTAATGTGATAATGGAGTTGCTTAGCTATTTCGAATGCTGATTTACTGAGTTCATCGCAATTTTTGAGAGTAAAGTTAAAAGCTTTGAGAGTTTGAAGGGATTATTGAAAGGAATTATTTTCATTGCCTCTTGTTATATAGTTGGTGCATTTTTAATACCAAAATATTCTATACTTGATTTCCTTTGCATTTTATTTAACGTGGAAATGTTATGTGAATGAAGAAGATTTAACCACAGAATGGGGCTTAATATACTAAAAGATCAAAGGAACTAATATAATTTATAAAAAAATGTAGTTGAATGCACAAGGAACAAGTTTGATTTATTTAATCATGTCAATACATTTATCCTTCTTTCTCTATATTTTCGTCCCCCTATATATAGATAGTCTAAATGTATATGTTCTTATCCAAATCTGAATGTACAATTTTAGTTTAAACTGTCATATCCAGAAACCAAAGTCCCGCGACTCATAAATCACAAAATCTATATTCCGTGCACCGGACACCTGCGAAACTCCACGAAACCCAATTAAATACATCTTGATCTCGGCTACATATTCCGTAGTACTCGTTAGAGCTGCTTGCCGAGGTGTCAACTCGATATAAGTCAGTCATGATACAGATGAAGAACAACATGTTTCTGGGAAAATTTTAACGAGGTAACGAATACCGAATGTCAATTGTTTTAAAGTGTTTTCGTTGTCACGTTTAAGGTAATGGTGTTTTGCTCAAAAAAGCCTTTATTACCACGGCAAAATTGACGTCTGTAACCAAATCATTTGCTTTATTGAGCAAAAATTGTTTAAGGCTACGAAACAAGCTTAAAACTTAATTCAATATAATAATAATACAGCGGGTTTACACAAAAATAAACATGGGTGCAATAAATACTAGGTATCATTATTACATAATTTTTATCATAAAATGAAGAGTAGTTAATCAAGTATATCTTTTGAAAGCGTATCATTTCCATAAAAGTTTATACCAAGTGGACTTACTGGATTAGAACGACTGATGTCCGTTCCTCTGGCACTTTGCATTGCAATTACGGCAAGTTTGCAAACTAACTGAAGCATAAAAACACTCAATTACGCCATCACATCGTCACTTACAAGAAACTACTGTTCATTAATTAAGTTCACCCTCTTTATTATCAACACCTGTTCTTGAAAAGCATTTAATAATGACGGCAGGCAGCAGCTGGGTTGCGGCGTCGGCACAGCGTTAGTTTTCCAACGGAAAGTTAGCGTTATTAAAACTATATTACCTTGATTTTAATTAAAAAGTTGCATTGATTTTTCCGCGGAAGATTATTTAGGAAATGCGTTCGAAATAACTTCAACGTTATATTTGGTCTTCCTAATTGGTTTTGATTTTTGCTTTACCCATTTGCAAATAAAAACACTGATAATGATGGTTGCTATTACAACACTATTAAATGCATATTTTAAGGAATATTTTTGTTCCACTTAGCTGCATTTACCTTATGTTTGAATATACCGTCCAAAGACATCATCTATCGCAAACACTGAATAGTATTCACACTGGTGTTATTTTTCGCACGACTTGTCGGTGTCGGCTTAGATGCATCGAATGTACGGAGCATGCTTCACATATACATCACCCGTGCTGAGCATAATAAGTATAAGTTCAACAACTTAACAGGAAAGTTAAATATGCGGAGAAAAAAAGAATACAATGTTCTGATGCTTCTATACAAATTATAGGGATTTTCTCAAAAATGTGATTTTCACGTGGTTTTATAGCCCAATCAGCCAAAACCTAAAATTTTTGTAGGTCAATTATATTTTTAAATTAATGTTAAATGTTATGTCAAACAATATTGGGTTATTGAATGTGCGTCTAAGAGCAGTACAACCACCACTTTTGCTTTTACGTAACGGACGAAAAATAGTTCAAATGTGAACGAACTCATCTGAAAATAAACCGATACATGAAGCGTTTGTACAGGTCAGGTAAACGCCACGATTCTCGTGTCCATTCCATAAATAAAGAACTCGCATATTGCCTTATACGTCTAAAAGAGCCCCACTGTCAGACTTGGAACTTAAATCAGCTGCCAATGGGCTTGCACCTGTGGAAACGTCGATTATGCAAAGCAGGGCCTTTTAACTAAACACCGCGCTTTGGTGTTGCAATTCAATGATTTCTTCGTGATTTTATTGGGATTGCTTTGTGAGATGCCATTCGATAAAAATGTTAAATCACGGAAACCACATGCCAAATTATGTTATCAAGAGCGTTTAATAGGCATGATAATAATATTTGTGTCTGGAAAATGAAATGAATGAAATGAATGTTGAGATGAGGAACGAGTATGTAAGGGGAAGTTTGAAAGTAGCGCCAGTGACGGAGAAGTTGAGGAGCAGTAGGTTAGCGTGGTATGGACATGTTATGCGGAGGGATGAAAGTCATGCTACAAAGAGAGTCCTAGATATGGATGTGGATGGATGTAAGAGTAAAGGTAGGCCAAAGAAAAGATGGATGGATTGCGTGAAAGATGATATGAGTAAGAAAGGAGTGAGTGCTGAGATGACGTCTGACAGAGAGAAATGGAAGGAAAGTACATGTTGTGCCGACCCCACCTAGTTGGGATAAGGGCAAGAAAATGATGATGATGATGAATAATATTTGTGTCTGGCGGAAAGTTCTGATTCAGTCCAAAATTAAATCATATTTTTGTTAGATGCGTTACAGTTACGGAACGAGCCGATGGCCCACCTGGTGTTAAGTGGTAACCTCTGCCCATAACAACCGGTGCGGCTTGGGTCCTCCCCTACTAAGTACAAGACCCAAGTCACATCGTATGCGCCCGTAACTCTGACACGTGTAGGTGAAATGTCTCATGTGCCTGTAATTTCATCGGCAACCACACCTTTCGAACCGGAACACAGTATCGCGCATGCATTACTTATATATATATATGAATGGAATATTCATTATTATACCTATAAAAAAATGCGTTGGCAAGCAGAGTTTATAATAATCAATGAATACCTATTACAATAGTGTTTCACATTGCTAAAAATTACACAGATAACACAAATAGTGCAGTTTTTAAATTGTAAGCCGTGGATCCTAACATGGACTAAACACTCTATTAACATTAAAAGAAGAAAGTACCTAGTAAACGTAACACAAAAGGTTGGTCGAAGCAAAAAGTACAAAAAGAATTTCCTTAGAAATAACATGCTCTATTTTGTAGAGGCTAATTATAGTGGTTATCCGAATCGATCCATTTACACGATTGCGCAATCGTTCTCGATTACAAAACGACGTATCATAGAAGCTCAGCTCGACTTGAAATGAAAACGTAGGACACGAATTTTTGTCGCGGTCATCAAAATGGTATCACATACGTCGTTCTGGCAGTCTAGGCAAGTATGCAATATAGTATATTACATTGTAGATAAATAAAAACACCAAATAGGGTTTCATAGTGCAGGGTTAGCGTCCGAGAAAATATAAACACATTGCCAAGTAAATGCAATCTAATTACTAAGACAATTTTCGCTAGGCAGATATTGGGGCAAGAGTATCTATATGAGCCTTTGTTAATGTGTGTCACAAAGTGATGGGTGCCCTGAAATTTTTTGGTAAACGTAGAACCCTTATTTTTTCAATAAGTACCTGAATGTTAGGTGCTACAAAATGGCGTCATTAGAAAAGTGTTGAGCTCGTAATAAGAACAATACGATGCGCCCGTAACGTGATGTAATGTGTGGAACAAATTAATGCAATATTTTATCACATTGCAATTGACTTTCGCTTAGTACCCAATAGTGATATCAATCATGTGCTAACGCGGTTTGCTGAAAAGCATTCCATCCAACCTGAACAAATAAATAATTGTATTACAATAAAATCTCCAACTTTTTTGAAGAAAAGTCTCGTCCTTTGTCAAGTTCCCATAGCTTTACGTTCGGCCGATTCTTTAATTAGTGCGTTATCAAGATCGATACATTGTGAGTAATCGTTGCGATGTAATCGAATGCTAATGTATCGAGTTATCTCGACGTTGATTATGGGCAAAAGCTTCTGTTTGCGCTTTTGCATTTCATAAAATGTCTTGTTGGCTTTTGGTTGATAAACTAAATTTTGAGACGTGATTTTTCTTATTATGGACTCTCAACTTTAATCGTAATATCATTCGTTCAATGGTGTATGATAAGTTGAAGAAAATACGTATAATTACAAAATATTTGATATGCTAAGTTTGATAAAATAAATTATAAACGTTTTATTTGCCACGTTTTTGTATATTTGTTGCGTTTTTTTGCTTACTTATAGCAATATATTTAAAATTATTAGATTTTAGCTGAATATATATGATAGGCATCAAAAATTATCTTTAATAAACAGAATACGTACCTTACTAGCTAAAAAAACTAAATCTTGAGCCACTGGGTAGTGAAACAATAAGCACAACAGTACAAATCATATTGTAAATTTATGATATAAAAAGCTGAGTGTGAAACTCATTAATAACACTGACAATATCAAGGCGATACCTTATATCCACCAGGACCCCACAAAACCGGTTAGGGGAGCATCCAAGAACGTAATATGACAGTAGTATTAATGCCCTTAATGATTTAGATAATGATAACAAGCTATAAAAACCTGAACGACAGGCCAAATAACTTTTAAACTTAACTGAGTAAAAATAAAGGAGTACGTCCACATCCCGCACATTAAGCTCCATTGACATAATAAAGATTAAGGCCCATATTTGTAATTAATGAAATCAGTTTCCATTAAAATATACGTCGTAAGTAATCAAATGTGAGACCGGTGTCTTTGACATGTTATAATCCGACTATAAAATCACGTGCGTATCTTTAAATTTTATCTTTTGGAGATTGACAGTTGTAACATTGGATTGACGTATGCTAACTGATTTTATTTATCGCCGAGTTAAGTGTCGTTTAATGTAATATAGCCTAGGAGACATCATCGGCTCAAGCAGAGACAATTTAGTTACAAATTGACTCTGACTCAAGTCATAGATAAATAAATTACAGTATAAATCGAAATTGGTTCAAGAGAAATACTGACATAAATGAAATTATTAGTCATACACATAACTCAGCCTACAGTATATATGCATATATATACGCATTTGTAATCATAATGATTGTTTACAATTTATTTTTCGAGTATTAAAACTAGTGTCAAATTCGTTTGGAGTAGTGAAGACTGTCGTTATTTGTAATTGTATGTAAATAAATAAATATTGGCGGACATTTCACACAGCGCCATCTAGCCCCAAAGTAAGTTAAGCATAGCTTGTATCCTGGGATTACTGATATAATACTTTTTTTTTGTAAATAAATACATATCAACACCCAGACATCTATTTCCATCACACAAATTTTGTCCTGAGTGGGAATCGAACCCACGACCTGCAGCGCAGAAGGCAGGGTTACTACCAACTGCGCAGTGAGGGTAGTATACATAACAGTTATGTAGCCTCAAATGAAGTTTTATTATTATTACTATTTCTGAACTCAAGTGCTTGCGTTAGGTACTTGTGCTCTTACTAACTAATACTTACACTATTTGAAAGTGTTCGGTGAAATTTACAGGCACATGATTGTAATCAATAACGGAATGACGGTTTATTCCTGGTAACTGTCCAACGATAGATTTCTTCGACATTGTTTTAAGGCAGTATTCCGATTTATTGCAATTCGTTCTGTTTACAATCCTATAAAATATCCGAGAGACAGCACAGTAGCGGATACTGCTTGGCACAGCTCTTGTCAGTTTAATAAAGCTTCTTGTTTCCCGTTTTTCATTCGTGTGATTTATTTGATTTCATCCCCGTCTAGATGTATCAAAGTATTTGAAAGATCTGAAAAGAAACTTAATTACTATTATTCTAGTTAGATTATCTCGGATCTGTTGGTGAAACGATTTAAGTGCGCCTCAAAGAGGCTCCTTTCACGCACCAAACGAACAGTTTCGTGCAGAAACTTAATACGACTGTAAATAGCAATGACAAATACGTAGTTTCTTGTATTCACAATCTACCTTAACGTGCGATGTTTCATGCTCACCTTGCGGTACTTGCTATTATTTATACTGTGATCTTGCCTAGCTTCTTGACCTTTCTTGTTCCTCGACGTATCAACAATGAATAATCTGCACAGTATCATGTTCCTTCCATTCCATAGGAAAATTGTGTTTGAGAGAAAATGAATAAATTTGGATTAATTTAAATTCGTATAAGTACCGTTCAAATTTGTTATGTAGAAAGCTTTGAAATACATTTTTATCTTTAACAATCCTGTAGCTCATCGCGAAACAAATCTGGGTTCCTTCAAATAAAGCAACAGTGTTCATGCCAATCACTAACATTTGAGAATTACAGTTAAAGGGTGAAAAGGAGACAATTATGTAGAGTTTAGGACATCGGATGTCTCGGCTATTGGTATCGATATTAATTAGATTGCCTAATTTTTCAGTCAGTTTCATTTGGATAAAACGTTTTCACTGAGTGGCAACTAATCCATTAATTTTTTATTACCTATTGACCTAATGACGGAATGTCACAAAGTAAATTATAGAAAATCTACTTAGAAAGTTATCACATATTTGTTAATACAAACTAATTTTTTAAGAAACATGCTAAATAACCTGACGCTGACAATATCCTTTCCTTCTTAACATGATAGATTCTACAAGAAAATATAACGTTGAATCCTGTCTAGAGCGAAGCCCAGGCTAACAAGTCCTACCCCTTCAATACTCAAAACAGGAAGCCACACTATTCAGCTACAAGCGAAATAGCATGCTCAGTAGGTACAGCTCAGGCTTACAGCTCGAGGTACTTTTTATTATTTCCTGTTGACATAACGAGTAGAGTCGGCTTGTAATTTTCATTCGTTTTTATATGATGAAAAACGAGCAGATGGCCCATCTGGTTATAGTAGAGTCACTGCGAACCAGTATGTTGAAAGGATTTTAAGTGCGCCTCAAAGAGGCTCCCTTCGTGCACTTCACACATGTCTTTGAATTTATGGTTCTAGGGACATCTGGGTTTCTTAGCGATGTTTTCCTTCACCGTTTTGAAGACGTAGTAATGCGCACATAAACTGTGAAACTCGGGGTTTGAACCAGCGACCTTCAGATCGAAAAACGGGTTAGCAGTGGTGCATCATGCTCTCAAATGACCAATCTGATGTTAAGTGATAACCTAGGAACGAGAAGACCCATGTCTCATTGTATGCGTTTGTAAGTCTGAGACGTGAAGGTGAAGTGTCTCATCTACCTTAATTTCACCGATAACCACACACCGGTACACAGTAATGTGAATGCAAGCGACAGGAATGGTATGGCGTCGGTACTTCCCGGACAAACTTGGCGTAAGATCTACTGCTTCTGAATCTTCATTTTTCCACTACTGCACGTATGAGAAACCACAATATAAGCCAGCTGTTTGACACGCGCTGTCAACGCGTACTTGTTCATCAGTAGGGATTCGCCTCAATCTACCAAACTTCCTCTTTGCAACATGTTAACCGTTGAATTTCTAAACTTGAGATTCGCTGATAACCTCCAGGGAATTAATACGGAAATTGTTATTCTGATGCTTCATTTAAACTTCGCTGCAATAATCCTTTTGGACTAAGTTTTGCAATTAGACGGTAATGGAAGGTACTGATCTGAAGTTTGTATACAATCTGAAGTGGGTGACGCAATCTTGTATTTTTAAAACATGAATAACAAAGACAAATCCCAATAGGAAGCTTAATTAATAGTTTGTCAAACACTAACATTATTTTGTGCCGAAAGTTAAAATTGCTGAGTTTTTAATGGCATTGGATTTGCGAAGGTATACGACATAGTCTCGAATAACATGTCGTGACAACTACTGAATTTATTTTACAGTCGCCACTCTACAGATTCTTCAACGCGATAAGGCATGAAGAAATAACATTAGTGGATAGCACCTGATTATTGTTTGCAGGAACCGAAAACTTTTGATTCCTTTCGTATGTAGAACTCAGGCCGAGTTCGTCCGGGGAAGTACTGCCACCATGCCCATTTCTGGTGCCAAGCAGTGACGCATTCGCGTTAGTGTGTTCCGGTTTGAAAGGTGTGGTTGCCGGTGAAATTACAGGCACATGAGACATTCTACCTTCACGTCTCACAGTTACGAGCGCATACGATGCGACTTGGGTCTTCTCGTACCTAGTAGGAGAGGACACAAGCCGCATCGGTTGTTATGGGCAGAGGTTACCACTTAACACCAGGTGGGCCGTCGTCGTTCCGCAACTATATAACATAAAAAAAATGCATTGAATAATGTTATTAGCGTAGTTTGAGGGCAGCGTGGTATTAAGGACTCAGCATTCCATTTGATGGTCAACTATAGAGCGTTACAAACAAGATAATGGTAACAATATCAGTACGATGCAGGACTGAGAAGATATAGTGCATTTGTCACCTCAATTAGGTGAGTATGGGGAAGTCTCAGACATAGGACAAAAAAAAATTGTTCAATTAAAAAGCAAAAACATCGATTTGAGATATATAATATCTAAATAATAATAAAACTGAAACTAAGATATGATATGATAACAAAAAAAAATGGAATTTTATAAAATAATGATGTTAATGATTTTCATTTTACTGAAGACATGAGGTTTTTTAATGTGATTTAAATGACGCAATATTATGCTTGCAGTGCAGGAAATATTACTTTCGTAAAAGTTTCATATAATTCAGAAACTTTTACGAAAGTAACGTAGAAGACTAAGAAATAACAAAACATATATGTACAAATATTTATTCGCTTTACTTGGTGGTCTCCATATATATTTTTATATATTTTTTATTATCATGCCTTCACGGTAGTAGCCACTTTGAGTTCGCTTCAGAAGTCAGTATTTACAAGAATCATAATGCATAAGGTATATATCATTTAAACTGTATAACAACCCCAACACTTCAATACACTACAAGCTTTCTATAAATTATTCCAATAGAATTTACTATCGCCGTAAACATCCATGGCACCCCGATTAATATTCCTGTTATTTGAGAACTAGCTTCTGCTCGTGGTTCCACCTGACCTTTGAAATCCCAGCAAAACCACCTCGGAACTATAAATATATAAAAAAAAACTATAATTATTAATAATTTGACTCCCACATGTTTGCTGTCCCCATTTAAATTGCATGCCTAGGCTACTGCAACTTTTCATCTATATTTTTTTATAAGTACGAGTACCTATAGCAAACCAGCGTTGTGTGGCGGCACCATTGGCTATCACGTACGTTTGGTTATATGCTGTTAAATGCAACCCAGTACGAAATAAAAATATCATAACCTCAAAATTCAGGAATAAATTCAACAACTTTACCCTTAACTCTCTAAACATGAAAACATGTAATAATTAAATACTTCTCAAAGTAGTTAAAATTTCAAGCGTAAGGAAGTTTAGATAGACAGACGCTGATTTTAACTAGAAGACTTATTAACCTCAGTATCCTGGGAGCTCGCATGCTTATGAGACTGAGGTGAGGAACAACTGTTCCTGAAGGTTCACCTTATGAACCGTCAGCTTATAAATCAACTTGACTATGAAGATTTTTGGGCTGTAAGTAATAAGCTCATGCGAGTTAACTGACTTCTTACTTGAAGTGGGTTGGAGGCATTTACAACCTTTGGAGTTAGAGTGTGGTGGCCTTTACACACATACATAAAACGCCTGTTCCCCGGAGGGGTACTACCTGCTACAATCCTAACATACCTCCTTACCTTCATCCACTCTCATAAAGTTCTTCATGCATACTCCTCGGTTTTGGGCCGAGATCTTCCCCTTCCAGCGGTCCCATTTACACACGTCTTATCTAATTGTTTCGTCATTCTTCTTTCATTCATCTCCTAAGAGAAAAGGAAATTTGACCGATAGTGTTATTGTCATTTTGGTCAGGAAAGTGCCAGCTGTCGGTTCATATTGTCAGTTCAAACAGACGCTATGAATGAATTAAAGTACTCTTTTATCCCAAGTTTCTTACGCCTTGGGCTCAATCCATCTCTAGAACTTGTTATCTACCGTCTTGCGGGAATCCCTTCATTATAATTTTCGTATAATATTACATATGAAAAACATTATTCAGTACAAATTCTTCATGGAGACCGCAAATAATTTTCAGTAGCGATGGCTTGAGAAACGTTTTATAAGTTGAATAGGAATAGGGACGTAAACTCTAAAATCTGTAAAATCTTTAACATTGTATCTAAGCGGTCTGGGTTCCTGAAGTTGCTATAAAGAATATACTTTAAGAAAAGCGAATTATTCTCGACATAAAATAATTAATTATGTCGAGGAAGTACAGTGAAAAGTATTTCGTTGCAATATCACTTGTATTCTTGTTTGTCGAGAGCAGATGTCCCTGCGTACAAAAATATGGTAATATGGTTTACTCTAATTACTATACTTTGATAACTGAGAAAAGAAAAAAAGAAAGTTAATCTGTTCGTACATTACAGTTTCGATAGATTTCGGGAATTCAGTATATGGATAAAACATTAGGAAGTTGTAAACAAAAGCAAACATGTAACTACTACTTACTTCCTTTGTTACAATTCAGTGTAGAGCTTTTAAAAGTTAGCAAATAATTTCTCGCAATACTTTATTCAAAAGTGTACTAACAGTCTGGATCGCGCTACAAGCTACTAGAGTCACATAAAATCTTGAGAGTAAAAACAACCGAGAACAGTGGATATCAATCTTCAATACATTACCATATACATACGGCATTATTCTCAGCAAATCTCGTATATGAGATAACGTCATTACATGTATTTATGAGTAAAACTGTTTTGTTTTAAATATAACGAATCGGTTTGATCATATTCTACAGAAAATAATTAAAATCAAAGGATGATACTTAATAACACGGATACATTAATTAACAAGTATTTACGCGTATTGGTAAAAAATAATACAATCATCAATCATCGTATACCGAGGCCTTTCTGAGATGAACTGCAGTAGTTTAGGTATTGGCCAATTGTTCGGTTTCACAAGTTCAATTAATTTTCTTAAATCAATAAATTGTTGCAGCCTTAAAGTAAATGAAACGTTGCCTGATCGTAACCCTCGCTAAATTCTTGTTTGTGTGAAGGTATTTAACAAATAAAGTCGTGTTCAAGATTTATACGAAATTCATCCCTCAGTACCTACCAAGTGGATGATAAACGGCCTTTATGTTTCGCGCGGGCCGTAATTTTACGGCTCTATAAATGAAGATAAGATTGCAGGGCCCTATTTTATCCGACGACGCCAGTAGATGTTTTATTTTGTAAGGATTGATCACCTGATTTCTTACACTATGGAGGCGAAATTGTTTTCTATATGTGCTGATAAAGTAAACGGTGGAGTATTTCTTGTGGATTTATAACTGTCTCGAAACATTTACTGGGATTTCTTTGTGGTAGGCAAGCGATCGTTTTTATTTTGTTTCCGTTTCGGTGGTGAAGTAAAAGGAATTTTTGTCAAATGTTCAATATAAGCAGATATTATTGTAACTATTTGATAGTATGTAAAATAAAACACATATTTACAGATATTCCTCTAATAAATCCTCTAATTAATGGATTCAAACGTCATAAGGTTTTATTGATAATAAGTAAGCCCAAAAAATACATTCAGTTTTGACAGCAAGAAGGTAAAGACAGGGTAATGTTTTTGTCCACAGATAAAGGAGTTGCCAATCTCTTTATAATTATATATTCCGCTTCTATTATCTTTATATACATAGTCAGTATATAAGAGACATTCCTTAAATACCAACTGCTGTTATTTATTAGTAGAAACAAGAATTCTAACTGGAACCAGACAGTGAAAAACAATCGTTAAATACTTTGCTCGTAAGTGCTATAAGATAATCTGGTTTTTCTTGAATCTTATTGAATTAGCTTTGATGCTAGTCATATTTTGTTTTATCTGTCATCAGAAGTTCGATTAATGTGATATTTTCATATACCTACATTTATTAAAGAACTTGCCTGCAAGTTCTTTAATAAATGTAGTGTCTTATGTACTATTGCGATATAAGCGAATAAGTCAACCTGCAATTTCTTCTACGAATTAATAAAATAACAGACACTTTGTTTTGCTTCTTTTATTGCGTAGTATCACAGTAGCTTTGTTATATCAACTATTGTTAGTGAGTGCACACAAAATCCAACAAATTTTACTGTAACAAGCGTTTCGTTTGCTAAATGAGGTTAAAAGCTGTCGAGAAACAACGTTTTGTGAACATGTCGATCATTGTGTCAATCACCGAGAGTCTAAAATAAGAACCTTTGTATCAAATTTGTGTGAACAATTTCTCAGTTTACCTTACAGATATCAGAACCAGTTATATCCTGTAAACATAAACGAAAACAATCATATTGAAATATTTATTTAAAGTACATAAAATATGCGAATTAGATATGATGACGAATCAAGATTTATTTTGTCACGGGTCTTAGAATTCACAGTTGCATATACTCGTATTTAGTTTAACTAGCGAGTCAAGTGTATAATATAAGTTACTTTGCTCTCAGATCTTTGAGAAAAATCCAGAATATGTCAGTTACTGAGAAAATATTTAAATTTAAAAAATCACCTTCTGTTTATCGTATACGTCAGTTTTATTGAAAAACTTTATGAGTAAACATTTCATTCAACTCGGTAAATTATTTAGTTTGGGTTCATAAATCTATCTTCAAAAGTGACCTACATCCTGATTTAGTTTTAGCCAAGGTTCAGCTTTTAGAGCGATGGGTCGAGCAGATGGCCCAATTTATGTAGGTTATCTTCTGCCAATAAACTGGTTATTCCAGTACAGTACAGTATTACGTGTACTTGCACGTGTTCCTGTTTACCTGTAATCATGAACTACTCATATGTGAATATAAGTAAATCTAAGATAGAATGCTTATTAAATTCTCGCACGAAAAACAAAATTACAGTCATCCAAATGAGAGTGTGATAAGCCTATTGGTACAATAGATACCTGAGATTCTATAAAGCGGTCGCTGGATCATATTTAGACATGTTAAAATGCTTAACATTTAGTTAATCGTTCGAAAATCATATCCGCATTACCAAGCTCATAACATGAAAAAAAACATCGTGAGGAGACCGACACGTGCTAGAACTCAAAGCCAAATCATTTTCGCATGTAGATAGTAGGGCTGTAGTTAGAAATAACAAGAGCTGGTGTGGTAGAGTACATATTTGAATAAGTTCCCAAGCAATTCCGGACATTTCAAAGTTTTCGCATCTATACTAAACAGCAATATTACAATATTACCCCATCACCATTCACAATGAAATTTTGATAAACATTTTGTCGTGAGCGAATGCGCCTGTTAACACGTAACAAGGTGTAGAGTATGCTCACAAGTCATGATCATGTCTTAGCGAGTTATTCGCCGACCGCTGACCCCTTCACTAAGCTCAAAAGCCTATCTGATGTATCTCTCGCTGCGAAAATGAATTTTGTTGCAATTGCGATACGACCTACTTTTGTATAGCACCCGAAACTATTTGGTGGTATTCATTTTAAAACAGACGTGTCGGCGAGCGATAATTTGTATGCCTCATTGTAGTATTATCTGTACGTGAGTTACGTATAACAAGTGTAAAGGAATACAGGTATGAACAAGGATATAAATGGGTATGAATTATTGAGCTGAGTCGATTGTAATTATAGCTCATGCGTTTGTAATTTTAGGATTTTCGTTTCAGATTTAAGGACCAGTTGTTATTGGTTGAGAAATACAAACAGAATTTTATTGTGACTGGAAAAGTAAAAAGCAAGTCACATTTTTCCTTTTTGGATTATTGTATCGCTTGTGTTGAGGTTGTGAGTAACATAATTATGGGGCACTTATCACGTTCCGTTCAAGTAATTGACTGGCCTCACAGCTCAATTGGTAGTACTCTGCCTTCTGCGCTGTAGGTCATGGGTTCGATTCCCGCCCAGGACAAATATTTTTATGAGGAATATAGGTGATTGTTCTGTGTCTCGGTATCAGTATGTATTATATGTACGTATTAACAAAGAAAGTATATAAGTATTATATCTATTGAATGAAATAAATAATTGCATATAATAAGATAAGAACCCCTCGGTGCGCGAGTATAACTCACATTTGCAGTTTTTTTTGTTTAGCTTCATCACAAGAGTGGTTTGCATATGGTCGCATTTTGTTAAGGCTCAAACGTTAAACACGCTTCCCGAAACACAGAACCGTTTCATTGTGCGCTATTTATGTAATGGCCATAGTAAACGGAAAAGTAAGTTCAAGCTATTTATTATGGTTTTATAGTGTAGTAGTGGACCTTAGTCATAATGCTTGTTACGGACAGTGATTATCACTAAACACCAGTATGCCATCTGCTTGTTCCGTAACTTTATCACATAAAAACACTTGAACTAACTCTAAAATATAAATTTTGGTCAAAAAGCATGGCACACATCAGTTAAACAGTTGTCTACACCATTTAACTCTATTTAACGGAAACAATAAACTTGTAACATTTCTAAATACCACTGAAACAGGAATATAATTAGCTTCTACTCGTAGCTTCTTCACGAAGCGCTATGTAGCGTACAATGCAAAAGCGCGTCCGTAGCAAACAGCGGAGCCGACAAAGCGTAATGTTAGATTCAAAGCACAGCGTCAAAACAAACAGCCGGATTAAACATGCTTTATATTTTGCGATGACTGAATCTTGCACTAATGATGCTATGAGAATATACGGCTTAGTTTTGTTTTTTGTATTCAAATGATGGGACTCTATTAATAAGCCTACGTCGTAGTTGAATGTTAAACTTTCACAAAATACGCATAAGCATGGCGGATTATGTAAAAAATGATTATAAAACATCCAATAAACATGCCAAAAAGTCTTAAACAAGTAAAAAATTGTTTTATTGTTTAGGACCTGGTGTGGTTAGTCTCTCTTAAGTACCTACAACTATCACCAAATCTCAGTGGGTGGACTTTCGCTACTAATCCCAAAAAAAACTACAATTATACGTATGAAACCCAGTGTGCAACGCTCTGAATACAGCTATTGTATAGTTGACGGGTACAATGCACACCATAGCAAATAAATAAATATAATAAATAGCAGAATGTGGCATGGATTGAAAGTATCAACAATTGCAAACTACTAATGTTTGACATGAAACTCATCGACACTGTTGTGATCATGCGCAGTCTGCTAAACCGAATTCTTCGACTTCCGAACAAGCACGGTGCACAATCAGGGGAACCTTCTCCTGCAGTGAAACGACATCGCGTCAGATGGTAAGGGATTCTTTAAGTGATTACCTGTAGCCTGAGTGTGTGATATTTATAATCCGAAGATAACTCACCTAAATTCTCTGATGAGCTCTATCAATTACTTGTGAACATAATATATAATGAAGCAGCTACTTAATATTGGCTGTGTTTAAACGTTGTATCCTTACACTGCCTTTGTTGCGGAATAGTACTGGTGTTGATGAAAAGCGGTTAAACTTCACATCATTTTAACAAACATCTCTAAAACATGATTATATTTTCGTATATTTATTAACTGTGATGGATAACAATCTTAAAAGTGGAAAGCAAATTGGAAGGGAATATCCAATATAAATAAAATAATAAACGTATAGTACAGTGACATTATATTTTGTGGGCAATTATTATTGGAACTCAGTGCAAAATTACATTGAAAACAAGCAACCCCATCTCGTCCACACAAAAACAGACTCCAATATATATGAGATTGCTCTTATACCTAGTTAATTAATAATGAATATTTCAACTTAAGTAAACACTTATAATCTAACTCATATTGCTATCTCCACATCTTGGGAGCGGTGCCTTGCTCACGTTACATGCTGCCGCAATGCCTGTCCTTTTCACCATAACGAGCAAACTTAGACGCAACTTAGACTGCAGCGAACTTAGTGTCGGATAATTTTGTAGCAGGGTTTAATCTATTATAATTTTAATGACTGAGAAAATCTACTTACAGAAAAGCAGCCATGTGGGTTCACCAAGGATCAGTTGGAAATCTCATATGATTTAATATATACAGCTCTTTGACGGACTCACACAGGTGAAGGGTAAGTATTTAAGAGTAGCAGTAGCAGTTATGCCTACTCCGTCCGAGGAAATGCTGCCACCATACCCATTTATGCCACCAAGCAGTAATGCATTAATAATACATTCGCGTTCCAGTGTACGAAGAAAGATGTGGTTGCCGCTGAAAGTACAGGCACATGAAATATTCCACCCTCATGTCTTTATCACCTCATGTCATGTGTTACGGGCGCATACGGTGTGACTTGGGTCTTGTCGTACCTAAGTAGGGAATGACTCAAGTGGTAGGTATTGTTGTTATGGGCAGAGGTTACTACTTAACACCAGGTGGGCCATCTGCTCGTTCCATTACCAAATCACATAAAAACACAAAGGATTGACAAGAAAACCTCAATTCTTTGTAGACCCCAAGATTAACTACGTTACTAATCCGTAAGTCATCAATGACAATATAAATAAATTTGAAATTAACTTCAGTATACAAATATTACAAAAGCACTGCAAAATTTATTACAATCGCTTGAATTTTAATCAATGTTCAGAAATGAAATATCGTATTCATCCTCGTGGGTTTGTAGAGTACTGCTCGCAAAAAAATGGAGTAGGCACAAGTAAAAACAGCAATCAGTACTCAATCAATCACTTTTAATATCGAGCAGTTGAAGGCAATCGGAATTTCAAATTAATCAATCAGACTCTCTTTAATTTCATTAATTGCAACTACGTTTTAGCGGAACAAACAAAAGCCACCGGAAAAGGTTCAGTTCAATTAATTGAATAACGTATCCAATATAGACGAAATGAAATGTGGGCCCCTTTTTGTCCATTAATAAAACCAAATTGCGTAGAAATTGGGAAATAATGTACTGTCACCATGGTAATGAGCGCTGTGGTAACAATCGGACACAAGTTTTAGTATTATTAAGGTTTTAAATTTATTATATTGTTGTTCAACGATGTGACGCAAGTTCAATAATAATATCTTGTATAGTCTAGAAATTTTTTTTGAATAAAATTATCAACTTCATAGCGATAAGACCCTTTTTATGTAATATAAGTGACGGGCCCACCTGATGGTAAGGGGTTACCGTCACCCATAGACAACAGCAATGCGACTCAAATCCTCTCCACCAAAGTACGAGACTTACTGAGTGACTCAAGTCGCATTGCGTTGCGTCCATCACCCCGAGAGGGGATGTTACGTCTCATGCGCCTGCAATTTCACCGGCACCCACTCCCTTCCACCGGAACACAGCAACACGAGTGCATCACTGCTTGGCGGCAGATTACCAGGCAGTGGCAGTACTTCTCCAGGTGAACTTAGCACAAGTTCTACTGCTACTTTGGGTTGCTCCTTTCGCACCACCCGGGGGATACATGTAGGGATTCAAAGGGTATGTTCTAATATTTATGTTATTATCTTATCCTATGTATTTTATGTATGTTCAATATGGTATTTTTATTATAAATTATTATGGTTTAGGTATATTCGAAAAAAAAAAACTACTTTAATTAATACTATTAATATATTCACCTTAAAAGTCAAATTAAATACGGTTGTGCACGACTGAATATTATTCGATTAAAAATCCTACATACTCTACAAATTTCTAAAATATAGACCTCAGAAAAGAGGACAGCCGAGTTGTCGTTCAAAATGCAAATTTTAATTCTGTCAAAAGTCATTTTATTATTCTGAAACTACTATTCTAAATTACCTGATTGTTTGTTAATCATAAAAAATGCAAACGCATTTCATACACTATACTCTGAAGCTTATTCAAACTTGCATTTTGGATTACTTGCATAACTTGCAATATTAAGTGAAACTTCTGTGGAATTTGCTCAGCTTCTAAGGCAATCAAATATTTATTGTTTTATATACTTTTTGTTTATTTTTTTATTTACTTACCATACCTTGTATTTATTTTCAAGTATTTATTTTCAGAATTTTTCTCAACACTATGAACTTTACCGGCTAACGTCTTCCAGTGAGTATTTTTTAAATGCAGATATCATAAAATTCTTTCAAAACTTATCAGTTTTATTTCACGGATCAGAGATACATAGGTACAAAGTATTTGTATTCGTATTCATTTATTCATCTTTCGACATAAATATATGCACTTAGATAAGTCTAATACAAAAGTAGAAATATTATACTAGAATTATTTTAAATTATCTGCAATAGCATCGTCTGCCATTGCAGATAAAATAGGATGTATAATGTGAATAGGAGGAAGTGATGTATCAAAATAATCTTTTTATCATGATAATAGGAAAGAAGTCACGGTTTTTTTTTTACCAAAATTAGATCCCAGAGTTATTTGCTAATATCGGTTACAAACGCAATTTTCTATTAGAGATGGCTATTCGAACCCATTATTGCTCCGAGATTTTTGTAAAAATACTCCAGATATCAGTTGAAAGTCATTGTTATATCAAAAATAATTATTTCATTCATTTATTAAATGGGTAAACACCAATTATGATCCACTATTAGTGCTTGCTTTTAGAGGTGAATAAAATCGTACGTACAAATATATAAATGCGGTCGCAATGAATTAACACGAAATGTATTAAGCTCCACGAATCGCAATAGCGGTTTCGATGGTTATGACAAAGTTTTGATATTGTGGGTAATGCCATCACTGTATATTTATTGTATAAAAAAAATATTGTATGTTTGTGTATTTGCATCATATTTATTTGGAAATCATATTTTTCTTTATGTATTTTATAAATATTTTTTCGGTGTTAGGAAAATTCAGTAACATTACTTCGCATATAAACAACTAATGTAGAAATGAACTGCAATATTTCTCACTTAAACAGCACCTTTCAAACTGAAACAGACCAGGGCGGTCCATTCTCGAACAGTTAGTTCTGCTATGTCTTGATTTAGAACTAGGTCAATATCTACCATGATACCTATTGGCAGGAACATACCAATTCGAACCCAATCACGCATAAACTTAAACAGCCCATAACGCGAATATAACCGTAACATAAATAAAGACATTTACATACTCCATTAGGTAATTAAACAATCCTGTGCTTCAACTAGCCAATAACATGTAAGCCATGTTTGTATGAAGGCGGAAAAGTGTCGGACGCGATTTCAAGGCGCATTGCGTAAACTGAAAATCACGAAATGCAACAAATTTTCATAATTTATATTCTCGCCTCTTTCCACGAAGGTGTATATAAAGCCATAATGGGCTGATATTCACCACGTGGGTTACATTTTTGTCTGTCAATGTAGTTTTATTCTTTTTTTTGCGACATTTCCACTCACGAAAAGATTTATTAACCATACTTAACAGATTATTATATATAATGGTATTACTTGCATCTGCAAAAAATATACTTAACACTATTTTATGTATATATGTAATATGATTAAATCTTATTGGTACAATAATTAACAATGTGATTTGTTCGTCTAATAAAAATATCTAAGATTCAATAATTAGATTTGGAGGAATAATTACTAACACCTATTATATAGAATCGCGGTAAATAGTCGAGTCTTTGCATCTTATCGTACAAAATAGGCTTATGAGTATGTATGTTCTGTACATACAATTAACTGATTGGCAATTCCGTTCGGTTAAAGCCGTCAGGTCGAAGTGGTTAATTGCAGTAGTACACGTGCAGAGACAATTAGTTAAGCACTGTGATTGAGTAGGTGAGCACTCTTGTGGCTGTTAGCAAAGGTTGATGGACATCAGAGAATGGTCTGGCTCCGCAAACTAATCCCCGTTAGGTTTGACGTTTGAAAGTAGATCTTCAGTAACCAGTAGCAGTAACGCCGACCGTATACGCAGATGTCGTAAAAGGAAGTGCTGTTAGAATTGATATTTCTGCCGTAAAGCAGTAGTATTGTGCATTCCTCAGTATTTATTAGGAATCAAATATCTTAAATAGTTTAATTTTTAGGTGTCGTTATAATAAATAAATATTGGCGGACACTACAACACCCTCTTACCCCAAATGAAGCATAACCAGACAACAGTTTTTTTTTGTAAATATATTCTAATTATAATACATATTAACACACCCAGACACAGAACAAACATTTACGTCACACAAATATTTGTCCTGGGTGAGAATCGAATCCATGACCTTCATCGCAGAAGGCAAAGTTTTTAACAACTGAGCTGTGGGGCCAGTCGAAATAACAGGCATAACATAACATCAAAATAATAACAGGCATATGGGAAGTTTTATATTAAGGTTTAGATTAAAAGGATGCTAAGCGACTTGGGTTTAACCATATTTTACTAGGGTAGGGCCTTTAGATCAATTTAAAACAGCGATATAAAATAAATTTTGAATAGCAAATATAATATTTACTTCACTGTATACAAGAACCTTATATTATGATCAAATTTTTGAGATTTATTTAGCAAATATTGGCGCCTTCGTTTTCTTTCGAAGATATTCCTGTACCGTTCGCTTCACCACACCATCACATCACCAGTAGGCAATGTATACAGAAATTGAAAAATCTTACCCGGAGGGAGGTATTATCAGATATCTAATGACGTCACTAAATTCCAGAGCCAGTGAAGTTGATCAGTGAACACCGTCGCGTCGGTTTGAAGATCGCCACTGGCATCACGTGTAGAGTTTCGTGTGAGCCTTGTAACGTGAAGCTACGAATAAAAGTTTGTACAAGTTAATTAACATTGTATTTTGCATTTATTCCAATAACTGGTAGTTTTACCTGGATTCTATGCGAAACGTTGATTATCTAAAGCTGGAAGACTTGCAATTAATATCAATGGAATATTCCTCGTTGATTCGCATCAAAATACTTAGATTTTTCTGTGTTTTCTGTGATTAGCATAGGCTAGTCACAGAATATCAGTCAATGATCAGTCAGCATAGACTGACAGATAGACAGAAAAATGAGCGCATAGGTATATAATATCGACTATATAAATATTACTTTTTGTAAGCTCATCTTACCTTCTCCACAATTTCTTAGGTTACTAAATGCTTCATGTAACTTGACTCCGTTGGCTACAGTTCATTGCTTTCCAGCGGGTTCCATTCGTTTCCCAGGAGTGTTGACACTTATAAGCACTATGATACATACATTAGACTACTAAACGATTAAATGTGAAACATACATTTTGCAAGAAATTTTCATGACTACATTGTTGTTATTTTCAAAATATATTAATGAGAACAGGTGTGGTTGAGTTCAACTTTGACCCATTCTTAAAAATTAAGGTAGTTTGAGTAATTTTGATCGGAAAGCTACCCACTTCTGTTTTTGACGGAATTTTGTTTGTACTATATTTGTTAACAATTGACAACTCAATAATTTGTTTTATGTTATTTGTACATTTGTGTTGTTGGTAAGTTCATTATTAAAAAACGACTAGCGACAGTATATTTAAGTTTTTAATATGTATTAATCATTTCATGTAAGTGAACTGTACATACTTTTGAGAATAAAATTTCTTTAAATCGATGTTGAATTACGGTAAAAGTTTTCAGTTATTCATCTAGGGGGGGAGGCGACTACCCCCCGTTAACTAGGCTCACCGTGATCACTATGCTCAGCCAGCGACACACCACCGCAGGCCAAATTGCGCTGGCGAAAAGTATAATCAGTATGTATACGACGCTGTGGCTAAACAGTATGTTTATTTACTCTTCAAGACTACATGCAATAATACCACTATCGGAATAATTAAATAGCTAACTAATAGATATCCGCAATTAATGTTATTAACTATTCAATAATCAGCTACTGAAGTGTATCGTCATAATAGCATCTAATAAACTAACTGCTGTCTACATTAAACTGGGTTCGCTCGTAATTATAATCAACTCTATTCCTCTAATATTAACAACTAGCTGCGCCCTGCGGTGTTACCCGCGGTGAATAAGTAATCTCACGGGGACACTGCACTTCCGGGCAAAGTAGCCTATGTGTTAATCCAGGGTATAAACTATCTTGGTACCAAATTTCATCCAAATCCATTCAGCCATTTAAGCGTGAAAGAGTAACAAACATCCATACAAACTTTCACGTTTATAATATTAGTTGGATATACACGGTTATAGATAGCATCTTATGCATGCAGGTCAGTTGAGGTCTTGATAGCTAATAGCGCCATCTAGCCACAAACTAAGAAACTATAAGAACGTGACTGACAGACTAATCAGACTATTAACTTAGTCATTCTGATTAACACCGTCTAATTGTTTTGCTGTAACTTTATCTCATCTGATTGATATTTCGTGTCAACTCAGGCTGCACTATTTTAATTTTTACCCAGGAACAAACATGAGCTCATTACATATTAGCTCTGGCCAGGGTAAGAGTCCAGTGATTTTGCTTCACAGTATAGTAATCAAAACGAAATAAGTCTATTTTTCCATCCTTTCTTTACAACTGGTGATTTTTGGGTAGAAAGTCGGATTTTTAGCCACTCTACACGAGCTTACTGATTCAAAATATTTATTTCTCTTTTTCACAAATCTATAGAATGAACCACAATTTACAAATTCGCTCTAGTGTTCTGAATATTGGCAATAGAACATCGTCAAAGTGAGATATTGTTGTGAGATGTTGCCTATTGAATTTTGTATAGGTATTACTGATTGAACGCGCTCTAATTAAGATGTGGGCTAATTAGTGTGATTAGCTCATGTGTATTTTGAAAACAATGTATTTCAATAGATTGATGGTATGGCCATTGTCTTAAATGGATTAAGAAACAAATCATATTTTCCACATGAAATTAACTCAGTGTTTTTTTAAATGAATTAAGCGCGACTCTTTCCCCAATCTTGAAATCGTGTTTCGAACAAATACACTTCAGGCCAACTTTCGAAAGACAATATCAAACTTTGATAAGTACTTATCCCGGTAACAATTTCGAGCGTCGTTTGCCAGATACTTTCCATAGCAAAAACACGAGTAGGCATTACGTAAGTACTTCATTACAAAAGGCTTACCTAATTTCAAAACCGGAGCGTGAAAAGGGATTATATTTTTACCTGCGGGAAAATAAGTGCGCTATAAAAACAAGAATCCAGATTAAGCACGCACGTTTTCGCCATACTGCACGTATGGATAAGTAAGGTAAGGCTATCATTTTGCAGCATATTTGAAGACAAAGTACCCATTTATTTTATTAAATATATCACAGTTAACCCGTGATTTATAGTAAAAACGCAATAAAATACAAACAGATGAAAGCATTAAATTGCACAGAGGTGTACGGTGATTCCGTCAAGTGTATTAAATTACAGGTAGGTAATAAAAATAAATGCAATGTAAATAAAATTAGTGCACAATGATCTTGGTTAAAAAAGTTGGCAAATAAATATGAAATATTATTAAATTAAATCCATTAAACGTTTCATGATTACGTCGATGTCAAATTCGTATTTTTCATTAGGTTCCTGAGATTTAATTTGTTATTTCCTGTTTACTATCAATCTAAAATACATATTGTCATAAAAACTTTGAAAAAGATAATTATTTTACTAAAGTAATATGAGTTGCTCATTTTTAATTTTGAGCCAAAGTAGCCAACCGTCTTTACAGTGCCTTGAAATTTCAGTATATTATGCGGTTTGGGTTCGTTTTGCGTTTGATTAGACAAGTTTTCAAATTAGATCGAATTATACATCCAAAGTCGGATTCTTCTTAACTTTGTTCGCCCAGGAGCACCAATAAATTCAACAAGAACAAATAACTTGAACAAAATTGACTCCGACTTAATTGTTGAAGAGGGAATAACATTTTAAACTTCGGACGTGGCAGACGTTTTTTGAGTTACAATTTGCCTATCGGGGGCTTTACATTACTTATGAAAGTTTACCTTGCTTAACGATACCAATATCAATTCTAAGTTTTGTAGCAGAATGGTTCTTGTAATCATTTTTATACGTAGTTTTAAAAAACTGTAGGTACTACAATAATTTATTACCTTTTTTCACAACTGTTTCATCGTTAATACTAGATGAAAGACTATAGGACCTTGTGAGCCTTATAATAATTAAAGTACATAAAGTTATTGAAGTTCCTAATAATAGTAAAAACTTTTTAAATAATCGGACATCGACATGTCCGAAAAAATTAAATTAAATAAATTAAAAAAATTGCGATCATATCGACATATGATCGCAATTTTTTTTATCAATATTAAATTACTAATTTTACTTTTTGATGTACTTACGATAGAGTGAATTATGGATTTTAACAAACTGAATTTATAAGCCGCTTTGGTTTTATTGTAACAAGGTAATTTATTTGTTTTTTAAATTATATACATAATTATAATTTATTTACCCTGCCTTCTGCGCTGTAGGTCGTGGGTTCAATTCCCACCCAGGACAAACATTAAGGTGACAAATACAGATGTATTGTCTCGGTTGTAATATGCATTATATTTATGTATTTACAAAATATATAAGTCGACTGGTTCATCAGTTCAATCAGTTGACTGATTCCCATGATACAAGCTATGCTTAGCTTACTTTGGGGCTAGAGACGCATCGACGTTGACGTATCGAAGATATGAGATACAAAATTTATTCCATATCGTTATATTTAAAAAGTTTATCTTGTTTAGCATTTATGTAATGAAACCGAGATGAAAAAAGCGTACCTACCAATATCGATACATTCATTCACATCACTATAAAACCCGCCCGCGGTCGTACTTGCACAAATTACATACCGCATCCCTCTTCAGTTTACACCTATCGCTCGTTTTGCAAATTTATATGAATCATTATTGGCTTGAATTATAGTGGATCTCCGTGAGCCAGCGCGAGCGTTTACTCGGACGTGGAAAGTCATGCTTTGTGTTATCGTTGTTGCGAACTTTCTTCTTGTGATAAAGAACGCCATTTGGGAACATTTTCATGCCGTTTACCTTGACTTAGCTCTGTGAAGATTCAGCAGTCAGTGTCAAAAATCTATACTACCATAGATTTCATAAAAAAGGCTTGGAAACGTCAATGAGTAAAAAAATCAGGTCACGCGTACTTATTGTTAATTTTATTGCATGTTGAAACCCAATCAGACCCAATCAGAAAATTCTATGGAAATAAAGTTTTTGACTTTGAACGTTGACGTGACTAGTGGTGAACTTATTACCGCTACTATTTTCCCGAGAATAACGCAGCTCACAATTTTTTTCATATTTTATGTTGAAATCATTTTAAGTACCTGTGGGTGTCAAACTATTTACTGCACATTAGCTACGTTAGATGTTAAAATAATAACCAATTATCCTGGAGTTAATAACAATGAAATAAATATTGGTGGACATTTCACACAGCACCATCTAGCCCCGAAAGTAAGCTAAGCATAGCTTTTGTCATGGGAATCAGACAGCTGACATAATACTTGTATTTTTTTTTTGTAAAACACATATAATACATATTGACACCCAGACACAGAACAAACATCTATATATTCGCCATACAAATGTTTATTCTGGGTGGGAATCGAACCCACGACCTACAGCTTGGAAGGCAGGGTAACTGGTAAAGGCAAGTAACTACCAACTGAGCTGTGAGGCCAGTCAAGACATATCTCTCAACATTTTCCTTAAGTTGAAAACATCTGTATATTTGTACATGATGTTAGCAGTACTTAAAATTATGCAATATACAATTATTAATAATATTGTCGTGTTTCCAAGACATGTTAAATCTTTTGGGGATAAAGTTACGATTTAGATATTGTTTTCTTCACTCTCGCCATGCAAGAAAGTTTTTGTCGCTGCAATAAGATTTTGTGAAGTATGTTCACGTTCCAATTGCAGCGATATTTTAGTGTTCCGTACCTACAGATATTGGAAAAATGGAACATTAATCTTTTTCCTGGATCCATTTTTCGGGTTTTATATCGGAAGTGCATTTCCATGTTCACTCATTTTATTGTTTTCCACTATTAGTATCAACCTAACTTGAATAACTCATTCGACAAAATAAGACCCAAGCGTTCTGCGCAATTCAAAAAACTATTACTTGCATAAATAATGATTTTTACTTCTCATAATATGTTACAAACCCAGAACTTACAGTCACTTCCTACACAGGGAATCCTAGAATTCGTTGTGTAGCAAGTGGCAATTTACATTAACACAAGAAACACACCCTGGACCCATCAAAACTTTATACTTCTCACGTTAATATTTGTACAAATCGGTAGTTGAACTAAGAACGTTTTTCAGAGTTACTACCAACTCAGCCAAGCTGGCAAAGCCGTGGAGTGGAATATTTTATTAATATTGTACTTCATTGTTATGACAACTTCTTTTAGTGTTCCATAGAGCATATTTATTCTGTGCTGGCCTGCTATTTTGCAACTTTTATCTTAAGATTTTTGCTATGTATGTAGGTCTTTAATTAAGGTTTTTTAACAGGAAACTTCTTGGTTCTTGCGTCTTTGTAGATAAAATATGACACTGTCTCATTTAATTTTTTACCTCTCCAAGGAATGTAAACAATGAAAAATATTTCTACTTTCCTCGTACTAGTTTCATTATTAGCAAGCATTAGAGGAGACTCCAGTAATGGCACAGTGGAAAATGAAACTGCAACAATTCCTTGGGTTCAAAACAATTTGAACCAAACCCAGGGTATGATTACCACCATAACTGAGGAGAATGGAAATGAACTGAGTACACCTTCTAATGAAAAAAGTAATGAAGAAACCGAGAATACAGAAAAAAATATGAACTTAAGCCCCGAGATGGTACAAAGAAAATCAAGAGACACTCAGAATAGGACATCTAATCTAGGAATGGAATGCATTTCGTGTTATGGCAGTGGAATTTCTCGTCAAGATGAAAACTGCTACAGAGGAGTTGCGTTAGTAACGATGCTGTATTTATTTATTTTTTATTAATTGGTGTGTCCACTTTTCGAAGCAAAATTCTATACCCAATTTAAAAAAAAAAAAGTGTGCCTCTCATGTCTTCATATTCATTAAATATGCCTACAATAAATATAAACCTACTAGAAAATCATAGATACATTACGTTTTATGATCTCAAACATCTTCCAGGGCTAAAACACAGAAATGCGCTGACATCGAACGATGTTTCACCGAAATTCACCCGCAGTATATAAAGAGGGGCTGTATGTTACCTTCGAGCATAAACAGGACATTTGTATGCAAATGTCCTCTATGCAACGACAAACCTTCAGAAGATTTAACCTATTACGAATATAGGAGTATCAGCGATTGGGAGTATGACAATAAACGTCTTGAAGAGCCTGTGGTGGGCTTGGATCTGCTGTGTAAAGTTTGCGACACGAAAGGGGTGAACGTAGTTGCTGACAAAAGTTGCAAGCTTGGAAAACAGTAAGTATGCTCTGTGGACATCCCAGTAATATTCTGTAATTTTTGTAATGATATAAATTGATTCGTTTTTTTTATGCTTACGTTATTTATCTATTTGGGGTCGAATGATGCCGTTTGTTTTTTTTTTTTACTGCTCTAATATTGGTATGAAATGTTTGATAAAAGGTAGCTTAACGTAAATTTCATTTTGAACTGTAACTTAACAATCTGACGCAGAGCACAGTGTTGTGTTCTGCCACTGAGAGCCAGTTCCTAAAATCAGGTGATGCGTAGTGTCACCTGTGGCGAAGTTGTGTGCCAAAAAACCTTTTAATTTTGTGGTCAAAACTTAATAGTAAATACAATCTCATTCCAGCTTTAACTCATCTTATTTTTGTTACAGTGTTGATTACATGCAGTGTGGTTACAATCAACTTTGTTTTACGAATATTGATCACCAGACCGACTCCATATCCAGAGGATGCGTTGACAAGCCTGTTTACAATTCATTGTACTTCTTCTGTAATGGATCGATGTGCAATAATGACAATTATCCCAACCCCATGAAATTGAAATCTGAATTTATGTTTCGAACCGTTCCTTTGGTAAAGGCTTCATCTTCTGCAAGAATCATAACATTAGATAAAATAGGGTTTGCTGTTTTTTTATTTACGAAAGCGTTCGAAAACTTTTTGTGAGAGTAAAAACTTCACGTAATAAATCTTCTTTTTATCTTAAACTTTGTCAGTAAAATGTACAAGTGATTGATTTAATTATAATTTGACACATCTGAATTGAAGTTTAAATGCAATGTGGATATTACAAACAACAAAAAATCAAATATAAAAATGAAAGCCCAAGAAGTGTATATGTTTATATTTTTTATCAAAATATCAACATGTGAATATGATCAGAAAGAAGCAAGCAAAAGTAAGAATCCTTTGCCTTACTACAGAAGATACGTAGAAACAACACCAGAAGAAACCACTTCACAATCATATTTTAACGTCGATGCAAATAGTAATTTAGTGTCATATCTTGTAAAAAATGTAAAAGAAATATTCGATGAAATTGCTGATGATAAAGGAGTGGAAATAATTGCTAACACCCGTATGAGTGATGATTATCTACCGACTACATCTTTAACGAAAGTTGAAGATCGAGTCCCTTCTTCTCATACAGACGACGTAATGCTTTATGAAAACTTATCCATTACTAATTTGCTAGATCACAACCTGATTGAACCTCTTACTGCAAAAGAGGACATCGAAAAAGTCCTAAAAAGTGAACTTATGCATCTGACCAAGGAAATGAAGTCTTACGAGAAAGCTGATCTAACGATGGGTGACGTTACAGCTTTGACCTCGATAAGTTCATACGTTTTGGAAATAACTGAACAACCTGATCAGAATGAGCGGGACAGTCCAAAACGGACATGTATCTTCTGTAATAATGTCAACAATGATAAATGCAATGACCCTCGAAATAAGCTGTAAGTCTGCTACATATTTTTTTACAATTTAATTATGGATTTCCAAAGATTGTTAAGTTTTTCTAATTTAAATAAATAGTTTCAAAGTTATAAATTATCAAAATATTTCATCTTCAGTTTGTATTATGAATTTTAACGGCGTTGTAAGAACGGGCTATCAAATGCAATATGTGACTTTGACTTTTTTTATTTGATTTTCAGAATTCCGTCTATCACGTGCGCGCGTGACAGTGATCTCTGCTATTCACAGCACACGCCATTTGGAGTAATCGATCGTGGATGCTTCAGCGTAAATCACAATCTCACTACCTACGTGTGTTCCTGCAATCTTTGCAACTACATATCCATTTCTGAGATGCCATACATTTTCTCGAACAAGCAAGATTGGGTCGATAATGTTGTTGAGCTCTCACGTACGAGAAATTTTAGAAAATCTGTGTTTAAAGATATGTCTTGCTTGCAATGCGAAGTAAACACGACCACTATGACCGGAGATATGCTCGATAGTGCAAATTGCCTAGAAGGTAACGTGTAAGTATTCTACGCTCACTGCTGCTCATTTACTAGTTGTCTCAAATAAATTTGGTGCAAGTAAATTTTATTGTGCTTCAAAGAGGTTATTTTCTGGGCTTGGCATATATTTTTGAAATTTTAATCTTCACTCTATCCAGGTTCTTGTGCGGACAATGTTTTCCTTCACTGTTTTAAGAACGTTACATGACTTGGATTTGCGGTTTGTATTTTGTAATGAATTTAACCGATTCTATTGATAATTTCTTGTAGTGCTCATTATGCGCGAGCAACGGTCCATCGTTACAACTACTGTGTCCATTTGTTAAAATTCGGATATTTATTATCGTATCAGTTAATCTATAGGAGTACATTGCCATGCTGGTTGCATTAAACGTTGGTTATTATTTATATAATATAAAGTAAGCGCTCGTACTGGTGTAAGCTACGCTAAATTAAAGTATTACTGGTGACTTTTAAGGAGTTATTTATTTTCAGAGGAAATTTACCAATTCAAGACTGTGAGGAAAACGAAATATGTGCAGTGAAAACAGTAAAAAGCGATGGGTATATCTGGCGTGGATGTGTTCGTGCACCTCTCTACAACTATTGGTGGGCCCTTTGTGAAACTGACCTCTGCAATCACGATAGTGTAATATCTATTTACGACTTCATTTATACGAGACATGAAGGAGACTAATGTTTTAATTTTAATATATTTTTGTGATTATTTCTTAATGAACATATCTATATGAGATAACCTCTGTTTTACAAACATTTTATTGAATAAATATTCGTTTAGTCCAAATATATTTGATTTACTATTCAAGCAAATTTATTTACTATAAGTTGTTGTCTCAATTCTGAAAGCTTTAAGGCACCAATATTTGTCTTACAATTAACTTATCCAATGAATTGTACTGTACTAGTCCCACTGGTACTGGACACTGAACAAGTCATTATGCTGATACAAAGTATTTAACGAATAAAATGAGTAAATTTTGGCAAAATAACTTTTGCATTTATACGTATGTATTTTAGTGATTTGAAATATCTATAAAATTTACTAGTAAATAGTAATACACGTACTTCGTTAAACAAATTCAATTTATATTCACAAATATATCCACCACAGCATGGTATTTAGTATAAAGTATGATATTGATGCACCAAAAAGCTCCTACAAAATAATATAAAATGATACGTCATTAAATATGGATAGATAGATGACACTTTATTGCTCACCAAATCAAAATAACAACAATCAGTTACAATATACAAAAGAGTGAGACAATGGGTCTTATCGCTATAAAGCGGTCTCTTGCGCCTCTTGCAGACAACCTTTGGCTGAACAAGAAATCTAGAATTTGAATGGGGGCTTTATGGTTCATCTAAGGATGATATATAATAATGTGATTATTATTTACTAATTTACGACAAACATGGAATAAAGTAATCTTACAAACAAGAATATATGTATCAAAAATACTTTTATTTTAACATTTATCCTAAACAGTTTATGGGACCTATATTTTATGCAAGCAGTTTCACAAAGCAACTTGGGAATATGGAGCAAGAAAGCGTTTCAAGTTGCAGCCACTAAAGCAATATCCTTTTAACCTTATGCCTGTAATATGGTTGGGAAATTTTTAGTGCCATAATTTAATTGAATTTCACGGTCGTGGGCTCCCCTTTTTGAAGGATTCCATCTGGCTGAAGCTAGGCCGTTCTAAAACTCTGAGCCATTGGGTCGGAACCGACAGACGTATCGCTTAGTTCGATTTTACGTTTCGATGGATGGAGTTTATCACTGATCACTTAAAGCTTTTGGTATGTGTTTTCTCCCTGTATTTTTAGCTTTATTATCTTGCATCCCAGTTTTTTGAATTTGTCCTTGTGACATAGGGCGATTCAATGTTAACTCTCATCTATGCTTCTACTCAAGAAATGCTCGAAGCCCAGATTAGCCATCTGTGGCTGAGACCCCAATCGTTCTCGTTTGCTGAGAGTAGACATTTACCCCAGAAGTTGGCACGTAAGTATAAATCATACGACTGCCATGAATTTAAAATCATATTTCTACAGGCAAATTTAAATAAAACTTGCGAGTTAATCTCAAAGAATGTTATGGTAACGTATCATCGTAAAACAGTGTGAAATCTCAAGTGTATGCAGTTTTCTTCGTGGAAACATCCTTAGGGATGCATGCAGACTGGATGTTCTTTTAAATAATTTTGTAGTATAAAGTCTGCAATTCCCACGAGTGGGGCAATGCTACTGGGAAATTATTAAACTTACCCATTTTAGCTGGGAAAACTAATTTTATATTTATTTGAATGTGTTGACACTGAATATTACGGCTTGGCGTATGCATTGCTAGTATTAACACATGAAAATTAATCTTCGATCCGAGTTGAAACATGCTGTCGAAGTCGAAACGTGTTACATGTTACACAGTGATCTACTCTATCCTACGATCCTTAGTAAATCTGTTTTAAAATTGTGAACAATTTCGTTGTCACATAATACAATTGATGCAACTGTGAACGTTATTTGTATTTCATAAGTCCTTCATACATAACATTAGCTATCTTTTTCCTTCGCAAATACTGGTCACCCACTATACGATGGCGAGCATGTTAACTCGCAGAGAGTACTGAATAAAACATAGATATTTGAAAACTATTGAAAAGTGCCACATCACTTAAAGCAAAAAAATGTCGTCAAAACGTCTATATTCCATTACCTGGCTCGATGCCCGAACTGGAGCTTATGGCAACTTGCCGAGAGAAATGTTTAGTTAGTTTTTAACTTGAACCGTGACCTCATCAAAAGACGAACTGAGCTGGACTATTTAGGGAAGCATAAACTAAACCTTAGGTTTATTTTTGTAGTGCAAGTTTTGAACTTTACTATGGAAAATATGGACAAAGGTGTGACATCTCATAAAATGCAAGATATTTTGTGAAAGATTAAGATGCAAGGTCGTTCGGTTAGATGATAGGAGTAGGCTGGGGATTGGGTGAAATAATGTGGTTGATTTTTGGAGAAAAGGAATAATAAATTGTTATTCCTTTTACAGTGATATTAAGATGTATTTTTTAAGATCTATGTTATATATTACTGCCTGATAAATAGTTATCCCATCTTCCTTTAGTACATATCATGTTTGAAAAGATGATGGGTTCCCGAAAAATAGTAATAACCCGTTGATGAGAAAAAAAATTCTAAGACCACTAGTTGGAAGCATTCAAAATCTCAATTATCGCGATCTTTATATCTCACGTGGGTTGGGTTACACGTTATTACTGACTTAGTTTGATTAGAATTATATCCTTTGTTGTGATTTTTGTGAACAAGTCATTAAGTTATTTGTTAAAAATCTCTCTCAGCTCAGCTCAGCGTATTTGAAGAAAAATTATAATACTAAACCAATTTTTAAATGATAAACATTAAAATTCATTCATGAAATAGATATTAAGTTACTGTAAAGTTATAATAAGTATAATGACCGTATATATCTTCTTAATGAACTACTTTTCCACTTTTGCTATGCGAATACTGTCTCCCAGAAGCAGTTTCGTGGATATACGAGTGGTCTTATAAATAGATACCTACCTGAATAATATTAGGGGCCGAACTAAGTGAATTTTGCCATTAAAGTAGCTAGTTGGTTTCAAAACAGCGCAGTAACACAAGCAATTCCATTTCGATCATATTTTTATCGCTTGGGAAATAGTTTTATAACTTTACTCTAACCCTTGAAAGAGAATTGATGTGAAGAGTTCTCTTCCAAAATGTTTCCAAACATATTTCTTATTTCATACAAAAAGAATTAAATAAATATGTAACTCATTGCACTAGGTTTTGCAGTGTCACTGGTGGCATGAACAAACAAACATCTAAGACACAAGAACACACTTTAAGCTCAAAACATAAATGCTTACCTGGCTGTGGATAGAACGTTGGACGCTTTGTGACGGTTTTTTGGGAAACGATAACAAAATTACGCTCACAACATAAAGTTTGGCCTGGCCGGGATCGGACCCAAAACTCGTCGTTTTATGGGCTGTGTTACCAGTACCTATCCTTAAAATACGTCTACATATTTGAGGAGTCACTCTGTCGCTGACTTTTGGTTTCAGTACTGCCGCTTTAGGCTCGGTAGAAATCTATTGTTTCCAGGAATTGTAAGTAGGATTCCTAAATAAGATCAGGTGGTACTTTACACCGGGCTAGCTTCTCTGTCTTTACCAAGATCAGGTACGTTTCGATGGAATAATGCTGCCACATTTGGGTAGGTTCGGATAAGCACCAGCTTGTTGCTTTAGCTTGATAAAAAAAGAGTTCAGACTTATAGGCGATCAAAGCCAGCGCAAGTATGACTCAATCTTGAAAAGCGAGGTAGCTCAGTGGTACAAACCCCACGATACAGTTTGGAGATCACTGGTTCTACTCGTGTGCAATAATGAGTTTACAACTTGAAAAAAATATGCGAAACGTTAAAAGAAACATTGTGAGGGTAAAAAGAACATCATAGCATCGACATTTCGGTCATTTGTCACATGCACACAAGTAGTTGCAATTTTTCGTTTCACTACGTTAGTTCGGGGGAGCCATTGGCAGGAGTAGAAGTAGTACCGTGATTTTACTTCAGTTTTAAAGAAACAGCTGATAATAACTACTAACTATACTTAAAACTTAACATAATATTGTATCCAAAACAGATAACCAATCAGAACTAAATTAAATGTCGTAATATGAGTAAACCTAGTTCCAACACCAGAAAAAAAAAGTTATAATCCCACTCAAATAAGACGATCATTGCTTGCCCTTACCAGTTCATAATAACAGTGTTTTGTTTGAAGCGGATAAGACTGTAATAAATGTGTGCTAGGGATGTAACAGAAATGGTAAAATCAATATCGTAAGCCGAATGTTGTTCCATGATGACATTGATTTCAGGCTTATACATTATTTTGATTTAAACTATTTTGGTCGTGCCCGATTGGCTAAGACTAGGGTTTAGATAACATGCTCACGTTTTCTTTCATTCCACATCATATTGTTGGGCTATTTTTTAGAAAGTGCCCCTGATATTTGGAATACTGTTACGCCTGAAATTTACTCTAGCACTTGAAATGGATATATGACTGGCCTCACAGCTCAGTTGGTAGTAACCCTGCCATAAATGCTGTAGGTTGTGGGTTCGAGTCCCACCCAGGACAAACATTTATATGACGAATATCTTTGTTCTGTGTCTGGGTGTCAATATGTATAATACAAAAAAAGTATATGAGAATTATATCAGTTGTCTGGTTCTCATGATACATCCTATGCTTTACTTTGGGGCTAGATGGCGCTGTGTGAAATGTCCATCAATATTTATAATTTATTGATATATATCTATCTACGTTACAAAATAGTTATTGAAATGGGCATCTACTGGGTAAGACTACCTTAATACCTTTGATTGTATGTAAAAAAATGAATAGTCCTAAAATAGAATAAACATGTTAGTTATTTAAAAATTTATATACTATTGATGCAACTAACCGAGTTTAAGTTACAGTCTGAGAATGGTAGTTATCCCGAAAGTTCACATTGAGAGTCAACACTAGCCGCAACCCTACTTGTAAACGAAGATGGTATGCTGGCTTGAAATGCCTCGAGGCCTCGCTTCGATTCTTTCAACACGTACCTTACTGTATGTTTAGCGTTCGTCCAACGCCATCAAAGGCGTTTGAGAAACGTCTTAGAATCGCAATCATGTTGTGGTAAACGATGTACTATTTAGCCAAGGGCGCATAGTGTTTTGTGGCAACCATTTTGAAGCGTTTTGGTTTTGGCATGAAAATCATACAGGCTAATTAAAAAAATTATACTGTTTTATATTTTCAATTTAATAACGAAATTGTCAAAATATATAAATATATTGTCAAAAACTAAATAAAAAAATTATATACTCATATTAACTTTTATTGTCCCAGTTTGCGTGAGTGAGTTGGCGTAGATACATGAAAAAATGAATGTATGCAATGCACAATATTCAAAATCTGATAACAAACTATCAATATGCTCATCAACCTGTCGCTTTGCAGGTATTAAAATGTCATATATATATACTAATCTATATGCATAAAAGTTAAGCCTTATATCGCTCTTGAAAAGTCTGGATAAACTAAAAATATTTTTGTACTGCGGGAACTAGAAAAGCCGTTACAAAAAGTATAAAAAATGTTCCAGTAACGAGCACTCGCTCACTAGCTATTTGTAATCTGTATCGGCTCTTAGTGCCCATCGATAAAAAACTTACTGGGGGCTTTAACTTTTAGCATTGAAAAATTAAACGATGAATCTTCACCATTCCGAACACATTAAGTTGAGATACGAGATGAAAAAATAAAATAAAATTGCAATTACCTTGCGTATTTTCGTTAGCTCACGCAACGGCTGATAAAATTTAATAAAGGTTGTGCTTAAACCATATATCAAGCTTTTTAAGTATATCGTAGTCTTATTATTTGATATATAAATAAAACAAGGTAACAACCATTTTTCTTTGGTTGTACAAATTTCGTTACGAATAAGAATCTAATCGCTATTTCATACAGTGTAATAAATATTATGTCAAATAATTAGTATAACAAAGTACTAAAAGCAAAATGCTCACTTGTAACTTCTGACTGTGTATTCTGCTCTGTTTAAGAGTCATAACCTTGTTGGATTCCTTGTTCACATTACAGCAAAGCAAAGCAAATTGTCCACGACCTCAGAAGTAACTTTGCACCTCCAACTAATATTATGTATAAAATGGCAACTCTGTTCGCACACAATACAAATACCGCATGCAACAATAAACATCATGCTGTAATGCGTCAAATTTTTAAATTTCTACAATGAAAAGCTCTTATACTGAATGATTTTATTATACCATAGCGAACTGAAATTAAAGCTTGATTGATTTATTTGTTTCCAGTTGCCAATTCGCAAACGTTTGTACTTCAATTAAGAGAATTATGAGTTATGAAGTCTCGAAAACTGCAATTTATTAGGTGCTCTTTATTTGGATTAAACCGACAAAGGACAGTTACTCCATTTCTCCATTGTCTTTCGGGTGTACTGAAAGATGGAATAAGGAGTAGAGGGGAAAGAGGAATAAGTCGTTCGAAATGGGCCCATAAGTTCAAATATTAAAAGTTTTGGTTCCCTCCAATTTAAAATAAAGTGTAATATAAATGCTTAGAAGCGATGGCACTAACACTGCGTCTCTGTCGGGTGTGACTGTCGCCGACGCAATAGTTTTCACATTTTTAAATTTGTACACGTTTGATTCGAACTTTTTATGTAAAACCTGCGTAGACGTAATGAGAAATTCATGTAGGAAATAAATATTTCTCACTACCTCTATTTCCATATATTTCCATATTTATTTATTCACACAAAGATATTACATGGGGTTGATAACTGGTGGACCCCGCACTAGGCCTAGCCTGTATCGCGGGGCCCGAATTACAAAGGGAATTAACAGGTTAATTTAGTTTAGTCTATTCATCTACCCATATGTTTTTTTTATGTGTAAATGTATTTGGCAAATATAAATATGTTTATAGCCTTTGATTATTACCTAAAAGTCAATTAAATGCGGTCCTTTATTTATCATTAATTGTAGAATAATATCGAGTTTTTTTTTCTGTTTATGTCCACCTCTAGACCTCGTTTCTAGGGCTTAGGTAGAAAACCGTGCAGTACAAAATCTACATATATTAAGGTTCTCTCTAGCAGAAATATCATAAAGGCCAAAGAGATAAATTTCGTTTCAAATAAGTAAAATTTTCTTACACGTTATTGAGTGACCTAGCTGGCTCATCGATTTATTCAGTGGTTTGTCTCGTTCATTGCTGACACATTTCATTTTACTGACTGAATTAATGAAGGCAAAGTTATTTATTGTTTGATATAAATTAATTGGCTGTTTGTAGTGTTTTGTTTGACGAACGAAAGTCATAATTCTCGGTATAACTACTACAGTTATCCATAATATAAGTAGTTTGGATGAATAGTTTATTTACATTTTGATAAACTTTTACTGCTTAAAGAATCCTTAAAACAAAATGCCTGAAACTAATTAACAAAATGCGTTATCGTTTATGAACTATGTTATTCCAAGTAAAGCCGAAAAGTATAATTTCAACTTGAATTTAAAAGCGGTAAAATAAAAAAGAAATGTGTAATACTTGGTATTCTCAAATACCAAAGAACAAACAGGGTGTAAATGATTAAGCGGTGCCGAAATAAATACCGATTGATATCACCATAATTAAAGCAGTATTTACGAAATCTCACTATTTATCGGAATGCGGCTGTGTCTGCGATGACAGTAACATATCGCCGACTCAAAATCCCGAGATTTGATCTGATACGGGCTGAAATAGGTGGTTTCCGCTCGAGGTCCTTGGGCCCATAAAATTATCTAGATAACGACTTCTCAAGTCCATCAATGGTAGTTTGTAGGTTTTTTTTATACATGTGATAAATAATATGACATAGGTAGTTAGTTAAAAATTGCCTGGATTTTCTGCTTTTTACTTTGTTGGCAAAAGATATTGATTAATCTTGCTGTACCAAAGTAAAGAAATTGTTTCGTAAGGAGTGCTTTATTTATTAGTTTTATACATGGAAAACGCTTTCTCACTTATTCATGAGAATGCAATTTTGGTGAGAACCTCATATTTTATAAAAGAAAATATATTAAAATTGATAGACATAATCACCTAGTGCAATCTAGCCCCAGACTAAGCAAACCTTGTACTATAGGATCTAGATAACTGATATAAGTGTTATATAAACTTTTTTAACTACATACATATATTTCTACCCAACAAAAACATATATGTTCATCTTACAACGTATGTACAGGTGGGAATTGAACCCATGACCTCAAGTACGGAAGCGGAGCTTTCACCAATGATGAGTATGAGGCCAGTCACTATTTTAGGTAAATCAGTATGAAATTAAGTAACATGTTATGTAGAAGAAAAATGTGTGGCTCGATGTCCATTCTACATGAATACAACTCAAAATGTCAGGTCATAAAACGAAACAGCGTCGATCAATAGAGGTGAAACATGTAATTGCTTCGAATAATTCGAGTCTTATCAGCCTTGGACCAGTCTTACCGGATTAAAAGCATATTTTATCCAAACATCATCCAGCAAGATAAGATTGCTTGTTTTTATGAGCGCATCAGACAGAATAACACATGTCAATAAGGTGAATGCGGTGAAATTCTGTGAATCTGGCACTGTTTTATGTACCTATCAAATGATATTTCATCAAAATTTTATTGCAAGCGGTGGCTTAATACTTCGGAATCTGTGGCGATGAAACCTTAATTTTATGAAAAGTCTAGGAACATAGCACGTACTACACAAACTTCAGAGCATCTATGTATATGTATGAAAAAAACGTAAAGAAGGTAACTTACAGACTAATTAAACTTACTATCGGGTTAAAAAACACTACCTTCGCGTTTGAAATATATATTATTGGCCTGAAGTTTCCGCGGCTTGTACCTACATATCATGAATAAGTATTTATGTATTAAGTTACGAAGCAAATGGTGCACCAGATTTAGGCTCTTTGATTTGCCCATACCGATAATAATACGACCTATTTAGACCATTCCCTATTTAAGCCGGCTACAAACTCATTCATATTTTTTTTTCATTCATGATTCGGAAATTTTATTACAAATTAGCACTGTAATCCATACAAATATTGCACACATTGTATTTTGTGCTACGGTATTCCGAGACGTCAGTATCATTGTATTTAGATAGGTTTTAGTGATTGAAAAAATTATGGATCAACGATAGTTTTACTGCTACTACTATATATACGGCTATCCTAATTTCGTAGTTCGGTTTAGAGTTTTGAATCTAAAAATTTATCCGAAAATCGAATCAGGTAAACAAGTTTATGGGCATATGCCCAGTTGTAGTTATAAGAAACTGCAAAAACTTGTAACAATACTAAAAAATACATAGTAAATTGTAATTAATCAAAGTATCCATTGATTAATTATCCAGGATCTGAATGCCTCCTTACAAATACTAGATTACTTAATTGCAACCGGGAAAGAATAATTAAATTCCACATCTAAAGGGGCTTAGGGGTGGGTTTACCATAAACATCTACATACTACAATAAATTCGGGATGGTTATAGATATAGATGGGATTTTGCTGTGTACATACAAATCACTATAGAAAAGAATAAGATAAAAATATTAAAAAATATTAAAATTAAGACCTAAATATATAATATTATGTGCTATTAGCAATATGTATTAAAATTTATGAAACCAGCCGAAGTATTAAAAACCTACGTTTTTATTATCGGTTTTAAAATTAAATAAAATTTTATTATTTTATAGGTAACAGTCGTTTATATACAATAACATATTTTAAACAGTAAAACAGCCAATTAAAAATATGCAGTATGAGAAATTCTTTACACAAACATCGAATCATTCCAGGTACGATGTTCTGATGTAACAGTTACTTTTCATTTGCCGCAACCATTTCCCAAACGCTTTTTTACAACGCGTTACATAAAACATCAAAGAGCGACCGTGTCGTTTTTAAAACTATTTATGTGCCAATTACTATCAGCTCCTGCCAAAATAATCGATGTGCCATTGTATGGAGACCAACCTCACTCGGTCCCACTTTAGGGCCAACTTACACTTGGCCTGTATATTTCAATGCCAACTGCGACAGTCGTGGTTATTAATGCCTCCGCTGAAGATCCTGTCGCCACTCTCTGTAATACAATAGCGTTGACCCATCCACTTGAAAGGAAAAAATATTTTTTATGGCTTAAATATTATTTTTAAACCAAATCCAAATATTACCGTGTGGTTCAGTAAAAGTCATGCGGGATATGCATTTTTAATGTTATATTACACTAAAAATTATAAAATAATAGGTTTTTTTAGATATATTACATAAATAATGATTGCAGACAATTTATTTCAATTTAGTACAAAGGTAATTTTTTTTTCCATGGAGTTCTTGTTGGTCGTATATTACGAGTCATTTTAATAAGTTTCCACAGGACGGGAATTATTGCTCCAAATAAAATACAGAATGTTCAAACAGTTCAACTACTTAGTCCTCACATTCTAATCCTATTCCGAAGCTTTGTCCTTATGCGACGTAATTGACCAGTAATTATTTTATACTGCAAGTAGATACGTTTATCGATCTTAGTGGATGGCGAACTATATCACGCGTACAACAATCATTCGGCCACCACACATCGGATGCACACGACCAAAACGCAATACAATTATTAAGCCACCGCGGTTCTGTGCCGGTTTTATTGCAGTATGCGAAGCCCCTTATACATAAACTGCTCGTTCACATCAGTCTATTTTATCGCATCGCAGTGAATTCTTCGCATTAAGTCGACAATATCGCATTTTATGTCTGACGGTGATTGTTTTTACCTACATATTTGGCCAGATCTTATCATCTCCATAGTTCTCACAGTAACACTCTTCAAAACTTTTCCATATAGGAATATTATAGTGGATACGTGCATCCAAAATAAAGAGAAAAAAATAGTAACATTTCTTATTTTCTTTACATATTTTATCCGAACCTAGATTTAAACTGTTTTTCCAAAACTGTTTCATTGGTCATAACGAGAAAAAATAAGTACTGACACCTAGCAAAAAAAATCTACAAGGTTATAAAACTTCAAAACAGGTTTAAACAAAAAATTGTTATACAATTATTAAAAAAATCTATAAAAGTAATTGGACTTAATAATAAAATTAATTCTTTGCGATGCGGCCCAGTGTATTCGGGCTTTTACAAAGTTTGTAACATTTTGCTGACTGATTTACAGTCGTATGTTGAACAATGTAAACTAGAATGACGTTTATTTTTATTAACCGCTTTTACAGGCATTGTCGCTTCGGATATAAAGACTAGTGTCGTAAAACGGTGTAAAATATAGCTACTTGATCATAAATAATGGTAGGAAATCATTTGCATTGTACTTAAAGTGACGGGATTTTTTATTGATGTCATTTTCATTGCCTTTCAAGTCTCAAAATACGTAGGTTGGTTAATCATTCAGATATTCTAGTTCAGAAATATTTATGTTTAAAGTTATTAACTATTTTCTGGTAATTCCAAAAAAACACTTTACTACAATAGTTTCACAGCATGATGGGGCTGGGCTGGTACTTTAGCTGTTATTGGCTTTTATCTGACAGTCTTTAGTCTTACAATTAAATTTACGATCAAAAAATATCAGATTATTTCAAAGCGTCCCTTGAGCATCGAAAATTCGAAGGATGCTCAAAAAATTCTTCACCTAACCGCATGCAATTTTATGTTGTGTTAAAGCGTTTGCCATCTCGTTAGGGATGGAGTCGTGCACGCCGTAAATTCATGTCCCACAGAATGGAAACTATTTAATTTATAATTGAGATGAATGACAGAAATCAATCATAATAATTTGCTCCACCCCAATCAGATAACTGGAAAATGTGTAGAGGCTTTTTTACACAATAAATAATATTTTTACAAAATTGCATAACTTATGAGTAGTTAATAAAACGTACGAGTAGTTTGCAATAAAAGGAAAACTGTGGTAACGCTAACGGTGTTACAATTTTTTTCGCTTTCAGTTTAGGGCGAAAATTATTGAGCTTAATAAAATTCTGTACAAAAACGATGATTTTAATGCCTACATATTAAACCAAAAACACGTAGAATAAAACCGATAAAATCATTATATATTATAAAGCATGATTCGTCATGCTTTATAATATTAAATTTATAATAAACCATTCTATCTTCACATACACCTGTCCCATGGTTCAAAATATTCCCAGACGTTCCTCAAAACCACCAGTAGTCGTTGGTTTTTGTCGCCTCAAGCATACCACCTACGTGTTAACAAATACATTTTACAAGGTTCAGGAGGCATTCTTCATTGTTTTCTACTCAACTAACCTTGGATTTGAAATCAGATTTAAGCTTCAAGGTATGACTGGAATGTTTTCTCTCCTCTAATTTTATGTGGAAAAATATTTTTGAGTGTTTCCAATCTTATAAAACAATGACTAGGTCTCTTGACCCCCTGGTGAGAGCTTTGTTTCATTGAAATGTTTTTATAGGTAAGTCAGTAATTTGAACATTTATTTTTTGGCTGCTACTGCGACTTAGACCGCATAACTGATCATTATAATACTAAGATGCTTGGATAAGGATTGTTAGTTTTTGGTACTTATTTGATATTGATTTTAAAACAATCATTTTTTGTAACTAACTCGTTATCAGAAAGCTGGCATCTTCCTGGCTCAGAGGTTAAGTATTGCTATCCTGTGGTGCAATCCCGCCACTGTTATTAATACTATTCCATTATGCAGTGAAATTCCTTCCGTTGAGCTATCTATAGATTGGTTAGCAAATAGTCTTTAGATAGTTTAATTGGATCCCTGAAATTTTGCAAATATTGTAAATATATATTTTTATATTGAGTGGTAACATCTGCCCATAACAAGCAATACGAATTGGGTCCTCCCCTTCTTAGGTAAGACAAAATGATTTGAATTTAAATTAATAAATTATCGCCTAAGCTACTTTCCAACCCAATTAATCTGCAAAGAATCAAAGTCACATTTTATTTCCTTTGTAACAACTTTTAACGAATTTCAACACCAACATTGTTTGCTTTGTTTTTATTCGCGTGATGGAGGAGATTAATGGCGAATCCCCTAGTTCTAAATCAACGGCCGTAAAAAACACCTGTGGACTGTTAATTCCGAGTTTCCGAGTATCGGAGATCCGAACGGAAGGTCCCTTTTGCGAGCTTTATTCGTTTGGACTGCGTTTGGACTGTATGACCAATTTTGATTTTGTGAAATATGAAAAATACGTCGTTTGATTTAAATATTTTTTATGTAAATTCTATGAGCTTATCTTATGGCTGCTAAAATCGAGTCCCTCTCGTGCAGCGAATGGACGACTGATTGTATGTATATGCGTGGTCATGTAATAATATGAATCCTCCATTAAGTGTGTAATGCTAGATATAAGTAATTAAAAAAAGTTTTGAGTAGGTTTATCGCATATTGACCTATATAACATGGTTTGTATTAACTATGCTAAAGCTTTTTAAGTTAATTGTTTTATCGGCATAAAACATTGAGGTTCCCAAATTCATTACACGTTGATGTTGAAACTGACAAAAATTTCACATCGAACGAGATTCTCGAAATTGTTCTCTTAAACCATAAATATCAACCGTGTAAATTCACCCTACGGAAACAGTTTGTTTATTGTTTAGATTTCATGGTAGCTCGGTGCAGATCGTTGCCAAAAGTCGTTAACACTACACAGACACACTTCGTAAATATCAGAGCTGTGTATAATGGCTATTGCCAATACAGTCACAAGCAAAGATATCTTTGAACTTAATCTGTCTAAAATCATAAGACGAACAGAATTGCAGGGTACAATAAATAATTTCGCATTATAGTTCTGAAATAGATCATTCCTGTTCCACGGTGTGAGAAGTTACACATATTCAAATTATAATATTTGTTTTTTTTTGTAAGGCCCCAGTGTACCTATAGGTAATACATTTTGACATTATTAAACACTAGCTGTGCCCGCGACTTCGTTCGCGTGGAATAGTGACTTTTCGGGCAGCATATTTTGAATTAAAAATGTTCGCCGTGATTCTTTAAATTGACATAACTTTTTTATTTATGAACCGATTGACATGAAATAAACACTAAATGTTAAGTGAAGCTTACTACAATATATTAGTGAAAACCGTATCTAAATCGAATAAGCCGTTTCTGATATTAGCGTGCACAAACACACAGACAAACAGACAAACAAACAAAAAAAAATTTAATTACAATTTCGGGTTCGGCATCGATATAATAACAACCCCTGCTACTTTTTTTTAAATATTTCCATTGTACAGACACCACTTTTCTACAATTTTATTATATGTATAGATTTGAAGGATCTCCGCGTTGTCTTTGTGTAATGTCGGAGCCAAAATGTATAATCTATTAAAAAACATCTATTAAATGAATTCCAAACCGCGGCGTTTTGTAATACGTCAGATTGACTTTCAGCTGGAATGTAATCGGGCTAAACAGTGCAACATATAGTCAAAGTGTTCTACAATATGGATGGTTAATGTTGCCGTTTTATTAATTCACTTAGTTACGAGTGACTGTTCATTGGGAACTTTAAAAAATATAATTGCCTACCAAATTTACTTAGTCACTGAAAGTGACAAGTGACACACAAACATCGAGATTGAAAATTAATAGGAAATAGCAGCCTAATAAAACAAACTTATTTTGTGTTATTCAAAACCATTGTAACTTCAAAGTTAAAACTTAGCTGAACGATGACAGAACTTTTGTAAAGCATGTCTCAAAAAACATTCTGGCTGAACGTCAGTCTTGTTAAACGTGTCGCAAAGACATTCTAGCTAACGTCAAACTGTCGGATAATAAAATGGCGACCAATGTGAAGCGGCAAGCCATTTTGTAGAACGCCGGATTATAGATTATTTCCCGACATTTACATTCTAATTAATTTTAATGAAAATAATATTTTTGGAACATCACAATTAGTAGTGATAAAATATATAAAACAAAAAAAAGCTTTTTTAAAAACAGGTGCCCATTTCATAAACGTGATTAAGTATATATATTTACAATTATTTATTGATGATTTTTAATGTTCTAATAAAATAAAGTGACTGGCTGCAAAATGCACATGCATAATTTTAAGACTCTTGTTCTGTTTTGTAATGGTTGTTGTATGCTTCTGTAGCAATTAGTTTGATTTAAAACATAATGTATTGTTTCTCCTATATAAATCTACTGCCAAGAGAAAATTTATACCACAAAAGTCAGGCGTCGGTTTGTAAGATTTGCCTTCTCCACACTATATTGCTGTAAGTTCTTAAATTTTCATTTACCACACATAATGATACAATATTAACCATTCAATACTGACGAAGCAGTGCCTATGTACGCAACCCTTAATTTTACGATCCCAATAATTATCCCCAAGAAGCTCACTCCGTATTAATTATTTTAATACGCGACCTTTGTTATAAGCATTACATAGGACATTGCGGGTCTTAAATCATCATAACCTTACATTTATGTGGGTACATTAATGTGGGTTACAAGATGTTGGAACTCCGCCCAAAGATAATACAGCTATGGATGAATAAACTGCTACGAGGGGAGTCGGGGCTGTTTTGTTGAAGCAATTGTGGTTGACCTCAAGTTGACCTCTACTCGTAGTACCGCAAGATATTTTTTTTGTCATATTTACTGAATTGTTCTCGGCTTTTTCCTGGTCTTGATGGCTACATTATACTGGGTGATGACTGTACTATATATATGGTATAATTACAAAAACATTGTTAATGTTTTAAATGACAAATGTTCGAGTATTTGCCATGAAACCGCATATGGACATGCATTTAGGGAACTGTCTTTCTGCAAGGAGGTCTGATTTTTTGAACTTACAAGTTTTGTTGTTGGTGTGTTTCAGCCTAACCTTATTCCATTGCCAGAGATGCATAATAACAATGTACGGTGGTTAAGTTCTCGCCACGCTCTAATTCACGCTCGTTCGTTAATGTTTATTAAATTAATGCCGTGAGCTTGGGTTCATTATAATTATTTTGGTTGGGATAACAATGATTGTGTCTAATATCAAAATTTGTTGACTTTGTTGTCTGGGTGTTGTTGCTTTATTTTAGTTGTCATTTTTGTGTCCAAGTAAAATACTACTCATTTGAGTATACCTGTGATAAAATACCTTATTTCTCATCATGTCGTTTTAACAAGCTTTCATGATAAGTGGTAAGGAATTCTTTCAGGAGATGTAGGAAACGGTTTAATAATAACTGAAATCTTTGTGACGTTATCTAAAGTTATGAAGGTCTGTTAGATTTGATAAAAAAATTCTTTAGAACTTAGTCGTTAAAATTCTAATATACATGTTTTTATAGGTAATTCGGGTAATTTTATAATCTAAGTTATGCACATGGGACACATTAATAGTTAAAAAACTGATCTTAGTTTTTGGCTAGGAAATCTTTGACATAAATTTGAAGCACTTAATTTTTTTTTTCATTTAATCTCTAATTTTTAGGTTTGACCGCATGGGACTGTAGCCAATGGTAAAAGAAGCACAACGTAAGGCCTGGAAAACATATTTTCCTGGCTATGGTTAAAGTAAATTCGATGAATTTCTGAATGAAACTTTATTTTTCAGTTAGTGTTAAAAGAAATAGCCCTTATATTGCCTCAAATTTGACATCATTTCTCAGTATACAGTGATTCGATTGGGGAATTTATTATAATCAGATCATAATTCACCACCTATTCTAAAATCAAATAAATAATTCATGAAAATTTTAACTACATGTCATTATTGTTCATTGGTTCATGTTCTAGAAAATATAAGAGAGTACTTACGAAATGGAGTGGCCAAACCCTGTCAAAGCTGAACTATGCTCTAACTTTCTGGTTAGTACTAAGTTAAGTGTCTGTTTAGTTTAAGAGGGCCAGTTTGTGTCATACGACTTTGGAAAGTACGTATTTCTTGCCACGAGTTTCTTGTGAAGACTAAAATAAGATTGGGCAAGTTTGCAATTTATAGCATAAGCTATTGATCTGTGAGGTTTATGAGAGAGATGAGTTTTTAAATATGGCTAGAGGGTATTATAGATACTGTGAGAAAAGTAATCTTGAATAAGTAAGTCAAAATTTAGTCCCATTATTTTGACTGCTAACGAACAAAAATAACATTTTTCTCAAAAAACTCTACATGCTTTAATTTCGGCTTAATTTCCTATTTATATTTATTGTACCTCAATATGGGACAGCCACAATAAAGATAGGGACGGTTGCTTCAGTATATTTTTTGAAGAACAGCCTAGATCGTGCTGTATTCCGAAATTATGAAAACATATCCATTCAACTGCCCACCGCGAAATCACAGAAAAGAGAAGGCAATATAGCGACTTACTGAGCTCAGCTTGGCTCAGCTCAATCGCCTTGATACCGCCGGCCTTAAGTGTAAGCTCTTATTGCTGAAAATCTTTGTAGGTTTATAGAGGACTACACTAGAGACATAACTTAGTTCTATATTTATTGGTGGGTTATAATTTCATATGACACCTGTCTCAGGGGCTTATAAACACACCGTTTGATATCTTAACGTAAGCGAGTCCCATCTATTCTCATCACACAATTTAATAAATCGGAGTATTTTTTACGATTTTAACATATCACTTGGTTATCCAAGAGATATGTTAAAATAGTAAAAAATACTGATACGACTAATACTGATATGATATGTCTTATGTCATATTTTAAAATAGCTACATTTTAAACCGAATCTAAGAAACTGATTTTAAGCTGCATATAAATTGAGTGTGCGTGCGTGTGTGTGTGTGTGTGTGTGTGCGTGCGTGCGTGCGTGTGCGTGTGTGTGAACACACACAGTTTACCATTGATATATGATTGTTTTTATGGATAATTCAAAAATATTTAAACGAAGGTAAACACTGCATGCACTTAAGATAATTATTTTGTAAAATTACCGGCATGTTGAAGTCGTCAAGCCTGATTCACGTTTCCGTGCTTAACATTAAGGAGCTTAACTTCGTGTGTTCATAACATTAAAAAGTTTCACAAAGTCCCTTAACATGTTTTATCACTGAAGTTCGAGTTTCCGTCACGTAAGCTTGTGGTCGTCTGGAAACTCGTTAATGACGTGAAACAAAATTTAAGTCAAGGGTTCATCCACATCATGTCAGACAGCCATCATGAGAGTTATCTTGTTCATGTAGAAATAGCTAGTTAAATATTTATGCTTTACTAAAGTCTCTAAACAGTCACATGAATAACACTAATATATATAAATGCGAAAGTATGTTTGTTTGCATGCGTGGATGTTTGGAAGGATATACACGTATGTTTGTTTCTCCTTAACACCATTTATCAATGAACTGATGAGACTTCAGGTCTTCAACTACATGATTTCATAATTTTGTAGTTGAAGACCTGAAATTCAAGTCATGAGCTCTTTTTACCCCGTTTCAAACCAAAATAAGCAATGCTTATGCGTTACTGCTTGGTGGCAAAATGATAGCAAAATATTAACATATAATTATGAATTTATTTAAATATAAGAAGAAAAACAACAGATATTCGCCAAGTGTACAGTAAAAATAAATGCGTTTTATATGTAATTACAATTCTACTGCCTTAAACTAGCACCTTTATATCAAAATTATAGAAGAAACGTATTTTTGAGAGCATGTTAATAACTACAAGATTAAACTAGAAAAACTCAAAACTGCAAAGTTTAGGCTTGCAAATTCAAATTTATACACGGTCAGTTATAAATAGCTACATTACAATTGTACAGGCCGACAGATTGACGTGGAATAAGTTTTCCTCGAGTTAAAACTCATGAATATTTATCCCAACTTCTGCGGGTGTATAAAGTTTAAATGGTTACCACTTGGTCAAACTTTATTAAAAGAAGATAGACCAAGTTTGTAAAACAAAGTAGTAGTGATTATTTGAGTTGCTTTTAGAAGTTAAGCTAAGTTGGTATCAACTATGCCCGCAAAGCTGAGTCCCGCATTCAGTACCTGACCGGGGCATCTATTTCTGTCATTTACATAAAATTTGTTTCCGACTCTCGGACGATTGTTTATTTCCACGCAAATAAACCAAGCCTTATAATGTGTGAGTCTAAATAAGTGTAACCATATACCTACTCACGGTGCAAAAAACATTGGTCTTGTAAATCAAAATCAAGATTATTTCTTTTAAAACTTTAAAGAAAATAAATTCTTTATTTATAACATAGATGTTAGGGAAATAAGGGAAAGAAAAATGTAAAAACACTGTAAACCATTGACGATCATTTTATTGAAACACATTAAATTACACACAATTTTATATGACACATAAATTACACATCATTTTAAATGAAACACATTAAACCTTTTTTTTAAGATTACCAAACCAATTTTTAAATATGATTGTACCAGACAACTAAGACTTTTACTATTAGGAAGTACGACACGCTCAATTTATCACATGTAAGCACAAGAATAAGTAATGCCAAAGACAAACAAGACCCCTTCAACTTTTGTTTGGAATTTGAGGTAAACACATTAGATAACGTGTTTGTATAGGCGGCGGCATTCACAAAACTTTTTTGTCCGAGACAAAACAAACCTCTACTAATCAACTACAGCATTTCGATTTTCTTTCGATTAGGGAGGTCATATACGAAAAAAAACTAGGTTCTTTTGAATTTTTTTATGGATCTGGTTTGTTTTTGTAGTACGAATTATAAAAAATAAACAAAAATGTCTGAAACAGTATTTAGTTGTTTTTATACAATTTGAATAGAGGATTGGACCATCGGCAGTTAAACAGGTTTACTTGATTTAAAAAAAAACTAATATTATGTGCTCAAATGCTTTCCTTGTACATAACATATATTTTATATCGAAGTAGAACAACATACATATGTCGTAATATTTTTCGTTTTAATTACTTTAAAACAATTTTGCAAACGTTTTCTTAGCCATAATTACTCAAAACGGTTCGATAAGTTATAATATCTAAAAACTGCATTCACAAATTGTTCGCATATCAGGTGCTCATTAAGTATGAAATCGCGAAGATTAAGTTTGACATTCCCGATAATGGACCACACATTATACTGACTTTAATTAAAATTAAACTGTTTTATCAATGCCGGTAAGGCTAAGGATCTTTTCAGACGCAACTTTTTGACTACAATCTTCTGCGTGTCTTGCAAATTAACGAATTGTTAAAAGCTTTGATAGATTTTTGAACAAGGAAATATATAATAATGGAACTAGGAATTAAATTTATTTCAGTGCTTAGCATAAGTTCATTCCCATAATCGCCAGGCTGGGCCGCGGCCGGTGCGTTGACGATTGCTTGTTGTACTGTTTTCAGAAAATTTAGCTGTGCCTTTGCGCATCAACTGATCGCCAGAGTGTCGTTAGTTTCTGTAGATAAGGCTGAAAATTGGAGCTAGAGCTAATGTAGCTACTTAGCCTTACATCCTTTAGAAAATAAAACTAACTAGAAAGTATTAGTTTTCTATTAAACATAAATGTAGATAACTATTAATAAAAACGTTCGTAACTAGATACAACATTTGTAACTTACAAATAAGGGTGTCACTTAACGTCACTTTACAAAAAGGTCCTGTTTCTGTGAGTCAAAAAAAAAGATCTATCGAACATATTAGTATAAATAATTTATAAAATATATCCATCCAATTGATGTGCACCTTATTTCCCATTCAGTGAATTTATTTTCTAAATCTATGGGTTCGTTGAATTTAATAAGTGATATTTGACGTAATGATGCCATCATCTAGAAAAGAGTCAAAATTGTTTAATTATTTTGTACCATTCAACTCGAAATTATAAAACTTTTATGGCTATAGTGTGGTTACAAAATGTTGTATCAGAAAAAGCTCCAATTCAGGTATATAGAGATAAAGATTAATGCTCCCTTGTCAAATAATTTACGGTGCTGATAGCAGGATCCCTTCTCGGATTCAAGATTGCAGTTAAATACATGAATTACACTTGTATGTGGTTTAATGGCAAATTGTTGTTTTGATAAAACCTCAGGAGATAAGAATTATAAAAATAAATGTAACTCTTTTTCACTTCCATGTTACAGCAACCTCTTCAATATTCTCAATGTAGGGACAGAAGCTTTCTTTCGAAGGTTGGCCAATGTGGAAGATGTCATATGTCTACGAGCTTTTGCAGGGGATACTGCGTTCGTCCTGTCGCTATTCACGTAGGAAAAACCCTTAAATTTAATCGTCATCATGACCCACCTTTAAAATACGTAGGAATGGACGAGTAAACTAGTGATTTTCTAGAGCAATCAATAGTCCATCTTCATCAGAGTAAACGTCAACGTCGTTTTTGATCATTTTAAAAGAACAAATTCCAAAGAAAAACACACGTTAATCGTAAATTATGCCGAAGTTTATTGCTATGAATATTTATTGCAGACCTAATTACGTGTCTTGAAGGTTATGCGCGGGAGTAAATTAAACATTCCTTCTGAGCATACTCGTAAATTAGCAAGTAGTTTGGAACTGTCGACTTGTATCAAAGGGAAGTAGAACCCAGTTGTAGTAGTATCGTAATGTATGCGCCAAACTTAGACGCGTGATGTAATCATTTTTGACTGCTTGGCCATTCCAAGCTTTTTGTCAAGAAGTGAAATGTATGAAAATCAACATTTATAAAATCTATCTGAAATGAAAATCCTGTTTTAGCAAGTCCTTGAAAAGAGTCTCATTAAAAATTTCAGATTCAGAGGCTCTGTATTTTCTGAGAATTTGTGATGGGTCAAGTAAAAGCAAGGTTCAAGTAAAAATTCACAAATTCAGTGACCTTCTCTACCTAATTCTGAAAGCCAGGACTGCACGTAAACCATAATTTCTAAGAAAAGGTAGGCCTAGGTGTTATGAAAGACAGAAAGAATAAATATTCTATTATTTATCTTAACCGTTTTACAATACCAACTGAATGTGGGCACCTACTTTGAAGTGATCTATTACAACTGTGTAGTCGATTAAGATGTAAATTGCAAGTAAACAGCTTTATTGCTACTAAAAGCTGTCTCAAATAATCCTTTGTTCTTCAGATAGCAATACGAGTAGGTAATGTATATGTATTTGCCTCAGAAAGGATATATGCACGTTTTGAAATTTATTCATTTTGAAAGGTGAACCTCTGCTTCACCATTCATTTTCTGTGTCGCAGGTGTCACGGACAACCACAATTAACACATCACAGTCTTCTTACAACGTTTCTTCATTGCACACTTGATTTCGACCTCTTAGGAAACGAATTTAAAAACATGTACAGTACCATCAAAATTTAAAATCTGTATAGCCAGTAATTAAGACTATACGTTGTCTATCAGTCAGTCAGTCAGGACTTCCTATTTTATAATATATATAGATTACTCGAAGATTCAAAGTTTATTGATCCTTATTAATGAAGACCTAAAAAAGGAAAGCCAACAAAGTTGTAACAAGGTTCAAAAAGGCTTTAATATCGCTTATCTAAAAATGAAATTGAAACATAATATTCCGATTAGTGGGATCAGAATTCTCGTTTAAATTGAACTGTATTGACTCGCCTGAGGCCACATCCTTCATTAACTCTTTCGATTTAATACCAAAATCTTTTTCGAATACTTCTTCTTTAAAAGCATAGCTATCCCGAGGGGATTGTAAAAACTTGCAGACAGTTTAGAATCCTTAGGGAATTCGTAACCTTTGAATCGGTATTCTTACGCCCTTACATACTAAAAGTATATTCACAGAATTCAATCCAAAAGTCAATGTCAATGTCACTGTGTGACATTGACATAAATGATGATGCTGATGTAACGTGTCGGTGAAGATTATCTGGTCAGTTCGGGGAACAACTGTGATAGAGAGTGACGTCATACTGATCAGATGATTACGATACCTTATAACTGGTTTTCATGACTATGTTCTAGAAAAGAAAGGAAAAAAAACGCCTGGCTTTTGTGGGTACTTGTCTGTTCATTCCAATACAATATCTAAGAGTCAACACAGACGCTAAAATCATTATAATTCGTAATATCCTGGATATATTGATTTTGTACTGAATATTGTCCTTCCCAAACCTCTTACAAAACAAATAAAAAAATTAAATATCACTGTTGCTTTAAAAAATCTATGTATTTAAATGTTCCTTCTTAGTTTGTTTAAATGCAAAGTGAAGACGAGCAATCCAAATAAAAACTCTAAATTATACTCATTATATACTTGTGTTACACAAAAGCAGTTGCGTGGTAATTTACAAAAATAATTCACTTTCTAAATCCAAAACACTAAACGATTGTAAAAGGGTATTTTACGAGAAAAGATTAAAATCTTACAGAGCAGCACCAACTGTCGAGATCAGTATAGTATTTTAATACCCTTCATCCACATGGTAACACTATCGTGACAGGACATTGTCCTCTGTTTCACCGTTGACACCGAAATCAACAAAGTTGTTGACAATAATCACTTATATATTGTTGTTTTAAACTTAAATTTATTGGGTATCTTAGTATTGTTGTCAACAATATTAAAAGGCAAAATAACAATTTTTTTTCTTTTAAAATGGTGATCCTGCTGGTTATCAATTAGGATGACTGATCAAGAAACTAATCTTTGTTACGGGACATTTCAGGCCATGCCCATTAGTTTTCTGTAATCACACTGCCACATGTTTTTGCGTCAGGGCGGCCATCAGATGAAATGACTGATGCCCATGTGTCAGCTACTTTTTGCGCAAAGATTTGTTAGGGTAGTTTGTAACAGATGCACCTACATTATTGTAATACAAAACTGCATGTCGTGTTGTCAAGATGATATTGGTTTCATCATGATAACACGCCATCCACTTAATTGCTCCTCGCAAGTCAGAGCTTAGCAGCATATCAAATCTAGCATATCTAATACAAAAAATGTTGTATTCTGACATTACCAACTGAATATATTGTATTTGAAACACTATTATTTCTTTGTAACTCTAATTTTTACTATGCATCTATCTCCATTTATGTTTGTATTTATATAACCAGTGTGTAAGGATAGATAGTGTAGGTATTAAACACTTAAGTTTATTCCTTCATTTTACAAGTCTTATTCCAAATTCTTAGTAATAACCTATTACCTACCATATCCGCAGTATAATTTAGTAATAACTTATAATTTTAGTTGTCTGATGGTCTTCCGAGTTTAAAATTTGATCTACTATCATTAGACCTTCTACCCGTTGAGTCGTGATGTCACAAGGCAGCACGATTAATCCTCTCTTTTTAGCATGGTATTCGCTTATAATATCGCTAATGCAATCTGTCGTATCTGTACAGTATATTCTTTTCAATCACAAACGTACCGACAGATTTGGAAAAGCGCTATCAACCGTGCGAAATGCTTCACACGTTCTGGTTCCGCCACATGTGGAATGGAGAAATAAAAACTGACGCTTTGTGGACACCGACTGTATTGTCTCCTTTTTGCAATCATTAGGTGACAGTTTGTCTTAGCTTTTTTGCGGCTTGGTTATGAACTTTTAAATGATTATCTTCTAATATATAAAATTGTCGTGTCACATTGTTTGTATATTCGGTAGGTCTGAGAATAAGAAGTAAACTATTTTTCATACCCCTAAGCGATAAGAGTAGTCCAACCCAAAATTTTATTTTTAATGTTTTGGTCAAAAAATACATATTTCATTTTTTATGATTCAGCATTAAAAAATACATGCAACCCTAAATTTTCACCCTTCTTCCACTAACCCCTTTTTTATTTCAATATTAGTACTTTAATTTAAATAAAACAACGTTTGCCGGGTTAGCTAGATAGCTAGATAAATAAATAAATAAATAAATATATATAAATATATAAATAAATAAATATATATAAATATATAAATAAATAGATAAATAAATATTTTCAAAAACCGAGGAAACTGCAAGAAAGTTGTAGTAATAAGAAGAAATTTGAATTCCACCTGTCTGACCTGGGCTCCTGTTTAGACTCGTTCCTATTATCTCTACTCGTATTTTATTGAGAGTAGGCCTGTGTACCTACAGTGAGATAGAGATACGGTAAAATTACAGGCACGTGAGACATTCCACCTTCACCTCTCTAGGTTATGAGCGCAGTACAATGCGACAAAAACTTGCCCTACCTAAGTAAGAAAGGAACACATGATGTGTTATTTTTGTTATGGGGAGAGGTTACCGCTTAACATCCTCTAAAACCATTTAGCTATTTCCTTATGAATATTAAAATAACGAAAAATGTTCTAATATTCTTAAGAGTCAGATATATACTAAGCTTAGATAAGCTCGTAAGATTAAAATGTTATTATTTTTGGTTATACATACAAGGTACCGTCTTTATGCATCCCTGGTGTAAAGGCAGAGTATTATATACCCATCGCTATCGATTTCCTAAACACAATTTCACTGGGATCCCAAACGACGATCCTCGTTACAGCAAAGGCGTCGCTCATTGGATTAATTAGTTCTTCGTTCCGAACACGACATACTTTCTTAACCAGTACAGCTGATGAACGAGAATGTATAAAAGCAGTTCCTACTATTTAATGATTGCTTCATAATCAAGTCGCTTGCTATAATAATTATTGCCATTAAAAAACTTTTTGAAAATGAAATTTTTTATTTTTATATAATGTAATTTAAATGATATATTTTGATTATATTACTGGCTTGGAAGGATAGGATTATAATACAAAACCTACTTAATGGCAGGCAGTGTTTTCGGTTATTATTGATGAAATACTGCTGTCAGCTGATTGGTAGAGTAAATATTATGTCTAAGTCAGTATAAAAAATAAACCTGAATATGCATAAATTTTCATAAAACTCCTAAAATGAAATGTTAATTAGGAGTTTTTCGTACACTGATTTATCCATATTAATTTTCCAGACGTTTTGAATTCCATCCTGTACATAATCATCAGGGTTATTAGGTTTAGAAATAGATCTTTAAACATTATTATGTCATTATGTTAAAAGCTAGTAGAAGTAATCGCAGTCTAGTTATAAATTTACGATGTAGAATAATAATAAATAAAAATAATACCAAATCCATAGCCTTGGTAAGTAAAATTATGTATTCTGATTTTCACGATCGTAATACAAGCCCTGTACTACTTCTTGTTTGAAGACACCCTTCATTGCTTAAGACGGCTCACGTTTTCATGTATATTTTAACTTGGCCGGGTAGTTGAATACCTTGCAAGTTGAAATTCTTTAACAATGTTATAGAACAGAGTATTCAGCATTGCTCTACAGAGTTTCGACTTTGTTAGATGAATATGTAATTAATGAATACAATTATTTATACTGCGGAATTAAATAGGTTGCGATTGCAACTAAAATAAATTTAATACAGTTTGTGTCTTTGTTCAATTTCTTATGAATCTCTTTTGATTTAACTTTGGGTTGAAATAGTTCAATGCCGGTATTAGTACTTAATTTTTAAAGACGGGGAATAAATATAGGCTAAATAAATATAATCTGATGTGAATAAAATACTATTTGTTAATTTAGTATTGCGCTGAATATTTCAACAATATTGTTGCATACTATTCTAACAAGTTCTTTTATTGAAATATTTGTGTTCCAATAACAGAAAATAAAAGCCTGTCAAACGATAACATTACAGTAAAACAAACAATGAGTCTCTATAAAACTGCGATGTTTTGAATGATGATAGAAATGTTATTTATTTGGAAACTGTACATATAGGAATTCCAATAAAATCAGCCCGACCATTGAAGTTTTATATCAAAAGTTTGTTTATTTGTTTATTTCAGATACACCACACAGTACAGTACACTCACTGCGCATATTGTTTGAAGAGAGCAATTTCCATAAAAACAACAATAAAAATAACTGGTTAAATTATGCTTTCAATAAAATTGTTAAAATTAATAATTATTTTTTACGTTTCAGGCATACTCATTATTAGTTTCATATCTTGGAAAAATTTGAAAACCAACCAAAATATACGCCAAATACGCTTCAGTTAAGTTTTTCCGAATAGCACTCCATCTACTTTTTGTGGAGTAGCTACAATCCGACAACTGTGGAATAAACCAACAGATATAAGCTACAATTGATATAGACGAGCTTCTGTCAGTTTAAGCAAATTGATTGATTGCGATCGGTGCGATACTGTCCCCCCACCTTTCCATTCCATTTCTTTGATTCGAACCTTTGTGATGGTGTAAGGTTCAATAATTGTATTTTGAATGTTTTAGATTAGTAAAATCAGTGTTGCCCGGATGTTGCAACATAATTTTTCATGTAAAGTACATTTAGCATTTATATAATTTATGATGTAATCACATGTAACACATCTCACTATAATTGTTAGTGTATTCGCATATTTCCATACATGTGACTTAATTTAGAATTTTAGCGTAGCACACCAATATTCCCCATATGATTGGCACACCTATAGCTAGAAAAGCTTATACACTATGGAATGAATAATATTAAAAAAAATCTACTTACATCATATGGAAACATATTGACAGATACGACAAATATGTGATTGTTGCAGTATCTTTTTGTGTCGATATCAACACAAACGTTATATACTTTTAATCCGTCGATACTATAAAACCAACCAAAATAATCCATTCAAACTTAACAATGCTGATCACAAGTCGTCCAATTCGCTTAAATTAGTCTCATTTGAGCTCACTTGTACAAGCCTTCCGTGCTCCCGGGGTCCTATAATAGACATCGTTAGTGGCGATAGGCCCGGGCGCTACTTTTTCAAGTCATTGAGTCAATCGTTTATCACGGCCTGTTGTGTTAACTTGTACGTCGGAGGAACAAGAAAGATGAGGAATTTCTTGCTGTTACTTTAAATTGAGTACGTAATCTAACTCTGTACTTTTGGTCATAAAAATTGTGTTTTGTAGATATTGCAGAATATTTTTATAAGGTTCCGTACTCAAAGAATGGCACCCTATTAGTAGCTTAGTAATAGGGAATTAGGTACGCCATCCTTCTGTTCGTTCCAACTCCTCTATAGCCCTTCAAATGAGATGAACAAACCGACGGTACCATAATAAGTAGCTGGTTGAAATTTCATGCTTTATTACACTATTCATCTTAACAAAGAAAAAAACACTAGAAGCGAATTTTCGTAATTGAGTACCTAATTGCGGCTTCAGGATAGGTTTTTAAAATATTCCAGTTATCGCACATAAAAGTAATGTTTAATGAATTCAAAATATTCTTCCCTCTCACTGTGTCACAAGTCTAAAATGGGCTCATTCCAAAAACTTAATTATAATATTGTTTAAATAATATCTACTAACCACTTCAATATATGAGTACATGAGATGGTTTTTTGATTTTGACTTGAAGTTATGCTAATGACAAAAACTCCAAACATGTCTACTCAAAAGATTCTTTGTTCTAGTTTGTAGGAGTCATCTCGGACGTCAGGCTCATTAGTTGAGGTAACTGGCCAAAATTTCGGCAAAGTCATTTGCCAAAATGTAACTTGGAAAAGATTAGTTTGCAAGTGCCACTCGCTAATTTATTGGTCGAAGGATCGATGGATCATCAATCTAATTTTGTGAATGCCAATCAGACGTAATTTACTCGAAGTTAATTGATATATTTGTCTTGTAGAGATTTGAAACAAAACTCAAATTTCAAGCAAACCAAAAGTAGTATTATGCGTTATCATGCGTTATTATCATTGCGTTATCATATTTGTCATTCTCCTGTCCTTATCCAACACAACACTAAATAGAGGTTCTTGCAGACATCTTAAAAGGGGCTTTATTGCATAAAATAGAAGCTGAAAACATAGTTCAATAGTCATGATTGCGTCACATTTTCACGTGTGATAATTTTGAAACCAAAACCTTTGGAGGTGAAAATCTGTGAAAAATAAAACGTCAATTGCGTACTTGCGATAACTAGACTGATATATGATTGGTGGATTTTTCACACAGTGCCACTTGGACCCAAATTAGGCAAAGCTTGTACTACTGTGGCGTACTATGGGTACCACACAACTGATGGAATATTTATACACTTTTTTTTTAAATACATGGATCGTTATTATTCACACAAATGTTTTGTCGTGGATGGAAATCGATCCATGACTTACAGCGCAGAAGGCACAGCTGCTACCAACTAAGCTGTGAGGCCAGTCAATTTCCCTGCATAGGCTGTGTTTATGTTTTGACATTAAAACTTGTGAGACAATAGAATTGAAATAGTTATTGTTCAAATCGTTCATTCAAAAGGCCAAAATTGACTTGAATTTTGAACGTGGTGTATTGATATTTCCTGGCACGAAATAGCAAAACATCGATCAACAGGCTGTTCAAATTCAACCGTTTAAAGGTTGCAGACTTCTCTAAGTCATGTTCAATTTGAGTCTTCATAATATTATTATTAGCTTGAAAACTAATTATTATGCAAATTCTTAACCCGAATAACAATAAAATTTCATTGGCCCGTTTGTTCCAGCTATGTTTGCGACGAGCATAAACTTCTTATCACAGTGCAATAAACAACGAACTAGTCCATCGTAATGAATGCCTATCCCTGCTTATTCAGTAATCGATCTGCTGACTCGAAATCGCGATAAGCGGATGCGATTCATTCGGTCATTAATACTTTACTAGGCGTGCTATCTTTACTACGTTTTCCTGATTGATGACAACTTTTATTCTACTACACATATAAGTGTTATACTGTTTATGGACGGATAATCGATTGTTTCTTTAATGAATTATGAAGTAGGTTTCGGAATATGTTCAAAATATGTCAGGGTAATATAAAATTGCGCTCTAAATAACATAATTCACACAAAAAAATAGAACTAATAAAGCGGCATGTAATAAGATTGTATTGATGAAGTAAACTTATGTATTAATTAATTTAAGAAATTCCGTTTCATCCGCAGATCCCTTCCGAAGTTTTTGACTGAAATAGGATGTACCTGCATTTTGAAAACACACCGTTTTAATGAATTGGACAGTGAAGCTTGGATCTTGTTAAGAAGTCTTCGCTTTCAAACATTCTTAGGATTTGGTTCTCTTAAGACATTGAATTAATTTGTTAATTATCTAAGGATCTCTCAAACAATGTCATGTTTTTCTATTGGGAATATACATAAGTTAATAGACATAAGTTTCCTGTTTCAAAAATGGAACAATACCTTGTAAATTATTCAATTTTCATAAGTTTTAATTCTGTCACAATTCTGTCTGTATTTATACCTTAGTATGGTTTAGCGAATTCTGTGGCCTTTTCCAACTTCGTTTTCATTTTTGCAATATTTGACTCCAAACGGTCTAGACACACCAACAATTTTATAATACAACATCCTACGTCTTCACGTCTTTAGAAATCCCTCTTCAAACGCAAAGGAATTCCATTTAAAATTCAATGAAACAAATTTCAATGTAAACATACAACGGTTATTCATGCGGACTCTCATTCAGTGGAACGGTCAGGTCGGTATTCCTTTTAAACCTCCTTTTAAACTCGTGGAAATCTTTAACAGAGGATGTGGCGTCTTTGACCGGATTGAAGAGTAAAATTTTACAGCATCATCACCCGAATGCTGTCAGATTGAACTATAATGAAAAGTGAGCTTTATCTGATTGACAATAGATTCAATATGGCTCGTGTGTAATATGATGTAACTTCAGTGGAACGAAATTTTCAAGCATTGATCGTTGCATTGATATTGTTAACCCGTTTTTAAATAGGTTAATTAGATGGTGTGCAATTTCATGAGATTACTTCAAGTACTTCTTGTCGATGGATAAAATGAAATAGTTGGAATTATAGTTACTTCTATGATAATAACTACTCTTTTTATTAAAAAAAAATACATTATTTGAAACTGACGTTATAAAAATAAAATGTAGGGATTACACTTAGGGAGAAATCTTTAGCTGGTTAATTCTTGATGATGACGAGCTTACTACTTGTCAAGCCAATTTTCCAACGATAGTGTAGCTACAAGTTAAGAGAATACCCTTCAGAAGAAAGGTATGATAATCATTATGTTGTAAATCCCTTTGAATACTTTTCAAATATATTTTTTTTTGTGATTTGGTAAAACATAATGAAAAACCACGAAAATTTTCTGTACATTTTGAGGGTTGGAAGTGATGAATGATTTACGACTACATAGCCATATTGCTAGTAAAGTAGTGCCTGCAAAATGTTCCGGGTTTGATCACCTGGTAGCACAGGTATTTGTGTATTATTATATTGCGTATTATTCATAAATGTTTGCATATCTGTGTGCGTTCTTACCGCCTTTGAAATAGATAAACTTTGTACTCGAGTATGAGTGTGCAATCGTTAACGGAAGGACCAATTTGCCCTGCCATATTTTCACTCCTGTAATTGATTTCACCGGAAATTTTCTGATTAACAGCAAACAATGTTCCACATTTCCGTAGTAGGACAGTAACGCGCGGGCCAACACGTAGACTGTCGCAATGATTAATGGCGCAGAGGACCCGAATCAGATGCACGTGACGTCACCGGGGTAACGTCCGAATAGTCAGCTACACGAGAAATTATCGCAATTTAAAATGTACAGTTTAAGGTTGAGAGCTGCTGTCGTTTATAGAGTTTTCTCCTTGAGAATTGACTTTCACAATATAGCCCGCGGTACACCAATTAGACTGGGTTAGGACTCTGCGTAACTTATACTGAACTGACACTTACCATTTTCATATGTCTGTGATACAGCCCTAAAGTTGAATATAAAACGTATTTTCATTACGGCGGCTCACTTTAAGTTTAGCATAAAGATAACCTTGTATAACGACACGTTGTTAAAATTAAATTAATTAATAAATTTTATAATATAATGGCATTATTGTTATTTTTATATATGTCTAACACTTTGGAAATCAAGTAGTTAATGAAATAATTATGTATCTGTAATTCAATAACCGGCACCAAAATTTACATCTATGACAGTATCACACAATCGTTAATTTCGGTGAACACATATGAATAGAATCACGCCATTTTCCACAAAAGGATAAGCAGAGCACCAGCTGGCTACTTTTACTTTGTGGGTTACACGTGTAGACGCGACAGATTGTGAACTCACCAACTACCTTTTTCTTACGAATAACTCAGCTAACATTGTCTTCTAGCAAAACACGTCTCTTATTATGACAAGTACGTACTTATATGCCTCATAACGCACATTTTCTCACTTTGTCACTTGACCGGACTACTTTCATACATTTACGATTTTTTATATTTTGGTTTTATGTATTTATTTTATTTTAAATAGGTAATAAACCCGAAGACCGGTGCAGTGACACACGACCCAAACCCGGTGTGCCGTATTATCTTACGACATAATTAGGATATCAAATAAAGGCGTGCCTTGAACACATTAGTGTCCTTCCCATACCAAGATGGTGCAATTTTTATTTAAACTTTCTCGTGCAATTTCAGTTCACTAAAGTCATTAAAATATATTTTAATTGGTTTAAAGAGGTATCATTATTGTTAATGCATATTTTTCTTCATATTGAGAAACAGAAATAAATGTATAGTAACGTAAGTTCTAACGATTTACGAGTTGTCTTCTGCTTTGTTACAATTTGTTTTATATTTTGGGAGACAGACGTAGATATTATTCTTGCCGTGATTACATTAAGGTTCTGCGATAAGTTTTAAGCCTACTTTCGAAATAAGTAAACATACACCAGTACACCATTTTTTGTATCCGTACTTCTTACTGTCTGTAACATTTTTCACTGTCACGGATCCATGACCCGTTATGTCAAATGGTATAAATATGTACCGAATAGTTTTAAAGTGTATCTTCACCATATCCCTAAAGTAAAATAATTATCAAAGCTCAATACAAAAACTGGGACTTGTCGAACTAACTTTCAACCTAATTTTCAATTTGAAACTAGGAATAGCGCTGATATTTCTGGATGTGTCACCTGGACAGCTGTCCCCGGGCCAACCCTGCGGGAAATAGTGATTTTCTGTTTATTTCAGGGAATGGTACTGAATAATTTGTACAACTAAATCACATTTTTACTCTGTGTAAATTGAATTAAATGAAAACAGAATACACTAATGAGACCAAAATTATTTTAATGAAAATACTAATGAACATATCACTTACGATCCGATTATGTACACATTGTAAAACTCGTTACCTAAAATTCTATATTTTACATACATTTGTGTCAATGTTTTCATGTAAGAGATGTCCATGACTCATAATGACAGTAAGACCTAAAACTCACGAGGCAATATTTTAAGAATACTAAATGTCTTTAGATCTTTGATTGAACACCACCGTATTGATATGCGTTTCATCACAATCCTTCTAATTCTCTTCTCGTTGCTTCCCGTTTTTTCCACGCTGGTTCGCTTTCATGCATTAAACACGTCTTCGAATTTTTGGTTCATGTCGGAATCCTCGCGGTGTCTGTAACCGTTTTAAGAACGTGGTATTGTGCACATCTTTTTCTTGGTAAAGCGTGGTGCACGTCGGGATTTGAACTAGTGACCTCCGGATTTAAAATTTGGGGTCATCACCACTGGGCCACCACGCGTACTTACAAAAGTTACAAGCGAGAAACTCATTGATTGTCACCTGGCGCAAGATTTTAACCAGTAGCCATTAGATTTAAAATCATGCTTTAAACTCATACCATAGTTCTGAACCTATTTGTTAAACCAAATAATAGTGGGTAAATAAAATAAGACGGATACAATTTGTGTGCAACAAAATTCAAAAAATTACAAAATAAAGACAATTAAGTGTTACAACGGATACAACGGAAGAAGTTAATAATTTAGTTTTAATTTATCTTTATTATGTACACATCCTACCTCTATAAAATCGCCTCTCTCTAGCCTCAAAGGTTTGCTGGAAGAGAACTCTTTGTAGCGTTAAGCTCGCCTTTGTACATGTATCACGTATGACTTTTTTGTATATTTTATTTTTTTAGTACAATAAAGAATAAAGAAGTCAGCAAAATACTGGTTGTTGTAACTAACGCTGGTCTTCTGTAGGATCAGTTGTTGTGGTGATTTGACGTTTGACATATGACATACACCGATTATTACTAAAACATTTAGTTGTTTAAAACACAGTCTTATTATGTAATATTTATAGATTTCATCCACACGAAAAATCGTTTTACAATAAATGATACCCATCAAGCAATAAAAACTTGAGCAAGTTCTACTGAACGTTCAAACCGATACACGGGCAGTTTACTATCCAATATCCGGTTGTAAGTCGTTTCCGGACCATTCAGAACACGCACATCTGTCGCTGACCATAACTCTACTGAAGGCTGTATATTGGTTTATTCAAAGTATATATCTCACTTAGATATTGCCACTACAAGAATTGGCTTACAATCGACTAGTAAGAATATGTACTCTCTTCTACGATTCATGATTTTCCGTAGTATTTGCTATCGAATGGTCTTTTATGCATCCCTGATGCGCAATTCGCAATTATGGGGTGCAATATTGAAATGTAAGATTACGATAAAACTCTGCAGTTGTTTCTTAGTTTCTGATTAATATTTTACAGAGAATTTAAAGTGGACTGTTTTTTGAAAATTGTAGAATTGACTAATTGTGACTGACTATTTTAAACAAATATTGATTAGCTGCATCAAAGTTGTTCAAGCAATCGGTCACTACCATGTGTGTGGGCTTAAGTATCACACATTTATTTAAGCCTACTGCAATCTCGTACTGCAAATATATTCCTTTTCCCATTCGATCACATTTTAAAATTGAAGCTGTTATCTGCTATTCTGATTTGAATTCAGAATTTCTATATTTTATGTTCATTGTAAATCATTTTCTCGCAACGGAAGCCCGTCTAGGCAGTTCTAGTCAGATTTATGCACTAATTTCGCCAGCTAACTCGTCGAGCCGGACACCGCCGGCCAAATCCGCTGTCGGTTTTGGCATACTAGCCTCTACCCATGCGGTTGTGGTGGAACTTAAAAATTAAATACAATATGGTTTTGAATATTCAAATATAGGAATTGCTGAAACTGAAATTGAATCAATAAGGGTAAGAAACTATGTGATGATCATATTTATGATCATATGATATTATCCATTGATCTGTGGTTTCAGTAAACGTCTCCAGTTTCATAATCAACCGAGGGCTTCCTTGCCGAGTAAGAAGTAACTCTGGCAAAACGGGTCCTGTAAATAAGTCCTGAGTCAACCTCTACCAGAGACATACTTTGGAGTTTGTATTTACAATTTATAATTGAACATATAAAAGCTTATATAATATGTTTAGTATAGTTATATTAAACATATTAACTAAACTTACTACATAGTAGGTACCGAGGGTGTTGCAAACAAAGGCATTATTTTGTAAACTAAGGTAAATTTAAATCTTTAAAATTATTCCTTATCAGGCACAAGTACTAAATAAAAGTTTCACACAGAAAATGTATTTATCAATCACTCGTGAAACTGTTACGATATCTATGATTTTGTGCAATAAGCACAACAATTTGTATTTTGGACTTGTCTTTAATATTTATATAGTGCATCAGCTGTTGTAACACTGTTTTGCTATAAAGACGGAAGAAACAAAATGCTGCCATCTCTCTTCAACTTATAAAGGCCGTGAGACGAAGAGGGGAAGGGCAAATAACATTAAATTCCTATTTCTATGTTTAAGAATTTCAGAGATTTCATAAAACTAAAATTTAATATCACTCCACAGACGTCATTGAATTTAATTTCGTTTACATATAACCAAATTTTATTAATTCAAGACGCAAAAGAAGTAATTTTGGTGGGAAACAGAGTTGGGATCCTAACACTATTTTTTCAATGCTCCCTGTGACTCAAGGAATCTAGGAATTGTAAGTGAATAGGTAAGTGCCTCTGTTGGATGTATACTCGAATCACTGTGTGTGCAAGCGAGATCGAAAGAAGATCCGCAATAGACGTCACCTTAGCAAAATAAAGCAACCTACATAAATTAAAAACGCGTAAGAACATTAAAAAAGTTGTCCCATTCCGAACACCTCTGAAGTTTGTCGCTTAAATTTTTATGCCTCCCATAGCTGCAATACAAACGTTTGCAATTCAAACTATGCCCAGGGGTCGTTCTGTTGGGCCATTAAAGGAATAATGTCGTAAATAAGCTCGTTTGGACCAGTCTTGAAAAAATTCCGGTATTGTTAAAATGTCTTGTCACTTTTATATTGGGGGCCTGGGAATACAGTCTTTATATCTAAAGCATATTTCAGTAATATACGTAAGTACTAATGTGTAATGATGGTTTTTACGAGTAAAGTTAACCTGATGTTGAATAATATTTTCTGCTCACAGTGACATAAGTCCTCTACTTAGGATTAAAATCATAAGAAGTCATGGAGTTGCTCTACTGATCACAACCCTTCGAACCGAAACAGTGATGTGAGTGCATCACTACTTGGTGATAGAAATATATATTATCTCATATCTGTGGTCCATAACAAAAATGTGATAGGTATAATCCGCCACCATTTCATTAATTATCCGGATGATCTCATAATTAGAACTTTCGCCGCTGAAATTAATATCTGATGAAGATTTCACTTTTGTTCTGCAATATGCTAACTGTGATGGGAGAAACTTATTCAGTAAGCAAATCCCTAGTCTTTAAGTCACTATTCAAGGAGCCTATTTGAGGCGCATTGGAAGGATCCTCTCGCCACACTGGTTATAGAGAGCACGATTACACGATTGGTAGTAGTAGTATTTCTTATTTAAAAAAAAGAATTCCCTATGCTGTGTATCTAATAGTTACCGTAGTAACAAAACATTTTTCACTTATTTAGGCGTGAAGGGTAACAGATATTACTACAGAGTTACTTTCGCATTTATAATATTAGTATGGATAATTTATCATTATTGAATCTACAATTTGGAAGTTACATTACCACGATAAAAGAGAGCAAAAGTATATCAGGCTGGTATTCTTTATGTGTAAATGTCGTGTTGTTGGCAATATATCACGATAAAATGAGCTAAGAATTTTCGGTGAACTCATTGTGATTTGTTCATTAAAAGAATAAGGCCGTGGAAACAATTTAATAAACCTGATAATCTCTGCGTATCATGAGATCCCATAACTTGCATGCAGGGAAACTCCTTTTAATATCGGGTAGATAACAATGCGCAAGTTATTTAGCTTATCCTTTATTAAAGATCCCACCGCTACTATGGATTCTCCGAGATCTTGAATTCTTTATTAAGTACCTACCCGTTATCCGGGAGTTCTGAATATTTGAAATATTCCACACAATCTTGTCGTATTTATTAATACTGGCCGGCAAAAAACAGGGATGAATTTATGAGCAGTAGAACTCTCGCCAAGTTCGTCCGGGGAAGTACTGCCACCATGCCCTTTTCTTCCGCCAAGCAGTAACGCATTCGCGTTACTGTGTTCCGGTTTGAAAGGTGTGGTTGCCGGTGAAATTACAGGCACATGAGACATTCCACCTTCACGTCTCACATTTACGGGCGCATACGATGCGACTTGGGTCTTGTCATACCTAGTATGGGAGGAGCCAAGTCGCATCGGCTGTTATGGGCCGAGGTTACCACTTAACACCAGGTGGGCCGTCGGCTAGTTCCGTAAATGTATACATAAAAAAAAAAATATGCAAATCTCTTAGATGAGTTTAGTTTTTTTACAAATACGTTGTATATACCTATATAGTATTTTGCTAATAGTTTTGTACTATCTGCGTGTTCGCAGTCATCTGTTAGAGATCAGCTATGCGTTATTTTTTTAACATTTAGGTTCATCAAGCCATTTGCTTAAAAAATTAATAGGAACGCTTTATTGGTATTACATTTTTTATTTATAACTAGCTGTTGCCCGCGACTTCGTCCGCGTGGAAATCGGTTTTATCACGCACCCCTATTTTACCCCTCGGAAAAGTAGCTCAAGTTACTCCTTGTTACATCAGCTATCTGCTAGTGAAAGTCCCATCAAAATCGGTTCAGCCGTATCGGATATTAGCCGGAACAAACAAACAGACAGACAGACAAAAATTGTAAAAAAATGATGTTTTGGTATAAGTACCGTGTATAGATCCATATGCATTTAGTAAAAAGCGGTTATTTTAATATTACAAACCGATACTCCAATTTTATTTATTTGTATAGATGTATAGATAGGGTATCTCTTATCTATTTGCATCTTCAAAGTTTTTGCTTAGTTTAATGACTTTATGGCACACATGGCAAGAGACAAAACCATTTTATATGATTTTTAGTAAATTTTTGGGCTGCCAATGTCCTTAATGAAACCTTATAAGAATAATTTTGCAAATCTGACGAGCTATATTGCGAAAAATTGGATGAAAGCATTTAAAAATATAAAAATTATAACAAAATAAGGTTCATGTCTTTGATCTTTGAACTGAGTAAGAAAAAATATTGATATTCACGCTTAGTTCCATTACAACTAAAGTAATTGAAAGTCACTCTGCTTTTGGTCAACATTTTGAGTTTAGTTTCACTGTAAATATAATTACCGGAGCGGAATGAAACGTACTTATTTGTCACCAAGGGGCCATTATTTCGAGTCTCTCCATTAGTTTTAGAGTGTTTGCATTAATTAGGATACCAGTGAAGGATCAAATCGAATCAAACTGAAGAAGTTTTCACTAGTTATTCCAAGTAAGTGATATAATGTTGTTAACAAAAAAATAATCTACATTTCTGCAAACAAATTTTCCTAACTTTGTCAGTACAATATTTTGCATGGCCGTGACTGGGAAGTGATTACTGGGTACTTAATTAGATTAGATAGATTAGATTTACAAAAAAATACTACCTTGCGTTTTCATTTCGTAAGCAAATTTCACTCAACGCCAACTTCTGTGAGATAACTCACGAGTGAAACTAATAGGTAAACGTACGTTAGGACAAACAAGCTTCCTAACTTCATCCTTGTAGGGTAAACAAACAAAAATCTGCACCTGCCCATAATCACAATCTAAACACTAAACATTAGTTCAGCTTGATTAACATTGTATAAAATCCCGTGGAGAAAATGAATTGATCTTCAGAAGGTGGCTATCATGAGAACTATTTGTTCCACTCAGTCACAGTGGGGCATTGGCACTTCATATCAAAAAATTATAATATCCATAAATAACAGGCCTTGTTTAGATATCGTTGAATGTAGAGGCACCATTAGTTTTGGATACCTGCTGAAAATGCCTTTTATAAGCAACGTAGCACGAGAGCGTGGTGGTCTAGCGGTACTGACCCCCGAGTTTCAATCCGGAGGTCGCCGGTTCAAATCCCGACGTGCACTTATGAGTTTTTCGATTGAAAGATTTATGAGCGCAATACCACGTTCTCAAAACGGTGAAGGAAAACATCGTGAGGAAACCGACATGTCCTAGAACTAAAAATTCGAAGACATGTGTCGAGTGCACGAAAGGAGCCTCATTGAGGCGCACTTACAATCCTTTCACCACACTAGTTCGACAGAACTGGTGACTCGAAGAAGAAGAAGCACGAGAGCGTTATGAAATTATATATATATTATACGTTTATATTTATATATAACAAGCAGGACTAATAAGTAGAAATATACAACTTAATTTTTTGATCGAACTAAAACATTGAGTTTAGTGAAATTCTTCAAAATAATGCTCGCTAAAAATAGTTGTTTGTGTATACCAAGTCAATTATGTTGTAATTTATAACGTTAATAAAATCTTATCTCGTAGATTTAAACTAGGGCAAAACAATATTAATCAGAATAAATGAGGCTGCAATTTTTGAACGACTAAAAATCATGGACACATCAATAAAATTGCACCTGTTTTCATTTAGGACCCGCCGACACTAAAACTAAACCGAAAAAGACAGGTGCCAAATCCTTGCGCAGCGGGGGTCCAAGAACCTGTCGTGTCGACCCCATAACCTTAATTGATAGGAATCGTTAACCTTTAAGCGCGGGGTTTCGTTTCCTCGACATAAATACTTTTCGATTCGAATCTCAGTTTTTTTCACAGATATTTTATATTTGGTTTTATTTTTCGGAGGCTCGAAGACGATAGATCGTTATTTTGTAATAAACAGTCCATTCTGTCATCTGATATTTTGGGATTGGATGCTTGTTTTGTGGTGCCGCGTTGATTTGTTTTTCTTGAGGATAGGTAAATTTAATACATCGATATTTTGAAGATACCAAGGAACCAACTGAGCTATCAAGAAATACTTCTGAACTATCAATGGATTGTTCAATTGATCGGGTTTTTTTCGTTTAATATTCTTGACAGCTATCTGGATCGCAACTTCGCAACGCATAAGCTCTGAGAAAAGGTTGCAAGTCCTGCGATTCTTTGACCAAGCGCTCTGATAGAAAAATGCGATTGATCTCTTGATCTTCAATTTATCAATCCTAGTATTAATTATACAGGGTTATTGGTTGTAGGTAACAACCTCTAAAGCGTGTAAATTAAATAAACCTTAATTCCAAAAGTCGTAACACAGATTTTTCTGGTAATTGTGTACAAAAATCAACCGTAAAAGGGTGTTAGCAGTTCTAAAGTCACTTAAAGTTATATTGTGATACACAAATATCGATTAATATCGCCGAGGTAGGCGTTTCTAAAATGAAATATAGTTTGGCATAAACGGCTCTGTCGAATCGTTTGTGTAATAAGGTTTTGTATTATATTACATCACGTGTAAGTACGTAGGACAGATGTCATTATTGTAATTGTATGATACCGCTAACCATCTGGTGTGCTATGCATGAGCCAATCTCACTAACCGTGTAACCATATAAACAAAAGGGTATCTGCACCCGATGAAACAATATGAAGCGTTGAAAATAAACGTCTTGGGCAAATAAAAGCATCCGTTTAATCTAAAAACATTTTGCGATGGATTATACTGACATGCCTTGAGGCTATGAAAGGCGTTCTCAATCAGCCCATTTATGTTCTGACTCTGCCTTTTCTCGGTCTATGATGTAGGGAGGTCACTCATCTCTCTCGATAAATGTTTTTCCATAGTATACATACAAATATTTTTTTCCTCTTATATATATTTTCTTCCTTTTTTTCCTTTCGCCTTTGTCTCCGAATTTGTGGACAGACTTGTAGGTCGCCACTTTTCACCTCATTGGTCACACTGTTGGGAAATCGTGGGCAACTTTAAAAGAAATTGCCAGGATAGCAACGCATCAGTAATGCTCCCGGTGTTGCTGATGTCTATAGGCTGCGGTGACCGCTTAACACCAGGCGGGCCGTAAGCTTATCTGCCTAAACTTTGCATAGAAAAAAAATCGTCTAGTTAAAGTTTCAAACTCTGAATCAAACCTGAAGTTTAGAATTCAATTTATATTACCTTAAAGGAGTTATTTTTCCACATTATTAATTATTGAATCAGCTACAATGTTATTACATATCCAGACATACGCTTAGCGGCGCGTATGTATCTCATGAATATGCGGGTTCAATGATTATTATTCTACGGCATGTTAGTACTAACGGGCCTAATCAAACAGATTTAGGTTCAGTGATTTTGTATTAAAGTTCACATTTACTTACATACGCTAAAAATTAAATGACTGTTGTATTCCATTTGACTAGGCTCGACTTTTAGTATATTTGAATATTACTACTTCAAATTACATAGACAAATCTTTCTTAGTGTTGCTGATATGTGATAAGCAAAACTTATTTAAATGATACCTATGAGTTACTATAAGGTGAAAACAAAGTGTAGGCTTTGTGGAAATAATTTAGATGTCACATAAAAAGACTATCTTAAGCATGGTAAAGCAAGATCGCGCGCTATGGGCATCTCTCTTCCTTACGATTATTTAAATAACTTTTGCCAAATATACTGAAAAAATAGCGTGTAACATGATGTGTAGTCATGAACGCTTTCTTTTATAAACATTAAATTGAGAACAAGAAATACATCTTATTATCTTACCTAAAAAGAACTTTGGCTCTTCAGAATTATTCATCAAATTACGCCTTTACTTCGATAAGAATTCAAATTATCCCAAATGTTACCATCGCTCAAGCACATGTGATCATGACTTACATTAATGGCCACTAAGTATTTATCAGTTCTTTTAAATCAATTAAACGACCAAAATTTTCAGTGTAATCAATATCTTTGCCACAGTGTGAATATATGTTGTACAGTAATTATTAACCTAGCTCTCATCTCTTCCATCCTTAAATATAATAATATAATCATATAATCCTTAACACTATAATTTATGCCAAGTTCGTACAGGAAAGTACTGCCACCATATCCATTTCCGCCGCCAAGCAGTGATGCAATAGCTTTACTGTGTTTCTGTCTAAAAGGTGTGGTTGCCGGTGAATTTACAGGCACTTCTAACACGCCCCAGTGTTACGGGTGCATACTATGCGACTTGGGTATTCCTGTACCTAAATAGGGGAGGACTCGAGCCTAATGCCACTCTTGTATAGTTGACTTCTTCTAAATATATCGCAGGTATTCAATAACTGATACATGGGAGCAGAAGAGTAACCTGTTTTTTATTGAAACCTATGTTAAATTAAAACGGTTTTACTGGTTAGGTAACATTGTATATTTTCTGTGACTCCGCCTTACCTGCTACATAAATTTTATCGGACCCAAATAAGTAAGTTTGTCATCGCAAAGTTATCTAATGATCTGCCGGTAACATTATTCTTTTGAGATTTCCGAAGATGGGATATCGACAGGTTGTAAAGTATGGGTTAAATTAGTTTTTTTTTTGTTTCCAGCCTAGTTTTATCACAGGTTAAATTAATACTATTTCATAAATTTTCATCAGCACTGTACTCGTGAAGAATATTTTATTTAGTTGTGTGTGTATTTTTAAATTAGAACAGTTTTCTTATACATAGAGACTAATGCTAATGATTCTTATAAAATATTCGATCCTAAGGATTGAATCCTATAGGAGTAAACTCCAATAAGGTAATTCTTTTTTTAAAATTTCGGCCGTATTTGTGGAAATTTTATGAAACCTAAACACATTGTCTTCATAATACATAAGTTAGTAATATGTAATACATAAATACATAATATGTAAGTAGTAGGTATATATAAGTAGGTACACATAAAAATTTTAATTTTGCCTTAAGAATCTTACATTGTCATTGCATCCCACTACAAATTTGGGTTAGAGTAATGGAGCAATTTATTTCCAATGGAATTTTCTCGGAACTTTTTACTCAGTGGCAAGTTTGAACCATTTTTTAACGGGAGTCTCGGTCACCTCTGCTAAATGGACCGAACAGGTGCATTAAACTTTTTATAAAGTCTACCCGATCGTAAATCGCCTTAAGTAACAAGGGTGGGCTTTAAGTTTTTAGAGTACAATAAATAAAGAATGAACTCTTACCGAACTCAAACTTTTATGAAGTCAGTCTAGGGAGAGCGAGGAAGCCAGAACAATCGATTGTCAATTAGTAAAGTTTCGTCATCAGTATGTATAATGTATACAGTTTAGGACTTTTTAAAGCCTCATCAAGAATATAATGAGCAGTTTTAAGGCAACTCTTAAATTGTTGCATAATCCGGTACGCTTTTCCTATTAATTCTAAAAGTGTTAACCAATTATAATTTGCTTAAAATGTAAAATTCAAACCTCAATATGATATATACAACGCAACTCTTGTGACTCATTTTCAACCCCCAACGAAAATGAGGGGTGTTATAAGTTTGAAATGTGTAACTCTGTGTCTGTCTGTGGCGTCATCAGCTCCTGAAGGGATGTCTTAATCGAGAGTGTTCTCAGCTACGTATGTTTCAAGAAAATGTGCTCACCCGGTTGAAGATCATTACCTTTTTATAGTAGATACAACTTCCACAAGTCTGATCCAGTCACTTGTCAATGATATTACAAAAGTATTGATAACCTTGACCTGATTGCAGGCATCACCAGGGTCCTGAAGGATACCCAACCCGCAAGAAGAACTAATTAACGGTGTACGGCATTTACCTTGTGTTTTGGCTCATACGATGCGTTTTGACGAGAATTGATTTCTGTGTCCAGGGTCTCTTATTTTGACGTGTCAACGTCTTATAATTCGATAGAGCCGGCTGCACGCACGAAAAAACATGACTCATGCGGCGTTACCTCGCTCTGAGGCGTTCCATGTAAGGCTTGTGCAAGTGCAAGCGAGAGCGCGGAACGAGCGACAAAGAAGCACAATCGGCCTTTGCGTTCGGCAGCGTTCGACATCCGTCTCTCTCCTACTTGAGTGAGCGATGCGTCTGCGTGGACAGCTGCTAATACTTACATTTACATGTTTTGATCGAGTATCAAGTGTAGTGAAAAGTGAATGTGGTGTCAATTGTAAGACGTTGTCACGTTCAACTATCGTCAGTAAACCGACTTTACAGACAACCATTTTTTTTTTTTTATTAATGTGTTTACAACTCAGCGAAAGTATTGTGCACAGTTTCATAGTCTTTAATTTTTTTTGTATATTCATGAAACCCTCGATACCTTTTGAGACCATTTCTCAACAACATTCGCCTACGATATAACGTAGTAGCAGAAGATTCAGTGTTTTAAATCGCTTCCTTGATATCACTAAGTTAATTACTACGCTGATGTTTTTGATCGCAATATAACGTCAAACATTATGCCAAGATTATGGAATATCAACACAACGTGTAAGATCGCTATCTCATGTTGTGGCAATCTTATCTTAGCTTGTAAAATGTCCCCTGTTAATAACAGCGATGTAAGAACTAACAATAAAGGTATGCCCCAAGCATTGTCGGTAGTCCTTTAATGTCTGGTTCAGCGTGTAGATGTCTAGATAAAGGAACAGGGTAAGGCCTTAGGCACTGGTAACTATCATATTATTATCGCTAAGAATATAAGATTTATCGCTATTTAAATAGAGCTTTAACATTTTCGAAAAAGTAAATGTTGATTTTCACATATATTGATAATCGATGATTTTTGTGTGGTATAGTTTTTTTTAGCTTTTCCATCTTTCATGTTGCAAAAATTGGAATAACGTGATTTTTATGCGGAGAATTAGTTTATGTGACAAAGGATAATTTTGTTCGTTGTTAATCAGGCGAAGCCAGAGCCAGAATATAATATATTATTAATTATTTGTCAATAGTATTACAACCAATAATGTAAATGTGAAACTAGAACTTACCTGAAACATATATGTTTACTTCTGAGGCCGACATATAAATCCATACGTATATGTCATGTATATAATAATGTCATTGTGAACTTACCGAGATAGCTTAACGAGTAAGATCAATATTCATCATTAATTAATTTCGTCGGAGCATTAAAAAGAGAATGAAATTGTTAATTTACTTGCCTAATATACAATTCAGAAACTCGGATGTATGACCGCATATAGTCATAATTTATTAAAAGTTTAATATTATAATGATTGATTATTTATACGTGTTAAAATTAATTCATACTTTGCAACTTGGAATTTTAGTATAACAACGAGTCCAATCAAAGTTGTTTCCACACGATTTCATATTGTGGTTCACTTTGGTATCTAATTCAATAACCCCAAAATATGTATATAATACTATAATTGTTGAATTATGTGCACGTAAAATTGAAATGGTTTATTTCGAACGGAAAAATAGCCAAACTTTCTATGAATTATTAAATTTTACAACTACACCGTATATTATAAATATTATAATATAATAGAGAGTGATGACTCAACTAACAAATGAATTAACGAAAATATTTGGCAGTAAAGCAATTACACAATTTCCGAGTCCCCAATCCTACGTCTTGCTAGGTCTAATAGATTTAAGACTGACGTTGATGGGGAGATAACATCGTACCCGATTCATTAGCCGTAATGATATGGTTCGTTAATCTAGGACAATCGACAATTCAGCTAGTGAAATCTATGCATTTGGTTACAAGGTAACTGTTATGTCGTCCGGTGATATTGATAAGATTAAGTACCAGTTATATTGAAAATGGGCTATTGTTGATGCTACTCTCATTGGAATATGCGATAATTTAAAAGTTATAAATGAAATGTTTTATAACCAGAATGTTAAAAAGAAAATCCTACGGTTTTGTGGAAAGTAAAAGTTGAAAGGCCACAGAACTCAATTGGTAGAGGCTACCACCTTACGCGCTCTAAATTGTTGATACAAATAGTACTCACCACAAACATTTGTGTAAAAATCAATGTAGATGTTCTCTGTAGTGTATTGTGTTCTCTGTAAGCAGAGTTTGTACCATGGGACCACTAGCCACCACCACCACCAGATGACTGTTAGAATACTGATTTTCTTAGACACAGCTCTCTGTGTCTAAGAAAATCAGTATTCTAACAGTCATCTGGTTCCCATGGTACAAACTTTGCTTAGTTTGGGCTAGACGTGCTGCGTGAAATGCCCACGAATATTATAAACTTTATAGTTGCAGCCCTACTCTACTCTTGCATGTGAAATATATTGTTGACAATATATTGGGATTTTTATTATCTAAATAAGTCCCAGAATGATTTCATCTAAATATTTCAGAATTACTGATTAGGTATATTTTGCGATGTATCTTCAGAATTGGTTAAGCTCTTTTTATTTGTTTACGATGCATACAATAATTAATACAATAATAGGCATCCTTAACAAAGTCATTAATAAAGATTGAGAACAATTGACATTGAACTTGAAATTTATTAGCAAAGCACCACTTAGTACAACCAAATTGTTTTGATCCTTGCTATATCCTTCATCTCACTGGCAGCATTAGAAGCGAGCGGATCATAGTAAAGCGGTTATCATAATCGTGACCGACAGACGATTGTTTATTTCAATTTTTATGTTCGGTACCACGAACCGTCAAGAATGACGAGTCATATTAATCTTTACGAAATAATCAATTAAGTGGTGGGGGAAATCTGGATTAGATGGTATCGGGCTCTTTCGGCACACGCATCGTGAGACTCGTAACAAGGTTTTAAAAGAGTTAAATAGTCTTGATACTTGTAAATTATGAAATAAATGAATCTTTGCAAAGTGGTTGATAAACAGTGGAAACTTACTGTTAAACGTTTTACTAACCAAATGTATCGGAATCGCTCGTCCGAATAAGTGCCATCTGCCAATGTCTGACCAACCATTCGCAGCTATTGGCTCCTATCACCTGTCATAGCAAACTTATCAACTGACCAGAGTTGGATAAAAAACTTTATCAAATTTTTTGTCTCCTCGACAAAAACATCCTCAAGTTAAGTTTAACTATTGAATGTTGACTCCACTTATGCAAAGCTGCTTTTAAGTAAGCTACCTTACCTGGAGAGAGTTAAGTTCTATTTGTAGATTACATAACCAGATCATTGTAATATAATTATTTATGTTATGCTTAATTTTAGAAATTTATAAAACTCCATTGAACATACTGTAAGTTAATAATGCGTCTATTTACAAGTCAAGGAGATTAAATAAATTTTACCTTACATACATTAAAAGAAAAAAATTACCATCAAATACATTATAAGTAATTACTCACATTCATACTCGTAGTTTATTGAAATGGAATCAAAAATTCTCAGTAGTAAAAACACCTTTAAATATTAATTTTTTTAAGCTCAGCGAGTTTTGAAGGATTTATTGCCATAATGATTTGATCCAATAGGTTATTTCAGGCGCGAAATATAATTGATCCTTACGCACTCATTCAACCATAAATTGAGTCACTGTAAAAACGAAATGTTTTACTTCGGCTTTTAGTCCGTTATGTTTTTTAGTTCGTCTTGAACAAAAGCTTCGTCCAGTAACCCCAGTAAAATAATGGTCTGTCTCAGATTTTTGCAATGACTTTTATGAGCTCGGAAAACGCTCCATCTGGTCAAGGTTTGTGGTAAATACGAATATGTTTGTTTACTAGTCGTCTCAACTGAAGACCTCGTCTACCCCAAACGGCTATCGGTTCATTGGCATTATAATTAGTCACTGCCATTTCAGCTTTGTAATCCAACGTTTATTCTTTGAATACTGTGTTAAAATAAAATTAAACTATCAAAATTATTTTATCGGCCTATAATGACGACCTAAAGCGGTATGTTTTGGTACAGACTGGTCAAGTATTCGAAGTATTGTCAGTGATTTAATTGAAACAGCGGGAGCCAAAGCCATAGTCCAAGACTTACGAACAATATTTTGTGTGATAAAAATGTTGGTGTATTTTAATTACAAGTTTAATTAGAACAGGTTCTTAAGAATAGTATTGTGTTGTAAATTTTAATGGGATATGTGGATGAAATGGAAAATAATTAAAAAGAAATAGAAATAGCTGACTCATAATATGTCCTTTTTTTAGAATATTCTTATGATTGTATAAAATTATAGGTGTTACCGAATTAAATAAACAATTAGTAGCCGAATGGTATGAAACTCAGATTTATTACTATGAAAACCCAGAAATTTGAGATAAGTAGCACATATTGTACATTGAAATCTACAGCAAAAATACAACACATACGACATATACTTATGAACATAAACCTTACCTACACCATAATTTCAGATCATGGTAAAAATTTACCTACCGTAAAATTTCATCATTCATCATGTCATCTATTTTATGAAATATAAATATCATACATATACAATTTAAATATATGTTTGTAAGATCCATCGATTGGAATTCTTGGATCTAACTTAGAGCGGTTAATCAAAATTGCATTGCCTATGAGTTTTGTCTACTTTATCACATCCACACAACACCTATTCCGGGGATTATTGTAGAATACTGCTACTTACTTTTTACTTAACTGATTTGTAATTGAAACTGGCTTTTGGAAAAGTGAGGAATATAAATTCGAAAATCCTAGCCTCTGAAAGAAAATAATAACTAAACTAAATGATATTTTAATTCATGACACTGCATGATTTTATAAGTTTCTCCCAAGCACAACAAAGCGCTGCTGCTCCCCAAACATCTCCAATTTGTCTGCCAACATAATGGGCATTGCTGTCGCTCCCGCATCGCCTTACAAGCCGTTATCGTCCAAGTTCATTCAACACTGAACGCTGCCTTAATAATATTTTATAGGACAAAAAGGCCAATGATGTTAAAACATGCATTTATGTCTCGTTGCTCAAATGTGACGCAAATTTTATGTTGCAGCATGATCAAGACCCTGAAATTACAAATGAAAATGAACAAACTTGCTATCAAATTGCTAAGACTTGATAATTGTAAACGTTAGAAAATACACTAGAATGTTCCATTAATCTTCTTTAAAGAATTTCAAGGCCTGATTTGTTATATACTTAACGATCTCAGTTTACTGCCCTCTACAACTTTATTGTTGGTCTCGCGGTCATTTGGATTAAACTTTTAATTAGTCCCATGTTCCCTTGTTAAGGATATTGGACTGATTTTATGATGATACGTTTCAGAGAAAAATATTATCTTATTCAAGATTCGAGAAACTGGATTTTGATTGGCTTTTTGCTACACAATTTTTTATTACTTTGTTATTCATTAAAGAGATATTTAACAAGACTCAACTCATCACCCAAGTATTAAACATTAATTTTCATAAAATTGATAAATGATAATATCACACAATATGGCGTACGAAAATTTATTTAATAACATGGGAAAAGCATTGATATCAATTTAAGTATTTAAATAATAATTAATTCAATAAATCACACTTCGCCTAAACTCTACCATCTGCGGCGAAGCAGTATTGAAAACCAAATTCTTCATTTCTGGTATATAAGACTGTTAGCATGGGCTAACAGTCAGTCAGTTATTGTATGGACAATAATACCTAATGACAAATGGCAGTGTTCCACCCCAAAGGTTCAAAACAAGAAATATTTTTTCGCAAACTTATTATCTTGTGATCATGTTATATATATTATGGTGCAGTTAGATTATTTACATTCAATACCCGGACTGCATATAGAACCTCCGATAGCTTAAATTCCTGGTTCCTGCATGTTCATAAATCATCCTTATATTAAACAGATTAACTCAATGGGTGGTGTGTGAAAGGAACTTGCGACAAAATTTCCTGGATTTTGGAGATAGAAACATAGAGATAAGAGTAAAGATCAATTTTGCATTAGTTTGTGAAGATTTGCCCATGTTTGTGTGTTGATAATCTAACTGCGTCATCATAATTACAACGATAATGCCGGAAATATAATAGGAAATATTATTGTTGCCAGGAACCAATTTCACTAAGAGCACCAGCAGATGTCATATCATACGTGACAATTAATTTCTTAAAAGCCACATTTCTATGGCGGCCAAACAAAAGAATTGTCTCATATAAACGGGCCGGTATAAAGAAAACAAAAGACAAACACAACAAGGATAAATGCGATAAATCAGCCTAGGGGCTAGACGACGTGCATTTCGATGCGATTAAAAAAACGAAGGGCGAAGTAAGGGACGTATAAACAATTAAATAATTTAATGAAAATGAATTTAGAAATGGAATTCACGCTTTGCTCTGCCCTTCCTCATATCCTCGAACGCGGAGTGCGCAGCAATTAACTGAGAAGCAAGGGTATCGTCGTTCTAAAACGTATTTTAGTTGTAGTTCCCAACATGACGATATTCCTAATGCCTTCGAAGAATTCCATTTTCTATTTATTTATCTATATGACAATTAAAGGCTCAATGAAATGACTCGCTTTGCCATGCACTTTGTCTAACCCTGCTGTTTTTGTCTTGCGTTCTTTGTAAAAGTATGGATAGTACCAGACGGTTGACGTTGGTCGAAATTTATATTTCTTCATCACCGTGGTATGTATCAAGGATTGTAACTATCATATAAAATAAGAATTTTAGTGTAGTCACAAGAGCTCTGTATACCAACACAATCATTATTTGTCTTGTTAAAGTAAAAGATTTGACGAGCTTATGGTAAAAATAGTGTCAGATGGTGGATAACGGCAAATCTTTTATAGACTGGAGCCAGTTACCAGTTTATAGCAAAGGCGTAATTGACCTTCCAATTAGTAAAACATCACAAATACTTATTCTAATTAGTGATAGTTTTTAATTTACGTGCTTTTGTGAACGTATGGGTATATAAGTTCCTGAATTAGACAGCGGAAATAATTGAGAAATTTTATGGTGACTACGGACTAATGCGACGTAAACATTCTGCTTTTCATTTCAAACATTGGCTATGAACATAGAGTTGAGAATTGAATGCGAGGTAAATGAATTTGGGAATTAAATTTTAATTGTGGAATCAGTTCTGCTCGTTGAGTACTGGAATTAGTGTTTTGTATGTGAACTTTTGGGATTTCGTGGAAGCAATGCATGCTTATTAATTTACTAAGTGAAAATTAAGAATAAAAAGAATAATTGCATTTAAATCTTATTCGTTTTGTTTTCACATAATCAAAATTTTACTTTGAAATGTTAAACGTTATTTCGCAAGTTGGTAAAACAATGCACTTTGCGCTTTACATATTTGTTATTAACAATTGAGAACAAAAAATACCTTTACGTAATTGAAGGGTTGCTAGAAGCAAAACAGGCAGTGTATCTACTAATATCAGAGATTTGGTGAAAACTGTAGGTACAAGTAATACAACGTAAATTTATATTTTTATTATATACCGGAGTACAATATAACTCCAATAAATAAACCTTAAAATAAATTGATTTTATGTATTTTACTCATAATTAGGAATGCTTGCATCGATTCAAAGGAAACAAGTGTAATAAATAATACTCCCCAGCATATTTTTTACGTCAGTGCTTCCAAGATATACTCTACCTATAGATAAACCAAATAAATTGGCCCCCTACCTTCAGCGGAGGGAGTAGCGGAGATCACCCGCTTCCTGTTCGCACCACTTTTTGGTCTCGGACGGAGCTGAATCTTCTGGTTTACTTATAAACCTTTTTACTAAAAAGCAGAAAATGCTTTTTTAAGACCTTAGGTGATTCGAATCTGATGTCTAAAGAGCCACCAAATGCTCACAGTAATGTCAACATGGTGTATTTAAGGAAAACAAAACAAGCAATCAAATCGGGAATGTTTCCCGTAGTAAAACCTTTTTACTGTCTCAATATGCGTCTTTTCGACCCAAAAAGTAACATGTTCGACGTACGGGTAATTTATAAAGACTTTTATTGTTTTTAATTTAACGATCATTGAAGCACATTAAGCCGCAGGTACAGATATAAACGACTCTTACTCAAAGTAGTTTTTATTATCATAGGAAAATTAGCAGCTTAAACCGAGTTTTACTTGAAAATATTTTAATGAATTATTTAAAAAAAAAACAACTAAACATAGCTTCTACAATGGGAACCAGACAAGTGATAGAATACTTGTATACTTTTTGTAAATACATATATATTAACTCCTAGAGACAAAACATTCGACACACAAATGTTTTTCCTGGGTGGGAATCAAATCCGCGATCAGAAAGAAAAGCGTTATCTACCTACATATTTCACTGAGAATAGAGAATAACCAAAAATTGCTAAATCAATAACAGTGAAGTTGTATGTTTATCAAAACCTTAGTATTTATCCTTCTTTAGTATAATGGCTTATGTTTGAAAACGACAAAGTCCTCATAAAATTTACCACAGAGTTTCTCATATATAGTTTCGAGACTTTGTAATTGGAAAATGTTCGTAATTGAGCTTATTAGAAAGTTTAAGAGATCAGTTAGTTTAACCAACGTTCCCGGCCGTCAGCACTTTGAAGGGTGACTATCGGTAGCATTTACTAAAAAAACTATTATTTTCTTAGCAGAACACATTGCACTGTCAGTTCTACGTCATTTGAAAGACATTATCCTATAGCTCAAGCGCTCTGATGTTGTCATACATAGTACTACAAAACCTAATTCAAAAAGTAAAGATTTCTCCCCATTTGTAAACTTTGCACGCTGGAACACAGAACATAATAACACTGTATCATACGTTAACATAAACAAGATATGAGGAAAAAACACACCAGAACCAAATCCACGAATTCTCCATTCCTGCACGCTTTGTAATTTAGCAAAATACTTACATACTTTATATGCTTTTTGTCACGTGGAAGCAATAAATTCTATTTTATTCCGGAACTGGAAAATATTGTACCATCCTATTGCATATTTGGTAAGAAACAATGTTGCAATGGTTGAACAGTCGATAAAAGTTAATATTATGAATTCAATTACACAAATTTACTATGTAACATATACACACCAATTTGCTGCGTATAGCTTTCCTTTTATAGCCTTAAGATTCCTTAACTTAGTCTACGAATCGGTCGTAGAGAAAATGTCAGTGTTCCAAGCGCTTATTCTGAGCACCAATATAAAAACAAATATCCCTTGTTCCATTTAAATCGGCGGATGTCATGACAGCTGCCTCCAGTTATTACCTTACAGAGTCCCAAGTCAAGAAAGAATGCTTAAACTTACACCTAACTAGCTAACTGTGAAATCTCATTCGCACAGCCTTACTGCCACTTGTAAATAAGTACCCAATGATTATTCACACCTCTTGAACCCAATGCTGAAACATCCCAAGTCGTAACAGACACCACGGGAATTCAGCTTTAGAATTTCAATGACAGGCTATGATATCGCTTGCGAGGGAAAGGATATGTGTAAGGATGGTCATGGGAACTGAACTCCTTTGACGTACAAAGAGCAAAAAAGAGAAAACTGCAGAGCGGCTGTGATGAGGTACTCCGTTTATAAATATTTATTACCTAATTATCGAAGTCGGGTTTAACACCTCCAATGAGGTAGTTAGCCATCGGCGCGTATGCATTTTCAAGACACCGCCAATTTGTATTTTCATTCCTTAAAGTGAAGTTTATTTTTGATACGTGTTATACAATAATGTGAGGGTTATTTTTAAAACTTGTTATCCTTGCAATGAAGACGACCATTTTGCAATGTCAGTTGGTATGCTTTTTGTATAATATCGGAGAATATTTTTATACCCATTATTGAACCCAGTTTAATTTTTTGCGATATACTGCATTATATATAATGAATATATTCTAAAAATAATTATCTTAATATAACGAATAAAATAAATTTGATACGAAATGTTAAAAGATAAGTCTTAAAGCTTCTAACCGTGTTACGTATTATCAATTTATCGCCACAATCGTGATTCTGAGTTACTAAGTGCTATTTTAAGTGTTATGGGACATGAATATGGTAGTCGTATTGCCTTATCTATCCAATCTACGTCTTGTCCAATCTTTGAAATTTACCATGTTTTGCATTGCGTTTCCATAAAGTTCCAGAGTCGTCTGTATACATCAGTAAAGTCGAGAATCGAGCGTCGATTGATTATCGAGAAAGTTTGTTCCTGTTTTAGTAAATAAATTAATACTATTCATTTTCATAAACATTCGATAGAAAACTCGTTCCGAAGGCGCGTATGCTGCTAAATTATCAAAACGTGACGTTTAATCTGAAAAGAACAGCAGTTTACACTTAAACAAGTGTCGGGGACACTATCGGCCTTAGTTATGCGTTTACTCACCTTATTAAATAAGGCTTTATCGGAAACAACGCGGCCGGCCTACGTTTGTTTGTAAAGAATGTTTATGTACGGATAAGATTGTCGGAAGGCTATTTTTATATTTGATATTTTTGTTATGTATTGCGAATAAGTGATGGAGGCAAATTATATTAAATATGATAGCATTTGAACTGAATGTGTAAGTATCTCGTAAGCCAAAAAAGTTATTATAACGTGTTAAAATTACTATTCACTGTTATGTAACAAAAAAATTACCAATGTATTTCTTAGATTCTTCGTTGAATATGCGCTTTTTTATTATAGTTTATTCAAGAATGTTAACGATATAATAATTTTATCTTATTACCAAAAAACAATCTCACCAGCGACCACACATCTCCCTAAAGAAAGAGTCACCTATGGTGCAACACGGCCCGTGGCAGCAAATTGGGGTATAAAGTTGTTTTACTTGCATACAGATTATGACATCTATGAATAACAACAGAAACACTGTAGGTAAACAAGCGAACTCAGTCCCTCCCTGCGGTGTGCACTGTGAGTCCTCGGCGTGCATGCAGTAAGTAGATGCGTCCATCCAGAAAGGAGCTGAGTTCACTTGTTTGCATGTAAGTTCGTGATCATTTTAAACTAATAAAGAATTTCGTATGCATTCAGTGATGCTTAATTCATATATAATAATTAAAAGTTTTATTTTAAATTCACTTTGAAATGTAAAGATAAAGTAAATTTATTCAAACATTGGCATGAGTAAAATTCAATGGTAATTGAAATAAGAGATTCAGATCACTTTTAATTTAATCTTATTACGATAATCTCAGAATTAATATTCGATAAATTATTTAAATCAATGATAGCAACAGCACAACTTTTATTAAAGGTCGTGTGGTTTTATTCAAATTGCTGATAAAGTTTCATATGGATTGTTTTTTAATTGTTATTTATTTCATTTTAAATCTACTGTTTACTCCAAACTGTACCAAAATTTAAATTAACTATTCAAAGAGGGATTTTAAAGAGGGGATAAAAGCCACGCTATTTTATATTAATTATTAACTTGTTAAAACATAAAATCGGATCGCACTGCCTCACTAAATCGAAGCTCTATGTGATCATAAAAGTGATCCCTTTATTGAATAGGTATAATCACAATACATAAGACAAATAACACAAGACACGGCATATAATACGGACTGACCTCACAGCTCGGTTGGTATAGTAACCCTGTTTTCTGTGCTATAGGGTTTAGGGTTGGTATAGGTTCGATTCCCACCCAGGACAAACATTTGTGCGATAAATATAGATGTTTGTTCTATGTCTGGGTGTTGACATATATTATATGTATATATTGACAAAATGTATATAAGTATTATATCAGTTGTCTGGTTCCTGATACAAGCTATGCTTAGCTTACTTTGGTGCTAGATGGCGCTGTGTGAAATTTCCACCAATATTATTCATATTATTATATTATAATTACTCAGTGATACTTCATGTTTAGTCAAGAAAGTAGTTACTTGTCAACTTATCATGAAAAGCAGCATATCTTTCGCAGTCATAGTTTACCAAAATAAAGTTTATGATATTTACTATAGGTAACCGTGTTTTTACCGTCATGCGTGATACTAATAACAATCAATCAAGCCGACGGGTTAAACATCAGTTATGATTTCACAGTCGTCGGGATAAACAAACATTTTGTGCGCACACGCACAGTTATTAACGTCACGACTCCATGTTACATATATTAATGTTTCGTTCTTTTAAAATAAAAGGCACTTTAATATGCACTCGTGTTTACTTTAGAACAAAAACTTTAATTATATCCACCAATAAAAATTCTTATATATTATACAAAATTAATGGCCAGAGTACATTTAAAAAAAAATTGATGAAAATTGATGTGTTTAGGAGAACATTATTCCAAAATGATATCCAGCATAATCGGTATATAAAATTTTCAATTACGTGCCAATAAATTTTACTACTGTTTAATGCACTATCAACTCACCTTCTCGATAAAATTCGAACTGCAATATCAGATATAATTATGAGATTTTATAAGCTGTATTTCATATAACGAGTAAAAATAAAAATTTCTTTGTTAAAACAGAAATGTTCTTTTATCGTTATTATCTACGTTTTGATTATGTTCAGTACCATTCAAATACTAATGAAACAAAAAATAGGTGATGTTACATGCAAGTAAGCCTGCGACTACAACCAGGGGTCTTATTCAGACGACTGTATCGAACCTTGAATTTTATACTATAACTCTTCCATATGCATAGAGATCCACACTTTCTATGAACTTTATTCGTAGCTTGTTGACCGATAATTTTATGCATTATTATGGTTCTTCTATCACATAACGTCAACCGTTGTAATAATTTACGTAGAATTGCCTTCAGCTACCGCAACGTACGCACTGCACACAACAAATTGGAAAGAAAACGTTTAGTGCACGATATTTACTTTCCCAGTGTGTATTGTGTTTAGTTCAGTTTATTGAATAAACTGATATTACGTATGTTCATACTGCTATAAATAAATACATTAAAATATTTCCAACGGAAAAACGTACAGTAATCGGCCTTATTGAAAGAAATAGCAAATATCACTGAGCTGATGTCTCTTAATTATATTAATTAAGTATATAATATACTGACGACCTCGTGAGAGAATGTAAACAAACGACTCTATTTATTATGATGATAGTAAACACGCGCCGTATAGTTGATACACGAGAGTAGAGCTCGCAGTATAAGAGTGATAGCAGGTAAAGTATAGTAAGCAGTCTACGAAGGTATGAACTTATTAACATAAAAATACTTGTTATTCATTTATTTGCATAATATGCTTGAATTGATTGCTTGATGAACTATGCCTGCCAACAATTAATTTTTTAATATTAAAATAAGGTTATAATAAAAATCAATGCATATTACGTTCTAAAAAACTGCAAAGCAAAACATCATAGAGAAATCGGAATGTCCTAAGACTGGTTTTAAGTCCATCGCGTTAGCCCAATTTTTTTTTGTGACCTCATTTGTTAAATGTATATTTTTGATAGATTAAGATCTTTGTTGAAAGTGGATGTTATTTATTTTTGCGAAATCTGTTTTAAAAGGCGATTTTTTCTGACGCCACTTCTCGTTATTTTTATTTAGATTGCAACAGTATTTGAAAATGGCTTGAATTATTGTCTCTCTGAATTAATCATAACGCAAATAATGTCCTCATCGACCGTAGATTTGCTTACTGCCGACTGCGAAGGGCGATCGACAACCTGAGCACGAGAGGTAGGGAGACAGGTTGATGCTCGCAAACATAAGCTGCATGCCTTAATTGTGTGTTGCAACTCCCAAGACGTTTGATATCACCGATCGCGCCGTACTCTCAACCAACCTGCTGTGGGATTGATGGCTCCCTCTGTCCTGAAAGATATGATGAAAAATTGATTACAAATAGTAGCCAGATAAACAAGATTTTTCATTTACCTATCTGCCATCGTCTGCTTGTTTCTACTCTCAGACTGCATCATCGGACTAATGATGCACAAAAATATTTTCCGTGTCTCTCTCAGTCCATCAATTAATCAAGATTCATTTTTGTTTCGCTGGTACTTTTAAAAGCCTTTATTTATTTAAATTTGTACTGATTTTAATGACTTTAAATATTAACTTATCACATATTTTTAAGGGTGTGAAAAGAATTTATCCACTTGTACGTATTTATTTGTGTATGAAATAAAATAAAATTTTTATATTCCTTAATGACTTTGTTAAAAATGTCCCTTAAATACATTGTACAATTTTTGCACATGACATATTGTAATAACTTGGAATCACATCGAAAATATATCTTTCTTCTCAAAAACAATCATCAGAATGCATCATCATTTAACTAACTGCTTGCTTCTTACCTATGTAGCATTTGGAGAATAATAGAGAGATAGAGAATAATTAAAACAAACTAAATGACACCATAAAACAAAAAGTATACAAACATTTGTGTTTTAATTCTAGTTTTTCACGATACAGTCAAAACACGGATACGATTTCGCCCCAAAAATAGGTTGTTCCAATTTCGTCCAACTGACAAAAAGTATAAAAAACCTGATAGGTAACTAGCCCATTGTGACGGCGCGGCGCGATAGCGAATTTGCATTGTAATGGGAATCCGCTCGTTGTTTATGCGGTCATCTTCGCAACATACGGACACCCTGTACTCGTTTATTTTATACCTTATAACATAAATTCACAATTTAACACGTCCCCATAGTAATTTATATCGTTTATATTTTACTGAGTTATTAAAAGCTGAAATGTCTCTGCAATGCGATGGTGTTAAAATTCAGCAGACGCCGCGCCGCTCTTTAAAATGGGATTTTATTTATTATCAGCTAAGGTTATATTTAAAAGCAGTAGCTTTAGAAATTATGCCAAGTTCGTCCGAGGTAGTACTGTCACTATACCCATTTATGCCAACAAGCAGATTCATACGAGTTACTGTGTTCCTGTTTGAAACGTGTGGTTGTCGGTGAAATTACAGGTACATGAGACATTCCACTAGTTACTAGTAGACTAGTTTAGCACTAGCAAGCATAGCTTGTATCATGGGAACTATATAACTGATACTTATATACTTTTTTATAGATACATACATATTATAAATAGATATTAACACCCAAATACAGAAAACATCATTGCTCGTCACACAAGTGTTTGTCTTGATGGGAATCGAACCCACGACCTACGACGCAGAAGGCAGAGTTACTACCGACTGCGCTGTGGGGTCAGTTAGAAATATCACCGTAACTACACTGACAACAACAGGGCTTCTTTCGAATTTTACTTATTACTTCTAATTTATATGCCTATATGCTGGAAATTACAAATAATCCGATATTCCTCTATATAAAGCAAAATTAAACCTAATTAAACTTAACTTTTAGTGGCAGTAGAACTCACGCCAAGTTTGTCCGGGGAAGTACTGCCACCAATTAGCAATTAAAAAAAGATAAATTAGCAAGAATTCATGGTCTCTACGTATCTCGTCTTTTGATTTATTATCGGAATGACATCTAACTCGACATAGATTAGTGACGGATCGGCTACTGTCAATCATCCGATCCGAATGGTCTGGCTATGGTTAATTTGAGCGCTTCATATTTTCATACAAATCATTGAAAACTGTTTGTATGACAAAATTTTATGAATGAAGCATATGAAACAGATGTGAAATGAACCATCAATCAATTTCATAAAATAATTTACAAAAACCAAGTAGCTTTTTTTATCCGAGACAGTTTAAATTGCATTGTTCGATCTCCACTTAGCATATATCAATATTGACGAAACCGTAATGAACGCGTTGGAATGGCCCAGATAATGAAGTCCATCGAAACTAAGTTTTATTATAGAAGCAGAGAGTAATTATTATTAAGCTCTATCAGATTAGTATGAACAAGAAACACTGATCTAAACTACCTGGTCTATATCTCATTAGTCTCTCTTTATTACCTAATATAATCCGGGTTGGGTGCCGAGTTTGTTTTGAGCTTTATTTATTTGATGGCTGTCTGAACTTGCTCACTACACGAATCTTTATAGCCGACGTATTATTGTTATTCTAAGACTTACTTTTTTGAGACATTAATCAATAAGATATGCTGAATATTAGAAATTTTATGACTTCGGTTTTTATGTTCGACATCAGTTTAATTAATCAGAACATTTAGATAGTGAATAATGAATTTATGTTGTCGTAAACATTCTTTTCTGTGAACAAAAGTATTAACCTGAATTGTGATTTATTTGATTTTTTTATTTGAATTATTGCGCCATGTCCATATTTCGAAATTACTAATGGAGTTATTATGATGTTTTGTTAAGGTTATATCCAAAGGAATATTCTTCTATTTATTATATAGATACAGCCCTTTTTCTAAATTGTCGGTTTCACTTTGTTTGCAAAATATGCCCTGTTACATCCAGGGCATACTTTGACAACATGGTTTCTTTGACCGGTATTCGAGTCGTTCGAGAAATTACCCCTAAATAAAAATAATAATTATGTATGATAACAAATATCTTTAAACCTAATCAAATAACAAAAGCGTATTTGTTTGAATATATACGAGTATCTATTATTAATCTGGCAAGATATCTGTACAGTATAATCAAATTACAACAGAATTTCGTGTTTCAAATTAACCTGATCGCGGCACGAAATTCGTTTTGACTAATGGCGTTATTAGTCTCGGAGCGTGCGTTCGCAACACCCTGTATATTAAGCGTGCAAATAATATTTCTTCAAGTGAACTAATGCGCCACTCTACGTTTGCAAATAAGATTATGAATTTTGAAAGTAAATAATGTTCATACTCAACTAGCTAGTATGGGCCAGGCCATATTGAAAAATAACTGGTTTTTCCATATTTTATTTTGAAAAGGTACGTGGGAAATGATGAGTCTAGATGCAATACTGTTACAACCGATTGAATAATAATGATAATAAATATTGCTGGTCATTTTTCACACAGCGCCATCTATCCCCTTACTAAGCATAGCTAGCTATACACTGTAGGAACCAAGAAACTTATAGTTTTTTTTTTTGCAAGTGCATGCATATAATACGTATTAACACCCAGTGCGTGTTCCTCACATAAATATTTGTCCTCGGGGTGTTCGAACCCACGACGTACAGCGCAGAAGGTAGTTACTACTAACTGAGCTATTAAGCCAGTCAGTCAGAATATTCCTCAGTTACGAGATTTTTATCTGTCTTGTTTCATTAATGTACGATTTTCATGACTATCTTCTTAGAAATAAGTTTCTGGAAGTGTCAGCTGAGTTATTCGTAGGGCAACAATGGCGGCAATGAGTTTAGGGCTTATCACGATAACTCGATAGTGTGATACGACGCATGAGGTGGAAAAATGGCATAAAGAAGCTCTTCTTACCCCTTCAAGGGAATATCCGTGAAAATATGTAATGTTATGAAGCAATTTCGGCTTAGTCGAGACATCGTGGGTGTGAATCCTACAATGCGTAGAGGCACTGGGGAAGACAAACATTGTAAGGTAATAATTACATGGTGGCAAAGCAAAAATACCTGGTTGAGCGAGCTCTCGAATAGAAAATATACCGCAAACTTCCAAACGTATGTTTCAGTAGCTGTATGTTCAGTAGCTGCATAACCACTTTACTACAGATGATATACAAATTTAATAAAATAAAATTAATCGATTGTACTACCATTAAAATTTTGTACCTGTTGTGGCTTTAAATGAAATCGTTTCTTTAGGAGTAAACTACAAACATTTAATATAAAGTAGTAATATTATGTTTCTCATTTTTCGACAAACACTACCGAAGTATACTTTGAGTGCTCTGTAACATTGCATTGTCTGTTATTATTTAAAGAATGATTCTATCTTGTTAACTCATTAAAGGTTTGAAGAAAATAAGTGATTTATAGTAAAAATGAAACAAAATATAACTTGCAAATTTTCAACTTATTTCCAACAATACCAATGCCACATTTATAATGTATTGTCAAAAGAAATTGTACAATAAATATCTCTATAAATTTTTACAACGTCACAATACCGTTTCACGTCAATAAAGCATTAAATGTTAACCACAGAACGTAATTTTGACATTGACTCCTTTCAACTGAACCAAAAACTTGAATAGATCGCAAAATCAAGATCTCAAAATGATAACAATTTAGCATTCATCGTGGTCAAACAATGAATTTCTTCTTTGTAGACAGGGCTGTCGAATGATCGACTTTAGTCGGATATAACACTTATAGTTAACACTAGGTTGGAAGATATGTGAGCAATATATTTAATATTTAAATACAGCCCGTAAAGTTCTTAATTAAAAAAATAAAAATTTGAATAAAAAATATTAGGAAAAATCAAACCATTTATTTTTGTGGTATGCATTTTATTCTTAAGTTTTAACTGAATTCTTAAAATAAAGTTACAAATATTTTTTTATTTATCTATAAATGAATCGGTCCTGATGACCAACGTGAGGTCTCAAATATTGAAACATTTATTTCATTATATTTTATAAATATGTCGGCTTTTTAGTGGTAATCCATAAATATCCGGCTTTTGGTGTTCAGCACTATCCAAGGAGCTTCTGTTATTCCCGGGTGGCCCAGCCGTACAAGACCATGTCATTGTACCAGGCAAATGTATTCGTCGCTTCTGTACAACACTACGGGGAGTAGATTGAGGTGCAAAAGTTAGAACGTGGAACAAACATCTGTTGGTCAATTTAGGATTCCGAAATAAGAAAAGTTTCTCGTATTTCAAGATAACCAATTTTTTACTATTCTCTATTATGAAACTACGGTTTTTTTTGGGTGAAATAAATACTTACGTCTATTTTATTGGAATCGTTGTATATTATATTACATGTATGTACTGAAAAATTCACTATTATATACTGATGGAATAATTCATTATTTTTAATCCTAATTCTAAGTCGTATTATATTGTATATTATATTTTATTGTACGCGTTTCAAAGCATTTCATAAAATTAAAAGAAAAACAGTGATAGAATCTAATTTGCGCGTCTAACTTAGCGATAAGTACGCGTGACCTTATGTTTTGAATGTTATTGACGTTTCCAAGGCATTTCTTTATGAATTATATGGTAATAAAGTTTTTGACTTTGACTTTGACTTAAATACTGAACAAATCGAACAAATGGGTTACCTTTGCCTTTGAATTCGATCGCAATTTGCACTCGCCTCAGCATTCAGGATGTAAAGTCAGTCACTGTCCAGTTGAAATGAGGCAAAGGCGTCTACCGCAGAATAACTACAGCAGATACTCACCTTGATGATTATTGGATCATGATATTTATTTTGTCATTGACTGTATTATATTATTTTTATTTTATTATTATAGTTTACATATCATTGTGTTAGTATAATAGTGTCTAGAGTATTTAAGACTGATGTTATGGACAAGTATGAGTTCTGTAATTTTTATATGCGATAAATTTACGGACCGAGCAGATTGGCCCACCTAGTGTGAAGTGGTAACCTGTAACCTCTGCCCATAACAAGAAATATGACTTGGATCTTTCAGGACAAGTCCCAAGTCGCTTCGTATGTAACTCTGAGACAAGGTGGAATGTCTCATGTGCCTGTCATTTTACCAGCAATCACACTTTTCAACAGAACACAGTAACTGGATGTAAAGAGCCGTAGCTCGGCCTCAGTGGCGTTTATACAAGATAGGTACTTAGTTCCAGCAATGCACTGATATAGAATTAGATGTAGTGCTAAATAACATCATTTTCACTCTCGTTTGCCATTCTCTTATTAATAGTTCCAGGACTGTATGATGCACGACTGCTCATTTCGCCAATAATCACTTATAATAAATCATTCCTTGAATAGGTGACAGTGGCTTTATGCGTCAAATGTCAAAAGAAAACATTGCAATGACTTTAATAAAAATAAAAGTTATATTTTAACTTTTTTTATGTGATACAGTTACGGAACGAGCCGACGGCCCATTGGTGTTAAGTGGTAACCTCTGCCCATACGAATCGATGTGACTTGGGTCTTTCCTTACGAGACCCAAGTCGCACCGTATGTGCTCGTAACTCTGAGACGTGTAGATGCAATGTCTCTTGTGCCTATAATTTAACTGTTATAAATAATATATATTTTGACATTGGCATATGATTACTGAAACTTACCCTTATTATTAATGTATTATACAAACGTGGTTAGCTCCTTCATTAATCTTACTCTGTTTATTTCCTCTGTGCCCCTACGTCGTTGTTCCTTTGTCCTGACCAGACCCTCTGTCCGAGAATTGTTTGATACTGAATGTAAGTCACGAATACCATGTACTGTCTAGCAGAATAAGGCTGTGTTGGCTGTATCTGTCCGCTACCCAGGGTGCTCGCCGCTCCAACAACTCTATCGTGATCTCGTATCGTCTTGTTTTATCATCTGAATTACTGAGACTTCGAACTCTTTGTCACATGCATCAAATGAAACTTTCGATAGAACATCGATAAGGTGACCTAAAGATGGTTAATTTGTATGAGTGAAAAAAAAGATAATACCGCAAACATATCTGGGCTTAAACGTAGACAATAATTATAAGTGATCGTCTAGATGTAACATTATATGAACTAGCGAATGAAGATGAAATTTTCAGTCCGCTCAAAAGACCAGCAGTATAGTTTAAATGTTTTATGTTTTGATTTCATCTCTTGCATCTATAAAACAATAACTACTGGATGTCATCACATATTTTCATGATGTGTACAGTAATTGCTAAATAACACGAATTTAGTGAAGTTTGAAACCTGATTTCAATGATAGGGACCAATAATATGATCCATACATACCGGAAAGACTTCCGAACGATGTTCAATATAGAATTCAAGAAGAAACTGCAATCTATGCGGTTTTTCCACGCCACATCGAATCGTAACGTATTTCATACATCTGAGGAATATTGAGGTAAAATTGCGCCACGTAACATTTGCAAGGATGCTGCACAATAGGGGCCCAGAATTGAGTATTCATGTCACTTAAAAGTCGTATATTTTCTTTGTAGGATCGCACACGTTTTAGGTTTCGGTTGGAAGGGGTCAAAAATTCATGATTGTTTTACGGCGGAAATCGTTCTCATCACATCTTATTAGATATGGTTCAAGTTGAAATTCTTTTCACAATTTGGTCCTCTATATCTTTGTGTTTTTTCATCAAAGTTGTTTACACAAAAACATGTAAAACAACATTTAACACACTTTAAAATGACAACAAACATGAAATTTCCAATTTTTTGTTACTGTTTTATGCTGTAAAGTCCTTAAAATATTTAGAACCCTTACAACGGCATCATTACAAAACCATATTTGCACAAGAAAGTTTCAAATAAACTTTTGAATTAGTATTTATATTAATATTTAGTATCTTTGTATTTTTTATAGTTATTATTCATTATAGGGGTAAAAGGGGGGGTAAAAGAAATAAAAAAAACCCTTGTTTTCTGGGAGATATTTTAAGCCAAAAGGTTTCGCAACTCATTCGTGGGAAACATTGACAGCTACACACCAACCACCCATGACCCATAGACAGAATCACGACAACAACGTGTTATCCTCTCGTGTTAGTCCTATGACGATTCTATCCTAAACAGGCCCAAAGTAGTTCGACATTTTGAACCTTATGCCCATAAGGTAAGGGGGCATCTTTGTCCCGCTGGGAACAATGGTTATCTCGGTATCAGATTGAGATAGCAAGAAGGTCAAGAACGGCACGCGAGCAAATACGGGTGAGATCCCGACAAATATGGTATACACTGCTATTGTGGATATTGGTGAGGTTGTTTGAACTTAAGGGACAGTGTATTTTTGTGGCGATGCAAACACATATCTTATTTATTGTTTTTAACGAAATGTTGAAATAACCTTCATGAAATTTAAAGGGTTCCTTAGACCTTGCTTTTTATTACCACAATAAGAAAACCAATAAAAATGGTATAATTTCATAAACTTATTTTTTTTTGGTTTCGCATGTTAAGTTATATGATTTTTACAATAATTTACTGAAACTACAATTCAAGATTCATTTCATTGATAGTTTAAGCTCAAATTAATTTGCATGCAATATTTAATGATATTTAAAATCAGATTAAATTTACTTATTTAATTAAAACTTCTTCTCCACTTATTGGCCACCTGTGAAACTTAGGAAATGTTAAAAATAGATCATAATTCTATTCCTCCGGAGTAAATAAGATTCTATTGTTAGCGCGACAAAATCGATTTTTGATAGTCCATGCATGAATAGAGAAAAATCTTCATGCACTATACAATATTTGCATTAAGTGGGGTAAGGTAAATTTCCCTAACAAAGGTGAATAAAGCATATTGAAGTCGATGGAGCAATTCGAAACGCTATCGAACTTTCGCTTTTCTAATGAAACTTGAGATCGAGGAAATTGCATGGAAATAAATAAATACGAACGGTGCAGTTGCTGAGCAACTTTTCAATGCGAACTGAATGCCTTTTGTTAATATAAAAATGAAATCCGAGAGCAGCAAATTGCGAAACTCATACTGAATCTAGAAAACTTTTAATTGAATACTATAATATACGGCTGATAAACCGTTTTTTGCGGCAATTTGCACAATAAACTCCCCGAATGGGTGTAATAAAGAATTACGCGGTCATTGGAGTATTCGGTAGGAAAACGGAATAAAATCTGCAATCACCGAGTACAAGGCGTGTGTTACGAATGAAATATTAAAGTTATAAAGGACCCTGCCTCATAGTAAATGTAATAAAGTAGTCAAGGGTGAGCTCGTGAGAAATCGTGTGCCAGCTTTATTGCAAATTATATTTGAGAATAATCCGACTCTTCTCAACAGACGATTCTGAATAAACGTAATTTTGATTTCCGCGAATAGTTTTCCGTTTGTGAATATTGGATTTTGTATTTTGGCTACATTTACTATTGTTAGCCGTATGTGAGTGGATGGTATAAGCAAACAGGATATTTCCTATATCAGTTTCTTCTTTCTTGTCTTCGTCTTCTTCTCTAACTGGTGAATGTTGGTGGTTAGCTTTATGATGTATATAATACAATACATACACGAAAATTGCTTGAATAGTTTATTCCATGTAGTTCGGCTGTGAAACAATCAGTCTCCTTAATTCACTGCGGATTCAGATATTACATCTCCGTTATATTCATATCTTAATTTATTATAGCTTGTTAACCTTAAGTTATATTTGCACTACAACATTAAAACCCACCACGAAAATCTGCTCTATTTTAAAAGATGACTGTATCAATTTCAGCGGTTCAGCTCATATCAAAACGGTTTTTAATATAATACTTATCGATTTTCCGCAAAACTAGCTCTCAAGCGGTTTATTATTATGGGCTGGGGATCTTGCCTGAGTAAGCCCGGATAGTGGAGCAATCGATTTTAAATGTACTGGCTCGGGGCGATTTACAGAGTTTGCAGTTCACGCGGTTATACTTGGCCACCCGGATCTTCCTGCGTATCGCTTCGCAACATTTTTAACGAAACAAACGGCAGTGTTCACTTGCAATGTAGTTCGGAGAGCCTGTGTTCACTCCGACCATGTTAGCCTGATTTTGTACGTATAGTTAAGGTTTTTATTGCCAGAAAACTCTTGCACACCTGCTTTGATTGCCTGCGTGCTTACTTGCATGCTTGTTTGTTTATTATTAACCTGTTTATAAATAATAGCAAGTACACTGTGGACTGGTAGATACCATTATGATAAATGTTATTAGAGAAAAACCTGGCGATAATAAAAAGAACCCCTCAAGACACCTCTCGTCAATATCTAACCTTATTTGACTTGCAGGCGGACATATTAACTTACTGCCTAAGTTTTAAGATCTTAGTGCAAATTGTGCGATGATTTAAGACTTAAGACTTTTGCTTTGCCTTTCATTAATAGGCAGTTTCAAATTCAATTAAAACACTCTATTTATTGTAATCTGCTGTGAATAAATATATTTTTCTTTCTTTCTTTCTATTCAAGATAATATTTTCTTTTAATAACACTCTCATTTGAAACAAAAAATATGAGATAAAATTTTCATTATAAATTGGGAACCAAAGCATCTTTTGTTCAGTGGAACTGAGAAAGTTTTAGACCACAGGATTTCAAAGTAATACAGTCACCATCTGATTTGGCCCGTTCCCAAAATACTTGTTATGCTGTCAATGAAGTTGACATCCTATCAAAAGGACACGGGACTGTTTGCGGCCAAGAAGCAATATTCTGGGTAACTAGAGAAACTCAACTCTCGAATACAGAATAGATCTACGCGATAGAAACTTCTTCATTTCGTGTTGTGATGGAAGTTGCTTTTGCTATTGCTATGATAGGTGTGATATTAAATTTATATTAATATGTTATCACGTACCATTATTATCACTGTGAAGTGATGGCTCCTGAATAGAGTCAAAAAAATGTCACAAACAACAATGTACGTGAATATTTCCATATAAATTTGAATATATTTGATAAAATTAGTACATTTTGGGCTTATGTGATCAATTTTGCATTATTTTTAGAGTAAAACGGTGCTTAATTGATTTTATTATATGTTTACTAAACTACCTAAAACTATGAGTCATGACGGTGTTCGTTATATAGAAGAGTTCTTTCCTTTACCAGAGTTTTACCAGGCTACATACGCACCAAGCTTGTGTAGTAAGGGAAATGGGTACGTTCTGCTTGGCGGCATAAACAGGTTAATTTTTAGCACTTAGTCGACTTCATGTCTAGATTAAAACACATATAAAATATAAGTAACTCTATAATACTTCTGTGATCTTATTGGAATGTAACCATTTCCTTTGTTAATGTGTTAAATTCTTATTGGCTTTCACAATACGTGTCAGCGCAAATATTCCTAGTTATTTATGTTCTCTGAGTCGGCTTATGAATGCTAATTTTCAGTAAAAGATAACCCTCATTTGCCCCCATCGCATCAGTCAGCTGTTCACAACAAGTTTGGTAACACTTCGATTGGTATGAGCAATTTAATTGTGAAGACAACATGAAACAGCCTAGTTAGTTAGTTAGTTTAGTTACCTAGTTAGTCTTCGTTACACTCACTTTCGTAACAGCTACTTTATAAAATTGCATATCAACTTTTTTAATTAAATTTTTGTATGTTTATAATACGCTTTTTTATATTTTTATGTGTACAATAAGATACTACGTTTGGATCAAAATTTGTTCTGAAAACAACTCCCACGAACCTATTCGGCTATAATTAATGTTGCATTTATACACATATATAATTATTAATTGGTTTCGAAGTAATATTTTTAACAGATAAAGAGAAACAAATACTATTGATTTGGTATCAATATTTAAATAAATATTAACTATTAACTGTAAATCATGAAAGTTCGTATCCAGTTTATACGTTCAGTATAAAAAAATACATAAATGTAGTAATGGGCCAAATATCATTAAAAGTGACTACACCATGTTAAAATAAGAAAAATAAAACAAACTTGCAGTTAATTTCAAACACATATAATAATCTCACTTCCTTACCACTTCCAATCTCCGTATAATATATTCAAAGCAATAAAGTCAACTGTATTTTAAAGAAACACTAAGCTAAGCTGAAAGATATTTTTATTAAATTCCACCGGAGGCCGTTTCGTCCCATTTACTACCAATGCAAATATACTAGGATACACTGAGTGTAACATTTTTATTTTTAACATTTATATTTTATTTTTAATATTGTTTGTTTACACTACATTGCAATAACATAACTTCTCCGAGAATGAAATTTTTCTGCTAATTAAAGAAAATCCGAGTCCATTCTTATAATATACATAAATACATAAAAAATATACATAACGTTAATAATTGAACATGGAATGTACTGCATCTTGTCTGTAAATAAATAATTACTATTGGTAGACATTTCACACAGCGCCATCTGGCCCTAAGTACGCTAAGCATAGCTTGTATCGTGGGAACCAGACAATAGAAAGATTATATACTTTTTTGTAAATACATACATACATAAACAACCAGATACAGATCGAACTACAAAATCTATGTTCGTCACACAAATGTTTGTCCTAGGTGTGAATCAAACACACGACCTACAGCACAGAAGGCAGGGTTGCCAACTGAACTGTGAGGCCAGTCACTCTCCTGAGCGTATAGTTTATTCATGTTTAGCCAAGGCTGAGGGTAGACTTGGAATTTGTGAGATTTGGGTGAATTTTGCATACAGTTAGATGATAAAATGTTGTCGCCTAGGCCATCTAAACCTGCACTCAGTGTGCCACGTCTAAACGTAGTTCTGCACTCTCTACGACCGAGACAGATATTGCACCGCCTCCTTAATTTATTATACGTACGATAGCGTTGTTATTAGACGGTTAAACAACCATTCTAGAGAATAAAGGAAACTTAAGAGCCCGCATACGCCGCAAAAATGAGCAAGATGCAAAATACATAACTGCTGTGTGAAAGTACAGCGCGGCCACAAATATTGTATCTAGTAATTCGCACCGGTCATCTGCACAAAACTCGATTAACCAAACAAACCTATTGCCTCCAGACCTGCATTATTTAACGACAAAAGCTACTGATTTTCTGGCTAGTTGAACAAAATATCTATTTCAAGATGTCCAAGTATTGCATAAAAAATGGCAGATGTTGTCGTCTCACAAGAGCGCGAACAAAAAGGACGCCTGCCCATCCATTGTTGAGTAAACTAAGCATTGAAGATGTTCCCCGAATTACAAAATGTTTAGCTATTTGTTAAAGTCCTATTAAGTTCTGTCACTTCAGAGCTACCTTTACAATTTTTGCGCCCACCTGACGCAAAGGACTTTCGACCTATAACGGTACAATTTAAGGTTTTTCCAGGTGAGAATGAGGTTTGCAAGGTTGTAATTGTCGTCGACGCAATGGAGACATTTTCATTCTGAATGAGATGTCGATAAATTAAATTTGTTTCCGCTGTGTGAATTCCAAAGTTGTTTCAATTTGTTCTCAGTTACTTACAATGAAAATATTTTTGTATGTCGTGTAATTTATATTGAATTGTGTTAAAATGACGCGCAAGATTCGCAAATCCCATTAATTTTGTATCACTGTCAAATATTTTTAACAAAGTCTGGTTGCATTTAGTTTTCCTTTAAAAATATAACTTTTCAGATCTTTTTTCACATGTGCATGTGAAATTTAATCAGGTTTATTTATTTGATTCTCCAGAATAGTAGAGCTATTCTGGAATCTTTATGAGTAAAATGTTTCGCCTCACCTAAAACAGTCGTGATTATATTCTTATTAGCTGAGTACCACACAGATATTACAAAACATTCTTGTAAGCATTCGGTAGGCGGCAACCGAACACTGAATAAATAGTGATAAAAGTATTTACCCAGTGGAGACTACAAAGATCAGTGTAAACACTTTGATACTCCCACAGGCTCAGCTCGAGTTGATACGCCAATAAATAGTTTTTGTGGCTCTTGAACTATGTATAAATTGATTTCTTATTTGATGAGTGATTTTGAGGTTCAACTGTTCTTTTGTTAGATGTTTTTCTTTGAGGTCTATGGAAACATTGTTTAAGATTTTGAGCAAGGTAGAGTTGGGTGGCATCTGTTCAGTAGTAGCATCTAAGCGTTGGAAGACGGAATTAAGAAAATCTTAAAAAATTGATTGAAGTGCTTAAAACCTATATATCTAATAAAACAATGTATTTATACTTTGAAAATATGTATTAAAAAACGGAATATGCGCAACTTAACTGACTAAAATTTGAATCAGTTTTTATAATTAGTTATTTCGGCTCACAACACATTGACGGGAGCAAATATTAAAAGGGATTTCCGCGATTAAGATCCGTCTTAATTATAACAACAATTGTTAGATGCTCTTCACCCGTCCTAGAGTAAAACCCTTAAAAATATAAAGCACAAACTAGATATCCGCTTTTCACAGTGTACATGTAACATGTAAGCAAATACTGATAATAAGTACATCCTCTATTTCCCATTGAAGGAGAATTACTAGTGAGTATTTGGATAATTCGTTGCGGTATTGTGTTACTAACAATCAGCATTGTTTGATGGGAGCTCAACGGAATTCGGAAATAAAACAAATTATCCTTCCTGTATTGACTTACACGTTGTCTCTTCCGGAAATATCGCTTTCTGACATATTATCGGTTAGAAAATATTTGCGCTTATGGGTAAAACGTTTATATTGTTTTTGTGTAACATAATTCATTTTTGGGTTGCACTTTATGTTGTATCCAAGTGATAATTAAAGTTATAAAATTTGCTGAAGCACGCTAAGCTGATTGCCAATAGTATCGCAACATTTTCAAACTTCTACAAATCCATGAAAATTGACGCCTTATTTTATATTACATAAGTACGACAAATTCAATCCAACACTGTGCAGATTAAAATAGGAATATTAAACAAAACTTGGAAGTTACTGTCATAAACTTCCAACGCAATTTAACAAAAGCAAAAATAAACTCACAAGGTAAAAGTTGCACCAAACTTTATGTAGCATATTTCACAGCACAAGTCGTTTTCAATTTTTCAAAGGAGCCCATAAATATTTAAAAAAAGCGTGCGCGCGAATTCCCGAATCCTATTTTCGTGTTGCTGCAAGAACCATATGAGTGTCAAGACTTTTGATTTATGATATTTCGCACTGAGCGTACTCACTTTCATACTAACAAATCATACTGGATCTGAATAACGGCTTTAACACAAAAGCGACTTTTAGACGTTAAGTAGTCGCTACTTCCATCCTGTCCTGGCTTCAGAAGGGTGAAATTATCTGCGGCTATAGTTACTCATGAGTCCACTCATCTTTTAGTGAAAACCTTATCCATATCTCTTCAGTAGTTCCTGAGATTAGCCTAGAGACCAATAGAACTTTCCATTGGACTCTTACGCTAATCTCCCAATAGAGATACGTACTAACAAAAAAACATAGCAGGGGAGTTTAATTTATAATTATGTAGTGATTCGCTTAAACGTCAGTTTATTAAAATCATTTATATTTGTCATTGTCATTTACATGTCATTAATATAAACGGAATGACAATAATGTTTTTTTTTTTTTGGAATTGGTTGAATGCGTGATTTCTTCAAATTGATCACTTATTGCCATATTGGGCTTCAGAATCGGTGAAGTCGCAATCACGCCGATAACCGACCAAAACAGCGGATGTGACAGTGCCCTAAGCGGAGTGATTCACGAGAAAGCTCACTAAAAACCGACTTTATTGCTCAAAAAGAAATTGATTTCAAATTTTACTGCATATTAAAGTAACCTTTACGTTTGATTACCACTTATTTTAAATCTTTCGGTTGGTAGCGCGGCCAAGTGAGAAGCGAGGACCCCCTGCAGTTACAAAAATAGTGTATCAACGTAAACATCCATACGAATAATTGAAAATAACTTGAAGGCTGCGAGAATGTATTTTGCTGAACAAAATTATCGTTTTATTGAACACGATCCACCGTAAAATCATTGATTAATGGCCATTTGGCTAATCAAAATGAATGGGAATGGGTGCGCGCACTGCGTGGTGTAAATACACGTATTTTATTTATAATATACAGGGTTACAGGAAAAGTCGTGCTAGATCCGTTAAGGGCGTGGAGTACCCATCATTTCTGACTTATTTCACTGTGAAACACCCTACCCTAAACTTAACCCTTTTCGAGATATTCGACTTTTAATTTTTTATTGAATATTGCCGATTTTTAGGCTACGAAATTTATTTTTGTTTATTTTGTGTATCTTATTATTATTATTATTGCATTTTAACATGTGTAATAAGATGCTTTAGGACATCAATCATTAAAATAGTGCATAAGTTAATTGAATAGACCGTAGTAGACAAGTGAAAGTAAAAAAATAAAAAATATATTAGCAAGCTTATTTTTCTCTAAGGGATATCTAAAAAAAATATTATGACACTTGTTCGGCAGATATTTTTTAAAATATCTACGTTTCATCAGCTATCTAACGAGGTCTAACAATCTAGGGTTTGTATTACATTTCGTGGAAAAAAGTAGTTGGGACACTCCAGGTAGCAGTTCTAACGGTCCCGCGCCTATTTTCCTTCAAGTTAAGACGCACCGAGAGAGCGAGACAAGTGACGATTTATGTAGGTGCGAATGAAAGAAAAAGTGTAGAGACCGGTTAGAGCTGGGAATACAACAGAGGGTATTGTTTTGGTTGTCAGTCTGCTTTTGTGCTTCGTACATAGTAGATGTGATATCGTTTTGCTCTTTTTCTCGACTTGGCTGTGATTCTGGACTATTTCTTCTGATTTGTGACTACTGTGCTTGTTAACCGGACTCTGATTTGTACCTGTGATACGGAAGTGTTGAAGATGACGTCCTACACACCTGAGGAATATGCTGATATGCTTATTTGTTACGGATACTGCGATTGTGTGTCTGCGCAAGCTCGTAACGAATACATAACTCGCTACCCCGGTCGTCGAGTGCCGAATGTGGCCTGTTTTGACAGAGTTTATCGAAGACTTAAAGAAACTGGCTCTGTTTTGAGACGAAATACAGACATGGGAAGACCACGAATTGACGACGAAGAACAGGACAATGAGATAGTGCAACGCTTTCGAGCGGATCCGACTACTTCCACTAATATTGTTGCCCGTGATCTGGGACTTTCGCAATGGAGAGTGTGGTTTACAGTGCATACTGCTGGCCTATACCCGTACCATTACACGCCGGTACACGTTATTGAAGAAGGAGACCCCGCGAGAAGATTGGACTTTTGCAGATTTATGCTAAATGCTGACGTAGAAGACCCAGATTTTCTAAGAAATATCTTGTGGACGGATGAGTCCAAATTTGATAAAGATGGCATAACCAACTATCACAACGTCCATTACTGGGCCCCAAAAGAACTAAGGAATCCCAATAAGAAAAGAGTGAAAGGGTCCCAACGAAGATTCAGCGTGAATGTGTGGATGGGCATTATCTCTAATCATTTGATTGGACCTTACTTTCTCCCGGATAATCTAAATGGGGAAAGCTACGAAAATTTCCTGAGAGCAGACTTGAGTGATTTGCTGGATGATCTGCCACTCAACCTGATCAGGGACATGTGGTTCCAACACGATGGCTGCCCTGCCCATTTCAGGAGAAGTGTCAGAGACTGGCTGGACACAAATTATCCAAACAAATGGATAGGACGAGGTGGGCCGTTGCCATGGCCAGCAAGAAGTCCGGACCTAACTCCCATGGATTTTCATGTATGGGGGTGCATGAAAAGTCTTGTGTACAGCGAGCCGAATCCAGTTTTGTCTGTGGAAGACTTAAGAGAAAGGATTGTGGATGCAGCAAATAAAATGAGGACCACGTTGACCACTGGAGTAGTGAAGACTGGTCTCCGTAGAAGGATGCGACAATGTTTCAGAAATAGAGGCGGCCATGTTGAACATGAACTGTAGAATAAGAAAAAGTTGTGTGAAAACCTTTAATAAATGACATTTCATGCATACCTAATGTTTTATTTTACTTTTTAGGGCTAAGTATAAATTTTCTTCTCCACTGTCGCCTATGAAACTAATTTTTTTCCAATGCATTTGAATAAAACCCTAGATTATTATACCTCGTTAGATAGCTGATGAAACGTGGATATTTTAAAAAATATCTGCCGAACACTTGTCATAATATTTTTTTTAGATATCCCTTAGAGAAAAATAACTTTCTAATATTATTTTTTATTTTTTACTTTCACTTGTCTACTACGGTCTATTCAATTAACTTATGCACTATTTTAATGATTGATGTCCTAAAACATCTTATTACACATGTAAAAATGCAATAATAATAATAATAAGATACACAAAATAAACAAAAATAAATTTCGTAGCCTAAAAATCGGCAATATTCAATAAAAAATTAAAAGTCGAATATCTCGAAAAGGGTTAAGTTTAGGGTAGGGTGTTTCACAGTGAAATAAGTCAGAAATGATGGGTACTCCACGCCCTTAACGGATCTAGCACGACTTTTCCTGTAACCCTGTATATCAAGTTTCTTAGCAATTTTCTAATAACGTATTATTTTAGATAATATTTTCTATAATTATTGTTGTATTGATTCATATTCAATATTTTTGTACTTATCATATCAGTAATTCTAAGACATAAAAAAGATAATCATTAGATTTTACATATTATTACGTCGTAATCATATTTCACTAAATTTTTATAACAAACACTATTTTTATAAATTATATTAATCATTGTTTAACTGGCCTCACATCTCAGTTGGTAATACCCTTCTGCGCTGTAGGTCGAGGGTTCGATTCCCATCCAAGACAAACATTTATGTGGCGAATATAGATGTTTGTTCTTTGTCTGGGTAATAATATGTATTATATGTATGTATTTACAAAAAGTATATCATATTACAAGCTATGCTTAGTTTCGGGCTAGATGGCGATATGTGAAATGTCCATCAATATTTATTTATTGTCATAAAAATAAAAGTAATAACTGGTGCAACTCAAAAAATCTATTCCTAATATATGTTGGAAAATCAATTAAAAATGAAAACGAAACGAAAAAGAATTAACTACTTTCAATGAAATAAAATTATTGAATTTTTTTCATAATGTTGATTAGATTTTCAAGTTTAAGGATACTAATAAGGACATACGAGACATTAATACGCTGGCTAATGAATAAATATCGTTGTGTTCACTGTACACAAACTCATCGCTACACATATCACAACCAGTTTAACTTGATCTGAATAGCTTTGGAGTAAATAAGTGAGAAGTGTCATTAGATATTTCAGATGTCAGAAAAATCACTGGCTTATTTTGTATTGTATTTCTAATGATATTGTATCTAATATAACGATAGATAAAATTTCGAAAAAATTTCGTTGTTTCAAATATGTAATGATTTAATATAGATATAATCTGTAAAAGAGTTAACGCGTTGAAAATATTGTTAACTTAGTTTTTGTACGCTCGTTGCTCGTTCATCCAAACCTTCGGATAACAAATTGGCGAATTGGACCACTTAACTAAACAGCTCTCTAAAATCAGCCTCGGTGTTTCACATATCGGGCATGCAATCTAAATTGCTTGTCATACAACAATGAGAGCAACTGAATACACTAAACAGAATCGAATTAATTAGAGCAGTTGATTTCGATTCAGTGGTCAGGCTTCAATCAAGCTTGAAGGTGATTCGAATAATCCTATTGGATGCTGAGGGCTTAATTTAAACTGGTCATTGAGTGCTACGCCAGAATTTAAAAGTTTATTATAGGTTAGTTTTATAGATCAAAATCTTTTTTCTCCGTAAATTGATTTGAGACATTACTTAATCCTGATAAAAAAGCTTTTTTCTAATTAAAGTTGAACTTACGATTTCTGTATTTAGCACTGTATCGAAATAATAATAAATAACAAACATAAAATAGGCTTCACTAAAAAATAAGACGACATGTGTAGGGATTCAAATGGTAATCATCACCTTATAAATGGCGAGAAAAGTATCGTATTTATAAACCAATAAAGCCCAAAAAAATACATTACCCTCATAACGATGATCGTTTATGATTCATTACGTAGGACTCAACTTTTGATTGATTGCTCAACATGAATAGACTAGGTACTTTCCGCACGTTAAATAAGTTATAATCTTGTTCTTATTTTTTCACTATCAGTTCGTCCTATAAGACAAAACAGTACTCTATGGTATTCAATGTCATTCTAATACCCAGGACAAATCACGTCATACAAACTCAAAGCCAAAATGTGGCACACGCTTCTAATTTCACCATGCGAAGCATCGACTGTTGTTTCGATTGCTGTGTTTTGCATTGCCGCTTACGCTTTGGTCACATAAAATACTCTCGGTGCTTAAGCATTCATGTACAACAATTGTCTAGTCGAATCTTCGCATGGTGAATTTAGGAGCCGAGCCGAACAAAAAAGCAACAGAGTAGTATCGGGCAGTAAATTTTTTATTACCAATTTATGCATTTCGATTAAACCTAAATTTTAATGTATTTGTATTATCTATTATTTATGGTACCTACCTATTATTTATTATTTAAATAGATAAATTATGTATGAGAATTTAAGTGACTTTTTATCATTGGACGATATTTTTATCATTTAGACGATTTAGAGTTCAAGTACCATTAGAGGTTTGATGTTTTGTATGGGGACAACATTTTTAACTATTTATGTTTTTCGCTATTCTCTATTTGTGTGTGTAAGAACTTGTTTTTCATCAGATTTTATAATTCTTGCTCAACCGCCAGTACACTTTAGGTTTTAGGACAGATAGACAGACAGACAGACGGATGGACAATCGAGTAATTCTATAAGGGTTCCGTTTTTTATCCGTTTTTTCCGTTTATAACGTGAAAACCATATTAAAATTAAATTGGATTCGAAAATTGTTCGAATGAATACATTTTGAACAAAGTAAGAAGTGACAAAATTACAAGTTCTTTTTCAAAACAGAATATTACACGAACACTAGAAAATAAACTTCTTAGCTAATTCATCAAAATCACTTTATAACAAACAATAGCCTAACCTAACTTAACCAGGTAAAACAAAAAAGGTAAAAAAAAAATGGTTGTCTGTAAAGTCGGTTTACTGACGATAGTTGAACGTGTCAACGTCTTAAGAAAATACTGATGGAATGGTAGCATTTTTCAAAAGAAAATTTTAATTTCATTTGTTTAATAGATTTTTATGTATATATGCACTTGATACTCGATCAAAACATGTAAATGTAAGTATTAGCAGCTGTCCACGCAGACGCATCGCTCACTCAAGTAGGAGAGAGACGGATGTCGAACGCTGCCGAACGCAAAGGCCGATTGTGCTTCTTTGTCGCTCGTTCCGCGCTCTCGCTTGCACTTGCACAAGCCTTACATGGAACGCCTCAGAGCGAGGTAACGCCGCATGAGTCATGTTTTTTCGTGCGTGCAGCCGGCTCTATCGAATTATAAGACGTTGACACGTCAATAATGTTTAACCAGTTCCGAAAGTAATAACAAAAAATAGCGTCTCCATTGTCTTCATAACTGACTATGTTCTGGTTGCGTTGTTTCGGCTGTTTCTTTCTGACGCGCGAGTTAGAAGGAGAAGAAAATATGTTTAGATGTTTGTGATAATTTAAACTGTTTTTTGATTGTTTTACTAAATAATTTACACATTTTCGTGTGTTATTTTACATAATTAAATTCAGTTTACCGGTGATAGGTCACACCATCTTTTTTTTGATTTGTTAATGTATTATTTCGGCACTTTTTTATTGCACACTTCGGCATCCTTACTGCTTAGTAGTCTACGCGCGACTGAGGCAAAAGTGTGCTTAAAATTGATTTAAGCACAATTTTGCCGTGCCGTTTTCAACGCGCCGATGCGATGTCCTGGGTATATAGAATGTCATTGATGGTATTAGACTAATTATGTAGTTTTAAAACTATGATAAAATAGGTTAAGTATGCAATGATCGGATCTGGAATTTAATTCCGTGAAGGCTAAAAATCGTCCAATACAATGAACGATTAATTAAACAATTCATTCATTCAACATTATTAAGTAATAAACAACTACATTCTGTGAGAAAAAAATGTTCTGTTTTGATGAAAAACCTATTCAAATCTGAAAGATTCGGTGGAATTTTGGATTTCTGACCACATAGACTAGTTATTAACACTACCCTCTATCAATCCTTTCTGTAAACAAAAGCAAAAATAATTATACCAGTCTTATAACCGATTTATCAATCTATCTGTAACCAACTGTTATTAAAACCACCACTTGAGAGTTCCGGGAATGCAATTTGCAATGATTTGCACCCATTAAGCCCCATCTAGACGAGGAATTCCTTTCACATGGCGCAATTTGCAAGGCGACAATTGGATAGCTCACATATGTGTCACCTGGTTCTCTACAACAGTGTTCCTCACGGCAAAAATTTATGGTCTATATAGGTATTCATTTACTTGCAATAAAGATATTTTGTATTGATAAATTCAACTGCCTTATCATAAAATCTTATCTTCCTTTGGTTATTTCCTCATAAGAATTGTCATGTAAGTTAGATACATAATCAGAAAGAACGTATTCAAATTGAATTTTTAGTTCTAGTTGGAAAGACGGTTGAATTAATTTATTGATGTTTCACTTATTACTAATGACTTGTCGACTGGCCTGATAGTTCAGTTGGTTGGCTCTACCTTCTGCACTGTAGGTTGTGGGTTCGATTACCACCCAGGACAAAAATTTGTGTGACTTACATAGATGTCTGTTCTGTATTTGGGTGTTACTTTTTATTATATGTATGTATTTACAAAAAGTTATATAAGTATAATATAGTATTACTTTAGAGCTAGATGTCACTGCGGGAAATGTCTACCAATATTTTTTTAATTAACATTGATGCCCCTACCGCACCGCAAAATTTACGTTATTAGTTTGCATATTAATATATTATGTGGCTTGAGTTGGCTAACTTCTTTTAAGCCGTGACTCTTACTCATGGCTGCTGTTGTTAGGACCTGAGCTTAATTGTTTAAAAAAAACATATCCGAGTGCATGTTGTTATTGTATAGATAATTGATAATATATTTATTTGATCAATGAAATGGCAATAATGGAGCTATTATAATATTAATAATATTATTATAAAAAACATAACAAATCTATTAAAAATCTTCAATGCATGCCTTAACAGTAACTATGATAGGCAACGATATAGATAGATGATAAAACTGTTATCTTTTTTCGTTGAATAGTTCCGGTGGCTCTTTATAGCTCAATCGGATGCCATCTTGTTTGTTGTAGTAGCAGCCTACTAAACTAATTTACTACATTTACTTGATATACTACTTGGAAACTCTTGATAAATGATGACTACTCATTTACCTTCGCCATCACACTTCGCACATCACCTACGTAGGGACGTTAACCAAAGATCTGCAGCTAGTGGGTCCAATTCGAACGATTAGCTCGAACGGTGGAGAAAAAAATCGTCAGGAAACTATGGCTTGGTGGTACGGCAAATACCCAAATGGATAGCTACTACCTTAGTGTTTCTTGTCCATCAAAATGTTGTCTTTAAGCGATCGCTTTATAGCGATAAGACTGCCCATTGTTTCACTCTTTTGTATATGGTTACTTATTGTTGTTATTTCGATTTGGTGAGCAATAAAATGTCATCTATCTGTCTATCTATCTATCTACCTCTATCTATTTACCAAGTAGCAAATCTGTTACCAAGCACCTAACGTTTTCCGGTAGCCTCACTTGATAGTTCTTATTCCAGGGTTGCGCAGAGCCACCATTGTTTTCATGTGATAAGTAGTTAACGGTGTGTGTACCTTTGTGTGTGTAAATAATATAAAAAAATTGAAAAAGAGCCTCACCCCAAATATTAAATGGCCATCACAGGTATTTATAATAATAAAACATGACAAAATACGTAAATGCTTACACACGCTTTTCACCCACAAGGGGTTGTGATTGATTACGTTTACGGCGCTAATAGATTTCCCCTGTGGGGTGCATTGGCAGCGTTATTAAATACGTGAAATGCAGTTTTTCTAATTACCAAACAGAGTTGTCGGATGTCATGGGGGCTAATGGGGAAATGACTTGGATTTTCTGCATAAAGACATCTTAATGTAAGCTCGTTAGATAAAGTGAAGCCTAGCTTGAGAATTAGTACTCATGCCAAGCAGAGCACCGTACTTGCATTGCTGTTTTCATTTGAAGGTGTCGGTGAAATGACAGCATGTGAAAAATTTCATTTTTGAACTCTTTGGAGTATCGGGTGCAACTTCTCCTGATACTTTGGTATGGGAAACTCAAGGTGTGTAGTTATGGCCAGGTGATACCGCTTAATATCAGATAGGACATCTGCTTTTTCCGTCACTGACTCACTAATTAAAAAAGAAACCGACACTTGTATCATATTATGATATTAAAAAATAACTAATTGAAGACCATTTGCAGTGAGTTGTTATATAAACATTCTAGTTCGCTTTATTCTCAGTCGTAGAGAATATAAAATGAGGTTTCTTTAGCTCACTCTAGACTCTAGAGTGAGCTAGAGAAACCTCATTTTCTTCTCATTTTCTTTCTTTTAGAGTCTAGAGACTCATTATAAAACAATTAGTTGGGTTGTAAAATTTGGCCCTTTTTTAATAATAGTCCTCTTCCTTGTATCTATAATGTAAAATAGTTTTGATTTGTCATAATATCATGGTACTTTGAGTTCTCAATTATTGTTACTGCGTCTAATCTTACCTTCGATTAAATGTTTTAGAATTGATCAGCCTTGTAAGTAAAATTTTATAAGTTAGTTTATGAGTTTTTTATTGGGGTGTTTTGGATCGGCTATTCTTTTTATAAATTCTGGTGTTGAATCAATTCTTAAAATGAAACTGCTGAGTAGTGATTGATGATACCTTCTATATAACTTCACGATCATCTAAAATATTTGTCATCTCTATTTCAATGACTTGCAAAGCGTTCCATATCCCATACAACTAACGTTTATCTCCGAAATCGATCCGCCCACAGCTGTCAAACGAACAAAATAAATATGTTATTACTAATGCACGCCAGCCAGAATCAGATAAACGCTAATCTACATTACAATTAAAAAGTAACGAGTTCAAGAACCGACGTAATTCAGTACAGGCATAGAATGTGAGGCCTTGAATAGTGTTTATTCAAAAACTTTAATCAGTAACAGACATGAGAAAAGCTGATGCTTTGCAATAATCAAATTAGCTCTCAAAACTAATTAACAGTATTGCATAATGCACAATATGTAATACTATTTATTTACTATTTTTAGCTTTGGCAATAAATGGTGCAACAGAAACAAATTTGCTTAATAAACAAAGTTGGATACTTTCTTTAAATAAAACACTTCCATTATAGATAATTAACTTGCCTTAAAAATTAAAAAATTAATCAATGAATTTAATGAAAACAGCAATGGCGAAAATGAGCTGTCCGTTAGTCATTAATATATTATAGAGTATATAGCAGTCATTGATAAATTGACATTTCAGATTATTATCGCTGTACCATCGCAATTCCAAAATCAACGTACTTTATAATAAAACAATCAAGTTAAAAACCATACGCATACATTTTTTCAGTTTTGTCTCCATAAACGAGACAATAGACAAACAATAATGGAGAAAATTTGCATTCACTCTGAATTTTTTTCAGCCTTCTTCCGCCGGAGACAAGCAGCAGCGCTTCATTAAGCATCAAATTATCAACACTGAATCTTCATGCAAGCCAAAATAACCATTAAGCGCTGAAAACGAAAACGAACATATTCTATAGCGAAAGTGAACTGCTACTTCAAGCATATAAAGCATATTTTTGCACGACCCCGTTTGGAATGCAAGCGATTTTTGCTCGGAACTCCGACAGATCATAACTCATGGCTGTAGAAAAGTGATCGTAGCGTCTGAGTTTTATTGAAATTTTTACTCAGTGCACTTGAAATAAGAATGAGTTTAAAATGGAATATATCTGAAAATTATTTCGTAAGTGGTGAACTTTGGATAGCCCTAACCCTCTTTCAGCGACTCGATTGTTTAGATGAAAATTCGGAATGGGAATGCAGAATCAGGGTGCATTTTTAAATGTATGTGTACTTTTTAACGAGACTGTGAATAATTTTCAATAAATTCCTTACATTAAGCAATATATCTACGGTGCATTGATTTCAAGTATGTTGTGACTACAAAAATATTTAGAAATTAAAGCTATTAATTAATTCTAATAAAACCTCACAATATTTACAGGGGAAGGCTAAAACAAGCTAAGGGAAACCCTTAACATTTTAACTAAACTCATCTCACCAAGAGTAAACAAATCCATCAACATTATTTGAATAGGAAAAAAACCGATTACCAATAGAAGAAAAAAAAATAAGAAAAAAACATATATTTTTAGTTGCATTCAAAAAATATTTATAAATATACTACTAATTAAGCTATGTAGCGTACCAGCACCACGTATTCCATGTAATTGAAAGGGTTGAACGCTAAAACTTGCTTTTTTAGGATTTCAAATGATTGCATTTGAAATTCCGTGGAAAGTTCTGTATAAAACTCTATTCAATAAATATGCAAATCTACGTTCGATATGTGCTCACTAATTGCAGCGTTTGTTTAAAAAATGCTTCACAGATTGCCAGAGTCGAATGACTGGCATTGCCTTCTGCGCTGTAGGTCGTGGATTCGATTTTCACCAAGGACAAATATTTGTGTGCCGAATATAGATGTGTGTTCTGCGTCTGGTGTTATGATATGTATTATATGTATGCACTTACAAAAAAGTATATATGTATTCTATCAGTCATCTGGTTCCCATAGTGCAAGCTATGCTTATTTTGGGACTAGATGGCGATGTGTGAAATGTCCATCAATATTTATTTATTTATTTAGTAGGGAATAAAAATTAAAATTCTCTGTTAAATTTGTAATTTGTAACATTAGCAATTGCTCTAAGAGGAGCTATATAAGCTTCATTTTAACATTTCAATATCTTTTCTAAATCAGTAGTGATGTCAGAATTATTCGCACGATGGTTGTCCTTTTCAAATTGAGCGGGTACATTTATCTAGTCTTTTTTCCATTCCGATAACTATGCATAGACAAGAACAAAGGACTCAAACTGGCGTCAACTAAAAACGTTCGTATTTGCGTGAAGTGAATGCACGCAGGCAAACGCTCTTTTCAAAAATTCCCTCCTCCATTTTTTTTTAGTTTCCCTCGCCCGTAATACAATATTCATTGAAAGCGTGTCTGGATGTATTTGAATCGAGAACGTACCGCAACGAAACGAGGAAACGCAAATAGCATTATTCTGACATATTTTGACAAATTGAAGTGTGATAGAGGATAGAGGCCTCTCAGTATTGTATATCATTTTTATTCTGAACTCAATTTGTGTAGAGTAACGTTAGTAAGCGGTCGTCAGTGTTTGATTTGTGATTTATACTGCGCGTGCAGGGCGATGCAAATCAATTATCTGGAGACAGTAGCGACTTCCTTGCGTATACCTGATACATGTATCTCAAATAGTTAGTGTTGTTTTAGCTTTAGCTCATGACTACCTATAAAATAGTTGAAGATGGCTCCCGATAATAGAAATAATAACTTGCCTGTTCTGTTGACACTCGTATATTTAGATAATATTAGACATAAAGGACTATGGAGCGTTCCCCATCCAACTTTTTGATTATATAACACAAGTAAGCGACCATCAATAACATCAAGTAAGCCCTTTAATTATAAGTTTACACGCAAGATTCCAGTTGGAAGCGAAAACTATAGAGATATGCAAATCATTTTGTAATGGGTTTCTCACACGTGAATAGCACTGGCGACAGTAACTCGCGACAACCAAGATTATAGCAATAATATAAGCATTATTATTTAGCTTTTATTAACTGGGAGTTTCCGATTTGGTGGCTACATTTCTATATAATATAAATATAATATTCTCTGTCTCAAAACTTAATTAATTACGTCTTTGGTTTATATTTCCTAATTACTATTTTATTAATTTAACTAAATTAAAAGTTATTTCAATAATAACTGGCCAGTTAAATGCAGTTTTCGCGTTCTAGTAAAACTAGAATTACAAAAAACTAGAATATTCGTTGTTGAATTACCTAATATCTACCTCAATCATTTCTTTAAACACAATTGTTGGGTAACATTAATAAGGTGATAAATCGTGATTACAATTTTGGACGCATAAAAAATAATCGATTTGGCAGCTACTTCACATTGCGTATAAGCCATTATTATAATAAATAAACATTGGTGCGTGGTTTACGGTCACATTCCGTGACATATGACCATAAAAGTTGTTAAGTATTTAGAACAACGTGTTTATTGTGCATTAAAATACCCATGTTATCTTTATTCCCTGAGACGAACATGAATAAAATTGCATTAGATCATTTTTATTATGTTTTTGAGGAATTGCTTGTACCTGGTAGTGTTTTTCATGCTGTGATTTTAATCGAGTACTAATGCTACTGCTCCTATAATGCTTTCTCACACTAGTGTGGTGAAAGATTTTTTTTTATGTCTTACAGTTACGGAATGAGCCGACGGCCCACCTGGTGTTAAGTGGCAACCTCTGCCCATAACAACTGATGCGAGTTGGCTCCTCCCCTAGGTACGACAAGACCCAAGTCACATCGTAGGCACACGTAATCATGAGAAGTGCACTTCAGAGGCTCTTTTCGTGGAGTCGATACATGACTTCGTATTTTTAGTTCTATGCCTTCTTTTCCTTCACGATATTTTTCTTAACACTTTTGATAACGAGGTATTACATATAGGGGCATAATTCAAGAAAAATACTCATTAGTCAATCTTTGGATTTGAACCAGTGACCTTCGGTTAGAAACTCGGGCTCCGTATACCTGGGCCATTTTCTCACAATTTGCATTATCTGGATTTATTCACGAAATTTTAACTCTGGTTAAAAGAATTCCCATAAAATTATTAAAATAAAATCGTACAAATTGCAGCATTTCTTGGAATTCGGAATAATAAGTTTTGGTTCTGGGTAGGAAATTATTTCATCTATTTTGAAAGGGCCTCACAGCTCCGTTGGTGGTGGTGGGTTCGATTCCCACCCAGGCAAACATTGCGTGAGAATGTTTGATCTGGGTCTGGATGTTAATAAATATACCTCTAGTATGTATTCACAAAAAAGTATGCATGTATTCTATCAGTCGTCTGGCTCCCATAGTCCAAGCTATGCTAAGTTTGGGGCTAGATGGCGCCGTGTGATTTGTCCACCAATATTATGTTATATTATTATGTCAAGTCACCAAAGTAGAATAAAAAATAAGATACAAGTGTTACCTCGTATCGATGTCATCGTTCAGACTGACTGAGACTTTCGATTTTAAATCTCTTTTAACTAATATGTTCCATTCTTTAGATATTTCATCGATAAATTCAATGGCCGAGAATAAGATAAGAGATGATATTCAAATTAAATACCTTTGACATTTCAAGATTACAAACATCGACCCGACAATGTTGAGAAATGTGTAGTGATCTGAGGAAAGAATAATATGGAGTATTTCTTATCATTTCATTTATTCATGAACACATTTGTTTATTATCATTCTCAATTTACTCAACCAAAGAATAATATAATAATAGCTTAGTAAAAAAGTAAATTATTAAAACTGAAATTAACATCGAACCTTGTAAAAATTTTACCATACTAATGATTTAGAATTCGGCTTCAGTTCGTTAACATAAAAAGGGCACCTTTATAGTAAATGATTTCTTTTGTTTAACTGAGTTTTAGTATCCATTAAGTATCGCCAAGTTCGTCCGGGGAAGTACTGCCACCATGCCCATTTCTGCCGCCAAGCAGTAACGCGTTCGCGTTACTGTGTTCCGGTTTGAAAGGTGTGGTTGCCGGTGAAATTACAGGCACATGAGACATTCCACCTACACGTCTCAGAGTTACGGGCGCATAGGCATATAGGCCCTAAGTCGCATCGGTTGTTATGGGCCGAGGTTACCACTTAACACCAGGTGGGCCGTCGGCTCGTTCAGTAACTGTGCTACATAAAAAAAAAAAAACCCACAAAAGATACTCTTTCACTTGGAAATGTGTTAAAAGGTTTATCTTGATAACTACCGCCATGCTTAACAACATTCAATCTCGAACATAGTGGAGCCTTGAGACTTTTTCTTCATACATTTAGTGTCGCTAGTCTGTATTCTTTCTAATAAATAAGTTTCTACTGACCTACAAATACTAAATTCATTACTATTATCAAATTTTTGATCAACATTTACAAATAAGTGATTAAACAAAAAATTATAAAACAACAGTCGAGAAAAAAAATGATCTCCATACAAATTAGCGTTGGATACAACTTTGTTTATTCGTTTTCAATATTAAATTAAAGAAAATTTCCTAACGTAAAGCTCCTCCTTTTTAAATATATCCACAGAAGGTAATCTAAAAAGTATTTGCAAAACGCAGCATCCTGAGCACATCCATACTTTATTATCGCATTCACTTGTTATCACGGCAATGCACTTACGATCTCTCTGTCTCCAACGTTAGTACTATCTATATCCAATTTGTTACCCTTATCAAGAATTAAATGCGTTTTAGAGCCATCGCCTGGATGGTTTTTATTTTTTATTAATTACGAACCATATAGAGCGCCGGCATGGACAGGTGATAGGTTTTTTATGATCCCCATTATCGGATATTCATTTGTTACTCAATGATTTTTGACTTCAACTAATTGGTTGTTTGATGATTTGGGGTTGTTGCTTTTTATATATTCTTTTTTTATGTCATTGAAGTGACGAAACATGCTGACGGCCCACCTGATGTTAAGTGGTAACCTCCGCCCATAGACAACAGCAATACGACTCAAGTCCTCTCCATAGTACGAAATGACTCAAGTCGTACTGCGTTGCGTCCATCACCCTGAGACGGGGATGTTACGTCTCATGCGCCTGAAATTTCACCGGCACCCACTCCCTTCCACCGGAACACAGCAACACGAGTGCATCACTGCTTGGCGGCAGATTACCAGGCGTGGTGGCAGTACTTCTCCGGGCGAACTTAGCACAAGTTCTACTGCTACTTTGGGTTACCTCTTTTTGCACCACCCGAGGGACACGTGTATGGATTCAAAGGGTTATCACTTATCACATACGGACGCGAGCAACGTGGCCCCCCATAAGTGATAAAAATATGGTGTCCAAAACAATACATCTACATTTTCCATTGTATTTTTTCTACTTAAATAGAGCCTCAGCAAGTCCTTGCTCAATCGTGAATCGTTATTGTTTTTATTGAATACCGTTCAAATATGAAGAGGCTATAGATTTAAAAAGGTTTAGCCAGTAAAAGTGTTTTTAAAGATATCATATCTTGCCTTACCAAGCCAAGACTTCACTTATCTATGACACTGATGACATCCTTTCTATAATGTCGTATTCCATGAAAACAATTTCGCCCATAGCGTGGATGCATAGTGTGGTGCATGCATTTTACAAGACTTTTATTTGTTTGTGAGGCTTACAATTTTTTTTTGTTATTTTCACAAAACCTGGCACAAATAAAAAAGACGCCACTTTCAAATAAGTGGGTACCTACCTTTATTCAAAAACAGTGAAAAGAAACTTCACGCATTGAAATATTCTGTTATACATCTGTTAACAATCTTGTTTATTATTATTTTATACATTGAATTAGTTTTTTTGCGTGGGCCAAAGTTCAATAAAATGCAAATAACATTCCGTAAATTATTAACGTCAATATAACAACAGAAGTGAATAAAAACCTGAACGGGTCTTTATTAAGTCGATATAAATAAAACAAATAAATCATTAATTGAATATCAATATACCGGTTCGATTTCTCTCACTGTGGCTTATGTAGCTTGATGTGGTGACACAATTGGGCATTCCAAATATGGGTTTTATAATTTCGGTAATATAATAATATCGGTAAATAGTGCTTATAATGGTTTTCTGTTCAGGTTTTCAAAAATATTTGCGATTGAACAGGATCGTTAGGTCAAAATGTCTCTAAAAAAGGCACAGAAATATATTTTAATAACGCCGATTTAAACAGTAAACCTGCATAGGTATCATGAGATGTATTGTCACTTGTTATTCAATTACCCATTGTTATTCCGCATTTATTGTACACATAAAATTGTTTTATTTTATAAGTTTTAATTTGTAACGTGGTTTTGCAATAAAGAGTTATTGTATTGTATTGTCACTTATAGTATATTTTTTTTTTTTAGCTCGATTTAGTAATTTTTTTAAGTTTGAAATAGTTATGTTGTCTCTCGACTACAACATGAGATTTGCAGAAGAGATTCACATATTGATTAACGTAACGTCTTTATTAAATAAAACAATATCTTTGTTTCATGATTCCGATAAAAATATCAGACATTTTTTATTATATATTTTTATTTAATTTTTTTGTTCCATTTTTCTTTCAGTATGGAATGAAAAACTCTATGCAATAAGTTTTTCGTTATCTTTTATTTATTTACATACAAATGAATTAAAAAAATATTGTTATCTGTATAAGTGATTGGATGATATCCATAAAAGGGGACAAGTAAACACGCCTTGTCATAAACTGCTGTATTTTATAACCTCAATTGTGTAATACTGCATAATTTAGTTCACCCTACACCTTTGCTGTTGGAATACAGTCATTTAATGGATGTTCATTAGTAATAAAATATAAAGTACGTATAACTAACTGTATGTGCAGAGTATATTCGGGATGTACTGCCACCAAGCCCATTTGTGCTGCCACGGAGTAGTGTACTCGTAATGCGTATTGTCTTCTGGTTTGAAAGGTGTGTGTCGGTCTTCTTCTATTCGAGTCACTGATTCTCTCGAACCAGTGTGGTGAAAGGATTGTATATGCACCTCAAAGAGGCTCCTTTCGTGCACGATGTTTTCCTTCACCGTTTTGAGAACGTGGTATTGCGCACATAAATCTTCCAAGCGAAAAACTCATATAGGTGCACGTCGGGAATTGAACCGGCTACCTCTGGATCAAAACTCGGGGTCAGTACCACTAGACAACCACACTCTCGGTGTGTGTCGGTGAATTACAGGTACATTGGTCATTCGATCCTGACGCTCCCGGCATATGAGAGCAATATGATGCGACAATTCGTAGGTATTGTGGTTGTTATGGGCAGAGTAAACCGCTTTAAACAGATAATCAAAATGCTCTATCCGTTAATATCATAAATATCTATAAAAATAACCTTATCTCGGTCACAAGTACCTATATACTCATTTTTATACCCTTTCACGTTTCGCCATGAAGAATCAAGAATCAGTCTTCTACAACAGAAATAAAAATATTCAGATTATACCAGGAGAGAAAAAGTTATCTGTTCAAATCTTTGATAAAATAAATAGTAGGTAATCTGGCTAAGATTTAGACTTGTGCACCGTATTATTTTGTCATGATTTTTATTGCTTAATCTTTCTTTGAAGGTCTTCGTGAATTCATCATTCTTGTTCAGTATTTTTATATATTGTTCAGTTTATTCACACAAAGAAAAAAAAAACTCTTGTATAATTACCGTTTAATACGATAGAGTAAAAAAACACCACGGAAAAACACTTTACTTATGTAGGATATAATATAATATCACCTTTACAACTTATTTCGTTAGCACGGAAACCTAATAATAAGTACTGGCCGTTTTCAATCTTAACGACGAAATCAAATTTATGAAATTATTTATCACACACGCGGATTCATGCTCATCTTGATTTATGAACATCAAACAGAACAAAACGGTCGTCCTCTATTTCATGCTTTTTAATTATAAATCAAAGACAGGGAAACATCTGTTTTGTGTTTTCCTTGATATGAATAGTTTCACAATACCACAAAATAGAGTGAACTTGTCTAAAATATTTTTTCATAAAACTTTTATGCTTCCTTTCTAAAAATGGGACGCATCGAATCTATTCAAATTAGTTTACATCATGGCTCACAGTATCGCATCGCATATCGTTACGCTTTTGAATAATTTATTAGTAATGAATAAAAGGTGTGGTTATTTGACTCCACCTGTAATACAAACAGTTACGCCCATTAATTCTTGTTGTTCTTTTATTGGGCTTTTAATGTGTACCTATTAATGAACATGTTTGTAAGCTTCTTTCGCGGGAAATTTACGTCACCAAATAATATCATTTACATTCTATATTACTTTATTAGAATTTCCTGGGTGATAAGTGGTTTGAATACGCACATATACACCAAACAAACATCAAGGACACGAACAATAACTTATGCAAACTTTATCGACCCCGAAACCACTCACTTTCAGGATCATTACTTTCAGCATAGCTACGAAGTCAATCATTCCGTCAATAATATTAGTATAATTCTGTGTAAGAGATTTTTTTATGTTATAAATTATAAAGGACACGGTGTCCACCACTTAATTCCAAGGGGACAGATGCGAAGTGGTAACCTCTGCCAATTGCAAGCAACACGACTTGGATACTCCACTACTTAGGGAGAACAAGATTCACATCTCATATGCCTGTAACCCTGAGACGCGAAGATGGGATATAATTTCACCGGAAACTACACCTTTTAAAACGGAACACAGTAAACGCGAATGAGTTACTGCTTGGCGGTACAAATGGGTATCGTGACAGTGATTCCAGTAAATGCTAACTAAAAAAAAAAAAATTAGATGTTAAGTCTTCTTGATATATGCGAACATCATCGATTTTCGGTCATTGATTTTTGGTCAAATATGACCAAAAATCAATTTTGGTCATATTTGGTAATATAATATGTTTCCTTTCAAAACATTCCTTTTTTTCACATTTTGTCTCGCTTTGTATTCATCGTGCTTTGTACACTTTTGTTTTACCAAACTTATCAAAACAATAAAATAATACGGGTTTTAATTGATCAATCGAAACATCTGATAAATAAAATTTGACACTCATCTTATTCATTTTCGTAATTACCGTGACATATACGTAGATGCTAGACGTCATTGATTTAATGACTGGTTAGTAGACGTCCAACGACGTACTTCTTAGGTAAGTACCTACATGAAATACCACCTTGGATTTCAAACATTTCGTCAACGCCTAGTTGTTGAATACGAATCGAAAATTATATCTAGAGAATCCATTGAAAAACGTTTAAGAGTCATAAAACCTCTTGTAAAGTGTACGTTTACACTGTTTTGGGACCATGCGGCGACAATTTAAAACAATTATTCCAAAATATGGCCGATGTTTGGTTTGTAATTGAAGGTTTATTTTTGTTTATTGATGACAAACAGTTATTTTGTATGTTTTTTTGTAAAAATTACGCTTTTATGTTGTAAACGCAATCATGATTAAATATCACAACGGTGAAATCAAATCTGTCAAATAACTTTCTTGACTTGACATTTGGTATTATTTTTCATTCATATGTTCAAGTCGTCTAGCAATCGTTTCGAAACAAGTCACATTAATCAATTAAACTATGTTCCAATTTATTTAGCTGCTTTTCATTTAAACAACAATAGTTTTAATAAGCTATGGACATATTTTCACCAATCAATGATGTACCTAAATTTATAAATCAAAAGAAGTGGACGAAACAACTGCTTTCCATTTTCACGTCCAAAATGACTTCCATTCCGTAATGGTTCCGTTTTTTCTGTTGTTATCTACGAAAATTTCGTTATGCTCGTTCCGTTGCATTCACTCATAAAATTGTCAGGCATATTTAAGTACTGAAATCAGTTCATCCTTCTCGTCAAGGTATATAACCGAAGCAGTAGCAATATCACGCTATGTACCTACTGGCAAAACCACAAAATAGTTAACCAATAGACACTCGAACCCATAAAAGGTTTCCGAGATATCGAATAACACTGTCACCTCTTGATTTTTAGGTGAAATGATATCGATTACGTCGGAAGTGAAGCTAAGTGACGTGGAAACTGTCATTTGGCGACAAACCGTAATCCATTAAGGTGTAAAGTGACTCGGCTTGACATAATGATGGCTTTATATCCTTTGTGACATCTTTTGTTCCATGAGATATTTTTTCGTCATTTTTTTATACTTATATTGTTTACCATTTTAATGACATTTAATTGTTTGATGTATCGTAACGATTTGACTCATTGATAATACAAGGTATAGTTGAATAATTTGACATAACAACATTATTTCACGATTCTTCATTCTTCACTTCATTAGATGTTGACTATGTCAGTTAGCACCGACTATTATAGCCAGACTAAAATAAAGCCTAACTATATGTCACCCATCTCGTTGCTTCTTACGGGTTAAAAAGATATTAGCAATTATTTAAGAGTTGTCGCAATCATTGGTTTAGTTTTGCCATCATAACCATTAATATAAGTATATTGGATGACAATATTATGTTAGATTATTTTGTTTGGTTAAAATATGTGGAAAGGCATAGGTACCAAAGATAAATTGCATTTTGAAACAAATGACAATCATTGGGATTAAGATTAGATTATGTTCTAAAGAACTATACGTAGATTGTTAAAGACCTTTTTATTTAGGCAGTAGAACTTGAGCCAACTTCGTCCAGTGAATAACTGCCACTATACTTACATTTTCTGGCAAACAACCGTCCCGGTTTGAAAGGGCTGCCAGTGAAATTACAGTAACATGAGATATTTCATCTTTACATCTCAGAATTTTGGGCACAATTTAATGTGACTCGGTTCTGCCCCTTACTAAGTAAGGGAGGAAGCTTGAGTGAAAAAGGCGATTTGTCATATTATATTTTTTACACGCAGATCTTTCTGCCGCCTGACTTTTATTTCTGCGAAAAATCGACTATACTCAAAAATCAAACAAGGCATTATTATTATTGTCAGGATAGATTTCAGCCTAATAAAATTAACCGCTTCGTATATCATCCCATCACACAAGTATAATAAATGCGAAAGTTTGTTTGGATGTACTTATTATACCAACACAAGTTAAATCGTTAACTGGCCCCAATGAACAGGTACAACTATTATATGGAAACAATGAAATGGCAAAAAAATAATACTCATAACATGTGGAAGTTTATTTCAAACATTTTTCAGCTGCTGTAGTGACAGCATTACACTTTGTAACCTTTCACAATTATTCAACCAAATTTCAAGCTTATAAGTAACCTTTTAAGTACAACTTACATTATTCCAGTACAAAGCGGGCAAAGCCGCGTGTAAAAGTTTAGTCTCAGATAACTGCCGGCATTTCGCAAAGGCAAGCAGTTTAGCTAGACGATAATGGTTATTGGCTAACATTAGGCACTACTAGTCTGTTCCCTGAATTTCACTGATGCCTACGGAATACAAAGCCACTCGGGTTACCAAATTACGTATTTTACGGCCCATCAAGCTTTGAGCAAACAGGCGAGGAACGATCCGTTTTGACTTGATGAACAAACGACTATTATGACTAATGGCAAGGTGTAAAGGGTGTAAAGTTTATAGTTTTTCTAATACTGCCGTCCTTTAGCTAAAACATCTTTATGACCAAAGTGTTTTTTGAGAAAATGGAAAAAAACATGCGAATATATTTTTCTAAACTGTGATACTTAGATTATGGATATTTGGACATTTCTTTTCGTACATCCTTAAAGATACTATATAATCAATATTAATATTTTTTAATTTATAGTATTTACGTTGACAGAAGCGCTTTTCTTATTTATTTTCTTGAGTTATTACGGCAAATAATGGATTCATTATTAAGTCGATCGACTTAAGAATAATAATAATGAAGGATCTGGCCTATGAAAGATAACTTCACATACTTATTATAAAATCTTTGTATAGTTTGAGAATGTTGCTGTATCAATGAAAAATCAAAAAAATTTATCAATACGCAGCTTATGTAGCTGTAGATGTACTCTACATGCTCTTTACATTCCAGGACATAAACAAAATCAAAAATGACTAACTTAAGAGCATGACCATAATAATATTTATGTGACGTTTAGAATTGGATTGTAATAACGGATTTGACTGCATAAGTAGTTCTTGCATAAAAAATCGAACTTAGAATGAGTCACCAGCGATTCGATAAGATTATAAGATATGAGCGCAAGTATGGTATTGCCGTATAAATTGGGAGTATAGTCCTTATTTCTTAAGAAATAGAGCTTATATTATTTGAATTCGATGCTTGGTCCTCTTGTGATGAGGGTCGAGCGACCTTTTTCTCGGTGATCGGTATCAGACGCAGTCGTCGATGGCTCGCAGCGACAATACTATCGAATCTATACTATCGATATGTTAATGTAACATTCCTTACCTTTGTGTACTTATGTTGATGAGGTGGGCGAAACTCCATTGATATACAATCGATGTTATTGTTAATATTATAGGGTGGACCGTGGCACCGGTTTCTAAAAGTAATTTATTTTCTCGATGGGACGTTAGATATTGCGCGTCATTCTGATGTTTATGTCAATGATAGCTACCTTCCCAGTAATAAGCACTCGTATTAAAAAGGCCATTTAGTACAGAGAGGTAATTAGAGAATTTAAATACTCCAAGCAACTACCACATAAAATAGTCACTGTTTTAAAAACGTAGCAAGCTAAATACTTTTGTGTGCAATACTACTTTATTTGAACGGAGAAGGAAAATTACAAGTACGAAATTTGCTTCCTAAAATTCAAATTGGGCATTTATTTGCCTTTTCCTTCTTGCTCGGTGTCAGTGTCCAGCCATGGAAACGACAAAGGTTGTAAATATCGGACAGGATTGATCTGAAGGTAAAGCTAAGAAACAGACTTATACCAAACAGTTTTCGTAATGTTCATTTTCTTACATTCGACGTAGGTACGCATTTACAAAACTTAGAAACAAATAACGCGACTAAATTAAACTCGCGAAGTCTGCTGCCAATTCCGTAGCTAAGTTGGAAGTAACCCTCTTACGAAGTGGGGAGCCTCGGGTGCGATTCCAGCCGGCGAAAACTTGTGTGATGCGCACAACGTCTTTTCTCGGGATTTGGAAAATTATGTTGTGTTTCTGTGAGATCATGCTATTATACTACGGCAGTTTACAGAACGATCAAGTGGGCCACATAATGTTAAGCGTCACCTCTGCCCATAACTACTTAGGTATGACGTGATATACGTAATATCTACGTGTTAAAGTAAGTTTGAAAGACTGTAAAATTTCATAATAGATATATATCTGTAGAAACAAGATATCCTGAAATTAAATCAATAAACCTTCATCAAAACCTCGTCGGCTTTAATTTAAGACCGCACTATTAAATTTCAAAAACCCTTTGGTCCCTTACTCTACTCTACACTAACCATTATAATTCTCCATGTCCATAAATTGGTATTTACCTAAATGAAACTCTCACTGTAATTGATACAAATGGTTGTTTCTAGTTAAATGTAATTGGAACAGACAAGTGCAGTAGACCCTTTATACCAGAGAGATTGTTTTCTAAAGATAAAATAAATTATTTAATTGAATTATGTTTCTCTTTGTAGATTGAACTAAACTTAAACTAAATGCTTTTTTGAAATTGTTGCTTAGATTTATAATCATTTATTATGATCATTTAGTGCTTAACCAGAAAAACTGTTGTTAAGATTAATGCTGTGAACTTGGCCCATATAGAGATTATGAATAAGCAGAATTAAGAATAACTAGCTGTTGCCCGCGACTTCGTCCGCGTGGATTTCGGTTTTATCACGCACCCCCATTTTACCCCTCGGAAAAGTAGCTTAACTTACTTCTTGTTACATCAGCTATCTGCCAGTGAAAGTCTCGTCAAAATCGGTCCAGCCATTTCAGAGATTAGCTGAAACAAACAGGCAGACAGACAAAAATTGTAAAAAAAAATGTTTTGGTATAAGTACCGTGTATAGATCCACTGATATGCACTTAGTAAAAAGCGGTTATATTAATATTACAAACAGACACTCCAATTTTATTTATTTGTATAGATGATAACTATTTTTAAACAAACTCTACTATAAGCCATTCTTCAGATGATGGCAGATGATGATGAGAACCAATACTACTTAAATCCTCTTTTTTGGTCACTTGTATAGAGCCAGAAGCGTAAAGAATGCAACATCCAGGGAATAATATAATGAGAGTATATTATACTGTAAATAAAGTTAGCTACACTCTTACAAAAAATTAAAACATGCTTTAAATTTGATAAACTATCATCCAAAAAGTTCTAAAAGTTTTGTTCAATTATTACCAACGGACTATCTAAACAAACAAAACAAAAGTGTAAATTTAAATTTAAATCCTTCCCACTTTTAATTTGCAACAAGCTGTGCAGTTTCATTTGGAAAACAAAAACGAGTTGATTTTCAGTTGTCACCAATTTATAGCGCATTGAACTGGTGGAAACTTTTTAATTAAAACTGAATACACACAAACTAATAAAACTATCCATTCATCCACTTGAAATTTAACTCTCATGACATATTACTAATTATTGTATAATGAAATAAAAAATACGAGTGGGAATGCAGCCTGCTTCTAGAAACTTGCCAGGAATAGGTAGTGAGCTATTACCAAGATACCGTGGATATCTAAGCATAAAGTTATTTTGTGACTGCAATAAAGCCGAATTTCACTTAAATTCCATAAAGTTCACCAGACTATATAATTTTCAGTGAATAACAAAATAAACGCGTGATGCGTCTAACCGTGGCGCCAGTACCCAATATTCGAAAAATTTCAATAAAGTAAACGATACCTAAAACCGTCATGGTTTTGAGCCATTCAAAACACTATATTTCTTAAATCGCCCATCAGTTATTATAACTGATCGATATTGAATTTTAACCGATGGAAGCCCGCTGCGATACTATACGTAGAAATGATTATATTTCGTTTAGTATGAAGTTTGTCACTCTGAATTACTATTACTTTGTAAATACATGTCGTAGCAGTAAATTATCTGTTGGTGGTTGTTTATTGGTAATGATGCAGTCTCAAGGTAACAATACCTTAACCGCCTACTCTTATTTGGGTATAGGTTCATCTATCAATATGTGTGTATAATAAAAGTAATGTCTTACTGATTGAATAGCTAATTTACATAATAGACAACACTGCCTAAACATTTGGAGAAATTTTGCTGAAACTGTAACAGTAAAATACATATTTTAAAAAATTAATCATATAATAGATAAAGTCTGAAATACATCGTAATATGACAGCATTTTTATACATTGAAAATTAATTAATTTCATATGTTAATAACATAGTGTTTGGCGACTTTCCAATAAGAAAAAGATAATAAGTGTAGGCATTTCCTCTTACAAGCTAAAATTTAGAAAGCCCTTAAAAATGCTTACAATCATTATGTAGAAAATTATTTCATTATGACTTAGGGATGAAAATATAGTCATCGTGTTCGATACCTTCATTTTTGCAGTTATATGCTTTTAATCCAGAATAGACAAACCAATCACTACATAAATATATTATCTAAAAGAAAAATAAGACCAAAGAAAAGCATATTAATATGTAACGATAACTTTATGTTATATCTCTCTGTTTCACAGTCCGTTGCTCTTTCCTAACTCGAATCTGTCATATTAGTATCAAACATTGAACACAAATATTATCATGCTCCTGTCACTGTTCCACTATTTTTTATACCACCTTCACCGAGCGAACGAAAGCGAACAAACCGTTTTGGCGTATATACTTGTTACTAAGTAAATACATAACAAAATTATATGCTTGGAAATAGGTATACACTTGTATTTCAGTCGCTTAGGAGTTTTGTAATGTTCTCTCTATTGTGTTCCAGACAGAAAAGCAACCGTTAAAATCACACTACACTCATCCACATGTCATATGACGTATAAGTAACGTGTGATTTCGTTCTTACCTTCAGCAAAAAATGCTGGGAATAAAAGTGCTCGCGAAAAAAAAGGAAGCCCTCTATTAGGGGTTTCTTGGCTGTTCTCCCCATTGAGGGTTGGATAGGGTTTGAACAGGCGTCAAACTTAGCGATAAGTACGCGTGACCTTATGTTTTGAATAATATTGACGTTTCCAACCCATTTCTTTATGAATTCTATGGAAATAAGGCGCACTTACAATCCTTTCACCACACTGGTTCGACAGAACCGGCGACTCGAAGAAGAAGAAGAAGAAGATGGAAATAAAATTTTTGACTTTGACTTTGACTTTGCAATACAAAGTTATGAACGTTCTTACAGAGAGTGACGTAACGGTATCAACAATGTTGTTTTCCAAAAATGCACGTGCGCAAACATAATGCACGAACTGCTATATCTGCTTGGATTCGCCGTATAAAAATATGTGGGTGTCCGTGCTTATCTGCGCTGGTGTGAACGTCAGCAATGGGGTCGGTGCTAGGGTACAAGCAACTTAGGGTGACAACTAAATCTACTATATACCGACATTTTGTTGTACTGATAAAGCTACACTCATCTTAATTTGATTTCGTTCGCTTGTTTGAGATGTATTTAGTTCTCCCTGGACATGTGCCTGCTGATTTAGTGTTGCCATCCAACTTTCCTAATAAATAAACCTTATTTGCTCCGATGTCAAACTCCGTGCGCCGCAAGTATCTCATTGGACGAAAGCGGCTGTTTTTGTCCCTTCAACATAAATTTGTCCCTTACCCCATATAACAACATATTCTGGGACCTTTATAAGTACGGTGAATGTAGGTTGAATTAGACAATTTATCTCTTTTAAGCCTAGATTAAATTTGAATTAGTTGAATAGCAAGTGAACTTGTGAATCTGGCGAGACCTTTTATCATTCAGACATTGAGTGTAAATAAAATTATATCTAAATTATAAACAACCAGCGATCGGTCTCGGCTTGGCAAAGGTAGCATTGCATCTACCGCAAAACGACTAGTAAATTATATACCGACCTTAATTAATAAATAATAAATATAATTATTGTTGGACATTTCACAAAGTCCACTTAGTCCCAAAGTAAGCTAAGTATAGCTAATATCATGGGAACCAGACAACTGATATAATTCTTAAATACTTATCTTTTTTTGTAAAAACATACATATACCAATACCCAGACACAGAACAAACACCATGTTCGTCACATAAATGTTTGTCCTGGGTAGGAATCGAATACACGACCTATATTTTGACGTTTCCAAGCCATTTCTTTATGAATTCTATGGAAATAAAGTTTTTGACTTTGACTTTGACTACAAAAAGCAGGGTTCCTACCAACTGAGCTATGAGGCTAGTCAATCTATTAGTGAATAAATAAATAAAATTAGTCTATCCATTAGTGAAAATCGTATCAAGATTTCCTACAGTACTTTTTGAGATTAGCTTATACCTACATGCAGGCACAAAAACGCTGCCGAAGACTTTAACTTATGGCAGGTATCATTATATTTCTTTTCTTGAATAACTTTGCATGCTACATCCATTATTCTGCTCTTTGACGATCAGAATTTGATCCACATTTGATAAATTTATAGGCATATCTCAGTTAGACTATTTTATTGGCATGAAAGAGCATAACGCGTATTCTATTCAGAAGAAGAGAAAACCACATATTTTTATCTAAAAATATACAACAAATATTTAACACAGCGAATGGTACCTATCGCTATCTGAAAATAGATATTCTGAATAGTAAATTCACAATCGCAATTTCAGAAATAGAATAAATAAAAAAGCTAATAAAAAGGCATTCATAAACCAGTATTCTCCGACATAAAAAAGTAAACATAATATGTTGTCCAAAATGACTTCCGCAATATTCTGAACAGTTATTCTTTTTTAGATGAACGTACCCTCGGCTGCCAAGTGCCAACTGTGCCAAACACTCTTGTGCCAGTTAGCCTATTTCCAACGTAATCACATTAAAACTTTTGTTTTGATGATGGTGATTTCAACTGTAATTCGGATGTAAAGCTGACAAAATTGTAAAGCGCAGTCTTATGAGGTAATTGTAAAACCTTAAACAATAGCCAATTCAATGAGTTATAGTCTAATTACGGTTGCCGAAAATGTATGACAAATAATTCTTCCTTTTCCACGTGCATATTTTCTGTTTTATCCACTTTATTTATTCCTGATATGACAGTGTTTTGCAAATGTTTATGTAATAACACGATCACCCGTGAAATTCAAATCTGCTACTGATATTACACACGGACCAAGTATTATTACACAAGTTCGTAATAAATACAAACAATATCTCAATGAGCTTATAACTTGAATCACTTTATTCCTAAGCGCATACATCTCGTACCAAGTTAAAATGAAACGAGCGTGTTCTAAATCCACTTTAGTAGTATCCGTAGGTGTCGCATATAAAGCTGGGTGCAACAGTTCTAAAAACAGAGAACTTAGAATGTTTTATGTGTGCTTGAAAACAGTAAAAAATATTATGCCATTTTTTTTTTTATGTTATGTAGTTACGGAACGAGCCGACGGCCCACCTGGTGGTAAGTGGTAACCTTGGCCCATAACAACCGATGCGACTTGGGTCCTCCCCTACTAGGTACGACAAAACCCAAGTCGCATCGTATGCGTCCGTAGGTAACTATGAGACGTGTAGATGGAATGTCTCATGTGCCTGTAATTTTCACAGTTTTAAGCGAGCAATTAATTTAGTGTTAAGTAGGGGAGGACCCAAGTCGCATCGGTTGTTATGGGCAGAGGGTACCACTTAAAACCAGGAGGGCAGCCGGCTCGCTCCGTAACTGCATCACAAAAAAAAAGTAATAAGCTCTGCCCATTACAAGCAATACGACTTGGGAAATCCCTTACTTAGTTAGGTAGGACAGGACCCAAGTCGCATCGTATGCGCCTGTAACTCTGTGGTGGAATCATGTACCTGTAATTTCACCGGCAACAACACCTTTTAAATCTGAACATAGTACGCGAATGCATTACTGCTTGGCAGCGGATATCGGTGGCAGTACATCCCTGGACGAACTTGGCATAGGTTCTACTGCTACTTATTTCCTGTGTTGACATATTTATGCACAATAGCTTTGTATGCAAAATATATTTGCGAGCATACTCAAATTTTGCGTCTAAACGTCCGTATCTAAGACAAACAAAAAGTCATTTCAGAATGCAGGAGAAAATTTAATGAAAATCATAAGTTTTGTGTCGCGAAGTTGGTTGAAGTTTCCCATGCCTCACTCGAATTATATTTGCTGACGAGCGAGCAAAGTTTGTTCATTTGATCATTCGATGTTCCTTTTTATCTAGTTTAAAGTTAGAAAGTGCAACGTATTATGATAAAACCAGTTTAATTTATCTATTGCAATGCATCTATTGCATGTGTTGCAATGGTTTAAAGGTTTATCCGACTGAAACGCAAGGTTAATTTTTATACGGCACAAATTGAATGTGGGACATGCTATGCAATATTTTCTGGAACTGAATGTTACAACTCTTTCTCTTCTCACTTAGTTATCTTATTCGTTTTACAGATACTGGAGTTAGATAGCAACTCGTGAAGTGCATCAAGCTTAACCAGTTATTGTCTAATAATGTTCACTTTCTTCTAAAACTTTATTCTATTTTACGCTTGATATAATAGGTATTGCAATGTTATATTCATAGACTGGCCTCACAGCTCAGTTGGTAGTAACACTTGCCTTCTGCGCTGTAGGTCGTGGGTTAGATTCCCACCCAGGACAAAAATTTGTGTCAACATAGGTGTTTATTCTGTGTCTGGGTGTTGATATGTATGCATATATGTATGTTTAAAAAAAAAATATGTCTGGGCCCCATGTTACAAGCTATGCTTAGCTTACATTGGGGCTAGATGGCGCGGTGTGAAATGTCCACCAATATTAATTAATTTATTATTTTATTCATAAACGTATAAGGAACAAAATAATTGGTGCTTTGTCTTTTTCAAATGAACTCAAAATCACCTGTCACTGATTTAACTCTAAATGTTTTACAATACCAAATAGTATGTTTTGTATGGTGTTTATTTTCTATTTAAACGTATTATCAACGAACTTTTTTTTTACCAAAGAATGAATACCTGTTCGACATGATTTCGGTAAAAAAAAAGGAAGGAAAGATTATTTGTTTACCCCAACCGACATAATACATTTAATACTCAAACATAGGAATAGCGGCAGACAATAAATTACCTACACTAAGACAAATATGGGCAAATGGGCACAAAGGGTTGATACGCAAGTGTTATTTGCTTTTTTACAGAGGCTGTGTCATCACACATGTCCCGTCCCCATCAAAGATGATCACTTTTTATCTCTAAACACTGATACCGGTGAGGTAAATAAAAATCGTAAACAAACGATTGTTTGTTGATCGTGACTACGGCTGAACGCGTGCGAATCAACCTCGATAGGGGCTTACTGTAAATCTTAAATGATAGCGAGGAAAATAGTTTGCAATTGTCACTCAGACAATATCTGTCACAAAACATTTCTATTCGATACCAACGATTACAGAGATTTTTGCATTTACGAGTCATAAATGTTACAGCTATACAATTATTACTAAATTTTTTAACTTAAATCAGCTTTGCACGCCTGTCGGGTGAGAAACACTTCGCATTAGAAATATCATTATTTCCTAGTGTCGGACGCAATGTGACGACATTAGGATCAATAAACATAATGACGTGGGAACTTGTTATTTTTTATTATTGTCAACAAACATATATATATATATATATATATATATATATATATATATATACACACATATATATATACATATATAATATCTTTTGAAATGACTTCGCACGAGACATAACATCGAGGTGATGGACGCAAAGCAGTGCGACTCATTTAGTACTTACTTTGGTGGAGAGGACTTGAGTCGTATTGCTGTTGTCTATGGGCGGCGGTTGCCACTTAACATCAGGTGGGCCGTCAGCTCGTTCTATCACCAACATTGCATAAAAAAAATGACATATTGAGTAACACTATGTATACCATGTAAAATATTATGAAGGATTTCATAATTTTGCATTACCTACCCAATTTATGTTAAAAACTTATAGGTACCTATAACCAAAGACAAAACACAAACTATTACAGATACACAGAAACTTCGTCGTAAAAAGTTTAGTAAAACAAATAATTGATTCGGTGCTCGACGTCAAGGAAGTCTCAGTTCTATTTAAGTTTCCTAAGAGGAAATGAAAGGAAATCAGTACCCACGCCTTTGCAGCCTTTATCGAAACTTATCGGAATATTTCTAAGGAACAGTAGCGATGTAGCTAAGAAAATGGTAGATAGGTCTCTTTCAGGCTGAGCTCAATTTGATTTGGTCATGGTCTGATGTCGCTCTGCTCAACGACACACAAAACATCCTGTAATAGTATATTATGTAGTCATAATTGTAACATAGACCTAAGTACTCAATTGTTACAAGGATCGTGCTCGCGAAAAAAAAAGGAATCCCTCCATTAGGGGTTTTTTGTCTGTTCTTCCCCATGGAGGGTCGGATAGGGTTTGAACAGGCGTCAAACTTATCGATAAGTACGCGTGACCTTATGTTTTGAATATTGACGTTTCCAAGCCATTTCTTTATGAATTCTATGGAAATAAAGTTTTTGACTTTGACTTTGACTTTGACTTATTTGTTTCTAATTGGGTATAAATACTAATTGGGTATAAATACAACTAATGTAGAAATTAAAATGAATATGTTTCGTATTTCGTACAATTAAGGTAACGCACTGCTTTCAGATCACACTAATGTTTTCACAGCAGCAAATAGGCCTACACCCTCGATAAGCGGGAGTAAAAACAACTTGGCATTGCTACGTTTTAGATCACTTCGTCTGCATTTAGGTTGTAACTACTTGGCAGCAGAAATATGAAGACAGTTATGAAAATTCTGAACTTACGTTCAAATGAAGTGACTACCGCGCTCCTTACCTTTGGCAACGAGTTTTATGAAAATGACTTCATGATAAAAATCAAACGTTTCTTTTTTCATTTCTGTGACGGCTTGACGCTTATTCAACAAGACCCTTTAAAGGCTATTGAAAAGAGAGAAATGAAATTATTTCGGAATCTGTCAATGAAATCTGTCAACGGTATTTTCCATTTGCGAATAGGATATTGTTGAATTGTGAGTCGTGACTGGGTTTTTCAGAAATTTAGGGGAAAAATTAGAGATAGAGAAATGTTATATAATAAACTGGAAAAATCTTGAATCATTTAAATCTTGAGCCCGTTATAAATTGTGGAACAAATAAAGATACACAGTAAAAATAACAATAAGCGAAGGCAATCATTACCAAATGAAAACAAACAACAGTTAGAAATCATCACCTTATGCACCTGTTCTTATTTTCATGTATTTTTACATACAAAACTAGTTGCCAAATAACACATGTTACTGGTACGCTTTTTATTATATATTACGCTTGCCCATTCCTGTAAGAGTCCTGTTACGCTAGGAGCGTATGACGAATTTTCGATTAGAAAAACAAACAATGAAAGAGATTATACTTATGGCTACAATAACACAGATAATACCAATTTCGATGCAGTGAGGGTGTGGGCTTATTATCCTGTCAGCCGCACTCGAAACGACACATTGCACAGGATATTACCACAGTTTATTGAGAAAAGCTGACTCTAGAAATGAAAAGTGATGAAAGATTTTGCTCGCTATAAACAACGTACACCTTTAACTACAAATAGTTTTCGTTTGGAAAAACAATCTTTATAACTGTATAGAGAAAAAATAATTTTAGTGAGATCAAATAGCCATGCGGTAACCGAATAATCCAATATGCATGGCTTGGGTAATTGTTTAAGAAGTAGTAAACTGGTTGATTCTGATGCTTAATGTGATTTTTGCTTCATCGCTGCACCACACTTACAATTCAATAATAGATATCTATCTCTTAGATATCTAATATTAATATACAAAATAAATATTTGCAAAACATCAAAAACTTATCAAATATCTACATTTCATGGTGATGGAGTGAACCAGCTGTCGCTCGGGCTATTTTATGGCTGAACAGAGAATATGAAACCATTCATTGGGTAAAGGGATTGTGTGCAATTTTAATGTCACTGCGAATTCAAGGGCTGTCATTGTTGCGAAATTCGAAAAATCATAAGGTATAATAGAAGCTAGAAATATAATTTATATTTCAGATGCAGTATTGTCAATTTTAAATATCAAGATTTTCATTTAAGAACTACCATGTCATGAAACTTCATGTGCATGAAAGAAAAACGTAAATTTGCACTTGGGCTGTTTATTATTTAAGAAAAATCATATAATAATACCGTTCTTTCAAAAAGAGTTATTAAAAAAAAACAAACACGCGGTGCGCGCTTACCTTGCGCCATCTTGCAAACTAGAATGTCATGAAACTTCATGTGCATGAAAGAAAAATGTAAGTTTGCACTTGGGCTGTTTATTATTTAAGGTAAATCATATATAATAATACCGTTCTTCCATAAAGAGTTATTAAATAAAACAAACACGCGGTACGCGCTTACCTTGCGTCATCTTCCAAGCGAGAGTGAAATTAAAGTTTTTTTACTTGAAAACGGGAATCACATTGAACTTTTAAAAATCTTTATCAAATTAAATAATTATAATAAACAAATCCAATCATTGACATTTCTAGAAAAAAACTAGATGCTTTTAAATTGTGTATTCCTGTGTTCAACAAATGATACTAGTTTCAGTTTATGAATACGCTTTTGCAAAATGCTAGATTCGGAAGACTAGTCATAGTCAACTTTATATCCATAGAATTCATAAAGAAATGGCTTGGAAACGTCAATAATATTCAAAACATAAGTTCACGCGTACTTTAAGCTAGTCTTGACGCCTGTTCAAAACCTATCCATGGGCCTCAACCCTCCATGGGGAAGCACTAACAAGAAACCCCTAAAGGAGGGATTGCTTTATTTATATACGGATAAGGATACAACTTATACAAATCTATGTAACATTTAGTGACTACATAAAACTCATACCGCTGTTGTGAACAACAGCGGATAGATTTTATGCAAAATTGTATATTTGCTCACAATACTATAAATAAATCAATTTATGAGGGACTTCGTTTTTGATCAGTAAGATTTTTTTCAAATCTATAATAAATTAATTAGACAAATAGTAATATATAATATACAACTAGACAAATGAATAAATATATAAAATATTGCAATTAAATAATAATAATAAATATTGGCGGACATTTCACACAGCGCCATCTAGCCCCAAAGTAAGCTAAGTAAATAGCTTGTAACATGGGAACCAGACAACTGATAAAATACGTAAAATAATTTTATAATTACTGTGTTTACATTTAACAACAACTCATTACAAAAATATAAAAGAATATTCAAGTCTCCCTGACTACTTACAAATTGGAACAAACGAACTATAATAAAGTAAATTTTAGGAACCAACTAACAAAGCTTCGCCTGTTCAAACCCCGTCAAACTAATCAGACGAGTTAATTAGAAGACTTCTAACATCAATCGTCTAATATAATTTTTGCTCAGACACTCCAGCACAAAGGGTCTTTGAAACGCCCGCGTTTGTAAAATTTATCCACCGAACAATAAATACCATCTTTGAGTAACACTCTATTCAAATAATTCCATCATTTCCGAAAGCTACACAAAAGTCTCTAGACATAATTGCAGTGAGCCCCTAATTAATTAATCACCATTGTCTGCGTCTTGGGGGACATAATTGATATTTGAACGGGTCTCGTCGTGGAGTCGTAATTTACTTAGTTACTGTTCTAGGTAGTTTGCTAAGCATCTCCGAGGATGCCGCTGAAATGGCCTGTCCGAACTAAAATCAGATAATTCAGTTATAAAGTGCACGTAAAATCTATTATGATAGCTATAATAGTACTATTGGTGGACAATTCACACAGCGCCATTTAGCCCCAAACTAAGCATAACTTGTACTATGGGAACCAGGCAATGATAGACTACATATATACTTTTTTGTAAATACATACTTATTAACACCCAGACACAGAACAAACATCTATATTCGTCACACATATGTATGTTTTGGTTGGGAATCGAACCCTTGAACTACAGCGCAGAAGGCAGACTTACTAACTGAGCTATGAAGAAAGGCAATAAATATTTATTATGCGTTATTGAGCAATTATTTAGAATACCAGCTGATGCTGATATTCTTTGCTGATAATATGCTGAAAACGGAGTCTGTTTGTCTTGATTTAACACTAAAATTGTACAACATTTTGCACTTGTCAGTTTTTCGTTTTCCAATGATGGCATTATTTTAAACCCTCCCAGTAGTGGCGGTTAGCCTGTACAGACACTTCACTACTTCACTACACTACAGGCACTTCTAAATGGATGATTTTGTGATCTATAGTTTTAAACGTTCATAGCTTCATAACTTCGTTCATAACTGTGCTTTGTACTATGCGCTGTGTAGAATTTCCCTTCCAAGGTTCTCTCTCTCTCGGTTCTGTACTGACGTTAATTTGACGATGGCTGATGACACATTTTTCACAATATTTGACTTCTTTTTATCGCATCATTATGAATCGATAAACCATTATACAAATTTTTATCCGAATCTAATGCAGTAAAAGTGACGGCAATTGTTTTAGAGTTGTCAAAATTTATGAGTTTCATTTACTGCGAAGAGAATTGTCAAAAATGCGAGTATTTGCGTGTTTTGGAATTAGGACCAAAAGAGCACACACAGCACCGTTATATCTTAAAAAAGTCGAACCAAAATATTTATTATAATATAATAATTAATAATATAGTAATATTGGTGGAAAATTTACACAGCGCCATCTAGCCCCAAACTGAGCATAGCTTGTACTATGGGAACCAGGCAACTGATAGAATACAGACACACTTTTTGTAAATATATACATATTAACACCCACACACAGAGAATGAGAACGAGAATCGAACCCACGACCTACAGCGTAAAAGGGAGAGTTACTACCAAGTCAGCTGTGAGCCTGGTTATGATATGAGGCCATTAGAACCAGAGTGGTCTAATCAACAAATAAAATCAGGATTATTTATTTATTTCATTTATTTATTTATTTGAGAAAGACTTACAGCTTAAGAAACATATTAATGAAAAACATAAGACCTGTTGGTCTTATGCCACTCTGTTTCAAGTACTTAGTTACACAATTACTGCCTACCAACAATTTTAAACCTAATATTACAAGAAATAGTTAGGCCACTCTGCTCTCTGCAAAAGTCCTAAATCTATCTCCATGTTTTATATCGCAAAATCATCTACCGACTAATTACAACTGATGGGTTTCAGTGTCCGTAACTCAAACAAGCAACTGTGTGTCCAGACAGTTCTTGATTTATTAATTAGCCGGACCGGAATTTTCACCCTTTGTCTAACAGCAGGCGGATTTGATTGATATTTTTGATATTGAACTGTGATGAAATTGGCTGGGGTATGTACATACGTACAGTACGTTGAATAATAAGGCCTTTTTTAATGACATGGAAAAGACAGTCAGTGGGCGTGTTCATATGAAAATTACAGTTTTATATTTTGGTGAGTGTAGGTACTTCTTTGATATTTATTTATACTTGTGTCATCACATAATTAGTAACAAGAATGGCTAAAGTTGAATTTTACATTTAATCTAACAGCAACGATATTTAAAAAAAAAACGAAAAGAAAATTATAAATATACTATTTGAAAACATCATATGTTCAAATGACAGCAATACTGGCTATAACTAAAATTTACTTTATACGCTGTCCCATAAATTATGCACTTTTAGCCAGACACAATTTTATGCTTTCGAATATCCAAGTTAAATACATAAGCACAAGTTTCGCAATAAAAGGGCTATAAAAATTCAGAAGTCCCATAAAATATATTTTATAAACAAACGAAATTAAATGTACTACAAGATTTTGATTTAAGGAATATAAACGTATGCAAATAATGAAACGCTACATAATAGAAGACACATTTTTGATAACTGTGAGGTCTATATGTGTACTTTATTCTATTTAGAACCTATTCATGTAATGCCTTTGTATCTATGATAGTAAGCCTACCTGCAAAGCGGGGGCTATGTGGTTCAACTCTCCGAGGCCGAGGCTTATGTGAAATAGCGAGAAAAAGAAGCTATCCCTGTGCATGGTTATCAATCACTTATGGACTGGCCTCACATCTCAGTTGGCCCCTGCCTTCTGCGCTGTAGGTCGTGAGTTCGATTCCCACCCAGGACAAATATTTGTATGACGAATATAGAAGTTTGTTCTGTGTAATATATGTATGTATTTACAAAATAAAAGTAATAGTACCTATTCCCATTTTATAAAACTTTCACAACATGGCTGATTTTGACTCAGGATTTTCATAATGGAACGTAATGGTTAATCTGTCCAGTAACAGATTTCATTTGTCACGCGCCCTACCGTACCACTGTGTATTGATGCTGACTCTTAATGCATTCATTTACGATCCAATCCTACACTCTCATCCATGATGGTTTTAATGTACCCGTATATTGATTAGCAATCTGTTTGATTACTAACATCTACAAATACGATGTATTAGGTTTGTGAATGTAAATTAAAGCAGGTGTGCACATTTTTGCGAAAATATCTATACGATGGAATGACAAAAAGTAATTTTTACGTACACAAATATATATATGAATCGCATTACGAAAATGCTTTTGCTTCCCACTTATATAAATAAAATAATTCAACAAAATAATCAGTTTAGACTGAACATAGTTAAACGTTATTAAGTGATAGATGCTAAAGAAAAATATAACCCTCATTGATGCAAAAAGTTTGTTTATGAATGCTATTCCAATGAACAATGATCAAATTTATAATAATACATAAAAAAGTAACACCAAAAAAAAAAAACATTTGCTCCAACTGTACAGTAATATGGGGTCGGTCGGACTAAATCATTGATCATTAAACTTTGGGGAGCGAAACAAATACAATACGTTCGTAACGCTCTGCACACTAATTAACCTGGTTAAACAATCATAAACATTGTTTAGATATGGAAATTTTGTAGAACAAACCCACAGTGTGTATTAATTGTTTGCGATTTCGTTAAGGCATCGCGGGAATGTGGATAAATTGACATTTTGTTCATCTCTAAATACAAAAATACGTTGTGATCGAAATATATACCACTAATCATGTAACTAGCTTACTCTAGTGAAAGGATTAAAGCGCCCCTCGAAGAGGCTAATTTCGTGCAACTGACACATGTATTCGAACTGGTTCTAGGAATTCTGGTTTCCACAATATCTAATGGAAGAACGGTTAGCTCATTTGATATATTCCAGTGTTATATGGCCATAACAGCAACATTAGGACTTATATCATCCTAATAAGAACAATCAAGTCTCATCACTTTGTCTACGTTTGATGCGAAGGTTGGATGTTCAAATGTTCAAAAATCAATCCTGCCATGGCTTTAATTCTAGAACTTAGATAACAATCCATAGAACATCAACATCGTAATTTGTCCCAAACTCTGATTACTTACTACCACTATACCAAAAGTTCAAACTTCACCATACGTCGGTGTTGCTCAACAAATGCAAACTGACAAAATGTTAATTTCACATGAATTATGAGCTACCCACCTTCCCGAGGGAAATTAAAGTGTCTTGCAGAACTTTAAGGCGCTCAGGTAGAGTTCCGTTGTACGAGTAATAAAATTTATTCATTCTGTTTTTAAACGGTTTTATTTAGCTCGACCCGTACGGAATTTATTTGGGTCAAAATTAGAAATTGAAATTTAAGCACCTTCCCGTTGTCAGATTGATCTGAAATTTGGTACACACATTTAATTTAGATGACAATACAATATAATAAAATCAATAACATTATAAATCTAAGATGGCCGCCGATACAAAATGGCGGATTACATATTTTTCCTTAACCCCCTCAATATGGGTATCAAATCAAAGGGCTACACTAGTAAAACACGATGATTATGTCAAAATTTAAAATTCAAGATGGACGCCGTTCCAATATGGCGGAGTAGGTACGTATTTTTCCACAACCACCACAATATGGGTATCAAATAATAGGACTACACTGCAGAATACTGTCATTATGTCAAAATTTCAAACTCAAGATGGACACTGTTACAAAATGGCGTATTAGGTGGGGGCATGATTAGTCGTGTCGAGAACAGTTGCGTCCAAGATTGTGTGACGTTAGAGGGGCAGATAAAAAAAATACGTAATTAGATACCTCATTAGTAAGCGGTAGCTATACCACCCAAGTTAAGGTAATAGGTTAAAACGTGCCGAGGACTGTATGGCATTAGGGTGAATAAAAATGTAATGTCGTAAGTGCTTCCCCCTCAAGATTGGGCGCATCTTGTTGTATATTAAGCCTTGTCCCTTTACTGGACCTCTGGGGAGGGGGGGGGGTCGACCGTCAAAATGCCCCTTAATCGTGGGAACAACATGGTAACAATAAATAAAAAAGCAAACAAAAATAAAAATGAAACTGCTACACAACGAAAAAGAAGGCTCGAAAAGGCAAAAGAAAAGTATAGAACGAAACGTGCAAAGGAAAGTGAAAATGAAACCCATTGTCGACTACAGAAACGAAGAGAACGGATAGAAGAAAAAAAAGAAACACCTGAGCAACATGATACCAGGTTAATAGCACAACGTGAGAGACAAAGGCAGCTGGTAGAGTCAGAAACACCTGAGCGTCATGAGTGCAGGCTCGCATCACAACGTGACAGACGAAGAGAGCTAATGGCGTCAGAAACACCCGAGCGTCATGAGTCCAGGCTAGCATCACAACGTGACAGACAAAGAGAGTTGTTAGCATCAGAAACATCTGAGCGTCATGAGTCTAGGCTAACATCACAACGTGACAGACGAAGAGAGCTAATAGCGTCAGAAACACTTGAGCGTCATGAGTCCAGGCTAAGATTACAACGTAATAGACAAAGAGAGCTATTAGCGTCAGAAACACCTGAGCAACATGAGGCCAGGTTAACAGGACGGCGTGAGAGACGAAAGGAGTTAGTAGCTTCAGAAACACCTGAGCAACGCCACGACAGGTTAAATAACCAGCGTGAGCGTGCACAGCAACGCAGAGCTGAAAATCATGTACAAGCGTTTGAAAATGCTATTAACACATCGTGTATACACGTTTGTGACATTTGCACGAAGCATTGTTATCCTAACCAAATTCATACTGTACGTTACAACACAGCTGCATTAGGATATCTACCTGCAGAACTGTCTTCAAAAACAACATTACTTTTATGTTCGCGCTGCCAAACACATGTGACCAGTAATAAAACAATAGCACCATCAAAGGCGTACTGGAATAATCTGGATCCAGGTTCAATACCAGATGAGATTCAAGCGCTGACGCAAGCAGAGCAGCGATTGCTGTGTAGAATCATCCCGTTTGTTAAAATCGTAAAATTTACTGGGCTATACGGGCAGTACCTACGGTTTCCGCGGACAAGCAGTGTTGGTTGCCCAAGATATCTTTGAGGTCAGTGAAAGATTACCTAATATGCTTCCAAGATCTTCCAGCCATGTAATAATGATGCACTGAATGAATTAAATAGAATGAGGAATATTCGGAAGACAATTTCACTAAATACTAAAAACAAGAAAATAAAAATCGGTAAAAAAACTTTTAAGTTAAACAGTTTTATTCTATGTGCACTGAAAACTACAAAATAAATAAATAGTTACTTACCTATCAACCTACGTTGGTGATCTCGGTCATTAATATCTCTGATGGTAGTGGTTGTCATAACATGAACCATGTCAGCGGCCGAAAGGCAGTTCATGAAAGAACACTAACACCAGGGTTTGCTTGGTAGGTAAACTAAGCAGCCCACACTATAACAAGTAGGTATTTTGACCTTCTAGTTCAGAAATATTTTAGTACTAGGCAGAATAGCTTTTAGGCATATTAGACTAAAATAAAAACGTGGGGCCCCTCTGAAATCATACCTATGGCAGAGCATATCTTATACTTTGGTAGATCATGAGCTCGGCGCGGCGTTCGCTGGTGAAGCCGTAACGGCTGGTTATTGATGGTCAAAACCTCCAGTTACGATTATAGTAGTTTTTAGATTATAGTTAGTCGATTCAGCGGACCCTGGACTCCGGAGCTATGAGGTTTCGGATGCGACCGGGATAAACCGCTAGGATGATGATGATGATGACGATTATAATAAGTCGATGCAATCCACATTTAGTATAGTAGAAAGTAATACAGAAATAGTTAATGGGCCCCACGTTTTTATTTTAGTCTAATATGCCTAAAAGCTATTCTGCCTAGTACTAAAATATTTCTGAACTAGAAGGTCAAAATACCTACTTGTTATAGTGTGGGCTGCTTAGTTTACCTACCAAGCAAACCCTGGTGTTAGTGTTCTTTCATGAACTGCCTTTCGGCCGCTGACATGGTTCATGTTATGACAACCACTACCATCAGAGATATTAATGACCGAGATCACCAACGTAGGTTGATAGGTAAGTAACTATTTATTTATTTTGTAGTTTTCAGTGCACATAGAATAAAACTGTTTAACTTAAAAGTTTTTTTACCGATTTTTATTTGAACGTAAGTTCAATTGCTTCTCTGTTTCTTTGCTTGCACGGCTATTTATAATTTTGTGTATGCGAATCCATCCCTTCATCATCCACTTCTAGATTGATTGGTTAAGTATATATTATTATTGGTTAAGTATATGTTTGTTTATTTATTTTATTATTATTCAAGTTTTAGTTCATATAGCCGTATTTAACCCATGTCATAGGAATACGATGGTAACACTGTATCTCTCATCAATATGTGCTACCGATTTACTAATGAGAATTTACTCTACTTCTATGATCTACCCACCAATGATTTATAATAATATTATATTTAAAAGAATAAAAATGAACAATACAGACTAATATGAAGTGTAAAAACATATATTTATTATATGGTTATTTCAATAATGTTAACACTTTTGAAAAAAAAACACAAAACCAAAACTCTAATCATATTAACATGGTTGTTTCCAAACTTCACAATATGAAAATGGCTTACTCTACCCCGGATTAGCCCTCGGGCTCATCAGCTGAACAAATAGGGCACGTCTAGATACAGAGTCAGCACATATGTACTACTGTACTCCAGGGAAATAATTTGTTCACGGCACGTCTGATTGCAGCTATATGATTTTTCCGGATTTCTCCCCGGTGGTAAAAAATGGAGAGAGTTTGCAAATGGAATCAGAAGTTTGGGGCTGCTAGTTCAGATATTAGAAGTTTAGCAAACGTTCACAGCGTTCATGCTTGCGAATTTAAGAGTTAAAAGTGAGTACATTAAAATTTTATTTCAGAAACGCAGATGCTACATTATATATTTTAAATATAAAATTTGCTTAAGGAAGTTTTGGGTTCCATAATATATACAGGCAAAATCATACTTTTATTCTTTTCACGGCGTCTACTAATCTAGCAACTGATATGAATATTGAACGTTTCTTCATTTATATAAAAAATCATTTACAGTTCTGCCGTAAATGTCTATTAATCTTTATCAACACTGAGTTTCTGTGTACCATTTACTTGCGACAATACGAGATTTGCAAGCCTGGAAACGGCATTCTATTTCCACCTGACCGACCCAAATGTCCATGTTCCTTATCTGATTATGTCCGATGCAAAGCGCCGACCCGGCGCGGCCGTTTGGGCGGGAAATAACATCTATTGACCGATTCTAATTCGAAATAGAATCGATATTTCAGTTTCACTGAATAGTGTATAAGACCTAATGGCTGAACAGTTTTGAATGCTATTCTATGCACATTATTACAAGCTATTCTATACACGTAAATGAGTGATTGAGAGCTACAGGACTCTTAAATAGTTAATTCAATTCAAAATATAATTTTCGCACTTGAGAAATGGAGATCTATAGCGTGGTGGCCCAGTGGTCACCGAGTTTTAATCCATAGGTTACGGGTTCAAATCCCAACATGCACCAATAGTTTTTTTCGCTTGAATGATACCAGTTCCTCAAATGGTGAAGGAAAACCTCGTGCGAAAACAGACAAGTCCTAGAACCAAAAATTCGAAGACAATTGACGTGAAAATAGCCTCTTTGGGGCGCACTTAAGATCATTCACCACACTGGTTCGTTAGAATTAGTGACCCAAATAGTCGAAGAAGTACTTGAGAATTTTATATGCGGATCATCAAATAAGAGGCCTTAAATAAAAGGCTAAAATACTACACTACACTGATTCCTACATCATATGTCAAATCTTATGAATTACACAACAAATTCTCATCCCTGACACAAAAATCAAACAATAACGTCGCAGCATTAAACGGTTTTTTATTATGATTACCATAAACATCATCTTAATGTACATACATCCTGTAACAGCTCTTTCACATACAAACTTGACACTAGACAATACGCAGGAAATATATCGGATTAAACATAAAACATACCTGACCAATATTCGTCCTCAAAAATAGATTCGCTAAAACGGTTCTATAACTGATGTATGTAAGTGGGAAACTGTAACAGTCTAAGTAGATTTTTCATCTAATATACCGCGCGGTCCTCCGAATGTACTTTACATCATTTACGTACGTCCAATGTTCCACGTTCCAGTAAGTTGATTCCCCCAACTTCAGGCCTCTTTCAAACTTTCCATTGTCTAATGAACTGCAGTACGGTAATACACAATTTGATGCCGTGCACCACGCTACTTCGCCGAGCAAAGGAAATTGCTGTCGAAAATTTTGATATCTGCCATTATAACTTAGCGTTTGTGAATCATGTTCATTTTAAAAAGTTCTTTGGCATTCAAAATTATTATGAAGAGAATACCAGTTGACAAATTTGCAATAATTGTGCATTTTTATTAGTTTAATATCGGTAGCGGTCATTGTAAAATAATAAATAATAATTATGAAATCGTATATAATAACAAATTATTCACCTCTCAGTTAAACATCAAATAGGATTACTCATCTCAAAAAAAATCTAAGGCAGTAAATAATTTTATTTTTCCATTATTGACTCAAAAATGCTTATATTGTGTTTAATAGATCTTACGTATGAAATTATAAAGAACTCTGGGCGTACCAATGGAATTACCACCAAAGTTCGTTCTTTTCAAAACAAAAGCTATTCACAGTAAAGTAAAATTAATTCCGACATAATGCTCACCATCCAGCCAGCGGTTGAATTTGAAAATCCACTCTAATTTCCAAGTGAACATTCAAAAACTTTTTCAAAGCCGCGTTTCGGTTTGGCAAGTAATACACCAAATGCACATATCCTGCTTCTTCATGCGCCGGTGAATGCCAGAAGCGAATGCATCCCCCGCTCCATACATTTAATGTTGTACATTAACTTAATGGATTGGCCATTTTGTTATTAGCAAGTATTCCATTGATTCCGTATTTACTATTAATTGGCCCTTTGTATAATTAGATTTTCAGTAAATGTTATTTGAAGACAGAGATCATCAGGATAACGACCCAACGACTCATACAATGTCGATTGAATTTCACTTGTGAAACTTTTTTGATAGGTACTTTGATAGGTCGGCCAAATATATACTCAATAATTTATCACCAAAAAATCAAATCATATCGATAACGTCAAAAATGAAATGTCGATGACTGACTGTCTGTGCAAAGATTTATCCAGTAAATTCAAATATAAGGCGGAATTATGGGTTGCATAGTGTGATGACAAATTATTTCGGACTTTCAATCCGAAGGTCTTTGGTTCAAAACTCAGCTTTTTTTCGTGTAATGTACCATGCACCAACCGTGCATGTTTTCAATACGATGAATGAAAATATCTTTAGAAAACCAACACATGTTCACACACGATATCAATAACAAACCAATTAGGCGCTCGATATAGACTTAAGCCAATGCACTAATGCTTTTTGAAAATAGGTAGTTAAAAATGATGCCTTCATATTTTGGTCTCATGGGAAATTGAAGATACCTATATGCTTTCAATATAATCACAAAACTAACAAACAAAAGCAATACAATAAATACAAACCATGCTTGTGAATAGACCTCCAGAGACTAGCTTCGTGTTCGAATTGTTGCGAACAGGAATTTTTGCTTATGTCTGCCTACCTAAGTAAGTAATTACATTATGGTCTTATAGAGGTCATGTCTACCGGAATTCGATCTTTCATTTATTGATCGCGTCACACTCATTTCATGTACACCATAAGCACAGTGGTAACTTTGAAATTATATTCGCCTATAAGCTGCGTCCTACATTTACATCTGTGGCCATTAATATTTATTCGATTAAATTAAGGCCAAACGTGTACTGTGTTACTCATGCAATGCGGGGCGTTGCCTTTTATCACGCCATTCGCATACTGAACCAAGTTTTGCTACTAAATTCTTAGAGCTGCCCATTTAGCGGACTCAAACGCAGTCGCCACCTATTGCCATGAATACATATACCTAGTTACAGGCACAAAAACATTCTACTTACCCCATCCAGGTTCGACTAACGAAAACTTTTCATAAATATTTATTCACTTAGACAGAGACAAGGCTTAAAAAATACGTTTATTATCTATAACTTTCTGACATTTATGTATTTGGTAAATCACAGGAAAAATACCACCAATCTGGAATATGCAAGTCCTGAAAATGTTAAGCCTGTGACGTCTACTGTCTATTTAGATTTTAGTCTCCTGTAATATTATATTCCGTTATATTTTGTTTATTTTTGCATAATTTTATCATTTGCCGGTGGTCAGCTGGTTTCATTGTAGCGGGGAAATAAAGAAATCTGAAATAGATAATAAATAATGGAAAGCCGATAATTTTGTCACACACCCCTCAAAATTGTATATTTCAATGCTTCTACTTATTATTATTTTTGTTTACTTAACAAACAACTTACTTATCTCAATATTTGTCTAAAGAATCATAATAGTAGGTACTATTTATAAAGGCCACGAACTCAAAATTCCAAGTTTCAGTAAAGAAATAATGGGAAAGGGATGTTTTTGTTAAAGCGAGTTTGGTTTTAATTAAAGTATTAAATACTACAATATTAATTATAATTTTAATACTATTACATTAATATATAAAAATCTAATAAATATATTCAGAAACACCGTTGATTATACCTAGAAATACCAAACTATTCTGTAATAAAAAGCCATATGATATTATACCTTTACAACCCATGGGATTTCCAAGTGAAATAATAAACCCGTTTAATTGTAATCAGCGGCTGTATTTCACTGTAACAATCGTTACAACAATAACGTGACTTTATTTATGTTTTAATGCTAGTTCTAAAACTATAATGTTTTATTTTTTCGAATAACTTTCACGGAACACGCGACATCGCGGTCAACTATGTCCATAACGTATTTGCTGCACATTACTATTCCTGTTCTCACGTTAACAAAAGCAAAATAATCTGATAAGGGGCACAATCTTTCAAAGCTGCGTATTCTATATTATAATATATTCTTTATATAAGTGAAATAGTAAAATATGTTTACAAAATAAAATTCAATCTTCTACATTTATATTTCAACAATCAACAAAGAAACACATACCTTAATTCACAAAATACAAAGAAGCAAATTAAGCTTATTTGAATGTAATATTTTTTCCACTGCCGAAAAATTACTGAAAAAATGCAAAAATTGCATACAAATGGAACACACAATAATTATCTGAAAGTAAAAACTGAACTGAAATTATCAATTATTATAACAACCAATGCCAACCATACTTGGGTCCTCCCCTACTAGGTATGACAAGACTCAAGTCGCATCGTATGCGCCCATAACTCTGAGACGTGTAAGTGGAATGTTTCATGTGCCTGTTATATCACCGGCAACCACACCTATCACACCAATCGGACCTCAGCCACCAGCCTTATCGGACCAGTATAGTAAATGGATTAGAGTGCGCTTCAAAGAAGCTCTTTCTTTAAAAAATCTTTAAAATTTTGCTCCTAGTCTATGCCGTTACGAAGTCCTTTACCGATCTGAGAAGGAGGTATTGCGAACGTATTTATAATTATCGAAATAACCTATTAATATTTGTCTGGGTATTAATGGTATCATATTAATTACACTTTATTTTCTCCCCAACGCTTTGGTGGGTACCATCTATAATAGTATAACTTTGTTGAAATATTTCTTTCAGCACGAAATCCTTTCATTTACGGAAATTGATAAGCAGTGAACTTTTGCGATACAAAGGCATGGAACGAACAAGATTTCCTTTTCCTGTAACTTTATTTACCTGAGTAATATAACTTGGGTATAACTTTTTCGGGTCTCGCAAGTTTCAGAGAATATAGCAACTGTCCAATAAAGCGTTGCTACGAGTATAAACACAATAATGACTGAACAGCACACAACATGACTGAATGAAGTGGATAATTTAAGACGAATTGTTCGAGGGATAATAATTAGTGGTAATGTACTTACAGTATGTTACTTCTACGTTCCCACGACAGCTAAAAAGTGACTCATTAATGCATTGCAACAGCTTCGAGATAGAATTAGTGAATCTATGCTTATCAGCTGCTATATATTTCTGCAAGGAAACTGCAGAAGGACCTACTAATTGTCTTGTCTTTGCAAACTAATCTTTATAGTTATGAATAAACTGAAGGTTCAGTATTTTAACTCTGAAGAGTAGAGAGATATTAATATTTGACTGACTCTTGAAATTGAACTCCTTGATATATCAGACAGAATTATTATATAAAAAAATTGTAACACAAATATTTTGTTATTTCACCATATAAACGCTCCAGTAGATAGTGTAATCACAATTTTGGGTAAAACAACTTTTTGGATGTTGTCTACAAAAATAGAGCTAAATCATTTTAATTTTATGTATACAAAAAGTTTGAATCTTTAATTTAAATATTGGATCTTCTTTGCTTGCCATAATGAGACTGTACAGTAAATAAGTTTTAATTTTACAAATAGAATGATTGTTTAGAATAAAAACTGTGTTGGAATTTTGAACTTGGGTAGTTTCGCCCTTTTATTAAGCACATTCTTCTAAATTTTCTTTAGAATAAATTTTTCATTTGATTTGTAATACGGACAAGAAGTAAAGATATTGAGATCTTACAAGTTTTATAATATTTGTAATATTTTACTTGTTTTATTGTGTTTTTACGGAAAGCGGTATTAGCGGTATTTTGTCCGTTTTCACTCAGTCCTTTATTGTGCTACTACTCTATGGCAGTACTAATAGGATCGCTCGTATCGTGACCGTGGTGAAAAGTGCTCACAGTACAGCGCTGAAATTCACTCATCTAATTTCGTTTGTAAAATTATAAACCAACGGTATATATTTGATAAACAACTATCTATTTCTCATTGAACTTGTGTAGGTGGTAACATAGAGAAACGATTCATATAAAGTCATGAAGTTTTTTCTAAAATTTAAATAGATTTTGTTCTATTGTGAATATCCTTACTATTCAGAGAATTGTAAATTCATTATCAAATTATTAAAAAATGTTTCTTACTCCCAACCTAAGCTTACTACTATGACCACTAAGACGATCAGCATTCAGTTATAGCTATATGCTATCACGATGACTGAATGTTGATCCTCAGAAGTAGCACACAAAGATTGAGAATTCCAATCCAACTTAAATGCTCAACTTTGTACCCGTCTCGGTAAACTTTTGTTCAAACTCAACAGTATTTTGTGAAGCCAGACGGAATATAATTTTATTATTCCATTAAAGCTACGTTTTGTTTCAAACCGGGTACTGTTTTATTTTAAGTAGCATTGCACACAAATGAAGACAGAGTAGTAACGTACTTTCAATGCGTTTCTGCTATCTCAAGGTTGAATAATTGGCTGACTGATCTCTCAGCTTAGTTTGTAATAGAACTTCGTTTTGTTCAGCAACCCACAACGGGTTTAGTTCCAAGCCAGGACAAAAATTAAAGTTTTAAAATAGATGTTTCATCAACGCCTGGAGTAATACTGAAATACAAAAGTAATGAATTATATGTCACATGGTTACTTAGCAAATTTTGGTCGAAATATCCACATATTTTATATTTTGCTTTTTATTCATGGTTCACTGTAACATTATTTTGATTCATAAAGGCAACTATTACATATAAATTTTAATGCAAAACCTAAGTCAATACTAACAACATAAGTTAACATTAATAAACAAGATTTGATTATAAAACAGAAATGAAAAATGTATGCTCCTTATTATAACATTTTCAACAATATCGACATTTACATTTTAATAGGTACTGTGATACCGCTAGCACATATTCCAATTATATTTTTTATACAAACAATTTCATCTGTCAGACTCAGACCTGTCGGAGTTCCTACCGATACTCTTTAGTAAAAATAAATTATTAAATAGTATACATTAGTTAGCCCGCGTCCTGAAGGCAACATATTAAATAAAAATATGTTTATATATAAAGTGGTTTACCCTTAAAATTAAATGAATAAAAGGAAACCCTGTTAATAAACAGTAGAAATTTATCACAAAGTTTTAAATACACAAATAAGTTCTTAATAACTAAAGCAATGACATTTTCCGGGTTCGGTGGGAAAACCAGCAAAAAATTGTCGCACAAAAGAAGCGAAGTCCAATTTGAGAGTAGACGGGGACTTATTATTCCTTATTCCGTCCTATTTTTCTCAACAAGAGAAACTAATCTAAAGAAAATTTTCGAGAAAATAAGCTTATACCAGTGCAGTTTGCTCGCACGAATGCCGCCTAGGAATACCGGCTTGCAACAAACTTTAAATTAAAGTTTTTCAAATGAAATAGGAATTTTCACATTTCCATTTAGCACCCATTTAAAACAGCTAGTTTACTTTATATAACAAACACGACTGACTATCCGATTTGAGATCTTTCTGGCGCATACCAAATCATAGGCATCCATGTTTTATTCGGTTTCAATTTTATCCATTTATTTATTTATACATTGCAAATGCTTAAGACCTTATTACTAAATATAAATAAGTACATCACATACCATGTAAGGGTGTTGCAAACAAACACGTTATTTTATAACGTTAAACTTATAACTAAAAACTTTACTTTGATAATGATGAATTGACTATATCAGCCCATCGAGAGGTGCGGTGTGTAGAGTACGGAACACATGCCCATGCACAGTGCTCCTGGGGTCACTCCCGAACACTCCGTTCCAGTTATACCTCTATATTAACTATCCGCTGAAGCCAGGTTGAAGGATATATTATATTGGATGCAGGAACCAGTGGTGCACACATCCAATTACGCATAGACACTATGGTTAAATAATAGTAATAAGAATATTGGTGGACAATTCACACAGCGCCATGTAGCCCCAAACTAAGCATAACTTGCACTATGGGAACCAGACAACTGATAGAATTCTTTTTTTTTTGTAAATACATACATATAATACACAACATCATCCAGACACCAAACAAACATCTATATTCGTCAGACAAATGTTTGTACTGGGTGGGAATCGAATCCACGACCTACAGCGTAGAAGGCAGAGTTACTACCAACTGAGCTGTCAGGCCGCTCAATATGAACTTGACGTTGTTCTTTGTGTCTGAAAGGACGACGCCAATCTATATCACACAAATGTTTGTCATGGGTGGGAATCGAACCGACGACCTATAGCGCAGAAGGCAGATTTACTATCAACTGAGCTGTGAGGCCAGTTAATTAATAATATCAGGGAAAGTAAAAGTAAAATAAATACGAATTGAAGTAACGGAGCTGTTTCATTTGAAGCTGTGCAGTCGGTAAACGTGGGTTGGTAATTAAGTTTCAGATACAAGTTACCTGTTCACTGTGAAAGTAGTGAATTTAAATTAATTGGAGAAAATAAGAACGTCCGTTGCAGACACAATATGATTTACTTTCAGGAATATGATAAGAAAACAAATATTAATTATTACCTACCTAAAGCTGCGACTTCGTACACTTCATATCACACAAAAAATTGACTGTTTTGGTAACACTAATCAATGTTGTTTTAGTTATCAGTTTATCAGCAAATAAAATATTATTATTAATATTTTATAATATATTATTCATTGCCTCTAATATTTTCATAGTCTTTTCATGCTTACTGATTCAAATCCTAAATTTAATAGTTTTTTTTTAACTTTAATCATATCATATGTATTTTTTGCGTGATAAAGTTATGAAACGCGCAGGTGGCTCACCAGTTATAAAGTGGTGACGTCTTCTTATAACAATTCTCTTGGGTCTTCCCCTAACTATGTACCCCCCCAACACCCAAGCCACATCGTACGCGCCCGTAACTCTGGTCTCAGGACCAGAGTGAGACCAGGTGGAAGTGCCTATAAATTTCACCGACAACCACAACCTGAACACAGTAACTGAATGCATTACTGCTTGTCGGCAGAAATGTATGCTTTGCTATACTTTCAGTTGCGTCACGTCCATTATAGGAATAAACTTTCACAAATAAATTATTAAAAAAAAAAGATCTAGTCCTTTCCAAGCGGTGAAATAAATGAAATTGCGTGACGGAGCACATCAGGCGGTGATTTTGCACAAGCGGACCATCCCTCAGAAGGATTGATATCAACTGTTAGCACTTTATTCCCGGGCGTGGTTTAGACAGTCTTAATGGTAATTGTACATTTAATGCTTCAATCTGACGTTGTCATCTTTGTCATCGGTTGAATTACCACCTTCGTTAATTTGTAACGTGATACTGTGCTGGTTGTATATATTTTTTGGAAAAATATAACCTTTTGATTACATTTACACACAGACTCATGGCATTTATTTTATTATAAAATAAACGTGACAAGTAGAGAGCAACAGGGCCATTATTTTGCCACCAATCATTCTGCTTTTAATTTGATTCAGTAAATCATTCGTATTTTGATATGGCCAGACGTTATAGATTAATAACTGAGGGGCCATTAATTCCATTACTTATAAAAAAACGATACTTCATCCTTCAGTTTCAAGTTGCCGATTTAAGTACGTAACGACAGGCACGTGAGGACTTTTCTTTATGTCTCTAAATGACACATAACGTCTTTTCGGCAATTCTGTACAAGTACTTAAGAAGTCTACAAAGTATCGTACTATGACGCACTGATGGCCAGTCCGTCATTTTTACTATCCTATTTTTTATCGCTTGATAATTATATTCATCATGAAGGTTTTTCAAGACTTATTCGAGCAGGTATTGGGATGTAGTGACGTGTATAGAAGACAGTTATTTGGCAGACATGGGCTATAAGTAGATTCTTAATAAGATCTGTTTCACCGACGCGGTTTATACATTCGACAATTTTATAATAATGTACCTATATTATTATATTAGATTGGTTGCACAGCTTGTAGTAACCCTGTCTTCTGTCCTGTACGTCGTGGGTTCGATTCCCACCCAGGACAAAGATATATGTGACGAACTTAGATGTTTGTTCTGTATTTGGGTGGGGACGAACATAAGTATATACAGGAAAGGAGCCTCTTCGAGGTGCACTTAAAATCCTTTCACCACATTGGTTCGGTAGGAACTGACTCGACTAGTAGTAATAATGTATAATACCCAGGTATAAGTATTATATTGGTTCCCGTTATACATGCTAAGATTATCTTTATTTTGTGTGAAATGTGAGACACTCTATTTAATTTAATTTAATTATAATTTTGAAAACAATGTTTCCACGGATTGTCATACAGTAAGTTACACAAACAATGATTTATAAGTTTTGTAGCGAGAAAATAAGCCATTATAATACTAACTAACATTAATTTCACCACGATGAAGATTTAAAATATCCTCATCCAACAACTTGAATACTTGCATTTTTAATTTTAGTTTAATTTAAGTTTTTTAATTTTAGTTTTTTAATAAATTTGATGAGCAAGATGCGAAGGGTTTGTGAAATAAAAGTGTCACGTAGTGAATAGGTGCGATTTTCACAAATCAGCTCCTCAATATTCAAGGAGCAAACGCTTTGACGTAACAACAGAACAAATTCAAAAGACGAAGCATGGGCTACCAACGAGGACAGCCTTTAATGTAATTATCATAATGGCGACCAATAAAAGAGACGTTGGAAATTCGTGACAGAGCTTTAAAAAGTCCCTACTATCAAAGGTGCCTGAGGCGGAAAATGTCGTATCTTATTTTGCACACCGATCGGGGCCCTACATAATCTCATTACGAGCGAGAGAGCTTCAGTAAAAAAGGACAGAAACAGATTTTGATGAAATTTCAAAGTTGATTAGGAGTCATAGCCCCAAATATGTAAATTCAAATAAATCGTAATCGACGCCTTTCATAGGCCGGTGTTTGATTATGCGCGAAGCTTTTGAGACTAAACCAATTTCAGTTATTGACAGAATTTCAAATCAAATAAATATCGCATGAAAGACACTTATTTTTTTTACATAAAATTAAAATATACTTAGCTACATACTTTTTGAGATGTGAGATGTTTTGAGATGAAAAAAAAAATTAAAAAAAATTAATATTTACACTGAATTCACGTAAAACATGCAACAATCTGGCTAAACGTTACAAAACTGGAGATGGGCGATGAAAGTAATTATGATATTAAAAGGTGTTATCGACAATCGGTCCTATACAAATTCACCCCAATATAATATTACACAATACGGGCAATTCCATTCACATCTATATCAGAGTAGCGATCAGGCGTGAAGTCTTTTATACTCGGAGGTCACGTGCTGAACCGCCAGCCAGGAAACCGTACGATGTGTTTGAGCGAAACTAATGCACTCAGAGACATGTGACATTGGGGCTGCCAGAATGAGGGCGACAATCGAAACAATGAGGAAACCAAACGGACTTTTGGGGAATATTATTTGCGGAAAAATCAATGGTGAAACGCTTCCGGGCCGGCGACAGGAAGACCGATCATTATTATTACAGTTCACGTCTGAATAGGAGCGTGTCTGGAACCTTTTGGGAATGATGGCATTATAAAAGTTGTTATTTTGTAGTCAGGGTACCGCCTTAATTCGATTGTTGGAAGAAATGTGATTAGCGCAACGTGATTATTGTGTTTCAATTTAGTTTTTCGTACGAAAACATTACGTTTTTTGCACTGGTACCTACAACTAAGTATATTCTTACGTCGATGTGAACACAAATAGTTCACAGCAGATCACGAATATCCTTTTATGTTCTGTTGTTACGTTAAAAATATCCTCCAACCTACACTTGAAAAGATAGAGGGAATGATAATATAGGGCATATAATATAAGGAAAATCTTCTGTTGGAAGGTACAAAATAAATAATGTTTTTTCGTTAATTCTCCTCCAAAACATGACAACACTACACGATGTGTTCAGTAGCAGCTAACACCACCTAAGACTTTCATATACTGACTTATCATACTTTGGATTGAATTTTTGGACCAGCCTTTGTATGAGGGGAGTAAAGATCAGAACCCTCTTTTTATTATTGACGTGCAGCAAAATAAATTGGTACCTCTAGGGGAAGAAAATCTTTTTTTTATTGACAAATTAGTTGCATTCTGTTCCGGTCTTCTTATATCTACAGGGGCAGGTGGAGTATAAAAATGAGGGTGTGATTTATATTGTCGATTGTATAAAATGTTTTCATATGTTTCATCAACATCTGAAGGTCTCAACATATTCAGTCAGTTATTTCTTGAATTGAGATTAGGGTTCCAATATTCAGATGTTTACTATATCGGCAACCAATTTTAAAGACTTCTGCTTTATACCACATGTTTATGTTTGGTCTTTATCTGTGATCGGTAGTTTTAGATTATTTTAAGACGTAGCTCGAACTTGGTAATCTATTGGTAATCGTGTATAAGGACATCTGACCTTATCCTGACATCGCCACTTGTTCATCTTTTTACATTAGGCGTTAGAATTGTATTAAGATAGGATAGCAATAATAGCGATTATAGCGGTCTCCACTTGGATGGGCGTCCTTTGGCACTTACAACTGAGCGCTTCTATTTTTTACTAAGCTAAACGGTTGATGAACCGTAGGAGAAACTTTTTTATATGGTGTGATGTTTACACGAGGACAGACTGCTCATAAAAACTTGTCAAACTTTTATCACATAAAATAAATAGAAATTGAGTTATTGCTGTACTTACATTGTGAAGGTCATCGTTTATCTATACTGACTGTTGTATTTTAGTATTCCACACGAACTTTCTCTCTGATAAATTGTCTTAGTATAATAGATTGAAACAATACTGATATTCATTACTAGATACTTTCAATTCAGCTCAGTTCGACCTGAGTCCAATTTCGAAATTAGCTATAATGGCCGCCCCTGCAAAATGTATGGAGTTGGGATAACCACTGTAATTGTGGACTGGTCAATAGAAACTATTACGTGTCGCAGTTGCAATGATCAAAAGTAAATTTATTCGTATTATCGTTCCATAGGTAATGTTTAGTACCGTCCGTACAAACTTTGTCCGAAAAAATCTTCCATAATTTCTGCTACTAAAGAGTAACTCACTTGCATTGCGTTGCTGTGGTTGCTGCGAGCAGCAGAGACCAGATCACAGCAATGCAAAGAGACGTGTAGCGTGTCACTGCTTTTCTAGAACCATCATTACACAACGTTTTTAGATTTTAGGGCATGTTTGTTTCACACAGGTAGATTTTTATGTTTAGATTTAAATGATGACCTACGAATGTTATTTACATTACATGAAAATAGACTTATATTTTTTCTGTGTTCCATTGATTCAGGGTAAACTACTTACAATAAAAAAGACCTTAGTTGTATTGTCGTGGTTATGGGCTAAAATTTTAAGAACGTCAATAATTCAATGTTATTTTTAAACTCTAAACAATCCATGACTTTCAATGACAATAATATATTGTTTTTGAAGTTCGGTCAAAAATTTTCTACTTATTTAGTCTACGGCTGGCCTCATGGCTTGATAGTATATGTAACAAAACAATATAATTATCTTAAAATACCAAAGTATATCGTTAGAAATGAAGCGATGACAAGTACTGCGTAATTCCTATCGCTATTGCTTTCGTGACACGTATTTCACAAATGAATTTGTCCCCTCGTGAATGTTTGATAATGTCTGCAGATAGATTTGAGTGCACCCGCATATACGGAACCGAGTTTATTCCGTACATATATCACGGCATCTGATAAAGTACTGATTACACGTTTGTTGTGACATACCTACAATATTGGGGCTGGGCAAATAAGTGAAAGAGGAATGAATAACCGCTAATTATATTGGTACAGCTTTAGTTCAGCCATTTCGTGTTCATACTGTTAGATAATGTTACATTAAAGGTTGATATCATTATAATTGATTGTTTCTGATATATGTATATATATTTTTGCTCTATAATGCAACAAGTATTCGAGAATGATAATAGAAGCGATGATATTACGTGAAATCTTATGTTTAACCATCTAAAATTCGTTATCTTTAAATGATTTATCCTATTAGTTGATTCTCGGTAAAAAAAAACTTTGTTTTTTAAGCTATAAAGAGATAAGCTATTTCGTAGATTAGTTTTCTATCCACCTAAATAGTCGGTTCAATGACCGGTTATCCCTGAAACAAAAAACATCTTCCCAATCGCTCCCCTAGTCCCACCCCTCGCGTTAAGTCCCCATTACCAGATAAATATATGCAATTTATTACATTTACCAATTTACATACACTTTCTGACAAGACCTGTTAGAGCTAAATGTTGTTAGAACGGAGTGGAATGCAGGAGGGTGGAACGATGAAAGGTTGACTTTGTTTTTCTGTCAGAGTTTTATACGTTAAAAATTCAAATGGAATCATCGAAAGAATCATTCAAACCAAGTATTTGTTTGGTACTATTGAAAATATTAAATTTGATGTGCTTACAAATTCTTCCAGAAATATTTCCCCTTTATATCACATAAATGCATTCATAATGAGTTTCACCCCCATCAACCATTAAAACTTAAAGCACCCACTAAAATTTCAACTCGCTTTTACTATTCGAAACGGTAAATGGACGAACGGAGCACCATTAAAGGATTTTGAATCGCCTCAGGCTACTGAACGTGTCGAACGAATGGTATTGCAGAACCATACACAAATAATTCAATTGGAGAACAAGCTTACAACTTTTAGAAGACGCCTGGAGCATTATTCTATGTGACTACTTCTTTTTGAAATAAAATATCTTATTCAAAGCATTTATCAAACTTGAACACTTTTTTATAACATTACGTTCTATATAATAGAGAGTCTAGTGTTTTTAAGAATGTTTGTAGACGAATTGTTATTATATGTGTCTTGTATCGAAAGAGGTTGAAACTCATCATTAACTGGATGAGTTTCGATAAAAGAAAAAGCTTCATAAGTTCATCATATCATGCACTAAGTCAATTTTTCACCAATACAGGCCGCTTTGTAAGTTCTTTTAAATCTTCAGGAACAGGTTTTCAGCAGCCCTATCTTTCATGTTAAATTTATTAAGGGTCACACTCGCGCCCTACCTCCGGACTGTAAGTAACTGTTCTGAAAACGGTCCGTTTAAATTCTGAGTGCAGAAGTGTCGCAATATTTCACCGGGACATAATTTCTGCTCCCCTATAATAAGAACTTTAGGGTTCCTCATACAACTTAGGGTCAAGCCACATGTTTAAGCCCTCCAAGTGTTGTCACACGGAACTGCATAGTTCCAAAATTAAAATTACCTTAATGCAGATACATGAGGTGAGTTCAACTAGAAATAATACGGAATGCCGTCTTTTATTATTATGTGACATTCGGTTCTCTAGATATAAACGCTGCGGTTACTAATAAAAGATCAAGAAGAAAAAAAAAATTGTGACCGAAAACAAAAATCTCGAAGCTATAGGTAGTTTTTAAAGTAGGAATAGGGCAGTCATCACATCACAGCAGTCATCACAAGGTGGCAAAAATCGCGATGAGTGCTTAGGAGTCTAGGAACTAGTCAGATCACGAAAAGAGGAATTGGCCTGCTGTGTCAGATCGAGATAACTGGATGGAAATGTAGAAGCTTTGCACATCAATGCGCGATAATGATTCTACTATAATATTCTAAATACTTTTAAAAGTGAGATCCACCTGTGTCCTCTTATGTAATTTCATATCGTAACCGAGTTTTTATGAATTAATTAGTTATCAGTTGACGGGATTAGATCAAATTATAATCAAATCATTACATATGAAAAGTACTGCCCCAAGCAGTGTCCCATCAGAAACACTAGTTTAATATACTTCATGTATTTCTGATGCATTATTTGTGACGTCACCAATTCGCCGCAGGGAAACACGTGGCTTTGAGTGTGACATGCATTCTCCCTTTGTCTGCTTTTGTTGTGAGGAATTGGATCTTACATTTTGCTTTTACGTTTATTGTTGTGAATTTGAAAATGTCTACAATGAAATTGTTTAGCTTCTGTGGTCATATAAGTGGATTCTAAGTCTGGTCATCTGATTTTTTAAAGAAATGGAAGGCCGATGAAATTTCATAATAAAAATTTTCACATTCATATCCTAGTTTGTATAGCATACTCGTAATCTTATAAGGATTTTAAAATATTTCAAAATCTTACAGTTCAAATATTAGCAGATAAAAGTATTTAATCAGTATGCGACATAAGATGTTATGAACGATTTGAATCCGTTATTTTTTTCTTTGCTATTTCATGCCACTGCTGTACTAAGTCATCTCATTTCCTCCCATCTGTTGCGACTGACTGCTTCCTCCAGGTAATAGGTTAGGTAGTATAACGTCTCAAGATTACTTTTTTCTGTACTGTCACACCTTTCAAACTAGAACAGAGTAATGTGTATGCGTTACTGCTTGGTAGGAGAAATGGTAAAAATGACTTCCCTGGATGAATTTCGCACAAGTTATACTGCGTAAAATTCCAATGACTGCTTTCCTCAGGTATTGAGTTTTTCCCAGTCTGGTGCACTAGGGGTAAAAATAACCTTATCGTAGACGAAGCTAAGATGGGTAAGCCTTTGGATGCCGATTCCATAATAAATCACGAGTTTTATATACAACATTTTTTTGAGTACTGAGCCAGGACAAAACGAAATGTCAACCGAGTCTAGCCAATTTATATTTTTTATTCACATTAAAAGTCTACCCACGCAGCAACCATCTTGAATTTGACTATCAATTCAGAATGCCTTTCCAAATGGCTAGGCTCTTTGAAATTGATCGAATTTAAACAATTCGCTTATGACCTATGCTGAACCATTAAGGTTGTCTCTTACAATACCGCTTTCTGAAGTTAATCGACAATGATTTCTGAACTAGCTAACCTTCTTGAAACTAATATTTTTAGGCGAAATTAGCTGATTGATAGCAACTGGTTGTAGCAATTAGTTTCAGCACCCTCGACTTTGATAACTAAAATAATTATTGTCTTTTTAAACTGATGTGAAGCCGTTATATATGAACTGTATATTCCTTATGATTAAAAAGTTCATATATCTATTCATTATTATTTGTTGTGTCGTGTTCGATCACAACCGCAATTCGTCGCTCACCCTCACATGTCCCCTAAATCAAAGCGTTCATAAAAAGGGGAATATTTATTCGTTATTTGTTCTCGGTTTGCATTAAAATAAAACGGTTATCTAGGCTCAGCACCCTCTCGTCTTATCTAAGATCACGATTGCATAAAATACCCATTTTTCTCGCCGTACAGACCAAACGAGTGAATCCGAACGAACGACGCAAACGATTCATTCTTTTAGTACCTCAATAGTGTCTTAATTTTTTGATATTTTAATTATTCTTTGCCAAATAATTATAGTTGATAGTGTTGTTTAGAATTGTGAATTTTATGTAACGGAGTATCTGTGAAACTTAGGGTTTGTAATAATCCACATGATTTGGTGTGATTACGATCTTTGATGAATTATTTTGGGAAGAATTTGTAAAAATTAATTTGGTACTGAAATTCCTTGCGTAAAGAAGACTTATAAGACTTATTTACATAAACTGTAAATAATTATCTATGTCATATCGTATCACAAGACTGCAGTAGGTGATATCGTGATAATAAAGTTTACTTTCCTATTATTAAAATTAGTATCTACCTACTTACATATTTAGTCTATATAATAGTCTAATATATGTACTCTGTTTTCTCCTGAAAGAGACTAGTCACCCACAACACAGGGAATCCTGGTGTTGGGACTAGTACTTTTATTTTAAATAACCATGTTATGTGACTTAACTGCTCAATAATGTATAAACATATAAGAATTATGCATTATTATTAGATCAATCCACGTGTGATGAACATAGTTATTTGGTTTGTGTCAGTGTTCTATGGATTAATATGTATGTATAGAAAAATATATAGGTTTATTGTCAGTTATATGGTTCATACCATGTTATTGGGGCTAGATGGCGCTTTAATAAATATTTAGCAATATTTATTTATTAATTAGGCCACTTCCATGGGCTCTATAAATATGCGCACGAATATGTATGTAAAATTGAATTTTACCAAACCGACCATAATTTATAATTATGTGAAGGAAATAAGGTTTTTCACAATGATTTTATGTTTTGTTTTTAGGTTTGCGTTTTTGTTACTTGATGCCAAGCGACTGTGTAACGGGTAATGGCGTAGTGCAATTCCTGAATTTTGAAATCTTAAGAATAAGGCTTCCGGTAGATTTAGACATTATGAGCTGCTTGGCGGCAAATATCAATTTCAGTTTTTATAGCCAACTGGCTTCCACTATGAAAAACGAACTCGAATGTTTATTACGTTCGCATTTTTTCAGTAAATGTGGAAGTTTTTTTTAAATACAACATTTGACCGTCGCGCGTCGGTTGGGGTCTGCGCATCTCATTTCGATTGTTTATGGTGTTATGTACTTGAGTCGTTTCATTACAGTTTATATCTCTCGGTCTCATTGTTTCAACATTTTAAATGTTTTTTATCGAGCCACAATCAGCATAACGTTAGCTTTAATTTATTTAGGCTACAAAATTTCGAGCAGAAATATTACTATGTTGTACTCCATCATAATGTACTTTCCAGCATATATATTTAATTTCACAGAAGATAGTATAAAATCAACTAAAATAAAAATATAGGATAACACAAATAGAACCAACTATCGATCGCTTAAAATAAATGGTTTTCTCAGTTTCTTTCTTTGAAACTTCTATTACATGAGCGATTCGGGATCGGGGATTTGGTCGATTCGATGTACTATTTTCCAAGTTGGACGTCTAAATTTTTCCCATATATTTTACCATTATGTACATTACACATTACAATACAACATTCATAGTTATATTAATTATCGCAACACCGAAACTTCTGGGACTTAATAACTAAGTATCGCATTCGTAATGATCTGGCAAGACCTTTACTAATTGGTCTATTGCTGTAAGTAATTGCCCACTGCGGCCCAACTGGGGACATTACTATGAATAAGGTCTATGCAACTGGGGCATTAGTTATATGACTGCTAGCACTGAAGTGGTGAATGTGGCTTTGAATATTGAAAAAATATGTATATACTTATAATAAACCTGTAACAGGTCCAATTAATTAAAAATATTAAAAATAAATCTTTTTAGGAGCTCTCTATAATCGATACTGATGCCAAAACTCTACTTCTTCTTTTTTGTTTGTCTGTTTGTTTCCTGGCCGCGCATCATGCCGAAACTACTGAATGGATTCAAATGAAACATAGCGTGATTTGAGTTCGAACTACAGGATACTTTTCACCTCTAAATTCAGCATAGTTGATTAGCTTGAAATAGGGGTCGATATGGGAATCAATCATTTTTCAAGTAATTTTGATGAGTTTTAGTGAATTCCTCACAATATTTTCCTTTACCGTTTTGAGAACGTGTTTACACTTCAAAATATTATTATTGTTAAATACAAACTTATCCAAATTAAATTTAGTTTATTAATTTGAATTATGTGTGCAACACCGACTTAGACAAGCTAGTTCTATTCACCTTGGGTTATCTTTTTTTTTACCTACGTATAATTTTCGTTGGGATGCCAACACCAAATCCAGAATAGTAGATGTCACGTGTCTTCCAAATTTCGCGGTTTTTCACGATGTTTTCGTTCACCGTTGAAGAATTCGTACTACGCAAGTTAATTATTTAGTTTAAAAACTTTAGCATGAACTTCAATCACTCACCCTAGGATTGAAAATGTGATATTGTATTATATTTCATTTTTTAGACGGAACAAATTTGATAAAATATGAATTTCATCTTGAACTTTTCCCAACTTCTAAACCTTAATTTAGTCCGACACGCAGTTTGCCGGTTACTTAATAAATCTAAGTTATCAGATCTTTCAATATCAAGCTGAGCTACCAATAAGTGTAACCTATAGTATTGTTGCATTAGGCAACTTCAATTCAGTTTGACCATTAAACGGCTCAAAACCCAACGTTCAACATTACTAAATCAGTGAAAAGAAAAGAAAAGTTTTCTAACCAAATGAGAATTCCGAAACTAATATCAAAACAAAACTTACAGATGTACAAATCACCATTGCGCATGGGGGGAGTCACTTGGGGTAAGTTTCATTAAGTTTTCCAATGAATACAGGCATTTGCCTCCAATTGGCGACTGTAGTAGTCAACATTTTACAACAGAGTCACCTACTTATTTTTCTTTTTCATTTTAGTATTTGCGATGATAATCCTATTTTATTTATATTTATATTAAGAGGATGCTATTGCAGATTATTTAAAATAATTCTAGTGTATTATTGATTATTTCTACTATTGTATTACTGACTTATCTAAGTGAATATATTTATATCGAAAGGTGAATAAATAAACACAAATAGAAATGTGCCTAACTATGACATTTTGCTAGTTATAACAAGATAAGGACCAGCAGTACAGAAAGGTATATTCGCATTTCATAAAAAAAAACCGTATGGGATGTGTTAAACGTGCCACTGGATAGTTGGTAGCCTAATGCCTCTCTAGGCAAATGGAGCTTTAACATAATATTAACTTCACAAACAAATAGTTAATCACCCTTGAATCCTTAGTAAGAACCACGGTATTTACTTACATATTAAAAAAAAAACACTTTTTAACTCACGTACTAAGTAAAAAAACTTAACTTATATATATTGTATGCATTAACCCTCTTAAAACCACTTTAAATTTTGAAGCCTTGGGGCAAAAAGTCTTTATTTATATCATGTTTCAGACGTCGAGTTAAAATGCGATTTATATAAAATGTTTCTCATCTCTGCACGAGAGGACACTCTTTAATCGCGACAAGTCAGGCCCGTTTACGTTACGGTCTCATAATTACATTTACTACGCATTGCATGTGTTACTTCTCCCAAATGCTATACAGGTTGAGCGAAAGGTAAACATCTGTTAGCATTTCAGAAAGTTATTTTAGTTTTCAATTAAGATTGCCTGTAAATTCAGTCATTAACTTTTCAATTTTTCTGTAAACAGAAGGTAAGTTATAAATTAACTTATAGGGATCCTCTATACCACAAAGTGATTACCGGAATATATTCTATCGAAATGTAAACTTTGCTACATCCTGATAGTATAGAAGGATAAAGGTTCTACCATGCACTTAGTTTTCTGTTCTTCTATAGTAACTGTGTAATAATAACCGTACTTTGCGAAGAGCTAACTTTGGTTTATCTTTTTATTGGTTGTGGTTATTGTTTTGTGTTAATTAACGGTTTTAATAGAACCGTGGCCCATACCTAAGATAATGGATATATTTTGTGACTATAAATTATATAACTAATAACAATAAAAAAGGGTAAGAATGCATGTATAAAGAAAAAGTCAGCAATAAATAACAGCCTGTATAAAAGTTAGGTAAAAGTCACCCCAGCCGTCCGGTCCAGACAAATTGTCGCACCCCTTGTTCGGATTATTACCGATATTTAATTGTTTGCGTAATTTATTTCTCTAAAAGCGAGCTGTGCTCAAAGTGAAAGATCGTGGAAGTGAACCTATATATCTACTTTATCGAGTACTTTCTGATCATGCACTGGTCCAAAAGTATTGTTGTTTGATTCAGACTGGTACAAAGACAATTAAAAAAATATTCTCAGGCTTTGTCAGTGCCCTTTTTAGTAAATACTGTTATCATACCATTTTGCCGTCGAACAGAAACACACCCCCGCATAGCTGTATTCTAGTTGAAGTATGATGTAATAGTGACAGAGAAATAACAAAGATATACGAAAGATTAGAAATACTTATGGATTTATATGGGCCGAAGATGACGCGCAAAATCAACCGAGGACCGAGAAGGGCCCACTCGGTCCTTATCCTAAAATAAGAACAGGTACTATATACTACTTCACTATATAATTGAAATAGTTTATAATTTAACAAGTTTAAAATCGAGTAAAAAACTATTTTGAAATATTTTCTTTTTTTAAATATCGAAATAAACCTATGTTTTATGATTTCAGTTTTAGATTATAAATTTTAAGTTTGTTTCTCCATACTATATATATACTCTTCCATTTTTATGCATTCTGGTTATACGAGAACAACAGTACAAACATCGTTCAACTTCATTAAAGCACAAATATTCGAGTTTTCTTTTCAATATTAAATACAGCAAGGTCCCCCAATCTGAACAGAAAATAGTCAAATTAAGGCAACAAGAACGCACGCGGAACTAAACGGCACAATTTGCGATCACAATGACTAGGGATGTGCTGAGTACCTATCCGCGTACCAGATATTATTCCTGTATCCTGCAAGGATACTGCTACTACTACTTTTATTACTGGTATCTCTCAAAATAGTGTCATTAAAGGAATAAACTGCATTCTCAAGAAAAAATATCTAAAGTTTTGGTTTTAGTACCTGCCGGTTTCCTCGCGATGTATATTTTATTATAATTTTCGTTTTAGGACATTATATATATTTAAATATATATAATATATATAATATATAGGATATATTATCGTGTTGAGTACGCGTTATTGCTTACATCGGTTTATCAAATCATTGAGGTGTTCAAATCATATTTGAAACAGCAATTTAATGACTGAAACTCTGGGAAAGGACTTGTCCGTGCGGGATTCAAATCCATGCTGAATGCATGGTTTTGAATCTCGCTGTGCATTCAGCCGCAAGCCCGCAGCGATTCAGATGTATCTAAAATATCTGAATCACTTACTTAAACTATGCTGCCGGATACATCAATATTTTCGAGCAAACGAAAATAATTAAACGACAGCTCTGTAGCTGAGATGGTAATAAACCATGTCTGCAAAACGAACAGTCCTAGTTTCGATTCCCGGCTCAGGCACACATTTGTATATCAAACTTCCAGTTTGTCCTCCGGTATTGAATGTTTGTGTACCTATATGTAACCATTGCATCTACTTGCGAATCAGGAAATACAGTGTGTCAGACTATTGAAAAATAAATCATAGTATTTTCCACAGATTTTTAGGCTAACCCTACTGGCACATCTCTGCAATGAATATAGTATACCCGAACACAATACCCGACTTGCATATTTCAGTTATAGCCACGCACGGCTATAGGTCTTAAATATTTTGATTGAAAAATGTTTGTGCTACGTTTTCCGGATGGACTGTTTTATGAGTAAAAATGTTATACGGGTCTATAATTTGGTTGTATATTGAAAAAACAGTTTAATTCAAGCCTCAACCGGGAAAAAGAACCCTACTAAGGCGAATGACTGTTTTCTTTGAAAGTTGATTATGAAAACTAGATATTCTGAATTTCAGATTTTTATAGATTTGTTTCATGATAAAAAGGTTGCGAACTAATTTAGTCATATTAGAGACGGAAGGATATCTTCATTCAAAGTAAGGAAATAATTATTTCTGATTTCTGATACCCTCTAGCCGGAGAGACATGGGCCTAATTTTAGCAAGCAAGAATGCTTTTGACGTTTTGATTTCATTATATAAAAAAAAAAATGTGCTTACCTACATCTTGAGTAAGCCTTTACACTGACACACACACACACACACACACCACACACACACACACACACGCGCACACACACACACACACACACATACACACACACACATACACACACACACACACACACAGACACACACACACACACACACATACGCACGTGCACACACACACACACACACACATACGCACGCACACACGCCAACTCACGTAATAACATACTTCATACCTATCTTACAAAAATAATTTCTTATTTGTTCTTAATTTATTTTTAACTGTACCAATCCATAAAACAATAACTGTTTAAGAAACCATTCGCTGATAAATTAGCTAACCTCACTGTATTTGAGGGTGGGCACTAGTTCCTATATTACAAGATAATTAAATGTCTTAGTTTAGGTTCTAGTTGTTTTCACTAAAATTGTAACTATATATACCTTAAGCGCAACTATATTTAAGTTTCTAAGTTTCTATGTTAAATGTATAAGGTGCAAATAAAAATTATTATTATTATATATATCTAGAGAGGTTAACAATTATTGTCAATATATGTGTTTGTTTGCCTTTTTAAAAGTATCCCTAGAAATAATTTCTTCTATAATTCGTTATTAAACAACACACCCACCTATATAGACTAAAAAAAACGCAAAACTATTTTATCAAGATCACGTCACGCCATAAATAAAGTTACGATGCAAACAAAGCCATGAGAGACAAAACGACTTTCATTATCCAAATGTCCACATGAATCAAATGGACTCGCAAACGTAATGAATTACCATACGTACGTACCTACTCATTTCTAGTTTTATAGGAAGGTTTAATAGGAAGTGTCAAAGCTAGTTGGATCAACACAGATGGTCACTAAGCAATCAAACCGAGTCCTATAAAATATACAACCCTACCGTACGCAAGCACATAAAGATAAACAATGAGGCTAATTTCGTTAACAGGATTACTCATAATCTAGGGCTGTCCATCGCATGTCGATAACGTTGGGCAATATATCTGCACTAGTTTAAAATACAGACAGCTGACTCACTTTTGGAAGAATTTCGTTGATTGATCATAAGGTTAGGTCAGTATCTAAAGGCTCCATGTTAGTAGTTAGCCCTGCGTTCAAACCGATCCCTGGTTTGATCACCAGCCGATGCAAGCATTTCTGTGGTGAGCATACAGTTAGTTCTCGGGTTCTGGAAGTTTGTGTTGTGTGTGCCTCTTCGAAATAATTATAGTATCTTGGTGCAATAATGGATTTGCTGGCAATTGTTTTCTTCTGGTAAAAGTAAGAATTATCTTATGTATTTATATTTGATATTTAGATAACCATTACTTATGAAACTATTTAGCCGTTAATTCACTACAACAAGAATAAATTGAGAACATAATCGTTTAAACTAAAGTTGCTCTTATAATAATAATACACAGTCTTTCATAAGATAGAAACACTTTTTGAAGAAAATTTGTCGTTTTATTTTTATCCCATTTAGCTGTTGCCCTATATCGCGGGATTCATTTGTTTTTAGTGCAAAAATAGTTTTAACATTATATCATTGTTCAGTTTCATTTTTTTAAGTCTTAATCGGATTAGTCGTTCCCATTACAAAAAAAAAAAATTATCATATACTACATAGGTAGGTAGAAAATTTACGCCTCAGCACTTTCCTATTTATTTGTAGAGCTGTTTTGAGATGAGCTGTGTATCTGTTACGCCCAATAAGAATACCCTTATCCTGACTGGCTTATCTTAATACGTTTCCGGAGATAGTAGATTTGATGGTATCTTATGAATCAGCAATTATACAAGAGAAATGGTCCGAAGCTATTTGGCATAACACTTTTAAAATGGTTGTGAAAGTAGAATAATAAATTGCCTAGGTACTCACATAGTGGAAGTTAAACATAAAGTGTTACTCATTACTTGTTATTTGAGATAAATTTGCGTTTTTATTATGTTTAAAAATTAAAAAATTCTTTTACACAGTTATGTTTCAAGTCGATACCTAAACTGAAAAAACAGTTTTATATGCCCTTGATTCAACACAGAACCTTTTTGCCTCCAATAAATAAAACATCTGACATACACGTGTTCGCACCATAAAGTTCGTTCACCCCGTTTGATATAAATATGAAATGCACCCTCACTGAGACAAATTATTTCATTTCCCCCACCAAAGGGACTGTACGTGACGTCAGAGACCCATCAAATGTAACTGTATGACTGGATGTTATGTGACAATTTGATGTGACGCTTGCAATAATCTTAATGGTTGTGTTTAACGCAAACTAACTAACGGTGATTGTACAAAATGAGAACTTTTTTATAAAAACAACGTGTTTATTATCTGAAAATAAAATGAGGTTATTAAGAATATAATCTATAAGTCCTTAGCGGGAAGGCAGTGCAATTGAACGAAGGTTTGAAATGACCAAAGAAAAAAAAACCCGACCACTTGTGTTAATTTTTCTCTGAACTCTAATGTTTGTGTTTTATAAATTGGTGTCAAATGTTTCGATACTAGTTGCAAGAATGTCCTTTTATTGGAATATGTATAAATGTCAAATTGCCTAAAGAAATTCAGCTCTAATTTTACAATAAAAAATACCCATGCTTCATTTCTTATGGTTATGTCAATAAATAAAAAAAGGTATTTTTAATGGGAATTTTCATGCTTACGTTAGAGCAACAATATTAAGGTTAAATAAAAAAGAAAGCGTCTAACCGCCCATGTTTACAATGGTAGTAAAATAACATTGAGCCTTAACACAAAATAATTTTACGATTGAAAATATGAGTGTTATTTTGACGTTCGCATTATATAAATGGACATTTGAAATAACATTTAACTTTCAAGAAAATTTTCGGGCAATCGTTGTTTATCTTAGGAGTTTGATAAACGACGTAAATATCATATATAACCTAGTACCTACATACAAAAGTATATTTGCACATAAATATCATATATAACCTAGTACCTACATACAAAAGTATATTTGCACATAAATATCATATATAACCTAGTACCTACATATAAAAGTATATTTGCACTGTTTTGTAAGATACATGATGTGATTATAAGTGTCATTATATTTCGTTCCTTTAACGTATCTTGTATCAGCAGAAGTAATTTCTATACTAGTGTAGGTACCTAGTAAATTAAGGCCCTTGCGACAACGGACAATTAACTACAAACAATTTCCACATTCACCAAATTGCTATATTTGTCCCTAACAAAAGTCCCAAAAACATCTAATTAAAAAAGTACCCAAAATGAATTACTTACTACACACGCAATAACTTACACTCCTAAATTAACATTGCTTCCAGTCAGCTAACAGGCGGACATCGCAAAATTATTTCTCTCTCCACACTTTGTCACCGTCATCGCAAAAACGTCCGGGAAAATTGTTCCCGGTTCAAGCATAATTATGACTGGCTAATGTTCCGGAAAAGTAATTTCATACTTTTACCGTTGCACAAAAATATTGTGAGTGAGCTTTCTTCATAGAATATTTCAGTTTATCCTGATTTTGTCATATTACAAAGTTTTAGCTACAAGTAAATAAAAGATAAAAGATATATAAGATTCCAATGTGTAATACCTACCCTGTTTTTTTTTTGTGACATTGAGAAGATCTGACGTACCACTTAATCTAAAGTGACAACAGTCGCCCATGAATATCAGATAATCAAAACCAGAGATAATGCTTTTGAACCGCCTTTGAAGACATATATCGAAGCTCAGTGGGAAAACCTCAGTAGGATATTCATTCAAAATGATTATGAAAGTTTTTCCCAAAAGCCACCTTCTAAAATCTGAATTACACCCAGGCTTTTATTTTCTGCATACACTGTCGTAATTATGTCACGAGTGAATATATTGTTTAAATTATAAGTATGTAATACCTGTGTGAATTCTTTAGTTCTAACAACTGACCACTTTTAGCTCTCAGCTTAAGATACGTTGACAGAAAAAAACGTTCTCAGGTGTGTTAAACTAGCTCACATTTTGGAAATGATCGACTTGCAGAAAAAGTATACATGAGAGAACTTTAGATAACTCCGTGTGCGAAATAGGATACTTCAACTGAAAAACATGTTATACGGGGAATGTTATAGGCTTTATTAGAGTCAGAATTTATATTTGCTTTAAGTTTATTTTATTTTTCAAACAGAATCTACAGCTCTTACTTAAAATTACTCTTACAGCCAATAACAGATTCAATTTTTTTATATATCCTAGTAAGTTACTTGTATTATAAAATTTTTGCAATGATACACGTGATTACTTTAATTCATTATTATTTATTCATCATTATATTTTATTACAGAAATATTTTTAAACTTCTTATAAGCTTATTGAGCCATTTTGTATACTTAAATAAATATTTAAATACATAAACTCAATTTTATACGTGATCTAATTGCGTTATTTGCATTTAGAATGCATATTATTATCAAAAATTATAAAAAAAATCTGTTTCAGTTTCTTTTTCTCGCCAAACTGCTGAAACAATTCGGCTAAAATAATTCGGCAGAAATTTTGAATATAGGCGGACGATGACTAGGAAGCCGCGGGCAGAAGCTACTATACTAATACAAAAATGCGATACTAATTGCATTTACTGTTGAGTAGCCAAATATACAAAACGTATCCTAACAATAAACTGTGCAATGTTCCACACTGGATACGCAATTTGGGTTTAGGACCAATTTGGCAAGTAACAGAAATGTGTTGTATTTGGCATTCCATCTCACATGACGGGACATCAACAATTCGCGATGGGGTGTTGAGATTTCATGTCACCGCACGACCCTGTTTGCCTAGAAATAAAATCTAAATTTGTTCAAATGTGTTACTTTACACGTTTGGGAATGTAATAAGATTTGTGGAAAAGCGTCGGTCAGGCCCAGCGCGATTCACTTGAGAACGGCCTTTTAGAAATGAGCTCTATTGCTTTGATTTAACATTTATTTTTCATTATTTGTAAATACGGCCTCTACGGGGTTGATGTGTAATTTTGCCATATGAATTTGAGCTATCTACGGTAGACGTAAGATATCAAATTCAATTGTTGAATAGTAAATATATAAATACAGTACCTAACAGTGACATATATTAGTAGGAGACTACAAATTCATTGTTGGGAAATTTTAATGGTCTAGTGATTTTATTAACGTACAGTCAAACGATATATGTGGTTCGGTATCTGTGAATAATTTTATTTGATGTCGCCTCTTGCTTGAGGATTTTTGGATAATATCCTTTTCAATACAGTTCCAATTTCATTGGAACTTCATTTGGAACGGTCATCTTCTTAGGCAAACAAATACTTTATAATCTGATGTATTGAAAATGTTATATTTTATGGTAAGTCTTGTTCAAAAAGCTACATTTAGCCAGCTAAATCCAGTAGAAAAATGTGTTTTTTTTTTTGCACTAAATTCTCAACTACCGAAGCGTGGCCTAAATTGCTTCTAAATCTGTATCTAACTAGATCTCGCCCGTCTTTATGTCAGTGTCGAATTTAGGATAAATTACAAATTTCACAAAATTATATCATAGGTTTTATTATTTCTTGGTTGAAGCAATATTACAAAGTAATGTAGTTTTTTACTACTTACTGTTGAGTTTGGCTAAACGATGAAGAAGTAGCAACACAATTCTAGTATTGCGAACTCGCTTTCAAGTACTCAATGCCGAAATTTACTGTTAGGTGCTTGATTTTTCAATTTGTGCGTGTGTAGTGACCGCTAGGCATCCGGGCATTTCCCCACCATGCTATAGTTTTTTCACAGTGTTTTCCTTCACCGTTAGCTTAAACGCACTGATCCATTACGCATAAATATTTGCCAAAACAACACTATTTAAATTCATGTTCAATATCTATTGGTTTACACGTTAGTATTTCTTATATAATTTTCCGTAGATATACCTTCCAGTTGGTATCAAAGCTTTCCGATGATAAAAAAAACATTAGAAATCTCAGCGGACGTAAAGCTGATTGATCTTCTTCGCAGAATCTCGTCATTTTATTGAGGACTCGAATGATTGGAGCAATATTTCAAACTTGCTGACATTAAGAGAAAAGAAATGGTGCCATCTTTCGCTTAGATGATACCTACAAATTAGAGATGAGATGAAAATTCGGTTATTAATCGTATGTATTTGTTAGATTCGCCAAGTTAAGTTTTCGTTTTCGGCCTAGTTTTATTTATATCTACGGAATTCATCGAATTTTAACCCAATATTTATTGAATAAATAAAATACATGCCTAGTATTGAAATAATTAAGTCGTATTTAGTATGCTCTGCAATGTACAAACAATAATCTGACATCTTTAAGGTTAAGGATAGCCAAGCTCCGGACAGTTAAATAATACATGCAAAGTTGAAAAGAAAACTGATAATTATGAATCATTTTCACATAGCAATCGTATAGTCGAGCGAGTTTCGGTTTCTGGAATTCATATCCAGCACATCTCTACTACAAATGAAACTCCACCCTTGATTTATAACTCAATCTTGGCGACATAAAGTGGGACACACAAGTAAAAATTGCCAATTTTTCTTAATAAAAACCTCTGGAAATGGCAAATACTTTAACAAAGGGCCAGTACCTACGTTATGTTTATAAAATGGAGTGTGAAAACATTACTTGTAAAAAGGAAAATGTAGGTATAACTATTAATTACAGTAGGCGCAGGAGAAAATTGATTTTTCTCTATCAGCTGTAATATATGAAATGACTTTGAAAATCGAACCTAACCAAAAATGACAGAAAACAAAAAAGTGCAATTCAGTAATTCCACATCTTTTTTAAATCTCTGATACACAAAATTCTCTATGCAGTATATTATGCTTGCAGTATATTATTTTGATAAATCTGTTATTTAGTAATCTTATATTTAGTATAAAAAAATAACTAACAACAAACACCCAGTTAATATTTATGACAAATTTTCAAATCTCTCAAATTTTATTGAAGAAAAATGAAAGACATGTCTATCTGGTAGTTAATAAGAAATCTTTATTTATTGAACCTAATTAAGGCCAACTCACAACCCCAATCCCTTAACCTCTGTCAGAATACAAACGAACAAGCCAAATCCCCGTAAGATTGAATCGCCCAAGTTTTCTACTACTTCGTCAAAAAACTTATAACTCCGTTTGCTGCCTGACTATTGAATTCACTCCTTATTTATTGTTGCGATAAAATAATATTAATCTCGCGGGGATTCCGTTAGATTTTATTCTTATATCTGCAAAGTTTTAGAATAAGCCCCAAATTGTTCCACGTAAGAATGCTGTGGACGGCCAAATAAATAAAACTACCCGCACTCACGTTAATGTACACTCAGACAATTTTCAACATAAGTATGTTATACCTCTATAAAGTTGCATAAATCAATTTTGGTATATTTCATTTTATTGACATTCCCATTCGCATTTTTTTTTATTGCATTCATTATTTTTTCAAAATTTTATACATAGGTACGTTGTGGTGTTTAGCAGTATGTTGGTAAATTAATCTATTTAAAACAAATAAGTAGTTACTTGTTAAAATGATAATTTCATATTTTCTCAATATTTCAATAAATAATTTTTATCTTTCATAACTCATTTTTGTGTCATGGTATATTTTTATTCATGGCTTATCAGTCAGCTGTTGGCACTTTGTGATGTGACAAAAGAGTTAAACCACTATCTAATTTTTACACATAATCCACACCATCGCAGAAAGCACAGCTTTTACCAACTATGCTGTGTGTGAGATCAGTCAACAGTCAAACGTATCACGTTCAGTACATGGACTTAATATGTTTTGGCTATTTAAATTATAATTACTGTGCCTTTTCATAAATAATGTTTGTATCCATACTAGGATAGCTTATTTTTATCATAGCGAAGTAGTAATCAGCTGTGGAAGTTTCCTTGCGTAAGAGGGATTATTAAGGTATTTTCGATAACTTGGCGTGGGGCTGAGAGCAATAAATATACAGCAAAGGACAGCGAGGGAGAAGGGCTCGTAATCTGGGAATTTGTTATGGTTTTAGAGAAAACTATGGGAATTCCCTTGGGAAAATGCAATGTTTCTGGTTCGTGGTTCAAATACATTTTCGCGCTTTTTTAATGAATTTAGAGAAAATATTTTTTTATATTATTTTATATAAATATGTATTGTTACAATTCTTCATTCCCAGTTTCTCAGTCCTAATTTTTTAAATTGTATCTTAGACAAATTGTTTTAAACAAAATATTACCATTATATTTTTTGTAGGATATAATTCCTTGTTAACTGGACTATACTTTTTGCACGATTAGGTAATAACGACTCTGAAATCTTGAAATTATCATTTATCGTTCAAGGATAAGCGAACCTCTCAGCCGCGTTAATCAACAGTCAAACCAAATTTCCCGAAATTAGGGAAAAAATGCTTTTATCCGGAAAAAAGATGATCTCTATACAAAGTAGGTAAAATATCACTACGAAAATTCCTTTCAACATACAAGCAATATGCTTCGACCACAGACCACGGGATGTATACACAGTGACTCAGTCTCAACCCCTAAGATGCGGCTTAGAAAAAACGCAATATCGCACTTTCGAAGGGAGGTAAGTGTTCCCTGTGGATTTACAGTATTAAATTGGCTCAGACAGGGTTGTCAACTACCTGAAACTTTTAAGACCACTTCGCATTAGCGCTGAGTGAAAACTTTTATAGTAACTAAGAAGTTTGCTGTTTATTTTTGCCTTTTTTCAACGATGCCTAGTTGACAGCTGTAAGCAATATCTTTTTATATCTATTATTCAGCTACTTTACCAGGCAAAAAATATTCTTATATAAAGAGATGTCTTAAGGAACATCTACATAAATCGCTTCATTTCGTTATATCGCATAACTTAGGCTAGTCAGATATACAATAATACTAATAATAATTAATACTTAGGCTAAATTTCTTAAATAACAAAATATATAAAACACTTAAATATATAAAAATATCTAAAAAACTAATAATCAAATTCCTTATTTTACTGCAGCATCTCAAAATATGCAGACGTTATAAATTCTGAAATGTGATAAAAAGGATGAGATTCAATAAAGTCTTGCATGTGTTTCAATTCACTGAGAGGAAGCCGTGTAATGTCCAAAGGCAAATATTTTTTATACATCAAGTAATTGAGAACTTAAATAAAATATAATAAAAATTGTTTTCGCGTGAAATCTGTATGGATATTTTTTTTATCCATTTATTTGGCTCAGTTTCATATATTACTAGCAGAGCAAATAAAAAAAAATAACAAACAAATTTTCAAAGAAGTACAACCCTAACATTTATGTTGCAACATGCCACTTGTCAACATAACTTCTATCCCACTGTAATGTCAACTTACTTCACCAGAAACATAGTAAGCGAATGCATATTGTTTTCTACAAATAAAATTATAGTCAATTCATAAATTCATTCTCTTGCTTTATATCAAATTTATGACATATTATAAGTTTAGAAGAAAAGAAAATGCGTGATGAAGCTAGAAATAGCCATGGAAAGATTGATATATCCCTAATAGGTAATTTGTCTTGTAAAATAAGTGACTACAAGAAAAGTTAAATATTGACGAACATGACTTCTTTCGAACGATATAATAGTCTCATTTAAATTAATTGACTGGCCTTGCAGCTCAGTTGGTTAGTAAGTCTGCCTTCTGAGCTGTTAGTCGTGGGTTTGATTCCCACCAGGACAAACATTTGTGTGACGACTGTAGATGTTTGTTTTGTGTCTGGGTGTTAATATGTATTTATTTACAAAAAAAGTATATAAGTATTATATTAGTTGTCTGGTTACCATGACACAAGCTATGCTTAGCTTACTTTGGGGCTAGATGGCGCTACTTGAAATGTCCACCAATATTAATATTATTATTATTATTATTATTGTATATATTTGTTTTTTCGAGAAGCATCTAGTTGCTTTACTTTATAATATTTTATGTTGTCTCTGTTCACTTTCTTCAGTTATTGCACTGCTCACAAAGCACCATAAATGCACCCTTAGCTATAAAGGATATTGTGGTACAATACAGAAAATAAGTAAACAATATTCTGAATCTTAGTGGGTCGCAATATAGTTGAGTTTTGATAGAAATTGCCCATTTGAACATTTGAGATGAAATCTTACCCAATGACGCCGAAATAATTTATGGCTTTAGATGTACTACAAAGTAAACAAGCTTTGTAAAAATTATGCATTAACTTTACTATGCTTATCTTTAATGAAAAAAAAACCCGGCAGAGGAATAGGTCTCTTAGTGTGCATTTCACCCAGTTCTGTCCTATTCTACGAATAAGTTAAATGCTTTTAATAAAGCATTACAGAAGTTCAGACTAACTTTAATAATAAGAGCCTACTAAGTTACGCCCAGTCTTACTCACGCCTGATTTATATATATATAAACTTTTTTAAAGATAAGTATTCAATAAAAATAAAAAAAATATATATATAAAATATAAATGTATTTCAATTAACTTTGCAGGTATATAATATAATTCAACATAAATAGCCTTGTACAGGCTCAGAATAAAATAGCAGTACTCTAATGGTAACACGTCAAAGTTTCTCCCTCATCTCTCAAAAGGCGCGCATGATCCCAGCGGACTACGTTCTCGGTAAATATGTAAGGCCTTCGTACATTAGATTATTTTAGTTCGATCGACGGTTTGACTCCGTCTGAAGTAATGTTGCGAACACATCATCACGCTCGAACCCAGCCAGTCTTCGTCGAATCATCCAATCCATATTAATACCATCAATGCGAAAGTAACTCAGTCTGTTAGCTTTTTATGCCTAAACCTCTGAACCAATTTTCGAGATTATTGGTATAAATCAAAATTGGATCTTGAAGGACAAAGGTTACTTTTGTCCCCAAAATAAAACTTCAAGGGGAGAAATAGGAAATGAAACTGTGTGGGGAACCAATCATATCTCAAGTAACGGACATCATAATAATCCCTTTGCTAAGAAATAAAGAATGTTTCTGCGTGTTTGACCATTCGTGTTAATTAGGGGATAATTACAAATCATTTTTTTTTATTACCTTTGATGAAAGCTTGGAGAAAACGAAGGATAGGCTACTCGAAGTACTAATTTTAGGCGGGCGTATATATAATATTAAATTTAAAAACAAACAAAAAACATCTGTGTTCAACACACAACTCTTTGTTCTGGGTGGGAATCGAACTCACGACCTACAGAAGCGCAGAAAGCAGAGTTACAGAGTTATGGGGCCAGTCATCCATGCAGTATACTTTTCAAGACAGGTTGGTGGCTCAGACGTAGATACCTCGAGTTTCAATTCAGAGGTAGCTGGTTGAGATCTCGACGTGTAGCAATAAGTTTTATGCGCTTGAAAGTTTATGTGCTAGATGTGTGAAATGTCAAATAAAGAATAAAGTGAACAGTTAAATTTAAAGGGTTAGCTGTACATACTACCAAACGGTGTTTTCAACATAAAGGATTAACGTTTGTTTAATCCTTCACAGTACCTGCCTCCCTTAATCCCTCATTTGTTTGTTTACGATGTTTATATTTTTGTAAAGTTAATTTTATTTTCTACATACTGAACGAGATTGTGAAGCCGAAACATGATTTTAGGGTCAGGTACTTTCTACAGCGAGTAGGCAGTAGATAATAGTATATATTATAATAGACTACGTAGGCTGTGATTTTTATAGAATTTTTAATAGTAGGAAATCCTTAGTTAAAAAGAAAAGTTCATATTTTTGTCATGTTGTACCTAAATTTCATAAAATATATTATGTATACCAAGTATTTTAATATTTTTTTATTTGATTAAACGGAATGAAACTGCGTTACTGCTTGGCGGCAGAAATGGGCATGTGACAGTAAAGTACTTCCCCTGACGAACATGGCGTGAGTTCTACTGCTCTTAAAAGTTCCTCTTAAAGTATACATAAGTCCCTACTGTTTTATTATTTCGCTTCAAAAAATGAAAAATTAAAGATTCTTTCCATTTTTTTTTACAGGTAACGATACGATTCTAATGGTTTTAAGATTTCAGTGTTTTGATTTGCTTCTGTTGTTCTAGTTTGATTGACATTGAAGATATAGGAATAGATGGCCCAGCTAGTGTTGAGTGGTAATATCTGCCCATAACGACTTACGTACGACTTGGGACCTACCCTGCTTAGGTACTACTGCAACAAGACTCAATTCGCATCATATAATCTCGTAACTGAGATGTGAATGTATAATGCCACATGTGCCTGTAATTTCACCGGTAACTCCTTTCAGACCGAAACATAGTAAGGCGAATGCATTATGGCTTGGCGACACAAATGGGTATGGTGACGGTACTTCCCCGGACGAACATGGCATTAAATGTATTGCCTGATATTATAACAGTATCCAAGTAAAAGAAAATTCATCTCGCAATTAAGGTAATTCATGGAATGTAAGACCAAACTGTATTATATATAACTTTACAACCACGTGACCTTATTTCCTTCCTAATGCATCCTTTGATTCCAAATATTTCACCCCAAAACACCCTAAGTAGGAAAAGAGGAGTCACATTTCTTACGATCTACACTAGCGCTCATTATTAGAGGGCACATGCTACTAACGACTTCTAAAAAGTGTCACTTTTTGTCCCCTTTGGCCATAAAAAGAGGCAAATTGACTTTTTTAAAGGAAACGATCTGTTTTGGAATGCCACGTGTGACATCGATATCTATTTCGGAGGAGCCACATGGTGTTCTGTTGATACTTACTTTGTCGTCAAATAATCCCTCATCAACGGAGATACTATTTTTAAGCAGATTGATGCCGTCTCGCGCAACGGCTTAACTTGACTTGATCTATCGAATCGCGTTACAAAGCTCACATGAAACAATTTATGATAAGTAAAAAAAGTCTAACACATTTTGTATAACGCCCCTATTCGGCTCATTTCTCAAACATCCAATAAAATAGGAGAAAAGACAAAACAGTTTTATTTCGTTTTGCAAAGCCCTGGAGGAATATGTAGTAAAAACGCGAGTGTATGAGAAAGGGGAATGTTCTTAACCGGTTTCGACATTATATTCGCATTTGTGAAGATCAAAGAGCATATTGTGACATGGGGAAAAGTTCTGCAGGTGGTGAGGTGAACGCGGCCTGAGGGCTCCCAACACATCCTTGAGGGGGCAAGGCTTTGAAACAAAATGCGTTTGCATACATTAAACTGTAAGAATGTTGAGATAGGGAGGGTACGGCGCTCCCAAGGGAACTGTGTTTCGGCGATTACGCGGACAGAATTTCTTGAGAGTTCGCCTTCATGGCGAGATAGTTTGCACGCTACAGTAGCCTCTTAGCGTATTTTCACAGTCAAAGCCCCTTTACAGAATACTTCTGTGTTTCGAAGTATTTGAAAGGCAAATTAGGAACACATCTCCAGTTCCTTCAAGAGCTTCCGCTTCGTTTCGAGACCATTTCAATATTAAAACGTCACGAAATTAAGTCTGAAACTTCCAGTGACATTTTGGTGTTTGCCCGTGACTCAAGATTTTTGTTTCAAATTTGTAATCGATTATGATCACTTGAAGTTTCTATTCGACTTAAAAATATTTTCACGTTTAAGTTTGATGCCGCTGGAAGTAACTGTAATAAATAATAACTTGTAATTTGTAAAAGATTGCAAAATATGCTTATATCCATTAAAATCTTTCGCGCTAAACATTTATCACATAGCTAGAAAGACACTGATTTCAACCCACGTCAGTATCAACGATATATTTCTTAATAAATACCAATTGTTAATAAACAAAACCTGAGTTAAAAGAAAACGATGATTATTGAACTAATACTACTCATAGAAAAATAGTAATTCACTTTTACTAAAACGTTATAAAATAGAAGTAGGTTCACAATTTATGTAATTTTTGCAGTAATCTACCTTTTTTCTACCAAATAATAAGGAAATGTATCGACGATTTGCCAAAAATAAACGGGCATCAAAATAATAAAGCGCCCATTCGTCTTCGTTCCCTTGATGGATGAGGTCGCCACTTCCTAATAAATGTAAACAAAACATCCATTTTTTGTCCCAAAACGTTATTAATGAATAGCTCTTGCGTTGATAACTTTAATTGTTTATACTTTTTCGTTCAGGCCACTTATTTTTACGACAAAATTGGGTGCCACAGGGGAATAGCAATTAAAAATGAAATACAAGGCTTATATGGAATATATAATACAATTTTAATCCCGACCCGAAACTTTTCTTTCTTGTTAATGAAAATATGCATTATCTTAAGCCAACTTGATGTTGGTTGTTTATTACTTTCAACTATATTGTTTAAAAATGAATAACCTACGCCATTCTTTTTAAATTTATCAATTACAAATTTGAAAAGGGAAAATTATAACTTATTATAAATTCATAGAGTTAATTTAAGAAATAATGAAGCGAAACGTCTTATTAAAAAGTATCATTAAGTAGCAAATTTTTGTGGCTGTGTTCTCTTTTTCGACGAAATCCATTCACCGAAAAGGTAATCGGAAACCTCGGGTGGAATTTCACGTGCGTAATAGACGAAATATTTTAACGAAGGTATTTTTAAAATAAATAATAATGTGTCAAAGGATCGCGTGATCTTTTAAGAATTTTTGTACACTGTTTTATGCGGGGGCTTTGAGAGGACGGAAGTACTATTAAAATTCTTATTTCAGGTTGGCTGCTTGGTAAGGAGTGCGAGCGGTTGATATATGCCATAAAGACTATTGAATCTTACTTGGGTCACTGTGGCATTATCCTAGGAAGTCTAAATGAGGTTACCTTGGATTCACTTCTCATAAGCAAACTGAATAGAGTTGACAAAAAGTGTTGTTAAAAGACATCTTGAAACCGGAACAAGGAACGTCATAAGGATAAGGAACTCGGCGGCAGAAAAGGATATTATGTCAGTATTTCTACGGATAAACAGCAGCTTCACAAATTATTTGTGCACAAAAATATTTTCTTAGTTACATTAAATTTGATATTGTAGTTTGTCGTTCCATTAAGTTTCATTCAAAAGTAAGATAGGTAAATACCCAGTACCATAATAATATAATGTGATATAACAATATAATCATTTTCATCTTCCTTCCCGAAATAACGCCGCTTTCCAGCAATGAAAAATAAATGAAAGTTTGAAGGTACGCTTTGTTTTATAAGTATTTACAAATTATATACTTTTCAACATAGTTTCATTAAGTGTAAAATATTCTTTAGTGTACACTGCCGTCTAATGTTTGTTAACTGTCCTATCCATCCAAAGGTTGCATGGAAGAGATCACTCTAAGTGATAATGCCGCCCATTGTACTCATTTTTAATATAGTGGTAATGTTGTAATTATTATTCTTTGTTTTGTGTGTACAATAAAGAGTTTAACTATCTATCTATCTATCTATCTACGCTGGTTTTATGATACTCAGAAAAATCGCTCACACTTTTCACTCTGCCCAGTCCTCAGCAACATTGATAGTAATGTAAACTTTATGACTCATACACCGCCAAACCAGAAACAGAATGTGGTCGGGCTAATTGGATCAAATGTCCATTCTTGGTTATCATTTAAATGTCAAAAGTCCAATCAAGAATTGAACACTGATCGATTCTCGGGAAATGCCACCTCTATATAATGTGAATCATTGATGATTTAGCAGGTAAAAAAATGTTAACGTGATCTAGTGCTGAATTCTCGAGTAAAAATATCATACTTTCAAAACTATGACAAATGAAGGATATCTCCAAACTGATAAATGGTTTTTTGACAATTAGTTACTTCCGAAGATGACTTACTATTTCTGACGGTATTAATGGGAATAAATAAAAGTTTAACTGTTGTACTTATAAATAATATAAGTATATCCTTATATATAGGAATGTGTTTGAATAAACCTAAAAATTATATAATAAATACATATTAAGTTAATAGTGTATTATATGCTTACTCTTACTTGAAGTGTTGGACCACCAGCGCCTTGAACAGAGAGGAGTTTAAAAAAGAGGCTACGAGAGTGAAGAGGGACAGAGAGGCTCCGTAATCATTATTATGTTATGCCATGGTATGTTTAATCACTTAAATAAGCTAGTGTCCATGTGGTTGAATTTGCTAGCCAACCCAAGTTCAGAATTTATCGTTACATTCTGTATGTATTCTTTTTCAAGTATTCAGCGATAGAATGGGTTCTTAATTGAATCTTTGAACGTTTGAGTATGGAACTCGTAAGAGCTCATTGTAATGCCGATACGGTAATGATAGCTCTCGTGCAATTCACATTCAATTAATTATACAGCTGTATTCATAAATTTCTTTAGAATAGCTCACTTTTGCAAGTACCTAGGAGCTTCATTGTGGAAAATTCATACCACTACATTTCAAATGTGGAATAAACAAATGCAAAAGAATGAATTCATATAATTCACAAACATTTACTCATTTGAGTATTTCATTTATATTTTATTTTATTTTTCATACAATATCTACAGCTCTTATAATAAATAAGTGAACTCTTAAAATTACTCATACAGCCAATAAAAGATTCAATTTTTATATTTTGTCTTCATTACATTTCTTCATTTATGTGTATGAATAGGTTAGCAAAATAAATACTAAAACAAATTGTTTCTTTTTACGACCAAAAAGCAATTTTCTGAATTTTACCTACGACGTACAGAATGTCTCAATCATAACTGATTACTCATACGAATAAACAAAAACAAGGAAACTCGTAAAGCAGAGGAGATCGCCCGTAACAATTGTTTGTCTCCCTTATCAGGCAAGAAACATTTTGCACAAACAATATTCGTATTATTGTGGACGATGGAATAATTTATGAAATTGTGTGCTGAATGTCGCCAGGTCTCATCGATATTTATATTCTAGTTTTCATTATTAAACTATTTACTCGAAGGAAGGTTGGACCGAGTCTTGAGAAAGCGTGGCGCTTACCATTTGTTACACTTTGTTCACATGGTACTGTAAATGGAACACAGTAATGCGACTGCTGTAATGATTGGCAACAGATTTATGTGTCTGTGGTAGTGGTAGCAGTTCTTCATCGGACGAACTCATCAAAATCATTTATTTTTTTTGTATACTTAATATGCTTGTGGACATCATTATTTGAATTGTAAAGTCACACAGACTTATAATTTAATTATTTGGAGTGTACTTGGCTTGTTATCCTCAAAATTAATTAGAGCTCAGTATAAATATAAAAATTCGTAGCGCCTTGTAGCGCCCAAAAGAAAATTACCTTGGCTACCTTTACATTCCCTTAATAATAAGAGCCAACAGTTTATAATAAAACAAATGAGATAACACGGAACGAGTCCGTCTTCTAGAAAAGAAAACTTTTCACGCCGGGAAATTCAAATTTACACTGCGTGCTCTAAGAAATAAAGTTCAAAATAATGTATTGTGGAACAAAATTTGCATATCATAAATGTAATATTTAGCTCTCAACTTGCTAATTAGAAGCCGTCTTAATGTAACGTTAGCAAAACAAGGGCTAGGAATATGTTAATTTGTAGATTGGCATTTCTAGAATAAATCCCGTGTCTTGTATCAATTATTTTCTTAACGCTGTTTTTTATGAAATTTGTATACGCTATATTAGTGAAAAATTAGATTTCATTGCAGTTTACTACTTCAGAAGGGATTCCATTTAAATCGCGAGTTACGAAAATTTGATGGATAGTTATATCGAGCGTTACGACGAAAATATTTCTATTGTTGTATTATTTTATTTTATTTTATTTAAGACTCTTAAAGATCAGTTTTAAGATTTCAATTGTGTACGTTGGCAATAATATTATAATAATATTTTGAACATCCTGTTTTTTTTGCGATCTCTACTTTATCAAGGTAAGGAAACACCCTCCCTCGGTGTCTCTTTTAATTAGTTGCAGTTGTTATTATCACAAAACGTTCCCGTAAAAATTATTCAACACCTTATCGTCTGGTGTATTTCATGCAATATTATTTTACAAAATGTTTGTTAAAAGGTACACAGATAGTTTTACATAACGTGAAATATTCGGTACCTAGGACGTAGGTATCCTAGAACCAAAATTCGAAGATGGACATGTAACACTTTGGATTGGAAACCAATGGTCGATTAACTATTTGTTCTGACTTTTCAAGACCTAGTACTAATGAATAAGGGTGGTAACAAGCCTGGTACTATGTTGCCAGCGTGCAGCGGGGGTGATGAGGCGGAGCTGTGATGGCGACACGTTGCACGGGGCAGATGGGAACGCCATGTTCAGTGTGTTTACATGGCAAACAAGAACTTACGAGACCTGAAACTAAACACATTCCACCAGAATAATATAACGGTCATAATGAGACTACCCTAAAGCTCCATCCCCGCTCTTTAATCCCAACATCAAGAGGCATCTTAGCAAGTTGCACTAATCCTCATTGTGGCTACTGAACTATTAATTAATCAAGCCTCCAGAACTTTGAGGTCCTGCGGTTGCTGCTAATGTTGTTTACTTGCGTGGTCGGTTATATGGACCGTGTGAATTAGCCGGGTAAATGCGGTCAAGACTATTTTTGTAGGTACATAGTTAAGTATATACTATTTATTGTTATTGTTTTTTGCGATATAAGTGGTTATGGTGAAACGTGTAGTTGAAATTACAGGCACATGAAATATTCCTCTTTCATGTTTCAAAATAAGGGGTGTAATACGATACGATTCGGGTCTTCCCTTACCTAAGTAGGGGGGCTGTATAGCTATGTTATTGTTATCTAAACCTTTGACGACAGGTATACAATCTGATCGTGTAACTACTACTTCTAGTCGTGGTGAAGGTATTTAAAGTACGCCTTAAAGAGGCTCCTTTCTTGCACTTGACATATGTCTTCGAATATTTGGTTCTTGGACATGTCGATTTCCTCACGATGTTTTCCTTCGCCATTTTGAGAACATACATTTTCCAAGCGTAAAAAGTCATATAAATTGTACTCCGGGATTTGAACCAGCGCCGGCCGGATTCCGGATTGAAACATGGGGTCAGTACCACTGGGCCACCACACTAGATATCGTGTAAGTCATTCAGCAAAAAAAGTTAGGTATCTATTAATTTATTTCTATGAATAACAAAAATGAAAAAGATTAGATAGATAAGTAAAATTGTTTTATTTGAAGCGAAATTTCTTTATATTTCGATTATATTATCAGGTTTTCCTTCTATATGGATATGCAGTTATCATAAGTGCTCTAAATATAACAAAAACCAAAAACAGTGAAAAGCGCCCTCTATCTAACTCGTTATGAAGTTTTAAACAGTTTGCCGCTAAGCAGGTGTGTTTGTTGTATTTAGTTACAATCAAAACTTACAGATGCTGTAGATTAGCTTTGAAAAAAATTTTAAAAGCGACATATGTCGACAAAGCTCAGAGTTATTTCGTAAGTAATTTAAGTAATGCTGTATTGTGACACCTACCGATTAAACTCAGAACTATTTTGTTAGTGAGCTTTGGTAAAGCTTTGAACGACAAGCAATGAACTAAAATTAAACTAACGTTACTTCGGCATTTTAGTTCGCAAAGCTCTTTGTAGAGGGCGTATTATCGCAATTTTAAGTAAAAAATTTTTTTTATTAAGTTTTTAAATATGTTTTTAATATTTAATGAGATTATATATATTTTTAATACAAAAATAATTGCTTTAAAATGAAGTGGAAAAATGCATGAAAATTATATAATTTTGGAAATTTATATAAAATTATATGGATAAAGAAGAATTTTTGTACAATATTTTGATGTTGAACGTAATATATTAATATTTTCGACCACATACCACATTCTAAGATCATTAATACATTTGACCCTTATGTGGTAGATTGGCTTTCAGTGCGCTGTTTTGTTTTTATAAATGAACGATTGTCCATAATGTGTATAGAATGGTCCAAACCCCGTTGACACCCCTTTAGGGGAACGCAGTTAACGTGCCGCCAAAATGTGAGCGAAGGCGATTCGTTTCGCTTATACAGGAATGGAGCAAGGAAGGCTGAAGTTGATTCTAACAGCTAATTATGGTTGGGATTATAATTGTATGTGTTTGTACCATGGTACCAGTAGAGCAAAGTGTATTCATGGCAACATTTGCCCGGAAAAGCACTGCCACCATACCCATAATACATAATGAGTACTAATGCAGCCAAATCGCATTGTTATAGGCTGTTCACATCCAGCGAGATGCAGTTAGAGATAACTGCATCTCGCTGGATGTGAACAGCCTAGCTCTATACGGTGCCATCTGGGTCTCCCTACTTTATCACGGGAATTTTGTTATTGGCAGCAAATACAGCCAATCTAGTACTAACAGGAGGACCTAATTTATGTTGCTGTTGTTATGGCGAGGTAAACCTCTCAATCAACTCAGAGTTTAAATATTCAAGAATAACCACATCAGGTGCACTATCTGCTCGTTCCATCTCTAATTTAAATAAAAAACGGCACTTACCTACTCGTGGTGTATGATACAAAATTAAAATAAATTAATAGCTCACTCATGATTTCAATATCGATTACACTTTTTTATGTTAATAATTTGCGAAATGAGCAGATTGCTCACCTGATATTAAAGGTAACCAACCCCGTTCCTAACAAAAGCAATAGGCTTGGGTCATACCCTACTTAGGAAAGAAAAGACTCAAGTCGCATCGTGTTGCACCTGTAACTCTGAGATGTGAAGGCGACATGTTTCACGAGCCTGTAATTTCAACGACCACCAAAGCCTCTAACCTGAACACAGTAACGCAATATATAATAATGCTTGGCGGCACAAATAGGTATGGTCGCATTACTTCACTGGATGCTCGGAAAAACACTGTTATTAGACCAACTTTTGACTGGCCTCATAGCTCAGTTGGTAGTAACCCTGCCTGCTGCGCTTTAGGTCGTGGGTTCGATTCCCACCCAAGAAAAACATTTGTGTGATGAACATAGGTATTTTTTCTTTTGTCTGGGTGTTGATATATATGTAAGTATTTACCACCAAAAAAAAGTATTTAAGTAGTATATCAGTTCAGTTGTGTGGTTCCCATGATACAAGCTATTATATTTACTTCACTTACTTTGGGGCAACTTGGCAGTGTGTGAAATGTCTACCAATATTATTATTATTATTATAACTTCAAATATATTTTCCCAGTATTTTGATGGTGAAATTCTAATCCGCCCCTGCTCAGTCTGGCGTCTATCCCTTTGTAATCTTATTACATTAGTTAAAGGGTGAAAGCTGCGCTGCACATCAATACCACTTTAGAGCATGTCTGTTGGGGATCTCTTTGTGGCCTGCTATACAGGGTTGTGGAATGTAGATCGATTTATCTACAGGACCATTTGCCATAATACCATCTTACCACTGCTGTTTATTTGGGAGAAATATTACGCGTCAAGTTAGCAGATGGCTCGTTTGATATTGAGCGGTATAATTAATCAATACGACTTAGGTCTTCTGCTACAGTATTGGAAGATTTGGGTTTCGTAGCATTGCATCTATTTCACTGTACGATTTTTTTATTTTTTTTTATTTGCCTTTAATTTTAACAGTACCTACCCGCATCCGCATCCTAAAAAGAATCGTAGCGAGAATCGTAGCTCGCAAGCGCATTAATGCTCTCTGCCAGAAATGGGTGACCGCAGCTGTTACGCATTTTACATTCGTATTGCTCGAATATAGATTTGTCCACATTTAAAATGCAGCAAGGATAAATGTAGTATTTTCGTATATTTAAATTATACGATACGAAATAACGATGAAAAAACTAGAATTGGTACCCTAATGGATGGAAATTCCTTTAATATCGTCCTGGGTTTGATATCCGGCAAAGGTGAGCACAAAGTTTGTTCAAAGTCTGCGGGTGTTTTTATCTGTGTCTGCTCAGGGAACTCTTAAGCAAGAGCACTTTATTTATATATGTTATTTTAGGTGTTTAATTAATTAAACTATGGCGGACAGCTAAATTGTCTATTAGTTTTTGATTTCGCCAAGTTTGGCGCGGATTACAAAATATAGAATTATTTTAGTGTCGATCCAACACTTTTCCCGCTGAAGCTCGATTTAGATTCGATGAAGCTGACTAAATGTCCAACCACTTCGAATCAACAAGGTTCATACAAAATAACTTTCCCAAACACTGTCCGAAGAAAGCGAATCAACACTCGCATCGAGTGTCCACGCAAAGCAAACGACAGAATCTAATAAAGATCTTTCATGATAACTCAAACAAATTCAAACAGAAAAATACTCAGAAACCCTCCGGGCCCGCCACGCGACTCCTCACCCATTATTTACAATCGAAAAATAATCAAGCTGAAATATTATTTTTGGACTGGCACTCAGTAGTTGTCGAGATTTCGGCGTTTCAGAGACGATTGATGAGTCAGTTGTTATTTGAAAAAGCGAAGGGCCATTTTCGCGAGGAGTATATATCATTGGGAGCGTCAACAAAGTAGAAAATTAAAGTCAATAAGAGTCGGACTGTTCGTAATAAGCTGCCTCCCTCGACTGTTATGAAACGCCTTTATCTGAGGGTGTGCGCGGAAAGAATTGGCCAATTTGTCAACTGTTAAACCCGGGTGGCTAAGTGCCATTTCATTGTCTCGCACCTTCATTTAACGGATATTTTTTCACCTCAAACATTTTATTAAATTTAGTAAGGGATTGCTTCAATTCTCTGTTCGTTTTGAGCTTTTCGATTTGAGGAATCAAGGTTTCATCAACTCGATCAACAATGCTTCGCCAAGTGAAGACTGCCAAAGCGTGGCTCAAATGTATTTATGCTCATTATTATTCTGGTTGGAAAATATATTAAATAGCATGTAAGGATATTTAATACACATCTAAAATAATAATAAGCTGTCGAGAATACTGACTGGTCGATTTTGAATAATATTTGTGGAGATGACAAGGGATTATAGTGTGCTTCTTGGCAACAACATTTATATCCTTGTATATTGTTTTACACGTGTCTTATATATCACTAGCGACCCGCCCCGGCTTCGCACGGGTGCAATGCTGATATACACCAATTAAACTTACAGCAATTAAAACTGACATATATTAGAAAACCGATTGCTACGTGAATGTAAAGTTCAAATAACAGGGTTATTAAACTAAAATTGCAACTGTAATAAATATTAAATGACTTGCTTCCTTAACTGATGTTTAATTTTTGGTACTACCGCTACCGAACAAATGACAAAACAGTTTGAACAATAATATTTAGTGGCATCAGATAGCGGTATCAACCGCAAAACGTTATTGCAATAAAGACTGCGGGACGTTTTATGTTTTCTTGATTTTTTTATCTTTTATTGCATTCGGGGTGAAATAGTGATCGTATGCATAAACAATGAGGGCACCAAATATTATAAAAGACAACGCACATAAAAATAATCGTTATAATTCTGGATTAAGCAAGCCTGTGTCCAAGATTTTCAAAAAGTACGAGCAACATTAGAAAACAACACACAAACTTAAATAAAAAAAAGATGGTTTGGACTACACCTGATCGGTTATAAGTACCTCTATTCCTTTCCGTCACGCATTAGTAGAAACATCATTATTCTGAAAAAAATTGATGCCGAGCGGTCAAATCTGGGCCAACCCCAATTTTGTATTCAAAATTTTAGCAACCCGCATACATTTAAATAACAGTCTTTTAATTGACAAATCTTCAAAATGTGGCGCTGACATAAAGTAATGCAAGTTGATATTAACCGTATTTACTTGGTTGTGAATACGGGTGTGTATTATTTTATGGAGGCCATGACTGATGGCGTAAAGAAATATAAGATATATAACAACACGTGCGATAAATGTTTTGTATTGTTTACCTAAACTGAGAAAATATCGTAGTTTTATATTTTCTCAAGACAACGATAATGTTACATTAGATGAAGGAATTAAGATTTAGATAATGATTTTGAGACTCCAACAATGCGTCTGAAAATCTAGATTATACATTTTTGTGTCTGTAGGTAATGTCCGACGTAACGTTTTTTTTTATATCAACTGAGTCTGAAATGAAGAATATTACGGTATAAATTCCCAGCCATAATATATAAACAATTACAAGTTTCAGTAGACCATGATTTGCGACGAAGGAATAAAAACCTGATGCTAAGCGTAACGTTCATATTACAATATCTATCTCATAAGTCTGTACTTACGTGTAAACATATTACACGCGCAACTCAGGATTACATATTTTACATGAATAATACTCTTAAGCTTGTGACAATATGGATTGTCTAGAAAGAAAATTACAGAAACACGTACATTTTAATAGTTGTATGGCCACAGAAATATTTATAGAGTTAAATATACTTTTACCAAAACAAACAAAATTTATTAGTCTCCAAAATTGTCACAAGAACCAGGAAAATGTTTTATCAAAATTAATCTATAAGGAGTTACGGTATTACAATGTTGGCCTCTATAAATATACAAATAGTCCTTGGTTTTAATAATGCTGGGGTAAGCCGAATATTAGTCTAATATCTGGGAGTGCAAACCGATGTTGCCTTAGTGAGCGCCGTGGGGTATGGACGTTTTTTATGTCGTAAAATTTTGGACAAAACATGTTGGCGTTATGTGGACATCCCCAAGCAGCTTGAGACTGTACGGAACATTACTAAAAGTCGCCGTAATAACAAAATACAAGAAAAATTTATATTGGATACAGCTTACATTACAGGAACTTTACCGCTTGGATCTTCCAATACCTATAATAGGGGGCGAGGTTCCAATTCTAATCACTATTGTAATTCGTATAACATCAGGCGGATCATAATTATGTTGAAAATAAGGTATGCTTGTTGAGCTCTAATGCAAGTTGAATGGCCTCGCAGCTCAATTGGTTAGTAACCCTACCTTCTGCGCTGTAGGTCGTGGGTTCGATTCCCACCCAGGGCAAACATTTATGTGACATTTGTAACATTGATGTTTGTTCTGTGTCTGGGTGTTAATATGTATTATATGTATGTATTTACAAAAGAAAAGTATAAGCCCAAGAGCCCACGACTGCCAGACCTTCGTCATTTAATTTTTATAAAAGCTGAAAGTTTTTTTGTAGACGCCCCCTGTACAGGTAAGAACGACCAGCGACTATGGAATTTGGGCTGTGGTTACTTTGGCAGGTAACTCGTAGTAAATTTGGTCAAAATAGTACCAAGTTTCGTTAAAGTATAAAGCTCAATTTTTTTATATTTTCTTCGAGATAGTAGTATTAGTTCGGGCTTAGAAACCTCGTCATCCATTGCCGGACACTTATGACGGTTGCTACCCCCTGCCAGACACCCCTAAACTTTGAAAAATTATAATTATGCTTTCGTTATAGTATAAAAGCTGATTTTTATATACTAACTACTTGGGGACCTATAAAAAAATGTTACCCCAATAGCCGGACAGTTTTGATGGTTTTTACATCTCGCCAGACACATTGAAAGTCCACTGTAAATGCGAGCGCGACCGCACAATTGGATTGAAAATGATCAATATTTTTAAAACAATTATATAACAATAACTTTCATAAACCATTTTTTTTATATTCCTATGGTTAAAATATATGAAAAATAAGTATATGTTGAATAAATATAAGCTAACTAGCTAATAGTCGCAACTCACTGTCACTGAAAACCAGCGCGTCAGAGCTGCAAAACTCTTGCAGCATTATGACGAGTGACGACCAAGTTTATCGCTACAATTGCTAAATATTTTTTTTGTAAGTTTTAAATATTTTCTAAATGTCTCTGTAGCACAAATAAATTATTTCATTTTATTTATTTTTTTCTAAAAAGAAAAATCCTCGCAAAAGAAGTTATCCGCACTAATCTAACATTTTTTATGACTTCGAAATTGCACCCTGCACGCCATAACATGGTTAATATTAAAATATTGCATTGAACCCATGCATTTTTTTATGCACGAGCAAAACATTGGCTTTCTTACCCCACACCCTCACCCTAGAATCACCCCCACAATAATACAAGTATATGTACTCACATTTTTACCGAAGTAGGGAGGATGTTCATTTAAATGCTTCCTAATATGAGTATGCATGTTTGTCTATGGGCAAATTATACATGTGAAATAATAATAAAGTAATATAAGCTGTTTCATATTTTAATATCTAAAATGTTATGATGAAAATTATATTACGAAAATTATTATTTTAGTCATTGATAAAAAACCACGTACTGGAAATGGTATTTACACTAGAAGTGAAATTAGGTAATATTATTGAATTATGTTCGTAAAACTAATTCAATTATCTTTTTTATTTTATTATTATTATTATATATAAAATTAACGCAAGAAAAAGTGGATTAAAAATATTTTTTTACTATAATACAGTATTATTATTAATGTCTACTTATAATACAGAGCTGCTGTACTCAATTATACAGACGCCAAACGCCCGCATGGCAAATTGACCACTGTCCAAATAGTTGCCAACTTCATTCAATGAATTTAGCCAACCCTTAAACTTTTTGGCGTGTAGAAGTTTATAGATTATTTTAATTTAATTTTGAAACATGAATAAACCGGCAAATATTTTTTTATGGTAATTAATACCCCAACAGTTAGGACAAATCTTATACTAACGTAAATATCAACAAGATCGGGAGGTAACTAATGGTAATACATCCAATGCGTTGTTGATGTTATTTTGGGCTTCATACATGAACACGTCAAATTAGCTTGTTTTTCTTAATTTGAAATGACTTACTAAGTGTATATATTTATTTTTACAAAACGTACGTTTGGAGCGGTAAAAATATGCTACATCTGGGACATGTAAAGATTTTACTTACTACTAAGCGATATTTATTTTCTCATATCACAACGCATACTATGATATAACTTTTTTAATAATTTCTTTAGTAAAGATAAAAATCGATGATGAATACAATTGATAATGAAAGCTGTAATTTTGAAAGTGTGTTCCTCATATAAGGGATGTAAGGGCGCCTATGTAAGGAATATTATAAATTCCACTTCGAAGTTCCCACTCTCCTCTTTTGTATGGGAAAAATATAATTGAATGCTTAGCCCACCCAGGGAAATCCGCAATAGCAGAAGCTAGTTTCATTAATGTCTTATCATAATTGTAAAGTCTAACTAAATTGGCAAAATATAAAACCAGGCTTCCCGATTCCCAGTCAAAACCCCTTGGGATTCCACAGGGAAACAATTATGTCATTGTGTTTATTTGTTTATTACATAAATTGCACTGCGTTGTAAAGTCGTTCCGTTCTGTTGATTGTCTCAGAGTCGTTTCTGTTGGCATTGCAAATATAAATACAAATTATATGCTTTTATTTCGTTTCATTATATTACAAAACTTTCTCTTGCATGCTGGCTGGCCTACGATATGATAAGAATACACTGTCGTATAATAAAAAGTTTAACCTTACAGATATCAAAACATTTTTGTTTCTTTCACCCTAAACGATATTTCCACAAAATCTTTACAAGTTTCCCTCATGTAGATAAAGGAGCGAAATCGTATCACACATTATTCATATAAGAGGGCGTCTACTAAAGATATTGTGGAAAGGGCGCTAAGATTGCCAACTGCAATACATTGTCCCCAGCTCCTTGTTTTGACGTGATAGAACGGCTCTAGACATTCGCAGACTAATTTATGACTACCTAGAAATATTTCGGATGACATGCAATTTTCAATTTTAAGTCTTCTAGCATAAGAGTGATAAAGATTTGTGGAACAGCAAAGGAATATTTGCTATTGGTAGCGTAATAAATGTTGCGTATCGATGCGTTTGAAGATAAGTAATGAAGAACTTATAGATTGTGTTTGGAATACCAAATGTGGAGAGATAATTTTGTAGAATGGCAATATATGTCGTGTGGTTCGGAATAAAAAATGAGTAATATGTGCACAAAACCATTAATAATTGTTAAATTAAACTCTCGTTTTCATATTTACATTTACTCATACATTGGTTTCTCCTACCCAGGTCGCCTGAGAGACGTGTTTTGTCAGAGGGTGTCCGCTTGACATATAAACAAAAACACACACACATACCCACGTGCACCCATATCACACTACACAGCTTCGATTAGGTACATATTTTCAGTTGAATACTATAAACAACTACAACATTACTAAAACCAGACAGGTGTATTCTGAATTATGTACCATCGTGTTCCTGTAAATGCAGCTCAAAACCCAATAATAATCTATGTTCTTACTTTGAAATCACTAAAAAAGGAGGAAAGCATACATTTGTTTTTCATATAATTACATTATTTATTTGTAACTCAATATTATTTATTTTCCTACTTTAAAATTATTAAGAGGAGAGACTAGATAGATCCTACGACACAGGAAAAGATGTTGATAAAACATCTTACATTCACCTTACTCAATAAGTTTTCATTTAATTTTATATATTTTATATTGTTTCATATACTCATTTATATATCAAACACATAATAATATTCGGCGTTTTGTGACTTCGCCAAATCCTTCGTGGGGGAAAATGTGACATTTATATACATTATAATATGAAATAGTCACCAATTGTAATTGTGAGCTAGTTTCGCTTGCTCACTCCGAAATTAACTCACTATTTTTCTTGCTAAGGTAAAGCAAGAAAAAATGTGAACAGTTGATTTATTTAATTTTCTTGAGCTTGCCGAAATGTGGTTTCCTAATGGAAGTAAATAGGTACCAAATCTAATTTATTAGTAACATTAAATTGACGAAATGCATCTTTTCATCCAATGACATGCTGTATTCACACTATCAAGTACCTTTGCAGACTGAACAATAAAAGCAAGATTCGTAAAATCTAATTCTTCGATATCATTTTACATAGATATTTATTTAAGCCTACATTTTACTTAATTTTATCATTTTAGCATTCAAATAAGCTTTGTTTTACCTTTACTTTTAACCAACATGATAATAATGTATTAAAAACTTTCAATTGAGTTTAAAAACTAGTTTGCCCTACCGAATGTGCTTTAATTTAATTTAATTTTAATTACGTTTGGCTTATCCATGATTACTTATTTTTGTACATTTCTGTTGCAACATTATAATATTATTCCTATTCTGCAATAGGTTACTAGCTCTCTATCGAATAGCAAGAGCGAGTGAAACAGTCTAATATTTTCAGCACTATGCTGAATCATAGATGTCAAATCAGTTCAAATTATGTATATTATGAGTATTAAAACATTCTAGTTCCTGAAATATATTGTTGTTATTGTTAACGTCACTAACTTTTGTATCCAGTACTATATTTCAATCCGGATTCAAAATCATGTTACAGTTACTCCAGTAGCTGACACTCATCATAACAAAGTCAAGTAACTGTCTTGATGTGAATCAGCCATTATTTATGCAACTCTCGAGTGCGAGGGGCTAAAATTGTGTTATTTCTATTTTTGCTTCCCCACAGTTATGGCTAAAAGTAATGCTTTGTGGTGTTTTCATGCCATTACCTGCGAGACAGACGCCATAAATACACATATTTCAAGGTACGAGCGTCTTATGTGTTTGTTCTCTACAAATATTTTAAAATTAATTGTTTCTCTAACTATTTGGTGATTTTTGGTGGTTGATTAATTTGGAATAGAACTGTAATGTTTAACTTTTATTTGCAAAAGTAACAAATTAATTACTTTAATAAATAATCATATGTATTCATTATGAATCAAAATTGTCGAGAATTTATATGATACTATTAAAATAATTTATTTGAATAGTATCATAACCTAAAATTTTCCATCAAAACTTACCAAGCATTATTTCAGTGCTTAAATAATTCAAAAACATTTCAGCATAATTATTAAAAAATTATAAATGCGTTGCAGTAGCTTATACTCATTAAAAAAGTTTTTAAAAATCAGTAGCTCTTAAAAACTAAGAGGTGGAAAGTTAAACTTAGTAGATAAGGCAATAAAAACTTCCTCAACTATAATTTGATGAAGAGGGATAGTTAATTTAATTTTAAAAGTTCAAATTTAAAGCTCGTAAATTAAAATTTTTTAAAGGAGGCGGTACATATTGACCTCAGGGCTTACATCATCCTTAGTTTGTGAAGGCAACTGATCGAATTAAACCATTTGATGATGAGCGATCACTTGGTTTTAGAGATGGGAAATCATCGACGTATATTAATGAAATAAAAATAAAAACGCTCACAGTGTCTCGTCTGGCTGTTCTCAAGAATTTTATTAGTTTTAATTGGTTTATTGTTTTTGTGATTAGTAAGATGTTTCGAGGTAAAATATGTCTGAAACCAATGAAAATTGATTTGATAACTATGGCGAATATTTCAATACTAAGTCAAACACCCACCGAACTATAATATTTAGGATCCTTATATATTAATAAAGATTAAGTCCACAAGCTTCCTAAACTGAACTACCTTTATGGTGGAAATTTCACTGGTTTCCGTTAATATTTATTAGCATGTATTGCGGTGAAGGAAAACATCGTGAGGAAACCGACATGTCCTAGAACTAAAAATTCGAAGACATGTGTCGAGTGCACGAAAGGAGCCTCTTTGAGGCGCACTTACAATCCTTTCACCACACTGGTTCGATAGAACCGGTGACTCGAAGAAGAAGAAGAAGCATGTATTTAATATGAATCATATACTGTGTGTTTCCCAAATAAAATAAAATATTTTTTTTTATAAAATCTACTATCCATCTGTTGATTCGCTGAAAGTACCTCTATATTCGACCGCTGATTCGCTTCTATATAATCCAGTGTTCAGCCAAGACGGTTCAATAAATTTGGCGTACAAAAGAACAAACATTCACAAATTCTAACAATATACATACGTTTTATGGATGGAACAACATGGAACTAGAATTTGTTATATACTTATTCGAACGTATTTTTTTATATCGATAAAATTTACATCAAAAACATCCCGTCACTATCGGAATGAAACAACAGATTCATTCTAACACCGTGACGAATTCTTTTGATATCAGGTTCACTGAAATATATGACGGGCGAGAGCCGAAGGTCATGGGATGGTTATGTAAGTATTTGATAGATTGGATTCCATATTAAAACTTAGGCGATGTTTGTACATGCTGCGGGTATCCGTCGAGATTGTATATTTTTATTGATGAGGTTACAGTCATGTCGATATCAAGTTTTTGTTAACTTTTTACAAACTACAGAGGTTTTTTTAATACGTAAAAAGCATGTAAATCAATATTTTTACATAAGATAAAATTATGCCCCTTTATTCGTTAGGGAGCTACGATCAGGCTTACCTACCTGTCGTGGTGTACTTGTCAAGTGCACGAAAAGAGCGACTTTGAGGTGTCCAATAATCATTTCAACGCACTGCTTCGAGAGAGCTAGTGGCACAATAAGCAGGAAGCCCTGGAAAAACCTGGCTTTGGAAAAATGGCATACCTAGTGAAATTTTTGACTTAGTTGCCGTGATCTCGATAGTTCATGCTGCGATACAAAAGCATATAATATATATGTTTTGCTGAACGTCTGGCTGAATCATGTCTATGTGACAGCACCATAGCAGTTTGTTTACGTCAGGCATAGAGACAGATGGGCAAGAGTTAGTTGACTTAAACTATAATTAAAATAAATTGACAGTTAACTTTTCATTAAGACCAGTTACCTGCCTATAATTTGGGGGGCCACGTTGCTCGTGTCCGTATGTGATAACCCTTTGAATCCATACACGTGTCCACCGGGTGATGCGAAAGGAGCAACCCAAAGTAGCAGTAGAACTTGTGCTAAGTTCGCCCAGAGAAGTACTGTCACCACGCCTATGGGCGTCTATGGGCGGCGGTGACCACTTAACATAAGGTCAGCTCCTTCTGCCACTTAAATGAAATAATAAAAAAAAATATAAGCCAGTAGGATTACTTTTCATAACACTACCTACTCGTTTGCTAACACCGCAACAGGTCAAAAATATGTTGAATTCTCATTCAATAATACATTATAGGAAATATTTTATCCAATTTGATCGGTACTCATTATTCAAAACGTAAGTGATATTAAATAATGTAAAATTTAAACTGGTTTAATGGTTATTCAAAATATGTTAGCAGTCAATAAATAAACCCGCATCTGAGTGCTATTTAAATGGAGTGGATGTAACGGTGTAAATCAATCGTTACAATTTATTTGATGACCGATCACTGTCCATGTGAATAGTTAATCCCGGTCTTTTAGCTTTAGTTGTTTAAGAATGTTTTACAAATAGATACATAATATAAATAATGACATCGTTTTGTTTCTTTGCTATAATAATGTAAATTGAATTATTGATGCTTTGTTTAGTGCTAGATGTTGCTGTGTGAAATATGCACAAGTAGGTGAGTTTGCATGAGACGTAACATCCCCGTCTCAGACGCAACACAATGCGACTTAGGTCATCTCATACTTTAGTGAAGAGGACTTGAGTCGTATTGTTGTTGTCTGTGGGTGGCGGTTACCACTTAACATCAGATAGGCCGTCAGCTAGTTCCGCCACCAGAATGGCTAAAAAAAAGCAAAATAGGTGTCTATTTATTTAATGGTAAAAAATATTTTTTCAAAACTTAACAGTATATTATTGAATTATTATAAAAATACCTTAAAATGAGTGCTAACTTTTTTTAAGGTTTTTTTTATCTTTCCCCGTTACTTGTTTTTTCGCTGTACATATTATTTATCCTTGTGCGCTGTTTTTGTAACATTGCGTAGAAATTTGGTTTCAATTCGACTGGCCTCCAGCTAAGTTGGTAGTAACTCTGCTTACTGAGTTATAGGTCGTGGGTTCGATTCCCACAAAATACCAACATTTGTGTGACGAGCATTGATATTAGTTCTGTGTCTGGGTATTAATATGTATTTATATGGACGTATTTACAAAAAAATAATTAAATATGTATTATATCGGTCATCTGGTTCCCTAGTAAAAGCTACGCTTAGTTTGGGCCTAGATGGCGATGTCTGAAATGTCCACTAATATTTAATTATATTTAATTACAAATTTTGACGTTATTTTTTGGAACCAAACACGAAAGAAAACGAATCATAACATTCTTCAAAAAAGAGATAACTTGCCAAAAAGTTAAATAAAAAAGCTGATATTAAATTTGTTCAACCGTACCCGAAACGCATGCACACGATATTAAGTAAGTGAAAAACTTCAGACCCAAAACTTGCATCCTGTGAACTTTCATGCTTCGAGATAGGGTCGAATATCGCGCTCGAGTACCTTCCAGACACATAAATCAGAACGGTGCGTTTAGCAAATCACTACTCACTGTTCAGTTTACCTAAAGATTGGTATCGGTATGTTGTGTTCCAACACTAAAACGATTTTATACGCGGAGATTGCCGGCAAAAGTTAAGATTTACGAACTGCGTCGGCCATTCAAGAGGTTAAGGCATGTAGATGTTAATGTTGATATGTCCTAGTTTTTAAAACTATCATACTTCTTACTACTTGTACCACTGGCTCTCCTGCTCCACTGTAGTAATAAGATTAGAGTACGCCTCAGAGACGTTTTCCATGCAGGGCTATCTCAGAAGAGCACCTTCGTGAACGTGAAGAGAAGAAGAAAAAAAAAAGAAGAACAGGTAGAGTGATTTCTTATCGATCGATACTTTTATTTTATAACCTCTTGAAAATAAATACACCCTTACATTAGTGGCTACTGAGGCAGAGGAGAGGAGGAGGTCTTCTTGGAATAAATTTTTAATTATATTTCTTATTTCACACAGAGCTATCGCCCAAAATATTGATCGGAGCTCTGCCTGGAATAGCTTAGTTGCTCTTCAAGAAGGTGCTCTTCTGACGACCGCCCTATATGGAATACGTCCTCAAACGCACCTTTCGTTTACTCGACACCCGACTTCAAAAAAATCATTCAAGGATATGTCAGTTTCCTCACCTTTCCTTGCAATCCCCCTAGATGTTTAGTTACTTGACCTTTGTGTATGTAACGTATGTAAACGGCCTTAATAAATGCTGGAAATAAAAAGTTTAAAATATATTTTTACACAAAGGGAAAACACATTGAATAAATTTATAGGTCCATACTAAACTAGGCGCGTTTTTTTGACTTTGCAAACGGTTTGCGTGGAAAACAAACAATTGGCGTGGAATATACGAGGCGCGATGAGAGCCAAGCTGCTTATTGAGACGGCTGGAGGCTGCTCAATTTGAATCCTCTCTCACAGTCTAAGAGTAGTACTATCACACAACACACCGGTAGCAATGACTATTTTACGGTCTTCAACATTTTCTGACTAAAATCCTTCGCGTCAGACGACACTTGCAATATAAATATAAATATTGGTGGACATTTCACACAGCGCCATCTAGCCCTAAAGTAAGCTAAGCATAGCTTGTGTTATGGGAACCAGACAACTGATATAATACTTATATACTTTTCTTTTGTAAATACATACAATACATATAATACAATAAATACACCCAGACACAGAACAAACATAAATGATACAAATGTCACATAAATGTTTGTCCTGGGTTGGGATCGAACCCACGACCTACAGCGCAGAAGGCAGGGTTACTACCAACTGAGCTATGAGGCCAGTCAAAAATATGATGTATATTGAGGAATTGAACCCAAAAACCATAGGTTTTTTTTTAACTTGAACATGTGCCACGCTCACATGGGGGAAGTACTGCCACCGATTTCTGCTGAGGGGTTGCATAATATAATTATAATAGTCACATCAGACATTCTACCTCAGTTGATCATATTGAGAGTATGAGATGACCCATGTCGTATTGATTTTGTTATGGGCAGAGGTTGTCACTTAAGATCAGGTAGGCCAACTGCTCGTTCCGTAACTTATTAAATAAACTGGCGAAGATTGAGTTTCCATAATGTGCATGTGACGCTGTGTAGTTTAATATTAGTTTGTGCCCCTAATACCGTATCGAGTGTGTCCTTTTACATCACCGGGATTATCTGAGATATTCTCGATTTTGCTTTTACTTGACACTTTTAGTTGCCCTTTTATTTGGTTTTCACTTTTAGATAGCTTAATTGGAATTGCCCTCTAAGGTACTTAAAACTGGTAAAAAATTGAAAAAACTTCGAATGATAGAAAAGGCGATCTTTGTAATAAATTTGTTATTAAAATAAAATAAAATCCATTGTTGTAAATAATATTATGTGTCTGTGTCAATTTTTCTTTCTTTCTTCTTTCTAATAATTGATTGAACACTGCAAATAAGGACGATGTGAAATTGATATGATAATATAATATGTAACTGCGTTTAAAAGGTTTTCCACATTTTTTTGGTACAAAAACATAAAGTAAAGTTTAAACATATATAAAAGTTTAAGTTTAAACAGTAAAGATTATTATGGGCAAATGAAAAAAATATTTGTTGTGAAAGCAGTTTTTGCGATTTCAAGCGAGCTGTTTGCAATGCTTCTATTTGAATTTATCTAAGTCCACAATCAATAGGTATCTACTACAATATAGGTACGAAAGAATCAAAAAGTTTAAAGTTAAACGACGTTAAAATGATTTAATTTATCTCTAAGTTACGTTTAACTAGAAAGTTAATTAGTGTTTTACGCCTTGTGTGAAATATCAACTAATATTCATTTATTTAGATATCACGATATGTATTAACCTTCCTAGAACTGAAGGCTCCGTTTCATTTCAGCACCAGCGAGGAGTTTTATTGACATAAACTAAATTGGAAGACAGGGCATCAATTCAGTTTCAATTCACTAATAGACTTCAATGAGCATTCTAATAAGTCTACCAGTCAGGATCGGCCACATGCCTTCATGGTACATACGTTAACCATTCGCAGACGCACGAATCGCTTCGTTTGCGAAGACAAATTACTCCTGTCTACTGCTGCTCGGCATGCCGGACTTTCCAAAAATTACTGCAATAACAGAGTTGGAATCCAATTTCGAGTTCAAGATCTCTTTTTTTCTACAGCGTGGAACTGAAAATGCTTTTAGTTGCTTCAAATGCAAATATAACTTAATTTGTCTGTATGAAGATAGTTTTATGTCATTGATAAAACTCAATCCAAATATAAAATGTAGCAACTGAGCCATTATCGCTTCAAACATTGTCTAAACTGGATAATAAGTAGGTATTATATATTATATGATGTACTAAACGTTTACTTATGTTGGATATAAAGTTGTACTAAGCTAAAGGTTAACAATTTCAAATCCGTTCTTTTAAAATTGTCTTAAAAATTGCAGCGATTTATATACAGGGGCAGGGCAAATTGTCATTTATAGAATTTAATATAAATTTATTTTGTGTAAAAGGCATGTTGTCACTCCATTGTCTGGTTAACAATCTACGGGAGGTTTTGTAGCCAGTCTTGTGGTATTTGACGCCAACAGTGGCAATGCAAGACACTTCGTTAGAGGACCATGTAGAATCCAAATTCCCGCATTAAGTGTGTAATTAAGATAAATAGAGGGAGATAAAAGCTCGAAACAGCATACCGAAATAACAACACCATCAAAAACTAATATTTTAAGTCTAAGGCACTCGAACAATGCTCGGCCGCCGTGGAAGGTGCTTTTGTTAGAACATTGGGTGCTTACATTTTGTTTTTTGAAGGTTACGATATAGATTCCATTGCTATATTTTGTCTTTGAAGTTCAGTAATTTATTATTATACCGCATTTGATATATGACGACGAGTCCCACTTTATAGTATTCACATTTGAGTTAAGAAACAAATAAGTAACTTTTGTTTTAAACTTCATAATGTTTTGTTTTTTGATTATTACCTTAACTTGATTTTACAATATATTTCGATATTGATGAATTCGTTCAGTAAGAACGCAAATAGTGCATCTCAAAGCTATTTTGCAAATAAAAGGCAATAGACACGTTATTTAGTCAAGAAACGTATAATATAATTTTGCTACTTCAAATAAATCTACATATTGTATATAACTGGAAAAAATATTTATACCAACTTATAAAACTATAGTATTAAGCGACGAAATTTCAAATAAGGTATCTAAAGTAGATAAGCGACATTAATATCATTATTTATATTAATATAAATAATAAAGAATAATAGTAATCATTTCTATATTCAATGCAATTTTAGAAAATAGTACTTCTTAATTCTAACAGTTTTGGAACAAAACTTTGGTTACGATACAAAAAACACCCTTAAGAGTTTGTTTGCATGTTGACAATACTCTACTTGACTATCAATTTCCAGAATTTATTTAATAAAAAATATATAATGTTCATCGAAAAATTCACGAAAGTCAAACTCTAATAATATTGGGAACAAAATTTAATAACCGTAAAACAAAGCAATGTTCAGTAGTTTTGCAGTCGTAAAAATATGAACAGTAAATATTATCAAGCAGTAAATACAGTACACAACGATTTATTGCATCACCTAAAAACGTCGTGTGCAAATTTGCATATCCGTAAACCACCTAGTAATAATGTTGCATATACCAATCCAAATAAAATATTGAAACCAACAGGAAGGAGACATAACAGTATATAACATATATACAGGGTTACAGGAAAAGTCGTGCTAGATCCGTTAAGGGCGTGGAGTACCCATCATTTCTGACTTATTTCACTATGAAACACCCTACCCTAAACTTAACCCTTTTCGAGATATTCGACTTTTAATTTTTTATTGAATAATGCCGATTTTTAGGCTACGAAATTTATTTTTGTTTATTTTGTGTATCTTATTATTATTATTATTGCATTTTTACATGTGTAATAAGATGCTTTAGGACATCAATCATTAAAATAGTGCATAAGTTAATTGAATAGACCGTAGTAGACAAGTGAAAGTAAAAAAATAAAAAATATATTAGCAAGCTTATTTTTCTCTAAGGGATATCTAAAAAAAATATTATGACACTTGTTCGGCAGATATTTTTTAAAATATCTACGTTTCATCAGCTATCTAACGAGGTCTAACAATCTAGGGTTTGTATTACATTTCGTGGAAAAAAGTAGTTGGGACGCTCCAGGTAGCAGTTCTAACGGTAGCTCGTAACGAATACATAACTCGCTACCCCGGTCGTCGAGTGCCGGATGTGGCCTGTTTTGACAGAGTTTATCGAAGACTTAAAGAAACTGGCTCTGTTTTGAGACGAAATACAGACATGGGAAGACCACGAATTGACGACGAAGAACAGGACAATGAGATAGTGCAACGCTTTCGAGCGGATCCGACTACTTCCACTAATATTGTTGCCCGTGATCTGGGACTTTCGCAATGGAGAGTGTGGTTTACAGTGCATACTGCTGGCCTATACCCGTACCATTACACGCCGGTACACGTTATTGAAGAAGGAGACCCCGCGAGAAGATTGGACTTTTGCAGATTTATGCTAAATGCTGACGTAGAAGACCCAGATTTTCTAAGAAATATCTTGTGGACGGATGAGTCCAAATTTGATAAAGATGGCATAACCAACTATCACAACGTCCATTACTGGGCCCCAAAAGAACTAAGGAATCCCAATAAGAAAAGAGTGAAAGGGTCCCAACGAAGATTCAGCGTGAATGTGTGGATGGGCATTATCTCTAATCATTTGATTGGACCTTACTTTCTCCCGGATAATCTAAATGGGGAAAGCTACGAAAATTTCCTGAGAGCAGACTTGAGTGATTTGCTGGATGATCTGCCACTCAACCTGATCAGGGACATGTGGTTCCAACACGATGGCTGCCCTGCCCATTTCAGGAGAAGTGTCAGAGACTGGCTGGACACAAATTATCCAAACAAATGGATAGGACGAGGTGGGCCGTTGCCATGGCCAGCAAGAAGTCCGGACCTAACTCCCATGGATTTTCATGTATGGGGGTGCATGAAAAGTCTTGTGTACAGCGAGCCGAATCCAGTTTTGTCTGTGGAAGACTTAAGAGAAAGGATTGTGGATGCAGCAAATAAAATGAGGACCACGTTGACCACTGGAGTAGTGAAGACTGGTCTCCGTAGAAGGATGCGACAATGTTTCAGAAATAGAGGCGGCCATGTTGAACATGAACTGTAGAATAAGAAAAAGTTGTGTGAAAACCTTTAATAAATGACATTTCATGCATACCTAATGTTTTATTTTACTTTTTAGGGCTAAGTATAAATTTTCTTCTCCACTGTCGCCTATGAAACTAATTTTTTTCCAATGCATTTGAATAAAACCCTAGATTATTATACCTCGTTAGATAGCTGATGAAACGTAGATATTTTAAAAAATATCTGCCGAACAAGTGTCATAATATTTTTTTTAGATATCCCTTAGAGAAAAATAAGCTTGCTAATATATTTTTTATTTTTTTACTTTCACTTGTCTACTACGGTCTATTCAATTAACTTATGCACTATTTTAATGATTGATGTCCTAAAGCATCTTATTACACATGTAAAAATGCAATAATAATAATAATAAGATACACAAAATAAACAAAAATAAATTTCGTAGCCTAAAAATCGGCATTATTCAATAAAAAATTAAAAGTCGAATATCTCGAAAAGGGTTAAGTTTAGGGTAGGGTGTTTCATAGTGAAATAAGTCAGAAATGATGGGTACTCCACGCCCTTAACGGATCTAGCACGACTTTTCCTGTAACCCTGTATACGTCCACTGGTCCAGTGATCTACGTCGGTTTGTCGGCTTTTGTGTTGTACTGTAATGTTTAGATCATATATGTATAGTACATCGACATCATCTATTCTTTTTTTTTTGTAATTTGTTTTGATTTTTTGGGAAACCTTTTGATAACTTAAGTTTTAACATATCAAGTACCTAAATTACTTAATTTTGGTGAATCGTGTTTCGATGAATGGATATTTGCGTTAAACGTAACAATATTTCAGGCGTTTTTCATATATCAAACTTCTTTTGTCAACAAATTTTTTCACATAATCCATACAATAAAGAATATATAACTATTTTAGAATGCTCCGCAAAAAAAAGTGGGCTGATGATGGTCAATATAATGCAGTTTACCTGTTTAACTTCATCTGCATTATCAATACTATTTAAAGCTCTCATATTGTGCTGCTACCGCGTGTAAAGATGGGTGGTGAATGAATAATTCAAAATACGATTCGGCAGTCCATCAGGTTTCACCCCCGCCCGATGCATTTTGTAAATCTGATTTGTTATATTTGAGAATAACTTATGCAATATTCACGGTCGAGATTTTTCACTTCCATGTTTCGGATTTGTCTGAAAATTTTGTCTTGTTTTAGGTATCATTCATGAAAATGTGAGATTTTGCTCATGCATCGGTTAGAATATGAAATTTTTTGGAAACGTGTGTGGTGAAGTGCTTGTATGAAGAGTTCGCAACGTAGTTTGTTTTATTTAAAACAATATACGGTCACCAATAGTGCTAACTACAAATAAGGCCGTTCTTAACAAAACACAATACATTTTGTCAGTGCGGGCCGCAGTCCAAAAGCTTCATAATAGCGTGCTGGGCTCAGCTTATACAAATCCTCACATTTTTGCAGATTGTCTGCATGTACAGAGTTCCAAGATACCTTAATATTTGTTTATAATGTCAGTGATGATTCTAACAGATCGGTCAGCCCATGTATAGCTTAGGAAAGCAAGTATTAAAACAGATAAATAATGTATAAAATAATTAAGCACTAACCATATACCAGCCAACTATCCATCACTTGTTTAGTGGTCAGTATGTATGCTGCATATGCAAGAATTTTTGATTATAAACACCAAACTCTTTAAAGTCTTCGTTCCTATGTATTGATCCTTATTATAGATATATATATTATAGATATATAATATATCCTTATTATATATAGTTCATTTCCGTTACTTATAAAATTAGCTTAGAAAAGTATATGTCTTAATGTAATCGTGAATCTCTTAAAAGCTTCCCCGTAAACATATTTAAACCTTATTTTCGTACAATTTTCTATATAAAACGTAAAAAGCACATTACGAAATCCACCATCTCTCTCCATTTTAATGAATAAGTAAACAAAATTAGTGGGGGCCAATATCGAAATAAACGAAACGAGAATACGGTCAATGCTACGGGCTCAGCATATAAAGTATCCATTTGTAGAAATATTTTAACTAAACTTGCTCCTTCGAAGCTTTTACAACTCAATCCGGAAGAGTTTTTAGTGCTAATAGACCTTTTATATTGAAATTCGTTTAACTTATAAATTCCTGACGAGTTTTCGTTCAAAATCCAATCATTTGCACAGTCTAGCCTAAAAGTGCTTTAAATAAATAGTAATCTGCGTAAGTAAATAATAAAATTTATTGTTTCGATATCGTGGTATTAATTGAACTTATTCGATTATCACCCTTGGTAAGATTTCTGTTTATTTTCTTAATAATTAGAATAATTTCGATATAGTTCTGCAAAAGGTTCACTTGGATTTGTGACCATGGCATTAAAAATGCTTTTGTAGTAAGATGATTTTTTAAACACAAAATACTTCTTTATTTTTAACTGTTCATTATATTTTAGTCTTCGATGAGCAAGTAGAATCTTTCAGAAACTTAAAATCAAATTATAATACCACACAAAAGCTTGTAAAGCTATATCAATATGTTTTCAGAATAGGGTTTTTGATTAAGTATATATATTTTGACACATAGCGCCATCTAGTCCTAAACTAAACAGAGCTTGTAATATGGGAACCAGGTAACCTATAAAATGCTTTTTTGTGAAAATGTATACATAATAATAATAATAATAATACTCCCTTTCAGATATAGGACAAACCATATGTATGTTTGCGTGCGTATCCAACTAACAACTACAGAGTAGAAGGCAGAACCAACTGAGCAGTGAGGCCACTTTGTGAGACGTACTTTGGTTCTTAATCTTCAATACAGAGAGAACTCTTAAACTTTTAGTTATATCCTGTTGCCACACAGTTAACGTTTCAATAAAACACAGTTAAAGAAACGGTTGACACTAGAAAACCATGCAATTCCATTTCGACCCAGATACAGGGTATAAATTGAAATAAAAATAATTTCCAGCTTACCCCACACCACCTCAAGATATCTCCACTGCATCGTTGAAAGTAAATGCTGATATAATTCCTGGTTGTACTGCGTTCGGATTGCATTCAGAAACGTTAGGGGATGAAACGGTATGAACTTTATGTTAACTACAAGCAATAAAAATAGCCTTTATGACGATACGTGGAATGGTTGCGTCTGTTTGCGTCGTTCAATGTGATTCTAGCGTAGCTTTATTGAAATAAATGTTATTCAGGTGTGCTAAGGTTGCCAATAGACTTGAATGTTTACTTGTATTTGAAAACGAGCATTTGCAGTACTGCGGAGGTCGGTGGTTCAAATTCAAAAGCACCCTTGATACATTTATATGCGCAACATCACTTCCTCGGAACGGTGAAGGAAAACAGTGAGGAAACTGGTAGGTCCTTCAACTAAGAATTTGAAGACATGTACCTAAAATAAATTAATAAATTACCACAAATGCGCCCCGTGTACCTGTAGCGCACTTTAATCATTTTGATCACATTTCTTCAGGAGAGCTCTCACTACATGAATTGTACTATATTCACTCAATACTAGTAGTATTGTCTGAATATAGTACTCATGTTATACGTGGCACCTTTATTAAATTTAAATATTTCTTTATAGACAAACCAGACAACATATTACGCTCTGCCTTGCCGGCGGCAAGATATGGACGCAGGACGAGATGATGTAGCAGGGACTCAGTTATTTGGTTCATAAAGGTATCCACTTCTATATACGGCACACAGAATATGGCATATACATTTCTACATTCAGTATATACTCAGGTAACATAAATTGACATAAAAACTCAAAGAAGTTGGTGAAAGTTCAGCCATTTGGTTGCCCAGCGCTTGCATTTCTACTTCCCTGTGTACTAGGAACACTATTTCCTATTAAATTATATTACATATAAAGGTATTTCAACCTAGTTGGGAATGGACATATCATTTTATACCGATCTAGGTTAATCGTAACGACCTATTGCGATCTTTTATTTACATTGACTCGGCCATGTTTTGATAGCGAATTTTGTAGAATAGGTATAATAAATCTAAATTGCACACCTTTATAAAGAAATATAATAAAATCTTTAAAAAAGGAATACAATAGTATGCCTTATCACTAAGAGCAACCTCTTCCAGGCCTCCCTTGCATGTGTGTGCTGTGTGCCTTGTGATGTGTTCTTAAAATAAAATAGTTCGTGGGAAAATAAAAATATAAACAATATATCTCGATAGCGATCAATCTAGGTTTAGGATCTGTGAATTAACGCAGTTGGTATCGCTAGAAAGTAGTTTTCATACGTAATAATAGCCAATTAATCGTAGTTAACACTATGGGGATTACATACTGTGAATTAATTATCATTTTTATGATATGATGACTTCTGCTAGAACAGTATCATACCATTTACTGTTTTCTCTCAAATTTACGGATAATTTGAAGTGCAGATTAAAGAAAAAAATTATCTATACATATAATAAAATTGTAGAAAAGTGGTGTCTGTACAATGGAAATATATAAAAAAAAAGTAGCAGGGGTTGTTATTATATCGATGCCGAACCCGAAATTGTAATTAATATTTTTTTTGTCTGTTTGTCTGTTTGTCTGTGTGTTTGTGCACGCTAATATCAGAAACGGCTTATTCGATTTAGATACGGTTTTCACTAATATATTGTAGTAAGCTTCACTTAACATTTAGTGTTTATTTCATGTCAATCGGTTCATAAATAAAAAAGTTATGTCAATTTAAAGAATCACGGTGAACATTTTTAACGTACAGAGTACGTACTACACGCCTCGCGCCTGAGCGTCCGTGGCTATATAAAGCGCGCTGAGAGCCGCGCCGCTGCGCTGCCATAAGGATTCAGTTATTCAAAATATGCTGCCCGAAAAGTCACTATTCCACGCGAACGAAGTCGCGGGCACAGCTAGTATATAATATTTACAGGAATAAATTGTCATTTTTCAGTTGTATTTAATTTTCTAATTGTGTCCTGTTTTTTACTATTATGACACTTAAGATATTTATTTAAAATTTAAATGATAAACGGAGTGATCTGTGTTCCTTTATTGAAATATTCACAAGGTTAGTACGAGTTTCAGTAGTACAGATTATAGGCCACTGCATGTGATAAAGCATAGTGCATAGCAACATACCGCACAAAATTTATAGTTAACCTACAAAATACACATGGCACAGCTTTGGACTCTATAAGAACTGGAAGTGGCTGACTTGCAGGATGTGTTGATAGAAACCCCCCAGCCATCAATTGGTTTCGTAATAATACTATAGCTACGAGACTGATTACTCACAGAGGAGATGTAATCTCTTTAAGAGCTCTGCTCTTTTAAGAGCAGTAGAACTCTAGCCAAGTTCGTCCGGGGAAGTACTGCCACCATGCCCTTTTCTGCCGCCAAGCAGTAACGCTTTCGTGTTACTGTGTTCCGGTTTGAAAGGTGTGGTTGCCGGTGAAATTACAGGCACACGAGACATTCCACCTACACGTCTCACAGTTACAGGCGCATACGTTGCGACTTGGGTCTCGTCGTACCTAGTAGGGGAGGACCCAAGCCGCGTCGCTTGTTATGGGCTGAGGTTACCACTTAACACCAGGTGGGCCGTCAGCTCGTTCTGTAACTGTATTACATAAAAAAAAAAAAAAAAAAAAAAAAACTCTTAGATTATTTCGGTTTTATTACAAACATATTGCAAGTTTGGGAAAATATAATACTTCTAGTGTAGTGATACTTTGCTTTGTACAACACCAATCTCCAAGCAAAACATTGAAGTCGTGATGCGACACCATTCTTAAAGGTGACAAACCGTTCCGATCATGTGCTAGGTATGGAGCTTTCGGTGCGGACCTGCGCACCAAAAAGATAAAATAAAGTTTATTTTGTTTTTTAGTTTTGTGACAATAATTTATTACTTGTGTAGGTTAAGACAGAAATATTTATGAGAATATGTATCTTATGGATTGGTATATCTTGATTAAAATCTTATCATTAACTGGTTATTCTACAAATTCTACATCCACGTATCACAAGCGTACATCCGCCAAACCACTGCACCACGCTGCCGCCATTGCGTGCGTCCATTGCTGTTCAAATTAAATGCATAAAGATGCAATGTTTACACTCACCTTCATAACGAGCAGTGGCATTGTTATCAGCTGGCGACTGTTGTTCACATTTGTTATCATAGCCGGGGTCCGTGGAATTACTCCTCAGCAGATATTTCTGTTGCGTGGTCGCGTTCCGGATTGAAAGGGTGCAATAAAATGCATGCTCTTCCGATAAATAGTTAGGCGTGGGCTAGGTCGTACTGCTTTTGGTATATTAAACAGATAGTTTACCGCATTCATATTTATTGCTCGTCGTGGCGGGTGAGCTGGTGACTTGAGCCGTCGAGCAAAATATACTGACGTGTGTCGCGATGCATCACTAGGTAAATGATTTGGACTAGTGCCACCAAAATTATCGGTTTCACATACATTAATATTAACAGACATATTATTCTTCATTACCACGGACTCACCATTCTTCTGTTTTTTGTTACCAACCCTAGGAACGTTTTACGACTAGAAATAATACTTAGTGAAAATATATTAGGTACAATTAAGATTTATAAAATTGTTCAATAGTTCAATAAAGACTTCATTAACAACTTCAGTGTTATCTTACTGTAATACTCTCATTCGATTATTATCTTTGCTTAATAAACTACTTTTAAGCAATAATAGTGTCACTGACAGACACTGAAATAGTGCTGTGAAAGGATTGCGCATCAAAGCCTACTATAGTGCAATTGATATTATGTCTTAAACATTTTGGTTTTTGGGTTTACTCATGATGTTTTCCTTCACAGTTTTGAGTATGTGACATTTTGTAAACACACTGAATATAGTATGGTTTTAAATCCAAGCCCAACAATCCATAAGCCTACCATGTAAATGACACCATAAACCTTAAACGAAGTAGTATCATAAAATCGTGCCAACTGCAATGGGCGGAACCCTCAATTACGCATCCCATAGGACATCACTCTTTTAAACCACTTTGTTAATTTATCCGGTCAATTACACAAGTGCGCTGCAAAGCCATTGGGAATGCCTATCTACCTATTATTTTTCGTTTAATTGAAAACTCACAATTAAGCAGCAAAATGTCAACCACTTGTACTTACTTGTTTTATTGTCTTGTTTGGTTGGTTGGTGGAACTTGAAAGCAGCTCAGTAAGCTATGAGTAATGAGTGGGTTATGCTTAGAGTCACTCTGAAGGATATAATCCACAAATTTTACCTAATTTTCTTATAAGTAAGTAACTTGAGGGGCTAAGATGCTCGCGTCCGTAGGTGATAACCCTCTGAATCCCTACACGTGTCCCCCGGGTGGTGCGAAAGGAACAACCCAAAGTAGCAGTACAACTTGTGCTAAGTTCGCCGGAGATGTACTGCCACCACACCTGGTAATCTGCCGCCAATCAGTGATGCATGGTGTTGCTGTGTTCCGGTGGAAGGGAGTGGGTGCCGGTGAAATTACCAGCGAATGAGACGTAACATCCCCGTCTCGAGGTGATGGACGCAACGCAATGTGACTTGAGTCATCTTATACTTTGGTGGAGAGGACTTGATTCGTATTGCTGTTGTCTATGGGCGGCGGTTACCACTTAACATCAGTTGTCCCATCAGCTCGTTATATCACCTAAATGACACAAATAAAACTAGAATTTTTGATTATAGATTCTTAAGTATGATTTATATCTCTATCCATCTTATATCTATATCTATCCATGTGTTTTACAAGTAGAATTAAGTTCATGAATTAAACTTGGAAAACGAAATAGATTAACAACGTGACATATATTATCGAGAAACTATAATGAACAAAACTAATTTGCGACTCCCATTCGAGAGGGAACAGACAAAGCGACGTTTGGGAATTTTCTAATTACGTTTTCAAAGACACCTCGTCTGTTGAACATGACATTCGGAGTGAAAAAGGTCACGTATAGAAAATTGGAAACTGGACGCAGTCTCAGGCTCAAATCCACCGATTTTTCCTATTAATGGAACTTATTTTTGTTGAATTGCTGAATGTTTGATTAACTGATAGTTTATGGCGGGACTTTTTGAGTTTCAGGTTTTTAGAAGGGATTTTTTTTTTTTTTTTTTTTTTTATATTTTGCTTTATGAAAAAAAAAATTAATGCCTTGAAAAGGTTGTGTATATGTAATTCCCCCAGTTTCTAAAGAATTGTGGTAAAGCCGAAAAAGTATCTACAATATAATAATAATAATTGTTGTTTAATTATTTGAAACTACCATTATTTCTGATTTCATTGATTTAAAAATTACTTATAGCACATTGATTTTATGCGTTGGGCCTTTATTAGTTAAACGTCAAAAAAGTACCTCTATATAAATTCAACTTTCCAACAGTTTAATTTAGATAATGCAGACCTTGTTTCAAAAGTCAATGAAAAATAATGAGTAAAAAAAAAACTAAATATCTCTCACTTGACTTCATTAAAATGCCATGAAGTTTGGCCTTCATTAATGAAATGATTCCTAAATAAAGTATGAAAAAATTAATCTGAGTCTCTCCTGAGACACCCCATTGATATTTTATTCACACGATGAAGCAAATTAATTAAAATTTTCGAACAAACTTTGACTCAGAAAATTTTCTTCGACTTAGTCCCCAATTTTAAACTGTACCATCTGGGACGCGCCTATTACAAAATAATTAGCTTTGTGTAAGTTATGCACCCTTTTAAATGCATTAAATTAGCCAAATATAGTTCTTTTATAAGAGCATGCCCCACATGGTGAATTTTCGAAATAAATATCGTCTAGCATCGCAATTTAATGAAGGTTTAAGGGGGAGCAAAAATGTCTCCTTAGATGATTGCGACGCCTTTTATAGCCCAATTTGAAGTAACTGCAGTGGCATAATTTTATTTGGTATATTACACAATGAATAGTACAAGTGTCTGTACCTATGTGTTTTGCTAATCCAAAAATAATATAAAAATATTATCTTCCAGAAAACCACAGTTAAATCGTCAATATTCCAGAGATGCCAACCTGTATTGTGTCCCTATAATAAGGAGATTAACAGATGATATGATATAGTACAGTTCCGAATACGCACAGAGATTCTCTTTTTACATTTGATTTCTATGGCATGATATATCTACTTATGCACAAATTTCATCCAACTTCCTAACATAACACTCAGTGCGGCGCCGCGTGCTGGTATTCTGGAGTAGTTACAATTGTCAGAAACTGAAGGGCAAAAAGACAATTTACCTATTCACTCGAACAGCAATCATGGCGAATAAAACGATTACTGTCCAGAGCCAGAGAAATGGCTATTACCGACAATAGTGGAGCAATTTGATGGATCATTTGAGTTATTTAGACATAATTTGAGATTGTTTTGTTGAATTGGGGTACTCGATAATGTTGACGGTTGGATGAGCTTTAGATGTTATTTATTTAATAGAAATAAATGTAGAACTTCTGAATCAAAATAATACTTTTTTTGGATACAAATCAAAATATTTTCTCCTGCACTTGGAATATAAATCTAATCTTCTATATATTTTCAGTCTTGATTGAACTTGAAACTTGCATGTTAATCAGGACAGTCTTTTTGCAATAATCTAGCAAAATCTTACAAAAATCTATAGTTTTAATTTGATTTTATAACTTAATTATTATATGTAATTATTTAATTATTTTATATTATATTTATTATTATTATATATATAATTATTTAATTATTTCTACATATCATCATCTCATAGATATCATAGATCTCATAGACGCGGGATTCCGCGTCTATCCCGCGCGGGATTGAGTAATCCCGCATATCAATCCCGCGGGATTGAATGAGCTGCGGGATTGCAACCCTAGACGCAATGTTTATAAGGTTTTCAGTTTGACTATAGTTCACATAATATATTTTCATTACATATATACAAAGATATGTGAACCTGGAGTTAGTTGGTTATCACAATAACTGTCGCCTACAACACTCAGCGCCGACTGTAGTAGAGATTGCGGGGCAAGAAAGCTTGCCTCACTAGTCGCCCTATCTATTTAATCTTGTCTGTAAAGTCTACCTTAGGATATGACATTAAGCCTACAGTGGTCTAAATTTTATTTTGCTATGCCGTAGAGGTCTCAGTTTCGAATGGTGAAGGTGGCTTATGAGGTCGCTCTTAATCGGTTACTGGGACCAGTATGCTGCCAACATTATTTAATATCTTAGCCTGGAGCTGTTATTCACAATTATATTATGATCTAGGTCTGCTAGTTAAGTCACACTTCAGGGATTAACCCGTATCTATCCTTGGGAATATTAGCGACGTATTTGTTTTAACATTTCAGGGTTGAGTTTATCATACTTCGTACTAATAATATAAACGAAAGTGTTGATGTGTCCTTTTTTATTCTAACGTGATTTGTTTGATAACAAAAAAACCGATAAAATACATAAATATATAAAAGTATACCGAACGTTAAGTGACTATGTAGTCGATTTTAGTGTCACTCAACGCCTGGATTTCGAACATGCTCTCAAACGAGTCTATTGGGACACTGTTAGGTGTCCTACCATATCTCAGGCTCATTGTCGAATTTGAAACTTTTGTTACAAATTACTGTCTTAATGAGCTAGCGGATAAGTAACAATTATGATTAAATTACGATTCAGCAAAGGTCCTGATTAAACATCTGAACAATAAAGTCGCTGTCTGTGTCTAAAGTCTTATAAAAAGCTGGCTCCTACCTCAACAAAGTATTAAAATAGTAAAAACCAGTGTCTAAAGTTTAATTAATTTCAAACAAAATTAAATTAATTTCAAACAGCTTTTAACGTTTTAGGTACTGGAAATGATTGTAATATTCGAAGCCCACAATCTAAATTAGATTATGTAAATTAAATATTTTAGTTCTGAGAAGCCCATTTCAGCCAAATTAGTTTTGGATTAATACTGCGTCGAAATTAATTTATCTCCAGCATCGTGTAATCTTTTGTAATTTCATTATTAGCCGGTACTGAACAAAAACAACCCAGATTTATGATATTTTTATTATCATTGACAAATATAAACATGCCAATCTACGCAAATCTGACCCCTCATGCATGATCACAATATTCGCATCAAAACCGAACGGTTATCGGCATCTGAGATATGGAGCGCAACGCATCACAGTTGCTCAAAAGCAGCTGTTTCACTCCTTGCTGATTCTATTAGTTTTTTTTTTAAAGATCATTATTATGCCTTTTTTAATTCTGTCTTTTCATCACCATAGCCGTCCATATCTTTTGAAACATCAGACTACCTACTAATTAGTCATTAGCCGTCAAATATTTCCTCCAACGTTACCCCGACTTCATCTCTCGGTTTAAGTTAGCCCCGGTGTTATCATAAGGCAACGGCCCACTTACGTGGTCCGGTTGACTAACCTGACTGAATTTAGACGAGCTGCACGTGTCATATTTAAAAAGTTTAAACAATTGTCTTCTTCGATAGACTTCGATATTTCGAACAGGTAGTTGGATTAATTGATAATATTTTGGTATTTGATAAGTCAGGGCATGAAATAAAATATACTGACCTCTGTTTATCTTATAAAACCGTTTAATATAAAACAATTATTTTGAAATACAAAGTATAAATAAAATTAAAAGTAATACACACAAATTGTTCTCATTTTCAGTTTTCATTTTATATCGTGGACTTATATTGTAATAAAACTCGAAAATATCATTATCGTGTGAGTTACTAATTGTCATGTATTAATTGGATGTAGTCTGGCATTGCATTGTGTCAGCTGTTTGAATTTCGACTGCAACTGAACTGAGCAAACGGACCGTGAGATAAGCTTGAGACTACATAAATCTGCATAAGGCAGTCTTCGTCGATAGCTCGTAATGTTCCATCTGTTTGTTGAATGAAAGGCTTTGTTAGCCAAGACTTTAGTGGAGAAGGTTTTGCTTTATTATAATGGTATTATAAGAGTCAGAATAATAGGCTGTGTACTTTATTCTGACTCTCAATATGACAACAGGTTCATACAAGGTACTGGACAACAGATACTAAAAACGTTTCTAGAATTTTCGCATGAGCATCCATTAAAAATACTCGTACAAATCAATTCAACAATTTTGGTAATATACGTGCGAAAGTAAATTTGATAACAATAATTATCATACAATAACAGCGAATAAAATGTCGGGAATTAAGTAATTTGAAAATAAGATTTATTTTAGCCTAATTCATTTCAAATAGATATAGTTTATAATAATTTATAAATAAATAGGTATAGTTTTAAATACTTAAGTATAATACAAAATATCATCTTCATTTTTATCACTCATGCCATTTTCTACTTAATGTGGCATTTTATATTCCAAACAGAACATTATCCTTCCCCAACCCGCACTCACAGGACGACAAAAACACTTGCACTAATATGATAAGCAATATCCATAAGGCTGTCAAAAATTAACCCCAAGATTGCCCCTCTTTATGAATGTGCAATGTTCGTAAAGGGCGTAAAGTCTTCTCATTCGAAGGTATAGCGTAAAATGGGAGCCTCGAGTTCTGAGCACCCCCTGCTTTTGTTCGCGTATCATCGCGAAATCGCATAGGGTTTTCGGTAATTTAAAAAAGACCATATTACGTGGAGGATTTTGTCGTTTCGTTGACGTGTTTCGTGAATGTGTTTCTTTTTATATGTTTGAAATATTTTTTATCCGCTCTGATAAGTTTTATTTTATTTTTGATTTAAACTATTTTTGTAAACGGTTTATTTCAGTTATATTAAAATACTAGCTGGTGCCCGCGACTTCGTCCGCTTGGAATTCGGTTTTATCACGCACCCCTATTGTACCCCTCGGAAAAGTAGCCTAAGTTACTCCTTGTTAAATCAGCTATCTGCCAGTGAAAGTCCCGTCAAAATCGATCCAGCCATTTCAGAGATTAGCCGGCACAAACAGAACAAAACAGACAAAATTAAAAAAAAAAAGTTGTTTTGGTTTATGTACCGTGTATTGTATACATCCATATGCACTTAGTAAAAAGCGGTTATTTTAATATTACAAACAGACACTCCAATTTTATTTATTTGTATAGCAGAGAAGGACAAATAAATGTTGTTAGAATCCCAATACCATTATAATGTATATAAAATTATTTTATACATTTTGTAGATCGTGAATGTAGCTACACATGAATATCATCTTTACTTTAACGAGGCGTATACACGACGCACGTTATACGCGCAAGTTAATTACCTTAACATACTTGACAACGTTATGAGTCATAACTTCGTTAGACAGAACAAGAGTCGTCCCCTAATTGGCATACGGCATATTAACGACAGATTTGCAACTTTGGATAAAAGGTCCGTAAAGGGTCGATAACTGTTAACTTCTGCTAGTTAAGAGTTCCGTGGCTACCGTTTGGGTATCTTCCTAATTCAATCCAATATTGTACCTATGAATGTGCCTTGTGAATGATAAACCTAATTCTATTCTATTCCCAAGAACCACTGTGGTGAAAGGATTTTAAGTGCGCCTCAAACAGGCTCCTTTCGTGCACTTGACACATGTCTTCGATTTTTTTAGTTCTAGGACTTATCGGTTTTCCTGTTTTCCTTCACCGTTTGGAGAACGTGGTATTGCGCACATAAATCTTTCAATCGAAACTCATAGGTGCACGTCGGGATTTGAACCGGCGACCTCCAGATTGAAACTCGGGGTCAGAACCACTAGACAACCACGCTCATATTATCAAGACACAAGAAAAGAGGTTGTGTAAAAGAAATAAATAAAAATTTAATATGCAAGAGTCTTTTCTATGTAGTTATGTGTTTAAGTAATAGAACGTATTTGAAGTGTTTCTTCAAAAACTTTTCTTTCTTAATGGTTTTTTTTAGGTGAGAGTTTCGGCCAACTTTTTCTACTGAACTTTAGGCCACTGGTCGGGCCGGCAATCTATGTTATATACCACTATATTTTTCAGCTCAGTGGATATGAATTTTGAAAATAAATAAATTGCCTTCACGATGTATTACGAATGTGGCAGTTTGGTAAGGAATAGCCTTATTTAAGGGTAACCGTTTACATAGGATAATATTTGGATCAGAAAACAAAGTTTGTATTAGTTATGAACTAATTGTTAGAATCAGAAGATCATTAGGTTTGAATAGAAATTGTTACTTCATCAAAATGTTTGTTTAGGTCAGTAACGTTCTTGGAAACTTCATTGTTTTCGTGTTATAAGTATTCGAGAGCGATGAATCCAATAACAAACCTGTCATAAACTAAAATTAAAATTATATTCATTCAGTCAATTTAATGATATCTCAATTTGTGAATGAGATTTTAAGTTCAAATGGATGTATATAAATGTATGAACTAATTAATAAAACATATGTCATGCGGTATTTTCACTGTAAAAATAGCAGTTTCATTGATAAATATGAAACTGAAACTCTAAATATATGTAAAACAAGTCAGTTGGCCAAACTAGCCAAAATAGAAAAATATTAAAGTGGTGCTACGACAGAATATTATCCGGGCTTGAACATCACAAAAACTGTATGTCAACACAAAAAACAAAAATAACTGCGGCTTATTTCGGCAGTAATTTTTAACATACGAGAAAAATGCAATATTCTTCTGGGTGCAGAATCATTCAGGAGTAAATTGACAACAAGATAATGTCCAGAATGAGAGATTTGACAATAATCGTTTTAAACTAAAGATAATCTATTCATATTACCGTGTATTGAACACATCTAGTGGTAGATTATCCTATTCACTCTGGCTATTCGAGAGTATGCCTATGCAAGGAACATTAGAGGTTGGCACGCTACAGAAAACCGTTCATTTTTAGAATGTAATTTTAAGAAACAGCTAAAATTATTATTAAAACTGTAAGAATGTGTTGATGACAGCACCTGTGAGCAAAAAATACCAAAGTATACAACGGCAATTAAAACTTTTCTTCCCTCAATATTAACCATTTTTGACCACCTGTCTAGCGCAGTTTATTGACCGCTTCATAAAATATGCCTGGAAGTGGTTCATTGATCGTTTTGCGATGAAACTTTAATATAAGTACTGGGACTAATAGCTGGAACGTGACTCGAGTTAGGGGCCAATTTCGCGGAGACTTTAAGAATATCATACACCAACAATGCGGATGAGTTCATGTTAGATCACCTAAGGTTGTCTATGATTCATTTTATAGTAATTATATGTTAATAAATGTCGATTGGAAAACTTGCTTTTCTCTATATACGCATTACTTTTAGCAATAACAAATACCGTAGAACAGATGTGACGGTCATAATTTTGAACATTATCATCATTTTTCATGCAACCATTGCTGTACATAGCTGTTCTCTTAATTTTCTCGCAGTGCTCATTACTAAATTGGGGCCCATTTTCACTTTAGCCTTGCAATCCGAATATTAATGTATTATTCATTATTCATAGCTTTTGTGCAACATCGAGTTTTGACAATAGGTACGTGGTCCAAAATGTAATTTCTTAAAGGCTGTGTGTGTGATGGACGTTTTTATACATTCATACTTGACGCCTTACAAAGAAAAACTCTGTAAGGGGCTATATATGCTTATAGTAGCAGTTGAACTTATGCCAAGTTCTACCAGAGAAGTAATGCCACCACCAACAATTTCCGCCGCCAAGCAGTAATGCATTTATTTACTGTGTTCCGGTTTGAAAGGTGTGATTGCCGGTTGGTCAACAGTCATATGATACATTCCACCTTCAAGTCTCTGAGTTACAGGCACATACGATTTTTCGTGTACTTAAGTAAGGGAAGACCCAATTCGTTTGCTTGTTATGGAACGAGGTTACCACTTAACACCTGTCTCATATAAAAAACTTAGTACTAAACATAAATGAGTATATCAGATTTTTAACCAACTTTTTTTTTGTTCAATGCATTAATTTTCAGGCATTGTGGAACTTGGATGCGATTTTAAGATGATTGGACTACCATTGGATTCGTCTAAAAATCTTCTTGAGTTGGCAGTGTCTATCTAAGGACAAACCATGCTTGTCTTAATTACCACGATAAACTTTAAGCATTGCAATATCAAAAGTAGCTAAAACTCGATTAATGGCAAACAAACCAGACCTTCAGTTAATAATATTAGTATAGCGCCTCTAATTATGTTATCAGTACCAATTATTAAAATTGATCACAAATTTTGCCTGTAGTGCTTCTGCATACTATCATCCAATTTATTTCCCCCTGCAAAGGTCTTATCTTGAATGAGAGAAGCTTGTTTTAATGTCGTTAATTTAAGATCCAGCAGACGGTAACGATATCATTGTCTTGTAATTGGAGAGTAGTTATAATTTATCTGCAATAGTAAACTGACAACTATGAATAATTTAAGGGTTTACTTCCAAGATCAGATAATTTAATTTTTGAAATATCAATAAAATAACTGACATGACACGACTTATAAAACATATACGAAAGTTCCGATTTCATTATGGTATTTATTGAGAATTACTTAAAATAAGTATATACTTTAGTATGATAGGTACTATGTACCTCTAGATTGTACTCTTTTCAGAAGGTTTACTTGTTTTATTGTAATTGTGTTTATCAGTGTTACTATAACTATTATTCTGTCTCGCATTCTTTTTCTATATATTACATTTTTCTGTATATTTTGGTTTGTCTGATTGGGATGACACCAAAATGGTCCTAACGGAAGGCCAGCGCTTCTTGCTAACCAGCGTAATAGTGAGTTAAGGCCTTTTTTTTGCAAAGCAGCTATTTTTTTTTAGTCCTTAAAATTATTAGTACTATTATATAAAACATTTCCCAATACGTGTAATATGTGGATCATAATATGAATTATGTGAAATGAAGTTGGGGACTGATGAACAAAAACAAAAGTGAAAAATAATTTCCACGTTACTTGATTAAATGATTGACACATTACTTGATAAAAATATGCCAAAAGAAGTCATTAATAAAATAACTTGGTTATATGTAAAGATTACTACCTAACACCACCACATACTAATAATAACTAATATTAATAAATAACTAATAACAATACCTTTATTAGCTAGGTACTAAGTACTGCCACCATGCCCATTTCTGCCGCATTCGCGTTACTGTGTTGCGGTTTGAAAGGTATGGTTGCCGGTGAAATTACAGGCACATGAGACATTCCACCTATACGTCTCAGAGTTACGGGCGTGTACGGTCTTGTCGTACCTAGTAGGGGAAAACCCAAGTCGCATCGGTTGTTATGGGCTGACGTTACTCCTTAACACCAGGTGGGCCGTCAGCTCGTTCTGTAACTGTATTGCATAAAAAAATACGTTGGGCCGTGGAAGTACTGCCACCAAGACAAGTATCTTGTATTGCACTCGGATTGCTGTGTTCTGGTTTAGATGGTATGAGCGTTACAGAAATTACTGATACGTTCCATCTTCCTATCCGGTGACAGGCGCAGTGTGATGCGACTTAAAGTTAAGAAGAAAAAAGAAAAAATAATATAATATATTAATAATAAATAATAAAAAATAAATTTAAAGTTAAGAAGTTTCCCTTAACCCCAACACATTGCTGTTAAGGGTGGAAGGTACTGCTTAACCAGGTAGACTACCTGCTCGTTCAATCATTTTAGTCATAGGAAAAATCAGAGTCACTCAGTCCTTTTTCGGCACTGGAGGCACAGCATACCTATTGTATTTTTTAGTCATTGCTGTTTTGCGTATTTGTGTCCTGTGTGCCGAATAAATGTGTTATCTATCTATCTATCTATCTACCTATCTATCTATCTACCTATCTATCTATCTATCTATCTATCTATCTTCCTATCTATCTATCTATCTATCTATCTATCTATCAGAGTCAAAATCTTTATAAATTTCATAAATAAATGGGTTTCGGAAACGTGAAAAACTACAAATTTCTCAGAAAGAATAGCAGATATGTAACAGAAGATTCCAAGGCGCGTTCGAGTAAAACTCACCAATTTTATCCCGCGATCGCTTTACTAACACCGGCATTATTGCTAGCAATAAAAGCTATTCAGCTAAGGCCACTATCAGCGCAATCTACATCGTAAAAAAATAAAATATTCCGTACACACTTTCGGAAAACCACTTTTTGTGACAGCACATTCATATTGCCCATAAAGAGTCGAAGGGTGAACGACATTGGACAATGTTTTTTATCTCGTGATATGGAAATGTGATTGAGTTTACTGCTTAGAATAAACCTTTTATTACGTTTTTTGAATTGAGTTTTATTGACCGTAAAAATTAATCGAACAGATAAGGCATTGATTGCAATAGTTTAGTGGTTTTATCAATTAATTCACAGCTTTTATTGATCAACTTTTTGGTGGACGCGTAAAACATAACACTTTGCTGTGTCAAAGATAATACTAGCATACAGAGACTTACCAATGTTAAAAATGTCAAAATTTTTGTTTTGTAGTACATTATTTTGATTTTTTATAGTCTAATAAATTGAATAATATAGTTATTTTTTATTAAGCCACTAGAGATTTAGTTGATCAACAACATAAGGAAATAATTAATTTGCCCAGCAAAATGAAAAACCGACTTCATCGCCAATGGGCAAGAATTATTCCTCGTTATCAAGTACTTGTATTATATAATTTTCCAGTTATTATTGTCTAAAACCAAGCAACTGAACCGATTTTAATGGAATTTCTATGGGATCAATCTGAAAATATATCTATAATAAACAAATAGATCTAAAGACCGTCTCCAATGATCTATTAATAGTTCAAATCATCCCGACGAGAGAGGCCACTCGTACGTTCACGCACCTAAATCATTCCCGTCACGTAAATATATCCAATAATATAGATCTTTAACAACCACCAATTGAATTTTTGTTCTCATAATTTCATGGATTATCACGCACTGGTATCTTACCATTGATAAGTAAACTACCCCTATCTATACTTTCCTGCAGCTAGATAGGGGGGCATGGAGCAAGACGACATAGGGGTGCTAGCCGGTAAAGTGTGGCAGACACGTTCTCCCGCTACCCACGCAATTATTTGAACCGATCCACACCCCTATCATGCTGGGGAGACTACGTTAAACAATACATCTATGGTACTGCACTCCGTTGACGTAGCAAGGCACCCATTCAACTGATCATCAGTTCATGGGTACAGCCGTAATATTGTCGATAACTGGTCACGTAATGATTACACACGCTCATCATCTTAGTCTGGATATCTTAATCCACTGCTGCACTTGTGTCTGTTTACTGGGAGATGCACAGGCATCTGATTCTGAATGTATGCTTGTAGCTTGCATAATTCGCATGCATGCAACAATGTAGCCTGCAAATTCCAAGCTACTGGTTTGAATTTACACCAATATTGTACCAGTATAAGGTATTAATTTAATTATTGCATGTAATTTCCTCCTGTCTCCTGTGTATCATGTTCTCTTTGCTTTCTCTTTCACTAGCATGTATTGTGTATCGTACCTTATGTTTAGTACTGTTTGTAAATCGCTGTTTTCCATTATCAAGTAACTATATTTTATTCACTAGCAAATTATCTTATCAACTAAAAATTTGTAGAAATCCTTCCACAATAGGTAAACCAATTCAGTATGTTTTGCATAGCGGTTGTCGATATACACGATAAGCCTAGTATGGGACAATAATCTGACTTTATCGCGGTTGGCAAATTTGAATTGCATTGCGTGTTCATTTATTTCATTATGAAAATTGCTCTGGTAGTGTTATGTTTAGCGCGGAGTTTTTATTGGTTTTGTCTGTGTTGTTGCTGCAGTATTTGTTTTGACTCTTGCAGAACAGGGGACCTGATCAAAACGAGAGTTGGGCCAAAGGCTTGGACCGGCCCAAATAGCTATCGCTCAACACAATCAAATAGTAAAGAAAGTAATAATAAGTAGTAACAATCAATACTACGAGTAACGTATTTATGTTTTCTACGTTTTTCTTCCTATATCGTAAAAACGGTAATACACACAATCGTCAAAGGAATATATATAGTGTGAACTTTAAAGTAAAATAATTAATACTAAATACTTGCGAATTATGAATTGGACTCATGCTGACGATCAAAACGGGTCACTTTGAGTAATTCATCTTAGTTGATTGCTAAACTACTAATCCTTTGAGGTCGTCATAATCTGTTATACAGAGCCTGACATTTTGACAAGGGATTGTTAAAAATGAATATGCATTGAAAATTTTACGTTTTTCATTGTTTTTGGCAAGTAAATTTTCAAACGAAAAGTCATAGGGCACAATGGCTCCAAATAATGAACTAGCATCTTTGGGTACAGAATCTCGGCCTGTACCATCAGCTTTCACGCTTTTCTATGTTCCACGCACCGGAGAAACACCGGCTTACAGTTTATACTGGCAAATAAATGTGACGTTAGCAATCAAGGGTTTCCTTCGTAAGAGATTATTTTGCAGTCAACTTCAGCTACGACTGGACAACTTATGAATACTACGAATTGTATTGGTAGCATGACACCATATTGTTGGTCCTAAGCAAGTCAGTTTTATCATTCAGCTTAAAAATGTGACAGCAACCTAGATACAAATGTTTGAATAACTGAATGTATAATTTTGTGCTATAACTCATAGTAATTCATTGGAAATTTCTGGGGGTTTCAACAAATGATATAGTTGCAACTAAGCAAACGGATCACCGTCATATTGAAAACAGATGTTCAAATCCCACATGACAGACAAAGGGTGTTATTCAAAGATTATCTTGTGATCATGACTAATGACTTGAGATTCTACATGTCTCTTACGTGTTAATTGTCAAATTCGAAAACTAGCTCAGCAATATTCGTTTTATAAACTACAAATTAATTTGTTAACGTTTTATTTGCCCTGTGTTTCCCACGCTAAGGTTTATTTTGCCTGAGTTTTGGTGTCAAATGATTTGGGTAACATCTGATGATCCATACGCACGTTGTCGTTTCAAAGCGTAATTCAATTTTTCGTCTTGACTTGTATAAACAATATCGCAGAGGGGAAAGTTTGTATTTTCTAAAAGATTGTTTTTCTTTGTACGACGGGTGTTAAATAAAACGTGAATTCGCAAGTTAGTTGGAGAAAGTTTTCCTATGTGACTGTCCGTGAATCGAAAACAACTGGACTTTCTGCGAAATAAAATATTTTAGTGTAGATTGAACGTCCCGCAAGGGAAAAAGTATTTTAAGCAACAATTTAAATTTAAATATTGTTAGAAGTAGTAGTCCAGTAGCTCAAAGAGGATGTTAAGCACTCCAGTAGGGACAAATTCAAAGATTCAAACATTTAATAAAGTAGGATTAATGGGGATTTCTTAAGAGCAGTAGGACTTCCGCTAAGTTCGTCCGGGGAAGTACTGCCACCATGCCCATTTCAGCCGCCAACCAGTAATACATTCGAGTTAATGTGTTCCGGTTTGAAAGATGTGGTTGCGTGTAAAATTACAGGAACGTGAGATATTCCACCTTCACGTCTAAGAGTTACGGCCACATGCAATGTGACTTTGGTCGTACCTAAGTAGACGAGAATCCAAGTCGCATTGCTTGTTATATACAGAGCTTACTACTATACACTTAACACCAGGTGGGTCCTCTGCTCGTCCCATAACTACCACTTAAAAAAATTATGATGAATATTCAACTTATATAGCTCAGGAAGTTTTAGAAAATATATGTAATTTAAATTATTAATATTAGATGTGTTTGTATTGTAAATTTTGTATTTTTTTTTATTTATGTATGCTGTTTTTTTTTTGTGTGTTATAACATCGTTTTGGCGTTGCTGTTAAGGTGTTATAATTAATTCTAAATAAATAAATAAAAATAAATAAATAAAAACTTCAATATTAATTCAAAATTAACGTATTTTTTTTACTGAATACCTTATTAAATAAGTATTATAAAGCACCAAAACCGATTTTATTTTATTATAGTATATTTCAAATTATGTTTAAAAAAGAGATCACAATCAATGTGAAAAAATACTCTCTCAAGTTATATAAACTCATACTCTTTCATTATTTGATAAAAATAATATCAAATTTTGCCCATCTTCCCTTTTAATCGCTAAAGACATGAGATAATCGGCCAATGAAGACCTCCATAACATCTTTACGGTAACAAGGTAGGCAGAGGCGTGGCGACCTCGCTCGATTGCTCTCGTAGCGGTGAACATAATTACCTAAACCAACTCATGGGAAAATAAATCACGGTGGACGCGACGCGACGCCAATATTGAAGGCTGCGGTGCTTTTAATAATAATAATATATTGGTGGACATTTCACACAGCGCCATCTAGTCCCTAAGTACGCTAAGCATAGCTTGTATCATGGGAACCAGACAACTGATATAATACTCATATACTTTTTTTGTAAATATCATATAATATTAACACCCAGACTCAGAACAAACATCTATATTCGTCATATAAATGTTTGTCCTGGATGGGAATCGAACCCACGACTTACAGCGCAGAAGGCAGCGTTACTACCAACTGAGCTATAAGGCCAGTCATAATAATGACTACGTTCGTTTGGTATAATTAACATATGAATGTGTGATAATCCGAAATCAAAAATGTTATGTATGACGATGATTTAAGCTGTATTTGATTAATGAGAAATTTATCAAATAAATAAGATTTTCACTATCAAAACTCTAATTTGCAACGCTGTTGTCAAATTTTTTTATGAAAGAATTTTTTTCAAATATACAATGATTAAAAAAATATCTTTATTAAATAAAAAACTTGTTACTAAAAGGTTGCGATCTCTTCTTTTAAGTTTGAAAAACCTATGTTAGAAGGGTTCCCTCTTTTCCATGATGTCTAAAACTATTACGTTATGACTACTATATAGGTATAGCTCTTTTGAACAAGTGTGGTCTACTCCATTCATGCACACGATACATCGAAATAGAAGTAAAAAAAAAACTATCGAAAATCTCATTGGTTGAAATTGGTAATCTGTATTTGTACCAGGGAATTCTGTATTGAAACTCGTGGGTCAAACCAATCAGCCGTTCATTTTCTTCACACACATAGAAATAAAACGATTAACTCTAAAATGTTCAAACTACTGAAGAAAATAAAGCAAGCTAACTTCCTGAACAACGGCGAGCGGCCGACATTCGGTTCAAAAATTTTTACTCTGTAATTTGACCGTTACTCAAAATTCAGGTCATTGCAACTTTTTCTCATGTCAGTTATGGCCTATTATCGTATGCTAAAATGCTGTGAGTAATATTATAGAATTTCAAATACACCCTATTAGTCATACAGTTTACAAATAAAACATTCGGCCATACATAACAGACGACGTTAAATGGAAATGTACTGCACGGAAACGCATTTGAATATTGTCTTGAATGTGATTTGTAAAGGAACCACACACATGCTTTGAATAAAATAATGGAACAAATATTATTACAATTCTCATAAATATTACAAAATAAGACAAAGGATAAATAAAAATTTTATGTTTTCTGTGGACGTTAATTTAATTTTAATGTTATCCACTATCTTCATCTGTTTCTGAATCAGACTAGGAGATTTTAATATAAACCGAAGTGGTTCAGGAGTTCACGCACTTAATTTCTATTCGGAGGTCTGTAGTTCAAATCTGGAAGGGCAACGATGAGTTTTTGCTTAAAAATGTGCGGTCAATAGTGAGGGAAAACATTATGAAGAAACAGGTAATCTTAAGTCATTTTTTTTTAATATACACGAAAGTGCACGAAAGGACTTTCTTTGAGGTGTTATTTTTTTTTTTTGTCACACTACTTCAAGCGATACGAGTAGTAGTAATGTCAAACAACCATAACTTTTGGATCATTAAAAAATACATCATTATATCGTTTTCAAGTGCTGGCACAGGATCATTGAATGATTTTATTGAATAAGAATTGAATGATCACGCGTCTTAACCTATAAGTCAAGTTATAAACTCGCTTTGATATTTTCTGGTCAGAAAGGTGTGGAAACTAGTGAATTGCAGGCACATGAGTAGTTCCAATATAATATATCTAAGGCCGTGACGTGAAAGTGCTTCAGTCGTTCCATGCTTAATTGGAAAATGTAATGTTGCTGTTAGTAGTTATTGCGCTGCTGAGCTATTCAACTCCTTACATTCAACAAAGGTATATTACATACGGGAAAGTCATATAAAATAAAATTGGGATTATAAAACCGTCTTCAAGTTAGAAACCATCTTAAAACCTCTGACTGGGTGGTCGACACGATCTGTCTACAAATTGTCCGATCTCGTTTGTGCATACCCAAAGCCCACATAGCTCAATTACTACACTGGTCAATTATTAGTGAACCTTTCCCGTGGGTGTACGTATGTACCTACTTAAGTACACGTAGTTACACAAAACTATAATTATGTATGTTCTGAATTGTATTTTTTCTAAGCTATTGAATAATTTATTCGGTAAAATGATGGTCGTTAAGGAAAATAAGTTGAAAGATCCGGTTTGAGATCATGATAAAGGTTGTTAGCAGCTATTTGATGGTGATCTGTTTGCAAGAGATGTTATTGTTGATTCTTGGGAACATAGTTAACCTGTGAATCATGATAAATATTACAAAGTTGAAATAATACGTAGTCCGAAAAAATCGAATAATGATGAGCTTTTTATGACTGATTTATGGCCAGGAAGTACGATATTTTTATAAACGTATAGTTTTCGTATTCACAGTCACAGCCGTAACACATTTGTACAGAACGGAATATCATTTGTACAGATTGCATCGCTTTACTTTTGTTTAACTTTTTTTATGAATGCTTGTTGTTTTTCTTACCTTACTTACCTATGATTTTGTATGTACCTATAACAATGTCACTATCGACAAAGAAATGGTTATACATACTTAATGGCCTATTCAATCGAAAATCACCTAAAATGGTAAAGGTAGTCGTACATTTTTTCTCGCATTTATCTTAGTGATTAATGCGTTAATGTGCACAAATGCACTTATTTTCGCAAATGAATATGAAGTTGATTTTTTGTAAGAGAAATGTATTAACTATGAATTGAGTAACAGAAAGTAACTTCGTCTCAAAAAGCTCTCAGCTAAAACTAGGCAAAACTCGATATCCAAGTTGCCTCATGAAACTTTGACTTCCTAAAAGCTGCAAAAAATTGTAACACCGAAGTTGCTTCGACTTTTAACAGGTTTTCTGAACCATAATATAAGTGATACACGTTTACTTCGCTAGCATGTGGTGCCCCAGAAAAACTATTTTAGAAGTCTTTCATCCTATTTTCGCGAGAACATAACCCTGAGTACAAAGTTTTCCCAAGTTTTTTTTACATACAACAGGTGTTTGGAACGTAGTGAGAGCGTTATTTTTTTATAAACTTTCTTTAAGAGATGCTAAGCTTTCTTCGGGAAAATGATCTCGAAGAGTTTTAAACTGAAGTATCTGCCTAATATAATATTTATATCGAGAAAACCTGCTTTCGATCAATGCTAGAAAACAAAGTAGCAATTTGGCAACATTTCCGTGACATCAATGTAAATAATAATGTCGAAGCCATAAATCAACACTAATAAAAGACTGGATACAAACAACTGTGAAACTCGATCTCAGTTTGTTTATAATTAATGCTCGATACGCCCGCGCGGGAATAATTCTACGGTTTATATGCACCCTTGATGATACGAGATGAAGTTTCTTCAGAGGCGCCGGGGCGGTCGGTCGGCGGCGCGGGGCGGTTGACGCGCCGTGGGGCGGAGTCACCCAGCGTCGCTCAGTCGGTGGGCAGCCGCCGTCCAAGCCGTACGCTCGCATACGCGAACACGAAATGCCACGCGACTCGCGATGTTGCACCGACCGCGTAAATATTTATGACGCGATCGACCATTTCGCCCCCTAATTAATGGCATTGCCGACCTCAATGCATCAACACAGCTCGCATATGAACGTAAAATGCCAATTAAAGTCGCGAAAAGACTCGACCGAACTTTTTATCGAATCGTTGTGTACGTGTTGTTTTACTGGCATGCCTTCGAGAGCGCTGCGGCCGAAATGCCGCACGAGTGCGCGTATCGAAGCTCCGACACGGAGGCGTCGGAAAACGCGGTCCTTTTCTGCAAAATTAGGACCATTAACAACTTAGACCACCTATTGCAAAATATCAGTCGGACGCATTTCGACGAAGTGATATCCTTGCACGTCCAGTGTAGTGAGATCCTGTTCTTCGAGAGCATACTGAACGCTCAGACAGATAAAGCTTCGGGGAAGCAGAACTTGGGGAGAATGCGGGACTTGGTGATCGACAAGTGCAAGATACGCCAAATACCAGCGCGAGCTTTTGATAACTTCAAGGATCTGAAGCGTCTTCACGTGACGACGCACAACAGTGAGTGGTCCGCTATGACGATGGAAATAAACGAGCTGGCTTTCGCCGGCTTGAACGAGTTGATCGAGCTCAATCTAAGTTATAACAACATTTGGAGCACGAAAATTGAAACTTTCTGCCCGTTGTACAGTTTGAAAACTTTGAACCTGACTTACAATCACTTGCAAAATATAAAGACTATAGGATTTTCTGAATCACAGCAAGAACAAAATTTAAGTGTAAGAAGTTGTAATTTAGTTATAGAAACGTTAGATCTATCGTATAATGATTTGATTGTTGTAACTGATAAAAGCTTGTCGAAGTTGCGATCGATGTCTAAATTGTTGCTTCAAAACAACGCGATTTCAACTTTAGAAGATGGTGCCTTTGAAGGATTGCTCAGTTTACAGGTCTTGAATTTATCTAGTAACTTTATGAATACGCTCCCACCCGACGTCTTCTCACATGCAAAGTTTTTGAAAGAGATAAATGTTAGTAACAACACAATAAACACTCTGCCTCCCGGACTGTTCGAGGGGTTAGAACAACTGCAGACTTTGGACCTTTCTTACAATGAGCTCAATAGTCAGTGGATCAATAAGGGCACCTTCATAGGGTTACTGAGAATGGTAATTCTTAATTTATCCTATAATAGGTTAACTAGAATAGATCGGTATTTGTTTCAAGATTTGTATAGTCTGCAAAAATTAAATCTTGAACATAATGAAATATCTTCTATTGATGACCACTCGTTTGAAGAGCTACGTAATTTGCACTCTTTATCATTGTCTGGGAATAAACTTATACACGTTCATTCCCATTTGTTTACCGACTTACACGTTTTACATGAATTGTTTATAGATAACAATAAAATTAAGCATATTGACGACAATGCCTTTGATAATATGACAGCCATCGAAGACTTGGGATTAAACGATAACTTTTTATCGTCTATACCAGGGGCGATACGCAAACTTCGGTCTCTGAGGTCATTGGACATCGGTAACAACAATATTACCCATCTGAATCGGGAAAACTTTCGTGGCCTATCCGAGCTGTTCGGTTTACGCTTAGTTGATAATAAAGTTCCGTATTTAAATGAAGATACTTTCGAACACTTACCGCAGTTGCAGGTACTTAATTTAGCCTCAAATAAAATAAAACACGTTGCATCCGGTTGCTTTAGAAAAAATGTGAATTTGAAACTGCTGCGTATGGACGGTAATGAAATAACAAAGTTTGACGGCATATTCAACACACTAAATAGCTTAGTTTGGTTAAACATGTCAGCTAACAAAATTACGTTTTTTGACTTCCGTACATTTCCCAGCAGCCTCGAATGGTTGGATTTACATAAAAATTATGTAGAAAACTTCATAAACGATGATATGTACTCAAATATCAACATAAAACTATTAGACCTCAGCTACAACAATATAAGTGAAATATCCGTGACTTCGATACCGAAATCGGTTGAGAAACTTTATTTGAACGACAACAACATAGAGAGCATTCAAGTTGGTTCTTTCTCCAAACTACAAAGGCTATCGACTGTGACGCTAAATAATAACAAACTCGTACAGATTGACATGAACGCGTTTAGGTTAGATCAAATAGATGAAGATAGTGACTTACCCGAGTTCTTTATAAGCGGAAACCCGTTTGTTTGTGACTGTTCAATGGAATGGATTCAACGCATTAATTATTTGAGCCACAGTCGACAATACCCGCGCGTGCTAGATTTAGATAAAGCTTTGTGTACACTCGTCCACTCGCGTGCTAAGGGGAAAAAGATCATAATAGACATGTCACCTTTTGACTTTCTCTGTCCGTACGAGAGCCATTGTTTTGCACTGTGTCATTGTTGTGACTTTGTTGCTTGCGACTGTGAAATGATTTGCCCTAATAACTGCAGATGCTTTCACGATATAACTTGGAATGCAAACGTAGTCGATTGTTCTAACGCCGGCTACACAGAGGTGCCTGACCGTATTCCTATGGACGCTACTGAAATATACTTAGACGGGAATCACATTAGCCACTTGGGAAATCACGTTTTTATAGGCAAAAAGAAACTCCAAGTTTTATATCTGAACAATACAAAGTTGAAAGAAGTCAACAACCAAACTTTTAAAGGTGTTGATTCGTTGCGGGTATTACATTTAGAAAATAACAAACTTGTTGAGTTGAAAGGGGACGAATTTTTGCATCTGAATAATTTAAATGAATTGTATTTAGACCACAACGCTATAGTTCATGTCGCAAATAATACGTTTTCTTCCCTAAAATCATTGTCTGTCCTAAGAATTGATGATAACAAGCTAGTCAATTTTTTTCCTTGGAAATTACTTGCATCGTCTTCCAAAAGCTTGGCTCACGTTTCAATCGAAGGTAACCAATATTCCTGTGACTGCAAAAGTATAGCCGAATTAGATTCATGGCTGCGTAGGGACCCAGGAGATCCAGAGAAAATGCTTTGCACAGATTCTGAAGGAAAACCGACCAAAATAACTATAGCGTCGGTGCTAAGTCACTGTAAGGAATATATGGGATCAATAAGTGACCCAACCATTTCGAGGGACGAAATCGTATCGAAATCTTTTTTTCTTCAAGATAATTACTTTGCGATAATATGTGGTGTTATAATTATTGTCGTGGTAATTTGTTTGATAGGTGCTATCTTCTATTCATTCAGGTATCAAGTTAGTGATTGGTTCTATACAAAATATGGAATACCTCTGTTCAAAGAGCAGGTCTGTCCAAATGTTGATCATATATTAGAGGGAAACCCAAACCACATCTACGACTATTACGTGATATGTAATGCCAAAGACACAAACTTCGTTTATCATAATATTATGTCTGAGATGGAGTTCAGAAAAATGACCTCCAAAAAGTTTTCAGCCAGCGATTCAACATTAAATATTCTCACTCTAGATAGCTTTTCCAAGTCATCTAAACTTTCTAAACGCTTACTTATAGTGCTCACAGCAAACTTCGTATGCAACGATCTTTACGATATCCACTTCAAAAATATTTTTTATAGCTATTTAAAGTCACTTAATCGTAGCGACTTGAACAAGGTAATATTCATTAAGGTCATAGATAATGAGCAAATTAATGATGAACTTTGTTTCGCATTAGATAAATGCAAAAATGTGTCGTGGAGCGATCCCCGTTTCTGGGATAGATTCGTCGCACTTCTGAACGCGACCGATACAATTATTACAGTTAAAGGCGAGAAGAGCGTCTTCAAGAAGTCATTACGTCAGACTCCGAGTATGAGATACACGACTATGCCTGTTACAAACGATAGTTGCTCAAAGCAGAATTTCACAAATTCCTTGCAGTATTGCAAAAGCGATGGAGAATCGTCTCAAAACGAAAGTTCACCGTCTTCGGACAACAACACATACGGTGAAGGGAACAATTCGAACAATAGCTACATGTCTATTGAGAACAGGACTTGTCCTCGGTTTAATTATGACCTGCGGCTGTCCCCTAGCAGTGGTCACGTATATTCTAGGGTTCAGGATATATCCCCAAATACACCCCGTTCTATAACAGGGAGTATATCTAATAAAGGACGTACGTACTTTGTTTGAACATTTGTTGTTTATCTTTTGATTTTATCCTGCACTCATAAAATTGTTTGCACTTTTAAAAATTTCAATACGTCTGTTGTAAATAAAGATGTACATTGAAACTTTTTTGTCAATTGTTCACATACGTAAGCTAAGACATGGATGGGAATATAAAATTGTAACTTGTACAAAGCTCGTGTGAAACTGAGTCTGATCGTAGTAAACTTTATCAGATATTTCTTGTATTTTGAATATAATATGTAAATTTTTATTAACTGTGAGTCATTCATAAAACAGTCACTGTAACACAACACCAAATAGGCTAGGATGTTTAGCTAATACAAATTATAATCACAATTACTACGTATTTAAGATAATTTAATTTAATTATACTTCAAAAGGTTTCCAAGTTTATTTAACTTATTAATCAATTATTTGAAAAAGAAAAAAATATTTGTCGATCTGTTTGTAATGTATTACAAATTTTTACCATATTAAGTTTCTCCACAAAATTTTGTTGCTATTTTATTAGGTGTAAATGGAAGCTGTTTTCTCTAAATATTTGTGATTCTATGTGCTTACATGTATGTAATAGATGTGTATATGCCTACTCGTACATATAATATATTTAATGTTTTTGCTCTGTTACTTTAATTGGCATAAATGTATCGCTTGAGTACCTATTTTAAAAGTAATTAAGCTAAATCGTGATATTAGATTTAACATAATCTTGAAAAAATAAATGTAATTTTTCGAATGTAATTATTAGCATAAACGAAAAATTATTGTTTTGTATAAAAATGTACAAAGAATATCTTGGAACATAATAAATTATACGAAGTTTTGATACTTACCATTTGTCTTTGATTTCTAAAAACTTATAAGAATAATTAATTTTAAATAAATACACATCGTTTTAATTAAAGTTATTTCATTCAGTTAATTAATCACTTTTTACTCTTTATGATAAGGAAAACACTTAATTATTCGCTGTTACAATTAGCCATTGTTATCTTTCATTTTTTAATGTGAGCTTATACATTTTTATGAATTTTCTTATGAAAAACATGTTTATTCCCGGAAATATAAAAATTCTAAATGTAAACTGTGTAATTTTTTGATTAACAATCTTGTTTACATGTAAGAGAATGCCATACTTTTTATATCCAGGCTATTATACCAGATATAGATACATTGTGTCAAATTTGGTTTAGACGTTATACATTCTTCGGATTCTCCTCGCTATCTCTTTCAGAATCTTCTACGACGAGGCTAGTGTTTGCCAGTTATCGACTGTAAGTGAGTGTCCAATCCTGCTAGGCTGGCGGCTTTTCTACAAATTTCAGCGATTTGAGTTCTGAAATAGGGTTTGCTGGTCCTCACTTGGTCTGTCAGTATTTTAAACTTAAGAGCTTTTTTCGAGTAAACCATTATATATATTAGAAACAATAAAACAAGAACTTTGGGCTATTCTCTGAAAATCACTATGAATATTTATTAAATACATTTAAATATATATTATGTGTCAGTTGTTAATAGACGATAAATATTGAATGGCTTGATCAAAATAAATTCAGATGAGATTATTTTCTTATTTCATACGTTTTATAGCGTGATTTTTCTTTAGTCGGGTTGTAAAAAAATAAGTTCATAAAACTTATTTTTTTATATATTTTCAGTCTTATTTCCTTTTTAATATGGGAAATGCAACGAATTAGATTTTTGCGAAAGATATAGATCTTATGAGTTCTCGTATTCCATGTCTTATGTTCCTGAGCATTTTCTACATTTTCACAACTACAAAATCGCTAAATAAAATCGCAAGTTTACTTCAACCATTCTTACCAATTTTCGAACCAAGTAAAGCACATTCGAGGTACTTTTATGGCTCCTAAACAAATTCTAAACGTACATAAACGTTTAAAGTCACCATTCCGTTTGTGGCGAACATAAAATTATCAGGTTTACTGTTATTGTCGTCAGAAACAATCCAAAAGGCGAAGGAATGGAAATCTTGGTTTTTGGGGGCTATGTTACGGTGGTAATTTTTATGCGCGAGGGTGGAATTGAGTCGACTATGGGTAATGAACTTGAGATAATGACGGCGATTCTGTTAGAAACCATCTCAAACTAATTTTAGGTTCCCGCTTATTATAGTCATGAAAATAAATTGAAAAAAATTGTGTCAAAATAAATCTCATGAACAAGGACAGACATTTAGGCCCCTAGATTTTTTTTAAATCCTAAGCGTAAATTATTGTGTTAAAATGAGACCGAAATTTATCACTTTTGGTTGGATGGTTTAGAAATTCAGTCTATAGTCTATGTCGATCGCCTTAGAGTGCGTAAAGATACGCGAACTTTATTACTGTACTTAGCTAACTTATTAGTTTAATTTACCATATTTAGTTGGTTTCAATCAGTATCGCCACCATTATCCAAGAAAGATTCGTACTATTGTATTCAGCGATTACATTAATTTACGGAACGAGAAAGATGGTGTCGGCCCACTTGAAGTTAAGGGGTAACCTCTGCCCATGTAAGAGCAAAACAAAAAACTTGTTGGGTCCTCCCCTACTTAGGTATGGGAAGACTGAAAACATTGTATTAAGGCAGTAATTTTGATACTGAAGGTGGAATGCCTCTAGAACCTGTAATTTCCAGCAACCACATCTTTCAAACCGGAACACAGTAATGACGGATAATTATCACACATTCACAAAAATCTAAAACTGAAAATAAAATTATAAAAAATAATTTAATGCAGCACCAAACTAAGCACAGCTTGTAGTATGAATACTAAAGACTTTTTTTTAAAAGTTTGTCCTGGGTGGGAATTGAACCGTGACCTTACAGCAAAGAAGGCAGAATAACTACCAAGCTGTGAGGCCAGTCAGTTGACGTATTTTGTATTTCTTCTCGACCGGTTCTTTGCATAGGTATTGTTCAATAAATTTTATAATTAAAATTATTTTATTATTCTATTTACCTACCGTATTTGAGTAGTACAATAGGAGATTACCTAAACGGACTTTGAAACATACATGTTTGACGATTATTAAAGCTTATCAAACTACAATTATCCTGCTACTAATTATTTCCATTTAAGCATAATTAAACTGCATATGTTTATCAAAATATTATTGTAACACTGTCCACTGATAAACCTATTGTTCAGTTATTATGCTAACAAGATTGTGATAAGTCAATATTATATCCAATGTTTTCGAACAGTAATACCAAGGTAACTATTTTTTTTTGTGATAGATAGTTATTGTATGAGCCGATGGCCCACCTGATGTGAGGTGGTAACCTCTGCCCTTAACAAGCAATTCGACTTGGTTCTAAGGTTCAAATCAAATCAAAATATTTATTAGGGGAACAAAACAATGGATTACAATATAATTGAGAAACGATGATGCCTGCAGAAGTAATAAAACTGTGTCGCAGACATCAATGCCCTTTTGTATTACAGCGGTGCGTAGTTCCATACAAGAAAATTGAAGCCAACTTAGCCGCATTCTAAGCGCCCGTAACTGTGAGACGTGAAGGTGGAATGTCTCATGTGCCTGTAATTTCACCGGCAGCCACACATTTCGAACTGAAATACAGTAATACGAATGCATTACTTGGTAGAAATGGATATAGTGGCAGTACTTACTGGAAATACTTGGCATAAGTTCTACTGCTACTGAAACTAGTTGTGCGCAGTAGGTATGCAGTAGGTAGGCACGTACTAAAAGTCGGCAGCGGTCATTTGACCGTTTCAGTTTTAATTGTGAATAATTACATTAATACATTTATTTCCCTTGCACTTGCCAGAGACTAAGGCTTTTTATTTGAGTAGTTAAATTAAACTATGATTCAAAATAATTCACATAATATTGTTTTTTGTTCATAATTTTAAAATATCAACAAAAACGTCGCTGTGCTGTAAGTAACCCTTAGTTCGATTTTGTTCAGAAAACATAATTTCGTTGTCAAAAAAATATTGCGTGGATAATAGTAGATTTTTCTCTTTTATGATTAACTAACACATGAATGAACACAAGTAAAGCCTATGCCTATAACAAGTCTTGTGTTCCTCTCGTACTTAGTTATGGGAAGGCTGCGTCGTATTTCATTGCGCCTGTAACTTTGGAATTGTAATGGTGGAATGTCCACATGTCTGCTATTTCGCCGGAAACCTCACTCTTCAAACCGAAACATAGTACTGCGTTTGCGTTACTGCTCGGCGGCAGTACCTACTTCTCCAGATGAACTTGTCTCAAGTTCATATTTGCTACTGCCCAAAAAGTAATGAAGAATCTTAATGTTGCTGCTATAGGCAAAGGATGCATTGCTTCCAAAATTTAAAAATGAAATAGTAGTTTTATTCCTCTCTTGCTACTAGGCTGGAATAAGTTTTTTTATGCGATTCGGTTGGCGGAACGAGCTGATGGCCCACCTTATGGATGGATTTTAAGTGGTAACCGTTATCCATACAACAACAATACGACTCAAGTCCTCTCCAAAGTATGAGATGACTTAAGTCGCATTGCGTTGCATCCATCACCCCGAGACGGGGATGTTACGTCTCATGCGCCTGCAATTTCACCGGCACCCACTCCCTTCCACCGGAACATAGCAAACGATTACCAGATGTGGTGGCAGTACTTCTCCGGACGAACTTGTCACAAGTTCTACTGCTACTATAGGTAACGTACTATAGGTTGCTAGGAAAAGGTTGCTATGGAATCAAATAAATGATTAGTGCAGTAATTACCTTCAATAGTTAATTCGTCCAGTAGTGTTTTATAAAGCAAACACGTTCCATGGTTTTAATATTGAAAATTTACTTCAGCACTGCAAACTACAATAAAGCCACCCCATTATCTTGAATATTAAATTTACAATGGCATACTTGGCAAAGCACTCTAAGATATAGAGCAAAGTTTTACGTCAATATATTCTTGGCTTTCCTGACCGTTGGCCGTTCCTGACCTATGTTTAGTAAGTCTGTAAAGAAAAATATATATTTTTAAGGGTGATGTTTCACTACTAAATTCATTTCAATTTCTTATAATCAACTGTTTACAAGTTAAATTCTTGCTGAGTTAGTGAATTGACTGGCTCGTCATAAAAACACAATTTTGCCAAGTTAAAAAATAACTTCATAATTTAAAGTTTTTGTGTATGTTAAGGAAGTTTATTTATTTTTATAAGTGTACAGTGCTTTATGCGTCTCACATGTGCAGCTCTTGTTTTATCTCATTATTACGCCATAAATTATTTGATATAGTTGATAGTTATTGGTATTCAAATAATTAAAAAAAATGACAAAAATTGCATTAATATGAAAATTGCCATGTAACTTGCACTATTGGAACCCCAATATAGTAATAAAATTGCATACTTGGCGGAACAAAGGAACAAGGTTACAAAATGTTCATTCATCTTTCCTTTACATAAAATGAATGAATGGTGATTATAGTTTGACATCTACCCGGCACTTGCTGCATAACTTAGTACGTACTTCATTGACCTAACTTATGTCGATGAAAAACTTTGCACTTTCAAAAGTGGTGACACAAGATATCAAAAAGTTTCACTACTTTCCCGTGACCCCTATACCATAAATTGAACTTGTTAATAGATTAGTGCGACAAACTTGTGATATGAACTTTACAAAACCAATTTGCGTTCGATGTTTTGCATGCTAAGTGACCAATAGTCTTTTCTCAGATTGTTGGATATTCGGAAATAGCGCTGTGAAAGTTTTTTTTTCATAATCATGCTAATTTTAACGTTCCCAAAAGTACTTCGTGAATCCAGATTGCATCTTAAAAATTATAAAGGATTGCTTTTGAATAAAGTGATTCTATATAATTAAGGAAACATAAGGAATATACATAAGTAATATATAAGGTATGAAATCGGAATTTTTGATGTCAAGTAGAACATTATAATAAAATATTTGTCTTTGAGTTTTTTTGCAAATTTTTTAGTTATAGTTACATTTACTTAAATGTAAAATGGCGCATAAAAATTTACATAACGACCAAAAAACAATATTAAATCTAACTAAAAAAACCTCTATTTCTAAAAGCAAGCTGAAGTCGGTATACTTTCATACTGTAGAAGAAGTTACTAAAATAAGTTCCTCTTTAGTGTACGTATCTTATTTTAACGCGTGATACATGTGTATGAAGGCTGTTTTATTATTAAAATAATACTTTTGCCCCGCCCGCTGTCAGGCTGTCTCAACCACCTTTAGAAGACTGTATCTTTCGAACCGTAAAAGTTAGCAGGTTGAAATTTCCTAGGAGTAAGATTTAATATGATGACTTCCAAAATGATGAAGATGTAAAAATGGTGAAAAATTCATAAAATAAAAGTTTGTTTTAATTGCAAATTCTTTAGTAACGAAACAAATAATAAATACCATTTTTTTTGCTACAGGACCCTCATTGTTTGATTGTAACTCGAACATGGCCAGTTTATTTATTTATATGATACAACTCTAAACACGATACACATTGGAAATAGATCACTGATTGGTCACGTGTCCAATGAACTTTTGACGAACACTTGATAATAGATTCCATTGAATCAATCAATCCATTAACCAAACATGTAACTACATCAGTCAGATCTTATCACTCATAATAATATTAACAACTGTATGCATAAACGATACAAGGTTACATAGAGTTACGAACATCTTTTTATGTAGGCCACATACTAGTATTAAATAACGGAAAGGAAAAAAAATTAAGTTAATCTCTTTCCACTTCACAATATTTGTTTTATAGAACCATTATATTACCAATACTATGGCTTCATATTCCGTCAATACTAACAGGTTTTACTATACTTATAGTATTATGTTTTATACTTCACTTATTTTAATGCAAATGTTGAGGATGTGAGAAAATGCGAGACGAAATTATGGCTTTTGAACTATGGTCAAATAAATTGTCAGAATCAAGTGGTAAATGAGATCTGGAATAGTTTATGAATACAGTGGTAAGTATCATGACATTCAACACGAAACAAGGCGTACAATCCCCTATAGGCTGCCAATTTTAATCGGATGACGTTCTATGCATCGAAACGCATAATTACGAATCGGAACTCTCACGGGACCCGATTCCGTATTAGTTTTGACATTCGGCTTGATTGATGGACAACAATCTCTGGACGAATCTCGTGAATGGCCCGTATAAGACATCAGCAAAGTTATCTCGTCATGTAGCAAAGACCTAATCTTAAAGGAATAAGGTATAATGTTGCATGACAAATGACCGAAGTGATTTGGTAGATGGGACAGATACCTAGCTGTGTCAAATTGGAAGCGTCGGGTTGGCGCGAGTTTGACAGAAAATGGACGGATAGTTGAATTTTAGATGGATTGGTGAGGTTGATTTTTTCGATGCCCCGTTGTTACATTTTGCTAGAGTGCTGCTGAATCATTGAAAATACTAAAAATATGAGTATTTTAATTGTTATTATTATTCCCATATTATAGGAAGTATTGAATAATATATGAATACCTAGTGATATGGAGGACGCGGTAACTGAATCTGAACACACATCATAACAAATAGCTTGGACCCTCAGTAGCTAAATTACAAATAAAACGGTCATGTGTCCTTAACAATCAGACTGGCGCCATTTTAAAACCTATCCTATCAACCTATCATGGAGAAGAACAGTCAAGAAACCCCTAAGCACAAAAGCTGTTGGTTCAATGCCAAGGCAGGCGAGAGTTAGAGTTAGAGTTTATTCTTACAATATATTGTAAATTTTGTGATTTTGCGAGGAAACGACTAAATAACCAGATGGCCCACCAGATTTAAAGCGGTATTCTCTGGCTATAACATAAGCAATATTGCATCGGTCGTCACATCCCATTAGATCAGTTACACTAAGGTTGAACGTTTCTTAGCCTGTTTACTGACCTTACAGCTCAGTTGATAGTATCTCTGCCCTCTGCGCGGTAGGTTATGGGTTCCATATCCACTCAGGACAAACATTCGTGTGACAAACATAGATGTTTATTCTTTACCTGGTTAAGTAAAAACGATAAAAGTATATAAATATTCTTTCAGTTGTTTGGTATCCATATACAATACAAGCTTTGCCTAATTTGGGGTTAGGTGGTGCTGTGTGAAATGTCTACCAACATATTATTATGATTTATTTTTTGTTATTTCACCGGCCCTCTCTTCGAACAGGGACACAACATTAGGTACATGTGCTCTACAGATAAACGGCAGAAGTGGATATGATGTCAGCAATTTTCAGACGAACACTACATATAGTTCTTCTTCTACTAAACCTTTAGAGTGAAGGAAATACTTGATATAAACATTTCATGTCTTGGATGTCAGATTATGTACTATGTACGGAAGAAAGTAGTCTGAGTTATTCGTGGTAAATAGTGGAGGGGATGAGGGCTCAACAATTTTTTGTCCCTCTTCCATTCCCACGACAGTACAACCTACAAGGTGGAAAGTAACCCTATAGAGGCTCTGCCCTTCAGAGAAAAATGTATGGTTAGATGTATCTTTGACACCATGGACTTATTTGTACTACTATACGAATTCTTTATCGACTTTATTGTTATGTAGACTATTTGCTTTAGGATCTGCCGCCGGCCTACACACGTAAGATCCAAAGTGTATAATAGGAAGTTTAAACTAACAGCTCGTAGCTATTTATCAACCATTATCTATCCTCACAAAGGAACAAAGCTTAGTTAGCTCAATGTTAGCTCAGTATCAACTTCCGTTCCACGCACAAGAAAGACACGGTTTGTGTCATGAATGGTGGGTACATGCGGTGTCACAATGCTTTACTTGAACCATCAAAATATTACGGATACCGATCCATTGTATTTTACAAAGCGGCTTACGGACTCGACTGTTCGAGATTTGGATGTGCATGAGTTGGTTGGCAGTGTGTCAGATATCATTTTGGTGTCATTATATTTCAAAAGATAAATCCATTTAGTTGGTTTCCAAATTATTCTTATTCTTAATATTGTACAAGTACCGATGCTAGCATAATGCACATATCAACAACCATCCAATACTTGTGTACAACTGAATGCCAATGTCACTCATATTTAACCAATGAACTTATCTGTGACGATGACATGAGCCTTGATAACAATAAATAAAATATATTCAAAGTCAAAAACTTTAATTCCATAGAATTCATAAAGAAATGGCTTGAAAACGTCAATAATATTAAAAACATAAGGTCACGCGTACTTATCGCTAAGTTTCACGCCTGTTCAAACCCTATCCGTCCCTCCATGGGGAAGAAAATTAAATAAGTATATAACAATACTAAAGGAAAAAACACACTAGGAGTAACAAAACGTTCCAAAGCGACCTGTATCGGCACAGGTAGTATCAGACGGTCAGATGACTTGTTTAATTATATAAAATCCCTTCTCCTACATGAGGGAGTCTATTTACTAGCGAAAGAAAAGCACTAGGAGTTTAGATTAGCAGCTAGTCTTAATCTAACAGACATAAAACACGGCGGCTTTAATTTATAATTTGTAGTGTTGTCCATTTGATTGTACTACAACTCTATAATATATTAAGTAAGCTTTATATCTCGTATGATTTTACACAATAAATATCAGCCTTAAAAGCCTTTTGATGCAATACAGCACTAACGATCCAGATACAAGCCACAATAACCGACCCAATTCAAGCGTATAAAAGAAAAATAAATTTATACGACAATTATTTCAAGGTAAAAAATATATTATTTACTTGCGATAATTATACATGTACCTAGTTAACAAATGTTTAATAATTCAGCTGACGATATTATATCGACAAGTGTCGTAATGTTCGGCATATATTAAAATTATTAATTTAACATAAAATTGACTAGCTACAAATTTTGTTGATGTAAATATTTTCCTTGCTGTCAGAGTAGGGATTACAGAATAAGCAAAACAGGGAAAATGTTCAGGGCTGTTATAAAGGCTGAGTAGTTTGTGGCAAAACGATCCTGGTGATGAGTTCCCCACTTCTCATGTCTTCTTTCCTGCGATAGGCAATCCAGAAGATAAAAAGTAGCCCATTGTAGCTCTGCCTACCCCATCCGGAAAATATCCATGAATCTGTGTGTGTACATATGAGTATCTACAAACTATTTCATTTTATTCTTATGAAATTTACTTAACCATTTATATACTATAACAATATCTTACTTTAACGTTTTAAGATTTATTATCTAGTTAATTAGTAGGTATGTTTTAAATTATATATATATATGTATTTTTAGTTACAAATTATATAATATTGCAGTTGTTACTAACTTGCATAGAGTAAAACGGCTACTATCTTAAACGATCAGAGGCTTCGAATTACAGGATACGTCAATAAAAATAGCAACAATTGTGTCAAAATTAAATAAAGTTGGGATCCAATAGTAAACCTTTATGGAAAAACTTCACAGTTCAATTTCGTGTGGACGTAGCCCGGAATAACAATGTTCGAAAAAAGGCAACGGATGTCGGTCAAAATAAAGTTTTGTGGTGAATGACAAGAGAATAATGCTTTGTTGCGTATAACGTCTGATTGTTACACTTTTGTTAATATTTAATTGTTATATTGCACAATCAATAACAGAGCGTAACAAAATTGGCACGCTGCAGAATATCGATCATGTATTTTCACTTCTTATTAAAAGGAGCCTCTTTGAGGCGGACTTTAATCCTTCACACACTGGTTCGAAGGAACCAGTGACTCGACTAGTAGTATTACTTTATATCATAAGTTACAAGACCCCAGCAGTGTTCTTCTGTCTGTATGTTTGTAAAGGCTAACTTCGAAATCTAATAGTTATTTTCACAATATTAAACAGTTAGTCAATGAACTGTAAAAAATTAAGCAAATATGAAAGAATATCTTAAACACTGACCTGTCACCATACAATTCATCAGCATGCCTCTCTCGCATCTTTAAAATGTCTACCTGCAAACTGAACCATCTCAATTTTAGCTTCACGTTGCTATAATAACACCCTTGTCAGTGTAATTCGCTGTTAACGACCCGAAACGTTATTTGTTCTTCTACCAAGACGCCGGGCTCGTCTAGACATTCAGTAAATGTATGTGAGTAACCGACAATCATTGTACGCCCAACGAGGTTAATGATAGCCCTTTGGATGAGTAAATTATCAATTCCGCCCCAAGGGTTTCGAGCTTGTTTTTGGATAGCTAATAAGCTGCCCCCTTTGAGCCATGTGGGGACTCTTCGCGCAACTCTGAGTCTTTTTATTACAAATTAGAGCTCAAAATCAATTGGCACTCGGTGACTTTTTTCTTAAAAGATAATTATTTTGATTAAAATTCCTCGACCTTGAAATGTGGGTTTTGTTTTAAATGTTAGCCAGTGTTTACTTTTGATGCAATAAACGAATATATGTCAGGAAATAAGTAGGTGAGTTATAGGAAAGTTGTATTATAGATCTATGTTTTACAAAAAAAACATTTGTTGAAAAATATATTCAGTGTTGTACTTGTTCCAAGTTTAATGACCAAATTTATATTGTAGAATTTAGTTGATATTGCCCTGAGAAGCTTGATCGATACTGTAAAATTTTATGAGAATTGCATGTTGATAATAGGAATACTATGGCTACAATTATTCAGCGAAGAAAATAAGTGGTTCTGTGAAAAGTATTCTGTTTTTATGTTGTGATTAGGCTAACTTTTACATTTTCGGGCAGGAAACAAATAATGGTCAGAATTTATATATATTTTTGTTCTTTGGAAAACAAATGCTTCAAACTCAGTGTGCTTAAGCCGGTGTACCTAATTACAGGCACATAAGAAATTCTATTTTCACGTCTCTGAGTAAGGCACATGAGATGCCACATGGTTATTATTGTTCATTGTTATAAGGGAGGATACAAGTGCTTGCTATGTCAGCTGTTGATCGTTCCGTATCTTTATCAATAAAAAGAAATATCCGACACCTTATTGAGTTTTTAATTTTTTTCCAATTTATTTAAATATAGATCTAAATATCAATAGAATGTATAATCTATATATAACATTATGTATGTTTGTGTTAATACACAAATCTCACTAGAGACAAGTACCTAGTAAGGTACCTCGACAACCACATCGTAGCCACATACCAAGTAATGTCACGTTGAACATCATGGGTCTGTATCATTATTCTGTTGACTGTACCAACAGACCTATATGCGAAGAAACGTAGCAGAAAATAACTTCAGAAATGTTGGGAAAACTTCTGAGCCTGTTAAAACGTTGACGTTTGCACGAAAGCAAACATACTTTTACTAGAAACTGCTTATTATCTGTGGCGTTGTTGGAAACTCGTAGGTAATTGACCCCTTCCTGATTTACTCGTTACTAAACTTAATAGTAGTTTTCATAAGGTATTTAACATAATTGGGGTTGGTATAAATACCGACATGCAACACTGCAAAATTGAAACACACAGTACATTTTTATTTGTTAGGTTCAAACGAGCTTCAATTGAGGAAGGCCTCAATGGCGAAGGATAATAGCGCGAGGAAACCGGCCTGTCCTAGAACCATTAATTCGGAGTCTAGTTCACTAAAAGACCTTAGTCACCTTTGAGGTGACTTCAGTTCCTTCACCAAACTGGTTCTAGAGATTATTTCATTACTGGCGAGTGACTATTCTCCAGCTCTCCAGTCACCATCTCGGAGCCACTCGAGCAAAAGCCGCGGGCAGGAGTTAGTTGTATGTAGGCGACACTGTGACTGATTAATCCAATTTCAGTTGCTCACACTGCCTGACTGTATTCGAGTGATCAATTAATTGGATGATTTGGACCAATCAGAGAACTTCACCACACCTACTTCCCGCCATCTTGCGCGTGACCTTATAAAGACATGTCATCTGCTGTTTTATGATTATAAATAATGTAAGGCTATTGCCGTTTTGAACATAAAGAATAAAACCAACAACTTACCTCCTGAAAGAATCTTCTTTTATAATACTGATTTGACGTGTTTTCAAATTAAATAAAAATGACTTTAGGTATCCTAATAAAATAATTAAAAAGAAAGGGAAACTTACACCCAAGCACGGAATTTTAATTTATTTCCGTTAATGAGAAGTAAGCACCAAAATGATATAAAAAATAATATATAAAATATAATTAATTACTCATGTCAAAACACTACTTGTATTATTGCACTATTCTCTTTAATCAGACAAATACGGAACGAGCAAGATGTTAACCAGATGTTAAAAACCTCTGCCCATGACAATATCAACAGTTTTGGGGTACTTTCCTACTTAGCCGTGGGGATACGGCGCGGCGTTACGTTGAATTATGCCCTTAACTTTGGGAGGTAAAGGTAGAATATCTCTCACGTCCCTCTAATTACACAGGCTTAGGTACGCACCTTTCAAACCGTATCACAGCAATGCGTATGCTTGCAGAAATAGATGTAGCAGCAGTACCTACTTCCCCGGACGAACGTTGGACTAGTTCTACTGCCTATTAATTATTTAGATTTGAATAAGAGGAGATAAAATTTACTAATAATACTACTTACTAATAATATAAACTTCACTAATTCCCTACATGAAGATATCTCTATTTTTATGTTATGTGTAATGTAAGATGATCTCTACTTTTATGTGTTGTGACGGACTGAGCTGACGGCCCACCTGATGTGAAGTCAATATTTATATCTTTCAACGTAAGAATATATGTATTAATAAAATACGAGTATATGTAACTGAAATATAATTCGTGAAGACGCTTGTTACGTATTTTTGTAAATCAATATAATTGGTAACAAACATCATAAATTGGCTACGCTTGGCTTTCTTTTACAAATATAAAACACTAATTGCCGTCTTCATACGGCAATGTAAATAAATATTTTGACGTTCCTTTTAACGGTTCAATGCATCAAATGGGGGAGGCACCATTATTTTTCAATCATACAATAAACAGTTCAGGTGCACCTGTTGGTCTATATATTTGACAGTTTAATAGTTATACGTTTTAAGGAGATAATTAATCCGGCAGTAAACATGGATCATAAACATAAATAATTGTTATGTCTTATTTATTTTCATAACACTTGAACTGGTAAAACTAAGTATCAATTTGTTGTTATGCAAGATGTCGTCATAAAATTTAAGCTAAAAAGCATAATAAGACTAAATTTAAATTTAATGTTAAACATGTTAAATCTTTAAGTAAACATTCCAAATTCACAATAATAAAAATATTCCGAGTTTTAATTCCGTAAGATATCAAAACATTTCGTTATTGTTCCAAACAATTGCAGTGAAAGGAGTTCAGCAAAACGAAGAAAAATGTTTACGTTGAAATATCCATAGGACCTTTCTTAGATAGCAATCTAGGAAGTGTCGTAACAGAAAAAGGCATACACAAAATATACATAAATATATAATGGCCATGTGCGAGTTAGCCATCCAGAACATGGGTTCCGTAACATAAAAAAGTACTTTTTTCATTGTGTCGGCATCCTTAGCGTGAGTCAGGCTCAAATTTCACCAGTTTTTGCCACTGACGCTTGCCGTTTTTACGATAGAGCAAAATTAAAAAGTCGTTGAAGAAGCACGTTTTGCTTTCTCCCCTTAATTTTTAGGTTTTGTTGTTTTGTTTATAATTTGAAATAAACAATTTGTATATAAACCAAAAATCAATAATATCATAACACCTCAAAACATTAATAATACCCTTTTAATAAAGGACATACGTCGAACAGACAGAGGAAGGTGCGTGACTTAGTAATAATGTCCTGTACTTTAGTACGGAACCTTAAAAAGGAACTGGTACCACGGACAAAATAAAAGATTGTTGAGGGAAGATCTATGGCGATTCTGCCGTGACACGCAAGTTCAGGAAGTTGCCATGACTCTAACCTACTTGTTTTGGGAAGTTTGACACTAGTGGCTGAAGTATGCAAAACTGTTTTACGTTCAAGTGGTTTGTGGCCGGAATTATATAAAGAATTGTGATAAAAATTCTAATTTTAATTAAAAATGGTTGTGTTAATGAAAAATTGTTTGATTTGGTAGTGTGTGAAGAGAGTGTTGCTCGATGGTTTATAATTATACCGAGCTTCTTCATAATATATTCTATTACATCACATAAAAAAATGGTCAAAAATAAAAGTCCTTGTTTTAAATAACGTAGACACATTTAAAGACTCCGAGTAAATATGACTGGACTTCGTTAACCTCAACGCCAAAGATAGAATCATGGCTCTCAATACAATCCTTACGATTGTCGCCACAATCACACCTATTCATATTCTGACAGGTCTAACCATGTCTTGTGTTGGTTTCAACATTGCTGTCAAATGGTCCGTAAAAGTCCAAGGGGATAATATAAGGCCCCATCTTGTTAGAATCTTGTTTGGACACATCAGTTGTGGGCGGTGCAATGTTGATTCTAAAGATAACGTCGATTACTTGTTCGAGGTCCGTATTCTGGACAAGTAATCGTGATATTAACATAATTTTACTAAAAATACTATTAATTCTAATATTTAAAATGAATAACATCAGAAGCAAAAATTTTGCTTTATTGTAAAGTGTATTCAATCGCTACAAGAATCAGAAGATACATTTAACTTTTTAATTATACTTTTTAACGATATTAAGTTATAGCTTATTCTTCCTTTTATAAAAATATTATTGTTTTTTATTTTATTTATTCAGGTCGATTAGATTAGTACAGATCTAGTTAGTTGCTCAAGTCTGGAGTTTTCATAAGAATACTATTCACTAAAATGCCATAATGTTCATGTTGTGTCTAGGCGAGAAGATTTGATTGATTTAATTAAGGCTTCATGGAAGTGTAAAATTATTGCAATGTAACTTCAAAGCAGCTGTCCACAAATAGTTATGCAGCAACATTACTTTGTTGTTTAACTTTGAAAGATACGGGTCGATAAATTACAGGCATATGGTATGTTTTATCTTCATGTCTCTGAGTTGACGGGCACAATGCTTTGTTAATTGGGTCTTTCTATACTTACGGAAAGGTTGCTTAAGTTATAATACCGTTGTCCTAAGTTAGGCAGAGGATACTGATTTTCATAAAGAGTATTGCTGCCGTCACTAGTCCAGTCAGAACAAAAATTATATATGTTTATTGAATTTAATAATTGAGAATAAGCCTTCGGTTGAACGCATAAAACTTCACTCGGGTCCGTATATGGTACTAATACCTACTTCACAAGCAATGTTGCCCTTCACAAATTTGAAAATTGTTTATTATTACCTACTTCATATATACAGCGCTCGCATTTGTTTTAGTTCACATTTTATAAGAGATTAAACGTCTGATACATACAACACTGACAATGCGAGGTATCCTTCAAAACACTCAAAACTTAAAACACTGGAAGGTATCAGCTGTAAATGTAAATAAAGATGCCTGCAAATATTTTAGTATTCGTTTTCTGTCTTTGAGTTGGTTGTAAGTGTCGATGGTGCTATGACATAAAACTCAAATGCATGAAAAATGTTTGTTAGTTCAGTATATGTATACAAATTTTCCAAAAAAAAATCACATTTTTAGCTTTTTATGAGTTTGGGATAGTTCAGTATATGAAAAACTCCAAAAAAATTACACATTTTTAGCATTTTATTTTATATTATGAGTTTGGAATGTTATTACAATACAGAAAAGCCTAATACAGGTATGTAAATTTGTAATTGTGCGTTAATAACATCATACTAAGAACTAAAACTAAAAAAACATAAAAAGAGAAAAAATCTACATTATATTATATTCATGTATTTTTTATTTGAATGAGTGAATTGTTAAATAGGTAAAAGTTAATTTTGAGTCTGTGTCATATTGTTAAAATTTACTTTGTTTTTATGGGTATCGATTCTTTGTATCTTGATTTTCGTTTTGGTCTTTTATATGGTAATTTAATGACTTTGATAAGATGCTGTAAAGATAAGGATGTGTGTAAAAAATTCTTAAGTATCAGCTAATAATAGTTTCTAATCTATTATACTAAAAACCCTACGAATAAGGTCAAGCTAACACATTTAAAACTATCTTCGAAAAGGGCCCCAAGATATCGGGCATTCAGAATTTGAATTTCAATTATAAGAGGTTCTAGTTTACCAGGTCAGTATGGACTAACAATGTGAACCGTACCTTTAAGGTATGTGTATGGTCTACAAAGGTTCCTGTAATTTTTTGCTACACATTAATATTATTATTTAATGCCTATACGCGTTGTTTTAATGGGTTATCAGGAAATATTGATGCCAAATTAGGAATCGATGGCTAGTAAGAAGCTTGTCATTATTCCATATTTAACTAAAAAAATACAGCAATATTCTACCAATGATGTGTTATTTTCATTTTCTGTAAATTGTAAATCTTAGAATATAATATAATAGAATATTTTTTTTATCAAAAAAATAAATCTTTTTGAGTAAATATTAACCGAATACAATTTTAAGGATATATTTTTACAGACATGTATTTCGTTATCATCGCAATCACTGAGGCATTTACGATTCATTTCGAATGACTGAATTTAAGGTCGCTTTACACGTCATTCTATTTTTATTGCTTACTCTAATGGATTTCTGTAATTTGATCCTTGATTTTGGTTTTCCTTTTTTACACGCGCTCTAAAAGCGGCGCGTAAACTTATCTATGGGAGATAAATATTTGTTGGTTTTTTTTTTGATGATTTATTTGTTTGATCCCTTATTGCGTAGAACATTTTATGTGCCTGTTATTTCATCACCCGCACCGTTCAAACCGAAACTATGTAGTTTATTCGAGTACACTTATGTAGAGGTAAAATGAGTATGTTAAAGGAATCGTACGAGTAATTAGAATTACTACTACTAATACGCTCAAAAATAAGTTTTTGAGCTAAAAAAAAGAAAGCAACATTAAAACATTAAAAATATTACCGAAACTACTTTCAATGCTATTCTTACTGCCAAGGAATAAAACGATTATTTCCTCCCTATGACTACAATGGGGGAAACAATATACTCTTACTTCAGGATTATTAATTATATATCTTAAAATTCAGGTGGCAAAATGAATTATAAGAATTTATTGTGAAAAGATTTGTGATAGAATAAATCATTATTATAGCACCAGTGTGACCTAAACCCTCACTTTACGCACGCTTTTCCGTGACCTAAGTTGCCTATTTCTGCACAGTGTGTACCTAAATGAATTGACCAACTTCACTCATGTAGAAAAAATAAAAGGAAACACATTTAAATGTCATTTGGAGCTTAAAAACTCACAGCAAACAAATGACATTTTGTCAAAAATGACAATTGACATTTTTCCATTTGACAATGGGATTTTCAGTGACAGCCAAAACAAGGAGAAACAGTCGGCTATAATTCATTTCTTATTACTTTCAAAACACTAATCGCCGGAGGCCCCCCCAAACCCCCCCTCTTGCCCGCGTCTGGGGCGGGTTCATGTCACACTTGCTATATAATAGTATACGATACTTGTGGCCTAAGTTGTCTATTACTGCAGGCAACTTAGGTCACGCGTATCGTAATGTACTAATTTTCTGTCTGTTAGTTCCGGCTAACCTGCGAAAGGGCTGGACCAATTTTGACGGGACGTTTACTGGTAGAGATTTGGTGTTATAAAGAGTAACTTAGGCTCCTTTAATTAAAGTTAATTCATAAACTCATAAAAAATAGACAGTGGCTAGACATTGGCTACTATTTTATTCACAATCTGCATTCAACGCGGATGAAGCCCTCGGCACAGTATCAGAATAAAAAAAATGATATTGTAATTAAAAGCAAAGGGCTATAAGTGCCACCATCAATTTTTATTTCATTCCTTACACCTACACCATCATCGTACGCACTGTTAAAATAATCACATTATTAATGAATCAACTTAAGGCACTCAAGTTTATTTTAATTTGAATACCATCGGCTCATTTCAATCTTAATTGTAAATGCTAGCTACGTGCATTTCAACTGAGTGATAGATGAGCTTCCATACAAGTTTCTTTTTGTTTCTATTCACGTAACAGTAGGCGGGTGTAATTGCGTATTGTCTTTGCATACGTAGGCGGTTCGACTACCAAGGCTATGACTAGCTTCTGCGTGCTACTTGCACCGTACTAGCGTTTATAAGCAGGAACAAAGAACTGTACTAGTAGGGAACGTCAGGTTTAAATTACTTCAAGAACCCAATTGGAATTGGTATAAACATCACGTGTTTTGGTATTTATTTAAGACGTGCCTGTTATATCTGTATTGTTTTTATTTCACCCGTTTGGGAACGTGGTATTGTGTATACATTGAGAGTATCTGTTTGTAATATTAAAATAACCGCTTTTTACTAAGTGCATATGCATGTATACAAATCAACAACGCTCATACATGAACAATCATACAAGTTTAATATTAAGTTAAGCACCCAAAATTTTTAACACTTTTTGGTGCATTAATATATCCTACAAAGTTTTTTAATTATTGTATGGCTTTTCATAAAACTCTATTTAATTTTTTACTTATTAAATTATTTACTTTAATTAAATAAGACTGTAAAATAATAATTGAACGGACAGACAAACATTTATATATATATTTCGAATACTTATTTTGTTGTCATCTTTTGTATTATTAATGTGTTTGCTGATAAGTAAAATTTGTTTGGCTACGTTGTTCAATTTTGTAATCTGTCTCTGTAAACGGATTTGGGATTACACGTTTGATTTGAATCTTTATTGATAGCTGTTTTTATTTACTCTGTATCATATAACGAGAATAGAATAAACAAAACTACGACAAGTTTGTGATTAATTATTTAATAAATCACCGAGGTGTTTAAATTGAACAGTAACAGCTCATCTGGTGGGACTTTGGTTTATTGTAAGTATATGTTGAGTTAATTCTACATTGAACTTAGCTTCCTGGAAGTAAAACTTCTTCTTTTCTTAGCGTAGTGGTAGGTAGCTACTACGTTCAAGTTGATAATCTGTCACTTTACACTCTTCCTGTTACACTTAAGTAGCATTAGAACTTATGCCAAGCTCGTCCGGGGAAGTACTGCTACTATTTCCGTTTCTGCAGCTAAGCAGCAATGCATTCACATTACTGTTTCAGTTTGAAAGGTGGGCGAAATTGCAGGCACATGAGACATTCCACCTTCGCGTCTACGTTACGGGCACGTACTATGCGACTTGGGTCTAGTTGTACGTAAGTAGGGGAGGATACAAATCATATTGCTTGTTATCTATGTTCGTTCTTCGCTTGTCTATCGTTGTGTTATCATATTGTGTTTCGCAGCATATATATACAATAGTCTGCTTGTTCCGGTTAATCTCCGAAAGGGCTTGACCGATTTTGACGGGACTTTCACTGGCAAAGAGATATTGTTTTAAGGAGTAACTGAAGTTACTCGTACTTCTATTCAGAGTAAATCCTAAATTGATTGATATGACTCAAGCATATAGCTTCTCGTTTAGTCACACATTAAGAGCCGAAGCAATACGATTACTACCATTTCCCAATTAAGGTAATAAAAAAAAAAACACTCTCTTCTTCTTTGCACTAAATGCGTTGTAGTTTCATTGAATCAGATGTATAACATTTAATCTCCTTTGTAGATTAGCGTCTGGGATCCTTGTCTCTCCTGACGTGAATGCGACTTAGGAATTCTTATTAACTTGTCTAAATAATGAGGCTAGAGCGCCCTACAGCTACGGTCTCAAACAAAAGAGGCGTGTTGTACATACAAGAAATATTAGGTGCTTAATTCAGGAACACAATACGTTCTAATTGCATTAAAGAGATATAAAATATTGAGATTATTTAAAAATGCCTTCAACAACCGACCTGTGAACAACAATAAATGTGGTAGCATAATTGCAATTTATGAACAAGGAGTAATATATGATGTTTCAGTTGGTTATGTATTAACATTTATAAATGGTGGACTAGTGCTTTAGCTGTTGCCTCATTAAAAATATCACATGGGAATAAAAATAGCCAAGTGACTATAAATAACCAGTGCCTAGTATAAATCGCGGTAGCGTTTCAGGGTTGTCGAGTGACTAATATTTTAGATTTATTTCTTACAATTGCTAGTAGTAGCTAGTAGAAGACTACTTCTTAAGCATAGTTATAGTCAGTATTCATATTAGTAATAGTGGCAGTAGAGTAGTAGTAGACGTAGCATTAACAGCAGTAGTGACAGTAGCATTATTAGTGCTTGATGTTTTATAGAAGAAAAAAAACATAATGTACTACTGCTCTGCTTCTGGTCGCGGCTTTACTCGTGTGGTGCCGGGACTACCAGAAGGTTGCCTCAAGTAAGTACTCCTACCCTACTAACCCTATTGACATACAGATAAGTTTACTTTTCTGTTTATATTTATTTAGTGCGGATTAGATTAAAATTAGGAAAGAAGTAAAAAAATATTTATAATTGATGAAAAAAACGTATTTGAAAACAGAATTCATTGAGAATTTAATTTTCAAATATATATATTTTTTTAACAAATATCACTAATTTGATAATTGTCTTAATACATGCAAAGTAATTCTGAGTTCTGTCATTAATTTTTCACATGTATCTAACAACTTTTATCTGTGGCCAACGTGTATTGATCTGAAAAACTTATTGAGAGTCTCGTGTTCCAGGTCTAAGTATTAAAGAATTATATAAGACTATTATCTACTATATCTTTATGTTTACATTTAAGGTTATTCTTTTAGTATGGATGTTATCTTGCTATAATTAAACTCATATTAATACGTTTACCTACTTGTACTTTGACGCACGTTGAGTTAATCTGTGATTCCATCTTAAACTTAAATTTAACTAATGTATCTATGTATAAGCACTTAAATACAAATATATCGTTGATGAAAAAATAAATAACGGGATTAAATGCTATGAACTTGCTTCTTACTTCACTCGCTTGCTAAAACCACCCTTTATGTCATTCCAGGTCAGGAAAAAAGTACAAACATACATCCATCCATTGATTCAAAATATATATACATACGTATACTTTCACATTTATACTATTAGTATGATGGAGTGTAGATGGAACACTTCCATCAGGAATATTCGCAAACGTTCGCCAACCCTCACCAGAGCGGCTACCCGCAATGAATACTCGAGTTTTCCTCAACCGTAGGGTGGAAACGGCAATATGGGAATAAAATCCAGGATTTAATCTTCGCGCAAGTTGCTGTTTAATCTTGTACCGGATATGGCATAAATGGATAACACAATCGCGGTGAATTAAATTGAAGGTTGTTTTGACCGGATACCGAGTAAGAGGGTTAAGTTTCAATTGTGGTATATTTAATGCTAGTTGTTTGGATGTATCCATTGCTCATTTTTATAATCCCTAACCAAGTAGATAGAAACCCTGCTTGCAAATCGGAGAGCCGCAGGTTCGATCCCGAGCCGAGCATACTTGTGCAGTGATTCTATATTTTCTAGTCTTGGATGTGTCTATAGTCACCTGCAAAACATAAAATTTTAGTGCAGGGGTATGATGTGAAGCGTTTATTTTTGTTTTCGTTTGTTTTCAAACAATCGAGTAAACTAAGTATCCACTTCTTGTCCACGGACTTGATCAAAATTGAACAGAAGAGTTACGAGTTTAATTACAGTGATGTTTGGATATCGTCCACTTTCTCAAAACGGTGACGGAAAACATTATTACGTTGTACTAGTAAAAAAAAACATAAGAGGCATGAAAGAAGCATGTTTTTAGTCCTTTTTTTATGTCCCTGAATGAGCCATATGGCCCATTTGATATAAAGCGGTAACCTCTGCCCCCTCAAATCCACATAGTATTAGCAAGTTGATATAAATTAAAGAGTTGTATGGATATAAAGGGAGCTGTACAGTACTCAAATTTCGCTGGTATGAAGAAACATAAGATTAATGTTTGAAATCCTGGTAAATAAGTTAGTTACAATCACTCAACTCACTGCACATCCGGCTTCCTGGGCGCATCGCCACATCTTTCAGTCTAAGTTTAAACCGTTTTAATATTTGATGAGGGTAACTGGATCAAATGAAATAGCTGAGTTGTACTGTATAACCGCAATGTAGATGACGAACAGTAATAACAGTCCATATTACTTTATGTTTAGTTTAAAACTGTTTTCGTGTCATTATTTAGGTATATGTTTTATTTTTGTATCTGCGGAGTAAATAAATTAATATTATTATTATATCATATCAAATGCATTTTACTTCTAGATATGATTAAAGTAGCGTTTGTGAAGGAGTTGACGAAAATCACTTGCGTTCTTTGTAATGCCGATACGACAGTGACGGCTATGAATACAATACCGAAAGTCATGTACAGCGGCTATACGTTATTGGATTTTTTCGCTCCCATGAGACTGTAATACGAACAATTAGTAATAACACAATAATAAATCACAAAGCAACCTGTCAGGTTGCCTTTGTGTTCTATATTGCTTGTTATAGGCAGAGGCTACCACTTCGCACCAATTCGGCCCTCTGCTCATTCCGTAACTCCATTTCATATAAACTTCCTTACTGTATATAGATGCACGTATTGTGGTTGTAGTGTACAAGAAAAGGAGTTTCATACCCATTGAGTTTAAGAAGGGTGCTTGAAGCAGAATACATGATTACACGATCAATAGTAAGCCAATATCTCTGAAGTCTCAGCCTGAAGTCAAGGATTTTGGTTGTCTTCAGTTCAAACGTTTTAATGAGGATAAACTTTGAATGTTTCTCATTTTCGCTAACTAAGTACAGGATCAAAACATAAAACTTTCAATCAAGGTTTAATTTTCGAGGTAATATTTATGAATATTTTACCACTGTTGTTGAATTCGTAGCTCAATTTAATCCACGACAGCGTTTCCAATCTTTAAACACAGTAACTGTGTGTGTGTATGTGTGTGTGTGTGAGTGTTTGTTAGTTGTGTTATAAAAGTAGTTAAAAATAATGTCACAAAAACATAAAGTAAAAACATAACGAAAGGTTATATATAAAATATAAAGTTCACGACTGCTAATTTGGAATAGGATTAGTTTTATAACCGGTTGGTAACCCCTGAATTACGCTGAAATAGCACATAATTAATATACTTTAAAAGAGCTGTTGAAACCACCAATATCTAGTGGCTACCACTATCTAAAAATTGGAAGCCATTTTTTTATGTAATTGAGTTAACGGAACGCGCTGACGGCCCACCTGATGTTAAGTGGTACCCGCCGCTCATAGACATCAGCATTACGACTCAAGTCCTCTCCATAGTACGAGATGACTCAAGTCGCATTGCATTGCGTCCATCACCTTGAGATGGGGATGCTACGTCTCATGCACCTGCAATTTCACCGGCACCCACTTACTTCCACCGGAACACTGCAACAAGTGCATCACTGCTTGGCGGCAGATTACCAGGTGTGGTGGCAGTACTTCTCCAGGCTAACTTAGCACAAGTTCTACTGCTGCTTTGGGTTGCTCCTTTTGCACCACCAGGGAGACACTTGTATGGATTCAAAGGGTAATCGCATACGGTCGCGAGCAACTTGGTCCCCAAAACTTAACACCAATTCGCAGTGACAGTTAGATAAAAAAAACAAGGCTACCTATGATTTAAAAAAACTACGTGTATCTAGAACACTGCGTTGAGTCAGCCTAAAAGTGACGTAAGTAATCATACTATGATTACCTACGTGCTGATATGTTAGTCAGTGTGTTTCTAATGACTCACAAATGCCTTCAGGTACTTGTTAAGATAAAAAGTATACGGTACGTCAAAAAATTTACTGGTTTTTGATAATTGAACGCGAGTTGTATGGAAAAATAAGACAATTTGCGCACAATACGATGGTTGGGAATTGTTGGAATCTCACGAAAATAGTAGGACATCGTTGCAATGGTTTTCAATGATAATTGTTCCTCATTTGGTTTTGCTTTGCGCTAATAGTTATACAGTGAGGTAAAAATATTGCCAACTGCCAGAATTTTCTCATGGGAACATTTTCTTTTTACGTGAATAATTTACGAAACGAACCAGATGACCCACTTGATCGTGAGTGGTAACCTCTGTCCATAACAAAAGAAAAATATCTTAGGTCCTACTCAGATTAAGTTACTATTCAGTTCATCTGTTAAAATTGTGTTCTTATAGTTAATACTTTTTTTATTATAATATAGAAATACTTCTGGAGATTTTTCTATTTATTTTCTGGGTACGACTTGAAATATAATTACTTTTATATTTATAATATAATTATATTGTACCAATTACAGTAAAAATGATGCTGCAAAATGAACCCTATGAAAAATCATATCATAAAATTCCCAACATTTCTCAGAAAAAATTCTATCAATGATATTTTCAATATAAATTTGTACACAGCAGCAAAACCAATGTTAGCAGAATAAAACTATTGCCTTATTATATTACCTTTTAAAATAAGAGAAACGACATTCTTTCTGCAATATCTCGCAGTAAAAATGGATCTCAAGCGAACCGCTATGCAATATTAATATCGTACCGTTTCAAAAAGTTCCAACTGAAAGCTAGTCCGCTATCAATATTCATAAGATCAAGATGGTATATCTGAAGCGTGCGATAAACAAAGCCAGCTCGAAGTTTAGTGAAGCAAAGTAACCGATCTGTAGGAGCTCTTATAGCCAGCCAGCTCATAAATTTCAGTTTCCAACTTGAATCGCGTAACATTCGATCAATAAGTGTTTTGTATGGGTTCTATATTTGCAAGCTAATACGCCATATCGAAACTTCCCAGTCTTGAAGTCGATATTACTTACGTCACACCGCGTCTACCCTTCTCGAAACGCCGTAACTCACATACTTTGGTTTGGTTAACAGTGTACCTTTTGCAGAAGGATTACAGGTTGTTGAAGCTTCGCAGTTAGCTTTTATTAAGTGCCTGGCTTTTGCCCTTGGCTTTACCGGCAATAGCTGTTAATCAGACTGATGAACTCAATCACTCAAACTTGTGGATTTGACTTCGATGGACCGGTGACATGGTCAAAAACGCTAGGGGATGGCTGTAGGCATCTTTGATTCCTTTGAAACAGTACTCCGTTGAGCTTAATTTATTGTGGGCCTTATTATGTGGAAAAGTACTTTAAGTACTTTTTCGGTATTTATTAGTCGGTTTTATTTGGAAATTTAATTCTTCATAATTAGATATACCTCTATAATAAACGTAAAAATTTATAGATATTGACTTTACAAAAACAAAAGGGTTCTTTTTCAAAATTTCATAATTTTACTTTAGAGGTATCTACATGACAACTTCTATGCACATGTGTCAGCCAGTCAGTTTTCTCTTTTGTATATATTGATGTGTTTCAATATAACTGCACCGGTGCCAATATCGGGTCACGTGTCTAATGTTACGCGAGGTAAATCAGATCATGCTTTATTGAGGAAGCCGGGGAGGTTATAAATCCGCCTATAAACTACGTAATTTATGTTTTAGATGCAGGTAGTTTGTATTACGTATTACATATTTAATAAGACAAATGCTTTGTTATCTTATCTGACACGATAGTGTAAATGACAAACTTAAGCAATCATCTTAAACAAACTTAAAAACAACTTTAACATGCAAAATTGCATATTATGTATCGTTGGGTAGCGACGCAATACGAGAATATCATAGCATTTTTCACCAAACAATGGTTTGTATTTCAAATTGATTTTGGTTTTAAAATAGTTTTTTTTGTACAGAATAGTACACAGAACGTGTTTTAGAAATATCAGCTCTTTCGTCTAAAATAAATTTGTAAGTGAATTTTTGTACAATAACATAAACTCGCGTAGACCAAATTATAAATCTGCAAATGAAATATAACTTTTCTTTATTTGAGAATTTAGCTTATGCTTATAGATATATAGCTTATATTCTATATATATATACATATGCTTAGCTTATGTTTTTCTTATTGCCTACAGTTAAATAAACATACTTAAAAATCTCTACAATATTACTTTGTGTGATTTTAGATACTTTAGATGTCAACTCCAGATGATATTAAGCAGACATCATAAAAAGCTATGTACTTTCATACCCATATAGTGTTTACTACTACAGTGTCTACTATCTTACTGTGGGTAGGTATTCAACATGGCAAGTTATCACAGAGTGGTCAGTTATCTTTGGGTAAAGAGGCGAAGGTTACTACTACAGGCCACTGCGTTTCGTGCACAATCACTGCTGATAGCACGCGGGTGATTAGCTTGTGTTTATTTTGATCTATTATTATCTACTTTCCTGCTGTTGTGAACAGTAGTGCTGTACTATTGCTGAATTATATTGTACTATCTAAATGCCAAATATTTCTATAAAATTTTGAATCTTCTAATAACCTTACAACATATCTAAGTTTTCCCCATGGTGAAGTGCCGTGCCAGCCAAGCAATAAGTGCGTGTGATTTGTGAATAATGGCTTATTCGCGTTTCTAAGTCAGTTGAAGATTTTCAGTCTTGGATTCCATTCAATGGAATATTTTTTTTTGTTCATGCTTGCAAATATTCTTTTACATCTTTTTTTAATAATAATAATAAATATGGGTGGACATTTCACACAGCGCCATCTAGCCCGAAAGTAAGCTAAGCATAGCTTGTATCATGAGAACCAGACAACTGATATAATACTTATATACTTTTCTTTTGTAAATACATACATGTAATACATATTAACACACAGACAAAGAACAAACATAAGTGTTACAAATGTCACATAAATGTTTGTCTTGGGTGGGAATCGAACCCACGACCTACAGCGCAGAAGGTAGTACTACCAACTGAGCAAAGAGGCCAGTCAAATTACAATTTCCCTTTTTCTGGTTATTGTGTTTGCTGCTGTCATAACTACCTACTGATTTTTATAAGCACTACAGGTAAAATCGTTCTGTTAATTTTTACTCGTGAAAATGAGAATAATTACGAATCTATATCCTCCTTTACTTTCTACTACAAATTGTAATGCGTTCGACGGTTTTCTTTTGAGCAACTTAAATTAAGGCATTCACAATTTCAATATTGTAATCCGACACAAATTTTAGATATCTTCTTCAAATCATTAAAAATGTATCAGTCTCAAGCTTCACTGAACTATTGTATGAGTACGGGTGGCCACGATTTGATTCATTTGTCCATAGCCCTCGGGTAACGACTGGTTAAGTTTGCTCAAATTTGTGAGAATGGAGTCAAAATAATATTAGTATAATTTCATTGCGGTACTATAAGGGAAAGCAAGCCTGAAGTCGTCTGTAAAGTAACTGTATAAAACTACGGTCTGTTATTTTTAAGTTAAGCCTTTTAATTTTACAATTCCCGCGCTGTTTATCGACGTTTAGAATATGATATATCCACAAAAAAAAGCATTACAAAAATGATTTGTTTAATTAATTGATATTTGTTAACCTATGGCAAGCAAATAAATTTCGTCCAAACATAAATAATGTTAGCGAAGACGGCTTCCATGATTGTATTGCACCAACTCTTCTATTTCAGCTGTGTTGTCAGTAGGTGGGCCTGTGAACTTGTACGAAATGACCCATAATTCCACTGTTAAATCCCATAGATGGCCCTACATTATTAATCTAAACACATTAAAATAAAAAGGATTGGTAATTTTGATTAAATTTTAAACTTGTTTATGTGAATCTAACTCGTAAATCTTAGTCCAGTTATAGGCAATTGTTAACCGAGTTTGAAAAAGATTGACTCATGATCGGTTTTTCTTTCTTCTTTCTTTTTAGATTTATTGATAAAACAATCTTCGAAGTAGGATTACTCATACTACCGTCTCAACGCATTTTAGGAAAATTATAAATCACAATTAAATTAAAAATTATTACGGGATATTTAATTAAATGTTGCAAATATTTCTTCATAGTGAGATATGAAATATCTAACATATATAACCTTCCAAAACAGCCAATCACTGCAAGTTTTCAAATGTAATAGCCAGGCCGCCTGCTTAGTTTATTCAGGCGTCTATTTCCACGCAATTTGTCTGTGTTTTTTCAAACCAATGTGAGCCAGATAGGTCCGTAATGAACAATTCACACGTAGGACAAAGCAAACATCTCCATCCCGATTGAAATAACATTCGTCCTGTCCACTCATATCAGATTTCTTATTGTTCTTCATTTCGTTCCATTAACGTGACACTTGGCATGTTTCCTTTGGGATTTTAGCTTCTGTGATATTATTTGTAATCTTTGTTAGAATTACCTACTGAAGTAAATCATTGTAGGACGAAGTTAAATATATAAAGTAAATTTAAATGTGATGGATTGCTTAAATAAGTTACTCAAATGGGAGCAGTTACAAACTTTTAAAGTTGGATTTAGATTTAATTTACCAAGAAATTGCTTATAAAAGAGTACGTCGACATTTGATCTCAGGTTGTAGCAGTCAATAATTAATGTCAGATATCATCAGAGTAGCGTTAAAATTGATGACATGGGTCTCCACTAGCCCGTACGAAATTCTCTTCTATTAATTCTTTATATTTATTTCAGTTACTAACAATACTTAATTATATTTGGAGCCAAAACGTTTTATTGCCTAATATATGGTATGATAGCTGCTTCACTAGCAAAAAACGTAATAGTAATAAAAACATACAAATCGGAAACTAGGTCACAGTCCATTTGCTAGTTTTGCATGACGAGTAAACAGTCGCTGACAAAAATGCAAATCTATTTAGGTTAGTCGGTTTTCCGATACGATTTGTACAACCGAAAAATATGACATGGAATTGTAGGAAAGGAATTTTGTTTTTTGACCACAATTCTGGCAAGCTTTAAATAATAATAATATTGGTGGACATTTAACACAGCGCCATCTAGCAAGTAAGCTAAGCATAGCCAGCATTAACATCCAGACACAAAACAAACTTTCGTTCAAACAAACAAAAAATATTCGTCACAAAAATGTTTGTTCTGGGCGGGAATCGAATCCACAACCTACAGCGCAGCAGACAGGGTAACTACCAACTGGGCTACGAAGCCCGTCACTGAGCTATAAGGCCAGTAAATGGGAGATATAAAGTATAATTTGTCAAAATATTACTAAACGGGACAAATATATGAAGGGTAAAAATGTTTACAAAACGCAACTTTAAGTACAAGCGGCGATATCGGCTTGCGAGTTTCGTATGCATTACAACACAATTATTGTGCGCAGCTAAACGAGAAAAAATCCACTTCATCGCCGATGAACGAGAACGATTCCACATTATCTCGTACATGGATGACATATTTTTTCCAGTTATTTTTAAAACCCATTTTGATGAAACTTCCATGGGACTAATCGGAAGGTATCTTCAATATTTTTTCTATTCGATTCAGAAATGACAAAGCAATGTGGTAACAAACATTAAAAAAAAATACAATCGAATTAGAACCTCCTCCTTTTTTTGAAGTCGGTTAAAAGCAGTGTGACGCAGAGCGGCGCGGGCGCGGCGCTGTTATATCTACATCAGGACTGCTGCCGCAGCTATGCCGTACAGCACTATGCTTCACTGCTCGGTTTCAGCACATAGTTTCATAATAGGTATTGTTTTATTAGTATATTTAGGCGTAACGGAAGGCATCAAGGCTATCACAGAGTTCGTCATCAAATCTCCATACAAATAACAATGCGAGCGAGCAGAGTGCAATTCGAATTTTGTCCGAGTATTAGCTCTCTCCCATTGGTTAGCTGTTGCTCAATTTATACTGTTCTACTTTATAAACCAGCGTTTATGTATACAATTATAAGCGATTCAAAACTAAAACGCTATGGTTGGGTTGACATACAAGGAAAATAATTTTAAACGCATGCAACTCAATTCCTACCATATGTTAGGATGTAAACACATACATAGCACACAACAGACGAATACTTTTACCTAAACCAAAAAAATTACTTTCCCTATTTGGTGAGTATTTGAAAAGTAGTAGTTAATACCATCACAGTAAAGACAATAGGCAAATCGAATATTCTAAATTTAAACGTTAACGAGGGACTTAATTTAATTATTCAACCAATTTTGTGGTTGAATAATTAAAGTTAAAAAAAGTAAAAGTCACATAAAAAAAAGTTACAGTCACATGAGACATTCCACCTGCACGTGTCAAACTTACGGGCGCGACTTGGGTCTTGTCATATTTAGTAGGGAGTACCCAAGTTGCATCGGTTGTTATGGGCAGAGGTTACAACTTACCACCAGGTGGGCCGTCCGCTCGTTCCGTAACTGCATCACATGAAAGCAACAATACGCCTCCGTGGTTTTAATAACGTTGGTAGTTACTTAGTTACTAATTTAGTACTTAGTACTACGTAAACGAGAATAAATCAAATGTACTGCAGGAGCCTAAACCTAATTTTGCATCAAGAATAATATGACCGCAATGCTCGTGGTATGGCTCATGTTCAAATGTATATATACTGCCTAGATTTTAACCAGCAACCTTTGAAAGACGCAGTCACTAGTATGTAAAAGTTTAAATCGCTACCATCTCTTAATATGAACCTACTCCCATTTTAATCCAGCGATGCCATTTCAAAACTAAGCTCTCGTTATCAATGCACTAGCTATGGTAGAGTTAGTCCGTAGCATTTAATGAAATCGGTCATTATTTAGAGTGCCTCTAAACCTATCATGTGTGGATAAGAAAGTGTATGTCTTTTAAAAGGGTTGCCTCTGCACAAACAATTATTTTGCAGTACGAGTAGATCCTTAAGTTTTTTTTTATATCTGACATTGTTGGCCAAGTCACTACAAAAAAATCTCGATCTTCCTTTCATAAACAATTAATATGTGACAAAAAACTTCACGTCACAAAAGAAACTGTAGTTTCCAACCCACTTTGTTCTTCCATTACTGCTCTTTTTGCTACTAATTTTAAGAATTGCGTTGGTTTATTATCAAAGAGCTTACGTCGTTCAGAGTTTGTTTTAGGATATGCCATCGGACGTTCCAACCTTTACACCGATTGTCCAGAATAAATCCTACTTAAAACGGAAGTCTGACAGCCCTACAGATAAGATAACAAGCTCTGACGAATCTATGACTAACACAAGTATACGAGGATAGATTATTGTGTTTTGTATGTCATTACGCTATCAGCATAATGGCCTCGTGAATTTTCGGAACAATTTGTTGTAATGTTTAGTAGGTATGTATTAGTCATAACAAGAAAGACTTTACCATGTCTTTTTTTAGTTTTTAAGATGAATCTTACGTATTTTGAGTTTAATTTGCATCTTTAAATGCAGGTAGGTGACGAGGCGAGCATATGGCATATCTGATAAAAAGCGATATCATATGGCTATGTGGGCAGCAATACGACATAAAAAAATATTGGTGGAAATTCACACAAAGCTATCTAAATCCAAACTAAGCAGAGCTTGTACTACGGGAACAGATGACTGGTAGAATACTTATGTACTTTATTTTTGTGAGTACCTGCATAAAAACACATATTAAGACCCAGATACAAACAAACATCACACATATACCTACCTTACTTAATTATTGATCGGTGAATATATCGGTAGCATCTTGAGCACCTTCACTTAAATAAACCATAAACTAAAATAAAATGTGCCACTGTGTCAAACGGGTGAAGCAAACATCTTAAAGAAAGTGGCATGCCCTAACAACCACAAAACTGGAAATAAATTTGACAAACAGACCCTTTTTGAGTCTCCCTTTAATCCTTTCATCACGCTGGTTAGAGTTTGCTTGTGACACAAGTAGTAGTACCAGCACCTAATCCCATCTAAGCAAAACAGTAAAGTTCTTGTAGCCGTAGAACTTGTGCAAAGTTCGCCCGGAGAAGTACTGCCACCACACCTGGTAACTTGCCGCCAGGAAGTGATGGGTGCCGCTGAAATTGCGAAGCATGTGCGTTATATCCCCGTCTCGGGGTGATGGACGCAACGCAATGCGACTTGAGTCATCTCGTACTTTGGTGGATAGGATTTAAGTCGTATTGCTGTTGTCGATGGGTGGCAGTTACCACTTAACATCAGGTGGGCTGTCAGCTCGTTCCATCACAGTCCTCACATAAAAAACAGCAATGCGAGCTCTCTATTGCTTGGCGGATAATGTTTAACTGATCAGTTACAACTGATCAGTTAAAACTAAAGGTCTGTAGCCCGCTTAATCACGTTTTGGTAATGCACTGATATTGTAAGCAGTCACTGCGTATGATCAGTATTTTTGTAACTGGCTAAAGCACGAGATCAGTAATTGCAGTTACTTTCCATTTTGAATGAATGCCTGATTATCGTGATGCCTTTTCGGAGAAGTGATATTTCTGTGCAAACATTAATAAAACCTTCACAAAGCAGCTCAATATTTATGCAAAATACATTATTAATACTTTTATGACTTACTTCCCGTGCAAAGTTGACGATGGACAGCTCAGTGTTCTCTTGATATATCGATGAGATTATCCACCGCCGAGTGTTTTGGTCGTTCAGACATGCGACTTTATTATGTCAAAATAGTGGATGACTACAGAATATGTTTTATCATAATAATAAATAAATAAATATTGATGGACAGGTCACACAGTGGCATCTAGCCCTAAAGTAAACTAAGCATAGATTGTATCATGGGAACTAGACAATTGATTTTCTCTTTATATAGGTACTATTTTTGTAAATACATACATATTAAATATATTATCTATCTATCTATCTACTATTTTTGTAAATACATACATATTAAATATATTAATACCCAGACACAGAACAAACATCTATGTTCGTCCCACAAATGTATGTCACAGGTGGGAATCGAACCCACGACCTACAGCGCAGAAAGCAGGTTCACTACCAACTCAGCTGCGAGGTTTATCTTAATAATGTAGTTTCTGAAACACAGACAGGATATCATTGGCTACATATTGCACCTACAAAAAAATAAAAATAAAATGATTTGAGTTACGGGGGCATTTGATGCGTCTTGGTCTTCTATCTAAGTGGGGAGGACCCAAGTCGTATTGCTTATGGGCAGAGGTTACTACTAAACACCAGGTGAGCCATCAGCTCGATCCATATTTGTTACATAAAAACCTTAAGTCGCTAATAAAGCTTGAAAAAGTGTTTTGTAAGTCGCGCGTTCACACGCCCCGGCGAAAGCCCACCGTGTTTATTCAGATGCAGACCGTCGCCAGTACGATTTACTGGAAATTAAGAGGACTCCGCTGGGGATGCTACAATAACATACCGCCGAAAATATAACGAGTGTGACCGAAGCAGTACAGTTAGCCACAAAAACAACGCGGAACTTTACAATAATAATAATTTGTCAATTAGTTGAACAAGAAATGATTAGAGTTACTGACAGTTTGGCTATGTCGTTGGCTAGATATTAATACTGGCGTTCATTAGTAACAGTGCCATCTAGCCCCAAACTAAGCATAGCTTTGCTGTGGGGACCAGACAACTGGTAGAATACACATATGACTGGCCTCACAACTCAGTTTGTAGTAACATTACATTCTACGCTGTAGGTCTTGGGTTCTATTCCCACCAAGACCAAACAATTGTGAGCATACTCGTAGATATTTGTTCTGTGTCTGGTTGGTAAAATATAAGTATGAAGCATTTACAAAAAAAAGTATTATATCACTTAGTCTTAGGCACTTTGGCTTAGCTTGCTTTGGGGCTAGATGGTGTTGTGTGAAATGTCCACAGATATTTATTTATTTACTTATGTATTTATACTTTTTTAATATATTAATAATCATTCAAGAGTAAATAGTAATAGTAAGAGTAATAGTTCATAGACTAAATTGCAGTTTTTGTGTATAAAATAAACAACAATACAATTTTTTTTTTGTTATACCTGAAGTTCAATTTATAATTTGGAGTTTATCCAGTTAAGTTATTATATTGTAAGAATTAAATTAGATCTCAAGTTTTCAATGTCCATGAACATAATAATAATCCTTATTTTCTCTATCAACCAATTCATTTTCGAAGTTGACTGTGAAAACGCTAGTATTTCTTCAAAATAAAAGTGACGCGTACAAAAATATAAATCGTGTCTCCCGAGTGAGAGAAGAATTGAACGATTGACTTTTAAATGGTGTTATGTTAATGTTTTTTTTTTTAAATTTGATGTTGTATTGTCTGACCAGTATTATTTTGCTTATTTATTTTATTAAAGTATAAATTTGAAGACCTCGACTGCGAAGCAGTGTGAAAAGACTGAGGCGCGAAAGAAGTAAAGGCAAATTGCGGGTTCTGGTTTTGTGTACATAAGGGATGTACATAAGGGATGAACATAAGTACATGTGTACATAAAGAATAACTTATTTGGTCTAGGTCTTAGTGATGAACAGTCAGCAGTCTCAATTTGTTACTCGCCCTTGACACAAGGAATACTCCCAGGATAGAGTCACGGCTATGTCAGTTGTATGAGGTCATATAGGTACAAGTATAAAATATTTAAAATGTAACATTTTCAGGTAGACCATTTATTTTCCATTGATTGCACTTCTTTTAAAAGGCCTGCCTGCAAAGCGAAGGATCCCTATTTGATCGCAAGCGTAGGCAAACTTTGTGTGGTGAGCATTAAGTTTGCCACGCCACCTGCGACACAGGAAATGCCAGTGCGGTCTGCAATGGAAAATGGAATTTAATATTAAAAATAAAGTTTTCTCCAATTTTCAGTCTACATAGTTCAGTTTCTAAAACACTAAATAAAACAATATTTCGTAAAAACAACCCTAATAGGGCTTGAATTGAAAAATACATAGCAATTGGAATGTCAAATAAAATCGAAGAGCGTAAAGAAAACATAACATCGACATTCGGGAAACCAAAAAAGAAATTACAAAGTCAATTTCCAGACGAAATAATGTGTAAAAAATATTTTAATGTACCATAAAAGGGGGACAAAACTTTTGCTTTCCAATAACAACACTGGTATCCATAACTCACGAGGAAAAGTATACGAAACGAAAATGAAAGACGCTGTTTGCGAATTAAGTTCTATGTTTACTTTTCGTAAGCTATAATCATTGGGATGCGAACTTTATTACGCTAAACGGGATCCTTAAATGTGGAACGTAAACATTAGCACGGAGGGCGCATGTCAAAAGTAAACAAATTATCTTTTGCGTCTCAGAATAAACTGTATTTTAAAGAACTTTGTTCGAATAAGAATACGAGAGTGAGAGTAACGAAGCTTGAATAAAATAGGCGTTTCGTAACGATACAAGGTTCCATGTCATATGTTAATATCAGAACTTTTGTACGAAATGTTACATGTAAACTTTTCCATAAATTTTGTTTTTCGTTTCATTCTTGATGATTTTATTGATTGTTGATATTTTCTGTTTGATTTCACTTCTCATAATATTTTATTGCTTGTTGATTTTATTACTTTTTTTTAATTGTTTAATTGAAGCTCTGAATACTAAAAGTATAATTATGTGAAATTCATTAACTTTAACCAAAAATAAACCTACATATACTCATGTAACCTAAAGTACTAACATTCATAGAGTGAGTAGTTCATAACAAATTAAGTTGCAAGACAAATTGTTATGTATTATGAGAAACTTAGAAACTGAAGTTGTAAAAACGAAAATAAAAAAACTTCATTCATGTGTAAATTATGGCAAGAGAGCGTCAAAAGATATGCAGATGTCTTTGTACTTTTTATGAAAAAATGTGACATTTATGCAAAAATATGGAGATGAAGTCATTAGCAATTATTATTTTAATGAAAAGATGACGTTTGCCCTTCGTCCCGCCCTATGGTCAGCAAAATATTATCATACAAATCTTGCTTTAAATCAACTCGCACTGTGAAAAAGATTAAACTATGTCATGTATTTGACTTTAATGGAGCCAACCAGAACATAAAATATTTTTTTTGTTTTAAGAAATACATTCATACATAGATGCACACCTTTATTGCCGAAGAGTTATGTAGAGCTTCATTACTTACATACTTACATTATCTGTTTAATAGGTACTAAAGGAAGATATAAGAGGTTTACGAATTTTGATATTTTTGTCCCGATTTTCAAGCATTGCTTCTTCTGATCGCAGTGCGGCCTAATATCGCGTTCATGGAAATGATCTTCTCTGGGTAGAGTACCCGAAAGTCGTTATTTTTATGCAAGTACATTAAATATTTAGTCCTCTCATTAACTAAAAGAAGTGAATTAACAAAGCGACGATGCTCCAACGAAATTTATATACTCTGTGATTCTTGGGCTATGCAATTGTATTCATAAGTTATGAGTTTTTTAAGTGATTGGCAATCATAACGGCTCAGTTGATATTAAGCGTTAACCTCGGCCTTATTGGAGCCTTTCCCTAATGTATAATGTAAGGAATTTTAACTAATTTAACATCAATTTTTTTTAAATATTGCCTGTTTATAACATTGTATCTGACCAAATAGTTTTGTTAGTTACGGGGCCACATCACTAACCATAGTAATAAAAAAAAATGTGCTGCATATCTAGGAGGTTGGGTAGGTGACGTTAAGGGGGTAGATTCAGTTTTTATGAATAAAAGTTGTTGAAAATCCCTCATTTATCTGCTTTTCACAACCAGACACATGAATAAATGCATTTGAAGGAAATTAGTTTCTCATAATTAAAAAAATATGTTTAGTAAGTGATGTTTACCAAAGTAGGCATTTGAGTTACCATAGGCTGAAAATTCCAAACACGCATCGCTATCTGTCAGAGGAATTGGTTACTGCCGTCTGCTTTGGATTTGAGAGTGCGAAGATATGTGATTTAAAAGTGCTGTATTTCTTACAAAATTTGTGAGAAATGAAAGTGAAGACGAATGGCTTACCTACTATTAAGATGAAGAAGATTCCTGATTTCTTAAAGTATAAAATTTTATGTTAGATTGAATGATTTCACAAAAGCATCAAAATGAGCAAAACATTAGCACAGGCAATCTAGATTGGTGTTAGGAGTCATGGGAGTGATTTCTTTTCAAACATAATGTCTTTTCAGTCGTATGGTCACTTGAAAAGGAAATATAATTTATTCTTTCCGTAGCTGTATATGTACATTTATTTTATTTATTACAGCAGTAGATGGTAAATCAGGGTATTTCCGTCACTTACATCCTAATAAGTGGCAGCAAGATGCATAATGAACCTTAATAAAATAGCCAATAGAAATTCATTACAACAATATGTGGGCGTTATTGCATCGTAAAGTGTACTTAAATTGGTTACCGAGAAGCCTAGGCGCATACATAAATACTTTTTATCTATATACAAAATGACTGAAACTGTTGGTACGTAGATAAACTTTATAGTGCGTACATTGTCACATAAATAACAAACTAAAAATTGAATAAGCTGTTCTGAAGAAATAAACTATCAGGAGATGATGAAGCTAGTTAAGCTACTAAATGAAGAATATACCTTAAAAACCCAAGTGCTTGACTAGAGAGAGAATTTCTGAATACTGTTTTTTTTATAATTATTCTAACTTGTGACATTTGTTATTTACTTGATTCTTATAACTTTTAACATTTCTTATACAATCAGTCGTCAGTAAGGAAGGCATAAAGGATGACTTGTTAATAAAATTTTAAAGTACGAGTAAAGTCAAACGAAGAACAAAGTATCCATTATATGAATAAATATTAATACAAAGCATTAATTTTATGAGGCCTAAGAGGTGGAAACAAACAGCCAAGTTATTATTTATAGCACGCTGAGCTTCCGAAGTATAGGCACAGGTAATAACAGGATCACTTATTCACTTAACATTTACGATCATAAAGGTCAAAAATTCAAAATTCTAATGAAAAGTTTTAAATATTACTACGGCATTTAATATCTTTTTATATGAGTGTATGACGGATTTATCAGATAAGAGTTTTTTAAATAGGTATTGCCTACAACTACGCGAATGAGTGCTTTCGTACTCATTAGAGCTTTCGTCGTAGATATCTGGAGTGGCTGAGCTTTCACTGACAGTCTGTGGCATACACACGCTGAATGAATAACATTACTTATATTAAAGTTCCGCGTTGTCCGTTTAGTGTTACAATTGATTTATGTTTGCAATATGGGTACCGTTTTAAATTCACTTGATCTTAGAAATTTTAACAACTGATTCATATTCTTGTGTTCACTTTGTACCGGAACTCTTATTTTGAATACTTAATATATTTTGTTCAAAGTTTCATAATTTCCAAAAAGTGTTCTAAATTAGGGCGTGGAGATTCAATCCAAAAGATCACTTATGCGTTTTACTCTAGAAAAAAATATGTGTATAATATCGCATTCGCAAAACGGTGATGAAACAAACATCTCAAAAAATAACTAAGTAGAAGTGAACAGTAGAAACAAAGAATCATCAAGATTGGAAAGAGAAATAGTTGTAATTTTGTGGACTTTGTAAGAGTAACTATCTACAGGTGATATTATCAGTAGAACTGGTGCCAAGCTCATCCACAGATGTAGGTACTGCCGCTATACTTGTATCAGAGCTGTGTGTAATGCAATGCGTAAGTTACTGTGTTTTGGTTGAAAGACCTGGTTGCCGGTGAAATTACAGGCCGATGAGTCATTCCACCTTCATGGCTTATAATCACAGGCGCAATATTATGCGACTTGGGTCTTTCCATATCTAAGCGAAGGAAGACCTAAGTCTTATTGCTTTTATTATGAGCAGAGGTTACCAATACGCATCAGGTGCGCCTTTCAGTTCATAACTTAAAAAACAAAAAAATTAAGAAACCTCGAGTTAAAGTTTTGAATGAATAGAATATATTAGAATGTTATAGAATATATTAGAATGTTATAGAATAGAATACAGTATAGAAATAGTTGGTCATTTCTCAATCTAAACTGTTCTTCGCGAACTGATTTATGTAAATTATAAATAAACGTAACCCAAACCGACTGCAAGATTAAAGCACAAGTAACATGAACTACCAAATTAGATTTTCTCGAATCAAAAACGAATTCGTGATACGATAGGTCATCTTTTTATACCAGAACTTTCGAAATTACTGCTGAATGTAATTGATATGCTAATTTCAACCATATTTCTACAACTTTACAGTTTATATTGTTGTGCGGTGATATTGAGATGTCGTTCATAGTTCATCCGGCCGGAAGATTGCTCTTTTGATATGATTAAAAGGGTGAAGACTGTTTTATGTTGCAATTAAAGACTTTTGGAGCTCAAGTTTCTACGTCTTCGTTCTATAAACACTTTGGGAAGTTCACCTGGTATATTTCTAATAAGTTTAACAAATATTTTGTTTACTAGCTGTTGCCCGCGACTTCGTCCGCGTGGAATTAGGTATTATCACGCATCCCTATTTTATCCCTCGGAAAAGTAGCCTAAGTTACTCCTTGTTACATCAGCTATCAGCCAGTGAAAGTCCCGTCAAAATCGGTCCAGCCATTTCAAATATTAGCCGGAACAAACAGATAGACAGACAGACAGACAAAAATTGTAAAATATGTTGTTTTGGTATATGTACCGTGTAAACATCCATATGCACTTAGTAAAAAGCGGTTTTAACGCATGTGATGTTTACCGAACTTATTTATTTTCCCGATATTGGATTGCAAACTGAGTCTGATACCGGATCAAATAATAATGAACCACTATGCGGAGCAATCTTAGTTCTACAGAAGTTAATATTTTCCCGCTGTTTTTCTTTCTCCCCTTTTTACATACACAACCAGAATATCCAAACCATTTTCTTACTCTACATCGGTAGTCTTCAAAACACGTCAATCACAAACGGAGAACTTTACCAAGAACTGCACAATACCTACTGTTTTGTCTGCAGCAGTATTTTGTTTTGGCGACAGCCGGAAACGGATATAGAGGGAGACAGAATAATAGCCGTCGGAAACGGTCAGACATGGCGGGTTCTTAGTTTTTTTCATGTGCTGGACATTGCTATAGTAGAACAGACCGAATTGGAATATTATGGACTTTACACTGCTGAAGATAAAGTTCCAAATTCTTTGTAGATAATACTCATTGAAGCATGAATGCAGCGGTCAGGGATGCACGATTATATCTTTGATAATTATTTTGCAAGCGTTCTGTTGTTTTGGTATTTTTGTAGCGTCTACAATAAAATTGAGATGACATGAATAAAGCTTATTCAAGCATTCAGGAGATAATAATCTAGGCTTTGCAGGGTTCTGTAAAAAGTGAGCAAAAATTCTTCAAAATACAAATTAGGCTCGGTTCAATATGGAATGAAATTGTAATTAGTTGGTATAGTTATGTTTTTTTTTTATTATTTTTGTTTCATTTTGTTTTTTTTTTTGTAGTCTAGCAGATACTGCGATCATATTGCGAGTTATATAGCTGTATTATGTCACTTAACAATAATTATGAGATAATAATTACCATACGGCATCTTGCAGTTTTATTTCATAAACATATTTATCTACGAATAGAAAGGTAAAGTAAGTAATTCTGGTAAATAAAAGTGTATTTCTCTATCTCAAAGTTTGTTTTTCGTTGGTGATGCTAAAGCGTAGCGTTCACTGCATAATCATGACGACCCTTTAGAAAATATTATCTAGTAAATTATGAAATATACACTAATGGACAAATATCTATTTCATAATGAAAATTGCTAGGTAACTGATTATGTAAGGCAGTTTAAGCTTAAAAATACTCTATAATAATTTAATACGTGACATTAACATTATTAGCAAAAAAAATGTAAGCAAAGTTATTGTTCCAAAATCTAAGCAAAGTTATTCCTCCTATATAAATACTACAATAAAGAGAGAGTAATTTTCATGTAAATGATATTTATTACTACGTAACATGGACTATGTCCGTCTGTACGTCAGCTATGCTCGCCGTTGCGATATAATTTATCAGTGGACATGTAACTTTAAAGTGGGCATCACAATATTATTATAAGAAAGTGGGTGAGAAAGTCCATTTGTGATATTATACAATTGTTTTAGGACTTAATTATTGTGAGTGAGACAGATTAATTCGATCTTCATGGAAGATGGAAAGGAAAATGTTTGAATGAACAAATTTTATGAGTAAATAATGTTTTCTAGAGTTAGTATTAAATAAATTATTTTACAAACATTTGAAAAATCTTGAGGTAATTTACATTTAACCTCAACCAAACGATCTAATTACTTGTCCTAGTGTTCTCAAATTTGGGACTCCGCAAACAATGTCTTAATAACGAAACCCAATTTCCAAAGTAAATATTCAAACAAACTTAATTAGTATATATTCGGTGTTGCCATGAAATATGTTGTTTAACTACAGGCAATATATTGATTGGCCATTAAAATAATGGGCTCAAGTTTGAACGATACGCTTCAACGAATTTGAGATGGTTAAGGGGGATAGCTAGGTCACTCCATTTTTTTATTCGTTTTTAAATTGTATAAATACATACATACTTAAACTTAATTTTAAAGTGAATCGTTAATAGGTTTTGTGATTTATTAGATGATTACAGTTTGCAATTTGTACCTAAGTAGTATTCAACTAATATTTCTTTTTATTTTCCCATGGTGTGACACTAATCTGGAAACGCAAAAGTTATAATTGGTAAGCCCAGGTTAGCTCACTGATAATGTTTTCCCACGAATGACTCAGTTAATTAATATATTTTTGCTGGAAATCATTCCTTTATAATCATATAGCCAGAATAAATATTAATACCATCAAAATGTTCAACATAAGTGCACAGTATGGTTTATTGACCATATCGACTATTTGACCATATCTATAATGTTGCCTCGTTGATAGTTAAGTTACTATTAAAAAACCGCATAGGGAGCCACACGTCGGGCACGTTATACTATCCTAGAATGCAGAGTGTGCTAGCTTTATCCTCATGAGCTTTAACGGTGGTGCATTCTTCATCAAATAATATCGAGCAACCAATATAAACAGACCTGCTTGTCCCCCCATTGTTCGAAATCGCAATATCCTCAAAGAGAGGGTCTACACGTCTTTAAGGATCAACTTATAATGGGTATTGTTATTTGTTTAAGAACGGCATGCCTCGAAAATGACGTAAAAAACGATCAAAAACCGAAAACGAGTAATATCCGGTCGGTATTGTTTCGGACCGTCCGTCTGGTTAATCGAAATTAAGTGATCCATTACATGATACTGGTTTGTATTACAAACGGCCGTTTATATTGGAATCGATTTATTCTATGCATTGTTTAACTTATGTGTATTTTAATATGAATTGTTACCGAATCGAAGGTATGTAAGGCGTCCGTTAACTCCTATTTCTCATAATATTTGGTAGTGAAATAGTTAAGAACATTTTCTTCTGCGATGTAGTTTTAAAAAAATCTGTTTATTTTTACATTTTGTTCGTTGCCTCGTCATGTGTTGTTAACATAAATTGGAAATATTATAAAAAAAACTAAGCACAGAAATGGGGTCATAGTTCAATTTAAATCAATTTAGTTACTCATTGTTTTTATGAAACTTATATATCCGTTAGGCAATAATTATAGGGAAATACTTATTTAATACGATTCAATTACGATCGCTTGAAGTAAATACACGTACCTATGTCAACCAATAAAATCACAAATACAAATCATAATGCATAAAATAAAAAAACCGTATCTAATTTGAAATGTCTTTGACAAAATGAAAAAAAAGATAGACTAACACAAGGCTAACACAAGTTTAATTCATCGTTTTAAAATAGATATCTACAGAAACTCATAAACAAAATTACCCGCTTTAAACTGCGCCTAATAATTACTGTGTTTACACTTCACACTTACTTTTACGAGTTAACCCTTCACCCCCTCCGTTAAAACTCACTTTGAAGTCCAGATTTAGTCGAGGCGAATTTCTTATATCAACAGGGTTAAACTTATTTAAACATTGATTCATAGCCTACGTATTTTGAGGTATGACCCGTATGGTTGCACTTAATCTTGATTTAGTCAGCGTAAGCCGCTTACTACTTATGATTAGTACATAAGATTTATTTGAGGGTTTATTTTCGTCGAAAGTTATTACAGATCTAGTTAGAGAAGGAGCGATTTCATTTTTAGCCTGGCTAATAATGGCTGGTGTTTTTTTTTTTTTTTTTTATACTTTTTGTCTTGTAACTAAATCTATTCTCACTTCATTAAATTGTAACCTCCCGACTAATATAACCCGACACTAACGGATTTGCGCATACCAAAATCGTCAAACTACGTCTGGCTTTGATCGAATAGTTGAGAAAATTAATAGCTCGGTTCCAACTATTCCAAACCTTCACCCTTTTATCGTCGAAAAATCTCATAAAATATTTTAATTAGGCCAAAAATACTTCAGTGAAACCACCGACTATAGCAGAACTGGATCTAGGATACATCTTAGGTGCTAATACTATTTGCCTAAACAACTTTCCATGCGGTAGGTACTTGTAACTTCGTATTTGATAGTGCAATCAAATCTATATAAAATATTTTTTTAATACTTCCCATAATTTTGCACTGATAGAACTGGAGATCCTGCCTTATTGGACAAGAAGCTGATTGCTAGAGATTTATAATGCACTTCTCGCTTAGGAATTTCCTACTGGTTTCCCAAGATTCACGCATGATGTCTATTACCCGGTGGGACCAGTAGTCTTTCATGTGGTACAATCAAAAATACATACAAAAAATAATTGTATGTATTCTTCCTTTTGAAAACGTGCCTTGCCTTAGCTGAAATCCTTGATACGACTCTGGGCCCAACCGAGCCACAGAAGTTCTAAATTAGTGGAGTGTTGAGCATGAAGATAATTATCAAGAACCTTTTAGGAGATAAGATTTATAGTTTGGTGCTTGGTCCTTCGCTACTGTTTTTATTTGTCCGCTAATAAAATGTGATTGACATTTATTACGTGGGTTTCGTGTGAAATCAAAGCTCAAGCTTTTCTATTGAAGAAAGTGATAAAGATTGCAAACAAGCGCAGTATTGATTCAGGACTCAAGAATAGGAATCTAGTTCTTTGAATAGTTTGTAGTTAATTAGTAGACTTTTAGTATAAATTTGTACTATAATTATAAACAGGTCTTGTTAACAAAGGATACAACGTGTTAGGTTTCAATCACGGAGTAGTTAAATATAGGTTCAAGTACCAAATTATATGTAATGTAGGTCATGTTACTATTAACCATATTACTATACACTTTATTGTATCACTACATTTTAATTCTTAAACAAAAATAAAAAAGAAATTGTAAAGTTATTTCGTTGGAAATTTCTACTACCTTGTACTAAGTACTACTGGACTAAAATGGATATTTTCCACCAAAATACACGATAAAACTGCGGGCGCTGTAAAAATTTAATTAAAAAAAATATTGTTTGATTAAGTTTTTAACAGACAGCTAACTACTTAATTAACGCTCAAATGTAAAATAAATGGCGATTTCAACATTGTTATTATAAATTTAGGCCATTACATTTTTTAAGGTCTTCTGAAAATGTTTTCATAAGATTAAATTACGCAGATGGTGCTGTGATATTAAGCAGAATCACTGCTCGTAATAATATTTATTTGAGTTTGGCAGACCCCTACATAGAAAATTATAACATAACCTCCAGTTTTGTTAATTATCTAATCTGCCTTCCAAGGCTGTCCTGTCTGTATACCACGCAATGTCTGGATAGGAAACTTACTCCCAAGTGAGGTTGCCGAAACACACCAGTAGATAATTGACGGCAGATTTTTAACTCGAAAATGGTTGCATATAACAGACATTAGGTTCCCAAAAAGGCTATGGTTTTTTGGGCCTGGAAAATTCATTTCAGGTGATGAAATTTGTGCCAAGCTTATCTTGGGAAGTGCTTCTGTACAACATTTCATATTAAAGAAATAAGACTAATCACATCGATTAGAGTGTTCCCATACTAAGTAGGTGTACTGTACCTACATGTTTTATGTGAACAGTATTATGATTAATTTTGCGCACCAAAACGAAAAAAACCGACTTCATCGCCAATGAACGGGAAATATTTCTCGTTATCTCATGATAGGACGACATATTTTTTCCAGTTATTTTCATATAAGAACTAAACAATTTTATCGGTTTTGATGAAATTTCAGTGGAACCAATCTAAAAGTATAGCTAGCTTTTCAAATTAAAATAATTTTCCAAATAGTGGTTAAATGACGTAAATAAGGGTAACAACATAAAAAAATACAACTGAATAAGCTCGTCCTTTTTCTGAATCGGTTAAAAAGTCTTATTTTTACTGTAGGATTCGAACTCACGAACTGCAAAATATATGTCACAATAATTTTACTTTCATTTTAATCATAATCATTATGATTTTTCTTTTAAAACTAAGGTTCTTTTTAAACAAAACAGATTTAAAACCGTTAGCGTGAATGATTAACCGGAGTTTGTTTTCACTTCATTAATAATAACACTTTCGTTTTAATAAATAGTAGGTAGTTTAAAAATGGTAAATGAAGGTTGTATATCACGTTAATTGGCGTACTGAAGGGGCAGTAGGTGAAGTTTATATGAAGTTGAAACGCACGCACGCAAACCTATAATGGCTTGAAGTGTAGGACCCACTGTTTAACTGGTAAAATAAAAAATAGTTAAGTAAAACTACGAATATTCATACCTAATTTCTGGTAGAAATTAGGTCTGGATTCAATACCCAGCCCTGGCCATTTGTGTGACGGCAAAATATTGTTCTATAACCTTCCTTCTTACAGAAAAAGCCCACAAAAAACATTAACGCGGGCAAATATGTTGTATATTTATTGAGTATGTATAAAATTTCCCCTTTACTGCACTCTTTTCATTTCGAGTGATATTCCCACCCAACTGAAAGCCGGAATGTCTGTAATATCAAACATATTGCCTCAACTCAATAATAAAGTTACGTGAATATAGTATCGCAAAAGTAACCAAATAACGTGATGACATTTAGCTGTCGTCGGTCTATTAAGGGCTCTTCACCCAACTGTGTATAAATTGCCAGAAAGCATGCAACCGCAGGAAAATGCCTCGGAGGTAGACCTTGAATAAACAATTCGGTAGCTTTTTTGGTAGAAAAATAATGTGGGCTCTGTGGATGATAAAAAACATTTAAGCAGTTTAAATTATAATTTTTTTTCTAAGAATAAAACTTAAATAACATGACTAAATGCATAAATACTCGCGCTTAAGTCATACGGGTGGGGTAGGCAAAGACAATGGAACACCACTTTGCACAGTGCTGACATACTTCTCCCGTCTCATGCATATTCCATCACAACCATTATTGTTTTAAACATCTTCTATTACTCCTCATTAAAAAAAATATGTTAAAAAGCAATAATTTCCAATAAATAAATTACACATTATTGTATAAGTAAAATTTTCATTTTTGCTCCTCTTTTTCCTGTATGCTTATCTTATTTATCTTATTTTTTTACTACAAACAATTAAAATAAATGTATATCTTAATTCATTTTTTTTTGTATAAATACCTCCTAAGGTTTTTAATGAACAATAGCCACGATAACAAACTACCAATTATTTATGACTTTAGCAAATATGAATCTAATAGATTGAAAACATGTGACTTTAAGTTGGGCGGAAAGCTGAAGCTCATATAAGGATTGGAGCTAACGACCTACAGATTGTAGGGCGATATCACTACTAACTGAGCTGTCGCTTCAAATTCTATTAATATGAAGATTTACATCGGTATCTTAAATAAGTTGGCACTTTTAGTTACAGGAATTATAGTACAAGTAATTAGAGTCGAACTGAATATGAAATCAATTACGAACATTAAATTTCAAAAGATCAATTCCCAAAGACAATGCCAACAAATTAACACAATATTCATTGAGTTTCGATTGGCTAATAAATTAACTGTTCCTATTTCAAATTTACCCTCTTTTGGTCATAAATTTTAGAGTGAATTTGAACAATGGAAATGCCAATTAATTGCTTCTTTGTAAGCAGATTGCTTAATTAACGAAACGTTATGAATAAGGAACGTTTAGCTTGTAACATGAAGCAACGTAAATTTTAACGATAACCGTGACATGTAGTATATTAGAATATTTATTGCAATTTTCATAATTTTCATCGTCATCACCAACATATTTTAAGTCCTTGCTGGTCATGAATTAATTTTATTACCGTTTTGACTTTCTAGTGTATATTTATATAGTACATTTTGTGTACTTTATTGTGTGATTGAAAGAAAGTCAAGAAGGTATCAAAAAATAAATGTCTCAGGGATTTTGATACTCGCAAAGCAATCTTACTACTATTGTTATTTTTATTGTTTGTAGTTCAATTCATATAATGGGTAGTAATATCTTCTCAATTTTGTATTAAAACCCATTGCGTTACTTTCCAATTGTTCAAATCTCAAGAGTCCTACTTTTTTCGTAACATCTAATTTACTACCAAAACTTACATTAAGTAGAGCGAGATTTCATCCCCTATTTAAATCCCCTGTGTGTTTCCTTTTTTCTTTCAGCTTTTAGGTTAATGGCTTATAAATCATTAACAATGTGAGACATGCCCGCACGACGTGATCTGGATTTAAAAATCCCTTTGTTTTTCCCAAAAAGCAAAGGAATAAATCTTGGAAGTAGATAAACACGGCCTGCAAATTGTAAAAGACGTTATTTGAAAATTCATTCATCAAACTGAAACCCGTTACTACTTAATAATGCTATTTTTAATATAACCTAATTCTACACCATAGTTATTTTCGAGATAACTTATGAAAATGTATAATGATATTAATGTATACTAACTTAATATATATTTTTTTAATTCCAAAATGATCTGCTTGTTATCGTTTTCCAATTTACGAGAGGTATGAGCCGTGTGTGTTCGCAACGTTCTGTTTGCTTAGGTTAATCAAAACGCAAGGGGTTGAATTTATGGATCCGTAAAAATGGAATAAAACACAATTATGTTATTTGTTAAAATTCGTGTAAGCGGAAACTTGATAAAGGGTTTCATCGTTTTTTGTAATACAAATTTTACGTTCGCAGATACTAATATTACGGTTTCTTAGCAAATGCGTTGTTTTTTCAAAATATCATGTACCGGCGGTCTCAATCACTTTGATCTTAAATATCGTGAAGAAACTGGCACCGAAAAAACGCGCACGCGACAGAAGAGCCTATTTACTTTAGCTTTTCGACAGTAGGTCTGTATCCTTAGGGTACATGTTTAGTAAACGACAGTTAGTTCAAAAGTTAACTCATTAGATTTTTCACACTCTCTGGAATCACACACAAATAATTTATACATACAAAATGAAACTTGACTTCAACGTTTGCAATCCAATTAACTCTCAAAATATACAAAAATTGTAATGGCAAAAATAACAACAATGTTGACAAAAGGCCCCTAAAATTTCTTTGATTCCCGCAATAACATCTATTTACCGCTATATTAAAACAAAATAAGGGCGATGCCCCAGAGCCAACAGGTGTAGGGTGGCTAAGCACATGAAAGAAGAAAGCTCAAAAATATTAAGCGAAGTCAGAATTTTTGGATCGTATAATACTGTATCGTTGCGTTTTGATTCGCAAACATGCGGCGCAAACGATAGATGGAAGCGTTATTGATAAAAAAATCTTAGACGAATCAACGAGGGCTGAGGAGATGATGATGATTAATTGATAGGTGAGGTGTGTAAATCGATTATCATATACGGTGTTATAAGATGATACTCGAAGACTAGATGTTTAAACCCAGTTTCCACTACGAAGTCTCTATCACAAGACCGAATTCTCTTTATACCAGGAGCTTTTTGTTCATGACTGTTTTTATTAGACCCACTGATCAAAATATTGTGTCAAAAGGTAGAGGAGCCTAGCAGTACATTGCGCTTAGTATTAACTTACTCTTACAACTCTCACTATATAACTATTTCTATGGACAAAAATAGTTCCTTTAGGATTGACAGCGACGTCTTTTTAAGAGTCTCATTGATAACTAGTTGAATAATAATATCGAATTCATTGAGTTTAGAGTAGCAGTTAATATTTAGTTCAAGTTTTACATAAATATAACCAGATCTGAAATCGATGGTGAGATTTCGTGTGTCTTACATTAGTAAGGGTAATAACCGCGAAAGCTTGTAACACAGGCCAAATCTCAAACTTGCAAAGGTATAAAACAGAATCGCGACTGTTTGCGGCGCCTCCAGGCTGTTGGAAATTAAAAATGGCTGCCAGTATTTTTATCTGCGCCACTGGGTTTAAGTCGGCTATTGTAAAAATATATTTTCAAAACAGAATAGTTACAGCGCTTTGATGTTTGTTTAAATACACAAAGTTGATTTTTAGATATTGAAATAATAGGTTTGGGGCTGAAAAGCTTTTTTGATAAATATTTGAAATAGAATAAGAATAATACAGATATTTATAGTTTAATAAAACTTTATTTATTTTGGTTTCAATTGTATGATTTTTTTTCTAACAACTTTTGAGTTAGTTTAGTAACCTGAAATATATTCTGTTGAACAGATTATTATGACATCCATTGATTTAGTTTATCGTTCTCTAAATGAAAAACCATCTGTTGTGTATTATTAATATAGTGTTTTTCGACTAAGAAAATATGCATTGGATTCTTTTTTGGAAGAAACTATTTGTAAGCTTAAACAGTATGAACTTATCTTATGACTCACCAAAATAAGGTCAAAATTGTTATTCATGAACAAAATTCTCATAATTTCTTCTACTCATTAATTTGTCAATTTGTTTTCGAAATCCCAGAATTCCAGACAGCAGATCAAAGCTGGAATTTAATGAGATAATTGCGTGTAATTTCCAGCCTAGCCTCCAATATCCCTTATTGAAAATACGACAATAGGACAGACACAAAACAAAATTATAGCCTCGCCGAAATCAGTCCAACGTTTAATTAAACGCTACACTGTGGCTTTGTTTATGGAAACAGCTGGGACACTGCTGACATGCCTAACACATATTTGTCTAGTACTAGCCACCCACCCCGGCTTCGCTCGGGTGCAATGTAGATACTAATGTGGCGTCAGTGTGGAGTGATTATATAATAATATTACTATTATGATTAGTTTAATTTGATAAAGTCAAATATCGTATCTGTCTAAATAGGTTTCCATTCTCCACATAGCTTTTATCATTTTTTTAAACATTAAAATGGTTTTATATGTCATCGCTGACTTGGCTTTTTGTTTTTATTTTCAAATAACAATTGTAAAGATTTTCATTATGTTAAAATATAACGATGTAACGTGGCCTTCCCCTTGAAAACTTACATAAAGTTTACCAATCACATGACAGGATTTTACTTAGCAGTCAAGAGATGCCTTCAAAATAATAAAGCAATATTAAAATAAAGAAGCAGAGCTTTAATACTGTTGGTTCTACCATACCGCAGTGACCGAAATTACATGCATTTCATCAGCTATTATGTTTCTGAGCTGCCCTGCGGTATAATTGAGGATTAATTGCTTACTGGATTGAAACCCTTTGAATTTACATGACAATTTGGTGAAAATGTATGCCGCTAAATTTTATACGATATACTTGTTGTTGGATTGCCTGAAGCCAACGCCATGTTCCATTTCAATAAATCCAAATAAAACAGACTGGGCTTGTCGACTGGACGGGCTGTGCCAATAAAAAGAGTGCTTTGACCGATTAATAATATTGTTATTGTCCACGAAATGAAACTAGCAGTAGTATTAATTTTAACCAAATTTTATAATCCAATGCTTTTTATCATAGGGCTTTTTTTCATTTTCGGAGTTTATGTCATTTTTAATAGATTATTTAATAAGATAGCAATACGTCTTATCGTAGGTCATCTAACCTGTAATTCTTCTTAATGATGGCAAAGAGGAAGTTAGACTACTATTTAGTTCATTTTTCCAGGCATCCTCGTTAATAAGTCCAGGCGCAATATATTAATATTGAGAAACAATACTTTGATAATCCTTTCCAATTGTTGATTATATCGTGGAGTAAATAAGAACAAGCATAGACGAAATGCCTTTTTGTGTGGGAAACAACATTATGTATGTGTTATCTGCTTGGAGCACTACGCAGCGATGAACTGCAGACATAAAGACTATTGTTAAAATATATTAAAATCAAAAGCCAACTTACTAGACGATTGTTATGATATACTGTTACCTAAATTGCACGCCTATCGATATCAGAAACAATAACAAAGTTTAAATTTCAGAATATTCAAGACAGAACAAGAGGTCAATGATTTGCATTTTGGCGTTTGATTAGGTATGCTTTGAAAGGTTTATTCACCCCAAGGGTAAGTGACCCTCCACGAGGGGAATCTTTTAAATGAGGGTCAAATACATCAATTGATAAACGTTCTACTACTAGATGAGTTTTCGAGACTAGTTCTGACGAACCAGTCTGGTGAAAGGATAGAAACGAAATAATCTTTACATCTCAAAATTTTATTAGTCACCCTGTATTGAAGACTGATTGCGGCCCGTGGTGTTATCCGCGGTGAATAAGCTTGTACACTCTAATGATCTATTGCTCATTGCACTGCACTTTCCGGGATCAGTTTATGTCTTAATCCAGGAGTAAGCTATCCTGGCACCAAATTTCATCAAAATCCGTACATCCGTATGAGGTGAATGAGTAACGAACATACACACACATAAATTCAAGCTTTCCCTTATAGTATTAGTATGATTGATCGTATTTTGAATCGCTTAATATAGATCCATATTCAAGTGAGGTTGTAATACTAAACATATTTTCATAACAGAGGTTTTCATTATGAGTTGTATATACCCAAACATTTTCGATTGTTAATATCTGTGCCATCCTTTGCATTATAAAACATAACTAATAACGCGAGCGAAACAGATTAGTAAATGAGATACGTGGTATCGCGTTATATAATACTGGGTCTGTACATAGCAAATGACTGCGAGCAAAGTCTACAGCACGCGACTACTCGAGATCTTTTTTGCTGAGTATATCAAGCACGAGACTGAAAGGTATTACGAGTATAGTCAGGATGCGTATATCACTAGAAAAAAGGTAGCTAGTAGTTAGTACAAGTAGCATTAGAAGTATGGACAAATTTTCTAAATCGTCTTCGTTCACTATATCCATGAGCTACAACTTAATCTGCACTGGAGGTATTTCTATCATTAATTTAGATGAAAATTCATTACAGTTACCTTGAAGATATCGTCACAACGCGAAATGATCATACTGCGCCGTGTCTTTAGAAACTTTGCGAAATACTGTGTCGCTGAAGATTTCTGATATCTTCTATAGAATTAGTGGAAGTGTAATATGTGTTTATCTCATAAGTAATATTATTCTGTACGTAAGTTTGTGACTACCTTATTATTAGTTATACTATTAGTTATCAAAGTAAATAATCACTTGCTTTCTATGTTGTTACTATATTTTTACTACGACCAATATAACATCAATTAAAAAAAAACAATGTAATATAAAGTCTAATTTAACGCAAAATAACTAAGTATAAAACCTTTGTAGTTAGGAGATCCATACAGCTAGTAAAAAAATAAAAAAATTCCGAAATTATTCATAAGTTAAGTGTTTGACGATGATTACTTACACTTATCACTAGTCTTAATCACAATACGATCACTCGCTACTCCATTCATAACCCTCTCACAACTTAAGTCACGGTTAGTATTCATATAAGACACCTACCTAAGTCATTAGTAACCCATCTCATAGATATAGAAACATATTGAGGTGGCAAATTTTGACTATTTGATTTTAGAACTCTAATATAACTGAAGCCGACGCAGTCAAATCGTTCGATTCGTTTTTGTAATGTAAATTTATGAATAAGTTTTCGAAGCCGTCCTAGATTTGGAAAAAGTTACGACTTGGGTCTTCCCATGTTTTGCTATGGGCAGAAGTTACCGCTTAAGATAATACATAGATAAGATTAATATTTTCCTCGTTCCGAAACTAAATCATTAAAAAACTTAAAAACTTATTATTTTTAAGGATAATAACTACCACTGAGTGCCGGTGAAATTGCAGGCGCTCAATAACTATTTTGATATTATTCGTTCTCACATTTATTCTTCTTCTAGGAATGAATAATAAGACTGTTTTCGCCATTCTTAGCTCTAACCAAACAAGGAATCTACGCGATCCGCTTGTAAATTCCGTCACATGTTTTGGATGCTGTAATGCAATTTGATTACCTCATCAGTATTTGCTGTTCATCAATGAATGAGTTCGCTTCAGACTGCATCATATTTGAAAATGAAAGGTAGTTTTAAAATAACTTTTCATTCGAACTACTATATTATTTTAGTTAATCGTTGTGTACACATTTCTTGTTAGTAAACTCCATTATTCTCCGTATTTCATGTCTCAATGTCATGGGTTCGATGCCCAGCTTGGGCAAAACTTTTGTGTCATAACCATGTGATTTGAGATGTTTGTGTTATGTATTTGTAAGCATCCATGCCGTGTGACATCTAACACGGGGAATCTTAGTGCAAATGTTATAAAAAAATTAATTTTGTTCCATTAGTATTGGGCTTTTCCCCGTTGGCATATAATATCCCTACTAGATCATTTCAATCATGTCATCAATATAAATAAAAGAATTATTTTCAGTCAGTTTTCTGTAGAAAAACAATTTTTAATCCTTCAAAGCAGTGATTTAATAGGACAACGGCGGTATTCCTCTATATTTTAGTAACTTCTTCAGAACGGATTATATATAATACTATCCTTTATATACCTATATTATATATGAATTTAATGCTATTTTAATTTTTGTTCATTTGTCTAGATAGCATTCCTTACATCGACCGTTAACTTATGAAACTGCACAGCCCATTTATAAAATCATTAAAAATAGATAAGACATTAATTAATATGCTAACCAATATCTCGGCAACCTTAATAAAACGCGTTAGAATACCACCTTATTACGTACATGTTCCGTTAATAAAGTGTAAATATTTAACAAAATTGTTATACCAAGGAGTTGGGCTAACAACGAGCTTGGCTTGTTAATATAATATTAATTAATTAAGCTCCCGGAGAATAGAACACAACACCCGCACACTCCGGTTGCTAACAAGTTGCCTGAAGGCGTTTTTAGCACTTTAAATGCGACATGACAGTTTTTGGATTGGTTTTATTGTTGACTTTTCCACCTCCTAGTCTCAGAGTTATGGGCGCAACCCGATGTGAATTGTGTATATTTTAGGACCCAAGTCCAAGTGTGTTTTTTTACAGAAAATCTTAAATTCAGGTGGGCCATCTGCTTAATCCAAAATTGACTTACTGATTACTTTACTTAATTACTGAATTAAAAGTAAATACGCTGGACGACTTGTATATTATTGAAGAAAATATTTCTCGTGAATCAGTCACACAGTCAAGAACCAGGCGAGATCAGCCTATACAGATTACAGACGGATTATTATATATTTTATATTGAATGATTTATATTATTATATTTATATATATTAATTTACAGATATTATTATTGAAAAATGTTACAGGGGACTTCTGTGTCTGTAATAATAGGCAAGCTGTTTTTCGGATTGACAAATACGTTTGTAAACAAAATATAAACCAATCGGCATTTCATGGCTTGTTTTACCACGGACTGAAAACGAATATTTAAATATTTAGTTGTCTCTATAATTTATTCGTAAAGAAACAAATCTTAGTAAGAAATGAATATTGAGGACTAAGTCTACTGTTTGTAGTGGGTTTTTTATTTAATTCAATTTATTAAATCTGAATAGAGCTATTTTTAAAATTACCGAGTCCACATTAATACCAGTGATCTTTGTAAGTAGCTCAAAGTTAGTGGTAAAACGAGAATGAATTGTCTAGTCTTCCCTTACCTACCTACTCGGTATGAAACCGCATTCTCATGGACATCTGTTATTCGGTGCGGAACTCAGGAACTAATTATTCGCCTTCAAGATGCTTGAATTCTGACATTCTTCAGTGGTTGTGACGTGGATGTCAGAAGATATTGTTGAGAACAATTACAATTCTGTAATGAATTATAAAGTTGTATATTACATAAGTTGCACAGTTATGATTATGAAAAGATGAAACAAGGTAAGAGGGTTGCAAATGTTTTTACATTAAAATATAAATACCAACTTCTCAATTTACTCCTTAGTGGAAACGTACAAAAAATATAGTTGTATGTCGTACCTACCTACATTTATTTATTTTTGAAGTTCGATTTTGAGGTCATTATATTAATAATGAAATTTCCTCAGTGTTTTATTTTAGGTGTTTTATACTGTAGGTGTAGGTAAGTACTGATGAGTTTGATTTGTCAAAATAAGGCTCACAACATTTAATTTCAAACAAATTTTAAAATTTTAAAATAACTGCACTAATTCTATACGAAAAGGCACTAAAAACAAGAAAGAAATGGATTAAAGTTTAAATTCAGAATTATACCTACATTTACTGATTTGTTTGAAGTCGTTCAACGTATCCACATCGTAATGAAATATTGAATATCTATGAATAGAACTCAAACTGCCATATCCGCGTGTTTTTCGCAGCTCTACCTGTTTCATACCCCCCTCCATGCGGTTACTGCGCCTATCTTCCATCCAACAAAGCCCAGTTGAACCTGACAGCGTGCAAACCGACCCTCAAGGTATGCTGATGAAGACACCCTGACTAATTAGCGTGTTGCTTTGTGCTCTAGCGAATGGAACTGAACGAATTCTATCGTAGCTTGAAATCGTTGCCGCGCATTTCGATTTGTCGACAACCATACATAGTTCTTTTGCCTTAACATTTTATTAACGTTAAAATAGCGGGACGAGCAGACGGCCCACCTGGTGTTAAGTGGTAAACTCTGCCCATAACAATCATTATCAATTTGGTTCTCCCCTATTAGGTAGGACCAAGAGCCAAGTCGTCCGAAAATGATACGTGAAGTCGGAATGTCTAACTTGCCTGTTATTTCAAATATGCAGAAGAACAAATATTTGAGGGGGGGCGGGGGGGTCAACATCAGACCCCAAAAGTAAAAAAGTGTATTGTTTTGACCATAGAACCAATTTATTCCTTGTTGTTAATTGTAAAGAAGAAATGTGTGTTGTAAAGTTGCTTAACTGTCTCATTCACCATTGAAGTTATGTTTAATTCGAATGTTGTATATTTATGTAACACATCAGTAAAGTCCGCCAGTCGCAACGGCCAGCAGCCAAATCGCCAATAAGTCCAAACACTCGAAATTAAACGCGCCGTAGTTTACTGCGCCGTCTGTTCATTATAGCCTTCCCTGTTTTATGAGATTTGAATTTATACAAAACGATTCAATAAGATGCAGTAACCCGTATATTGTAATTCGAAATGACGTTATTGACGTATTTGTGCTGAGCTATTTCACTGTAATTTTCATTATTTTCCACTGGGTGATCAAATTAACTTTGTTCCAATCCATTTCAAGTGCATTGTCAAATATATTTGACAATAGTTGCCAGACACTGTCAAAAGTCTGGACTCACAGCTCAGTTGGTAGTGTCCCTGCCTTCTGCGCTGCAGGTCTTGGGTTCGATTTGCATGTTCAACACAGATGTTTGTTCTGTGCCTGGGTGTTAATATGTATTTACTTACCAAAGAAACATTATACATATAAGTATTATATTAGTTGTCTGGTGTCCATGATACAAGTTATGCTTAGGTTACTTTGAAACTAAATGGTTCAGTGTGTTCTCACTAATATTTATTATTATTTAATTATTTATTTATTTTACAATGAGTTAGAAATTGTTAGAAAAACATCGAACCATACACCTCACAGCGCACTGAGCTGTAAGTTGAATGTGAGTCTAATAAATTGATAAATTGTGCATGCTGTATTGCTACACTTTTTTGTAAACGCAGCGCACTGACCGAGTCAAAGAGGACAAAGTCGCTCACATTATATTGAGTTATAATGAACTTTCAGAGAAGTGAGGAAGAAATTGATTTGTCGTTTAAGCTTATTAATAAAGTTCATAATTAAATTAAGAGTTGCAAATGACTTAACACTGAAAGGTATTTCCCCGTATTATCAATTCATCAAGCTTTTGGTATCATATATCATATTGATGAATCTAGCTCAAGTCTTAACTTTGAAACAGTAGAGTTTACTCTAGATTATTTAAAAAATATTTGATATGTAAATATGGATATCGCAATTATGCTTGTTAAGTGAAATAGAGGTGTGAAGGAGATAATATTTTTAACGATTAGAAAATTCAATAGCAGTGTGTCCTATCGTTAAATATTAAGCTGATGTTAAATTTCAATATTAGAATTTGAAACTATCAGGAAATCAATTATGATTGAACATTTGACTGTACGCCGCACCGTTTCCTATCTCTTGCCAATTAGCACCTGAGCAACGTGAATGCACATTGGTACTTAACTATAATTTTTGCTGAGACCATTTGTGAGTAGTGTTATCTAGAAAAATCTATATTCGCAGTTAAGTTGACAAACATCCACTTTGCCATAAAAAAATCTTATTCAAAAATTACTCTGATTTTTTTATAAACCGGACACGAAGTCAATTTGATATAAACAAAAACATTGGAATCTATTAAAATTAGACGGTGAAGTTGGAAACAACAATCCAAAAATGCTTCAGTACCCTACAAACTATAGGTTTAATAACAATAATTTAAATTCTAGTAATATCACATTCCTTTATGGAAATGCCGAGTCTAATGTGTCTTCATAAAGCAGGAGAGTAACCTATGATAGTGTTAATATCGCGGGAAGCAAGACTTATTGGTCGTTTGCCGTTTCCACAAAATAAATGGGATAGCCTCGTTGCGCTATGGTAGTTGATCAGTACTTACTCTGTACCAGTTGGCTATACAGGGTGTAATATTACTTTTATGCAAGTTTTTTGAAGGGCTTACGAGAGAGAGAGAGAGAGAGAGAGAGACCAATCATGTTGGGCCCAATTTTAAAGACGAAAATGGAATGTTCTGATGTGCTTGTAAGGGTTGCTTCGAACTATATCTAATCGCCCTGAACCAAAATATCCCATTCATTTGCTTAAGAAGGCATTAGTCAAAAATAATAAAAATTCCTTCTTAGTTAAATTATGTTTTTTATTAATCTAATTTCCCGCCATACCCACAAATAGTAAAAAAAAACCCACTGGTATTCTGGCTACCCCTTCGGGGACAAAGTCTTCAATCTATGTATGTAGTATGATTAAGAGCGCCCGCACTGTATGGCAAAGGCGACCTTTGCCGTAGTAACGTTAACTGTTTATAACATTACACGATCTTGTATTAGAAGCACTAACACACCCTGTATAGGAAGAATGATTTTTAGTGTTAAAATGTTAAGATATTTTGTAATTTATTACATTAAACCATTTTTCTATTAACGAATTTAATAAATCTAACAATTTTATTGCTTTCCGAAAAGCTCGGCTGGTTAAAAATGGGAGGAAATCTGTACATTTCAGTATAATAAATTGTTTTTTTTCTTCTTAATGCTCTTGGCTAAGCTAAATGGGGTTTATGTAAAGGGTCCTTCTAGTAGGTTTTTAATGAAAAACAATTCCACATTATAGCATCTTTATACCAGTGTGATGTAAAATATTATCCTAAAGTGTCCATCACAACAACTTTTAAATGAGAAAACATGCATACTAACCTCAGATAAGTACCTCGATTCTCATCTCCACATTTATTATCCAATTTAGTACCTCGACTAAATGAACGCCGCACACAACCGATTTGGTAAACCCGACACTTTACCCGAGCATTCTCAATTGTCATAAGATATTTCAACCTAACGAATAGGTACACGGCGATGTACAGCAAACAGTTTTTTCATAGCAAATTGACACCTTCAACACCCTCCTCATTTCACAGAATTGGGTAACTTACAGATGTCAATTCATAGTCACAGATTTCTAGTCAAATAATATTTTATTATGCCTGTAACGCTGAGATCTGTACATGGATTTTCACTTACAGATTTATTTGCAGTTTAATGTTTCATTTAATTTCATTGTATAATATCCATTCATGACGTCTATTATAGAGTCATTAATCAGATTTAACACTTGTAATTTGAAAGCGCTATCAGCTAATAAAGAGTTTTGTTGTTCCAATTATGGAATAAACTGTATGTACCTAACTTCTGTATTATGTATAAGGTTATTAAAACGTATCGAGGTGCGAAAATGCGACCTAAATTTTGTATATTCTGTGTAAACAAAGCGCAGGTAAACATGTTTGTCTTTACTTATTTTTATCACCAATCAGGCATAGCACTAAAACTGGTATAAACGTTATTCGTCATGGCTATGGTGGAAATGAATAGGCTTATTTTTGTTTACGACTTATTCGTTCAGGTTCTTGCGTTTTGGCTATTTTTGGCATATTTTTTTAACCAAGCAACCTTTTGCAAATGTGTAGTTTAAGGCTTCGGCAAATAAAAATATATAAAATACTTAAAGTTCAAACGAACTCACATGAATTTTTTTACTATTATTCATAGATTATTGAAATAGACACGCTTCAATATTTATTTTTCATTTTTCATTCGCACAGATTGTTCAGTTAAATAAGTAAAACGAAGAATCATTGCGGTAATTACCCTGACAGTTAGCACTTGGCGGTACTTAAGTCTGCGTTCATACAAGCTGGTTTCGGACGAAACTTCAACCACAACCTCCATTATTGTTTAGTTTCGTTTTATCCCTCGTAGCAATATGCTATCCAGGTAAAATCAAATAGATTATTGGATACCTTCGACTCAATTTTCATCAAAATATTTCCAACTTTCGAAAACCCCAAAACAAATAGGCTTCAACGTATCTCAGTATCGGAAACAAAAGGTGAACGGGTCCGCCTGAAGGATTTCGTCAATGATTATTGAAAAGTTTCTACGTAGAGGTCGTGGCCCTGAGCTGAGCAACAGCTAGTTCAGTGAATCTGCAACGAAAAATCACTAAACGTTACTTATTTTTGTTCTGAAACCTTCCACTAGTGTGTAACTGAGTCACAATTTTAGTGTACTTAACTCTTTAAAATGATAACTACATCAAGGCTAATTATTAAAATTAATACTTAATGACTCGTTTTTTTATACATGATTGTACAATTAAAATTAACAGTTATGACACAGTGATATTGACTTTGTATCTACGAGTTTAACCTACATATGTTATTTACTTTTCAAGAAATATGATGTTTTATATTTTTATTTTTTTATTATTATTACTTGATATATAGTAGAGGAAATTTATTCAGTACCTTGAGTCTGACAGATGTAATGGGAGATTGCCATTGTATCATATTTCAAAATATGTATTATGCATAACATAATATTAATTAGGGCCGAAATACTTGTAAGATTAACTTTTTAGATTGTTAAAACTAAGTCCTTCTTTATGTGATTAATTCACATAACGAACAGAGGGCCCAATTGACGTTAAGCGATAACTTCTGCCCACGACAAAACATTACAACTTAGATTCCCCCCTGCATTGATTCGAGAGATTCAGTGACTCGAATAGAATAGAATATAACAGAGAGGTATGAAAAGCAAATTGCGCCTGTAACTCCTATACGTCAATGTGTTGTATCACATACTCTGCAATATCAACCGAAAACGTTTTACCTTTTAAACCGAAACGCAGTGATCTTATGGCAGCAAAATAACTTATATCGGAACTACTTCCCTGGAAGAATTTGACACAAGTTCAACCGCCTAAAAGTCGAGCAATGCTTACATAATATATCGTAGTGGAACTTAGTTTAAACTTATTAGGGCCTTTATTTGCAATTGATTTAAATCGTAGTAAACCAGCTGTTTCATCACTTCGTTTTGTTAGAGCCAGTAGATCCTGTTTGCTCACAAAGGCCTTTGGCGGACGTTCGGCTGATGAAATATGAGATAGTGATGAAAAACCGTTGTTCTGCCTTACAGGATATAGTTTGAGCTACGGCTTTGTTTCCTTGGCATGTTATTAAACTATTTTGCGGATCTCGGACCACCAAATAACGTTGTTTGTAGAAGAGTTCACTTATTATTACCCTATAATATATATCTTATCTACCTTCAAAATTTTTTTTTAGGTTCTTGCTACTATTCTTTTGAAAGGTGATATTTCAATTTATTTTATGAAACATACTTGCTTAGTAAAAGCTGACATTATCTCGAAGACTATGTAGATTTTAAAGTCAAGCATATATGTTAAGCATATATATTGTATTGTATTGTATTGTATTGTATTGTATATGTATTGTACATAGAATGCCAAAAAAAATGATATATTTTTCACTTAAAGCATAATCAGTTATTAGCTGTGTTGTATATGCATACAAAACAATAGAAATCAGAACATAACTTTGAGTAATCACAGTTATACATCTATGTCTAAACTCCAGAAATAGCAGTAAGCTCGAGACTTTAACTAATGTGACAGATTACCTGATAGTCACTGAAAGTGCTAATAAATTGCATGGGGGTGGAAACATATGGATATATGTATATCGCTCAAATTTATAAATATAGTCTTGGTCAGTCAGTGTTTTCAAACCAAAAGTGGGATGCCGTACGTCTGTCCGTTTGAATTTCCTGTAGTGGTTAAACGAATATTAAACCAAGTCAGCGTCATCTTTGCCCGACTTGGCAATCATGCAATCAATTTCTACCCTCTCAAATCGCAACGTCCGGGAGGACATATCTTCTATCTTTTTGCAAGTAAATATTAACACACAGTCACAGACAAACTTTTCGTTACAAAATTTGTCTTGGGCGGGAATCGAACCGACCTACAAGATAGAGATCTATGACCTATACCGTAGAAGGCAGAGTTATTGCCAAATGAGGTGTGAGGCCAGTAAATTGTCAACCGATTAGCGCTTCATTGCCAGAAAAATCTGTAAAAACAATCGTTTGTGAACTTGCTTAGTTAGAGTATTAAATCCATCTATTTTCAACCTAGACTGACACAGATTACCTGCAAGTCCCTACTAGTGTAAACAAATTGCGTGCGCCGTGAATAATTCATCAAAGAAACAGGCGCTGACAAATGAAATCTAATGAATACGATATGAGATAGGGGCTGAGATTCGCAATGTCTAGGAGGTGAAATGTTGCATCGTGAATTGTGTCTATTTTTCGTATGAAAGTGGCCCCTATAAAAATACACATTAAGTAAAAATACACTACCTGGGGTCCTGAGCTAGACTAAGTGAGATGATCATAAAATTTGTTCTCGTGCTTAGATGCTCTTGTATTGTATCTGTGTTTTCGCTGACATCTGCGACACGAGGAATCCTAGGGAGATTTATAAAAACGTAATCCTTAATCGTTATTAAGTATATTTAAAATGCTTACTATTGGAATCAACCTCGACTCATCTGCATGGATCAAGGGCGTCTCCTGTCATCCCCCAAAAGATGTTTCAACGTCAGCATAAACGCTGAATTTATGTGCGTATAAAAACAGATTTTGCTTAAAAATCCTATTTATAATATATTTCATTAAAATTTATTTATATAAGTTGAGAACGTGGTAGCCCAGTGGTACAGACCCCGAGTAACCCCGTTTCAAACCAGAGGTCGCTGATTGAAATCCTAACTAGCACCAATGAGTTGTTAACTTACAAAATTGATGTGCAAAATGTCATGTTCTCAAAATGCGAAGGAAAACATCGTGACAAAACCGACAAGTCCTAGAACCAGAAATTTGAAAACTTAGTAAAATAAACGTTACGTAAGCTACACTGCGCCTCGCAACATAAAAAAAGCATAAAACTGATTACTTGTGTCTAATACAGACACATTTAATCGCTCCCTCTAATGCCTATGAAGAAATTTCAGCTTTAGATGACCGTGCAGCCTCCAGGCAAATGTCTTTATTGAAGTTCTCTCCGTGTTCTTATTATGACGTCATATGAGAAAACCCGCATAATTATGATTAACGTAGCTTCAGATCTTTGACTTCTAAATGAAACTTACCGCAGATGAACCAATTAATATTTTGCTTATAGTTGCCAAACTTTTTTTTTGTACTAATATTGTATTAACATTCTGATAAATAGTGATAAATCTTGACAATTGTGAAAATCTATGAAATTTCGTTTCTTTATAAAAGTGTTCATTTGCTCTTTTATAATACTTAGATCCAAAAGCTAGGGTAATGCAGTTGTTGCGTTGAATTAATGCTAAACGATATGAGGAATATATTATCTGCTCTTCATTGTTCTTGAATTGAGCTAAGTCACCGTTTTCTAGGAATGATAAATATTTTGATGGCGTTTAGCTTATTTTGATGTACAGAAAAGGTATCATTAAAACCAATCATTACATATTATTATTAGACTTACAACGTAACGAAAACCATACGTAGATCTAGACCATGTTCCCCGAAAGGGTAAAGGGCCTAAATTAAATATAATAAAGCAAACATCCAAAAAAAAAATTTCAATTAAAACAACCTTAAAAACAAACTTGAGAAGAACCTTAAGCCCTATAGAATTGTCTTGCCGATGAAAGTGAAATTCGCTACAAAACACAACATTGTTAGTTTTATTCAAGTTATTATGTATCTTGAGTGTAAAACAATATCAAAGATAATTCAATTTCCAACCCAAATTGTCTAAGAATCCATAATCCGCGAACGGTTTGTACAACAATAAGTATCGTGAACAAACAAGGCTTCCCTACCCGTTGGAATATTGTCTTGTTTATTAGAAACGGACGCGCCCCTGCCTGAGGCGAGGATCCAATATAATGGAATACTTCAGAGTTATTTGCAGATACACGGGTACTTACCAGATTTGCCCGGAGCCAGTATTAACGTAACTATGTGACGACACGAATAAAGGACCGGTGAGATTTCACTAGCATGCATTGTTGTTATCAACCCTGGAGGTATTCTAAATGTTTTCATGTGGAATTACAATTGTAATGTAACATTTTTTGTTCTTAGAAGAGGAGGTATCGATTTATTGTTTCTTTAAAAAGTGTATTTTTTTAATTCTTTTTTGTTAAGAAATTCGATAAAAGGATTGCTTAAAAAGTGACGTAGGTACCTACAGTGAGCCATTATTTAAACTCCTTTTGCAGTGACTTGTATTTAACTGGGGATATTTCTAAAAAGTATTTGCCATCTTTCTATGAAGTTTGTTGTGATCAACTTATATTCAGTGACTATTTAAGGAGACCCCATGCCTCTGCTGGTTTAATCGTAGGATCCGGCTCTCATGCGTGACTGCCGAAATACGCCAATACCATATTGTCTACTTAAATATTACTTAACAAGGCAAGCAATTCAATATTCCAACCGCCAATGCGCAAAACATTTTTTTAATACATTAATAAAAAAAAGTAGATTTCATATTATGTTAGTTCCTTGTTTCTATGTGTATTTGTGTCCTATGTACTGAATAAATATTTTATCTATCTATCCATCTATCTATTATACGTTGACACTAAAAAATTAAATGCTAACCGAAAAAAATATAATGTCAATATCCCTCAGCTTCCAATTTCCAGGCGCTTAACTGATATGAGATATCTCATATTAGAAAAAGGCACAGACTCGTTGTGCCAATATTATTACTATGTCTAGACCATATCAACTTCAACGGTACCCGTCCAACGACAGTTCTACACAAAACAACGTGTAGATTCAAACAAGCCCGGAGCAGAATAATAGACAACTTATACAGTGGATACCACGTATTACAATGTAGACAAGTTGTGCCAACGATAGTACTAGAATACCTAAATACTAACTATACTTACAATGGATAAAACTTCTGTAACTACATGTCGAACGTTGGTTGAAATTGTATGCCATAGCTATTTTTTTTCCAATTATCATTTTGCTTGTTTCATATCATTTTGATATTGTATTATTGGTAGGTTGGTACATTTTGTACAATAGGAATTTTTTTTCTTAAATAAATGATACTGTGAATAGTTTCACACTCAGTTGCACTATGTTAGGTTTTGTCACTAAATTCGTTGAAAAATATTTCCTCTTAAAATGAGTGTGTAAGATATATTTACTTTATTTCTGAATTGCTTATTTCCACAAATCCATTTCCATTATGGTAAGTAGAAACTGTTACTATTTACTTTATTATGTTAATTAAAATATGGATGCATAATTATGCATTAGAGTAGTTTTCCTGCACATAACCAGCTAATGTAAACTTCGTAATAAGGGTTAGTCCGGTACAGCTTTGTACAACTGCGTTGCATAATTTTGTTGTTTCTCTACCGAGAAATCTCACTTTGTGTTCAGTACAAGCAGAGCGTCACGTGGATATTCAAACTACGTTTTTATTATATGGTATATTATGTATTATGGATATAATATGGAGTGCGATCATATGGCTAAGTTGGCCGTAACACTGCCATCGAACCTAGTCTTGGGTTAGTTCTCTATTCTGGGTATACATTTGTGTGTTTGCTATGCAGCGTTTTCATGTTTATTGGTGTGGTATATACGTATCATCAGTGTGAAAAGGAATTCTAGCGCAGCGATAAAAGTGTTACAAAAACTCTGGGTGCCATGCCATAGCCACGCCAGTTTAGAATCGATATTTTGTTTAAGTTTCTAAAAACGCTTGATCAACTTTAAAACTCAGTACCAATAAATATTGTTAGTTAATGATAATGATTCTATGTGCAACCAAGAAAATTTTGTACCCTTATTAGACAATTGCAAGCTAATGAAAATATATAAACTAAAGAATCAAACTGAAAATTCAATAAACATGTCTTCCTAGAGTCGGCCATAAACAATTTTAATCGAGTTAATAAACCATCGCGATTAAAATGTGACGGAAATAATGAGAAAATTAATAAATTTTGTTAGACAATTCTTAAATTCAGTCTGTAGTCTGCGTGTATTCCCTACGGAGATAATGCGTAAACTTAAAATTAATTTAGTTTTCACAACAGACATGGTATTATGTCGAGGAAATTTATCATTTTGAACATTGTCATCAGTTGTAGTGATAATAAAAAATATTATCGTTAGAATAAAAGAAGGATAAGCAATTAAAATTTTCTGTTCACGTGAGAGTTACAATACCTATGTGTATTAGTTTACACACCACTTAAAGATTATGCAAGCTTCATCTAGAATCTGTCGACAATCTTAACATCATTTTACCTGTCATAAAAATACCATAAACATGTTTTTGGTTATCGCATCCACAAAAACTATTTTACGACGATACATTAAATTTGCAGTGAGATACAGCACTCAACACTTTTTGTAACACTTATGAAGCACGTGGCGCGAACTTTGCAACACATGTCACTCAAAAAAGCACTCAGCAAAAACTAACTAACAAGTTTAAAATTAGATAAGTACCTAAGTCTACAAATATCAACGATATATTCACGATATAAAGATCAAAAAAATGTATTCTACCAAAAGGCGTGAAAATGTCATTTTTTACGATCATATTATTCCCATTTTTTTTACTTATTGACTGACCTCACAGCTCAGTTGGTAGCAACTCTGCCTTCTGCGCTGTAGGTCGTAGTTTCGATTCCCACACAGTACAAACATTTGTGTGACGAACGTAGATCTTAGTTCTGTGTCTGGGTTTTAATATGAATTATATGTATGTATTTACAAAAAAGTATATGTTTTCTATAAGTTATCTGTCTTCCCATAATACAAGCTATGTTTAGTTTGGGGCTAGGTGGCGCTGTATGCCACACAGCTAGGTGGCGCTGTGTGGCATGTCCACCAATATTTATTTTTGTGTATCGGGTGCAATAGATCATAAATATAGTCGTTTGTCCAAGTAGTAGTATTACTGTTGTTATAGGACAAGGATGTTATTTAACATAAAACAGACTGATGGCTCGATCTATAAAATAAGCAAGAACAACAATTAGAATGCAAGAAATTATAGATTAATCCCCTTTAGGATTGCCCCAGTCTTCAGTAAGACCAAAAACACTTAAAAATGCCACTTAACGACTTTCTTTACACTATTCGCATTATTGCCTTATTTATGAGCTTCACACATAAGAATATCTGCTCAGTTTCAAGTGTCAAGTGCTGTTTGTAGCACACTTTCAAGTGCTTCTTCCGTTTATCTCGCCTGCCCGTCTGCCAACTACGATTCTTGGAATATGCATCTTATAGATAAGTTTTAGGGAGTTATCGCAGGTGTAAGATTAAAATTGTAAATTAAATTGTAAGATTTAATTTGATATGAACAATAATATCGTTTCAGTACTTTACTAAGTTGTAATAAAGCTGTCAGTTGTTTATTTACTCGTATAAAATAGTGCTCCTGGCTAAATAAATAACAATGAGTAGTATATGTAATTATTTTTTTTATTTATTACACATTAAAAGTACATTTTAATTTTTTAAATAACACATCTTTAAAACTAAATTTAGCTTATCTAAGATGGGAAGAGATTCCTCATCAATTTAAATAAATACATAATTATTACAAAGTATAGGCATTTGTGATACACATTATTCCAATTGTAATTTTGACTAAATTATTAAATATATAATGATTACTCAAAAATATTGATTCATTCAAAGTAAGCTGTTTTTATTTTCTGACTCTATGATTTTAGTTGATTTTTTCTGGTTTAATTTAAATATCAACAAATCATTTATTTTACAAAATACATTTGAATCAATTGAGCTATCTTAAAACCGTGTCCAACGATAAATCAACTGATCAAATTCATAATTCAAATTCATTTTAAGAGCAGTAGAACTCGCCAAGTTCGTCCGGGGAAGTACTGCCACCATGCCCATTTCTGCCGCCAAGCAATAACGCGTTCGCATTACTGTGTTCCGGTTTGAAAGGTGTGGTTGCCGGTGAAATTACAGGCACATGAGACATTCCACCTACACGTCTCATAGTTACGGGCGCATACGGTGCGACTTGGGTATTGTCGTACCTAGTAGGGGAGGACCCAAGTCGCATCGGTTGTTATGGGCCGAGATTACCACTTACCACCAGGTGGGCCGTCGGCTCGTTCCGTAACTACATAACATAAAAAAATACAGTCTAATTTTTATTTTTATTCTATACCAAGTTTTGAATTTAACTATTATTTTATATATAACATAATGTAGACGATACTATATTAGGCAACTCTTCATGTTCTTAACTTCTAAGTCACTCCCTGAACTCTTAGAAACTACACCATAATCCTGTATATTTCACAATTAACCTCTCCTGACATTATCAACATCCACTTATACAGACTAAGATCCCCGGGGAGAGCACAGGAAGCAACGCACGGAACAACGGTTCCCGGAACGATATTATGTAATAATTACTTATGCCGCACTATTCTGTTTTTGGGTACACGTAGGGTGGAGGCAGCTTTTTTGTTACAATTTTTTTTTCTTTTATTAATTTTCATAAAGGTACATTTAAGTAATCTACACTCAATAATCCCCTCTGGGTTTGCCCTGAGTGCATGGCTTCCTCTAAATAAAACACAATTAGAAATAATACAGGATAGAAATAGAAAGTTCTTGAAACGAATTTATCATGTAATTATTACATTTCAGTTGGTACTCAACCATTTTTTTTGTATTCTTATGTCCAAACATTGTCTATTATTGGGTACAAACATTCTAAATAACAAACGACACTTCTTCAAATTGGTAGCTCTCGGGTTCTTAAGCTTGAATGTTGGCATTGTTGAAAAATATCCCTTTTTTGTCAGTATCTAAGTGTTTAATAATAATGATAATATAACGATAGCTGGCAGAACCACCAGTACCGAGCGTCTTGGACCGTAAGTTCATAAGAGAGCAAAGAGCTGCACGGGCGCTTCTACAAGGCCCTCAAGGACCCGATGAAAATCTGCCCGCTTCAGTGTGTGTTCACACTTTAAGGAAACCAAAGTTTTGTGTGTACATTTTCATTCATAATTTAGTATTCAAGAGGAACAGCAGCCGGAAAGTATCCTAAAAGACGGCGGTGAAACTTGTGTGAGCGCTATGTACGTGGGAATTCCCAAAAATGATCGTGCCATTTTGTACTGGGATCGCTGAATCCCGGACAAGACTATTGTAGCGCTAATCTATACTCATTGATATCACTATCCTAAACGAGGCTAGTTCACAAGAAGGCTAAGAAGGCACTATAACGGTTATTTTTTAGTCAAAAACTTATACGAATATGAAATATTCCAAATATGTAACAGGTATCATATGCAAACTATGTTCTTACAAATTTATGATCAATATAAAACATTAATTCACTCATAAAATCCTATTCCACCCTTAGCTACCCGGCAGCGTGTCGATAGACAGACTCTATGAGCATTCCGCTCGCCGTTTTAAGACGCCTATAATTCCGCGGGAGTGTTTCACACGTAATAATCTTATAATGTATTCACTGCACGTGGTAAGTGCTAAATGCATTTGAGCAATGAGCAGTGAATTGATCTATGAATTACGGCGTTTGCGGTATGCTAAGAGGGTTTGGTTAGGAAGGTGTTACGTTTGTAAAAACGATTTCTTATATTTGTACTGGGTTGTTATCAATCCTATGAAGTAAACGTATTGAGTGTAATCTCGTTAAAAATAAGCAATTCAAGACAAGTTTACCTAATTTCATCGATAAAACAAGGAAAGGTATTACAGATTGGCATTATTATACGTAGTAAAGCATTGCTTTTATGTAGAAGCATGTAAATTATTTGAGGAAGATCTTGTATCAACAATATAAGGAACCACACCTTTCAAGCTGAAACACAGTTAACGCATTAGTGTTTAGCTATTCTGCAGAAATGGGCATGGTGGGCTGGTGCTGTAGGTACTACCCCACGACAAACTTGGCGTGAGATCTACTGCTACAAATAAAAGTTTACTTCAAAAAACTGAATTGTAACTAAATATCAATATCGAAAGCTTAACCCCTATTTATACATAAGGCCGACAGAATTTACGCGGGTAATCAATAACAATTTTGCATTTTAACTATCACCCAATAAGTAACCACAAAACAAACTGAGCCCCGAGAACAATACACAAAAGTGCACCCGCTCATTCGGTGGGGCACGCGAAATCATAACACAAAAGAAATTTTCGGTTATTTTACACCAATGCGGTAGATTATATATTTTATACTCAAAATCAACAGGAAGTTTTTCTAATGGGGCATGTAACCTATACTTATTGATGCTGTATTCGAAAGGGTGAATAAATTTACTCAAAAGGGTTTGAATCAACAATACGGGCCATGTAATTTTGTATTTTTTAGTAATTGTGCGCGCATGCTATGCGGCCGAACTTTTGCCGCTGAGTTTCAAAAAGTTTAATTCAATTTTGGCATGGAAACAAAGTAGACACTCAGTGGACCGTTCTGGTGTTTGGACTAAGTTCCAAAGTAGATTAGTGACTGCGATTTGGTGAAAAACAAATCCTCGAAAGCTTTTTGGGCGTTATGTGAAGGGTTTAATGGAAATTCACAGATTTGTGTCAACACAAAAGTTAGGGTTTTTTTTAAACAGATTTTGTCTTTCATCTAAGTTTTCTATTGTTTTGTCTTCACGTTGAAGAGTGAAATAAAAAACGCAGCAAGAATAAAGTCACTAACTTAACTATCAAATCTGCCATATTGACTCTTCTTTTTACACAATATCACATAATATCGCACACAAATCTGTTTCACAGACTGATGGACAAAACAGACCGTTATAATATATGTTCCAAGGCTCACTTCATCCCCAATTTGTAATAAATCCTACACAAGCAGATATTTCTTACCCATAACATGACTCATCCCAACACATGTCGGGTATTACTTTAAAACCCAACGATCATAATACACAACTTCAAGGATTAAGTTGGATACACTGGCTCTAACCGTTGTGTGGTCTTTGATCCTGCGTTTAGGGTTCCGCACTCTTAAAAATTAACCGACTATCCGTAATGATAACATTTTCGTTTTATTATATTAATTAAATTATTATTATTCACATCCAAATACGACTTTCAAAGTTACACTTTCTATAAGGATACTTTTGTTTTTCGTTCATTATTTATGAATTCAATTTCTGTTAAACATTATCTTCCGCAAACTTATTTAACCTTTGCTTGGATAAACGTCAATGTCGGTTATTCATTAATAAGTGTAAAAAAATTGTTCTTAATATGACATTGTAGTTTAATCAGTATCACATTTTCCAAAAACGTCTGTTAGTATCAAATTTAATGAAGTAACATACATACCAATTACATTTATGTACGTATATTTTAATTTTAGTTTTATTTTGTTATAATTTTTAAGTTCATTTGATTTTGACTAAATGTTGACACAGTTATAATTTTATAAATGACTTGAATAGAATTTGAATGCGACTTTGACATGTTATGTTTCCATTTATGTTGACTTGTAATTACTATTATTAATAAAAAAACTATGAACTACCATATATATTATTTATAATGATCTTGAATGAATGTGTACGGGTCCTTAAATAGGCGCGTTATACTCATATTATGATCATATGCATAAAGCGACATTCTGTCAAGAGCGCGCATCTGTTATAATATTTTTTTAACTGCACTGTAGATTTATCGACTAGGGCAAAAGTTCGTGAGTAAATATATCAGTCAGCATTTCCTATATTTTCAGGTTATTTTGCTATCATTGGAATATATACTTTAGGCCAATGATGAGAAATCACTATATGATAGAATCTGAAACAAATGCAAGTATTTTTTGATCCATGTGTTATAATTAAATAATAATCTAATCATCAAAATATTAACTTAAAACTTTCTTTCAGTCACGATGCAAAGCTAAAGGGTATGGAGTGTGGAGGTAAATACAGTAATTTCCTACACAAACAAAATTAAAAAAAATGATTTTACATCTCAGCATCAAAAGTGTAATCCTTTCGAAATTAAAATGCATGTTTAAAGTACCAGCATCTGTAGTCTCTTTTTGGCACATTTATGTATGGGTTTGAAACTTTTAATACGATTCGCCGGGTCATTTATGTCACCCCTTCGTAACGGCTAATGCGACGCTCATGTTCATTCATGACTTAGGGTAGTAGGGTAGTATGTGTTAACAGAGAAATTAGTAGAGCTTATAATATAAACAGCTGGTCCTGTAAGCTAAAATCCGACACAAATGATCTTTTTGTACAGAAAATTCATGTTTTTTTTTTTATTCCTGTACGTATTAATGAAACTGCAAAAGCCACATGTACAATAAGGTAAAATTAGAATAAAATAATTTTTGGCTCCTTTGAACCATTATTGGGACTAGTTGTAAACTACTGGCTCAACTAGGTATATACGTACGCATAATTGATCAAATTAAATCATTTAATTTCTCAATAATTCTACATTCCTAATTCTTTTAAAACAGTTCCAAATATTATGAATAAAATACAATCTTATGGTATTACAGAATAGCTTAACTGCTCTGTGGTATCTGTCAAAACCTTATTAATCTACCGTACATTGTCATTTTTTCGAAGTTTCCATAATGGCTGTATTTGTGATGAATTGTCCTTGAAAATTCAAGCGTTGAATATCAAATATATAATCTTCATAATGAGTGATCTAGCGCTCCTGATATAACTGTGTAGTATCGAAAGGTGCGATATAAGCACTCGACTGCTATTCATGCGCACGACATGAAACCAGTTCTGTTATGATTTTGTGGGGATATTATCCCTTTGAGTGGGCTATTTTTTAAAGTGATTTGGAAACGTGTGCCCCTTTACAAGGGTGTTGGGAGACGCTAAGGGACACAATTCACAAAACTTTTAAGCTTACAAATTGGCGGTCGAGTAGGCCAAATGTTGCCACTTTATTATTAACAACGTAAAATATGTCACAACCATAAATATTATAAAACCACCATAAAACATCTGTTAAAATATTTAGCAGATAATATTATACATCAGATATTATGATGTTAAAATATTGTGCGACGCAATATGAGAATGTGCACTCGATGAGAAATAATAAATTATAACTAATTACACAATGAACGAGTTACAAAAAGATTTAAGACTATTGCCGATAATGTTCAGAAATGCTTGTTACATGTTTCATCACAAATATTTAGTATCAAATGTTTTATTTCTTTCCAGAGAGACTTTAAAGTTGAGTGTCTACTGGAACCTTTGTTTTTTCAATCGCTTGAACATGGCAAATTTTATATCAACACTAAAAAACTATTGTTACATAGTAGAAAAATATTATAACAATGTGTTACGAAAAGCCATTGGCAAAAACTTGGTGTTTTTTTTATAATAACATTATTAATATTATATATTATTAATATTAATATTAGCATTTGACTACATATCATCTGGTATTATGTGTGTATGTAGCCGATGGCGACGCCACGCAACGCCGGGGTTGAAAACTGGCTCTCAAATGAGGCAACCGAAACACGATACGTATTTTTATAAATTGTTAGTTCAAATTCACGCAACACGACGTTCTGAGAAACACCAGACGGACATAAAAGCAGCGTCTGCAGCGCTTAGACTGTTATAGCATAATTAATATGCAAAACTGTTACATTACATTCAAATTGCTCGCTTAGCACTAAGTTTACCGTCAATTTACTTAAGCCCTGTCTACATGGGTGCATTTGATTGCTTGTCACCCTTTGACATCAACATTTTAATAAGTAATAAGTGATTTTATATTCGTAAATAGTACCGCTTTGAAGGTGCAATAAGCAACTCACGGTACTAATTCGATGTAGAACCTGTAAATTATCCGATAAACGTATTGAAGTCAAATTAAAAACAAGCATTTATATAAAATATTTGATAGATATCATAATGAGAAATAAAAATAGGAATTTTGAATTATTATTAATTAATATGCCTATTAATTCGAGATGGAATTGTCAAACGTATCACGAAAAGTTCTCGGAAAGTCCCAGAGAATTTGAATCCTAATAAACAGAATTTATAATTGAAAGGAATATTTCTGGAAACCAAGTACTCAAAACGATTCCGCTCGTTAAAAATACCTCAGCTGGTTCGTTTCGTTTAGCTGTACGGTTTTGGTCGGAAAAAGCTTTTCATTTTAGATCAAAACTTCAAAAAACATCAAAACCGTAGCTGAGGAAACCTCAATCGTTACGAAAGTATAACATCATTGTTTAGTTTTGAACGTCTTTGCAATTGCATGTTTCGCGTTTTGTGACAGTTTTTAACGGAAATAAAATAAGTACCTACGTAAGTATTAGAAACTACGACACAGGCTATTTTTCTTTTTGAAAAGTTTCATTCAGAAATGGAATCCAAGACAATTGCATTTTTTTATGGGATACAGTTTGGGATCGAACCGACGACGGCCCACCTGGTGGTAAGTGGTAACCTCTGCCCATAACAAGCGAAGCGACTTGGGTCCTCCCCTACTAGGCACGACGACACCCAAGTCGCATCGTATGCGCCCGTAACTCTGAGACTTAAACTACTACGCAGTGAAAAGAATGTGTAATGTACACGATATGAGATTCTCAAGCGCCCTTTACCCCTTTGACCCCACCAGCTCGAGAGAGCCGGCACCAGTAGTTGTAATACTAAGCAGTCAAGGTCTCAGTGCGCTGGACAAACCTCCCGACACTTGCACCAGCAACTGTTGTTTCGAATCTTTTTGAAAGTAACCATTAAACTGTCATTTCGATAATCAGTAGCGGACTCCACGCAGGGAAAAGCAATAAACCACGAAAAATATTGTAGCTATAAAATTCCACAAAGCCAACACAATGATTCCACTTATTTATGAAAAACGTAAATAAAACTGCAGTAACTTTACGTTTTATAAAATTATTGTCATGTAAATATAATTGAACGCATCGGCCGAGAAAACGCAGCGGAGGCTATATATTGCGTTTTAACTATAATTTCATTTTATTTGACCACTTTCATTTAAATCGGCAGTAATTTTGAAGCTGTTTAATATTTATGAAATATGTGGGAATTATAATAAAACATTGTGCAACTGTATAACTTTGTTTCATAAATGCGTGTTGTGTATGTGCGTGTGTAAATATATACGTAAGTCGATGAACACTATTCAAGAGCAAGTACGTAATAGGTGTAGTAATGGGAAAGAAAATATAATAAAAGAAAAACTATGCAAAACTCTATACTGCTCTTATAAGTTTATTATATTTTAAATATTGAAATACGTTTCACCCGAAGTGCGAAACGAGATTGAAGTAAACGTTCTGGCTGTTAGTAAAACACGATTATAGTATTTTCTCCGATTCAAATGCTAGCTCGCGACATGAAACGTTTGCAGTTGAGTAACAGGATACTTTCCAACAAATCAGACGATTTGTGTGACACTGCCACGTGCGCCGACTGACAGATCAGGGCCTTAATTCTGTAACGCATTGTAGTTGACAACGCGCAAGGAACCATGATGAAACACAAACCAAACAAAAACTCCTGACAGAAACGTTCATACCATCTTGTCTTATCGGATTTTAACATTACACGTTTTAAAACTAGATGGTGCAACTTCTTGTAACATTTATTTATTGAATTCTCAACCGAAATACAAATGGCTGATGGCTGGCTCGATTTGTGATAATGAATTCTGATATTCGTTTTTTTTTAGTTTAAAATTGTGTGTCCAACCAATTTACATACTTATTTTTTAAGACTCTGGATCCATATCTTTTTAGGGGTTTGTTGTGGGATTTTTCTCTAATTTTCGACGCAAGAGTTTATACGACTCCGACTCGTTAGTGTTATACAATAGTAAATAAGGGCCCAGATCAGGTTCCTGAGACCGAGAAAGTTATGGGCGGCAAAGGGAATAAAATTTTCCGTTAGCAACTACTTCTTTAGCCAGTGGAACACTAATCACAACTTTTTATGTGGTGTTTAGTATTATAATTCGATATTAGGCTCATTTTAGTGAATATTCTCATCTATACTCATCAAATTCACTCCATAAATACATAAAAACTACCTTTTTATCGAAGAAAAACAAAGTTTTAATGGGCCAATTTTCACCCCTGGGTTACTTCCACTATCGTGAACAAAACATAGCAACGAAATTACCTTCATGATTGAAATATACTGATTTATTATCGCAACAAATCATATTCATACACACAGAACACATACAGAACTTAAAAAAAAGGTAACTGATGGCCCGGACTTATTGCTAATGTCGTTGGTATAGATAATCTAGCCGTCTGATCATTTAGGGAGGAGGTGGTAATTAAGGGACAATTGAGAAGTAAGCTGTAAGCAGAGTTAATATGGCAAACAAAGTCAGCGAGATCAACACATGTCACGGCTATATTCACGTGATATTGTAACCCAAGGTGAAAAAGTCTCACTCGGGTATTGTCTATGCCATGGGATAAAAAGGCGTCAATGTGTGCATGTATTTGTTTACAAATTTTCATTTTCAGCATTGATGCATGAAATTAGAGTTCCGAAAACATGTCATAAAATTACAAGTTTGAGGGATGGGGTGCGTGATAGCAACCCACTGTTTTTTTTTTTCAAGAGTAAGCCAATATTACAGAGGGAACTAAGAGACGTGGGAATATGAAGGCTGAATGAAAATGACCATAATCGAGACATGTTAGTCAATGACTAAAATACGCACATACTTCGAATAAAACATCACGTCTCCAGCCGAAACTCGACACTCCACGTACGTGAGTTCTAAACAAACACCGAATGTATCCGAAATAACATTATAAATCATTTTCCCTCTACCGGTGTTTTTTCAGAAGGAATTTGTTAGTTTTGTGTCAATCTGTTACGCTATTTGCTTAGCCCCCAACAGATGGTCGGAGGTGCATTCATCATTTCAGAAATATTAATTTTTAAAGGAATTTCCGAAGTGACAGGTAACTAATAGTCATAGAACCTCATTAGTCTGATTAATACGTTATTTGTGTAAACATTGCAGTTCTAGTAAAAAAATGGTGGATATTTCACACAGCGTCATCTAGCCCCAAAGTAAGCTAAGCATAGCTTGTATCATGGGAACCAGACAACTGATATAATCCTTATATACTTTTGTTGTAAATAAATACATATTAATGCCCAGACAGACACAGAACAAAAATTTTGATTGCTCGTTACATTAAATAATGTTTGTCCTGTGGGAATCGAACCCACGACTTACAGCGAAGATTGCTGGGACCAACTGAGCTATGTCTATGGTCAGTAATAAAAAGGTGTAATACTTATCTAACTCTCCGTAGGTATCTCCACATTCAAAAAAACAACATAACATCGAAAATTATCAAGTTTAAGCCAAAATATTTAAAATAATTGGGCTTCATATTGTATTTTAACAAATCAGTAAGTATCAATAACTTTAGAAGAAAAACAACGATGTGTAGTCGACATTAAAAAACAAAACATAGGGGCAACAAAGCAACTGATTCGATTGCCAGCGTCCGTATCATGCTCGCAATGCTATTACCAGCTGACATTTGCTCTTTGCCGTAGCCGGGCATTTGAGGAATCTCAAAATTACTCATTGGATATTTCAGTCACGGACCCCGGTACGATCCGTTGCTGATTTTTACTTCTTTCGATTCCAATTGCACTATTTCACCTGGCAATTTGTCTTGGCGTATGAATAGACTGGGATGGGACGATTTAGCGATGTAGCTTTTGTTAATATTTGAAAACTTTTTCATATCCGTGAACAATTCTCCACGGCAATTTGCAGTGACACAAATATTTAGATACCTAACTTTTTCAGGTTTATGTTAAATTTTCCACGCTCATTTTGTGGTTGCCGGAACACTAATTATCAGTTTTGTAATTATCGTGACGAAATTTATGGTTATAATAGCGCGGTGAAATAACCATGACTGGTTCCGCTTATTATGTTTTAGACGCGGTACTAAACACACGAAAATCACATACTCGCTAATTTACACGTAAAAAGCCTGTTCAAGTTGTTTTTAATTCACAGATCCATAACAAAGGGGAGATAGTAAATAGATTTTTATAAATATCAATATTATTATAAATCATTATCAAAATATACACGACTGGACGTCATTCATGAAACAAATACAATCAACTACAGTTAAAAAAAAAGTGACGTAGATATACGTTTGAATAAAATGCGCAAACAAATTGTAGGCAAACTATAAAATGCAAAATTTGCTGATTGAACCAAGAAAAACTATTAGAAGTTCCCGTTGAAGTTCTGGTTCAGTTGCGACAGCCGAAACTGGCTACGCTAAAGGAAACACTTCGTTCAACTTACAACACAGAAACTTTAGTGAATTCGACAAATTAACTAGGAATGGGTACAACGTAATTACTAAACCGCGGAGAATGATTTGTGTAAAGTTAGTTAATTTAAGAGATGGAATTCATTTTTGATACATCACATTTCACTAGGCGTAGTAGTTCATAATAATTGAATGATTATGGAATTGATATGTCGCACAAAAATGACACTATAATTGCATGTACTCGTACACATTTTAGACGAAGATTTGTCCTTTATTTTATGTGTAAATCTTACTTTTATATAGTGTCTGACGTCCACTAAAAGGATAACTTTGTATGTAGTTGTACTTTAAAATAAACAGTTGAATTATTAATTACAGATATTTGGTTTTTTTTTTTAAAATGTAGATATGTCCCTTCATTTCAACTCGTAATAGAAGTCTCCAATTCAGCAACTTGGCAATGCCTTCGGCGTATGCTTACACGCATTCCGTTCATAAATTAATTTAATTTCAATAAATGAAAAACCTACATTTGACTTCATAAAAATAAACTGCTTCCACAACCATTATACAATAAATTTGAAAACAATGACATACCAAATTTCTCTAATAACAAAGACGGAGGTGCTGGTGAGTATAATCTGGAAATCTTGTAAATAAATTCTTGTAACTAAACACCATAGTAAAAATATAAATGATCTCAACATGGCAAAAAAAAAGCCAGATTTTTATTTTATTTTATTTATTAAGGGTTTTCAGTAAGTGATACACATTTCTTACATAATTATCTATTCCTACATATAATTGCCATGTTGAGATCATTTATATTTTTACTCTGGTGTTTACAAGAATTTATTAATAAAATTTCCAGATTATACTCACCAACACATCCGTCTTGGTTATTAGAGAAATCAGGCTCTCAAAACATAATTTTTTTCGTATTCCAATTTGAATTGGGCTGGCACACGAGCGGAAATTGTCCTTGTCAAAAGTTTCGGGCGCAATATCAGTAGTTTCCCTTATCCTTAAGATTCGTATAACTTTCTTAATACCTTGTGAGATTACTTCGTCGTATGCCATACTCGAGAATAAATCCGTATAATAATAAAACATGCCAAGGGTGTGTCTTAGCTTGATCAAATAAGATCGAAACTTCATTTTTTTTACATATTTGGGAATTAACAAGCAAAAGTATTGCAATTCTTGTTTTTTTTACTGAATAAAGTAAAATGATTTTTTTGCATATTTATCTATCTATTTATAATATTTATATATTCATCGTCTATTATGATAAATGTAATATTCAAATTCCATAAAGCAAGCTCCATCAAAACTAGGTACATAAACTATGTTTCTCTTCGGACTGAGTTACCGCGAATATCACTAAATTATGGAATTGGCTTCATATTATCTTACGATAAAGACATAAATTCCTTACTTATTCTCAAAACATATTGAAAAGAAACAAAAATATATTCGAAATCTAAAAAGAAAATCCTATCACATGTCATGATGTCCCTCTCGAGCTGACTGAATCACTTTGCGAACGTCTCTATTTCAACAACTACTCCACCAAACCGTACTAGGTATATAGCTAAAGAACGACCATACTGTGTCAGCACGAATCCATCTACCAAGTTTTAGAACGATTGGATAAACGGTGTGGTTACTTAGTCTATCCATACATACATAAATACCCACTATGCCGATTAGTCCCGATCGACTCCGAAGACTCATTCGTTCAGTTATTTCACTGTTCCATTGGTGCGCCTATTTGCAATAACAAGTCTTTGTTTTCTACAACTATAAAACTTCACAGACACATTCACATTTCATATCAAAAAGGTGAAGGTTCTTCTTTTGACTGCGTAACCCTAATAAAACGATACGCTTTTATTTGTTGCATTAACTTCTAAGGCAATAGTAATATTTCGAGTTATTAATTCTGCTCGATAAAGTAGAATTATTGGGTCGATACTATCAGAAGTTTTAGGGTGAATGACTTTTGGTGATTTTATATGTCAAAGCAATAAGCTAAGTACCAGTAAACTTAAGGGCCACGTGCGAGTTCTTTGAACGCGTGTGCAATGTAATGACTGGGGTGATCTCGGTAGCAAGACGATGTTAAACCTCGGATGAAAATATTAACAAATTTTCTACGTCAATAAATGAAAACTACATACATATATACATTTTGAATGAGCATCAAGATTTGCTGCCATCATATCGGCATGACATTTTAGATAACCATAAACATTATTAAAGTGAATAATTTTTAAATAGGTGAAATAGGCACTTGTGGCACCTTGTGAAAACTCCCAATGGAGTATTAAGTCAAACATACAACATGTTTTATACGTGATAAAATTACGGAAAAGCTGATGGCCCACCTGGCGTTAAGCGTTAACCTCTGCTCATAACAAGCAATATCGAACTTCGAAAGTCAACAAAACTACATGGGTAATTATGGTGAAAACCACACGTTTGGTACTATTTTCAAACTGCTGTAGCCAAATAGTTTTGGAAAGGACTGTTTCCGCATTTGTTGACTGCTTATCCAGTAAATGGTGTATCAAACTAAATAATAAATATATCAACCAAACTATTCAATTAATTATGTATTTTGCCATGGGATTTTATACCGGATCTTGTCTTTTAGCTGCACAATAAATATTTTAATGTTGCAACATGCAACAGTTCCTCATTAGTTACGACAATCAGGTAGGGTTTAATTATTTGCCGGACAAAGTTGTCACCATAAGTTATTTACATACCCCAAAGTTGGACCTTCCAATTCCTTTAACATTCGAATAATTCATTGCCTCTTTCGGTGGGAATCTGACTTCAATTAAAATAGCGTAACTTTTTTCCGGAAACCTTTGAATCTTTCGGCGCGATAGCGCATTCTACGAGTGATACCTACCTACCGGTGTTCGTGTCAACCAGACGATACGCAAAAAACTACTTTTAACTGCGAGTTTTTGTATTTTATTTCTTGAGTAGTAAAAAAGTTGTCTTATCTCTGTCTGATTGATAAAGAATTTGATTTTAAAATGATCATTTAGTTCTTTGACATATTTCCACCCTTTGTTATCGTTGAAAGGTGAAAAAGGTGTGATCATCTTAGATCGTAATGAATTAAACAAAAAGCCATGCTTATGTTATTTGTTTTGTTGGAACATATGTGATTAGTTGTGACATTGCCATAATTATTTTCTATATATTCACATGCTTTTATACTTTCTAATACTAAGCAAGTTGTTTTTTTTATTGTTATCTAGATATAAATGATCTATCACTTTATTATGTTTCAGTACAGGCAAGAAGCCTATTTGAGGCGCACTTTAATGGTTAGTAGTATCTCGTTATTTATGTTTAAGATTACTTAATTCAAAACTTGGCATTAATATTTTGATACAGATCATGAAAAATCATTAAAAAGTATGCCTAAAGTAGCCTTCACTTAACGCGATTTGTATAAATGAAGCCAATTGCCACTGACAAAGCTACCAGTAAAAATTTAGTTCGTAACTTACAATATAATTTTAAATTTGGTTTGACTTTTGAAAGTATAATTTTAAAAAGAACATTGTAAACTCAAGAAAACATTAATATCCTCTTCCAGTTTTTTTTAAATTGACTATTTTTTACAAATGGCACCTTTTTTATAAATATAAATATTATTGGCGGACATTACACACAGCGCGTCTAGCTCCAATATCTCAAAATGTCGGGTCTGTAGGTACCATACAACTGACAGAATACTTACTAGTAAATATTTTTTGTAAATACATACATATAATACATAATAACATCCAGAGAGAACTAATATCAATGTTCATCACACAAATATTTGTTCTGGGTGGGAATCGAACCCATGACCTACAGCGCAGAAGCTGTTTTCTCACTACCAACAGTTAATACCACCTGAGCTGTGAGGCCATATGTACTATCATGTACTATCATGAACGTCTTCCAATACTTTAGCTTTTTTGTTTTTCAATCCCAAGTTTACAAAGCTACGCACTTAAGTTGCTGGCGCAGTACTTATTTATTCAGTCATTACGAATTTATACTAATCAGGAGGTATAGGATTTCACTGGGGCGCTGCAACGATTTGCATACACGTACACCTTATTAAAGACAATATATTATTAATCTTTAATTTACTTTATTAGCGTTGCTCCCCTATTTGCTGCACCCACCCCTCCGCCCGTGGGATTTACACAAGAACGAAATTTAAATTTGAATGACCCCCCCTGCAATAACCTATTGCCCAAATTTAAGAACAAATTTGCATAGCCGTATTTTGTTTACTCGATACTGTGTTTATTTAACTTTATTGTGTAACCCTTTTACGTAAAACAATGGTTTAATTTAAATTCGTACCTAATACCAACATGTATTTTTAATCTCGTCAATGCATTCTTTTTCTTTGAATGTTTTGATAATGTAAATAAAGTTTTTATTCAAACTAGATAGATATATATACATAAATGTGTTAATATTAAAAATATATAATATTTTAAGACTGATTTAGTTAAATACTTTGTTCTATACATTGGGAGGTACGGGAACTTTTGACGCATGGAATCGCATTGTAATCAGGATAATTTATAATAATTGTCCACGTAGTTTGGAGTCCGTTTTCGAGATATTTTATTAAATTTTGAATTAGCAAGGCCATTTAAAGAACAAAACCGCAAACGCCATAGAAAACCAGAATCCACAACGTGAAATAAGGAATGCTTGCTTTAAAAATTCCAACGAATCTGCATCCCGGCCATAACTGCTAAGTGCATGTTAGACTATTCATTCCTAATCCACGATCTCTGTTATCTTTTTGGCAGTCAGATCTACAACAGACTCTGACATAGTAAACTGCATGAGAAGCACCTGCTGCGTTTATATGAATTTTACAACTGTAGTCTAAACCTTCTAGATTTATCGAGAGTAAATGGTTTTTATCTTGTAATATTTTTTATAACACGAACGCGAATTTACGTCGGACTGATACCTGAAATATTTTGTGTGTCAAAAATGTGCAGTAGAGTCACCAAATTCACATCTGTCCACTCAATCTAAAAGCCAAAATCTGCTTTCATGTTGCCGCTTTTGGATTAGATGAAATTTTCCTTTACGTTTAATGGAGCTACAATATTGTACTGACATTACATAAATATTGCTCTCATTTTGAGAACAACTTTAGTTTTGTCGTCAAAATATGATGCATTTGTAATTTAATGTTGGTAAGTTGAAAGTTTCCTTTTTTCTAAATTTTTAACATACTCATATTTTTGCATCAAGAGTTCATGCCTCACGTTACTGGTAGGCATAAGTAATAAGAATTGATAGATGGTACTTATTCCAATATTTAATAGCCCAAACAGACTAACAAAATAACGTCATTTTTTGTACAGGGCAGGCATTGCATTGTACATATTGTATTGGTCTGTTGCCTACGGTTTAACGAGTAAATGCCATGCTACTGTTAATCCCATGTCTGTTTACTATGCTCTGTCCTTTTAAATTGTATGCAGTTAGGACTCATTACTTGCGGTCTATTTGCATTCGGATGCTGAGTATTCCTCGGGTGGTAGTTAAGCCTAACTAACATCCGAAAAATACTGCTGTTGCTTCGCATTTATGCAATTATACTCAGACTATGTAATGAGTTTGGGTTTCCTGTTTTGATTTTGCTATTTTAAATACTTTTGTGATGCAAATTAGGTTGATTAGTAGCAAAGTTCGTATTTTTTTTACAGTTAATTAATTGTCCCACGAATCAGACAGCGTTGTGTCCCCAAATAAGTATGGTATAAGTATTTTGAAGTGTGGACAGTGATATGTTTTTAATCTGCTTGACATTTCAATTTGAAATCACAACTATTTAAAAAAAAAAAAATTGTGAAAAGCAATAGTTAAGTACAGCAGAATGTTTTTGAGTTGATATTAACAGAAGGACGAGAATTTATAATAAAGCGGAAAGAAATCAATTATGAGAAATATGACCCAAATTACAAGTTCGAACCAAGATTTTGAATCATTACGAAGTGATATGATCTTTTAAATTTGACTTAGCGATTATTGTATTTGTAGAGTTCTTAAGATAGCTGGTTATATATACTAGGCCGTATCGTATTGAACAATATTTTTAATTATTCATCGTGAGTAATGTTTTTATTTACAACCACTTATTGGATGATTTGTGTCTACGAATATGTTGGTTAAAGAAAAGATATCAAAGCGTAAATAATCCGAATACTCTGAAGATAATTCTCCACGATTTGGTTGACTTGGTGTTTTATTTAAGTTATAAATAAAATGAAAAGTTAAAAGCAGAGGCAGCCTGGCAGTATGCAATTGTTTCCACATGGCTTCTACGTGTTCGGTTTATTTCGGTTAAAAGTTGTCTCATCAGACTGAGAGCAACCAATTTTAGTCTTTCACTTTGCTACAGGGGATTAAAACAAATTTGGGTCAACCCTAAGAAGTTAAGAAATTAAGTTTATGGTCAAAAAAGACAGGAATACTCCTTTTGTACAATAATATTTTGTGCGCCTAAAGCTCCCTCGAGCCAGGGTCGTGAAAGGATTCAAATGCACATCAAAGAGGCTCTTTTATAAATATCGAAATAGATCCAGTTGTGCTGTAAAATTAACTTTAATGTTGTTTAATATTGTTTGTATCTCAATTCGTTTAACATAAATTCAAAAACCAAGAACCAAATCTTAGTCATACACTCAGTTGTGTGTGGAAACGTTCACAAATCCTAAATGCTGATATGTTTAAGAAAACAGAAAAGAAGTCGAGATACTTCGTTGATCTTTTAAACGAATACTTTATCTAAGGGTTTCTAGCACTAGATCAATTTTGAACTAGTAGTAGTTCAAATGAGATCTGATTTATATCTGATCTGAGATTTCAACAACCAATTACTATTAATCGAGTCACTCGATTAGTTTTAAATGCACCTCAAAGAGGCTCTTTTTCTTCACAAAGTAATTAATCACTTTAATTTACTATTATTTTAATATACTACACTACTAATTTATTCTATAATAAATAAACAACAAGGATTAACACCAAAAAATATTACATAAAATTTTAGGCCTTAATTAATTGAATGAATCAATTAAATGGATATTTCATTTATTTTCCTCGATGTTACTCGTTATAACAAAAATTTTACCGACAGAGTTAATTCATTTTCCAATAAAATCTTATGAATTCGAGTTCCCTAACATTTTGCACGCAATATTATGCTAAAGATGTACTCTTAGTCAACGAATGAAAGCATACAAATGTTTGCTCGTGTAGTAGTTTTTTGGTGATTTACTTAACTAGAAATTTAAATGGCTTGCATATTGGAAATAAAAAATAATTTTGAACCTAATTCTCGTATACGTATATGGGACGACTCTTTAATTCATTACAAAAGCAGTTTGAAATGGGGCATATCCTAAAACGGGAAGACCAGAATGCAATCGTGTTGCACTCGTAACTCTGAGGTGTGAAGATGGAATATCTCATGTGCCTGTAATTTCAACGGCAACCCACATTTCATACCGGAGCACGTAATGCAATATCATTACTGTTTGGTGTTATAAATAAATACTGTAGCGGTACTCCCTGGATCCCAGTTCTTCTGCCTGAAAAATGCTCGTTGTGTCGTGGGTATCAGAAATTTAAGTACCATGGTAATTCTAACAGTTTATGTAAGTAACGTAACGGATTGATTATTTGGTTTGTGACACTTATTTGATTCATAAACTGTTTGTACATGCTCATTCGTTATATAAGTTGGCATTACTGCATCGGCGGGTTTGATAAGAATATTGAATAACATTATGATTTGTTGACTTTTGCTTTTGTGTACTTTGTAAAGTATTCTTTGAACGGTGCATGTTGATTTATTTCTAGCGGTAGTTATAACTCGGCCGATAACTATTTGATGAAAACATATTATATATTTTTATTTCTTAGCACAGCTTTAATATGAACGAGAAGAAGTGCTGAACTGGACTAATATTAAATTAAGTAATAGGGCAAGTAGGTACATAGTATCAAACTAGTGAGGAATAATGTTATTAAACGGACAACCTTGGCACGATTCTAATGCCTGACCATAGTTTTAATTGTTAAAGGTATTCATTGTATAGGTAACTGAATTACTTACTAATAAAGTTTCACTAAAATTTATGTCACATCGGTAAACTAATGAGTATTTACTTAAAACTCATAGCCACTTGTAAGGCCCAAGCTGCCTTCCGTAACTGGTCTTATGGAATGACAACGGCACTTGAAATATTTGTATGCAATATTTGGACTGCTAATTAGGCATAAACTGAACGAGAAACTAATTACCTGTACTGCTCCATAAAGAGTCATCAACATAGTAAATATCATTCCAGTAGAATAGTTCTGAGAAGTTCGAAAATATGTTTTTACACTTTGAATAAACAGGTTGTGCCGCTACATTGGGCTAACATGGGCAGACTTCTACACCATGAGAAGTTATGATGGTCCGTACTTTTGGTGAGGGTCATTTAATATGAAAAACCTGTTATATTCAAAATTTAAATTTAAAATTATAAAAGCCTTACCCTCTAACACGTCTCTGGTTTCATTGGTCTTCTGAATTAAATGCTACTGTGCCTTTAATTTATTACCGGTGAAAAATTGCGAAAAACTCCACGGAATTCACCGTTGTTCAAGCAGACCATTTAAATTAGCCGATAACTTGGGAATCGAATGAAAAGGGTTTAACCAGAAGTAGTCCAATTAGTTTGCTGTTATTTTTCAATTTCGCATCGGAAGTGGGTCGGGGAATCGATGTTTTTAGGCTTAAGAGTGTAAATTAAAATTCGCAGAAGTGTTGTTTTTTAAAATGAAATTTTAGTATACATTGGAGTAGGTGCTTGGAATGATTACATACTAACGATGGAATGAGAACCTGTCTATCCTCTAAGTTGATTAGTTTGTGAAACTAATAAAGCAATTTCTGAATAGACATTTTTAGTTTAGGGAAAAACATGGGAAGAATTGAAAATAATTGCTTCAAAACATTGCAATGATAGTAAATTTTTAATATATTATCCTCTAAATTGATTGACCCCCGTAGCAGGTTGGTGCAGTATTTTCTGTTGGACTTGATAACAATACCTCAGGAATGTGCACCCAAAGAGCTGACATCTATTGCGCTTACCTATTACTCTGTCAGACAGAGCCATAGTTTGAGAAACTAACAGGTAATATTACAATTTGTAACAATTTTCCTATAATAATCTTTTCTTATTTAAGGTAGTGTGAGTTTGTACTATAAAATAAAAATCTAAAGATTAAGTAAAACTTCAACAATATTACGATAAGTTAATTTATGGACCAAAGCATATCACAACTGCCGCTTAACGTGCCAACGAATATTAATGAATATAATTTGATTAAAGATAGTATTGAGGGTAAACTTTCCCTTTTAATGCAAAGGTAAATTCACACTTTATCAAATCACGCGGACGGCCACGCGATTTGGGGGATTATCTTGGGTAGTTAAATGTAATACCTTTTTATTTTTCCGTTTTCAAAATGAAATAAGTGGCTTTGGCAAAAAAAAAAACTTTTGGTTGGCTTTCTTTCGTATGTTTATAATAACTTATTTGAAATTTTACATGTTTTTCTTTTTTGTCCCCCGGGTGGTGCGAAGGGAGCAACCCAAAGTAGCAGTAGAACTTGTGCCAAGTTCGCCCGGAGAAGTACTGCCACCACACCTGGTAAACAAGTGCCGCCAAGCAGTGATGCACTCGTGTTGCTGTGTTCCGGTGGAAGGGAGTGGGTGCCGGTGATATTGCTGGCGCATGAGACGTAACATTCCCGCCTCGGGGTGATAGACGCAACGCAATGCGACTTGAGTTATCTCGTACTTTGGTGGAGAGGACTCGAGTCGTATTGCTGTTGTCTATGGGCGGCGGTTACCACTTAACATCGGGTGGGCCGTCAGCTAGTTCTGTCACTAGTGTGACATTAAAAAAACACTTATAAACTGTTATATACATTTTATTTCGCTTAGAGGATAGAATAAAACTAATGTAGACTAGGTCACGGGCAAAATCCACACGACTAAGTAAGTGATTGCTGGAAGATAGGTATAAGAAAAATAACTAAGCATATAAATTCATTAAATATTTACCAGTTGAAGTTTCAGTTTACTCTAAGCATTTAACTTTTCAAGAATTTTAAAATATCAGGTACGTGGGACATTCCACCTTCACGTCCCAGAGAGAGTAGAGTACCTACATACGATGGCGCACACGATGTGACTTGGGTCTTGCCGTTTCTAAATAGGGGAGGACCCAAGTCGTATTGCTGGTTACGGGCAGATGTTGCCACTTTACACCAGGTGGGTGATATGCTCGTTCCATAATTGTATCACATAAATTATATACATTCTCTTTAGTTAGCCTCACTATTTTAATAAATGGAATTGATAAGGGCGGGTCGATAGTATTCGAAATTTCATAACATTAAAATACTGTAATTCCCTACTCTATTCATGCTACGTGGTTGGGTGAACAATAAAGTAATGAACCAGGCGTCGGCGTCCTGTCGGCGACAGTTCTTATGACACCCTTATCTGTGACCACACGCGATACCAACACAGCCTACAATAGGACAGCTGGAACAACTACAGCGAAGTTACAAAAAAGTACAAGGAAGTTTATCTGGTTACCTGGGTTTCAACACCAGTTTTATGTATATTGAATGATAAAGTTGCCAAGTTGGTAAGTTCTGATACATAATTTTTCATGTGTGTGTCGTCTTGGGATGCGTTTATCTTTTTTGTGGACAATTCAACAGCGCCATCTAGCCTCAAACTAAGCAAAGCTTGTACTATGGGAACCAGACAACTGATAGAATATAAAGCTATATACCTTCAATTAAACGAAAATGAATGATACCTTTCAATCAGTAAGTCCAATAATATTAATAATATTGTCGAGAAAAAATATTGAGTGCGAGGCTATAGGTAACTGCCTTTACTGTAATTAACATTCTCAAGGGTGCTACTCTGGGCTAATGAAAGTAGGCAGATGTTTTGGGCTCGGACTCATGGCTATTGGAAGATTATTACCCTAATATAGGAAATAATTAATCCAAAACCAACCAATTCAAAGTGTTTCTGGTCCTCGACTGAACGCTAGACTTTTCAGCTGGTTCATGTACCAGCTGGAATGCTATCGCTGTAGGAGCTACATGTTTATTTAGAGCATTGCGCCACTATAAATTGTATATTATTTCACCTACGCAGGACTAAAGTAACTTGAAATGTATCAATAAAATATGCAAAAATATATGCTTACTTTAGCAAGAATGTTTAAATGTCATAAATAAAGTGGATGGGAATGAAAACATGCTCATACTAAAAAGATAATGAAATTTTTACTTAATAAATCCTAAATAAATCAGTAATATGCCATCATGCAATGCCGTAACTTGGTTTACTAGCTGAGTGTGAGTGATTTGAAATATTATTTACTAACTTTCATGCCTACCTGTTCTTATCTGTGTAGGCTTTAAATTCTTTTCGGTTCTGTTATCAAAGTTATTTCGCGTTTAATTTCGTAAAGTTATTAGAATAAATAAAAAACACAACCTTGCATTCTTTCTGTTGATATAATGTGTCACGCATTTAGACCATCAATAATATTTATAATGGGTGTCCAGAAATATAGTTAAAAAAAGAGAGAATTAATTCGATATTAAAACAAATATCTATTTAGAATATTATGGGTAATAAAACGAAATATTACAAAATATGCCCCAAATTTTTTTATACTACATATATTTTATGATACTTATAAATTTTTATACTTAAATAATACCGGTTCAATATTGTTTTGATAGTTTTAGACATTGATCGATAAAAAAGTTGTTTATAGCTCTCGCTCTCTCAGGATAATATATTCTAATTACAATGAACAATAAAAACACAGAGTAAAATCCTTCATTTCTCGTTCCAAGATCAGGCTTTAGCTAAACAGGTTAATGAATGAAGTAATGGAATAATAACTTATGATTTGTGCACCCTATATCATGCTAACTTAAATCATGAAGTGAAAATAACAATTAAATTCAAAAATTCAACTGAACTCGCATAAATCAGAGTTTATTGCCCATTTAAATATCTACAACGTGAAACACGTAACTCAGTTTTACCTTGCTTAATGTGCTTTCCGTCCAGTAAAATTAATCGGACGAGCGGCGAATGCAGAGGCGATGGACATTCTAAAAATGTAAAAATCTAGTTTACGTGATTCAAATTATTGTATGTAGTGAAGATTAAAATTATTTCACTCATAGATTAAAACTGTGATATTATTTTCAGAGTTCTTCTGAGAAAAAAAGCCACCAAGTTAGTCGTATTGATGTTTGACTTGAAAAGTGTGTGTGGACTGCACTACTGCGCCGCCAAAGATGTCCCAAAACAAATATGGCAAAACTTTGCAATGAAAATTGAATTCTAGCAAGTCCAAAATTAATTTCTCCAAGGCGCAAACTTATCTGTCCGTTTCATAGTGTCGTGCCTCAAGCAAATAATAATAAAGTTTGCGAGGCTGTTGCTTTGGTTCAGGGCAAACTGACAACCACACTTTAGGTTCATTAACGGTTCCAATTATATAACCACCTTATAGATTGGATGTTTACATGCATAGATTTGATTTGATGCAGAACTGTACCATATGGCTACTGATCAGCTACTGATACAGGTATTGTATACAGATATGAACTTAATCTAGCCTGCTTTTGATCAGAATTTTATTCTTGGCTATAAAGCAGTTTGAAAATAAGTAATCTTAAAAGTTCTCGTTAATAGGGATATTTAAGGATTATTCTTATATTAAGCTGAGAGTAATTTTAAATGAGATGGGTGATCTGCTCGTTTCTTAACTTCACTTACATAAAAAAGCAACCATCCTATGTGCATCACTGCATGTACATATTCCAAAAAATAATGTGTCATTGTCATGTAGTAGCTCAATAATTGCCTCACAAAAGTGAGAAGAGACAATCTCTTCTCAGAACTCCCTTAGATGGCTGATCAAGGTTGTGGCTTGCGTTCCACTGAAAATTTTCATGTTTCTCATTTTCAGTTATTAAACTCATCAACGATATCGTTTCGCAAACAACAACAAATTGCGCAATATTCTAAACCAAACAACAATATTTATGGGCGAGATAAAATTCAAAACCGTTCATGCATTTGAAGTAGGCGTGTGAGGTATTTTAATGGTATTCGTTAAGATCCGATTGTAAAATCCGGAGGTAACTGGTTCATATCCAGACGCGAAACAATGAAATGCGCTTGAAATCTTTATGTGCGCAGTACCACATCTCAAAACCGGGAAGAAACCGACATATCCTCAAACAAAGTTTGATGAATTATTGATGCTTTTGGTTTAAAGATTACACAAGATTATTTGTGGTGCATTATAAACTTTGCCACACTGGTTCAAGAGAGGCAATGAAGTGAGTCGTAGCAGTATGGAGCACCCATGTGACTTATCCTGATAGGTTACAACATGAAGCTTTGTCTTCGTAGACTAAACTGTTCAATTCAATACAAAAAATACCTATAACATTATGTAGCTCGTAAATACATAAAATAAATCACCGATGAACCCCATAAAAAACGGTCACTTTTAATTAAAAGTAATGTAAACGGACAATACGGCTGTAAGCAGGAACCAGTACTGGTAAGTTATGGGGGTTGTCGACGGGTTGACATGGCTGATCTGGCAGCCCACCAAAAAAGCAAAAATGTGGAAAATAATTGTGCCAATGCAAATGAAGCGGAAAACAGCGCGTTGTGTAAACTTGACAAGTTAAAATGAGCTTCCTGTTGTTTTGTGAAACAAATGGGTGATCTAACTTCATCATGCATTGTGTCACTTTATAGACCCTGGAGTGGTAATCACTTAAGTTCACGAATCAGGCTTAAAATAGTTTAGAGCACACATGCTCTAAACTAGCTTTATAGCAACTTAAGATTCGTAAATACTGCTTCTACTTTAGAGGCAGAGAATAACCTCTTCAAATGGAAGTTGAAATATGAAATTAAAAGTTTTTTCAGTTGAGTTTCATACATTAAAATACACTAAATCACTATTCTTTATTTAGACTTATTGCAATAGTCTAAGTACCGTATAATACGAGAGTAGGTGATTTTTAGTTCCATAAACAGGTATCGCAAAACATCGCCGATATAGCACGAAACCTTTTACCATTCAGCAATTGTTTGTCGAGCTGGCGTTTTCCTGAAACGTGTCGCACGTCACCGATTAGCGTCAAAACATTTTACAGCTAAAAAATAATGAAATTCAAGCGTCCCTCATTACAATGCGGGGACTGCTAATGAATTGTAAGAATTGTAATTTGAATACTACTTCAAAATATTTTATGATTCATTGTATGTACTACGTAGAATTAAATTTTTATTTGTTTAGAATTGAACCTTAGCAATAACTTTGACTTTATATCGAACATGTCTTTATTCTTAATATAGAGTCATACATTTGTTTACTATAGTGGGAAATATCATGTGATTGATTTTAAATGAAATCTAGCACCTCTGGCTAAAAAAGATTACTAGCTGACTAGCTATCAAATAGATAGTGTCAAATATTCTAGAAAATTGTGTGGAAGTTTTTAGATAAATATGCCATGGCCCTTAGGCCCTTTTTATCAAGCGAGCGAAAAACTGTACATTATACTAGAACCTACCAATTAAAATGTATCTTCATTCACGCACCACATTATAAGTTACGTCGTTCTGAAAGTCTAAAATAAATTTACCGACTTACATTCACGCGAGACTAACTTGCTAAGTAACAGAGCCACATTACTTTTGTCGTTAAAGTAAAAAAATGATAAAGTAAAAAAGCTTTTTGCCTTATCCTTGAGTTCTCACGTGAGCTTGAAGTAACTTTAGTACTTGATAAGCTCGGAATAATAAATTCAAGGAGCCTTTTACAAAGTTTTCTAAGCAGACCTACATTAAAATACAATAGAGTTTTCTACGAATTGCAATAAATAGGTGTATTTTCCAACGCAGAAAAATATTTCAAAACGCAGTTTTTCTAGTTAATATAAATATTAACTATATTTTATATATATTATTATGTATAAATATATCTGTGTTAATATAACTGAATTCTAGCTAAATATGCAGTATACCGTTTTGTGAAGATGCTGAGCGTTTTTTTCATTATTAGTGTGAATATTCATTTACTAATTATAATCAAGATTAAAACAATGCGTTTCTACCAAGGTAAAACATATACCGCCCAATAGAATGACTGAGTATATAATCTATATTGTAGGTATGTAGGAACATGCAATGCCAGCAGTACGTGACGGCTATCAACGGTCACTTAGCATATCGACGGGGCGGGCGGGGCGGGCGGGGCGGGCGGAATGGTACTCGCTTTTTGTATGTCTAGCGAGGGTGTATCGAGCCAAGATATAGTTTTACATAGACGTTGTGACATGCAGATTTAACGTATTATATAGTTTAATAAATATCTGGATACCTGATTGAATACGCATATACTGTTTATTATAATTATATGCATACTTTTAAATGCGTATTAACAATAACAATAACAATTATATTGGTGGACAATTCACACAGCGCCATCTAGGGCCAATTAACGATTAAAACCGTGAGAGACGGTAGTTTTTATGATTAATTGGAGTTCGCAGTTCATTACTGCTCGGCAGAAGAAATGCGTAAGGTTGTCTGTTAAAACATAATAATAACGGGTATATAACACTCATGACCAAAGCCTATAAAACAGTTGACGCACTTAACCCTAAATTAAGACGTAAAAAATAATTGTTTTGCGCCATAGAGGTGTTGACGCAGTAAAATGGTTAAATACATTTTAATTTCTACTATATTACGTGACAAGGACGGGAGTTTGAGTGTTCTCATAAATCATCCAAACGTTAAATGTGGTTGGTGAGGTACCTTATAACATTATTATATCCAAATGGCAATTCCTAAATTATAAGCATTACTCTTATGAATATGAATATATTTTAAGAGCAGTAGAACTCTCGCCAAGTTCGTCCGGGGAAGTACTGCCACCATGCCCTTTTCTGCCGCCAAGCCGGTTGCCGGTGAAATTACAGGCACATGAGACATTCCACCTTCACGTCTCACATTTACGGGCGCATACGATGCAACTTGGGTCTTGTCATACCTAGTATGGGAGGACCCAAGTCGCATCGGCTGTTATGGGCCGAGGTTACCACTTAACACCAGGTGGGCCGTCGGCTCGTTCCGTAAATGTATTACATAAAAAAAAAAAAAAAAATGTAGAAATCCCCAGAATTTAATATTCAAATTTGGCTGTTTATTGTAAATTAAGCTAAAGAAATAACGCTTACACTACACTACAAAAAATCTGCCCCGGCCGGGGACTGAACCCGGGAACCCTTGCTTTGCAGGTGTCAACCATGGAGCCACCGATTACATCAAAGGGTGACTTACAACATTTTTTTTCTGTACGTTGACTAATTAATCATTATCATATAAAAGTCCGATAGTTCTAACTCTATTAAACGATGCTTCATACCCTTTATAAAAGTTCACGAATGATTAGACCAACCAGTTTACACTAATTAGGTTAATGTGTGCGACTTTTGACCGAAAACTCAATTTTTCCTTCGTGCTACCTTATCTTACGGCATTAATCACAATTTCCCCTCCCTCCCCAATTAAAAGTGCCACTTCACTATGAGAGGTTGTAGGATAATCTGAAAAGGTCATTGAATACGGTTTTTTATTTTATAATTTTTTATTTTATTAATTATATGCAAAATAGATCTTAATTTGAGTCAGAATCTATGAAAATGAATAAACAGAATAAACAATTTATTAATAAATGCCAGTTTACAGGTCAGTTGCGGCAATTAAAGCAAATATATTTCAGATATTATCAACTCCATATTGTAATAATATCTTAAAATAATAATTAAATTAAAATCATACAATATACATAACTTAAGTTTAACTTTAAAGGATATCAGGCTGGGAGCTTCAACGACATGTTTTGGCAGACGGTTGTAAACATCAAGCTCCAGCAAGTGAACGAGTCCCTCAGTTACTTGGTAAGCCTGAGGCTTACCACAGCTAGCCTAGCCACGCCAAGGGTGTTACGCGCTCGACTATGGCCTTTGCGTACTTCAAACTTATTTATATTTTGCTTCACGAACATAGATCACTGCAAATAACACGCTAAGGTAGCGTAAGTATCCCCAACGAGGTGTATGTGTAGACGAATATGTGCTTACCGATACCTCCCGACCTACTCTGGCAGTCGCTCTCACAGCACGCTTCTGCATGCGAAAGACTCGCTCCCTGTCAGCAGCGCGCCCCACAACTCTGTTCAGTACTGGAGAAGGGAGTGTACGGTTGGTGTAAACAACGCGCGCTAACCTGATGAGTGCGTAACAGGCGCTACCCAGCTTTGTACACAACTTTTTGACGTGCATACCCCAAAGCAAGCCACGGTCTATTTGAAATCAATTAATTTATCTTAGTACTTTTTGTACGTGCTAACAATATAAGTAACTGGCCACGTGCGGCCGGCTATTGAATCACGCACAGAAGGTTCCATTACAATTTTAAAGACATCAGATGCTCATATCTCATCAACTATTAAGATACATATGTGAAATGGAAAGTTAGTCGTGTATAGTATAGTAATAGTATATATATGGACACCTTTATTTTGTAAGGTTATGTACATACGCAAAGAAAGAACGGACCCCTATTGCATTTTTTTAATTTCACTGATTACTAATTATTTACAGATACTTCGTGCGAAATTTCATGTAAGTAAATCCAATTTTCTTCGAGTAAAATAGCCTTTTAAGGAAAAGGAGTAGAGACAGTAAGAAAATAAAACTTTAAAATTATTTGGTGAGATTTTGTATACCTACTGCCATTTACTATGGAATTAATTAACATAAGACTTGAAAAGCAGTGTACAAAATTACTAATATTCGCATACAGTTATGTTAGTTAAGTGAAGCTCAACGTAAAATTATTAAAAATAACTGATACAAGTAATATCCAAGGACCTAATGAAAAAATATTTCTTCAAATAGCAGTTTTTTTATTCCACCATTTCCTACGCTTTTTTCTGTTTGTTCGACAAACTGTTTTTATTGGTATGGTAAAAGTCAAAAGTTTTTACTTGAGTGGCGTAAACCGCTTTCCATTTATTTAAACAATGGATGAGAAGCCGATAATAGTGAAATAAACAATGTGCATTTTAGAACGTTGATATAGTATGAAATTTGACATATTCTTATTAAAGTGTCTGATCATTTTTTCTGTCATAAAAATTATGTTTCTGATTTTTTTAGTTTTAGTTTTTTAGCTTATCTTTAATTGGAACTTTGGAAGTTCCACATCAGAATCGACACGGTGAGATAACAGCAACAAGATTGATGTTTCTTAAAAAAAAGTCGTGTAAATTCTGGAACTATCGTTTTTTTTTCATTACTAATGTTCTGAGTCTTCAGTTTTTTAGCATAAATATTCAGGTATTGTGCACCTTTTCGACATAACTGCACATTACAAACAACTGTGACAATTTAATTATTTATAAACGTCAAGGCATTATTAAGTTTTAAGTTGAATGTTTTGAGTTGAAATGAAAAAAAAATGCAATCGCAAGTTCTGGTAACATAAAATGGAAAGCCTATTTCCACCTCACTCAGACAAAGTCCCCGACACCCGCTATATTTTCGAATAGACTCAAATAAACCAACAAGATACGGCATCAAAGGCCACAAATCATTCCAACACCTGACCGTTATCGCGATCCAGCATGAAAAATTACCACCTCCAAAACGTCATAGTTTTCCACAGGGGTGGGGTGGGGTCATTAGAACAAATTGTTGGCGACAACTGTTGCGAAATAATGAATAGTGTTTCGTTTGGTTAATGCGATTCGTTTGAAAATTCTAATTAACGGTAGAAATGGCTGTATTGGGGTGTATTTTAACTCGCTAGTTTACTATCGTATATGCTGACAACGAATTAGAGGCAACGGTTGTAGATTATTTTCAATAACGGGACAAATGTGCTTTGCTATGTTCCATTTTGAAGAAGTGTATATCAAGCGGACCATTTACATTTTTGTTATTATTTATTTATTATTTACTGCTCGTGCTGTCATTTTGCTAACAATAAAAAGATTCATTTTGCAGTTTTTTTATTGCTACGCTATATGTAATTGTACCAAGGTGATATTAGAGTTTCACAATCCTTAAATACTGAGTTGAAGTCTGAAATTGGTACTGTGAAATCGACAATAGCACAAATAGCATATATCTAGGTATCATTATTATTATTTTTAGTCTGTTCAAATTATCGTTATTAGATTAAATTCGTGCGTGGTTTGAAGTTCAAAGAAAATCAATTTGCATATTCTTAAATAAGAAGCTAAAAATTAGTTTGAAACAGTTGTCATAATCAAACTACTATAGAGACATGTTTACAAAAATACAAAAACATGTGTCCAAAAGTAAACAAGAAAACATCTATTCGTTGATTACGGCAAAAATCAGTGGGGACATGATGGTACCAATATTTACGTGTAGTTCGGTACCGTGGATATTAAGGCTGTGTTTATTGATGGGCATGTGACAACGCGTAATGCAGTAAAAAAATATTAAACATTATACAGGTTATTTTTCATTCACCACGGTTTGTGCGAAAACAACTGAAGTTATAAATTCCTTTCTATCTATTTTTGTGAGGAACTCAGGTATACATTTTTGCTATTTATGTGTTGTGTCTCCATTCCATCTGCAATACATGTATTCCTAGTGCAAAGTTATAGGTGCATTTTAACAATAAAAATACATGCAAAATACATACCATTACACATTTTTGCAATGTAAAATCATAGGTAGTTAATCTAGTAATATTTGGCTATATTCTCTATCCGTATCTTGTTAATATAATAAAAACTGCTAGCTTTACCTCATTTAATAATAATTATTAGTATAATAATAATCAAATTTATTAGCTTTGAGTTTAGGTTATCGCTTTGCTTATGCATTGCTACAGCCTTACAAACGTCCCCTTTGATCCTGCTGCTCTTTGACTGGGCTTACGGTAGATTCACCTTAAACGTGTGGACTGAAAAGGTTTTTTCGTAATTGAAGCACCCTATACTATATTTTACGGCGTGTAATCAGACTAACTACTTAAATTTTGACAATGATCTATTACTTTTTTCATCTTCATTCTACTATTCTTTCATAGATTATAAATTTGCCCATACGTTAGTAATTTTGTATAAAAAAATCAGCTAGTACTTTAGAAAGCATAGGGATGTTACAATGTTACCCATACTAACATTTACTCAAATAATATCTTATTTTTTGAATACTTCATTCTCCACTGCATTTGATCCCATTTCAGTCGTTGCCTACATTTACCATTGGCTACAATGTAATCAGGAAATTTTCCGTATGTTAAGATCTAGTGTACCAATAACTGGATATTGAAAATCCTAACAGAACATACAATATTAGAATCCAAATTCTTAAATATGAATCACAAACGAAAGATTCAGATTGTTAAGGAGTTTCCCCTAAAATTAAGGCAATAAAATTCTACGTTGCAATCTGTCTCAAATTTAAGAACCAATAAATAGTTTGGCTTCATTCGTTTTGTTCAGTCATAAACTAAGATACGTTAAACGAATGTCGAATAACACTGCAAATGAATTTCTACATAAAAGTAACTTTTAACCTTGTGCATTCGCAAATAGGGTTCGAATTAGGATTACCCTAAATGATTCCACGAAGTTTTTCATTACAGAAAACATCGCCGAAGCTTGGCTCGTCATAAAGGGGAAACTTTACAAATCTTCGGATTTCTTACGCTTTTGGGGGCACATATAATATATTTATCTGCCCCTCGACACATTCACAACAGCATGAGTTTATCCCTCAAAGGATTACTTAGTTATTGTCGCTTCTGATAATTTTGACGTTCTTGAATGGCTAAAGAGGAATTTGCGATCCTTAAAACTTTGCAGAGGATTTTGATACTCAAAAGTTTTATTACAGATTTTCTTCCGAAATACTTAACAACATCGTAATCACATCTGGTAATGAACGTTACAGAGAAACGCTGTGTTCTGATACTTTGATGCCCGCTCCTTATTAACAAGTCCATTGGGCATGTTTCCTTTATTAATTATGTAATTTGCTTCGAAGCTACTTTGGGTTGCGATCTATTCAGTTACTAAAATTCAGATAGAACGGAACGGATATTAAACGCTTACATTAAGATGGTTTTGTTTTTATAAGTGTAACAAATATGTTGAGTAATATCGTACAAATTGCGACATTGGAATCTTATCCTCATATAAATTAACAGAATATCATATATAAAGTTAGTAAACATAGAACATGCCCATCACAACACTCTCAAAAAAGAAACAATTGCCATAAAACGTGAGGCTTACGAGAACGGTCTATATAAAATGTTACCACAAAGTCTGCAATGAACTCATAACAATTTTACGAGAAGCCACGGGCACACACTAGTGTTGATACGACGGCTATTAAAAATACCGCCAACTGCGCTATCAGACATTTTACTGCATTTGTCATCTAAATTGAAAATCTCGGGTTTACTGGTCAAATTGGTTGCACAATGCTTTGAGGTTTATATTCGTTTCGATAGATAAATGAGTGTCACCTCACAAGTTTATGTTGAGCATGGCTTACGGCATACTTTACGTATATTGTAAACGCAGTCTTATGAAGTCAGCCAGACAGAGCTATGCATCTTTTTATCAAGTGTTAAGTAAACTTTTTATCAACACTTACTGAAACCAATGTCGTTATAAAACGCACAATGAACACCATAAAAGCCGTGCAAACTGCTAATGCGTGCATTTATACGCCCGTTATGGCTGTTTAAACCTGTGTTTACCTTCTAAATGATCAAACGAGAACAAACTGTTATACGGGCGTAAACGCAGCGGTGTATCGAATTCGTTAAATGTAGGTGGAAAACTATTATATAGTACCTATTTGGTAAGTGATTTCACATTGATTGTAAAATAAGTTCGTGGCATCAGGGGCCCCAAAGATCTTTAAGTTTTTGACTCTCTATATAACGAAAGGAACCTTAATTTGTTTGAGAGTTCCATAAATAACTGAATATTAGTACAATTGCAAAAAAACGATAACAGTGGTATCGGCAATACATACAAAATGTTATTGGATATTTCAACAAAATGTTATTGGATATTTCAAATCGCAGTGATGCTTTTGAACTGTTCCTCTGCCTGATTCTTAAGAGTTTTAAAATCTTTGTGATTCATCTAAAATTCAATGTTTGAGCTCTGTCATAGTTTCCCACTCATGGTTTCAAAATTTGAATGAATATAAAATAATATAATATGATATTTATTTGGAATTCTATTACATAATAGCTCTACCTTACCATCATATTTAATAATTTCCATGATAATTATGAAATACAAAACAGTCTATTAAAATATGCAGTTTTATAATCAAAGCCAGAATTATAATTACATATCTGACACTTAATTATTTTGTGTTTGTGGATATAAGATTTTAAATATTTTTTATGAAAATAAGGCTATTTAATAAAATTATTACGATTATGGGGTCAGATTTAGAATTTTATTCGTTTTGCTTCATCCGATTTTAATTTGTTCATCTTAGTGCCGTAAAAGTAAATGTAAAAAGTGTATTATAAAACATGGTTATGTTATTTCGTATGACTTTTTTTGGTTTTACTGCGCTATAATGCAATAAATTCATTCTTACGTTCATGTCCAAAAAACCAAGTACGTATAAAATAACGAAGTAGGCTACTAGGAACTATCTTACTGAAACTACAGCCACTAAAAGAGATACTAGAAAAAAAATGCATTCAATTAAGAGCAACAACATCCAGTGTGGCAATAGCAAATAACTACTATAGACGCGGACGTACTCTGAAAGGCCAATGGGGTAAAATTTTCTGTCCTGTTTACGAGATCATCAATGAGTAGCCATCGAGTGATGACAGATAAGCTAAGTGAAGAAACCACGGCAAAGGGTGTCTGACCAAAAAAATATTCAGCTATGCCAGTTTTTTTTTTATGTGATATAGTTACGGAACGAGCCGAGACGGCCCACCTGGTCGTAAGTGGTAACCTCGGCCCATAATAACCGATGCGACTTGGGTCCTCTCCTACTAGGTACAAGACCCAAGTCGCATCGTATGCGCCGGTAACTATGAGACGTATAGGTGGAATGTCTCATGTGCCTGTAATTTCACCAGCGACCACACCTTTCGAACCGGAACACAGTAACACGAACGCGTTACTGCTTGGCGGCAGAAATGAGCGTGGCAGTACTTCCCCGGACGAACTTGGCGAGAGTTCTACTGCTCTTAAAATCCATATAGTTATATCATCTTTATGACTCACCTCTTAGTCTCAGGCTCAGTCGAAAATATTGTATTTATTAGACTATTCTTGAGTTAAATCCCACATTATTTGAAAGAGAAGTCAGATGTTATAAAATGTATTGTCATAGAACTCATATAAATTACTTAGAAACGTTAATGAGTGGGTAACATTATAGAGGTTAACATGAGGTCATGTTAGATAATATTAATAATAATAATAATATATATATTAAAACAATACTAGTCTATAACTGCATGGAATATATTTTTGTACATTTTCAGAGTAGCAACAACTCTGAAAACTACATCAAAGGATTGAAATATATCATAATGGAATGCAGTATCTTAGTTCATATCTTACCCCCTTAAATTGGTGACTTTTTAGTTATGCCTAGACATATAAAACTACCGGTAAAACTGATCAAATTTTCTAATTTTTGCCCCCGCCCCGTATGCGAGGCGAGTCCTAGTTACACGCGGCAGTATAGGCAAAAAATGCCACAATTCGACATGTCGGTTGTTGGACGCAAACGACGCGTAAACATTGTGAATTAAACCCAGTCGGCTGCGTAATGTGCGACAGTTACATATACATGTACCGTTTTTGTACGTATTACGCAATATGGAAATATTGTTTTGCATGTGGATTCGTTGTATTTTTGGCTGTTGTCTCATTGCATTTGCAGCAAATGCTTTATGAAGTGCGGAATATATTCTTTATTAGTTTATGTTATTTGTCAAGTTTAGTGGAATGTGCCTTGTTTGTCGCCGACATGACATGACTTAACGAAAAGTACGTACGTAAAGTAACGAATACAGTGACAATATTTTGCCCCAGTGCATTGTCAGATCGCATCAATTGTTCCCAAACAGCCATATACCTACACTGATTACTATACACAATAGTAATAGTATAACCATCACCCGTTCTTTGTTGACTTTTCCAAATGTGATATTTTATTTTGTATGAAATAATAATGGACAAAATAAAAATAAAATGTTTTCAATATTTTCCTCATTTTAATTAAACGCCTTCAAGTATCTTCCAAACTTTTAACGTTTCTACGCAAACGTTGTAAAGTCATAACGACACAATCTTTATGAACCCGAGGAAAATTTCTTTGGAAACAGGACACCTTCGTAAAGTCACGTTTATCCCTCCAACATTAGGATATAAGAATGTTGAAGCTATAGAACAGCTTCAATGGCTTTTTGTACTTCCTGGACGAATAATATTCTTTCACAACTACAATTAACTTAAAAAAAACAGTGTTGTATATTTAATAAATTATAGTCTACCTAGGCCTACCTAATGTGTAGCGTCTTGTCATTTAACTGCATTTTATATAAGTTTTTTATTGATTTATGTAACGAATCGAGCTAACGGCCCACCTGATATTAAGTGGTCCTCTCCACCTATGTACGAGACAACTCAAGTCGCATTGCGTTGCGACCATCACCCCGAGACGGGGACGTTATGTCTCATGCCTCAAGTTTCACTCCCTTCCACCGAACACAGCAATACGAGTGCATCACTGCTTGGCGGCCGATTAACAGGTGGCAGTACTTCTTTGGGCAAACTTAGCACAAGTTCTGCTACTTTGGGATGCTCCTTTTTCACCACAAGGGGAGGCACGTATAGGGATTCAGAAGGCGTTTATCTACAAACGCGAGCAACTTGAGCCTTGAGACTTGCAACGGTATATTTTTACCACATAGTACATATTCCACACTAAAAATGAAACAAAAAATAGTACGCCTTAATATTATAATACTTGTAATGTGTAAGTAGAACTTGTGTTTTTTTTTATGGTTTTTTTTTTGTGAGTAGTTCTGATTGTGTAAGTAGAAGAAACAATGTGGTCCATCTGCTTGTTGAATAAATGTTTACATACTACAGCAAATTCGCCTCACAGTTTTATTATTCTTAGGCCCAGGGCAAGGGACAAATTTCGTCAATCAAGGGATTTACCTTACACTCGACGGTGACAACGTTCTTACGTTACAAACCGGAGGCTTAGAATCTGACACGATAAAATTGTTCTATTTGGTGGGATTCCTGAAATCGGGTGTGTTTTGTGTCCTTTGATTTTCCTAAGAATTCTCCGAGAACATTTCAATAAAAGTCAGTGACCGACTGGTGTCATACCTCAATTAAAAAAAAAAACAAATAAAAAAAAGCCAATTTAAATGACTACCTACTAGTTTTTACCGCAACTTCATCCTTATGTAGCAATATTAGATAGTGAGGACTTAGATATTAATTTGTTCATACATGTGACAATGCAGTAACATTGCTGTATCGCAGCTCTCGTTTTCATCAGAAATGCATTTAGGATAAAAGGGCTGTAATCTCAAAACTGATTTAGGGCCCACGCCCACTTTGCCACCACTACCGTAACAATGGTCTCCGCAGCCAACATTTTACACTGCATTCGTGGAAGCTTGCTTGTTGGCTCACCTACGCTTGAGTCATCATTTCATTCAAAATAGCACAGGCAAGGCACTGAATCAATCTTTCGGTCGCTGAACGTCGTTCGCACAAATTATGTGAACTTGAAATAGTTGAATGATGAGCTAGTCAGTTTCGATTTATACGAACAATTCTTGAAAAAATAGTATCGAATCATTAGTCTCTATCATTCGAAATCAGACGTCGTTGACGGATGCAGTAAATCATATTAATTTTGGAGCTGTATAACGTCGTCCTGTTTGAGGTCCGTTAAAACTAAATCAAATTGCAGACCTCTAAACGCAGGCTTCTTAACGCAGTACCTGCATTTAGTGCATAGGAAAACACACCCTTAACGTTTGATAAACTGTAAGCTTCAAGCTGTGGAGTGTAACTAGTGTAAGCCTGAAATTATTTGTTGACTAAGCCAATCAAATTCAAACAAACACAAACCTCATAGACCAAAGTTTATATTTGTTATCAAAAAGCTATTTGACCAGTAATTAATTAAGATCTAAAGCTGGCGTGCGACGTTGCCCTTCAAATCCGATCCGGCGTATTCACGCCATCGATTGAGCGCGATACACTGTGTATGTACACTCAGATCCAGTAACTAAACATTTTTTTTATGCAAATTGACATGAAGCTTTATCATAGGCAAATCATTCCCTGTTAATATAAAGAACCAGGACCAAATAAACTTTTGGAAAGCTCGTTTTACGTTACGGTTAAAGTCTAGTTCGTTGTTAGTCTCGTATCTATGAAGCTTCATATTGAAAGAAACATTATAGATTTTAGTTACGTATCCGTCTAAAATTTATCAGTTATTCAGCCACGGTCTTGCAGATTGGAATGCAGAATGCCTGGAGGCCGCAGATGTACTGAGCAATTCAATAAATTTGTCATTTATGAGGCTAACATAAGCAAGGAATAGTTCATAACAAGAAACTAATGAATTAACTCAGTTTTGTTTCAGAACACACAGAAGTATTTTCGGTATATTTGCTGTTCCTAAAATCTGAATATATGAAATGTCACTAATATTCTAACTTGTCTAACTGGGTGACGACCGTCTTGAACATTGCTGTAGGAAAAAAAATTGCTGTTACAATTTGTACTAAAGTGAAAAATCCTTATCAACAATCTAGGCTATAAATGTATCATTAAGGCAAGCTTAGTTTTCTGCCTCGGCTTTTTCGACTTTAGGGCAGACTAGTATTACTCTTTCTTAAAATGTGGTTACTGTGATTCACGCCATCGATCGTGGGCGATAGCCAGTATTTTGTGCAGTTAATTATCCAGAGAGCTACTGCTTCATCCGTAAGGTCACGTGACCCGCACGTGCCAAGGGGTCCTTTTCTACCCACTCATTTGTATAACGAACAATTATGCGAATATATTCGATGAAAAGATCTGCAAGTGGTCTCGTTTCCTATAATATAACCTTATAGTTATTAACCTCCCATTATTGAATATTGTTTTTCAAAACACACCATCAGGTGCAAAGCTAGGCGGGCATATTTAATTTTTTTAATACTATTTGCCCTACTTCCATGCTTTGGTTTTCCTAGTGGTATGATTCTTGATGTTTTCCTTTACCGGAAGGTCAATCTCATTCTAAGATTTGAACCCCTGAGCAGCGTAAACTGACGTCAGTAAACGACTGAGATCGCTTAAGAAAACTTTAACTGCTGAGCACTGAGTTTTGCCTCAACCACTAGGCTAACGCGTTTAATCTAATCACATTGTTACAATAAAGCAATCCCAAGACAACTAATTACTTATGTGCCTCGAGCCATACCTACCGTAGGTACATACAGCCCACCTAAGATGCTTACACATTACACGTATTATAAATTTCGCAATTCCGGGATGATGTGAAAGCGAGCCCTCGGGGTAATCTAACATATTCTTTGAACTGGTCACTTACGTTCTAAAGTCAATTGTATTACATCCCCCTATACCTTAAAGGATCTGAAAATATCTCCACGTTCAAACGAAGCACTGATTTTCATTACAAAGGTAATTGAATCAAAAATGTATATAGAAGAGATATATTAAGTAAATTCATTATTATTATAAGTGTTTTTTCTTTCTCTTTTAATAGATTAAAATTTTATATTTGTAATGGGTTTTCATTGACAAACATTAAATTTTATTCTATTTTTCAGGAATTTAATACCTATATCCTATATTATATAAAATTTTATGTTGAAATTATTTATGAAATTAATTAACTCCAAAAACCGATGATCACCGTATAACTTACAAATCTAAGTGTTTTTTCATGGTGAAGGTTTTTTGCTTCCAAATTACATGTCTGCCGGGTTCTGCTAAAAGATATATACATGCGATCAATGGTGTCACTATGCAACACTATTGCAGTTACGCTGACAATCTAGAGTCGTAATATTGTTTTTATTACGACAAAACTCATTTAGATATCATTAATATGTAGACCCTAACTTCCTTAACTTTTCATTTTCATTAATATCAAAACACAAAGTTAAATAACTAAGAGAAAATAAAACATAAAATGATTATGGCCAAGAAGGAAACTTGCAAACTTCCAACACAAACTCACTCAAACTACGGTCAAGACAATCAGAGGTAGAAGTAATTCAAAAGCGCAATGTCTCGCCTTAACGTCTTTATTTCAACTTCGGCCACATCGCGGCCAATTTCCTTACCGTGGATATTATTTTAATACGCAACTTTTAGTTCAACTGTAATTGTTATGACTTACAGTACGCGTATTGAACTACGCACTCTCACAAAGCGCTCTTCATCGTCAGGAAAATATTCGCTTCAATAGAAATTATCGCATGATGTAGATAATCTATTTTTCTGCGTAAAAATTCATATCAATCATTCTTCAACCAAATATAGATTAATTTTCCATTTGTAATTAAACTAGGTGGCAAATATACCTACGACACTTGAAATTATAGTGCAAAGACACGAGTGTAAAAAGCGTTATTTTTACTGAGATTTTTAAAGTCATTGCAATAATAGGAACGTTAACAGATTTTCGAGAATTGTAACGACAACGTACTACCACAATATAATTTTAGAATTAATTATATTTAACAATATATAAATTAATGAGTTTTTTCTCAATAACTGAAAATATTATTTCATAGTCAAAATCAGTATAGCATAAAAACGAAAAAAAACATTATGTTGTGAATTACACAGAATACAATTAGTATGAAGTTATTTGTGAGGATAACTCAAGCGTAACCTTTAAAATAGAAAGGATAAGTAGAAGAGTATTTTCATTGATAAATAATGTAAAGAATCTGTAAAAAAAAACATTGTTCATAGAGTTTGCGTGTGCACTTAAATGGCGCCTCCTGTACTTTATGTATAAGTTGGTCCGACAATTACTGGAATGAAGTTCATACTGCTTTCAGGATCCCGTTTGTTTTTGAGCTATCGAGCGTGGAAACATTTGAGTTAGCCAAGTTTAGACATTGGATTACGTCGTGCAACTGGTACATATCATTAATAAGAATTTTCAATTTCTCTAACTTAATTTGTCGTTGTAGCTCTTAAAAATAAATTTATAGTGTACCTGGTTTTAGATTTTAAGAACTATTTGCAACTTTAGTCAGGCAAATAAAAATATATGATCGGAATATAATTATTCAAACTTACTCACATACAATCTTATCAGTGGTGCTGTGGGAATGGTCTCGGATAAATAATAGGTTAGCTTAATACATAGCTTTCTGGTCAATTGGAACCCTGATAGAATATTTATCACTGGCTCACTGATATTGCATACAATAAGTTAATTCTTGTATTTCTTGAAATCTGAGACCGAACAATAGGTAGTCACAGCTCTTGATAATATTTGATCTTTTCATTTAATTTAAACCTGTCGGAAAGAATAACAAAACACGATTAGCTTGATTAGCTAATAAATAGTTAATCATACTCCTTTAAAAGCTATAAGAACGGCAATACCTCATATTTGAAAGACATATCAAAGAAGTTTTACTATGATTTATTCTGAAACCGTCTGAAACACCAATAGAGATTCCATTTCCGCATCAGTAGCTGTTACATCCAGATTCTATTACGAAAGCTCATCTAGGAAATGCAGTCGGTGGGGCGGCACGCTAGCTTAAGTATTGATGATATTCAAGACTTCTTGGCCCATCCAGGAAGGATCCGATCACGATCAGGGACAACTTAATCTGAACGCTGAACCAATCTGAAACAGTGGTGACTTAAATTGATAAAATAATTATTTTTCTCGTATTAGTCGGAGATGTCAGAACATCACATCTCCACATCGTAGCTCACAAATATTACAGCTATTTGGAGCCAAAGCTGGTTATTGTTAACACATTACTACTTTAAAAACCACTTCTTCAAAGAGTTATGTGAATGTGCCGTTAAAATTACAGACAAATGAAAATATTCTTAATGTGAGACATTAAGAATATTTTCATGTGTTACAGGTGGTCATTTCAGGTGTTTGTTAGGAGATATAATTTGTTCAACTCACGACCCGTCCCTGATACGTTCCTGACGAATAAGGAAAAGATCACAGTCCTGTTGATTTTCTAAACACTAGGACACTAGCCGGTTAGCTCGGAAGTAGAAGCGATGGTTGGTTTGACCACACACTGTCCCGTGTGTTTACCTGATTGCGAATTGTTTTTGCGGGATTATAATGGTGAATTTTGTTGATTCTCTATGAAAACTGGTTAAAAGAAAAAAAAAACAATCCAGTTGAACCAGTAAAGATGGCTTGCCAAGAGTGCAGTAACAGCACGATACCATGCAGTTACAACATTACGATACTAATATGAAACGGATATTCGTCTTAGGAAGCCCATTCTGATGTCGTTCGCAGCTGGTGAGGCGTTAAAGGAAACATTTTCCTCCATTTGCAATTCGATACGACGCTATAAGATTGAACAAATTGTCTCTGAGGATTTTTTGAAGTCGTTAAGATTTTAATTGGTTTTGTTGTAAGCAGTAAAAATAGCTACATAATACTTTTAAAAAAGTTTTTTTTTTTTGCATTACTCTTAATATTTAGCATATCTTTAATTACATAAATGACTATTTTAATAATATGAATTGAACGTATATAAATTCCTATCACGGCAGTAACTCCCTAAGACTCAACACATACAAATTCTATTCCAAACTAAGCTTACCTAATATCGTAAGCAGTCTTAGATAAATATTTTAGTTATTCACAAAGGGAAATCTCAACACTGTGTTATTCTGTGCCTCAGCTGTTCAAAACGCACTGCCTGTTCTTAGCACTAATCTTAAGAACGCCTCCACTGTTTATCTTGACTAGAATGTCTGGAAAGGGTCGACCGAGACTTGTTTTTAGTGCCAATGTTTTTTGTTGATGTCTTTTTTGTGGGATTGCTGAGACAAGCACATGGTCACATAAATATACTCTTTTATTATTATAGTAGGAACCTTACCTTACACTTAATTACGTTGAGTGTACACATATTTTTATATATTTATACAGTTCCTACTAAGACTTATTGATTAGAGCCATTAAAAAAACAGACAAGCCAAGGAATTTTTTTAATCTTTGTTTTGGGGACTTGGGTTCTTGTAATTAGTAAGTTTTAATGGTAAATCTACATCTACAAAAATGAAAGTATTTGTTTCATTGTTTGTCCCGCACGCGCTCCTTTATATTCATCAGATTACGGTATAATTCCGGTAAACTGTTGTACGAGTAGGTACCCACGCCCGCGAATGTTTCTTATTTGGAAGAACCATTTTACAATAGGTGGCAAAGACAGTTACAAGGCATGCCGAGTGCTGGCTGCTGTTGGTGAGTTTATAAAATATTATTGATTTTAAATTTATACAAGTCCTGTGATAATCAGATCATTTGGAAAGACCAAACATTGGTGTAAAAAATGTAACAGATATTGATGTGTAACGAACATACAGATGTTTGTTCTATGCCTGGGTGTTTATTCAAACCTAACAAAGTATATACAATGTAAATATGTATTAATAAAAAAGTATATAAGTATTCTATCAGTTGTCTGGTAACCGCAGTACAAAGCTATGCTTAATTTGGGGCTAGAGGACGCTGTGTGAAATGTCTACCAATTTTTTATTATTATTACGACTTATTTCTTAGTACGACTGTCTGAAACGTTATTTTTCACAGCTTTCATGAAACTATCAGTTTTTCAGCCAATAGTTTTTGAACCGAGATTGAGTACTCGGTCGGTCCTCGTAGTCGGGCTGCAAGAATAATCCTATTGCATACAGTAGTGCACCATTAAAATGCATTGCGTATTTTAAGATGATACCACAGTAAGCCCACACTAGAGCCAAATGAATTGAGAGCATTGTGAGGCAGTTTCTGAATGGATGGAAATGATGACTTTTACTTTGTTAAGTTTGAATTGTATGCACAATGGATAAAAAAACGGTCTTATTAGAGCAGTAGAACTCTAGCCAAGTTCGTCCGGGGAAGTACTGCCACCATGCCCTTTTCTGCCGCCAAGCAGTAACGCTTTCGTGTTACTGTGTTCCGGTTTGAAAGGTGTGGTTGCCGGTGAAATTACAGGCACACGAGACATTCCACCTACACGTCTCACAGTTACAGGCGCATACGTTGCGACTTGGGTCTTGTCGTACCTAGTAGGGGAGGACCCAAGCCGCGTCGCTTGTTATGGGCGGAGGTTACCACTTAACACCAGGTGGGCCGTCAGCTCGTTCTGTAACTGTATTACATAAAAAAAAAAAAAAAAAAAAAAAAAAAAAATGTATTAAAATATTTTGCTTGTAACAAAAATAAACACGCTAATTTTTTATAATAATAATAAGTAAAAGACGCGCACGAAGGAATATATTTTTGGATTTATTATCGATAAACTTTAGAGACCACAATCGCAGCCAACCAGATAAATATGTAATAATTTTTGCAAGTATTGTATAAAATATGTAATAATAGTAAGTAAGTAGAATATAAAAGAGGTAAGCTAAGAGCTAAGGCTAAAGATTAAACAGATGCATCGTACAAAACATCGCTTAAGATAAATTATGTTACAAGTTAAAGGGCTCGTTGAAACAAAATGTAATTACACATCCGTGATTGAGCATCAAGAGATAATGCAAACACCCTGAGCAATACAATATGAACTGCGTGTGGTAGCAACTTAAACAGTGGGCGTCAAATACAGTGAAGAATGACCAATTTGTGACTGCCACAGCCGTGTTCAGAATGATGAAGATTTTATTGTAAGATCATAATGTGCCGTGTAGGTGTGCTGTGAGCAACACAGACGCACCCACGCATAGGTACTTTGATTGTGTACCTCGAGGATATTCGAGATTTAAACGTCTGTTGTGCAGTCATATGAAAAAAGCAAAACGTTTATGTAGTGAAAATAATAGTGAATTATATTTCAGGAGCGTTTTTAAGGGTTCCGTTCGCAGCGGGATCCAGTGGATGTGTGCAGTTAGCGGCGCCGTAAAGAGTAGCTATGATGAAATAAATCGTATCATCGCTATTGTTTATATCTTATAAGGGGTGTATATATGGAATGGATTAATTCCTTTTATGCTGTGTTTATATTAAATGAAGAATGAATTCATCACATGGCGCAAATAACCATGATTAATGGAGTGAATTAATTTTCGTACCTACTACTACTTATGTCAGTGACTCGCCCGAATCAGTGTGGTAATTCTATTAAAGTAAGCCTCAAAGAGTCTCATTATATGAACTTTACCCATGTCTTTGAATTATTGTTTGTAGGTTGTGCTGGTTTCCGCACGATGTTTATCTTAACCATTTTGAAATTACGATCGGCGCACTTACATTTTTCAGTTCAGAAACTCATTGATTGATTGATCGGATTGGAACTGCATTCAATCTGTATCATTTAATCATCATTGAGCCACCACTCTCTCTAGTAAATTAACTCAATTCATTTCATATTATTACAACAACTTACAATGAACAACGTAACCGCATAATATTACCAAAATACAGAACAATGCCAATATAAATATAATAAGTTACCATATTTCTCGCAAATATAATATATAATTTTAGTTTCTCCTCCATCTACAGTTTCTGTGACAGGAAAAATCTTTGGATAACTCACATATCTCCGTTTACGACAGCCAAATAAATATTCACTGACTTAAATAAACTTGCATCATTAAAATACACTTAGCACCATAACCTCTTACTTTAGTGTATTATATCAAGAGGAAGAGAATAGCCCCATTGTCGTGGCGCAACTAAGAGTCCTAGGTAATCTTAAACGCAGACTCGCTACGCCCTAATGATATCTCGGCTCCGCTTAAGAGACCATACATAACACTATATGAGACGTTTTTAAAATTTAAGCCAACATTAATGCTTCCACCCTGTTTGCTTTAAATATTTATTCAAATTTGTAGACGAGTGCACGATGCAAGTCTTTGTGCCTTTGTAATGTGACAGTATTAGCATAATAGTTACCAAACGGGCAATATTGCTCGGCAACAGAATTGAAATGGCAATGTATTGGCAGTTGATAGAGCATCATGGTCACATCAGGTAAAGGTTTTTTGTCATGGCAAGATTTTTCTAACATATCCGAAGTTTTTTTTTTCATTTTGGTGATTGAATGAGCTGACAGCAAACCTGATGTTAAGTGGTAACCGCCGTGGACAACAGCAATATGACTCAAGACCTCTCCACCAAAGTACGAGATGACTCAAGTCGCATTGCGTTGCGTCCATCACCCCGAGACGGGGATTTTACGTCTCATACACCTGCACTGCAATTTAACCGGCACCCACTCCCTTCCATCGGAACACAGCAACATGAGTGCATCACTGCTTGGCGGCATATTACCAGGTATGGTGGCAGTACTTCTCCTGGCGAACTTGGCACAAGTTCTACTGCTACTTTGGGTTGTAAACAATTATTCAAATATATTATATTATATATAATTGATCTGGTAAACAATTGAGAGTTATTCTATCTATATTTAATCCAGGACAATAAATAATATAAAACAGATAATCAAAACACTTATGTGGCTTTTAAATAGCTTATGTACCTATATCATTTTTTTTATTTATTAATATTTCTTGTTTTCCATATTTTTCATGTATGGCTTTTATTGCATAAATGTTGCTACTAAATTATCTTGGGGCGGTTCGCAACATTTTATTTCAGATTGCTGAGAAATATAGTCTGTCTAAACCTGCATGAAGTGTATTCAATGGTCAAAGTGAGGTATAAAATAAAATTTTACGGTGAACCCTTTTATTGGGTAGGATCGTTGGGGCGTAATAAAATGTTTGTTTGTTTCGTGACAAAAGTTTTAGAATTGAATGGAGTTCTATTGATTTGCCCTGGAGTAACTAGTGATCTATTTAAACATAAATAATTAATATATTAAATTAATCGATTTATTTATTAGTGTTCAAAAAAGGTTGGCACCAAAAACTGTGGCTCTTTCTTTCTGTATGGAGTTTTGATCTTATCTTTGGATTTATTTTACCTACTAATATAATTTTATATTATAATATAAAATAATGCCTATTAAATGGGAAATGTAGAGCACCTATAATAAAAAAATAATGAAATAAGATAACTTGAAAATTAAAACAAACAAGTAGTTCGTTTAACAAGAATTAATAACCCAAGTTTGAGTTTTGATTTTCGTTATAAACACTGCTTTGCCCGATTTCAAATACTTTATTTTGTTGAACGGTGCTGGCGGGCAATTTCCCATTATTGAAACGAATTGTTTTCTGAAGTTTTAATATTAAAAGTCTTCGTTGTTGGACTTCGCTTGAAGTTTTTGTGCTATAAATTGTTGTTTTTTTTTTTTAAATCATGGATGCTATTTTTTAAAAAGGGTTTTACTAACTTAAATTTCAGCTTTTAGGTCTCCTTATTTGTCAGTTCAGTGGCCTACTAGGCATTTCTACTTGGGGAGAGAAGATATCATTAAACATGCGGCGTCGTCACAACGTGAAAACGGTGAATTTAATGAGTGATAAGAATTAAATGAGAAAACGCCGTTGTCTCGCAGTGTATGCGTTTCCTGACTCCGTTATAAATGCTTAGATAACGCGTGCTAGTCAGTAAAAAATGGATTTTATTACCCAATGAGCAAAAGTAGTATATTGTAGTTAAATTTACCTTGAAATTTTGGTATTTTTCGGATTTGTCGGTTTGAAAAGCTAAATGACTGAAGATCAAAATAATCGACATAACCCAAGGTAGGAGCTACCTAAAGTAATAGTATACTGGCCACATATCCCAATACGAATGACCGTTGGGTTACACGAGTTCTTTTGTGGAGACCGCGACTTGGCAAAAGTAACGGCTTAGAGAAGTTATTAGTTATTAGTTTACATGGACTGCTGAAAATTAATGGAAACTCGGACTCAGTAGTGAAAGCCTTTGTCCAGCAGCGGAATAACGTTGGCTAGTGGATATGATGTTGCTGACTAATATTTATATATAAATATAAATGAAGGGATTGAAGTTTATATAGATTAACTATACTGTGACCCTTTTAAAGCAAATTTAACACCATTTTCAACCCTTAGTTCACAATTAGCACTAAGAGGCAAACAGGTAGGTACAACAGCCACGACCACGGACCTTTTGGTAAAATTCTCAAGCGTTCTTCGGACTTACCATGAAAAAACATCGATAAGGACTGTAAATCTAATTAAGAGCTTCTGAATTAGTATTCAGTATTCATCTCGCATCCGAAGCTGCTGAAAGGAAGCGGAAGCTTTCATTGGAAAACATTTCTTCGACTCTGAGAAAAACTTTTTCAAAGATTTTAATTGTATTGAAATTCAAACGGATTTATTTTCCAAAGTTGATGTTTTGTAACAGTGTTTAAAAATACTCATACTTGTTACATTTGGCAGTCTCTATGCTACTTCGGAAAATATTGAGAGCGCCATTTAGCCCCAAACTAAGCATAGCTCGTATCATGGGAACCAGACAAGTGATATAATACTTATATACTTTTTGTAAATACATATAATATATATTAGTAAACACCCAGACACAGAACAAAAATCTATATTTGTCACACAAATGTTTGTCCTGGGTGGGAATCGATCCCACGACAGCGCAGAAGGCAGGGTTTCTACCAACTGAGTTATGAGGTCAGTCAAAAACAGTGCTATCAACATAGAAAAGTTAACCAACAGCCTCATTTCATGTCGGTATAGTTTTGCTCAACTTTTTCTACAAAAGCGTCCAATTTCCTTGTGGCCAGTTTTTAAAACTGCTAAACAGTTGCCATTGTTGGGACCAGGTTTATTCTCTTGCGCACTAAAATTAAACGTCAATCGCTGTGCCAGCCCCAGAGACCGGTTTGTTATTTTAATTATCGACAAGACCTTATTTTGCTTGGAATTTTCTAAATCGCGTCTTTTGTTAGCCGGATATTAGTTTTGTCGCCCGTCGTGAATAAATAGGGCAGATTTCTGATACATGTTGATAAAGTGACATACGTACATTATTTTGCTTAAAAAACGTGCGTTCAATAGAGTGTGAAAATTAATGTAGTCGATTTGTAACTAAGAACGTTAAGGTTATATACATTGTGGAGGAAAATACCAAATGAATTTTTTAGAAGCTAATCCCTCCAATTTGTATATTTTCACGACAATAGTGATAAATTATCTTGCCTGTGTAAGGTCAAACAATAATAAAACTTTGTTGAGAGTTGATACTCGAAAATCGTGCCCCAAAGTTCCAGTGATTGACTTTTTATTAAAATTTAACAAAATTAATGTAATTGTTATGATTTTTAACAAAACTAAATGTGAATCATTTATGTAGGTAGGTGCATTAACGCTATAACATGTTACATGACCAAAATAGTAGGTACTACTACATCATATATATATATATACAAATAAATAGAATCGAAGTGTTTCATGTGACTGTTTTTAATGTCAAAATAACAGCTTTTTACTGAATGCATATGAAATAATATGTGGTTCTGAAAGCAAAAAAAAAACTAAAATTGTACCCCTCTCATCGAAAATCCACTGTACAATTTCTAAGCAAAAACTCACACGGAACTTAAAATATGTATCCCAACATGCTCAAATCGTTATAATAAGTTCGAGAACTTACGCGCAACAAACGAGTTCTATTTCCGATGGAAAATCGTTTCGCAACATACAAAATTACTTTGAATGGTATCGAGTTATTTGTTGCGGATTACGTCAAACACAAATAGAATGTTACCTACTTTTGGAAATGTGGTTGTTACGCATAAAGTTGTGTGTACATAGGACTTTTATATACCTATCAAGTTTCCATTATTATTATGTTTTATTTATTTATGTGATTAAAATACGGAACAAGCAAGTGGTCCTGGTGTTAAGTAGTAACCTCTGCCCATAACAAGCAGTATGACTTGGGTCCTCCCCTACTTAGGTACGATTAGACCTACGTCGCATCGTATGCGCCCGTAACTCTGAGACTTGAGGGTGGAATGAATCTTGTGCCTGTAGTTTCACCAGCAACCACAACTATCAAACCGGAACAAAGTAAAAAAAACAAAAAAGTATGCGCGTTAAATTAAATATTACTAAAAAAGAAGATATTAATTGAAGATTTTCTATTGATTACTGACTCTAGGATTTCTTCAACGCCATTCAGGATACGGAAATTTATTGGGGAAAAACAAAATATCTTTATTAATACCTATGAAATTAGCAATATTGTAGACAAATTCATATTATTTATGTAATAATTAATAAACCTACATAATGTTGTCGTAATGTTCTAGATAATGTAGATTGTTTATTTCTTTTTTAATTCTACATCAATGAAACAAAAGATTAATAAATAAAGTTTTAATTGTAATGCGGTGGATTATTTTTACACTGTATAGTTATGTTACATACTATTGATTTTTATTGTATCTTGCTCTAAGATCTTACTTTGAAATTTCGATAACACATTTATTGTAACTATATAAACTACTCCTAACGGAATGACAAAAGTTTGTTACGGAGTCAGCTAGCCAATGGTCGTTCGTTTCGAACATCCGATACGGTTCGACAATGCGAATGCAAATTATCCAGTCTGTGTCTGAATTACAGTCCACAGAGAAAAGCTCGTAAGTTACTTGCCACGAAAACCTTTAAACACACGGTGACATCATTTGATTTACAGTGGTATCGAAGATACAGCATTTTAAAAAATATTCCAGCTGGAAAGCAGTCGTTTAAATTTTAAATGTTTAGAAACCGCTCAATATCAATGTGATATTTAAATAAAATATCCTATCCAGCTCAACAACATCGAAATAAATAGATTTAATATGGCTTTTATGTTTTGTTTAACTAAAGACTTCTTCTATTCGAGTCACTGGTTCCCTCGAACCGGTCTGGTGAAAGGATTTAAAGTGCGCCTCAAAGAGGCTCCTTTCATGCACTTGACACATGTCTTCGAATTTTTAATTCCAGGACATGTCGGCTTCCACGCAATATTTCGTTTTGAAAACATATGAATTAGGTATAAAAAAAATCATAACGCCGAGGTAAGACTTTTTGATACGATGAAGTTGCCAAGACCAATCAGCAGTCACGCTAGAAGTTACCATAAATTATACAATACAAGCTGCGTCATTATCGCTTGAAAAATTGACCCAGCTGTTTTTGCTGAGCTTTGATTGAACAGAAAGTTTAATAGTATCAGCTGGCAGAAGTTCCGCGTTTCAGCAACAATTATTCCAATGCATTATTACTGCTAACCACAACTTAGATTCAAGTTTTTGAAAGTAGTTAATGCGAAATGTATTTCACAAAGCAATTTGCTCTGTCATATGAATTTATTTTATTTTTTGTTTAAGGATTATTAATTATTTTTATTTAATATTACCTAACCGAATCTAGTGTGTAAAGAGTGTAAAAGAGAGCATCACACGTTATATTTACAGGATAACTTGTCACAAAAACAAGATAGACACACGATTATAGAATGCTTTTCTTTCAACTTTTTACTCTCATCTTAAAAGCTTATATACAGATAAGCCGGGAAATTAGAGTTCTATTATTTGGCTGTCCGCATTATAATAATGGAAGCAAAACGCTTCGTACAGATGTGAGTTAATTCAACTAAGAAAGATAGACGCAACGCCGGACGTCTGGATGTCCTGTGGTGGAATGTAGATGGAATATTAGATCTTGGAACTCAATCACACACTCAGCGTAATGAATTCTGTGGAATACCGTTTAACTGGACAATATGCGTCTGTTTCAGAGACTGAAGTCTAGCTTTAGCTAGTGCATCGTCTATACAAATAAATAAAGTTGGAGTGTCTTTGTAATATTAAAATAAAATAACCGCTTTTTACTAAGTGCATATGATGTATACACGGTACATATTCCAAAACAACTTTTTTTTAAAATTTTGTTTGTCTGTCTGTTTGTTCTGGCTAATCTCTGAAATGGCTGGACCGATTTTGACGGGACTTTCACCGGCAGATAGCTGATGTAACAAGGAGTAACTTAGGCTATTTTTCCGAGAGGTAAAATACGGATGTGTGATAAAACCAAATTCCACGCGGACGAAGTTGCGGGCAACAGCTAGTCCTTAATAATTATTTTAGTTCACCTAAAAATCTAAGGCTAAGGATAGATGTGAATTAGAATATTTTTTTTTTATAACTTTGAGGGTGCTTTTTTTTAGTTTGAAGGTATGCGCCTCGTGCAAGTTTCTAACGGAGTCTTTATTTGTTGGATGTCACGCTATGGAAACATTTTTAAACAATAATAAAGCATTAAAAAAAACGACTTCGATTTTCTATATTCACCTCTATCTGAAAACCTCGTTTTTTTTTTGCTTTCGGCTAATAAGCTGAAGCTCAATATTCCATAATTAAGTTTTTAATTAATTTTCTTTTCTCGCTGATTTGGCGCGTTCCCGTCGGGGGCAAGTTTTATGGCATGTTCATCTTTAGATTTTACGTTTCAAAGAAATTTCAATGAAGGTGGTTAATTAATATTACTCTTGGGTGTTCATTATTGATTGATGTCACGAGATGATAAAACGATGAGACATTTGTAATAATTGAATGAAAAAAAATTAATATAAAATTATTTTCTGATGTTAGAAAACATTGTCAACCTTACCACTTAATATTGCTTTATATTACGAATTATTTGTTAACTGTTAATCTCTTTAACAGTTTAGTTACTTAAGAGTTACTTAGTAATTTAGTTCAAGATTATGAAATATTATTTCTGTACATATTACTTTGCATATATTATAAATGCAGTAGCGAGTCAAAGAACACCATATCTGTTGGTCAAACAAAATTGTTCCTCCAAAAAAATCCAAAGAAAACACTGCGTAATTTTGCTGAGTTACATATACCAATGGTAATTTTGATTGTGACGAATCTATAATAATCTGAATGCGTGTACAAGACACTAAGGTGAAACACTTGGTAAAAAAAGAGTATAATAAACTTGAAAATCAGTGTTTCCACTTTCTGGTCGTGGCAATCAATATGCAAAACTAGCAATATTGAAAATGAATAATAAACAGCTAACAGCTGCAAGTCATTACTCAAACACCACAAAACGCACTTTTCCCGTCGATTTCATATCTGTACCGGACTAATCATCGACGCGCATTACACAGTCGAATGATTAAGCAATTTCTCGGTTCAGTAATCACCGTAGGACAGTTGCAGACGCATTTCATTACAATACATTAGAGTGGAGACACACGGTACGGTGCGTTATTGTTCCAGCGGAGACATCAAACACTCTTATTGTGACCCCGGCGCCAGACACAGCAACAACATTTGACACTTCTTTGAACACTTGTTTGAACACTTGTCTGGCGCGGGTGTTTGATATTTGTTTCAAGTCAAGTCAAGTCAAAAACTTTATTTCCATTTGAATTCATAAAGAAATGGCTTGGAAACGTCAATAATATTCAAATTATTTATTAGTCAGTTTATATTAGTTATTGCAAAATTTATCATACACTAGCCAGTTTAGTCATACTAGTGCTTGGCGACACATATAAAAATAATACTGTGAAGCCTGCTCTCACAGAAAAGTTTTTTTTTCACACATGATAATGATTAATGATAATGATGAATGACCTTTTTGTCATAGATGATATTGAGGCTAGTGAAAGAGCTTGTTGTATGGTATGCCTATATGAATATAAAAAAAAAAATGTGTTTGTACTTTTCAGAACAACTTTCAGACAATGATGTCGATGCTAATGTCACCAAACTAGGCTAAACTTGATTTAAACACATAAATTTTAACCATCTCATTCATACTACACAAAACAGAATGAGATAAATGACACGTTAGACGCTTTGTTCATTTCAAGTTAATGTCGAATTGGATAGTGTGTAGTCTCAAACAGTGTGTAATTTAGCACAGTTCCTCCTGTTTGTACTCGAATGTGGGACAGGTATTAATCGTTCCCGTCAAGTGGAGAGACAAAAACACTTCAATGTTTTAGGCCTGCTAAACTGCAATGCAAGGGTTAATAAATTATCTAGTACCAATACGCATTGTTTTATGAATTGGTGGTTTCATATTCATGTTTCGCTAATTAAGAGGTTGATTATGACTCTCACTGATACAGAAACGAAATAAGAAGCAAGGAATGCTTAATAAAATACCACTTTACTTTTGACAATTAAAAGGCTTAATCACTTTATGGAAGCAAAATAAATCTATAAAAAAATATGCAATTATCAGCTTAGCATTTGAGATGAACTGAAGATTTGCTAAATATTTACAAGCTAAAGATCCGTGAGAACTGTCATTATCAGTAACGAATCGAGCGGAGTAATCAATTTCAATCAAATTACAACTTACAATAAACTCTAACAAATTTTCCCCATTCGGATAATATTTAACCCATGTCCACTGCAAACAATTGAATAGAAAATCGAATAATTGATATAAACCGCTTCCCGGTCATCTATCATTATAACAAATCGCCGATACGTCTAGATAACATATCCTATTTTGACGTAGTGTCACGCGAAAGGGTGGAGAGTTTACGTATTTATCATTGTGACTCGTGTTTTTGCCAGATAATATAAATTTTATCTGGCTAAGGGGTGGTCAGGGGATAACTTAGAGTGATCATTTTATAGGAGGACGATAAGCGTGGAAATTATATTGGAAATAAAGGAGTATAGGAGTATTTTGTTTAGAGGTATGCATCACATGCTTGTTTAAAAAGTGTATTAGTTATTTTTGACAACTATAAATAATAACTCAATTAATGCATTTAAATTATTAAAAAGAAATGGAATGAGACATACAAACAAACAATATGCTAAAACAATCTATGGATAACTGAACTTTCCAATTCACTGTCAGGTCAGATTGTGCCCCAAACCTTAAATACTTTTATGTATATGTAATTATTTATGGTAGTAGTGTATATTTCGTGATAGTTTGTTTTCAAAACAAAATAAGTTTCAGTGGGAATAACCATAGAATATGCAAAATTATAATATAAAAATAATAATTTGATATTCTCTATATAAATTAAAAACAAATAAATATCGTTTTGCAATAATCTCTATGTTCATATAAATTTTCGCCATCTATAATTTCATACGTGTAGTATATTTTCACTCGCGTAATTTTCAACAGTGTATTCTGTTTTCCTTCATTTCACTGACTGCGCGAATACCGTCAAGGGTCATTTGTTTGCAAATTTAGAGCTCATGAATCTCGCTTGTAAAGGGTTCAGGGAATTTATAAACAGTCACACTGAACGGTGCAAACAGCATGTTTATTTTGCTAACTATGCCAGAGTTCATTTGAAGGAAAATTAACAAGAAATTTGATAACATACCAGTTAATTTAAATTAGTGCTACTACTGAATTATCTAGAATTAGAACTGAATTTTCTATCAAATTATATTGTTAAGCTATGTCGAAAAATTATGGATATATTGATATAGTTTTCACATTTTGCAGTAGAAATTATGCCAATTTCGTTCGGGAAATATCGCCGTAGTTCTGCCATTTTGGACACGGAGCACCTTTCTACTAAGTGAGTAAGCAGCTTTCAAGAGCAGTAGAACTCTCGCCAAGTTCGTCCGGGGAAGTACTGCCACCATGCCCATTTCTGCCGACACAGTAACGCATTCGCGTTACTGTGTTCTGGTTTGAAAGGTATGGTTGCCGGTGAAATTACAGGCACATGAGACATTCCACCTTCACGTCTCACATTTACGGGCGCATACGTTGCGACTTGGATCTTGTCATAACTAGTATGGGAGGACCCAAGTCGCATCGGCTGTTATGGGCCGAGGTTACCACTTAACACCAGGTGGGCCGTCGGCTCGTTCCGTAAATGTATTACAAAAAAAAAGTGCTTATATATATCTATATCTGTATCTATATTTAAAAATAATTCATAGATCATACTACTGATTTCATAAGGAGATTATATGATCATTATATATATTATATTATAAAATCATATTATTATATAAGCAATTACGTTATTACAATTACAAACCAGCCCAAAATACCGCAGGCAGTTATTTTACTCGTCACATATAGTAGGATTTATAAGTCCCAATAATATGACGGTGTGTTACGGTTATTTACACCCCCAATACAAAAACGCAGGAAAAGTCACAGATAAAAGCTAGCGTCTCACTTGGGTTACAAATCCACCCATTTACGATTGTACCTGATCGAATCCAAGTTTCCAATCCACTGAAAGCCGTTTACAGTAAACATGTCCGGCTACATGATACGCCAATTTGTTTTATTTTTTCTTCTAAACGACCGCGCTCATCCAAATGTGTCATTGAGTTTTCACTTGGAAAATATTTGAAGTTCGTGATACTATGTATACATCAAGTTGGCTGAAAACGTGAGGAAACCGACAAGTCCTAGAATTACAAATTCTAAGACTTTGTCAAGTGCACGAAAAGAAGAGGGCGAGGCGAAGAGACGCACTTGATTAGTTTGTGAAACTAATCAAGTGCATCACATTGGTTCCCGAAAGCCAATTCTTACACGAATCATACAAGTATTTTGTTTAATATAATCTTTTAAACACGACCTTCGAGAAACGATTAGTATTACGCTATTTTGCGCAATATATTACTACCAAGTAGTATTACAAATACCAAACACATCGTTATGGTAGTGAAACTGTATAATTCACGAGGATGAAACCACGAATGACTCCACTAGTAATATGCAAAATGGATTACTCACTCACTTATCCATCACGAAATTTAGGTCATAAAAATTACGAGTATAAAATTTTGGAATGGTATCCCTTTCAAGACGTAGAAGCTTATTAGGAGACGGTTTCACTAGTATTGGATTTATAATAACGAATATAATTATCACGTTTCAGTATTGCTAAGTAGAGTGATTAAGTAACTCATCATTCTACTCGCGAATTATAAAGGTATCCTATTTTTAGGGTATCTTGTAGGTAGGTATCTTGTCTCTTCGGTCCCATAAGGAGTCGTGAAAAAGTTCTAAACAGGATTCAAAATAATAAATACGCACAATTTTGGGTAGGTATTTTTTTTTTAACTTAAGTATGCCTGTTATTTTTAAAATAATCAATGCTTAAGTTTTTGCGATGGTTAACAAGGTGGGTAACCGTGAAGCCAGGCTTCAGTACGGCTCGTTTGTGTTCAAAAGACCTGGATTCAACATCTGTTGAAATGCTAATGGACGTATTACGGATATAAATGGAGGGTAGTTTTAAATTATATGCGTTGGTGCAAATTGGAGTGATTTTTCACAATGTAAACATATGTATGACTATATTTCAGTATGAACGTATTTCGTAAATAAGGAAATCGATGCTTGAAATATACTGTTATTCATGTAAGGACGTGTGTGAAAAGTGTTCAATACATTTATTACTCTGATATTATTACATAATATTGAGATTCATAAAAATGATCATGACCATTACAAGGAAAATGCTGTCCATAATCATTGTTGACTTTTCATGAGAGAAACAGTGCAAGACAAAGGTAGTGAAATATCAACAAGACCAAAGCAGAAATCAAGGCAATGATACCATGACAATGATATTATTTAAGGTGACGATTGGAGAGAGAATTTTTGCATTAGAGAAACGACAGACAGGAAAAAATATTTACTATTATTAAAAAGGAAGTGCACGAAAGGAGCCTCTTTGAGGCGTACATTAATCCTTTCAACATACTAGGTCCTGAGAGCCAGTGACAAGATTAGCTGTAGTATTATTTAAAAAAATACTTTTACGTGAAATGAATCGTCAAATCAAAATTCTTAATCCGATTCATTATTGATGCAGGAACCAAAGATCGCGTCATGAAATAATTGTTCGATTTTAAAATACAACACACTTGACAATTGTGGCCTTAACTTCGTCATTAGCTTCGAGGTTTTTCTTTTAAAAATCGTTGTTTCGATTTGGTTTGTACCGCGTTTTGAATAACAAATGACGAATGACCTGCATGCAAAGCACAGCCCTAGATTTTCCGCAAAGTAGCTGAATAATTTTCATGAATGGCTTAGCTCTTTGTGAAGTTGCGAAAATTCGCGTTACCATTGTTAACAAAAATAAATCAACCCATTTTTTTCATTAACTGCTTGGCAAGGTACGTTTTTAGGCTTATATGTCTAATTTATTGGTGAAATACTTAAACGTGAAATTCTTGGATTTTAAAGTGAATTTCATATTGATTACTTTTACAAATTGAACTTGTTGGTAATATTTGTTGCTTAATATAAAATTGACACAGAGAGACTTAAAACAGAGTGAGGAAACCCGCATCCCCTAGCAACAAAAACCCGATTACTTGTCTGGTGCACAAAAGGAGCCTTTTTGAGGTGTAGTTTATTCCTTTTATTGCACTGGTTTGAGAGAGCTAGTTACACGATTACTACTGTAGAAACGGCGCAGCGCGGTGCATTAAGCTTGATTTGAAACCACGCCACATTGGTGTGTTGTCTTGTTAGCGTTTTTGAGGTGCTCTTTAGTACTGCAGCTGCGTTTATAGAGGATCACAAAACTTAGCTCTCTCGGACCATTAGTAGACAAAATCTCAATCAACTCCATACCAAACAAATACTGTCAACTAGCTTCATTAAAATAACCTTACTTTAAAGTTGTTCCCCTTCCAGTATGGGATTAAACTCCTCCCGGTTTTTCCAGGAAACCTAGCAAAAGCTATTTAACTTAGAAGGCAAATAACAGTTCGCTATCGGGATTTGCATACGCGAATGCAAGAGAAATAGCGATCTAGTATTGACATTTTTAACTCGTTAAAGTTTATCTAATGAACTGCCAGAGTTCCAGTGTTAATAATCATAAATAAAATGCTAATAATGCTAAATCTATGTGTCTTGAAATGTTTTATTAAATATTATTTTGTTTAAAAACATACTGGTCGTTTCTCCTTTTCTAGTAGAAGGTCTAAAACTGCGAATCGAGGGATATTGATGCATATTATGGCTACAGCAAGCGTTTGTGCTATAAACATAGTATTTTTTGGGTATTGGATTGGTTGAATTTTATTTGTATAAAATTTTTTTAATATAGTAACACTACGCGGTGTACAAGGTTAAAAATTGTAACGGATACAATTACCATACGATAGTTACTGTCTAATAAGTTGGTTCACACTTGCATACTTAGTCCGTAGTTATGGACATTGGTTGCCACATTATAATCAGGCGGATTGTCGTGTTTGTTTGGTCATTACAACTCACTTTAAAGAAAGCTCTTTTGTTCGCTTATGCTTGAACTAAAGTTAAGAGCTGGTACTTTAACTGATTTACAAGTTACTACCTAAATTAGATAGACTTGTTATAAAATACTGTGTTATATATTGGGTCGCCACTCTGTTAAAAAATGTCAGCAAACCGTCGGCGCTGCTGCAGTGCTGTGAAGTTGGAAATTGTCTTATCACTGGGCCTCTCAGTTCAGCGTAGTTGGTAGCACAGTAGCTCTGCCTTCTGCATTTAGGATTCAATAAAATAGTATTTTAAAGAATATTTGAGCATCTGTATTACTAACCTCACAGTTCAGTTGGTAGTAACCCTGCCTTCTGCACTGTACGTCATGGGTTCGATTCCCACCCAGGCCAAATATTTGTATGAGGAATATAAATGTTTATTCTGTGCCTGAGTGTCAATATGTTTTTTTTTATTTTTTTATTAGCGATACGCAAGCATTTGACCACAATCTCACCTGATGTTAAGTGACGATGTGGTCTACGATGAAACATTTTTTTTTTTTTTTTTATGTAATACATTTACGGAACGAGCCGACGGCCCACCTGGTGTTAAGTGGTAACCCCTGCCCATAACAGCCGATGCGACTTGGGTCCTCCCATACTAGGTATGACAAGACCCAAGTCGCATCGTATGCGCCCGTAAATGTGAGACGTGTAGGTGGAATGTCTCATGTGCCTGTAATTTCACCGGCAACCACACCTTTCAAACCGGAACACAGTAACGCGGATGCGTTACTGCTTGGCGGCAGAAAAGGGCATGGTGGCAGTACTTCCCCGGACGAACTTGGCGAGAGTTCTACTGCTCTTAAAAACATGCTTGCCTAGAAGGAACCTATTCACTCTCCTCTTGAAGACTTCCATATTATAGGTTTCGGGAAATACGGACGCAGGCAAGGAGTTCCACTCCTGGGCTGTCCGCATTATAAAAGTGGAAGCAAAACGCTTCGTACGGATTATATGTATATATTTACAAAAAAGTATATAAGTAGTATATCAGTTCTCTGGTCCCCATGATACAAGCTATGCTTAGTTTGGGGCTAGATGGCGCTGTGTGAAAAGTCCACCAATATTTATTTATTTAGTTATCTGGTTCCCATAGTTCGAAGATTTTTGGTTTGCTTAGTTTAGGGCTAAATGGTGCTATGTGGAATGTTCACTAATGTTTTATTATATTATTTAACCTTATTGTCGCACCTATCAGCTTTTATATATAATATTACTTGAAATTACTCTTTCTACCCATAGTCAGGATGAGCAATGAAGATTCTGTATAACGTAAAAACCTGTGACATAACATAGATAAGGTGCTTCATATATATTTTTATTGGTATCATAGAAGAAGCTATCAGCCTAGGGCAATAGAATAATATGAGTACACTTGCAGTTGCCCCAGTTTTTTATCGGTCGCGCCTTGCCTTATTTACGAGTCTCGGGTGATATCATGGCTTTATGAAAGTGTGCTAGATTAGTAATGGATACTTTACCGCTGAAAGGCTATCAGTGAAGTACCATAACGCTATAAATGTGCAATTTTGTTAGATGGTGATGCAGTAGCTACGTAATTCGACCCACATTGTCACAACACATCGCAATACAATACAGGAATTGGATGCCAATATTAACTTAATTAAATATTTCCACTATAAGACGGCCCAAATGCGCCTTAAGCAAAGCTCAATCTGGTTTTAAATTTTCATTTTTTTATTTCAGTAGGTGTGTTTACTATGCCTACGTGTTTTTCCTCGTGATGATTCGTGATTCGTGATGATTAAAAAATAATATTAATCACAAATATTTTCAGAATTAAACTTCATCGTTGCGATCCTGTACCAGATTTGACACAGTGATCTTCACGTAGAGGGCAAGGTTCATACGATCGATCATGGGGTAAGATTACAGATATTCCCAATTTTACAACGTCACATTTACCACATTGCTCCAAGCCAAATTACCGTGAATAACAATCGAACAGCTGGTGTACAAATTATAACGATATTGAATTACCTTCAAGATAACGAACGGGTTGTATTCCTTTTGATCAGGCAATTCAACTCAATTATCAATTCGTCACGATCCCGTTGGCTTTTGTGTTTCATGTTTTGTATAGTTATGTTTAAATTATTTAAAAAGCCTTAATTCTATTCAACAGAATGTTCTAACTGAAATTAAAAACTTACAATAAAAAAATCACTGGCCAAAATTCAGACCAGGCCAGCCCCAGTGGGAATCAAGGTGCTAAAATGTATTCGCGTACGCTGGGTTCAAACATTTTGCATGGGAAAAATATTGATAACCCAATCTTTTCAGCTACTAGATATATGGAAAATTAGATGGATGAGTGCTCCAGTGTACTTAATATCTTGTGGAAACTTGAAACTATAGAAATACATTTACAATTATTTTGAATTAAAAACAATGTGGTTTGTTTGGTGTAAAAATACGTACGAGCGAGACAATTTTTAATAATGTTGCCACAGGTGCTAAAGGATGGAACACATATCGTCGTATTTCTTATAATAGGGCAAGTTTAATTCCTCAAGATGTTTATCTCCACCGTTTTGAGAACGGGGTTATTGTACACATACATTTTTAAGTGAAAAACTGGTGCTTGTCTGTTTTGAACCAGTGACTGCCGAATCGTAATTTTATCACTGAGCCACTACACTATCTACAAATTATATGAATGAATCCTTTCACAAACAATTATCTCATTACATAAGAACTAAAATGACTAAGTAAGACGTTTTCACCATGAAATTAAACATGACAAATTTGTAGGAGCACAAAGAGAAATTACCCTCGACACTGAAATCTTAGATCAAGTAAAATGAAGACATAAATTTTCCATGCAATGTTACGGACCGAAATTATAGGTCCAACAGACTTATTGTACAGTAGGTACTTATCTTACCTAGTGAAACACTTTCTATTACTTTGCAAATTTTAGACACTGGACATGCATCTTTTTGTTTTCTTCAGTTTATGTCTCAGTCCATCCATTAGGAATTGTAGATTTTACACGCCTTTACGCCTATTTTATTTGTTCTTCTAGGATATTCTGGTTTTGGCACGATGTTTCCTAAGGTTTTGATAACGTGGTGATGTGCTCTTGAACAAACGATAACCTCATTCGTGCACGCTTGTAGATTTTGTACCTTTGAATTGTATCTACAAAACTGTAGACCTGCATGATTCAGACAACGGGTTTAGAGGAATTTTAAGATTAGCAGTTAATTACAAATGACCAGTTAAGGAAGACGAAAACCTAATTACGTCCCAAAACACTGGAAAATCTTTCTGTTCTTTATAAATCTGGACTGTTATGTCCTCTTGTTGGTGATCTTTGAATATGTCCTAATTATCACAAACGATACGGTACAGACAGACAAATCTACGGGAAACTCGCCAAATATATTTCCACCCCAGTAAATGGCACCGCAGTGTTTATTTTCAAAAGGATTCTTTGAATCAGAAAGAAGTACGTTCTAATTATATTTGTTCACTTTACAATTTTCAACTGGTATGGCTGATTTTATTAAATATTTATACGGTTTTAAAACATAATTACGCGAAGTCGTGAAATATATATTCAGCAGAAATAAGTTTTCTTTTGTAAAGTAAAAGTGGCTCAAGGTGAAATGATTTTGAAGGTTCAGTATCTAATATTAATGATTTTTATGCACACCTTTACTGCCTCTGGCGTTATAAATAATTTTAATTTATTAGAACTGACTTTTATACTGTATCTATTGTATTATTCGTCTTGATATAATGATGCATACAACTCAGGCAATAAAAATATAATTATGTGTCATAGTGAGTGAAGAAGTCCGAAATACAACCAATTATGACCATTGGTGTGAATTTGGAAATTTCAAGCGTGTTTTATTCGTAATCCGCCTTAAGAATTACCTATGATTCACTTTCCTTTACCCCAGAACAGACCAAGGCACTTAATCGTATCAGAAACGCGCGAGTGACCGCTGAGTAGAAATGCTTCGTTCGCACAAACTCCAGAGCAGTTTTAAATGAATTAATTAAACATCAAGCTTTTGTACCGCGTCCGTCGTAGCCAAGTTAATAAGTCAGACCAAGTTTAGTCTTATGCCGCTATTGTTCTATAATAGAAGTCATTAAAATTGTGTTGTTATTTTGAAAGTTGCATATAACTCAGTATGAAAGGATGTGTGCAATTATACCTATGTATTGTCAATAACATCTTAATGTTATAAAAGTTATAGAAGTTAGCGTTGAACATTTAGCTTGGTCGCCGACAGTGCTCGTGAAGAAAGGAATCTGAAAGACTCCGAAACCTTAACACTATAATATGGGTGGTGAAGAACATCGAATTTATCGTTTATCATTCTTATAATCTTCTCTAAACATAAAACAATTTAGCATCTGCACTATAAAACGTTTCTCAATCAATCAATTCAATTCAATTCAATTCAATCAATCAATTCATCTTAAAAAGCTTTGATTCCCAAATAACATAAATAAAAATGTCCCAGCAGACTAAATTTTACAGTCCTGACACCACACTAAGTTTCCTTACCCGGGTATTTAAAGCTACCATTACACTATAAAAGAAGTTACAGATAAAATTAAACGGTTTAGAATCATTTCATGTCAAGGCACATACAATGAAAGACTTGGTAAATTTGTGATTTCTAATAAAATATACCAATAAACTTACCAACAAACAATAAGTTATGGTGGTAGCTAAAGGGATTACGTATAGAAACCTCCTTGCTGGTTGTCCGGGCCTACGTCCATGTACCTTTTTTATCCTAACAGACAATGGTAGACTTAAGTTCCTCATTGCAGTAAGACTGCCGGTATTTATTCCCAAAACGACGTAAAGCAGATAAGCCGACGAAAAAATCCCTTTTAGATTTAACTGTAATCTGTTCCTTTCTGCTTTTATTGTTTCCGTACAATGAATTAGGCTTTCGTGTTCATATTATTTGCTTAGGGTCACTCTGTTTGGTTTGCACTGCATCAGAGGGCGAAGAGAATGGGGTAAGGTAAATCAATGTGGTGGGCGTTTTACAAGGGGATTCTAGATTTATTGTGTTTCGTTGTGCTCTCATTATTTTGGCTTTTTGGCATATCAATGGTTTTAGAAACCGACTTAGAATAGAGATCACCATATTTATTTACGAATATTATTTGCATACCCAATCTATAAATAGAGAACTTGAGGTTATTCCGAATTTTCGTGTTATGGTATTGGTATCATAGTCACGATTCATATATCGACTTTACTTGTTATCGTATTTTGGTATTATATTCATTTAATCACCTGGTATTATGTAATTTATTCTTATTTTTGTATTCAGACTAACAAATTCCACTTGAACGGAAAATGTTGACAAGTCTTTTAATGAGACTTAGATGTAAAAGATTTAGCTTCTTTCGGTGTGAACGTATTGAGGTCACCCCAACTAATATTTAAGAGGTAGGCTGTACTTTTATTAAATCCTAATATCTATATATTTGATATTATTATATAAAATAATACGTGTATCCTGTATATTCACCAAATTGGACTAGCTTTATGTTTGAGATCAACTGATGCTTTCTTTTAAATCATTTGATAAAGAATACGTATTTATCAAAAAAGCTAGCATTCTCTATATCAACATCTACTTACAGTTCAGAAGCTTTAAAATATTTACAGATTACATAGTCATTAGTCCAGAAATTCCACGAATTTACACAGCTGACACTTCTAATGACGTGAATACGTTTTGGTGCTGTTATGGAATGCTATGTTACGACATTTGGGGCAAGCAAACCAGATTAAGCCAAGCTCATTAGCGCACAGAATTGAAATAATTTCATGTGAATTTTAAAGCATGTGCTTTAAAATTGTTATGATATTTTCTCATAGCATTTTGTAATTTTCACATCAGATTAAAAGTAATCAAAAAGATATAATTTCGTAACAATAACTTTTTTTTGGACAATACTGAGTTCAAATTTTCGCCAATAACTATTCATCAAATTTATTTTAATCATTCTGTACATATTATAATAGTTGCAGAAGCAAATTATACCTGTATTTGGCAAACATATCGTTTGAGATATCATCAGTATCATTAAATTTTTATACGTCCAAAAACACCAAATAAATATATTAAAAATCATATTTACTTTACGAATAAAAATAGATTATTTGGAACGTAATTCCATTAAAAATAATATAAGAGCTACGAAAACATCAGATGTAGGATTTCTTATACACACCCGTTTAAACGAAATTCCACATTAAGAATTTATATTTCAACGAAGACGCAATACTCATCTTTATCTTGGAGGCAAATACGACAATAATGCAAACCAATAAAGATACGACAATTCCGTAAACATTTTGTCATAACGACAGCTTAGATACAAACAAACGCCTGCCACCGTGGCGCCAGGGTATTACTTACATTCTGAGATGACAAACAAATTATCATCAGGTCCTGGAATAAAAAAGGTAAGCGTGTTATTCGTGTACTGACTGGATTTTCAATTCGATTGGAACCCACAACCAAAAAATAGATGAAAGAATAATGAGTTGACTGGCCTCAAAGCTCAGTTGGTAATAACAATGCCTTCTGCGCTGTAAGCCGTGGGTTCGATTCCCACCCAGGATACATTTTTTTGTGAAGGATATAGATGTTTGTTTTGTGTCTGGGTGTTGATATGTATTATATGGGTGTATTTACAAAAAAATAAGACTGTAGGTATTATATCAGTAATCTAGTTCCTAAGATACAACTATGCTTAACTTACTTTAGGGCTAGATGGCGCTGTGTGAAATATAAATAAATAAATATTGGTGGACATTTCACAAAGCGCCATTTAGCCCCAAAGTTAGCTAAGCATAGCTTGTATCATGGGAACCAGACAACTGATATAATACTCAAATACTTTTCTTTTGTAAATAATACATATTAACACCCAGACGCAGAACAAACATCAATGTTACAAATGTCACATAAATGTTTGTCCTGGGTGGGGATCGAACCCACGACCTACAGCGCAGAAGGCAGGGTTACTACCAACTGAGCCATGAGGCCAGTCATAAAAAACATGCCCAAATATATTATTTATTTATTAATTATTTATAGTATCACAATAACAACACAGCGATAATATACCTACATAAAAACGCGAGTTTTCTCCCAAAGGAGTAGATGACAGTGGGCGGCGTATCACATTGGGTTATATATTTTTTCCTTTTTTTTTATTATATTATCGTGAGAACTGGGTAAATGGTGAGCTCGTCGTCGTTATTAATACTACATATTTACGCCTACCTTGAACAACTCAGCTTTATCAATTAATAATTCCTCCATGTTTAGCAGCCAGATATGTTACTTTAATTTTGTAAGACCAACACGTCTATCCAGGCAATGACGTAAATATAGTGCGTTTAATTACGAAGTTTTAAAAACGTTTATATTCTGAAAACCACAGTTTACCTCACGATCAAAATTTGGATTCTTGTATTTCACTTCAACTTTTGAATTGCGACAAATCTACAGAATGAGCCGATGACCCACCTGGTGTTGACTGCTGATATCTGCCCATAACAGGTAATTTGACTAATTAATTACCCTACTTGCATAAAACAAGACCCAAGTAGCATAATATGCACCCACGTCTCATAACTCTCTGAGATGTGAAGGTAGAATGTCTAATGTGCCTTTAATTGGTCCGAAAACTACACTTTTCAACCTGAAGCACCAACGAAACGCGAACCCATTCTGCTTGGAGGCAAAAAATTGATGTGGTGGTAGTACTTCCCCGGACGAACTTGGCATAATGTCTGCTTGCCAGAAGTACACCGTTATGCGTTCTTAATTACAGTCAACACAGAAGCAAATGTTAATCACGGCATTCGTACTCATAGTATTAAACTGTATTGAGGTTAATTTTACAATAAAATCTAACCAGATTAAAACACAAATGATGCTCAGTCCTTTTGGAAAACCTTCACCTTCTAAATTATTGCAAGCGAGTCTGTACTTCGTTCCTGTGAACGAATCGAATTTTGAAGTCGAGACTCAGAAATCTTGTTCGAAACGATTATTTTATTCGCCGACTTAATGTTTTCAAACAGCTTTATCGCGGATGACAAATTGCTTTATTCGACTGAGGCTAATTGTCATTAGAAACTTAATAATTCTGTGCGAAGATTATTTCAGAGTAAATGTACGTGTCAAAGAAAATAAAGTCAAATAATACATTAAATTAGGTTTTCTACTGAATGCAGGAGGTAATTTTTTTCTGAAAATCAGTCGTATCTTCGTTATCGTAAGACAAAATGATTTGTGCGTAGTTTGATTTTTTGTATTACAACGGTTTATTTTGGATTAATTTTGGTTTGTTTTTACTAGTTATTTTGTGTTCATTTGGGCTTTAATTATGACTTACATTGTGCATTTAATTGCTGAATATTTTTGTCTGAACCAAGTCACTTCTTGTAATATTACATTGTTAAATAAACTCTGTGTATATGACGTCAATGACCCAACGTACAGACATGATGCTTCTGCGTAAAAGCATCTCGGGCATGTTCGCGCGATGGCCAGGTATTCCCGGACCCAGGGATTACTGTTGCTCGCCAGCAGAACACAAAACCTGTTCCATCAAAAACCCAATATTCATTGCATCTTTTGCCCACTGGGGTACTGAGCAATATGGCGTTTCAGTTCTGCGGTGACGCAGAAGACAAGGCCAAGCTGGCTTTCAAGAAGCTCGGTGTGAACCAGAGTGATTCTGTATTTCAGTGTATGACAATAAAATGCTTACATATGAATCGCAAGTGGACTCAAATGGATGGAACTACTTTCAGTGATACAGACTGGTAGGTTGCTGGTTCTAATCCTAACGTACACCAATGTTTCTTTTCATTTCAATGAAGGAATATGCAATACCACGTTTTCAAAACGGTGAACGAAAATCGCGGAGAAAACGGACTGCCCTAGAAAAAAAATTAAAAACATATGTGTCAAGTGTACGAAAGGAGCCTCCTTGAGGCACATCTCCTTTCACCACACTAGTTTGAGAGAGCCAATTACACGATTCGGAGTATTAATTTTTCGCAGTTGCCTGTTAAAATTTAGGCCGGTTTTCCCGCAGCACATTGTGAAACAAGACACAGTGCAAGCGAAAACTAGTTTCAGTATATCGTTCTAAAGCTCACGGGTTGAAGCGAATTTAATCGTCCGAAGCGCCAGTGCGAATAATGGCGCGACAAATTTTCCATTCCGTCGAGCATTTTACTCCGAATGCACCTACACAATCGATGGCATTGCCTGCAAAATTGTATGCTATTAAGTGACATTCTAAATATACAGATTCATACGACGACGACAATACAGCTTGCTCTCAACCCTTTGCGTGTTCCATTCGGAATTCGATTACCACACAGAAACGCAAGCTTTATCCCATGAATATAAATACTATTATTCTATAGCAAAGGCAAAATTTTAAGTCGTTCTGTAAATAAAAGTGTTATAACCGATGAAACGTTACAGTTACACATCTGCTTTCGACGATTGATTCGTAATGATGATTGCAAAATGCGGTTTGAGATGTTCGTGGAAAGGTTGTCTTCGGCTCCGTCCAATTCCGTCATATCTCGTTTCTATAACTATCTACTGACAAAACTTAAAAATAAATTTCATTATATCTTACTTTATTATTTTGTTTCTCTTCTGCTTAGAGTAGATAAAGAGAGAATAAAAAGCATGCCAATAACCTATGCCTTAATTCACAGAGCACTATAATAATAAATAAAAAAATATATACGGTGCTCTATAAAAAGTTTATTAGAATAAAATAATTATACATGGGAAGCAGGAGTTATTATTGAGATTATTATGAGAATTGATTATAACTTTCAGCTTTTTCAGGTTGATTGTTTCCTGATTAATTTATTATGAATTTATTAAATTATGAGTCGTAACCTTATTATCAAATTAACAGAATTCGGATTTGTTTAAATTATATTGTATTGAAAGCAAAACTCAAAACAAAAAGTCAAAATATTGCGAATTTTATGAACCTGTTGCTCAAACTGGAATGAGTCCGCGGTGTAATATCAATGTTTGACGTTAATAATACAGAAACCGTAGCGAGAGAACGACTTATTACTGACAGTATAATTCAGCCAACCGACATGCGTGGCGAACCTAGTGTTTATCTGTCGACGGAAAACAAGTAATCAGGTTCGAATTTCGAAACGGCTTTTTACTTTTTTATTTCTAAAGGTGAATTCTATTCGGGCACAAGTTAGACGAAAGCGGAACTGAATAATTCCTCTAACCGAATGTTTCAAAGTCGGAAAGTCTAGTTTGCGTGTACTGTGCTCCTCGTGAACTAGACTGTGAATTTGGGAAGTAATTTTAATAATAGGTATATCGTATATACTGTCGTTAGTTTTTTTATTTGATACAGTTGCGGAACGAGCCGACGCGACGGCCCACCTGGTCTTAAGTGGTAACCTCTGCCCATAACAACCAATGTGACATGATTCCTCCCCTACTATGTACGACAATACCCAAGTCGCATCGTATACGTAACTTTGACGTGTAGGTGGAATGTCTCATGTGCCTGTAATTTCATCGGCAACCACACAACTTTCAAACCAAACACAAACGCTACTGCGTTACTGCTTGGCGGCAGAAATGGGCATGGTGGCAATAATTCCCCGGATGAAATTGGGGTGAGTTCTACTCTATCTGTCCCATCCCATATCACATTAAAGACGCATAATATTCATATCACGTTTAAAATTATTCATTTGAATCCATTTTCAATAAACTCGTGCGTATGTACAGCCGTATAAATTTATAGCAAACTACGGTGTTCTATTTTCTCCCAGTAAAGTTTCCTCTAATTAAAAGCAAACGCACGGCTGATTCTGAACGTGGTTCCAATCATCTCATCAGTTTTACGACTGTCTGTTTGTCTGTCTCTCATAAAGCGTGGAGCCGCTGATTCATAACACGTGGCAGGATATTTGGAACAATGAATTCTTATGTCACGATGTGTGATAACTTTCAAATTTATTTTTACAATTCTTTTTCTACTATTTCAGAAGATATTCCTTTGAAGAAAATTTCCATATATTTTACAGAAATAAACAAGTTTCGCCTCAAATAGTTTGACGATAAACCTTATTTTGTTTCGGTCATAATATCATAGAAATACAGATATAACAATTAGTGAACTCATTACAGTGACTAAATTTCATATATGACTTAGCACATCGGTCTTTACTTTTGAAGTGCAGAAAGATACTCTCAGCTTGTTTTGTCAAATAAAACTAAAACATCCCTGATAATTCAATTAAAGTAGAACCCGCGGAAGCAATAAAACAATATCCATTATAGATATAGGTATCCAGAATCATGAATTAAATAATGATAATAATAAAAAATCAAATTTATTTTCTCTCGTAAAACAGGTATACAAAGAAAGTACATCTAAAATGTAAATATTTAACTTGCTTTGTGAAAGATTGGTGTCTGAAATAGGTTTATGTAAACCTGTGACACAGGTCACCAGTGGCCCACTCCGCGATCAGTTCACAATTATAGATCTCACAATGTACATATTATATCTAATGTATATCTTCTGTACTATGATAAACAACAAATTGAAGCCACAAACAAATGGACAACTCGAAACTGCACCTACCCAAACAGAATCATCTCAATTTTTCTACAAAACAAATAACATTTTAACCTTAACAGGCAGGTGAAACGCTCCCTAGGAAAGCTTACCAAATATTTACAAGTGCCTCAAGTAGCTCAGAACAAATTCTTCAATAATCTCGCTTTAGCTGTGCGCTATTGTTTATATTGAATTTCGCTACTGCCTCCAGTTTGTATATTTAGGGTTATGTAACTAGTAGAAAGTCAACATCAAGTAAAAAATTCAATGTATTTGTCGTTGTGTAAATTAAAAATTTACACATATAAAGTTATTGCTATGATTGGCATCTGTATTTATCTGACTTGTTTGGGAAGACTTGATAGTAAATCCGATGGACATAATTAACTTACGAGATCATAAATAAGTGTTTTGTAAGTGGTACCAAATGTTTCAATGCTTTAGTTATCAGTTTTACTACAATGTAGTCACTGAGTTAAATAGTGACTTTTGCTCAATTTCTTCGAATGCCTAGCATATAGAGTATTTTATAAATTAAAAATTAAAAATTAATATTTATTGGTACGGAATCCTATGATTTATCTTTACTCATTCTTGCCCTTGTATTTATGGAGCGACACTCACATCTTGTTTGATTTCGCCAAGTATAAAGTAAACATTTTACCAGACTGGTATCAGGTTACGATTTCTTTTGTTAGTTGCCGTTTGCCTTCTAAGTTAGATTGTTTGGCAAATTGTGTTTTAGTTATTACTATTAGTTTTGGTAAAATGATGATTGAGTAAAATTATTTCAGTGAGACATTTGCAAGTTTCAGTAATCACTGGAAATAACCTATTTAAGCTGCAGTGACTGCTACATGATTCCAAATTTAGACGAATTCAAAGATTAATAAAAAAAATGAAAGAAAGAACGCGATACAAAAATTTGAAATATTGTTACTCGTAACTTGGGACCTGTGGATGAACAAATAATTTACAAATTGCTTAAATTTTTTAATAATTTTTCGATATTGCTATATTAATTGCTTTAATCATTTTTACTATATTTATGTTTATAATTACAAAGTTGCTAATGCGGTGTGCACCAGTTTAATAAATTTCCCGTCACATTTTTTCCAGCAACCCTCATGATGATTTTGACAGTCTCCGATGAATGTTCACATCATCGCCAGAAAGTCATTAGTCGTCACTTACATCTGGCGGACGCATAATTCTCACAAAAATAGACTAACATTACCAATATCTACTCTAATATTGGGACGGTAAAACCGTTTTTCCAATATCGATATAAATTACAATGATAAAATATTTTCCTGACGAGTTATTGTGAAAGGTAATTGATAATTTTATCCAAATCGATAGCTTATATTTAGGAAAAAACTGCATTATATTTATTTGTTATAGCCTTGATGGTAAGGGAACTTTAGCTCAAAGACTGTTAAACCATGAAACGGCTAGAAATAATTTATTAATTTTAGGTTAAAACTCTCGAACTCTCTTGATTCTTTCTAAAGAGTGTACGATAGGATTAAAAATTCGCGTCTATTACTTACGACTTATACAAGTCGGCGGCGCGGCGTTTGATACAAATCTTTGAACGTTTGGTTCGATAATATGTCAAATTCCTCACAATGTTTTTGTTTAAAACCGATAATATTGCATTGCGAACGTGGTATTACTTATAGGATGATAAACACACACAAACACATTTTGTGCTTGGTACTTTTGGTTGCACTTGTCCGATCTGCACGTCAATTAAAATGTGCTGCGCTGGATCTGCTTATGTAAAAAATAAATCACAACACATTTTCACAGAGACAAAGAGAGCCCGGTGTATCAAACGTAATAAATAATTCTCGGGTGGGACAAATGAGGTCATGTGTTTCTACTTTAAGTTTTTTTCTCTGACTTCCCGCGGGATCATATGTCTTCTATTTCCGTTAACGTATCGACGAACGATTTGCTTCTTTTAAATTTAGAACATGTTCGCTGTTTAGTGTATTGCCTTGGGAACATTAATTCGGGAGTTGGGCAGATGTTTCGTCACATCTGTAAAGTTTTATTAAAACTTTTTCTTTTTCCGACAAATTAATGTAACTTGTTTTGTATGGTGTTTAATGTTCGGGTAAGTTAATTGATATTGTTTACTATTTACACATTGATTACATTGAAATAAGTAAGTCATTGCAAAATAATTTACAAATCGTGTGTAGGAGGAATCTTTAGTCCTGAAAATCAATAAGTTGATTCTGTGGACCAACATCTTATTATTTTGAGACTGGGTTCGTTAAGACTATACTTTCGTTAAGAAAACAAAACCAGGCGTCCATATAATTGTGTTTTTATTAAGTAAATAATATAAATATATATATAAACAAAATGTTGGTGGACATTTCACACAGCGCCATCTAGCCCTAAAGTTAGCTAAGCATAGTTTGTGTCATGGGTACCTAACAATTGATGTAATAATTATATACATACATAAATACATATAAAAACCCAGAAACAGAACAATCGACTATGTTCGTGACAAAAATGTTTCTCGTGGGTGGATATTGAACTCACGATCTACAGCGCAGGAGGCAGGGTTACTACCCACTGAGCTGTGAGATTAGTTGAATGGAGTAATTTTCAAGTTAACAAATTCGATTTTATTTCAGTAAACCCCACCACACCAAATCCATTGTACTATTATTGTGATCTATTTCACCATCAATCAAACTGAAAAATTTAACAAAGTACAATTAAGGTTAAAACATATTGAGACCTTGAAATATATTTTCTAAGAATACCAACAAAGAGGATCATCGTCTAGATTTTATATATCAAAACGTTCGAACGATAAACAAACGAAACGATATATAACGTTTTTTACGAGTCTTTTCAAAGAACCCATCCATTCACTAATCCTTTTGTAGCTCGACCTATTTAAATCACATTAATCGTTGACCTCCAACCACAAAAGACTTGCAAACCTTTTTGCGTCTACTCTCGACTTTATTTCATGGTCTTAAAGCTCTATAAGGTAATGTGGCTTTCAATCATATACGAAATGCTGAAGGGAAATGTTCGTCTGGAATATGTTTTTTCTTTTAGGATTTTCTTGTTAAATTGTGTTTCATTATACTTACTTACGTACTTACTGGTGTGGCGCAGCGACCCAAAGTGGATCTTGGCCTCCGACACCAGAGTCCGCCAGATTTCCCGGTCCATCGCCGCGTTCATCCAGTCGACGGCCAGAAGTTCGTGCAGGTCTTTTACCACTAGGTCTCCCCAGCGGTACCTCGGGCGGCCAACCGGCCTCCGCCCGCTCCCACGACCCACGTATGCACGTCTGACTGCACGATCCTCCTCCATGCGAACAACGTGCCCCAACCATCGGAGTCTCGCTGACTTAGTCTCTCCTAAGATATTAGGCTCAGCCACCAGGTGTTTCATTATACGATATGGAAAATTTTATCGCACCTTCTCAACCACGGAAGAAGTCAGTAGGAAATAACCCATTCATGTTTTAACATGGATTGCTGCTTATGCTGCAATCGTCATAATTTAGTTAAATATGCTATTAGAAGTCGCGCTTTGTTGAATATGTGCTTACACCATGAAACAAGGTGTAGTCGCCGGCAATTGCTAGTTTAAGCTAAGATCAAGGGGAGGCTGGCACAACAATCAGAAGTAACCTTGAGAACGTTTTACGAGTTACTTTCAGCGTTGCTTTCAGCTCGTAATAAACATGTCGGCAACAAGTGTTAGAGGGATTTTGTTTGCATGTGAACTAGACGAAGTCGTTGTACAGACTAGACAGATTGCATTATGTGAATAGCTGTAGAAACAACTTAACATGCAGTTTACGAAGTAATCATATACTACACTTATATTACACTTGCATTGCTCAAAATGGCAACATTGTAGGCACATGAGTCTCTCCATCTTCAAGTCTCAGACCAATGGGTGCTATGGGTTTATTTATGCGAATAATGCAAAATAATAATGAATATGTGGTATATAATAATGAATAAATGAATATGTGGTATTTTGATAGACTTAGTTCTAATTTGTGATAATTATACTTATGATACAGACATTACTTAAGAAGGGCCTTCTGTTCGTTTGGTCGCATACAAATCAATACAATTTAAGTTATTTCACAGCATATTGATAAAAAAACTTGGACCAACTGCTCCTTTGGTCACATACAAGATAATATATCTATTCGTTTCCGCAGCAAATAAATTGTACTGAAAAAAACCTGCAAATATAATTCTATAAGATATATCTTAAATAGAGTAGGTACCGTGCAAACAGTTTCATATGTGTACACTCACTCGTTTTATTGCGAAACCACTAACAATAACATCAATAGATCCAGAAACCACAGAATATACTATATGTTATATATTGAAGCGTGAAAGATACATAAATGTGTTCACGGAGAAATAAAATCAATCGGGCGACATGAAAACAGTCATCATAATTTTTAGTTTGGAGAGTACTTTGCTGAGAGTAATGAAAATAGGGAATGAACCATAGGATTTAGTGTATGAACCGCTTTACATCAGGTGGGCCATCCGACTCGTTCAGTAAACTAACTAGCGCAGACAAAATTTGCTTTGATATGTTTTTGATACTAATTGTGAAAATGTGGAACCGGGAAATCGTACTCACGGTGTTAACATTATTTCAAGTGTCTGTTAAATACTTAAATATTGACGGCGACTGGATCAGAATTTCACTGAGATCTTTCATCACAGTCGTAGTCAACGTGGGTTGGTATTGTCAGATTTTTTTCGACTGACATGTATATTACCTAATTGTACTTTGCCACATAATGAGAAATTGAAGTCAAAAGTCAAAGTCATAACTTTATTTCCCTAGAATTCATAAATGGATTGGAAACGTCATAGTAAAATATAGTATTCAAAATATAAGGTCACGCCTATTTATTGCTAAGTTTGATATTTGTTCAAACCCTATCCAACCGTTCATGGGGAGAACAAACTAGAAACCTCTAAAGCATGTAGATATTACATTCTTTTCGTGAGCATTATTTTGTAAAAATTCAAGTAATTTAATCTATGTTACATTTAATTTATTAATTTGACAACATCATACTGGAATGCTTAAGATATTACAAATTATCTAATGTATTTTATTACTCGTATTATGTAAATAATCATTTGACTCCAACTCAGGCCGCTCTTTTAAATAACTGTTTATATCAAAAGCTCGTACCACTGGCTCGTTCATTGGATGTAAATATTAGCTATAGTCTACAACTATTACTCCACGTTAGCATGTAACTGAAGATGTTTTTATTATACATTTTCCTTTGTTTCAAGTATAATTTGTAGACAGGGAAGAATAAATAGTCGGCAGACATTGTTCTTTAATATTTTTATTCCATTTGCTTTGGGATAGAACTTTTGTGACCTACTAAACCCTACCCTCTAGTAACATATGTATTAGAGCGTAGACCGTAGTTATCATGACTTTTTTACCTCGTGGGACATGCTGGTTTTCTAACATTTCTGTCACCGTTATGAAAACGTGTATTTTATATTATTTTCATCTTTATCTGTATCATGAGTGAAAAATGTAGTTTTACTTTGATTTTTGGATCCAACAAAATTCGGATATGTGGATCGAAACGTTGGAAGTCGGGACAGTCACTACGTTCACATTTAGGAAAAAGAACATCGGTTTTATTGGTCAGCACTAATAATTAGAAAAGATTTTATCCAATAAGAACATCACAGTGAATTGTTGCTGTCATATGTTTTTTATTTGATCTCCATATAGCTCGTGGGAACGAATGTGATGATTCATAAATAATTCATATTCACAAACCAGCAATTAGATACCTAGATCAAATGCCCAAGTTATTAAACTGTATGCGGACAGACATGCAATGCCTTAATGTTTAGTCATCTGAGAATCACGTGAACATTTTGACGAGAAGTTATTGAATCCTGCTTGATGGCAGAATAGACTAGTATTGCGGCAGTACTTCCAACCGTTTCTTTATGATGGAAAAAGTTTCGAATGCCCCGGACAAAAATGACACAATTCCTACCGAATGAAAAATACAAATAATGCACAAGAAATACTATTAAAATGTTGCCAGTAAGTAAAGACGACACATTTAGAATGCAATGCTTCACAACTATAAAAAAAGGCGTAAACTTGAACCGGAATAAAGTATGCGAATTACTGTCTAGAGTCTAGGTTGCAATAAAAGTCGCTGTTGAGTTGTCGTGTTAATAAATGATTTTAGTTTTATGAGGTTTCTTATTTTACTTTTAAATTTTCTGGAAAACCTATCATTTTGTCTACACAGTGGCCTGTGGTCTAGTGGTTCAGACTCTGATTTTCAATTTAAAGGACACCGGTTTAACCCTCAAGCTTTCCAATGACTTTCATCGATTGTAAAATGTATGTTGCGTAATACCGTTTCCAAAACAGGAGATGAAGGTATAATGAAGAAATCGCCATTGGAAGCAATTGGAACTTACTATATATTATATATAATATATAGCATAGTAAGATTTCTAGAGAACAGCCAATTTCAACTTCTGACAGGTTTGCTTTTACATTACATTATCACCTATTTTAAAAGACTATTAACCGAAGGTGGCACACCATACAACGCCTGGGTTCGTTACTTGCTGTCAAATGAGGCTAACTGAACACACGATTAGGTTTTTGGCAGATTTTGAACTTGGTGATGCTAGCCAGCCAGCATTATTTTAGCACTTGTCAACGAATTATCCTACAATTCGGAATCATTGTATTGTTAAACGTTTAACAAGATCAAAATAGAACAAACGATTACCGCACAGGATATATGGAAGTGACGTAAGTAAACGTTTATGTTATAACGTTATTGAATCGAGATCGCACCCATAGGAGCGGCGCACAACATTTCCCAGTAGGAGACATATTTCTATCACATAATACTTGATCCAAGAACAATAAGCTTAGAAGAAGTGAATCTTGTATTATCGTCAATGTATTGTAATCAGATAGCAACACATGGCAGTGGTTATCATCATCAGAAAACTTGTATGCGATACATGTAATATGCGGACTTAACAAGCGAGTGCATAAGTGATAATGATTGCACTTATGCGAATTGATTGGTCATCCCGGTCAGTGCCAATTTGGAACTAAAAAAATGTAAGCTACTGGATCACACCATTATCCTTAATATTCATATATCCAACTTCTTCCGAAGCAGCAGCATTTTTCGAAACATAATTATTAACATGTATTTTATAAATAATATTTTTACGTTAAATATTTTACAATTCAAAACATATTAAGGATAATACTTCTAGGAATAACTGTTTATTTTAATTATTTCTATTCTATAGGCTTATTGTCATGATTTAATACTTGACATTGTTATGTTACAGTACATTTATTGTTATTGTTATTGTTACATCTCTGCGAACGCAATTGGTAGCTTAAATAATGTTATTGCAAATGTTTGACAAACACTCATCAATAGAGATCACTACGTAAAAAAGATGTGATGGAGAAAACATCGAATCTACAAATTAACTTCAAGCGATTAAGAATGAGCAATCGATCAACCTAGACGGAATCTGATGATATTTATCTGAATCTTGAGAAATGATTAGTCCTAATCAGTATTCATAGCACTAAATGATTCCCTTTTACACACTCGTGAGAAGTTCGGGCAATTTGTCTCATACCTACTGCAAACAGCACAAAGATATTGTTCGCAATATTAATTATTCCGGTCTCACATAGGTACCAAACAACTTAGCCTTCTAATTAGACCATTACCCTTACTATAAGCGCCACTCGAACAGGCGATCTGGGTTGGTTCTGTGGCTAGAATTTTTATATATATTTTATTTATTCAAGGTTTGAATTTAAGTGTTTTTGTTATAAACTCTAGTTAAGAACGGAAACAGTAAACTGTGAGTTGAGCATCTCAAATCTCGGCTCGTGTCATGTCCAGCAGATAGCACGTAGTCTTAAACACAGTCATATTCTCATTTCTAGTGGGGATAGTAAGGTCCTGGTCGTGGGTATGAAAAAATACGAATTCCGTGTGAAAAGTACAAAATGCAGACCCGAAACAAATATTTCCAGATTTAGATTCGTTTCGAAAGTTTGATTACGTTTGCCCCGTGCAAGAATCTAATCCACGACTGACATATTGCACCAAATTCCAGTGGTCGTCACTTCGAGCCTCAAGCTTATTTATAGTCCTATGGTCCTATATGCAGAGACAATATTTTTTTATATCTATCTTTTTTATATCCATCATTGCAATGTTCTCTTCACATTTTTTGTGAATGTGATAAATGGCGAAACTCTTAGTAGAGGTTATAGAAGTACTGGTAGCGAAGCTCTACGTGCAATTAACACACATATTGTTAGTGAAGTACAATGTAACGAGTTGCTTGTAAGCAGACATGTAAACATTTTCACATATTAGACCAATTAGTGATACAGTAACTCGAAATAATAATAACTAACTCTCAGACACACATAGTAACACACACATAATAATAATAATAATAATAGTAATAATAATAATATTAATAACTAACACTCAGACATAGAACAAATATGTATTATGTTCGTTACACAAGTGTTTGTCTTGAGAAATGGTGAAAACATGATTGATACGGCCGTTATTTTTATTAAGTTATTTTTTCAGGCATAATGAGAGCTACATATGACTAAAATTTATACTCCATGAATACTTTTTCTTATTATTACAATTACTACAAAATTGTATACACTGTTAGTTGTGATTTTTATGTTACAGGGTACTGTGTATTTGTTGGTATTTACATCTTTCCTTTCGTCTTATTACGTTAACATTATTTTGCTATACGCGTCAATGACCACTCATAGCAGGATAAACATTTTAAAGTGATAATGACAAAATAAAAAAAACCTGGCAATTCAATAAAGTGATAGTTGCGCGAATTATAAATAACTACCTATTATATAATTTTAAGAGCAGTAGAACTCTCGCCAAGTTCGTCCGGGGAAGTACCACTGCCACCATGCCTATTTCTGCTGCCAAGCAGCAACGCATTCGCGTTACTGTGTTCCGGTTTGAAAGGTGTGGTTGCTGGTGAAATTACAGGCACATGCGATATTCCACCTACACGTCTCAGAGTTACGGGCGCATACGATGCCTTGGCGGCGGTTACCATTTATCATCAGGTGGGCCGTCAGCTCGTTCTTCACATAAATCACTTAAAAAAATAACAGTGTGCGGATGAAGTCGAGTAACGAGTAGGTACTTATGCCCAGGATTTCATTATATAAATTGTTTTTAATTAATAATTTTTATTTTGTTTTATTTTATTTAAATTTGAAATGTTGTAATTTTGTAATTGTTTTGTGTTGTGTTGAATGTGTTTTAATCTATGGATCTATGGGTGTGAAATAAATGATTTATTATTATTATTATTCTTATATCGCCAACTTCCGTCATCCTAGCGAGATGAAACATATACTGGGTCTTAAGTCTAATCTTTAGTTTTTTTAACACTTAACGTACAAAAAGTCCTTTAAAATAAAGTTAACACAGCATTCCAAAAGAAAATTATTCTCTTGCGACTATATTAAAATTCTAACATTCTAAATCCCATTGCAATTTCATTTCCCAGGACTGCATGACAGAGACGCAGTAATGACTCTGCTCCGTAATTTTAGAAGTCTATAGAAGTGAATCTTTTGTTCACTGACAAAAATATAATATGTTTACGATTTTCACAACAATTACTATTATTTATAATTTATTTGTCATATACCTGTTAGCCACGCCTTTTCCCACGTTGTTCCGAGTTTTTTTTAGAGTCATAATGCAACTCTGACTTGAAAATGTCAAAGGTCAAAGGAAAATACTGTACAAAATTTCTCAACATGTGTAAAGTTATATACTCAAATTATTATAGAATCACGTTGCTTTGGGCTGTCACGCCCTGCCAAAGATAATAATATAAAGATAGAAAAGCACCGAGTGAAGATTGCATCTCAATGTCTATTTATTTGCAAATGCATACTATAAAGCGTCTTGTTACTACTAAAATGGCTGTTGAAATATAAAAGAGTGTGTAAAACCAGCACTAGATAGTTTTATGAACACTGCTAGCAATCGTGGCGAGAACAAATGAAAATATAAAAACGGACATGCACCGTTTAAAGTCACAGGAGCCAACAACATGATGAATATTACAACTGGCTGCTCCGAGCCAAGAGTTCTCGTCCTGAAATGAAACAATGTTTTTGGCGAATGCTGGAGATGTTTGTTTTTATGACACATTTCAGTTAGAATTTTTGAGGGCTTTTGTACTATCTACTTTACCTTAATATTCAATAATGGCATGCTTCTTAAGGCTCGTTCTTCATTGGTAAATTATTTATATCGGACATAATTTAGTACCTTCCTTGCATTTAAATTAAGAAATGTATGTGTAAAAAGAGGCTTGTATGAGAAAGAAATTTTAGAGGAATAACTCAGGCGCAATAATAATAATAATAATATAATATAATTTTCCATAAATTTATTATGACTTATCTTCGACTACTACTATTCGTCTAACTAAAGCCTCTAACTAGCGTGGTGAAAGGATTAAAGTGCATCTCACGGAGACTCCTTTCCTACACTAAACAGTGGTTGGGCAGTTCAAACTGCAGTAACACATTTGCAGAATTTGGGGGGTACCAAAGCTATAGCTAATATTGTGGGCAGAGAATTTCTCTTAACATAACATCCCTAATAGTTATAATGTGCATGGGATAAAATGACGCTCTATATATTTGTCACGTTTACGATCGCTTTTGTTCCAGGATGGTGTGGCTATGTCTATGTTTTGGTTGATGTAATCTACGCTATTAATTTGAACTTTATGTCCTGCCACACACCGATGTTTATTGACAAGTTATTTTTGTTTGTTTACGAACAAAACCACTTCCCGCTGTTTAAAAGAAAGTTTAATGTAGAACATTTTTGATACTCCATCTCTTCTAGTTTACCGGTATGATAATTAATGTTATTATCATTTAACACTATTTGTCCATGGAAGTACTGCCACTATAACCAACCATGAATCCAGTGAACACGCATTGCTTGTTTTTTCGAAGCAATGTGATGACTTGTCTAATAAGGACCAAATTTGTACTCATTGTTGTTAAAAACCACTTTTATATCTTTTAATAACTTGAGTGTATAGTTAAAAAAATGTATACATAATTAATAATATGGCTATTATGATAATTTTACTGTAAGAATTGGTAAAGCTTCCTACTCGCTTTTTCCAAGGAAGATAAATTAATATTGGTGGACATGTCACACAGCGCCATTTAGCCCCAAAGTAAGCTAAGCAGAGCTTGATTAATGGGTACCATACAACTGATATATATACTGATATATTTACTGATTTATGATATATACTGATATACTAATTTTTTAAGTATATAATTATAACACCCATACAGAACAAACATCAACGTTCGTTACACAAATGTTTGTCGTGGGTGGGAATCGAACCCACGACCTACAGCGCACAAGGCAGGGTTACAACTCACTGAGCTCTGAGACTGTCAAAAAAATGTGTCGTGATTAGAGAAAATAACTCTTATTTAATACCATTCAGAGCGTAAAGTGATCTTAAATTTATAGCCGCCAAGTAATTAATTGGTTGCATTAAGATATTGGTCCCACTGTTACGTTACGTGCTTCAAATATTAACGATACCATTATGTCTAGTATAAAATATAAACTTATTTACGTCCAGCACTTAATCCGGTAAAGTGAATTATTAATATTAAGTGTTAGAAGATTTATCAAGTAATCTTGGACGGTGATTCATTAGTGTGAATCATGGCTTGTGGATTTATAAACTCACGACGCGGGTATTTGACAAAATGAACCATTAGTTGGGACGAAATGTAGCGTAAACATGATCCGCCTGTCAGTATTAGTGTCGTTTCATAGTTTCAAAACGAATTAGCGATTAAGTATGCAGGGTACTAATATTATAAACGTGAAAGTTTGTATGTATGGATGGTTGTTACTCTTTCACGCTCAAACGGCTGAATTTTAAGAGCAGTAGAACTCGCCAAGTTCGTCCGGGGAAGTACTGCCACCGTGCCCTTTTCTGCCGCCAAGCAGTAACGCATTCGCGTTACTGTGTTCCGGTTTGAAAGGTGTGGTTGCCGGTGAAATTACAGGCACATGAGACATTCCACCTTCACGTCTCACATTTACGGGCGCATACGATGCGACTTGGGTCTTGTCATACCTTGTATGGGAGGACCCAAGTCGCATCGGCTGTTATGGTCCGAGGTTTTAACACCAGGTGGGCCGTCGGCTCGTTCCTTAAAAGTATTACATAAAAAAAAAAAAAACGGCTGAATGGATTTGGATGAAATTTGGTACCAAGAGTAGGATATGTGTTAATCCAGGATATAAGTATATATACTACTATACTATATCCTGGATTAACCGATAGGCTACTTTGATCCCGGAAAAGTGCAGTGTTTCCGTGGGATTACTTATTCACCGCGGGGCGCAGCTAGTAAGTAATATGCCAACAAACTATTGGAGTTAGGTAATTCTTGCAGATCATAACCAACATCATTTGTACTAAATTTGGAATATCAAAGTTATTTCCAATAATTTTTGGTTAAGCACTCGAAAATAATGCAACTTGTATCAGAACGAATTTACTTTAATATAAATATATTTTGATGGAGACAAAAACCAAAAACATATTTATATTTATCTCAGGATTATCTCTGACACTCAAACATTTCCCGGCTTCAGTAAGAACAAAGATCGCAGAAATCAGGTCCCGTTAGATTTACACCAACAGCTGACGACTTTTTGTAAAGCTGTTAATGAAGATTTGTAACTGTCTGTTACTTTAGTGTGGTCTCACAGACACTAAAGAGAAATCTTAATACAAAAGAAAAAACGTAGCTTGTAATTTACAACTCCCTTTGAACTGATTTCGCGTTGACGTTCGAACTATTCTCGAAATAATAAACACTTTCGTAATATGAATAATTTTATTAAGATGTACGCCGCTCAAATGTTATGTCGGACAGGCGAGGAAGACGAATGAATGAATAAAAGGCCCCACAGCGTTAGAAATTAATGGGAAACTAAACTGTAACCACCGGCCTCTATTGTGCAGGAAGTTAACACTGGAGTGACATTACTTATATTTTCGTATGTATTTTAAGTTTCATATGTAGTGTGTATCACTTATCGCACACACGCAGGTACCACAGAAAGCCAGCGCTGAAGCAGCCACACTGCTGACACAGACATGCTGAGTGGGCCTTTTCTGTTGTTACAAACCACATTTTCTTGTATTTGTACCTTTTATTTCTAATCTAACACTAAATAAATATTTTTCTTTCTTTCTTTACTCGAATAATTTGAAACGACATTAGACTTATATAAAATAATTTCCCTCCCTCACAGGAATTACTCAAGATAAAAAAAATCTTACCTAGGGATCATAAAAACCATTAACCTAATTGACAAAAAAAAAAAAAAAAAAAAATGAAAATTATATAATTAATTATGAAAATAATGTTAACTCAGGATAATTTCGTCTAAATAAGTATGTCATAATAATAACAATAGCATATTTCCAAACCAACTAAGCAAGTATGTATTAGAGCAGACTGATAGGGCCTTTCTTGTACTTTTATCACAGATCAGTGATCAAAACGCATAAAATGAAAAAGCCCCGAGGCCTAAAGCAACAGGCATAAAGATCACTACATATACCGTCGAAGCAAATTTCTATTTCCTATTAAAAATCGCATTCGGTTTCGTTCCAAAAGTTCGGAAGCACATTTTGTTTAGAAGTTCATGCGTGTTCATGACACATGTCACGGAAAAAAATTAAAGACGGCCATCACTACGTAATTGAAGTGTCAAAAGTTATCTGATTTTACTTGCAAAAACGCGACGATATGAAATATTTCGCGCAGCCGAAATCGCTTCGGGAAAAAGAGAATTCGATATGAGTACGCTGCAATCAACATTCAACCTACATTCCTTCGGATATTATGCACGTACCAGTAGAAGTATTAATATACAGGACGTCCGGAAAATTGTATTTTATCCCGAAAGGGGGTAACCGAAAGGCAAATTATATCACTAGTTCTATAATACCAAATGGCACAAATAGTATCATCATGTTTTTTTAAATACAGATATGTATATATGGTTTTCACCAGTAGTAGAGTATGGAAGATATATATAGTACACGTACAACAAATTTATATCTAAATTAAAAGAGAGAATTCTCACACTTGCACAATTATTTTAATACTCAATTAAATAAAATTAAATGCGAAATGCTTCGTCCTAAAACGGTAAAAGAATACATCTTGGAATCGAAACCAAGAAAGAAAATATCTAATTACTAAAACTTTGAACACAAGTGAGTCCACTAGATAGAGTACGGAGATGCATAATCAGGGTTAAATAAACTATCTAGGTCACCTTGTACATGCAAGGTTCACGAAGCACATGAGAGTATCGACATGAACATAGAAAGGACACACTGTACATAGCGCTTCGATTAAATAAGTAATTAATACTTAATTGCTTGTATAGTTAGTGAACAGAACAGTACTTTTGACTGAATTAATAAGCGTAAAATTGAATAGCCACGTTTGGGCTGACCTCTTAAACTTAGTTTGGCCTTGATTTATTAACCAAATGTTCAAGTTTGTGTGATCTTGATTTCAATGTTAAAAGCCAATTTAATTATTGTTTAAAATTGATTTTGAAGTTTTGTATCAATGACTGTGTTACTGATATGGCAATAACGATTGTATTCAAGAACAAATCAAACACAATCAAATTATATTGGTAAATTTGTATTTGTTGAATCAAAATAAATAAATAAATATAGAAAAAAAGTTACATTTGAAGTTAAAATTTGTTGCAGATTTACGAGTAATTTGTATCTGATTTCTGAATTTGATAAAATATTTCCCTTGAGCAATATTTTGGTTTAATTTCGTTTGCTATACACAATGACAGAAAAACATGTAAACGATTATATTGACTCTTGCATCTCTATATCTACCGTATCTCGAACATCTGATCCTAAGCCTAACGAGCTAAAAATATGCAAAAAGTACTTGAACAGCTTTTTCCCCAGAATTATATAAAATATATACATAAAAATAATATATATATATAAAAATAAATAAAATAGGTGTGTCTGTTTATAATATTAAAATAACTGCTTTTTACTAAGTGCATGTGGATGTATACACGGTAAAAATACCAAAACAACTTATTTTTTAATTTTTGTCTGTCTGTCTGTTTGTTCCGGCTAATCTCTGAAATGGCTGGACTGATTTTAACGGGACTTTCACTGGCAGATAGCCGATGTAACAAGGAGTAACTTAGGCTACTTTTCCGAGGGTAATATAGGGGTGCGTGATAAAACCGAATTCAACGCGGACGAAGTCGCGGGCAACAGCTAGTTATAAATAAAATCGTCCCGCACTGTTTTTTGTCCGTAAAGGCTTATTTAAGATACTTCTTGAGGTAGGGATTTTGATACACTTTTCCAATTGACCAATTCACGATAAACGATTAATACGAGTAATTTACAAGATGGTTGCACTTAAGCTATAAAAACCGCGTTATATCCGTGCAAAGTCTTAACTGGCCGCTAGTACCTACTTGATAATAATTATATTTCACTAAAAGAATCACAATATATATTTTCTATTATAGTATTTTCCTATGGGTTTCCATAATGGTAACGATGTACTTAGACGTGCTTTACCGAGCCAATTAAAACCAAAATACCGACCTGTGCTAAGCATTCAAATCGAAGTAATGACGCCGTTATCAATGCCCTAACAAGGCAAAGTCGGCCGTTCGTTTTGATAATTAAACGTAATGAAAACACAGCTTTATTGCTTCCTTATCGCGATTCTAGGTCAAAAATGGTGTGTATTGAACACATTTTTTGTTAATATGCAAGATCTTCTATGCATTTACCATGCCCATTTCTGCTGCCAAGCAGTAACGCGTTCGCGTTACTGTGTTCCGGTTTGAAAGGTGTGGTTGCCGGTGAAATTACAGGCACAAGAGACATTTTACCTACACGTCTCAGAGTTACGGGCGCATGCGATGCGACTTGGGTCTTGTCGTACCTAGTAAGGGAGGACCCAAGTCGCATCGGTTGTTATGGGCAGAGGTTACCACTTAACACCAGGTGGGCCGTCGGCTCGTTCCGTAACTGTAAAAACATTTATAGGTTTATCTTTACACTGATCCCAAGCATAAACGTCTTTCACTCCGACTCCATCGACTACAGCTGAAAATCAACTCATTGGGTGGAGGCCAACTGAACAGACCCTAAATTTTAAGCCCCATTCAAGCTTAGCTTAACCAATTGAACTGAAACGCTAAATAAAAACTGAAACCAAACCAATATCACAGAAACTTTGAAACTTTTTTGGTATCTAATGAGATACCATATTAATGCTGGGTTTATATGTATGTTGGGCTGAAACTTTTTGTTCCGAGTATCCATATGTATCCGTATCCGTTATGTGAGTACTACTCTATTTCAAATGACATACAACTAAGTTTTACAGTACTTGTAATATCATCAAATATTTGCAAACAAAAAATACACGGACAAAACAAAAATGTTCCCGTGACGTATTCAGAACTGCACTGTATAAAGTCAACAGGCATCTCATGATGGAAGATTCATGCATTATATTCATGCATAAGCAAATGCATTCCGCAACTTGAATATGAAATTGGTTTGTGGTACTTTAGCTTCAAGTGAGTGGGCTGTTATGATTATGAAACACAGTATACATGAGTTTTTGTTGTAGGTAGAATTTACGAATACTAATGATGATAGCTTTGTGAGATGAAAGAAACAAATAAATTTTTTGGACATTCTAATGATTATTTACCTACGCGATACAAACTACAATAACATGTTTAATGATGCACTTTCGCATGCTAGGGGAGTATAGTAAAGAATCATATGAACAATACACTAAAATATTATTCCTAAACTTAATTATATATAAACTTAATTCCTAACTTTAACTAAGCTCTAACTAAACTAACAATTATGGCGATAAAGCATACTACCTGCTGCATTTAACTTCTACGGGATATAATTACTAAGATTTTTTATTTCATTCATTTTTTGTGACATGCCAGTAAGAAGCATAAAAATGGAACAATGACAAACCAACATGGGATTTGAATAATTGAATTCCAATTTGACAGTTTACCTTTCATCCCTTCAAACGATTGGCCGGAAAGTTTTCGACGGGCATTAATAAATCAGATCAGTAGAGACTGACTTTTACCCGTTTCATCATCAATGGTTGCAGGCTCGAATAAGCATTCAGAGGTAACTCTATCTCCAGGGAGATTGAACTATAGGACAAAAAGTTTAGATCACTTAGATTCGCTCCCGAAGCTTACATTTGTCACTGCGCTTCTCTCGCTACTGTGGTAAAGGTTAGAGACTTTTTCCATGTACTTGTGAAGATACAAATTTTTAGTCCTAGAACATCCCGGCTCGTCATAATGTTTATTTCACCTTTTGAGTATGAGTAGTACATATAATCTTTTTAAGTGAAAATTCAATTTGGGTAATTAAACTCATAACCAGTGTTCTGCCAACCACTCTTAGAGCGCTATCACACTAGTTATTTTTGATTATCTCGTCTCCTGGTAAGTTTACACGTTTATAGCATTCATCGATCAGGTGACGGAAATACGAGTGTCTTACTACTGGGATTTTATTCCCGAACAGATTAAGCATCACTGTTACTCTTTCACGCGGCTTTCAACGGCTAAATGGATTTAGATGAAATTTGGTACCATGATAGCTTATATCCTGAATTAACACATATTCTACTTTGATCCCGGAAAAGTGCAGTGTTCCCGTGAGATTACTTATTCACCGCGGGTAACACCTAGTAGGCGCAGCTAGCTATCCATAAATTATACAAATTTTGGATTGATTTATAAACGAAAAAATATATCGCATATCCGGTGCTGAATCACTCTCTTTCTATCCCTATTGTAGCCAGGATGAGCACAGTAATAATGCACAGGAGCAAATATTAGCTCAGTGCCAGACAGATTGCGAGAATGAAAAAAACTCACGCCGCCTGTGCTGACTTTTGATTGCGTTTTTATAATTACGCGGATTTCAGGACAGGAATTAAAAATATGACCCAAGGATATCTATTGGTTCAGCTTTGCATACTGAAACAGCCTTATTCTTTTCATTTTAAAATTATCCAACATATTTAAAAGATATTATTCGAATGTTTGGATGTAGTTGTTAATTTCCGTCAGTTTCAGTTTGAAAGGTTTAATTGTGAGCAAAATTACAGGCATATGAGATATTTTAACTTCAAGCTTCACAGGCTATATGACTACCCAAGTCAAGATTGTTGTACCTTAGTAGTGGGGTCCAATTGCTTATGGGCAGAAGTTTCCACTCAACACCAATCAGCACGTCCCGTAACTATATAACACATAAACATTACACATAACACTGTAAAATCTACTTTTTAAGTAATTTATAAATGCTGTACTCCTGAACGTTACGTGAACTGTAAAATAAACCACCCTATAATGAGACGCGGAAAAAAGCAAGCGATGTTTAATCTGATGTTATCGTGGATGCAATCTCCGTTTCATTGTTTAGTCTGTGCCGTTGCAGCGTTAAGGTAAGAATGATTAAAAACATGGGAATTATTACTGTGCAATATAGTGAATGAGATAAAATGAGAGACTGGCCTCATAGCTCAGTTGGTAGTAACCCTGCCTTGAGCGCTGCAGGTCGTGTGTTCGATTCCCAGCCAGGACAAACATTTGTGTGACGAAGACAGGTTTGTTCTGACTGGGTATTGATTTGTATTAGAGGTATATGTATGTATTTACAAAAACAGTATTTAAGTATTATATAAGTTGTCTGGTTCCCATGATACAAGTTATTTATTTATATCACTTTGGGGATAGAGAGAAATGTCCACCAATATTTATTATTATTATTATTATTATTATAAATCTGAAATAACTCTACGTTCATAAGTCAAGTCAGTCAAATCATTCGTAATTAAATCTAAACAACAGGATAAGCGAACCATTCCATTCAAGTCTGGTTCTCTCGTGATAGGATTTTAAGTGCACTTCGAAGAGGCTCCTTTCGTGCATTTGACAGAGTACATTCGAAATTTTTGTTCTAAAACATGTTTGTGTTGCAATGATTTATAATATTAATCGATTGATAATGGGTTCCTTGAATTTGTATATTGTAAATTATTGATCCATATTGTTTTTCATATTTTATAGTGAGAAAAATCACCGCGTTTAGTTATTACTGATTATTTTATATTATGACTTTTAAATTAATAACTCAATACTCTACGAGGCCGGGGCTTGAACCTGCCACCTTGGTAACGCAAGTCAGGTCCAATTACTGCAAAAATAAAGAAAAGATTAAATAAAAAGAATTGCATTACGAGAAGCTGTTTATTATTCCGTCGCGGTTTCTATGCCTTGCATTCCGTGAGCCGCATACTTTTTAAATGATGGCACCGAGACACTGTTTATTTTTGCGTTAATTAATACTGTGTAAAGTATTCATGATGTGTACTGAACCCTCGAATTTGGTTCCTTGATTAAAGTAGGTAAATGTTTTATGTGCATCAGTATTGAGCCGTGGTTTTGAATTTGCCTCTTGAGTAGGCCGTTTATTGGCCATCGCAGTAGCATTTACAGTAACATACTCACAGTGCACGTTACAATATCCATATTTTTATAACTTCCAGATTTAAAAATTGGCTCCTTACTTATAGTACTACTATAAACCAACTCCAAAGTTTTGAACTAGATCTAGGATGAGACATTCCACCTTCACATCTCCGAAATATGGGCGCATACGATGCGACTTGGGTCTTCTTGTTAGGTACAAGTAAGGTAGGACCCTAGTCACACAGCTTATTATGGGCAGAGGTTACCACTTCATATCAGGTGGGCCATCCGCTCGTTCCGTAAATTTCTCACACAAAAAAAAGATTTATTAATTAAATTGAATGCGTAACGCACATTACAGACCCAAATTGCATGAATCCAAATAAAATCTTGTCAACTTAATAACTTATAATAACTACTATAATAAACCACATCCGATTTTTTAAATATATCAAGGACACCTATTATTAAAATAATGGGTGCTATTTGTCTTCCATACTGATTTTCCCAAGTTTCTGAACGTCGAAAAATATTACGTTGAGTATTTCCCCCGGAAAGAAAAAACAAGATTCCAAGACACATTATCGGAACACATTTCTTCCATTTGAAGATACGATAACATGAAGAAAGGATTTTATGTTCAAAGTTCGAGCGAGTCTTCCTTTATTAGAGTTGGTAATTATTTCACTTTGTTTTAGAATTTCCTTGTAATGAAAAAGTTACTTTAGTCATACTGTCATGGTAATTGGATAAGTAATTGAAATATCTAATATCTTTCAATTGTTAGGTCATTGCGTGCGGTTGAGAAGGAGCTTGCTAGTATTTCGGACCATGACCTTCCATTCAATCATGGTCACTGGTTGATCATTGACCTACCAATGAGTTCCGGAGCAGAAATGTAAGTATGTAGCAATGAGATCTGTAACAAATGTGCATATTATTTATATCATACATTTGTTTAAGACAATATGACCTGGCTAGCATCTGCATATTTAAATATATATTTTTTTATGTAATAGAAGTCACGGGACGAGCTGACGGTCCACCTGATGTTAAGTGGTAACCGCCGCTTCCCATAGACTCTACTCATACTAGACTACACATACTAGACTCTAAGAACAGTAGAACTCTCGCCAAGTTCGCGCAAGGAAGTACTGCCATCATGCCCATTTCTGCCGCCAAGCAGTAACGCATTCGCTTTACTGTGTTCCGGTTTCAAAGGTGTGGTTGCCAGTGAAATTACATTATTTGATGCAGTTACGGAATGAGCCGACGGCCCAACTGATGTTAAGTGGTAACCTCTGCCCATAACCGATACGAATTGGGTCCTCCTCCCCTACTACGTACGACTAGACCCAAGTCACATCGTATGCGCCCGTAACTCTTGAAACGTGTAGGTGGAATGTCTCATGTGCCTGTAATTTCACCGGCAACCACACGTTTCAAACCGGAACACAGTAACGCGAATGCGTTACTGCTTGGCGGCAGAAATGGGCGTGATGGCAGTACTTCCCCGGACGAACTTGGTGTTAGTTCTACTGTTCTTAAACCTCAACATATTTTCCTTCCTAGTTTTTGAGAACGTGACACACCAAAACACACACCAAAGTTGATATAATTTATCTTTAATTATGATATCAAAAAAACTATCATCTCGCTCGTCAGCTCATTTGGTGCTTGTCAACCTACTACGAGTGGAATTGTTAGACAAACAGTAACCTAAATACATACGTACTTTTGAACGATTGCCCATTGTCTTGCAAGTAGCTTATTGCAATGAATCAAATCTGTTTGATTTTGGTTTCAATCAATCAAACTATGATTGTAATACAGTGATACAAAATATTATGTGATACAAACAAATTGTTTCGCTTTATAGTTTGTGGGAGGAATTTTGTTGGTAAAATTTTATTATGTCTGCTCGTTATTTGTTGCTGGTATAAGATGATTTAGGTTTCAATTTGTATAAGAATCCGGAATCTAGAAGATTTATTAGAGAAAAAGCTTTTTTGTTGGAAAACAGTAGCATATAAGAGCTCAATATTTGTCAAGTCTATATTCTCTCGATAGTGTAACTCAGAGTAAAACAAGTCCGGTGTACATTACATTACCTAGGAATTTAGAAAAAAAGTTGTGGTTTCGTGAGTTTCCAATTTTCCTTTATTTTCTAAAGAGCACGGCGGCTGATTTTTACTAACCTCGACTTTGAATTGGAATAACGCATTTCATAACTAATTTTACCGTTTGAGGAAGAATAACATACTATTATTCAATATGGATCTTTGAAAATCCATATCTGTTGAACAATAAGAAAAGCATTACGCTCCATTTATTTTTGGAATTTTTCCAACCCGAAGAGTATTGTCAAAGTTATCTCATTCGTCAAAGGATAGATATGACTGCAATGAAAAATACATAACCTTTAAAAATAAATTTATATAAACAATGGAAAAATATTTGGTAGTTAAGTTAAAATATAACTTGGAGATGAAATTTCAAAATGTAAATTTCTTTAAAATGTTGCTGTGATCTCAGCCTTAGCTTCAGCAGTAAACTTCAACCGCTGACATTCTGAACAACCAACATCACATAACCCTTATATCTGCTAATAAAAATCTATTTTCATAACTACATTCCGACTGCAACACTTTACAACTTGTGACCACTTTAATAGCCACCGCCCAATATTTAACGAGTTTGTCTTTATTACAATTTTGGCTCCAATCCAAGTGGATAACGAAGCGAGTCTATTACTTGATTACACCAACCGAGTAACTGTAAAAACTCAGCTATTTAGGGCTCGGCTACCTGATATAAATTCGTTCATTTACTAACAAGATAAACTTCCAATCAAAAATGATTTTATTAGTTAAAGCTTAATCAGAAGACCATGTCTTAGATTTAGTTAATTTCACGGACAACTTATATTCAAATTTAATAGTTTTAAAACCTAAATAGTCTGAAAACTTTAATAATATATACATATATATAGTTTTAAAAACGTTTTCGACCGTTGCATGTTGGATGGTGTATAATTGTTGCATTCGTTTTCCAGCACCTTACTGCCCGGCCAGATCTTAGCCAGCGACCTTGAGAATGTTAGTCAACTGTGTACGTGTCGATCACATATATGTCTGAACGATCACATTCTTATGTGTGAGTTTAACGCGGTTGGTGTGATCGTACATTCGTTGGGATGATTGATAGTGCTAGGTTAACACCTCGTTGGATTCTTCTTGATTGAGTGTGGGCTTTTTGTTGTGTTTGATCAACTAACCGATTCTCTGACTGATTGGGCGTCTTCAACGTTAATTTTTGAACAAGACTCCATTGTACTTGACTGTACCTACAAATCGTAAACGTGATACACAGATGTGAGGTTTGGAAAACATAACAAATTGCATTGTACAAGAATTAAAATAATTATTATAAGCAAAATTAAGATCGAAATAATATGCTTCATATATTCATATATTCATCATTACTATGATATATATACTACAGTTGTGTCTAACAAAATAAATTTAAGATTATTTGAAAATGTATTAATTCAATTTTGCTCTTAATGAGACGGCTACTAACTGTAGTTTAGTCGAAATCCTATCCTTATATCCTTAAAACATAAAAAACTGTTTATTATAACAAACTACACTAAATGTATTTGTTTGCCTTCGTGACAAAAAGTTCTGATAACACCAAAGTAATATAACATTACATTCTCGCGAAATGGCCTATTTTTTTTAATTCCAGCTTGAAAATGAATATACAGGTGCTATAATAAGAATCGCAACAACCATCACAAATCTGCAAAACATTGAAAACCAATATACCTTATAGTTGAAAAATCCATAATTAATATTCCCGAACTGGAAAGTTAGCTTTGGAAGAACCCGCTTTGTTTGACTGATTGCGACACAAACAGTATTTTTTTTATTCTATTTTATCAGCGTTTCAATGCTGCAGATTTGTTTTTGTTACGATTCAGTTTGGATTGTTGGTTTTCAATATCTGCTCCAATTTTTCACTGAACTCAGGTTACTATTGGGCAGTGTGTTTTATATTTGTGTATTTTAATTTATGTAACGATCAGATCACCCACAACGGTGTTTCAACTTGCCTCATGAAGATTTCTGAATACCCTTTCAACCGAAAACCACTACTGCGTGTGCATAACTGCTCGGCGGCACAAATATGTATGACAACAGCCATACAGCATAATATATTTATTATTATTATTATTATTATATATATTATTCTGTAAATATATAACTACCCCCCGAATGCCATACAGTTCTGAGATACTATATAGGCTTTTTATTTAACAACTGTTTTTGACTACGCTTATCATACATACAAAATTCCCATTCTTAATATATAGGTATATATGTATATATTTATCTCTCATTCGGATAATCAAATGTATGAATATTCAAAACTTTTAAAGTATACTCATTGTTTAAGGCAGTCTTGTCTTAGACTTTACATATTACCAGAGTTTTTCTTGGGGAAAACTTTACTGCAGAATATTTTTTGAATGTTCAATGTTTAATGGAAACTTTGAGGAAGTTCACTCTAAGGAACAGATGGTATCTAGTCGATTAATACTGATACTTCAGCAAGTTTTTTTAAAAGAGAATTTGGGGTGAATTCTTTTAAACAAATTGTTTTAATAAATTATCGTGGAAACTTTTTTCATCATATTACTAAAATTGTGACTGTTTTTTCCAGTCCTCGCTCGAAAAGAAAGCACAAATTGAGCATTTGTTATTTTATTTGATAATAGTTTTACCATTTTCTACAGGGTGATTGTGATGAAATATCCATGTCCTAAAACCAAAATCTGAATGCATGTGTCGCCCGGACTATTTCTTGTAGTGCTGTGTTTGTGTCATTTTATCGAAATCCAATTACTTTTGTGGTATTATTATAACACAGAATACAGTATTTGTTGACATTATTTCTAAAATAGTGACATCACTTTTGCATCATCGCCAGGGAATCTCAGCCCAACAATTGAGGGAGCAATTAAGACATTTATAGGAACTGAATGTAGGACAGCCATTACACTAACGACCACTAATTCAACCTTCAATCTTGAACAAATGCTGTGGAAACACGCATTATTTACCTTTCTCTCATCTTGTATTACGTTATCTTATTATAGGTAATTTTATTCCTTTATTTTATTTTCTATAATTTGTATCTTATTTTTAAAACATTCCGAGCAAATCAGAGTTGTTAAGGTGGCACCATTTTTTAAATAAGTGGAAAGTTACTTCAATAGAATATTCTCAAAATAGATAATAATAGTGTAGGTTAGATACTGATACTTAGGTACTGCACATATGATTATATACACGACGCTTATAGCCGAGTAGTAACTACAACCAATGTTTTATTTAATTAATAATTAGTAAATACAAGATAATAACTTGCACCAATAAGTAAGCCTTATGAAACAATAAAAAGTGCTATTTACAGACAAATTTTTTTTTTCATTTAATTATACTATATACCGTATGAAACTACAATAAAATTGATCTTACTTAAAAAATCTTCCTTTTTAGCATAATCTTATGGGAGTGTGTAAGGAGCTCAAATAGCCCCCTTTAGTTTAGGTATGTCATTGGAAACGGATTAATATTGCTCAAATGACCATTCCATTGTTTAATGCACCCATATATACATGTCCCTTGAGTATGTGTTTCTGTATGCAAATACAGATATACACATTATTATACAGGTTGAAGAAATATTCAATATTATCCTCTATCTATTGGATTAGCAGATTTATTTTTCAATAATTAAGATGTTACAGAACTCATAAAACTCCGCTAAAGTGTGCTAAAGTATGGCCTTTTTACTATGTGAAACAAAATTCTAGAGCTATATGTAAAAGAACATACCTAAGTATGAAGCCATTTCTGGTAAACGACTTCGTAAGATTATTGAAATTGATTCTTGGTTCCATCTGAAGGTATATTCAATTCGGGCTTGCATCCAAGTTTAAAGATGATTTGTTTAAAATGCTGCAACTGAGCCTGTGATGAATATCACAACAATATTTTCGAATAATGATCCTGCGCTTGGTGCTTCCAGCTTTAGATACAATCCTTTTCTTTGGGGTAAACTATTTTTGCAAATAATGTTTTGTATATTTCGCGAATCGCAATAATTAAGCTACTTCAACTACCTATGACACTGAAAATGAAGGAGACCAACATTGATTATTATATTAACATTGATAATACTTCTCTCACTGATAATGGCATAAAAAAATCTAGTGTAAAATGTGGAGGAAAAATTACGAACAGAAATATAACATCGTTTTTAAACCTTAATATCCGTAACAGACTTAGAATTTTATTAATTGTTAGCTTTTTAAAATTGTTAGACATCCTTTCCGATACAATTTTAATCGCAGAATCAGCGATTGACGATTCTTTCCGTTCGAGTGAGTAACCCAATTACAACTGTCACTTCAAACACTACCTCAACAAATAAGCGAACAGCTAATATTTTCGAAAAGTGGCCTTGATAGAGTAATACACATAAATATGTACCTATGTATATGACATATTTGTGATATACGTACTTGCAGTATCAAAATGATTCTAGTATTCTCCTAAAATAAGGCCCCACTGCCGAATCCCTTAACCATACGATCAACATTTTTGTTACTATTGGAAGATTAGCTGACAGAACTGAGAGAATACTTTGCTAACAACATCTTGAGTAACAAACGTAAATAATTCATCCTAAAGCTTACTGAACGAACAATGGTAATTTGTTATACGCACAATTGTTTGCGGTCGGTCATCATGTGCGAGTCTGTTCCGCCGCGAAGGTGCAAAATATTTTCACCGTTGCCGTTTGTAATAGTTTGATTTCTTGAAATAAACGGACTAAGTAGTACTATCTATTTTTCTTATCCTCTACTTCTTACGGAAATTGGAAAACCATCTCGTATACCGTATGATTCTTGATTATTTTGACGTGGATACTTTCACCAACATTTTTTTCGCTTGCAACACGCCTCTTGCACAGCATTTTGCATACAATATGGTAGATGGATTTATATTAAAATATGCCGAATGTCAGTGACTGCTCACAATAAATTATTCATCACAGTCAATTTCCAAGATAAACAGCCTAAGATATAAGTAAATCAAATTCACAGATGCATCATAAATATTCAGATTACGTTTATTGTTCTCGGCTTGTCTGTAATTAGATCGCTAAAGGAAGCTACCTTATTAAGCGACGACAAACTTCTTAATAAATTAACCATGCAGTCGTCGCTCCATTCTGTTGAGTACTTACAAGCACCTCATTAGGGTTACATTCAAGCCTGATGGCGTTCAACTAGGAAATCATGATTCAAACTTTTAATCCAATTATAAATGAATAATATACAGTGATAGAATCTGAATCCGGTTTATTACGATGAATAAATAGCATTTTCGGTAAGCAATCGAAAATTATTTTAATTAAATAAAAACATTTAACACAGTCATAGTAAGTATAATATCATTCTGTATTTTAATCGAATCAGAAAAAAACATCATTTACAATATTCAAGTCACTCTTTACAGAACTGACACCATAAATCATTGTTGGCGAAATATTTATTTTAAATTTGTGATTAACCTTAGTGTATGGTAAGATAACTTATAGATATTGTTACTATTTATGAAGTATTATGTATGAAGTACTATGTATGAAGTACTATATATGAAGTACGTGTATGAAAATATTAAATAAGATAAGGTATTAAAAGATATCGATATCGATAAAATAATTCCGACCAAGTTTTATCTGTGACTTGCAGAGAAATGCTTGCAAGATATAAATTAATTGAATAAACATCGTCATAATTGAATTTATTTTTTCAATTATGAAATTGTTTTGATTTTACTTTCCTTGGTTAAATGTTTTAATGCACTTTCATTTTAGTTTATTGAAGTATCAATATTGTCATTAATTTGTTGTATTGATCTTCATTATATATTTAATCTTGTAATTGTCTTTAATTGTTCATATCTATCAATATGCATGCTAAAATGTAATGTCAAAATATGCGGACTAATCTTATGTAATGTTCATTAGGTTTACTATATTTCATACATTCAAGCAAACCTATTTTATTTCATTTTAAGCTGGCGCCTTGTAATATAAAGCATATGTTATATTCCACACGTTATGGGTCAGATTTACTTCTCCAGTCATTTACTTCATGCTCAAAGTAAGGAGCTGTCAATACTCAATAATTTTAAGTCGTTGGTATGACGGATGCAGAATGACCTTACGATTTATATCTAAAACTCATAAATCAAGCTTGAGCACACGATCTACTGACATGGATATCTCGTGTAACCTCTCGGGACATAACAAATGTGAACTTTTTTCTCCGTATACACAGAATAGATATATATTGAAACGGTAAGGCCAAGTACTAAGATAGCACGCTTATTTATATCCCTGGGAAGTATAAAACCAATAGAAAACTGAAACGAATGTGGTCTTTCCTTCTTCATTTTCGCCGTGTTAAATCTAATTAACTGGCTAGATTTTCATTTATAAAACATAAATTATGTGGTTTGAATGTAAATTATAAAACCCAAGACGGGTTAACCACATTCTTAGAGTCGGCAGCGCATGAGCATTGTCTCTGGTATTGCAGATGTCCATGGACGACGGTGACCACGTTCCATTAAGTGGCCCATCAGCTTTTGCTCGCTTTAATATATTTAAGTGAATATCACCATTGGTAGAACAATTCAATATCCCCGTTATTTGTTTCATAGTTTTTAGTTTCATAGTACGGTATTTTCAATTGATCGTGCTAATTATGCGTTTTGAGTACTTCTAAGGGTAGACACAGCGTGAATGACACGTCAATGTACAAAAACTAATCTGACATCGCTATATTAAAACTTTAATTACTTATAAAGGCCTGCCATACCGATACTGTTGTAAGTGTTTGCTCTGAACGTAGAGCAATAAAATGTTTATGATTATAGCGTTCATGGAAATAAAATTGTGTGATCAGTGAAAGGAGTTATAGGCACAGGAAGCGATCTCGCATGAAAGCACTCTTTGATATGGGCGCTCTATAGTATTTTATTGCCTAATCAACTTTATTTGAAGAAATCATTGGATCATATTCATTTATTCCACGCAATAGTAAGTTATACACTTCAATCAAGTAAATTGTGTTATAGAATTGTGATAGGCTTATTCTTTTACGATTTCCCGTTGAACGAGTCTATACGGTCTTGTTTTTACGCGATTATTTATGTCTTTTATCAAGATAGTAGCAAATATTATTGGAAATCAAAGCTTTGGTACCAAATTTGGTAAATAGCTTGCATAAATATAGTTCTTAACACACCTGACTTAGTTGTGGTAAAACATATTCATCGTTCAATCGGAAACGCTCAAAATAACGTAACTTTTTTATATTTAACGTATCAATAATTTATTAATAATTATTTTCCGTTAGAAATAATATATAAATCCATAAACTGTGTACGGCAAAGTTGACGTCATAGCGAGTATTCGCGGTCGCGACATGCGTTGAAACAAAAGCCAGTGTTGGTTGCAATCACGCAGTCTATTCACCAAATCATGCAACTGTTACGATAAATGGATATGCGAAATTACGTTAACAAATTTACGTTTTGATTTAACATAAAATGCTAAACTGAAATACAAAGTCCTTAATTTCGATTTCAAAAATATAATGGAATGCTGAAAAGCAGCAAGTATGACTGACTAGGAAAAATGATTCAATATCAACAAATTTATTTCTTATTTAAATTTGGAGACAATATATTACAAAACTTTTAAATAAATTCATATTTTTTGTCTTTTTCATAAAAATAAATGACACACATTTCTAGGAAAGCTAGCAGCGGTCCATATAATATAAAACATGTTTGTGAATGCAGTACATTAGCCCGGTTTTATAAAAAAAAATAACATGAATAACATCATCATTACTGCCGTTTAGAGGTTTTTTGTTATTGTTCTTTTCTTTAGCAAAATCCTTATTAGAGAGATTGACATACCGCTTAAACTAGTACAGCGGAAGAAAACAAATGGAAAAATATAATAATAAAATAATTATCTCCATTCAGTGAAACTATTTAAAGGGAATATCCATTAGCTAGTTTTCCGTGAAAACCACACGGCACGCGAGCAAAACTCATTCAGCCAATTAGCCGTAGACAGTGTTGCAACCAATCATCGTTTGACATAAGTCAAATTGGAGTTTGATTGATACAAATCGAGGTCATCGACTGATTTATCAGTGCACTGTGTTTAATGGTCAGCAATTAACTTTCATTAGCAACGGCGATGATATAGGGATAGGAGTGGGGATTTGAAATGGAGACAAATGGTGAGCGTCTGGTTTTCTGGCCCAAATTGATATCAACACTGAGGCTCAAATGCCAACACGTAGTTAGCCTGCTTTTTTCTCAATTATACATGATCATAGACTAAAAATGACGCTAGTTATAAGGTTAATAATTTTACGTTGATACCGATGTCTCTGCATATACGTGTATATACTGGTTAGATCGCACATAATTTTTACGATAGTAATACATTTATTTTATTTATTAAAAAAATGTTTTTTTTTTTTAAATAGGGCATTCTGATTTGAATCCGTCAATATAATGGCTTGTACAGCAAATACGTTACCAATGGTACTATTTCGAGGATTTAAACACGGTTACGTTAATTTTGAAGCAAAAAGACGGACGTTTTTATTATTTTAATTAATTCCTTTTTAAAATACATACAAATTAAACCATTGTTTCCTATAGGCACTTGGGTATCCATTAAAAACTAGAAACACTATTTTTGTTCTTCACCAAGCGGAGTAATTCGACTGCATCCTTCATTTACAACCATAAATCCTTGTAAACAAATTATAGACGCCCAGTCTCCATTACACCGGCCACTAATGGGTACGTATTCAAACAGACAGATAGCGATTCACGATTGACGATAGTAAATTTTTCGCTTATTGGAGTTGCTTTCACAAAGCCGTCAAGGATATACCTACACATATGAGCCAGCTAGGTCACTGATATTGTTTTACTATTTTTTCTTATTTGTAATGTCTGCAAAATGATACACATCATACAAATCATGGATGAAAAGGATCATGCAAAATAATATCAGTCGTTCCATTAGAAAATTATAGCGTCCACTTTGCCTGATGAAGCCTTCACGGAAGATTTAAAGGGAAATATATGTTTTTATTTGAATTATTTATGAATCATCTTTCTTCATAATGAGCACAACATTGACGTGATCCAATAATATAAACATATATTTTAGCCAATTATAACGAGCGCGCCCGGAAGATGCAAAAAAATGCAATTTACTTTAACACGAATTTATTAATAAAGGTTACAATTAATAATTAAAACTAATTTACTTGCTAATAGTTCGGTGTGAGAACTAGAAGTGAAGCTAGAAGTGCTTCCGTGACCTAGGTAAATTCCTAGGCGCGGCGATTGGCCTCAATCTAACACGTTCCGCTGACTCGGCGCCTCGTGCCGTGTGCAGTGTTGATCGGGGCCGATGCAACGCAGCGATTCGGATACGTAAGCCATGCGTAACACCTCCCCCCGTACTTCAGCGACTATGGCGAAACATTTTTTGATGGAGTCGCTGAAATGTGTCCCTGGTTCAATTTTATCTGGTGGGGATGACATCTCTTTGTTTCAGATATCTCGGAGTATATTCCGGTGTCTGTGGCAGGGGTCGCATTTTCAACTTGATTGCCATAGTGACATCTCGATCGGAGGGGCCGGTACATAAGTCCGATGGCGAGTATGGCCGCTCCAGACAGGATGATGTAGACCGGTATGGTGGTGTGGTATAGACTGAGATCTGAGGATTCTACTAATCTTGGCGTAGCTTGCAAGGATATTTTATCGTTGATGAGGTGAAGTTGTTCTAAGTCAATTGAGTTTAAGATTATGGGTGAGTTTTCCCGGTGTTCCTCTTCCTGACTTATGGGAAGATTCATTATTTTCAATGGGTGTCCCTTTATGCGATCGTTTGAGTTGGAGATGGTGAACTCGGGCGTCGTGAGGTAGCAGTTGAGTGGAATGATGGCCATGTAGCTTCCTTGGATGATTCTGTATTGCTCCTGTCCGCAGGACGTCTTGATCTTGGTCTGGTTGGGAAAGCTTATGATGTAGTGTCTGTCGTCCAGCTGCTCCATTGCGTCTCTCGTCTGAATAACGGTAGTCGATTTGCAGGACGATAGAAGTTCCTGTTTGGTGATAAGTTCGTGGATGCAGTCAGGAGTGTCCCGAACCACGTAGCTGTTTTTCTTCTGGCAGAGGTACCATGTATTAACTTTAGGACATTCTGTCTCCATGTACATAAAGTCGTCTCCAGAGATTGCTGTGTAAGGATGGATTGGTAATAGGATTTTATGATTTCTGTTGGGAGCAATGGATAGCTTGTAAAGGTCGTATGTTACAGGAGAGGCAACCGGTACCTTATAGACTATTACTATCTGGTTATTTATATAAAAATATCCTAATTTTATTATGTCGTAAAAGTATCTATAATCTACATCAAGGATTTCGTCTTTACGATAAAGAGTCCTTAATTTACTAAAAATAGTTTTCAAGTCTCCTACATTCAATATGGAATGGGGGGCGCTTGAAACTCTTATAAAAGCTAACGTAATTTCTAACTTATATAGTTCTTCCGATAATCTATCAATATTGTCACCTAAGATTATAAAGTATTGCGCCAGATGGGCGAATTTAATCAAGTCCGTTTCCTTAGTCCTGTCACTACCTATTATATTATTAAGGATTTTGTAAATTTTATTTTGATTAGCAGTTATATTATTTAGTATTTTAGAATTTAGGGATGTCCATTCTTTAGTTAAAGAAACATGGTTATTAATTTCAGTTTCTAATTTATACTCGTTACTTTTAAGGATTTTAATAACATTATCGTATTTTACTGCGTCTGAGTAATCTAAGTTGCCTGAAATGCTCTTGATTACTGAACCAAGTCCATCAATAAGTCCTCTCTTCATACGATTAGGCTGAAAAGTTTGCAATTGGTCAGAGATTCTTCCCAATTTTGCACTAAGATATTCTAGATGGGGTTCATAGAGAGATGAAGTCTTATTATTTAATTGAGACTGAAGTTCAAGTAATTGGGATGAAATTAATTCTATCTGAGATTGAGTGGTGTTGAGATTAATATAGTTTAGGAAGGAGTGGTAGTGAGATACGACTTTAGTCGGTCCGAGTTTAAACGGGAGTAAACCTGGGCCGTCTTGTAGTGAGTCAATCGTTACATCTTGTCCTTGAGTCAGTTGTAGTAGTAGCGATAGTAGTGGTATCCTGTAACAATACAGGATTTTTAGGACTTCGCTTAAGTCTTGACTTAGCTACGGGACCACGTTTCTTTTTGGTGTAAATGTGAATGGGAAGGTCGGCAAGGACTGTATCCTGCGTATATCGAGGGGCGAGTTTTTGTCGGGTCGCCATTGGATTTCGCACGAATATTTGTTGGTCAGGAGCATAATCTTTTTCAGGTTCGCGGTCCTTGTTTCTATTTTCAGTCAGTACGGTTCGGTTGTGCAAGGATGTCTGATTTATAACGTCATACACTTGGGTCATTCGTTTCTTATGGTCCTGCAGGTATTGCTGAAGTAAATGTTCAGTCATATCTATGTCAATAGGGTCGCGTGGGTCAAAATGTCCTGTAATTAAATCAATCGGTCGGCATTTCGTGAAGCTATGAATAGAGCTATTATAGGCCAATACTGCATAAGGCATGAGATTGATGGCAGGTTCATTTTTTCTCTCAAGTTTAAGTATCCTTAGATGTTCTAGAATAGTCGAATGAAAGCGTTCAACGATGCCATTGTCATTAGGGGAATGTGCAAGGATTTTATGATGCTGTATCTTATGAAGTCGTGTAAATTCTGAGAAGAGAGCGTTAGTGAATTCAGGTCCTTGGTCTGTCACGATAGTCATAGGAATGCCATGATGGGTGCAAAACGTAAGGAGAGCTTGAATGACACTGAGAGCTGTGCCATCCCTCAGATGGTATGCTTGAGCATATTTAGAGAAAGCATCAACTAGCGTTAGAAATTTTTCGTTTTGGGCCGTAAAAAGATCAAGATGTAGAATCTCAAAAGGTTTCGTAGGTGGTGGTACTACACAGAACCTTTGCTTTATTGGACTACGGTCGTATTTAGCTTGGCCGCAAATGTTACACTCATTTATATACTTTGAGATAGATTCTTTCATCTTGGGCCAGTAATATTTGTGAGATAAAGCAAGGAAACATTCGGTTATACCACGGTGGTTTGTTTTACCCTCGTGATATTTCTTTATTATTTCTTGCTGTCGTAAATATTCCTTAACATTCTCGACTTCAATCTTAGCTAAGACTAGATTCATAGCTGAGCTTTTGAATTTATCTTGGATGACCGGAATAATTTTATACATGGCTAAGGGCGGTTTTATAAGTAAACCTGTCTTAACTTTGGGGTTTACGTATTCTTTAATAGCATTTACAACGTCATCTTCTAAGTTAGATTCTGAAATCTGTATAGTAGTCCTAGTATGAGTCTCAAAGGGTTTTGTCACAGTCGGTCTTTTTTTTATGTCTCCTACCAGTACGAAACATATCTGTCGGCTGAATTTATTCAAAGGTTCGTCTGAGATGGGGATCTCCAATATTGGATTTTCGGCACATGTATGGACAGTGAGAGTAGAGGAACCAGCAACTGAGAGTTGTCTTTCAGTGTCGGGAGGGTTTACTGCGATAGAGCTGAAATCCTCATTATTTATCTCGATGCGAGATAAAGCATCTGCATTAGTGTTGAATTTCCCTTGCTTATAAATGGGGGTGAAATTGTATTCGCTCAATTTTAACCTCCATCGAGTTAATCTTGAATTGGGTTCCTTAATATTCATAACCCATTGGAGAGGTTTATGATCCGTAAGGACCTTGAACTTTCTACCAAATAGGTAGGGCCTGAAATATTTTGTTCCCCAAACTATAGCCAAGAGTTCTTTTTCAATTGTGCTATAGTTAATTTCACTAGTGTTGAGTGTCCGCGATGCATAAGCTATGGGTCTGTCATTTCCTATGGGTCCTTGTGATAATACGGCGCCTATGGCAAAGTTAGAGGCGTCGGTTGTCAGTATGAATTCTTTGTTGAAGTCGGGGTACTGTAAGATAGGGTCGTTAGTCAATAGGGTCTTACATTTTTCAAAGCAGTTAATGTAAGTGACGTCATCAGTTGTTATTTTAGATCCTTTCTTGAGACATTGCGTCATCGGTTTCGTTATACGAGCAAAATCAGGTATGAATTTACGGTAATAACCTAGCAAACCTAGGAATCTTTTAATTTCGGTTGCGGTTTTTGGTAATGGAAATTTATCAATAGCTTTTATCTTATCTGGATTAGGCTTGATGCCGTCTTTACTAATTATATGGCCCAGATAGGCTGTTTCTAACTTTAAAAATTCAGATTTATCCATTTGGATTTTAAAATTGGATTCTCTGAGTCGTTGGAATACTTTTTCCAAATTAACCATATGCTCTTGTAACGAAACACTAAAGACGATGATGTCATCGAGATATACTAGGCACACTACGTTCTGGAGGTCTCTAAGGACATTATCCATCACACGTTGGAACGTAGATGGAGAATTCTTGAGGCCCATGGGCATACGCAAGAATTCAAAGTGCCCGTGCTCTACGTTAAAGGCGGTCTTAGGAATGTCTTCAGGGCTCATCTCGACTTGATAAAAGCCACTGGCAAGGTCTAATGTCGTGAAGTAATGACAGTTGCCTAATTTGTCAAGTACGTCATTGATATTTGGGATAGGGTATTTATCATCGATGGTTTTATCATTCAATTTCCTGAAATCGACTACTAAACGCCATTTGGTTTTACCAGATGCGTCTACTTTCTTCGGAACAACCCAAATTGGAGAGTTCCATGCAGATTGAGAGGGGCGGATTATTCCTTGATTTAACATTTTAAAGATTTGATCTTGTACCTCTTGTCTGTGAATGTACGGGTACCTATAGCTCTTAGTGTACACCGGTACTTCATCACTTGTTCGGATGCTGTGCTTGATTTGATTGGTGAACGTAAGCGGCTCGCCTTCTATGTAAAAGACGTCGGCATAACGTGAGCAGAGAGATTCTAAATTAGCTCGCTCTTCCGGATTCAAATGTTCCGTGCGCAAACGTGAAAGTACTTCTACCGCACGCTGCGATAGCGTCTCATTACGCGCGCACTGGATATTGAATAGTTCACCAGTTACCGGGCGGTCCATTGAAAAAACTACATCATGACGAGTGGGGTTGCTAATCTCTATGATACCACGATTATTTTTAACCTTAGTAACACAGTCTCCTATCACGCAATTTGATATTGATTGCTCTGGAATGAAAACTTCGCCATCATGAAAATTTATTGGGACCTTAACTAATTTACAAGTATTGGCCGGTATAATCTCTTCATACAAATTACAGTTACGCGAGTCGTACATCAGTAAGGGGTTAGTCGCATGTCTCGTAACTAAAGTTTTATTCTTCAAGTCAATATTAGATTCCCATTTTTCTAGTAAGTCCAGACCGATAAGACCGTCGAAGTAGTCGTGAAATTTGTATATGAATAAAGTAATGTTTTCCGTATCATTAATTTCACTAAAGCATGGTAAGTTTATAGAATAATCATTTCGGGTGGTGGCATGAATGTTCGTTACTTCGAAAGGGTCATAATTCCACGGTACATCAGGATAGAAATATTGCACTGATTCTGGGCTTATAAATGATTGATTAGCTCCAGTGTCAATGAGTAACTTTAGGGGGGGATCTAATATTTGAATGTACGGTAACTGCCGTTGTGTTTGTATGTTAAGTTCTATTTTAACTTTTCTGATTTGGTAGTCTTCTGAAAATCCTCATTTTCAGGCGTAGGAACATCTCCCTGTGTTTCCTCTACGCAGTAGTTGTCACTGTACTGGGGTTGAGGTTGGTATTCGTATGAATATTCGCAAGTATATTCGGGGTAGTTGTAATAGTCTTGGTAACAGTCGAATTGGTAATCGTAATTCTGAGGGTCGTCATATGATTGTCTGTCGTAGAACTCATTGAAGTTCATTTCCCTGGTCTTGAAGTAGTTCGAGGGTGGTGGGTTGCCAAACTTAGTCCAGTCGTGCGGTTGCCGTGAAGGGCTTTGCTTAGTCACATAGTGGCTAACGCCACTCATAGGCTGAGGGCCATTATTACGGGGAGCTATCTTAAATACGTTGCTCTGAGGTCTGTAGTTTGGTGGGGGTGCACCAAACATCTGTTGTGTCCTAGTTGGGCCTCTAACCTGAAAAGTCTGTGGGTTGTACAGAGGTCTTTGAGGTTGTGCAATCATCTGTCGCGACGGTCCAGGTATATTGTGCGGCTGCGGTGGCTGCAACGTAAATTGACGTGGTGGCGGCATTGCGACGGGAGGGGGCATGAAGCCAAAATTAAATTTAGGTTGACTAACCTGATGCTGGGGCTGTATTTTCCTTTCGGGAAGAAACTCGTTACGCTGCTGAAGATACAGCGTGTTGACCTCCTCGTGTACAAACTCTAACGCTTTTTCGATTGTATCAGGCCGCATGCACCGGATGCGAGATCCCAATGGGTCGCGGAGACCGCGGACAAAGGATTGAAGTGTTAACTTCTTATAAAGGGATCGTTTAGATTCAATGGTACTCGCTATCGTTTCATGCAGGCTGATATACGTCATAATCGTGCTAAAAAGATTCTGACATTTTTCGTAGTACTCCTGAGGGCTTGATGTACCTTGGTTCAATAACGCGAGATCGTTGTATAGTGAGGTTTCGTCTCGCTGATCGGCGAAATTATTAATAAGGGCCGATCGAATACCATCCCACGTGTCTGGTATTCCGTTAGCGTTAATAAGGCGGGAAGCAGGGCCCACGACCTTATTTAAAATGCCATTTTGCAGGGCTAAGTTGCATAACTCGTACCCTTCTTCAGCACTGGCATACTGAATAACTAACTGGTCACACAATTTTATGAATCGTGTGAGCACGTTCGCATTTCCATCGAATTCGGGTACTAACCGTAGGGCTTTAAAAATCTGTTCTACTCTAGCGTCACACATTTTATTAATTTCACTTATACTACTATCACTAATATCGCTATCTGACAAATTTAATAAATTTAAATCTCTAGTCGCGTCTTGAAAATTACGTCGACTAGATCCTTCTATGCTAGGATACCGAATTTGCCTTGAATGGGAAATTTTGGTAAATTAAAGGAAACTTATGTGGAAAAGAAAGCAACTCTAGATAGAACTAAAGTACTCACATAATCTGCATTTTGGTAGGTACCTCTGCGGAATCGATTTCTGGATTCACCTCCAGGCTGCTGCTCGCGATGTTGTAGATTCTTCTATTCCCGGTCGTTCTCGAGCGTTTCGGACGCGAATAACACGGGAATAGCCGTACGCCTGCGCCAATTATAACGAGCGCGCCCGGAAGATGCAAAAAAATGCAATTTACTTTAACACGAATTTATTAATAAAGGTTACAATTAATAATTAAAACTAATTTACTTGCTAATAGTTCGGTGTGAGAACTAGAAGTGAAGCTAGAAGTGCTTCCGTGACCTAGGTAAATTCCTAGGCGCGGCGATTGGCCTCAATCTAACACGTTCCGCTGACTCGGCGCCTCGTGCCGTGTGCAGTGTTGATCGGGGCCGATGCAACGCAGCGATTCGGATACGTAAGCCATGCGTAACAAGCCTACACGTATTATTTGGGATTGGGTTATATTAACACATCATAATTTGTCATATTTATATCTCAGGCTGACGGGTGCAATGATATGAAACATACCTATGTAGTTCTTTTACCTTACCTGAGTCGAGCCAACTGAGACTCTTGGATCTATATACGAGTAGGTACCTAGTAAGAACCTTTTTCACTTTTATAAAAAATTTGACTTTCAGACTCAAGATCACAATACCGGGCAAAGGCCTGTTCCCCTTATAATTTTTTTGATCTAGAGCAATTAAGAACCAATCCTTAGTTAAAAATTTAATCTTTCCATGATGTTGTCTTCCATCGTCATTTTATTATTATTCTTCACAAAAAAAAATAAGAAGTATTCAGATATGAGCTGAATCATTGAATTTACTAGCTGTTCCCTTAACATCGAAACTGTCAGGGTTAAGGTCAGCTGGTGTTAGCCTCTGGGATGCTCATCAATTCTATGTAAATAATATTCTGGCATCCGCTGAGCACAATAAAACATGGCATCATGATGGATCGTTACATTTAACCGCCATTTTCTGTAGTCTATCGGTTTTTGTGGGCTTTTGTTCGGTTGGCTTTTTGAACTATCGTTATGCAGTGAATGGATTTGTGCAATATCGTTAACGAGTGAAATAATAAAACGTTTACTACAGTGAACATATGAACTAAGTTTAATACTCCAATATGACTAAATATGTATCACATGCAAGTTTATTAAGGAATGGTTACTGTAAGAAAATAGAAGCTGAGGTATTAAAGTGGTTATGGCATCGATGAGCTATCGTTCAAGTGGTATTTCTAGTGAAGTGTTCATAACACAAGGACTTAAATTTAACCTCTTCAAGGGATATCGCGTAATTCTATGTTGAGTTAATGGTTGTCCATATAAACATAAAATATATTAAAATTAGCTCACTTATACGATGTAGAATAACTTTAGGTACATGATTCCTTTTGAATTAAGTTTATTTTCAAAAATACACCTTAAAACCTTATATGCTTTTTGAAGTCGCTAAACTTATTTTTATAATGTCTAGGACTTTTGCAAGCGGACTTACCAAATAGCTACTAAAAACTCTGAAAAACGAACAAAACGATTATTTATAGACATCATGCGAATCTTCACTTGACTCTGGAATTACGAATAGGTATGGATGATATTCTGTTACATTTTTTGTTTGAAAACTGAGCTCACACTTAAGGAAATTTTTCGGAGATACTCTATTGACGTCTACGAAATAGTCACATTTTAGGGTTGTCGGAGAGAAATAGGACAAGAAATTAAAGTTTAGTTAGTTTAGAAAGAAAAGTTTAATTTCATAGGACCTTATATGAAAAATATAAAAAATAACGACTGTATAAATCTTTTCCCTGGTGATATACAGGGTAAAGGAATTGGTATAAAAATATTTAAACTACACATTTGGTCTCACTGTGGCTCAGCCCAGCCACCGTAATTGAGGGAATAATTTTGGAAATGATATTATTTGATTTTACACGAAAACGATGAATTTGGCAAGAAATCGTGAAATGTTTTCCTAGACTGAACGACTTGAAACTTGAGTTTATAATCACAACAGAACTTATCTATTTACAAAACAGCAGAGTGGGTCATGAACTTAGCCTTTGATGACCAATAAATAGTGTAGTTGTTCAATACCTGATGGTGACATGATCCATCTACCCTGGACTAATAAAAAAAGAACAAAGATCGAACAAATGTCGACAAACATTCCATTCCTTATTCAGTGGCAAAATACCAAACCTTGACCTCTTTTAAATTTAGTAGGTCATCAGAAACTACGGTAAATATAACTAAATATTTTATCAAAACGAATTTCAAGTGCAGGATATCACCACGTTTATGGTTTTCGGATTTAAATGTTTATCTTTCGGAATGTTGACCTAAATTGCATTATTTCTTATCATCAGAAATTATTTTGTGTATCCTGGCGTTCTCCATAAAGGATATCCTGAGACTTTTAAACAAACGGTGCTTGGATAATCAAGGTTGAATTTGTTTCACTTTCATACAAGCACTCACAACCGGTTATATCTTGTTTGGCGGTACCAACGCCGTAAGTAATGCCAAACAAGAAATTAAGTTAGTCTTAAGAAATAAGTAGTTCAAAATGATCGCTTTGCTAGATATTAAGACAAACGTTCGCATCGTACCGGGGTCCAACAACCATCATGGCGGTCAAAAGTCAAGTCAAAGTCTAAGTCAACATAATTTACATAGACATCATAAATGGCCTGGAAATGTCATTAGTGACGTTTGTTTACAACTGCACTTTCAAATTCATAGTTTCGAATAGCATGTCGAAAAAATTTAGATTCATCTAAAATTTATATTTATACCGATGTTCAATTATTTGGAACCTGCTTATCGCTTTAATTTAATGTATAATATGAGTTATGGGGCACATCTTTTTCATTAAGTAGTCCTTGTAAGATAGTGTTTTAACATGAATGTGTGTGTGACGGAAAAGCAGAACGCCCTGCCTATAGCAAAAAGTAATCTGGATCTTCCAATACTGAATTATGGGAAGACAGAGTCTGCTGAACATGTCCGCCATAACAACGAAAACTCTTAAGAGAATTTCAGGAGGTTACCGATTACAGTCTGAAAGCAAGCCTTCAAAAGGTTGGACGTTTTACGTATCGCTTCAAGCCCTTCAAGTTGGTAGCGAGCATCAATGCCTAGAACGTTCTTAATGCGGGTTTTTTTTTAGTTATACTGTTACGGAACGCCGACGGCCCACCTGGTGTTAAGTGGTAACCTCGGCCCATAACAATTGATTTGACTTGGGTTCTGCCCTAATAGGTACGACAAGACCCAAGTCGCACCGTAACTCTGAAACGTGTAGGTGGAATGTCTCATGTGGCTATAATTTCACCGGCAACTACACCTTTCAAACCGGAACACAGTAACGCGAATGCGTTACTGCTTGGTGGCAGAATGGGCATGGTGGCAGTACCTACTTCCGCGGTCATTTGCAAAGGCCACGCGTTCCAGAACTAATATCAAGAAATTTCGACTGGCCATAGTGTCGTGTGCGTACTCTTTTACATAATAAATACGCTGCCCTGGTAATTACGGAGTTGCAAGAGTTCAGCGGCACCGACTCCCTTCCACCGGAACACAGCAACACGAGTGCATCACTGCTTGGCGGCAGATTACCAGGCGTGGTGGCAGTACTTCTCCGGGCGAACTTTTTACACAAGTACAAGTTTTACTGCTACTTTTGGTTGCTCCTTTCGCACTACCCGTGGGACACGTGTGGGGATTCAAAGGGTAATTATATAAATAATATAGTTGCAAATGAATATTTTAGTATACTTATAATACTTCTGTATTCAACTCGTTAGAGCACAGTTGTTTATATTCATAAAAACAAAGATCTGTTATTCCAAAGTTTTACAGACCATAATGTATTCCAGTTCATCTGTGGAACACTTATGATGGCTCATAAATCGAACAGTTCCCAGACAGGACCGTATCACTTCCAACTATAAATCATACTTGAGTGTACAGACAGACGAAGGAACCTTTCGAATCATTACTAGTAATAAAGCTAGATAATGTTATTTTGCATCGAGCCATATTAATGAATGTCGCGACAACCTTAATCAATTTATATCAATATCGCCAATGGACGCTCTTGTTAGCTGGCATTAATACGAATTTCATAGGTAGGGTTGCCACGTAAATACTTCCTGGTAAAAAAAAATGTGGCAGTTAAACTACACTCAAACCAAACCACAGTTCGTACTCTAAATAGACTTTATAAGAACTAGTGGCTTTTAATTATAGTTGAGATTAACATAAGTTAAATTCGTTACTTCATATCACGCACACCGTACAAAATATCTATTAATAATTCCTAGTAGGAAACATAATATTTAAAAATACATAACATACAAAAATGCACACATACATATATAAACATACATCGTTTTGCTAAGTACCTTGGAAACGTTTGGTCCATGTAGACTGTGGAGGTATTTGGCCAAGTTTACGTGACAGTTGATTACCGACACACCCAATCTATAAATCGAATTCATAGAAAGTCAATGCCACTGCCACCAGACAATACAATGCGGTTATCAGTAGAATCAATACAACCGTTGACATTGAAAGTATTGTGTAAAACCACATAATCGCCGGTCGTTATTGCGCAAGGCTTCTGCTACGGTCGTTGCATGATTACGATCTTTATTGAGATGGCCAAATTGAATGTGATGGGTTTGACATTTGAACTGTTGTTATATTTTTTAAATAAACTGTGTATATAAACAAGACTGTGGATACACAAGAAAATTGATTAGGAGATGGATTATAATGATTGATTAACAAATATACCTGAAATTTATTTTTATATGAGTCGTGTAGAATGAAATCGGTACATGTCTATTTGATTAAAATAAGTATTATTGGGAAAATATTATTATATTTACTTTATAAACTTCTCAAAAGCTCTTTCCTATATGGTAACTAAAAGTGACATCCCTGCGTATCATCTATTCGAATTAAGGCAGAACATGTGTGGCATCTGCCTATGCATCGAGGCGGGCTCATAAATACTCGTATGTACTGTAATAGGGACATGTTACTGTACTATGCCTAGGACATTGTACAATATAGGACACGACAACAGTCTATTGTGTCTCGTACCTCGATATGTAATTGGTTTCGTATTAGCCTCGCCTAGGAATTATATTGTATAGTCTGAAAGGACAGGTTTTGTTTAGTCGTCTCGCTAGCATGCTCGGAGTGAAACTTGTTTGGTCTACTGTAGGTTTATGAGGCATTTACCAAAGATATTCAGAAGTCATTTCTTCAATAAATGTTTTATTTTTTGTTATATTACTATGTTACTCAACGAGCAGAATTCCAGCTCCATAACATTAGCTATATGATTTGGTTCCTCGTAGTTCCTCCCTTAGGTACGAAGGACCTAATTAGCACCTTGTTGCACCCGTAAATTATAGTAAATAAGTAAATATAATTCTATTCTGTCCTGTCCTGTCCCGTCCCGTCCCGTCCCGTGACATCATAGTTATTTTTTCTCGGAAGGGCGAATGACTTCTTTTCTGTTTTTCTTTTCTTTTCTGTTTTTGATTCTGATATTTGTTTATGACTTCTTTGGAAGTAAAGATGTTACTGATTTTTATTTTAAGAAACATTCCACTAATATTTATATTTTATTGAATGAAAAGGAATAAACTGAAACATAAATTAGAGTTGATCAAGTTAAGTAACCACATCGGATTAATAGTCCGCTGACCAGATACATTATCTGGTACCGACCTAGCTATCTGCCGGTCATTAATCTATTGATGCCCACGTTTAAGCGTTCATCAATTACAAGTTGGGTCAAGCAACATTCGTCAGGGGTTCTAAATTGTAGAATAAGGGTTTGACGCTCAACTTATGCGTATCTTAGACAAAAAAAGATATTGCCATTTTAGCAAAATACACTTTTCCCGAAATCCCCGAATTCGCAAATCGTATTTGCGAAGATCTGTCTGTTTTATATTTTATTATTTTTATTTTTACATAAATTAAAATAATGAGATAATAAATAAACCGATATAGTACGATTTCTGAACTACGCAACACTTTTGGGAGCCCACATTGCTCGCGTTTGTAGATGATTACCCCCCTGACTCCCTACACGTGTCCCCCGGGTGGTGCGAAAGGAGCAACCCAAAGTAGCAGTAGAACTTTTGTTAAGTTCGCCTGGAGAAGTACCTCCACCACACCTGGCCGCTAATCTGCCGCAAAGCAGAGATGCACTCCTGTTGCTGTGTTCCGGTGGGAAGGGAATGGTGGGTGCCGGTGAAATTGCAGGCGCAGGAGTGTAACATCCCCGGCTTGGGGTGATAGATGCAACGCAATGCGGCTGGAGTCTTCTCGTACTTTGGTGCAGGGGACTTCAGTAGTATTGCTGTTGTGCATGGGCGGCAGTTACTATCTGCTAAAGATAAGGCCGTCAGTCCGATCCGTTACTTAAATCACATCACATGTTCCATAGCAGAACAAAACATCGTTTCATATTAATTTCCTACAAGGAAACATTATATATTTTCAAAAAATTTAAATAGTCTCTCCAAAGATAGATTTTGGGTTACGTTATCGACACGATCATTTTACTAACAAGCAGAGAGGACAATTAGATATTATGATCGCTTATTAATAAATAATACTTATTTTAACTTTAAACTCTCTATAAAATCGCCTCTCTCTAGCCTCAAAGGTTTGCTGGAAGAAAACTCTTTGTAGGGTTAAGCTCGCCTTTGTACATGTATCACTTATGACTTTTTTGTATATTTTATTTTCTGTGTACAATAAAGATTAAAGAATAAACTTTTAAGGCCTGGAGACAGAACAATATGCTATTAGTACTAAATACCTTTTTATGGTTGGTTAATTCTTGAAACTGGACGGAGTGTATGGTTTCATAATTTGTAGGAAAATAAATTTCATGTCCATCAAGTAGTCGTAAATAACGATATAATTGGCGATTGTGAGCGAGGCTGCAGACCGATGGAAACGCAATAATAATGGTTTTAATGGATGTCTGTTCGTGGATCATAAATGAAGTTTTGATGGTTTTGGTAATTTTATTATGCAATTTTGTACGAACAAGTCAATGACTAATTTCCGGATTTGCAAATTTCAAGATATTATCGTCAATATATGCAATTTTTTATTACTATTAAATGTTTAACCTGTTATATAGTTATTGTACTAAAAAATAACAATAATTTTTAAGGTTGGCCTAAAATTTGATTTTTTTACAATTTATGAGATACTTTCAAAAGACTTTCTTCTTTACTACTTTACGATATAGTTCATAAACCTATTTCACTGTTACAAAAGGTCCAGAGACATGTTTTGATCGATGGCTAGAGATATCTCTCCGGTACGTTGAATATTAAACTACGATGACTAAACATAAATAAATGAGCTTCAATATGAAGAAAACACCAATACATTAACTATGACGGAACTCAGTGATTTGTCTGTGATAAATTCTTGGCTTGTCAATGAATTCGTGTACGTTTACGAGTAGAGGCAACGCCTCTTCATCATTACCATGTTTGGGCGTTCCTGTCTGATTGGAATTTTACTGATAACAAGATTACTATGATATTTAATATTGGAAATATCTATACAATTATCATTTATGTGATTTGTTAAGGTACGCTCTCACCGCTGACGATTAGCGAGAAGCCAGTTTTCCATAAATATATGACAGAGATAAATGAACATTTAATTTACAAGATAACTATTGTGTGATTTGTGTGTAAAAAATATATTCGAAGAAAACATTTCTAGGTAAGTTTCATAATAGTTAATTGCTCGCGAATAAGGATATAGAAATAATATATACCCTAGGCACTAATATACAAATATTACTTCTTCTTCTTCGAGTCACCGGTTCTATCGAACCAGTGTGGTGAAAGGATTGTAAGTGCGCCTCAAAGAGGCTCCTTTCGTGCACTCGACACATGTCTTCGAATTTTTTGTTCTAGGACATGTCGGTTTCCTCACGATGTTTTCCTTCACCGTTTTGAGAACGTGGTATTGCGCACATAAATTTTTCAATCGAAAAACTCATAGGTACAAATATTACTAATAAATTTAGACCTAAAATGAGCAACCCACCACACAGAACAATCATCTATTTTCGTAACCATATGATTATACTAGGTATAAATCGAACCCACAACTTACAGCGCAGAAGGCTGAGCTTCTGAGCTGGTAAGCTAGTACCTACCTGTTTATTTTTACCTATATTTGTATATGTATGTAATCTTTTGTAAACCGTAAAAAGAATATATTCTATTTGCATTATCCTAAGTAAGAAAATCCATGTAAGGTAACAACATTACGCCATACTAAGTAAAAGGTTTCGTAATCTGATCACCCTTTCCGATACATTATCTACTCCTTAACAAAATTTGCTTCAGTTTTCTAAGCCCTTTCGGTATATTGGTTAGCTGGTTAAGAGGATGGAGCTAATGAATTTACTTATCCTGTGTGGTTGAGGTGTTCAGTCTGAACTAAATAACTAAACTATGAACTAAATAAATTACATTTGCTGGCTCTACCACTAAAGTCCAAATATACCTAGTTGTTTTTTTTTTCTCAGACTTGTCGGTTTTCTCGCGTTATTTTTATGTACCGTTTTGCACAATATTTACTTTATTTGTACATTGCTTCTTTTAAGTCGATTTGTACTCCGTATTGGTTCCATTATCTTTAAGATTGAAAGTTGGCGTCCGTTACTCAGTCACCACGCACTTATGGATAGTAACAACATACAGATCAAATATAAATTATAAATTAGAAGAGACGTCAATAACACAAGTATGTGACACCAAGAGCTCTATTCAAACCACACGTAATAATCAATTTTATAAACCTGGCAAAAGGAAACTGTTTTGGCTAAAAATAAAAGGAAATAAAAAAACAGGATGTTTTACGTTGAATCAAGCTACTATTTTACTTTCACTGACCTTACAGCTCAGATGGTAGAAACTGCCTTCGGCTCTAAAGTTCTTGGGTTCGATTCCCACCAGGACAAATATTTATGTACCGAACATAGTATCTAAGTACTCTATCAGTTATCTAGTTCTCATAGCTACGCTTAGTTTGGGGCTAGATAGTGGTTTTTGCAATGCTTATTTATTATTAGACTGGCCTCATAGCTCAGTTGGTAGTAATCCTCCCTTCCGCACCGTAAGGTCGTGCGTTCGATTTCCACCCAGGACAAATATTTGTTTGATGTTTGTTCTGCGTCTGAGTGTCAATATGTATTATATGTATGTATTTACAAAAACAGTATATAATTATTATGTCAATTGTCTGGTTCCCATGATACAAGTTATGCTTATCTTACTTTGGGGCTAGATGGCGATGTGTGAATTGTCCACCAATATTTATATTTATTATTATTTATTTATTGTCACGAAATATTACCGTAAAATTCGTAATCCAAAATTCCTGCTGTAAATATTGATACAATCTTTGACCAGTAAAAGTTTGATGGTGAAGGCTGCAATACCAAACGAAACGAAATTCTGTTTCTTTTATGTATAATATTTGAAACCTTAACAAATTAAATCACACACTATTACGGCTAAAGGATTGAATCTGTACGTTCTTCCGTTCATACAAATCTCACATCTAATCACTAATTTGTCATCGTTTGCATGGTCGCTGCATTACTCCTTCCTTTTGTAAGGCTTCTTAGGTTCTGCTGTAGCATAAGCTGAGCGAGAAGTGGTGAACTGAAATACAGAAACACGGTTGCCTTTTAATATTATATAGGTTTTTTATAAGAGTTCACGATATTTTTCTTTTGTTAAATTTATGCCTAATTAAATTATGTGCGCAATAACGTGTTCTCGAAAGATTGAAGAAAAAGATCTTGAGGAAGCCGATTTGCGCTAAAACCAATACATCGATGATGCTAGTAGTGAAGTCGCATTATATATGGGAATGAAAGCAATAAAAAAGTCCGCTTGGTTCTTGTGCTACTACAAGTCCTGGCCTTACTCTCTTAGTATCTTTTTTTAAGGCACTCTGTCTCACCCACACGCACGCATTGTTTCGGTATCAGTCTGGATCTTATATTTGTCTAACAAGCGCTGTACGATTATTATTTCTCTTTATACGGAGACAGGTAATCTGCTAGCTTAGTGTGGATATGACATTACGGCAAAAACCTTTCTGAGGTTAAAAGGTTATCCTTACTAACTTTTTAAAGTGAAATTGTTGATTTAATATTATTCTATGTGAATAAGTTTCGGAACAAGTAGATGACTACCTGATGGGCAGATACGGTTACGTATATTTTGACAAATACTTATTAAATTATAACAGCATGATATATGCAATGTAAAGTCATTATATTGATCTGGAATTACGTATTTCTTAATTTAGTATTATGTTCATTAGTATTATTTAAGTATTATGTACATGAATTTGTTTTATTTCTTCATTTCAGTGGATCGTCTAGTATTATGTGCAGAGTATATTAACGGCAGTACTACTAAATTACACCCGTTTCTGACCTCATGCAGTAGTGTCTTGGATTGCTGTAATTCCTCCACTTGTACTCCTGAAACTTTGGTAAAACTGCTCACTCCGTCACTGATAAGAAAGTAACAAGTTTGCTTCTGACAAATAATTTTATACGACCTTATCCACACTAGATTATTCTAACTATGTATATACTAAACACGATTTTAATAAGATTAAAATAATTGTACGCATCCTGGGAGAATGACTGCGCCACTTAAATGATGGACAAAAACTGTTACCTCTTGATCCTTTGGTACGTGACGTGAGAGATTTGTTTAAGATAATTTTTCGTCAGAAACTATTAGCATTTGTTTGTTAGAGAGAAGTCTAGTCTACGGATATAACGGGAATTAAAAATATACATGTAGAAATTAACGCGTCAACTTAATTTATATTCTCTACTTAAAAAATATAATTAATGAAAATTTGGTTGATTTCGAAAGTTTTGTAACTACTTTATTTATTATAAAAAAATACTATTTTTCTTTTTCTTACTCACAGGTTTGCGTTTGATTAACGCCTGATGTCAAGTGAGTATGTAGCCGACATAGGCGCCACGCAACGCCTGGATAGGGAACTAGCTCTCAAGTAAGAGCTAAGCAGCCGGGCATTTGCCCTACCACTACCACGCTATGGTTTCGTCACGACGTTTGCCTTTACAGGAAACTAGTAGGATTCGATCTCACGAACAAGTCGACGCCACTACCAGCTGAGTTATCGCATCAAATGCTGTTGTAGGATTGCTAGGATATTACTTGCCCAGTAGAGCACACAGGTGCTCATATGTGAATACCATTAAAGGTATTGCAAGTCATAGCTGTTGTGACGAACTCTACCTAATTGGTATGTAACAAACATATCTAAGAGCGAACGATCGCGAACATAATAAAATGTCCTGGACAGAAATCGAACACCTTTTTCTAGTTACTGACACCACAACGCCAGCGAAAACTTAAACAGTATCCTTTGTCAAAATAATCAAATCTGGAAGTCTTTGTATGAATTATGTACAACATTTTGTGTAAATACGTTAGCTTCGCCTGGCCTCCGTCATTTTTGCGAGTTAAAATATACCAGTTATCAAGTCATGTCAATTTTATAAGCTTATAAACACAAAAAAGATATATAGGTCCTGTAGTTTTTGCACGATGCTCAAACAAACCAACAGATAATTACAGCTTTATAATAGTTTATAGGTCTAATAAAAAAACTCTTATGGAGTTAGAACAAACGCCGACTGTGTGAGTGAACGAAATCGATACGAGTACCTTATCGCAATAGTACTTAAATGTACAATAAATCACTTTTATCATCAGGTTGTCAATTTAACGACTTGAAAACCTATTAAAATTAAAATGAGCTAATCATCAGTTGTATGTAAATGTTTGTATAGGGAACAGATAAGGTCATATGCAGTGTAAGAAAGCTGCAGTTTAATATGTTGCTTTAAATAGCCTTTGCCAGACGACATTCATTACACACTACCTACCATTTTGAAGTTTAATCCTAATAGTACAGTAATAAATTTGGTACTTATATTGCCTATGTACCTAATTGGTTGGTAATTAAATTGATTATAAATAAATATTGGTGGACATTTCAAACCGCACCATCCTAGCTCCAACTACCATAGCTTGTACTGTGGGAACTAGATAACTGATAAAATACTTACCCCCTTTTTTATGTAAAAACATAAATATTTTATATTTATGTACACCTGATCTGACATTAACAAACATCTATGTTTGATATACGAATGTTTGTCCTGGGTGGAAATCAAACCCACAAACTACAGGAAGGTTACAAGTTACTACTAACTGAGGTTCTCAGGCCACTCAAGTACTTACATATTAATAAAGTGTGTACAAGCTATGCTTAGCTTACTTTGGGGCTAGATGACGCTGTGTGAAATGTCCACCAATATTATATTATATTATTTTATAATTAAAGTAGGTAAATTGACAATCAATTCTCATGTCGATTGCCAGTTAAGTAAACTTAAAGTTATACCTCTATTACTGACACTGTGGCCAGATAATAGGTTCTCTACTGAGATTCAGCGTCATGCATAATGCAGCCTGCTAATGCATCAGTTAATTTCATGCCCTTAGGGCCATTATTGATTGGCAATTTGTGCGCGGTGTTATTTCGTATTATGTTGGATTGGTTTAAGCTAATTGTTCTTATTTAAGAAATAATATAATTAGATAAAGGTGGTGTCTCTATTCATTCATATAATACCTTTATGTACATGGACACTTTACAATATAAATGACAAAGTTTTTTTGGAAGTTGTGAGGACCCTCATTTTGTTTAGAGTATAATATATTATAAGGAGTAATTTGCTACAAAAAAGTGAGGTTCTTTACAAAAATTTTATATATATATATTTTTTTTGTATCAAAGAGTGCTTAATTAACTAATTGAAACTAATAACTAATTAAACTACTAACTAATTGACTTTGTTTTGTATTCGGTAGTATAATTAGTATGTCAGTATCCGCGCTGTTTGCGGACAACTTTCGTTTTTTTTAGCTCTTACCTCCCAATAGAGTAAAAAGAGCAGCTACTTTATCTGTGTATTTTCTTATATAAATTTGAAACATTAAAAGTAACTTTTTCTTGTCGTTTTGCTCAACATTGTCATAAAATCACAATATTTGTAAAAATAAAAGAAGAATTCAAGAAGAATTCCTTTCGTATTAAAATTGGATTGATAAATCGCATTACGGTAATTGCTCAGACTGAAGACCATTAGGTAATCAGATTATAGGATTACAAGTTTTATGGCTTTTAAGCGTCTAAATTACGTACCTAACGCTCATATTTTCAAAGTTCCTCATTATGTTTATGAGCCAATTAGCAAAAGAGTCTCATAAAGATTATTTTGTATAGAATAGAATGCTTATAAATATCATCACCCATTGATTTGAGGGCGATATAAGAATTCTATAATATTAGTAATATTCATTCCTTGATATCCTCAAATCATCATATCATATCCTCCAGTAACAAATGTCCCTAATAAAAAATTTGCATTAAACACAAAACTTTTTCAAATTATCTGAAATAAAATTCCGATGTGTTAGTTAAAATCTAAGCTTTTTAAAAATTTTAATTAATAAACATAATAATTGAATATTCACGTTTTCATAACTAAAATAGGTAATTACTACATATTTTGTTACTTAGAATGCAAAGTTTAAAATCATAACTTGTAGTTTATGTTTGTATGAAAATCTGCCTTCAAAAGTATAAGTTATTTTCATAAGTATAGTTTATTTCAGATTAAATTTAATTAAGCGGGTACACACCCATAAATTCCTGAGTAAATAAAATACATATTATCATCGCCAGCTAAAACCGAGCAGGCAGCTTTCCCTGAGATACATTCTGTGCAAGCATCGGATAAAGTTTTTATTGTTAACAAGGAGAACCGTGGCCACGAAGAGACGATGATATCTCCACCTATGAATGATGACTTCGTGCCGAGCCTCTGGAACTACCTAAAGATAGACATGGGCGCTTGAGACATGCCACGAATATGGAAATCCGTTGCGCGGATACCCTTTTAAGAATATCTATTTGCAAATGCGATTTACAAAATTAGCCATTGTGCAAGAGCCTTTGGGTACTGCACAAACAATAAAAAATGTTCAATGGTTGTTGAGAAAAGTTTATAATAACTTTTATGTGCAGGAGGACGTTCAGTTTTGTAAAATGTTAATTCTAAGGTTTCAGAATTTGCTAGATTATAAAATAAGTAATTAAATGCTTTTTAAAGGTTTTTGTTTTTCACTGAAATATAATTGAATTATATTTTGTAAAATGATGTATACATAACTAATGTATACTATCGTATAAATTGAGAAGAAAAAAATAGAGTATTAGTTATAAAAAAACTTTTTTTTTTATGGTTTTATTAATAACAGGTATAAACTTTCTTTGGTCTGTGGCCGACCCATCTACAGGAGATAGGGGTCGACGTTTTTAGCACAAAGCATTTTCTGTTTCGGACCCTTTATTTGATTCAAAACGTGCCGGAGAGTACCTGTTTACAGAGACCACCTTTATCGAGGCGCAAGTAATATTTTCTCCAGATTATCTATAAAGCCTTTACGTTCAACATCCAACGTATAAGTGATGCGATGTCTTACTTCACAAATAAGAATCACACATTTCTGTTTCGTATAAAAGATAAATGCATCGATAAAAATGATAAAGATGACAAGAACAACACCGAGAAAATAAGACAGTTTACAAACATAATGGTCGCTACCAAGAAAGCAGTAAAATTTTATCTTGTCGATGTAATGTTTGTGGTAAAATGTTAACTTTAAAATCTAACAACAGACCAACTGATTGTTATACAAACCGAGTTCAAATAATACGGTTGACAAGATTTACAACGAAACAATACGACCGAACTAAATTGAGGACTTCATTTATTTGCGGTGTTGACAACCATAAAGTAACTAACTTTAAAAGGCATTGTCTTTAAGAATATTTATAGTGGCAATAACATAATTGCGGTAGGACACCTTTCTTCCTGAGACGAAGTTGGGTTTGTACTTTTATGGCAAGTCGTAATTTTTACTCTTTGCTGCGAATTCGAGAAACTGACCATATTGTAGGTGGTTGAGAGTTTCTAAAGATTTTTTTGAGAATATATGAAATTTCTAGTTTCTATCCTTTTGAAGTAAATGTAAAAAATTTGGACCCAGCAAAAATAATTGTTTCGAACTTCGTTATGCGGGAGTCTGGCCCGGCAAAATGTTTTGCTCCCAATTTTCATTTGTCTCCCAAAACTCACGCTGTTCTTTTATATTTACATGTTGCTTCCGTTTAGATTAACATTGGAGCCATTTTGAAACTTTATTGCACCACAGTTTACTGGCAATATAACTGAGTTAAAATACAATTCATCAATCGAATAAAACGTAATTGAGTCATTTCCGTTGTTACTATAATTTGTACGCTGTCCATTAATAGAGATACCTAGACTATTGAAATCGATTTTGTCATTATATAATAAGCACAATGCAAGGGCGTTGTCTTTGTCATATCGATTGAAGTTAAATTCTCTTTTGTCGCGACAATAAAACTGATATTTTTATCGAATATCTTAATAAAAATCCCACACATGGTTTTCGTTGAAGCGTCCATTTAAACTCGGTAATAGATAGTTTGACTCATAAATATTCAAAGATAAATGGATGCCTTCTTTCACATAAAAGTCTTGTTGAACTCAAACTATCGATATCGTACAATGTCAACACACCACGTTAGAAAGATCTCTATGAGGATGTTTTCAAAGTCAGTTGTTACGAGATAAGTGGTAATATTGTGTTGGATGTCCTTAAGTAAATATTGAGCCATCACATGGGCACGTGAGATATTTACTCTCAATATTGACTGATCAATAGTAGAGTTCTGATAATGACCTTGGCTCTCCAGACCACTTTCTAGGAATGATTTGTAATGACATCGAATAATAAAACTTCTTTCTCTGTTTGTTTTACCTTTGTAAGCTCATTCAGCTGTAACAAACTTGAAAGGATAGAAATCACAATATAAAACTGAGTGATGATGTTAAACATACAAGGAAAGATAAGTCGTATATTCACCGTAACTATAATAAAAGTCTGAGACCAGCTTCACCCCATAAAAGTACCTCGCTTACAATGTAGGATCTTCCTTTTATTCATTTCCATGACCGTACACACTAACAAAAAAATATATAAATAATGTCGGAACACTCAGAATTAAATTTTATTTTGAAGTGTAGTCTCCATTTTTGGGCTGTCTGGTAGGTGTTTGTGTCTTGGTCTGTAAGATCATTAGAGTTGTTCAGAGGGTCTCCCACGGTAGAAACAATTTGACACGCACGTGATAAGGCATCCGATGGCTTGCGATTAGGGTTCGCGGTGGCTGCCGACTTGAATGGACGTGTTTTTGTGTTTAACTATCCAATCTTACCAAAGCAAGGAATGTTTATACTTAAATACATATATTTAAATCACAACTAGAATTTTGATCTGTCACTCAAATAATTAAAAAGATGTGTGCTTGTTTGTATGAAAATCATTGTCGCCTAGGAAGGGAGATTTGGATTGTACTGTGATCATACTTGAGTTAAAACAAGGGTGCCCGGAGAAACAATACATTGAAGGGTAGTTGTTTTTTCTTTTAATTATTTTTTCCTATTTGCTATCAGTAAGACTTTACATAAATTTTAGGCATTGTCCTGTTGTCAAAAGTTAATCTAATCTTAAGTTTCATTATCAACACAATGTAACTACTTACCCACATGAAACTAAAAACATATTAACCGACTAAGTCTAAGAACATGATAAATATAAAGTTAAAGAGCTGAATTTCAAATTATAATATCTCTTTCTGCCGTGGATAGCTACTAACATCTGCGAACATATATGACGGAAACAATACAATTTAATAGATCATGCAAACCGGATCAAGCATTGACCTGGGAATGCAACTGACGACCTTTGCTTCCAGTTGACATAATACCAACCTTTAATTAATCCTAACTCTCCCTCCACGCAAGATTTAATGGGCTTTTTCGTAGGAAGTATAAGCTACTGAATTTTTAACTATTAATATTTTATCATTTCAATTATATTTCGATTTTATACACTGTTTGCCAACATACTTTTTTAAATCATCAAGCATCAGTGATACTGATGATTCCAAACTGCAGTTTTAATTTTTCATTTCATATTTTGACTCATATTAAGCGAAATAATTATATTAATTTGAAAAAAAATAATTGCAATTCAAGTTTATTATTCTCATCATTTTAAACAGTCATCTTTCCATTGTATTGCAGAAATACATCTGGTTAAATCACTTAACAATGAATGTCGAGGAAATTGTTATAACTGCAACTTTGTGTTCCCTTAAATATAGTCAACTCATGCTGTCAATCATTTATTTTGCATCGACGAAACTGTCCGCCCATCTTCACAAATAATGGGAGAAGAGGTCGATTTAAAAATGAGCGTATATGTAATTCCTTTACTTGATTTCTACAGTAACATTGTTACTGAATACGTCTTTTCTTTCGCTTTCTAGACCGAGATATGAGATGCAAAGGGCGAAGGTCAGATTTCTGCAGTGATAAAATTCTGTTACATAAAACACAAGTATACTAATTTATATAATTAATAATAAAAAAACCCTGTATAAACTTCTAATTTGTTCTAATTTTTCTAATTTCATTTACTATAATTACTATAAAAGGACTGACATACCTATTTTAAATGTTTTTGCAGCTGACAGGAATGTATTTGTAATATTAAAAAAAAAAAAAAATGCTTTTTAAAATGCATTCCGAAGATATCTTCATGTCCATCTTTTAATATCGCTCATAGACAATATAAAAACTCCTTGCTACTGTTCAGATGTCGCCACGACCTCCTTTGAGATGTAACTTGAGGAGGCGTACCCAACGAATCACGAAGGCCTAAGTCTTCTGTCGCATTACCAATATTTCAAGTATTCAAAAAACACGCGTGCCATCTGTTAGCCGATGCAGCGCCGGCTCGCACCCGTCAGTGGGCCCACTCCGCCCCGCGCTACCTTCCCCTGCCCTGCTCCTTATCCCCATGCGGCTTGCGTTCGTTCGTTCAAACTTCGTAGGTCAGTTACCGCCCGACCACAGGGGAGCATGGCTGCGTCAATACTTTTACCGCGATCTCGCACTCAGTGTTTACATGCGCTGTAAGTTCGTGTACACAACTTTCGTAAACAGACAAAGTGATAAAAAGTTTTTACAAGTACTCTCAGTGATTTTGTGTGAGACCAATGAACTATTTTACTGTGAAACCATGATTAAAAACTTTTACAGAATGATTTTGTTAAAAGTTTGGATGTGTTTGGTCGTGGTGGCGGGTGCGCGCGCACACTCCGCGCCGCCTGCCCCCGCTGGCTGTCACTGGGACTATTCGGACGCAAAGTTGAGTGAATCAAACTTTCTGACGTGTAACATCAAAACTATTGGCTCGGTAGACTTCTTGTTTAAAAACATCACCACTGCGCAGGCGTATAGCATCAACAAGTTGAAGTTGACTTGCACCGACTTGCTTTTTTTCGAAAGCTCGTTACATATGAATACCGGCAGTTTTTTGGGACAACTGAGAAAACTTGAAGAATTAAGTATGGAGTATTGCAAAATACGTTACGTTCCAGCGACTGTATTGTCTCCGCTTCGTGATTTAACGAGTTTGTCGCTTCGTTCATACAACAACGACTGGCCTGCTATGACAATGGAGTTTCATGCTGAAAGTTTTCGTGGTTTAATGGAACTACGGACGCTAGACTTGGGTGATAATAACATCTACATGCTGCCGTCGGAAGTATTCTGCCCTCTGTTCAGCTTAGAGTCACTGAACCTTACCAGCAACAGAATCCAAGACATATCTGAAATCGGCTTCTCCGACTGGGGCAAAGGCCCTATCGCTCCAGGTAAATCATGTAATACCGGCCTCAAAATGCTCGATTTATCTCACAACAACGTACTGAGACTGCCCGACAACGGACTTTCTAGCCTCAGATCTTTAGAAGTATTAAAAATTCAGAACAACTTAATTAACGAAATAGGCGACAGAGCTTTCGTCGGATTGAATTCATTAAAAATTCTGAACTTGGCGGGCAATAAGTTAGTCGCTGTCCCTCCGGAACTATTTCAATCATCGCGAGTTATCAAAGAAATCTCATTAGCGAATAATTCGCTATCCGTGTTGGCGCCTGGATTACTGGAAGGACTTGATCAACTTGAGAAATTGGATATATCAAAGAATCGCCTCACAAATGATTGGGTTAATAGAGATACTTTTGCCGGACTGATCCGCCTCGTAATATTAAATTTATCTCACAATGCTCTCGCCCGCTTGGATCCTAAATCTTTTCAAGACTTAAACAACTTGCAAGTTTTGAACTTGGACAATAACGCAATCGAGACAATTAGCAACGGCGCTTTTGCTGAACTGAAGAATCTTCACCAACTTTCTATATCGGACAACAAGATAAAAACACTGAATGAACACGTATTTTCGAATTTATTTGTATTGAGTCAACTCTATTTGGACAACAATCAGATTTCTAAGATTCATGAACGCTGTTTTGAGAACATTACCTACCTACAAGATCTTGGAATAAATGGCAACAATTTAAATATGATTCCCGATGGCATTAAGAAGCTGAGATTTTTGAAATCTCTTGATATCGGAAAAAATAATATTACAAAATTATCCAATACATCTTTCGAGGGCTTGGAAGAGCTTTATGGTTTACGTTTGGTTGATAATAATATTATTAATATTCCTAAGGATACTTTTAGTACTTTGCCATCTCTACAAGTTTTGAACTTAGCGTCTAATAAAATAGAAAGTATTGAACAGGATGCTTTTGTTTCAAACCCTACTTTGAAGGCCATACGGTTGGATGGAAACAGATTGAGCGACATCAGAGGCGTTTTTAACAAACTGACCACCCTGGGATGGCTCAATATTTCTGACAACAAACTTATCTACTTTGAATACAGCTATATGCCAGAAAGCCTTGAATGGTTGGATATTCATAGCAATAATATTACAAAATTGGAAAACGAACACAATGCGCAACAAAATATCCGAATGCTTGATGTAAGCTACAATGCGTTGGAAGACGTCGATGAACGGTCTATACCTGATTCCATTGAAGTTCTTTTTTTGAATAATAACAAAATTCACACGATTCATCCAGGTACGTTTTTACAAAAACGAAATATTGAAAAAATCGTCATGACAGACAATAAATTGAGGACCGTCGAACTGTCAGCGTTTACTTTGCCCCATATTCCAAAGCACAGATTGTTGCCAAAATTCTTTATTGGCAGTAATCCGTTTGTGTGCAACTGTCACATGATTTGGCTACAAAAGATAAATCTTTGGAATCACATGAGGCAATACCCGAGGTTTATAGATTTGGATTCAGTAAGTTGTGAAGTCGTAAACAACAAATATGGCGGAAAATCAAAGCTAATGGACGTTCCCGAGACTCAGTTCCTTTGCTCATACGAGACACATTGCTCATCAAACTGTTTTTGCTGCGACTTTGAAGCGTGCGACTGCAAAATGACTTGTCCGGAAGGTTGTTCTTGCTTCCATGATAGCAATTGGAACTCAAACGTAATCGACTGCTCTAATGTCGGTTATACTGAAGTACCTGAGAAAATACCAATGGACGCAACTGAGCTTTACCTTGACGGTAATGACTTCGGAGCTCTTGGCATTCACATGTTTATCGGCAAGAAGAAACTTCACAAACTTTACCTTAACAACAGTAATATTGCCTCTATGGAAAATGATACTCTTAACGGATTACACTCTTTGAATGTCCTTCATCTTGAAAACAACCATCTGACTGAGCTGTCTGGAGGCGAGTTCTCACAAACGAAACACTTAAGAGAGTTATACTTAAACGATAACCTCCTGACTAGTGTTGCAAATAAAACTTTCGAGAACCTATCATTGTTAAGAGTTGCACATCTCCAAGGCAATAAAATATTCGATCTCGACAAAAAGTTGCCGCATGTTCTACACACAGAAAGCGTCAACGTACAGGGGAATGTGTTCACTTGTACTTGCGACAATGTGATGTTGTTGCAAAACTGGCTAAAGAAGATCCACGAAGACCCCGAGGAAGTGTATTGTGCTAGTGAAAATGAGCTAATCTCGAACTATACTGTGTTTGACGCAATTGATAAGTGCCGTGATTCAAGTGTGACGGACAATTCGATTCCCACAGAGAATCAACCATACCAGTACGATGAAGTAAGCACCGTAAAACTAAACTTTGTTCCACTTTTAGCTGTAGTCTTGATCAGTGTTATTCTCATTCTTTTGTTTGGTGCCTTAGCGTTCTCGTTTAGACAAAACGTCCGGTTATGGGCGCATTCTAAATATGGAGTGAGATTATTCAAAAGTGCTTCTATTCAAGAGAGTGAACTCGACAGAGATAGATTGTATGATGGATACGCAGTGTACAGTTTATTGGACGATGATTTTGTATCTAAAGTGGTAGCCCCTGAAATGGAACACTCGGGATATACCATGTGTTTTCACTACAGAGATTTACAACACGCACCAGAAAATTACTTATCTGAGCAAATAACGCATGCTGCTGAATCTTCAAAAAGAATTCTTGTATTTGTTTCTTTCAACTTTTTGCAAAATGAATGGTCAAAAGTTTCCTTTAAGGCAGCAATTAAACATGTAATTACTTCTATTCACCCTTCGATAAGACGGCACAGGGTAGTGTTTATTTTAACCACGGATGTTAGTGCACTTAATTTGGATTTAGATTTTCAAGATTACTTGAAATCTTGCAACGTTTTACTGTGGGGTGAAAAGAAGTTCTGGGAGAAAATTAGGTTTGTTATGCCAGATATATCCAACTTACACTGGAACAAAGGCACAATGAATTACAATCATGGCGTGTGTCCAAATGGTAGGAGGCATCCTTCTAGATATACAGCTTCGCCCACAGCGCCGGAACATTGGTATAAATACGATGCTATCCCTCCTCAGACGCCCACAGCCGCTAATGTGGCCATAAATATTGAAGATGACACGTCCATGTTGACGAACACAACATTGACGAGCCAGATTCCAGATGGTGAAAACTTACATCATAGTTACATTTCTATAGACACACAAAATTACGAGCAGCCGTATGGTGGTCGTCCGAGACCACCTCACACGTTGCGCAAACATCAAATCCCACACCCGGGCCAACCGGGACATCATTCCCCGGCAATGCTTGACGAGCAGGGCTACTTACAACCCCGATCGTCTGTACACGAATGCTTGCCCCAAACCCATTCAGCTGCACACAGATGATAAGGTGTCTTTAACTCTTATCTAGAACAGATATTTCCTAATGGAACTCTACATTCCAAGCACATGTGTTGGCTATACGAAATTTTTAGATTAGTTAGCCTTAATCTTAAAAGGTGATAGTTTTACAAGCGTGTCGAGTCATTTGGCCAATGTTCCTTAGATAACGTGAAATTTGTCATATTTTAAAAAGACTGTGTTGATGTATGCTAATGTTGATCTAGATCGAAGCCTTAATATAAGTTAATTTTGTAATAATATAAATAAACTTTGTATAATATTTAAGACTGATACTATCTATTGTATAGTAAGCCTTTTGCCAGTATCAGGTAATCACTTGTGTATTATGTATTTTCGTATAGTATACTATCTCACTGTTACCAAATATTTGTAGATAGACTTTGTAGCATATTGTATAAAGTTATTATTGTTATTGTATAGTATTACTAGTCATTAGCTAGGAAGCTGATAATGTTGAAATTATTGTACATTGTATAAATTAACACAACTGAGTCTATGGTAATAAATACTTACTATATCAGTGTAATGTGAGTAGACAGCGCAGTGTGGTCTTTGTTATCATTGTCTCAGTATGCTTGCCTAATATTATTGAATGACTGTTATAGTAATGATATAAATTATATAAAAAATAAAATAAAAATCAAATATAATTTTCTGTATTTTATTGACCATCCAGCAAACCGTTACCATTAATTAAAATACCTAATTTATATAAAAATACAGGACATGTTTGGTCTCAATAACATTCCAATTTTAATGAAATTGATACAATAAAATCAATGTTACTCCACTCTCTTTCAAATAAAGGAAAGAAAGAGCCTCTTTGAGGCGCAATTACAATCCTTTCACCACATAGGTTCGAGAGAACCAGTGACTCGAACAGATAGATAGATTTCAAATAAAGTGTTCTGTAATTTCTGTTAGAATAAAATATTAAATTGTTTGGAACTAATATCGTTCTAATTACCATTTATTTATAGTTAAGCAGTTATATTTATAGTTAACACTTCAAATGTCATATCTCAGATCATAAATCTTTATCATAAATAGTGTTAAACACTACAACACCATTACTTTGCCTAGGCACACTACACATCTTACCAAAAGCTAATTATTTCCTGCTTTCATAACGATTGTCGTTAAATAATTAAAGTCAAAAACGTTGATCATTTATTTTTATGTGGTTTGTTTGAAGAATAAATATGTCCAGCTTTTGTTTTTGCCGACACTGGCAAAAGCGCGGCCTTGTGTGAACCAAATATCGAAACTGTTAAAATGCTTGTTTCCAAGCTATACTGATAATAAAAAAAGGATACAGAAAATAATTTCGGCTTTCCGACACTCATCGAAACCATAATGATGGTCCCTTTTCAGGTAGACGCACCCAAGTAATATTTCAACCGTCACGGATACGCCATAGTAGCTATAAAAGAGATTTACAATACATGGTATATTCATAGCTAGTTAGAGATATATTTATGTGACCTTATGTTGGACACGGTCCGAAGGGCAGTTATTGATTTTTTTTCGTCAATTTTTTTCCACATTGTGGGTTTTAAGACATATGGCTTGCTTTGAATGACCGCTGACTGACACATTTTGTCCCTCATATGAACCCAGACAGCAATGTAGCTTATGGTATTGTTTTCTTATAATATTTTCCAAAAATAATCCAAAAAGATCAATAAAGCAATTGATTTCTATAAGTTGAAATCGTGTCCTGTTAAAACAGAATTTAAGTACCAAGCTTTAAATATTTGAATAAAATGTATTATTAAAACATCGAAGTAATGGTTATGATATATAATAATTAATAATAACATTGGCGGACATTTCACGCAGCGCCATCTAGCCCCAAAGTAAGCTAAGCATTGCTTGTATCATGGGAACTAGACAACTGATATAATATTTAAATACTTTTTTTTGTAAATATACGTATGCATAGCAATATATTATAGATATTACCAGCCAGACACAGTACAAACATCAATGTTCGCGACACAAATGTTTGTCCTAGATGGGAATCGAACCCACGACCTACGGCGCAGAAGGCAGGGCACTACCAACTGAGCTATGAGGCCATCTAATTCATAGTTATGTATATAAAGAAAATGATTGACTAATAATAACATTTATCATTATGAAGATTATTACAACTAAAAATTTACGATTAAATATTATTTTTTAGAGAAGAATCGTGAACCCAATTTCGTGTTCAATACATTACCAAAACTATCTGGTTTCGATACCTGCTATCAATATCCGGGGCTATCAGCCCTATCTCTGGATTTCACGGTTAAACGCACCATTGGCCGCCTCTATCATCCCCAAACGTGTCCTCAAAACTAGATAAGAAATTGACCAGATATCATGTCGAGTCCTTTCGATTGCCTTTAGGATAGTTATTTTATCTGGGATTTGGTCAATTTGTGTGAAATCAATGGGAATGGTTTTGACTGTGGCATTTTGTGATCCATCAATATTATCTTTGTGATAGATAAATTTACAATTTGGCGGCTGGGAAGCCGGTTGTAAGCCGTTAGATAGATATTTAGATAGGTAAGGAGTTTTCAAAGGAAATATTCTTAATTACAGTTTGACAGTTACAAAGCCTTTGTTTTAGTTGTTTTTCATAAGATCTTGTCTTCATAAGTGTGACCTCAAATGTAAAAGTTAGATGGCAATGAACACACTGAGGCCAGAAAAACTGAATACTTGTCACACTATCAAACCTGTCATAGGGCTAACATCTCTATTCCTAATGGCAAATTTCTACGACTTGAGTAATATATTTTTAAAGATGGAGTATTATGATAAACTTTTAATGAATCAAAAGGGGATTGCTCTACTCATAGTCCAATCAATCATAACGACCTGAATCCAATTCAAATTCTTTCCCAATTCATCATACGGGTTTTGAGGAATCTCCAAAAACATAACAAAGGCACCGATGACTAATCCCCGGGGGTCAAATCAAATCAGATAGTATAGTGACATTGATCGACGTTTGATATCCGAAAAGATGGTCAGATTGTACAAACACCTAGTTTTATGATTATCCAGCGGACATGGTCTACCAAGACGATACATCTCAACAGTTCTAGGATTTTTTCCAAGATAAATTTATGTGTATGTATGTATGTATTTGACTATAACTTCTTCAACATAGAAACCTGGTGCATGAGTATATTCTATGCTTAGTAACATAGGTCCTTGTACTTACAGGGTACAATTTCTACTGCCTGTCACTCGTATATTAACCACTCTAACCACTAAAACATACGGTTTTAAAAGCTCAAAAGCAGTGCAATTGGCCCACGTTTAGCGAAAGTGCATGAGCGGCCATAGCATATTTGTAGCTCGTCTGTTAATTTATAAAAGTTGTCTCTCGATAGTGACCGCTGCTACAAAGAGATCCCCGCAACAATTGGGCCCCGCTTGTAAACTTGTAAGGCACCAACATTCTGAATCTCCTGGTCACTGGTCAACCTCACCTCCCGCTGGTAGACATGACCGCTTTACACTCGTAGTCAGTTCAAATCGGTATAGAGGTCACGTCTTCTCACTCAAATCTCGAGCGGGAGCGTTTCGGCCGGAATTGGATCGTGACAACGGAGAGATACTTATCGTGATTTTCTGGCCAATTCCGATGCACATTGTTAGTATAATGGGAGCATGGGAAGCGGAGTTAGCACTAACTAAATTATTGTAACTCAAATAAGGTTTGTTTGTACGATGATTGGGGTTACGCCCTGTAGTGTTTGTCTATTAAATTTTGTCACATGATTGCCGTCAAACGTTTGAATTGTAGGGAAGTCAAAGTGAATTTAATTCAGTTGTTATCAGTTAATACATATATTATTCATTTAATTCAAAGAATAGAGGATGTTTATAAAGTGCTAAGAAATAAAAGCATTTCAATATTGACGATTTTTACTATCTTATCTGTAGTATATAGGTCACACACAGTAGTTTCTTTAACTTCATTATGTAATGAATACTGGCTCAGTGGCATTATTCATAGTAATTACTTATCTTCAAGATAAGAATATGATTTCTTGATATTCGGTTCCCGAAAAGAGATTCATCATGTTATCTGATTAATCATCATATTGCTAATACTTGTGTTTTTGCCAAACTCAAGTATGACTAAAGAAGAAGAATATCAATCAAAACATTAGGTAAAAACTGTTTCTAAATGTGAATAAAAGTACGCATATGATAGTTTTACTTGGATTTTATTTATGGTTATGATTAAGATTGTTTACGTTAAGAGAAAACGAAGTATCAAAATCTTGATTGCGACTTAATAGGCCATGGGAAACTGAGTTTGGATAAATCACATCGAAATTACTGTCACGACAGGAGTATGAAAAAAATGTGAGAACGGGAAACTACGGGAATATTTTCACTATCCATCCGGACGAGTGAGCATGACCAAATTCTGAATGAAAGATTGTTCCAAAATAAAACAATTTAAACATTCCTACCAGTTTTTATGATCGTGCAGCTATAGATCTTTTTGTTGGTGTGAGTCATAGTTGTAAGGATTTGACTGATTGACTCTTTGAAGTTTAATCGGAATATTAGTTCGATTACCAACAACATGAGCAAGCATTTGGTTCCTGAATTTTAGGTTTATTTTTTGTTTTATTGTGTGAGTTTGCCTCCTTTATACCTGTAATATTATTGTCTGGACTCTTATTTATTTACTTATTAAGTACACAAACATCACATAAACAAATAAACAAAATCACAAAAATATATTTCTGATATATACACGATAATATACACCATAAACTGAAATATTCTCCAGTTTTTTTACTACGTAAAGTTTGTTGTTGTCATTGTGTTTGACTACTATTATATTACATCAGGTGATGTTAAGTAACTATGTAGTAGAAGATAGCGCCACGCTCTGCAAAACTGAGTGGTAGTCTGAGTGGTACCAGCCAAGCGTTTGCCCTAACACCAACCTATCGTTTCCGATGATTAAGTGACATGTGGTAAGCTCGTTATCACATGACTTTACAACAAAATTTATTCTGATAAAACTTTACTTTTAAATTCACTTCCAAACTGAAAGTGCCCTTCACATTTACGAGTATGTATCGTTAAGATGAACACCGAACAGTGTATTCTTTGTTACCATAAGAATAAACTACTTAAAGCTACATATTGTAGTACATGATATATAAAAAAATCTTTATTGGTTTCACAGAAAACATAGTAGTAAATTTTATACCTATCCAAATATGTACTTGGTTTCTTGAATTATCAAACAATTTTGTTTCATAAAAGTGATGAGCTATAACCGGCGAGCTATGAAACGTAAATTTTTACTACCGCAACTTTTGAACTGTGGTTTCTGAACGATAAAATGACCATTCGTAAAATGTGTCTTGAAATCAAATTTAAAGAAATAAAATGAAAACCGTATTACAAATCATTATGCGGTAGTAAAATTCCAATCAAACTTTTTGTTATTTTAATTTGCATAAATTATTGTTTATTTATTTCAAAAATATTTATTGATGGAATTTTATTGATAATGCATACTTAAGATGTTATGAGGGTCGTTAAAATACCCTTTGATAAAAAGAAGTGGTAGTCATATCAAAAGTTACTACTATTTGCAATCGGTTACGGTTATTTAGCCTTTTTCTCTTTAAATAGAGAAAAACCAACAGTTATAAAAGTGTGGAATTTCTAGTTTCTAGAATAGTAACGAATTTTTTTATTGTTACGCGAGATTTTCTCACTATGTCTTCAAATGCAATGCTAGTACATTTTTTTTTACATTGTGTTCCAAATTCTACCTACTGTAGTGATTGTTAAGCAGGTAACTATAACTTCAAACATCACTTACCAAAACATGTCTATTTCACGGCAGTTTGGGACGCGAAGTACCAAAAAGAGCGTCTTTAAGGAACTAAATTTATACCGGAACATAGTAACCGCTAAGTTCTCATTTTTATTGCCATCATCAATTCTGTTACTCAGCGTTCCAAAAACGAATCTTTAGATTATAAGCATTTATTGAGGCTTAAAACCTGCGATCAGTTTCTTCATACGTATTTCTTGCGCAGAATGTTCCAATTACAGTTATGTTCATTGTCAGAACACGTGCCAGTTCGGTGCTATTGAAAGCCGAAGACAAATTACGACATGACCTCTAAAAGCTATTCATTCACGTAGTTGACTGGTATTTGAATGTGTTTGCCGACGAGCTACGGACAAGCTGTATCTACTTTTCTTCGGCGAATGCATTTGACGATTTATTTTTGGGAGTGGCATTTCTATCCATTGTTTTAGACTAAAGTCATCACACTAGTTAGAAGCACAGCTAAGTAGTGTATTTCGTTTCGATCACATATTTACAAACATTAAGAAAAGCTAGGTGTGGCTTATATATCTAATATTATAATAAATTAAAAAAATAATGACTTTACACCAATTTGTGACGCCAATATTTGTGAATGTAACGAAATGGTTTTATAAATGATTTGATTATATTGGTGGTAAGCCGTGCCATTTTAAAGGTATCTGGTATTCCTCAAATAAATAAAGATTGATTAAACCTTGTAAGATTAATTGCGAAAATGACTTCAGTGATTTTAGCTAACCGACTCTTGCCAACTGTAAATTGAAACAGTAACCATTGTTCATTTTTTTTTATAAAACTCAATCTATTTTCCTCAAATAAAGCCCATGTCATCTCTCCAAGAAAACAAGGTGCCATTAGTGAGTTGCTTTGAATCAATGGTACTTTAAAAAAGCAATAGCTTAATTCCGCTGACTCACACCCACCCTCGGATAGTTCAACAAACGTCAGGCGCTCTGTCTTTAAAATTTTGTAAAGTCAGATGCATTCGTTTTGATACATGTTTATTTCTGACACCAAAATAGTGTGGTAAGAGGATAAAAGGGCACCCCAAAGAGGCTCCTTTCTTGGTACCTATCGGTTTCATCGAAAAGGTTCCTTCACCATTTGAAGAACGTGGTATTGTGCACATCATTTCGTCAAGGGTATTTTAGCTTAGAGTAACTCAAACAACATTTTTACATACTTTTAAATAATGCTCCTAGGTTCGACCAAACCTACATCGACTTGAGTTAGTATTCATTAAACGTTAAGTATTGTGTTAAGGACCAAATACAAGCAGGTTACAAAAAGTGGAACATATTTTTAATTCATGTTGTATTCGGCTATTTAACATTTTATGTGATAAATTATATAAAACCAAGTTTTTAAATTCTGCATTTTTATGTAAAATAGTTGATGATGAAATATTCAACTTCATTAGAGAAAATCAAGTTAAAACCAACTACTTATAAAATTTTGCAAAGGAAATTTTGGTATAAAAAACGCTGTCATCATTAAAACTTCGAAGTCTTGATTAAAACAAACAAAATAAGTGAAAAACCTTCCAACCAACAGTAACTTTCGTAAAGAAGATTTATGATTTTGTTCCAATCAGGAAAAGGCCAAATTTAAAAGTAATTTGGTGTAAAGTATCAAGATTATTTCTCCCTTGTTGAAAGCTTATGAAGACTGACTGAGATGAATGACTTAGATAATTGAAGTGTACGTTCAAAAATCAGAAACTTTTAGTAATGAAATTTTGATGCAGAAAAGTTCTCTTCTTGACAAAAGAACTCACGTAACATTAACTTCGTTTTAGTAATTATAACTGTTTATAAGTTGCGTTTTTTTCCTCCTAAACGATAATAAACATATGTTAGTATCTATATTACAATAATGACTTTTTCAAATTATGTTTTCATGATACATTATTTAGAAATGAAATCTGCAAATTTCGTATTTAAATACCAGTATGAATTGTTTTTGCGTCACAAAAAATATAACGATAATGTATCAGGAAAGTATAATTTCTAAGTTAATATAATTGCAGTAAACTTATAGGCATGACTATATATCATATGCTTAGCATCAGGCATTATGTTGATTTATTAGTTCAATCAGATTATTCACACAAAACAAGATTTTTGCTTAGCTCACTCCATCACTCAACGCTGGCTTCACAATTTAATTTTAACCTGAATAACTTAAACTAGGTCAAGTAAGTGTGAACTCTGACGGTATTTTTATAGGCAGTTAAGGTTTTATTGCAACTAGCTAATCGTAGATTAATAAGAACAGTTATAATAAGTGGGTGTATTCCCTATAATTGGTTTGAGGTTGGTCGTCTTTGTCTTTTTTTCCAGTTTAATCCAAATACGAGACTTAAAAAATTTTGATGAGGCACACAAGCTGAGGGCCCACCTGATGGTAAGTGGCTACCGTCGCCTATTAGACGCCTGCGACACTAGAGGAATTGCCAGCGCTGTGCTTCAGTCATTTATTAGTAGTACTAGTTGCTGGTTACCACTTATCATCAGGTGGGCCGTCAGCTCGTTCCGTGACCTATATCATAAAAAACAGTCAAGTCAAAATGTTGTGCCAACTAAGTTCTTACTCAATCGCGAATTCGTTACGCAATAACTTCAAAAGCATATTTTCTTCAAAGGCGGTGAATTTAAAGGCACTAATGATGTCAGGTGTTACAAGTCCATTGTTGGAATTCAATAAACAAAGTGCTAAAAGAAACCGCCCAGTTTATAGCCGTTACGAATTTAAGTTCGGTTTTATTGTTTTACATGGAGAGTAATAATTAGACTTTCCTTATATAGGTACTATATTTATGAACATTTTAAACTATGCCAAATCAGGTGCTTCCAATTAAATTTTCGTCAAATCGCAGTAAAGCTGTTTATCTAATTTGGATATTGTAAGCATTAATCACATTACTGTTAATCTAGTAAAAAATATCACTATTGGAAAAAAAAAACAATTTTATAGTGATGTCCTGTCCTAAAAAATATTATGGATTCTCACCATTGAACCATCATGCTCCATATAATGAATTCGTCTTTTCGGCTCATTAAAATGTAAAAAGTCAACCGCCTAAATCCACACAATAAAATACCCTTTTCATAGACATTAAACTATAAATTGGCTTTAATAACAGAAATATTTTTCAAATAAAGTGGATTTTTACAAAAAAGTGTTCACATTTGGAACTTTACGATGCAACGATCGCTTTGGTAAAAATTCTTGCCTTTGACCGACGCGATGCGATCTAGAGAGTGTGTCAGAAAAAGGATAATGCCGGCTACCCAGCGGCTGTCATTCTTTTTTATCCTACTGGGCCGCAGCACCCACTCGGCCTACTTTTTTATTTCCAATAATTCCATTATGACATAAAGATGGCCGAACTAAATGGTGCGTCACACGTGACCATAGAAAATTGAAATGATAAGGTAGGATTATGTCAGACATAAATGATTTCGTCTTCAGTATTTTGATAACCTAAAATCTTCTACAAAAAAGTGACGTATTGATAAATAGGCATTTATATAATATTATATATTTCAAACATAAAAACCAGTTCATCGCTCGATTTATATATTGATTAGTTGATTAGCGTTTGTGTAAAATATATAGGTACTTTAATTCGCTGACATAGTAATGCTCTGGTTTTCAAATTTATTATGGTATTGATTAATTTATATGACCAAATTTATTACTATCACTTGGATACATTTCTAAACTAGCTATCTATCAAGTATATGGTGAAGTTTGGCAATGGCAAAAGTTTATTGCATTTGTCCATGGAAGTACTGCCACGTAAATTTATTAGAGATTTCATATGACAAATAAAATGTGTTAACCCAGCGAGTTAAATCCTGAGGTTGCTGGTTCTAACTCTAACCCACCAATTAGTTTATGTTTGAAATATGTATAGCGCTATGCCACATTCTACTTTTGTTCCTTTTACTTTCTGCACTTTCTTCCTCTCTGTCTTCTGTTACGACGTTGGTGCGAGAGAGTTTTTGACACAAGTATCTGTAGTAAAAACAGCACTTGTGGCACAACTGATCACAACTCATTCAATAATCCATACAATAAAAATACTTCAAAAAAATAACAGTGCTAATTACTCTATAATAGAGCAATCAGCACTGTTTTTTTAATTTATTATTATTTTAAACCAATAATTGGTCGTATCGCTGCACCAAACGTATCTTAAATCGAATGAAAACTTAAAACATAACCGGAATCCGTGACTGGGACATATGTCTGTCCCACTCTTAACTTGGGCTCAGTACCTAATGTCGTTGAATTCGCATGTGAGCTTCAAGTAATGTCGTGTTTTCACATGAGACACGACAATAGCCGAAGCAGTTATTGTTTGAAAAGCGCTCGCTTAATTCTTATTTCATGACTGTTGTTGACCTTAGGTTGCTGCTAGAGGTCGCGCACCGTATCTGGTCTGAGACGGTATGTTGGCCAATTAAGTACCAAAATTTGTAAATAGATACTATTTCAAACGTACAAGGTGGCTTTATACAAATCTTAGCGAAGAAACACTATTATGATTCCTTATGCGAATTAGTTTCGCTAAGCTAAGTTACATACGACTAGGGTCCTCCCCTCCTTAGGTATGGGAAAACTAAATGGTAAAAATGTATATGATTGCAACACGCTGCTGATATTACAGGCACATGAGAAATTCCAGCGACGTGTCTCAGTTAGTTAAGTTACGGGCGCATACGATGCGACTTGGGTCTTATCTTACAGTGTAGGGGAAGACTCAAGTCGCATCGGTTGTTATGGGAGAGATAATCACATAACACCTGGTGGGCCGTCGAGATTTTTATTAAATTCTATATCACATTTAAAAAACATCCCCAGCCATGTATTTTTATAGATAATTCCTGTTAATTATTATGAAATAAATCAACACCGCTTTAACGTCTTTACAAATACTTCAACCCTCACGCAGATGCAGTAAACACCATTTTTTTTTATTTCAAAAAGTTTGTTTATGAACAAGGTGTTAATATAAAAGATAGGGATCAAAAATAGCGCCCCAAGTATAAAATATCGATATTAAATAGTCATAGTGTAACTCAGGCAGCCCCTAAGATCCTGATAATATACCTTGGGCATACCAGATAACCACATCAAAAGTTCTGTCTCAGAGAACGAAAGATTAATTTTCAACCTTACGTATTTACTAATAAGTCTTATTTTAGCTTGCATATATGAATTACCAAGCGCAGGTGGTAAGAAGACAACTTCTACTAATCTTAACTATCTCATCTTCAAACATCAAACTTTTACTTTTATGGCACTTTAAAATGCAAGTCGTGTCATCCGACGGGCACCCAATAAACGCCAGTTTTTGTGATCTTTGTATGAATTTTACATATAAAACTTTGATGATTTTCTTTTGAACAAAACACGTTAGTGATACGGGCGAATAGTGTTCTTGTAACCCTTAAACAGAAATAGATTTATTTGAGATCTGACAATATAAAAATTAATTATGGTTTTCCAAACACGGAATTAAATACACTTCATTATTTGTTATTGTTTATTTTTCATTACAATAAAATATACATGGAAAGGCACTAGAATCTTAAACTAAGTAATATTTTTGGGTACTTTCAGATTCAATTCGAATCATGTCAAGTTATTATGTGATCAGAAAATAAAGGCAAACGTACTAAATACAACCAATATTAAAGATAATGTAAGATAATATCCACCAATAATTGCTAAAGAACGGCATACACAGCTGTTCATATAGATAAACCTTAAGTATGGTTATTTTACTAAGGTGTTACAGATAGAGATGCAATAATTTCATATCTCAAGGTCTCATCAGTATAAATAATTCATATTTTGTTTTGATTATAGCTTTTTAAAAATAAACTTACGACACAGTTTACAGATAATTTACAACGACCAAACCACAGGAAGTTTCCGTCAAATGTTACGACCTCGGTCTTAAAACTATGTCATAAAACATTATTATTTGTTGTTATGTTGTTAAAATTACCGGTACACAAAAAAGGGTTAAATCTTTCATAAGCATAGCGATTGCGCAATTAATTATGATACCTTGATATTTTGTCATGCATTCTAAATTGATTACGGACATATAATTTTTTTTTTTTTATGTAATACATTTAAGGAACGAGCCGACGGCCCACCTGGTGTTAAGTGGTAACCTCGGCCCATAACAGCCGATGCGACTTGGGTCCTCCCATACAAGGTATGACAAGACCCAAGTCGCATCGTATGCGCCCGTAAATGTGAGACGTCAAGGTGGAATGTCTCATGTGCCTGTAATTTCACCGGCAACCACACCTTTGAAACCGGAACACAGTAACGCGAATGCGTTACTGCTTGGCGGCAGAAAAGGGCATGGTGGCAGTACTTCCCCGGACGAACTTGGCGAGAGTTCTACTGCTCTTAAAAAATTAATATAAAATAAATATTGAGGGGATTAATAATTATAATAATAAACACAGAAAAGTAGTTTCCATCTAATCTTAATACCTCTTCAAAATACTGATCAATTTAGAATTATTAATATTAATATTTAGTTATTCTGTCTTATTGAATTTACCTTATCTCTAAGGCAGCTCCGAACTCACGGCGAAAAGTCTCGTCAAGAAATCTTTCTATTGAGAGACTGATTGAGATACGAGATCAATCTACTCTCAAGTGATTTTCTGCTTGTATTCTTGATACATGGGTGACCTCTCTGAGGCGGGTTGTTGTTGTTTATGGTATGTTTATTATTTTGCCTCACCGTTTAGAGCACAGCGCGAATTCGAAATTCACTTTCAAAGTCTAAAGTGTTTGGGGCTACTCTTCGTGATTCAGAGGAGCGCGTTAGACTCTCAGCTCAACGCTGTGTACAGCCTAACGCCTAAGGCATAATGTCAATACAAGTAAAACTCATAGCATAGTATGGACAAGCATGGACTTGTTCATTGTTTTAATTTGTAACAATGAAAACAATGTTAACAATAGCGGCTAAAATTGATAAACGTCCAACAATAGCCCTTGCTGTTTTGTCTGGAGTGAGTAATTGTGATCGCTAGTTTTATATACATAATATTTTTATAGAAGCCGGTTTGATGAATTGTGTTTGATTAATAATAATGTTGTAATTTATAACAAATTAATATAAAAGGGTTATTGCTCGTATGCTAACAACCTTTTAGGAGTTGCTTGTCTGCATTTATTATAGATAAAACATTTGATTTTGTTTAGTTTTTTACATGTTATATGATCATTATTCTTTAGAGTTATTTTTCAATCTGAATAAACAAGTAAACGTTTAATATGATGCCCACAATATGGTTGATTTCCAGACTAAAGTCTGTCTAACACACATTTTTAAAACTCTTGAATCCTTCATAGCAGATATCACAAATTCAAATTGTACTCACTCATTTAATCTAAAAACCACTGAGCCATGCAAGTAGGTTTTTAGAATACATTATCATTTATAAATCAAACTGATGCTTATTTAGAAGATATCTGATCATCAAAAAGTTTACGGTCCGAGTTCATGGCTCGTTGAGTAAATTACACGTTACGCGATGCTTCAAATTGGGATCAGAATTATGTTATTTGATGTTATGAAATATAAAATGATATGCCAATTACTAACGGTTAATAAAACAATGTATTAAGTACAATTAAGCCTTACAAAAGACTCAACGAGATGGTTTCCGAACTACGGAAATAGGCATAGGTATATGTGTGCTGTGTGAATTGTCCCCCGATATTATTATTATTATTATTATTATATTGTCTTAGGGGAAAATAAACGTACTTTATGAACTGAAAATGTTTGTTTCAAGTTAATAAATATATATCTCCAAGTTGCACCCTGCCTGCAAGGCTCAGGCGAGATCCCCGGCATGTCAGACATTTCTGTGCGTCGTTCTTCTCGGATCCTGAAAGTCACACACCCGTTTCAACTGTGACACAATGTTAGTATATGTATTTCTGTCTTGTTTAATATATTGAAAGAAGAAAGAAAGAAAGAAAAGAATTTATTTTCATATTGTGTATTATTCCTTGTATTGTTTTGTGCCTATGTGTAGTTTGGGCTGAAATAAATGTTTTATCTGTTTATACATCTGATGTTGTGTTTTTTGAAGTCTGAATCCTTGGTTATCGTAGTTCCAGTACAAAGTCAAGATTCTATTGATAAAAGTTTTTTACACTAATAACCTCCGCGTTCGACCTACATAGTATTTAAAATCCTCACGATGAAGTCATTAATTATGGTTTAGTTTTTACACAGCCGAGGAATGAAGGGCTATGAAGGTTAAGCAAAAGGTATACTAGTAGAAAATCACGTCTTGAATGAGTGACCACCAACACCGTGGGTCGACTTGCTGTCCCTCATTAGACTACAGGGTAACAAACAAGAAGCTAAAATAAAACACAATTTTTAAAATTACTCAGTTAATTTTTCACTGCTAAGAAATATTGTAGTTCAAGTTAGTATAAATTATTAACTATGATAATAGTCAATAATCGAATCACTTGCTCTTTCAATCCAGAGTGGTGAGAGGATAAAGTGCGCCTGAGTAAGGCACCTTTTTTATACTTCTTTACTCACTATATATTCCTTCACCCTTCCTTATGAGAAGGTGGTTTTTGCGCACATATTTGTATACGTGAAAAATGGCACAGGTTCACGTCAGGATTCGATACCATAGAGGGGAAGGGCGCAATGCGTAATTAGTAATTTAAAATACAAAAATAATATAACAATTTATTTTGTTCTAAAGAAAACGTTAAAATATTTACGTCCTTGCCTCAGAATTTGAGATGTAATAATCAATATCACGAATAACTATTTTTGAGTTACATATAACTTCATCTGTTGCTTTTATATATTGGAGTTTATTTACAGAAAGTAATTTTTAATTCTTAGTAAAAGGACAGATTACTATTTATTTCTCAGGTTTGATTTCCTCTATGAAGAATGTCCTGCAAATATTTGTACTCCAGTATCTTTGCTTTAGTGTATAATTTGCTGTTTAATAAAACTCCCTCAGGAAATCCAATAAGAATGATAGTACATTAGTACCTGGGCTTGATTATTTTTTGCACAGTAAAAAAATACATTTGAAGTAAAACAGAAATATTAAAGTATTTTTTTGTAAAGTATTCTAGAAACATTTAAATTGTCTTACTGACAAAACTTAATACCTATTTTCTGCGCTTATTATATTATTAGCTTCTACATTTTGGACAAATTAAATTAATAAAAAAAAATTGATTGCTTCATATCTCTATTACCTGGAATTAGGTACAGTTTTAAATATTATTAAAGATGTTTCAGATATGATAAAAATAATACTTTCTGACTCTAGTGGAAGGAGTAGCAATGTGAATGAAAAGACTAAAAAACAAATAGTTCTGGCCAAAATATTGCTTATCAGTAGATAAATCAAAGTTAATTTTAAACAACAACAATGAATATATCGGTCCATTACTGCATTCAGTATCTCATAACATTTTCAACCCTCCACCAGGGTCGTGGTCCGATATCCAGATAGTCAAAGCTTCAGTAATCGACTGGCACCCGTGAGAACTCTACAATTGACATCACTTCAAATTGCTACCACCTTATCCTGTTTAGCATAGAGTCCACTCTCGCGATGTGCTTTTCTTAGCGTATAGCCACTTCAAAGCGATGTGCTCAAACAAATAATAAACGGAGCTTCTTGTCTCGTCACGACGTAAAATTGGTATTGTTTCAATTCAGTTTCTAGAAATAAGAGCTTCTCTGAAAGTATAAAATTATTCATTCTATAAAAGGTTTGAAGACTGTTTTATACGCCGAATTTTGTATTATTATTTATTTTCGGCTTCGGACTGAAGTAAGACGAGTTCAAATGTTACGAATTTACTAACAAAACGCCTGTTATACAACGTGTCTGTCAAGGGTTATCTCAAATACTCGCATTACGCCATGTCCTACGTGGCCATAAGATAAATAAATAATAAATAAATAAATATTGGTGGACATTTCAAACAGCGCCATCTAGCTCCAAAGTAAGCCAAGCATAGCTTGCGTCATGGGAACCAGACAAATGATATAAAATACTTAAATATTTTTTTGTGAATACTTATTTATTATTTATATCAACTTATATACTTTTTTGTGAATACACAATAAACATATAATTTGACAAGGGTCATATGCATAGTTTGTATATTTTTATAAGAAATCAATACTTATTTCTGCCGTCAAGACGTAATGTTTGTAATAACGTGTAATCCTTCTATAAATAATCTGTAAGTTATGGGTAAAAACGGTTAGTTACGGATAATTATACTCAGGAGACATTGCAGCTCTGTCTCAGGGTGACAGACAATGACATTAACAGTACAGTAATAACATTTGGTCGTATATGGAAAAATGTACCTGTATTTTCTGGGTTCTTGACCGAAATCTCTACACAAGGTGGGTGATCTCTTAGTTCCACTACTCAAAATAGATATAAAAACTTAATAATGTAGCTTGGTCAATGTTTCTTCATAAAATGCCTGTTTTAAAATACATTATGCTCATAGTATAATTTTCGTATGTTTCTTTAAATATTTTACATTACACCAGGCTATGTTATTGCGGACAACAGCGATGCTATCTAAAGATATATTTGCCCGTAGGACAGTGGGCGGCGGGGTATACATGCCCAGATACCGCTTGAACCTCAATGTCAGCGCGATTTGATACGACGCGTCATTCGGACGGGCCGCTTCCTTTGTTGTACTGTTATTGAATTATCTCATAATGGTGCATTCGACCAAACAGTCGTTATTATCAATTTAACTTGGAATTCTATCGGTTTAACTTATGTATGCGTACTATCTTATTATTTTTCGGCAATATATTGTTTGATTGCAATTACTTTACTACATTTATTAAATTATGCACTATTATCGGGTTTTTGTGCAAATTGACTCTAAAAGACTTTTGTACCTGCAAGTCCCAAGTTATGATTTGGTTATAAACATATTTAAACATTCAATTAACTTCATTGAGTTTCCTAACATTCTGTTTTTAGTAAACTTATAACTGTATTTTTGTTTTCAACGAAGCAAACCTCTATTTTTCATATTGGCATAAAATTGCCATCAATAAAAAGGTTATGACTAATTTTGCATATAAAACACTTTAAGGCACCGATACAAGCGCAGATAATTTTTAAAGACAGATCAATGTAGTCTTTAAACAGACATTCAAATGTCCGAATATTATTGATGGACGTCGCAAAAAATAACCGAAGGCACAATGCAGGAACCTGCATTAAAAATATTAATTCAAGACGGAGAGTGCCGCTGGCTGGCTACGCGGTAAGGAGCGCTCCGGTCTTAGTTATACATGGTGTACTAATTTTATGAATTGATGATAATTTCTTAATATTATCGTCGGCTTGCGATCTGCAAAATCATGCGTTAAAACTGCTCTTGAGATTCCAGCGAAAACAAATTGTAATGAAATTATATAATTGGTAACTTTTTATATATCCCGGTTAGCCACATTCCGGAGTTAAATTTCCCCCGGGCACCTATGTGTCCTAATAGCCGGGTTCAAAATCCAATTTCTAATGCAGGCGTTGCTGATTATTGCGAATATCCCAATCAATAAATTTACACAAAATACTATGCTGGACAATTTTAAAGTACGTAAATTGGCATATTTCAGAATGAGCATAACGAATGTGTTTAGGAGCTAAAACATATATATCGAACATTGTTTTCACAATCATCAAGAATTTTTAGTAATCTATAGAATCTTTTAGAGTATTAGCATACATTTTTCTTAGAAATGTCTTAATTTGTCTCCAGTCTCAAAGTAAAGATAGCTTTGATATGAAATAAAATTATTAGGTATATCATTTATATGTAATACAAAATAAAATTTGCGAGAAAAATACATCACACCTGCAGTCGAAAAAATGTAACACCTTGTATAAACTAAAATTGTTGGTGTGGTTTTTAAATAAAGTCTTCGAGTGGAATTTAATATTCGTATTGAGACCGCGAGCCAAGTGGGAGTGGTTGCGCTGTTCGTGCTTCACCGGAAAGATTTATATTACATGCATTTTCGATGCGAGTGATCTGAAATTGTCGAGCGTCTCACAAGAGCGGTATTATTGTGACCCACGCCCATTCCTCTTAACGACTATTCAATACACGATGAATGAACGATTGCTCTTTGCCTTATAATTCGAGCGAACCATTTGGCTTGATATGAAAAAATGAGTATTGTAAAGTGATCCGGCTCAGTGTTCTAAAGTAAATTGTGCGCTCATAATGTGAAGCCTTATGGGAATTTATTATTAGTCAAAATAAAAGAATATGTATATAAAGAAAGTGGACACAATCTTTTGAAATTAATAGGTATTATATTGAAATCGATATTATATTTGCATTCCTATACGACAATAATGAAACATTTCAAACAACCATAATATCGATACGCAATAAAAACCAACGGAGCTTATGATAATACATCTGAGGAGGAGTAAACAAAACAATAAATATTTGAATAGTGAAAACGATGATACGATAATTTCCATCGCACCAATAAAAAACTAGGCCAACCCCTTCCTTGTCGGATATTTGGATCTTACACTTGACGGGGATAAAAAGGGATACCCCATTGTGTTCAGAAGAAGGTCAAATGTAAATAGAGTTTCTGGTTGAATAATATGGCATTTTAATATTTCATTAAGATTGACGTGACTGATTATGACAAGGCTTCATCCTTCTTAGATAAGACGCAAAACCAGCTGTACGTCTATAATTAAAAAAAAGACTATTAATTACGTCTTTCCTGGTACACATCTTTACCTTCCTTAAGATCAAATTTTGTTTATACGCATAAAAAAAAACGTGATGCCCACATTGTACTAAACTTGGAACACCTTTTACAAAGAATCCTTAAGGGTTGAGTTTGTAACCGCTTAGATTTTAATTCATTTTTTTTCAATTGCAGATGGAATACATGACGATACATTGTTTGGAGCAATAGTGCTAAATTTATATATGCAGTTTTAATGCGATTAAGTACTGTGGGTACCTATTACCTATGCTCATATCTGCTGCCAATTAGTAGTGCAGAAACATTGCTCTGCTGAGTTATTTCCGATGGGTGTGGCTGAGGGTGAAACTACCAACAATTGAGATATTCCATCTTCATCTCTCAGTTTAGCTGGCTCAATGAAATGCGGCTTATCGTACTTAATAGTGGAAAACCTCAATAGTATTACAGTTGGCAGGTATATTTCTAGCAGTGGGTTAACATAGGGTGATGTTGGTTACTGTTTTTGGGCACAAAATGCTACATAATATCGATGTTCAGTTTGCCTGTCTGAAGGTTCTGTCACTTCACACACTTAAAAAAGAAATTATATATACCAAATTGGTAAGGATTCATAATTGATTCTAGGTGCATCTTAATTGATTCTAGGTGCAAAGCTGAACTAAAACAATATCGCATGAACCCACTAATTAAATCCAAGAACAAAAGGACAAAAAGTGCACTCATAAACCTTTTAGAACCCCCACGATGCTCTAAGACGATCCAAATAGGCAAAAAAACCCTTAAGGAGGTAATATAGCATCGTGCGATCGACTCTACGGGAATCTTCAAACGTGATTTAACAAAAAGCGCAACCCTTTAAAGGAAGTCATGGTAAGCGTCTCATGCCTACTCTTTCCATAAACTTAAGGGTTACATCGAAGCGCGGGAGTTCACACAAACGAAGTTCTTTGTTGCAGTTTTAAATATCTTCAGGTTTTGTGTTTCATACCATAGCTGCCTCCAATGACAAGTGGGAATAAAAAAAACTTCAAGAATATTACCTAAATTAGTATCTAAATGAATGTCACAAGTTTGTCTACTAAAATACGATTATATCTTTTTCATTTCTTTATTTTTCTTCAGCCTTGATGAAGTTTTGGTTTTTCAATCATTTTGAATATAATATTGAAACTACGTTTGTATTATACATTCATTTCTCGCCTCCTCGAGATCTTTAAGTATGGTCTTAAGATGGATGATGTAGCTACTTCGTTTAAATCCTCTTTTGTACCGCAACTCTTTTGTTGCTCACCGAGGTGGAGTTAAACCGCTTTACACTTTTATAAACAATCGCTTCTAAGAAAATTGTTTGGATATAAGAATCCAGTAGATATCATTTGCGTTGTATAACAAAAGAGGCTTCTGTGCATTAAGATTTATCTTTTATAGTTAAGATTTAGATTCGCAGACATTTTTAATGTTCGTTATTAACACAATTATTTTTGTTTTTCTTTTGAATAGTTGTAAGTTACTCGTAAAGTTAAGTGCAAGTGGAATAACTTTTGTAGACTTTTAAATTAAAGGAAAGTCAATTTACCAGTTAATTTCTTAATTTGTTCGATTTCAGACTTTGACCTTTCCGAATGACATATGAGATTAATTCACACAGCATGATTGAAAAGCTGAGCTAAACAGTTGCTAAACTCAGAATAATAATCCACTGGAGGCTTCTGTTAAAATCTTCAGACCCTATCCTTCACAACACTTTCTTTGTGTTACTTTCATTATATTAATCGATAAAATACATATTTTATGTGAACACGTGCATCAGATAATTATCATCAAGTCTAGATAAAATAAATTATAGTTAGGATTAATGTTTTTTAGTTGATTTCGAGTTAACCTAAATGTATGGAGGGATAGCATTCCTAAATATAATTATATATATAGATAATTTATAATATAAAAAACAAAATAACAATATAAAATATATATAAAATTAGATATATATTTTTTTTTTAATATATATATTTTTTTTTTTATCTAATACATTTACGGAACGAGCCGACGGCCCACCTGGTGTTAAGTGGTAACCTCGGCCCATAACAGCCGATGCGACTTGGGTCCTCCCAAAGTAGGTATGACAAAACCCAAGTCGCATCGTATGCGCCCGTAAATGTGAGACGTGAAGGTGGAATGTCTCATGTGCCTGTAATTTCACCGGCAACCACACCTTTCAAACCGGAACACAGTAACGCGAATGTGTCACTGCTTGGCGGCAGAAAAGGGCATGGTGGCAGTACTTCCCCGGACGAACTTGGCGAGAGTTCTACTGCTCTTAAAATATATATTATTATTATAAAATAAAATACCTACCCTTTTGTGGAAAAGGTCTGATTTTGTGTATGTTAGTATTGGTTTTAAATGACACGAAATGTGCAACAGAGTTCTGAAAGGCAAATTTACCGTTTAGGAACCCAAACACAAACATAGATAAGTTCTTTAAAATATTCTGGTTAGTTTAGTGAATTTTAAACGGACAATATATTACGACTACGAATTTCAACGAAATCGTTCTCTCGGTGGAGGCATTTATCATTTTTGCTATTAAAAGGAACAACAATATGAATCCCGAAGGATCGAAAAGACCCATCACAATAGCAAATGATACCTCGGGGCCCAAACGGTCTGAATTCCACTTAATTAACCCACAACTACATATTAAAAGAATAATGATCTCCTGTTTACTCGATTTTATATGAGAAAATAAATTGACGTCATTCCGTTTGTGGTTTAAAGAAATAAGGTGATCATTATTTTAACAAGATACCTGTTACGGTGAAAGTGCTTAAAATAACTTACAAATATCGTGTGAATTTACTAAGATTTATACCTATAAAAATAATATAATTACACAGGTAATGTAATTACTGCCTTACTTAACACATGGACGATGTATTATAAAACTTACAGTATATATTCTCCTCACAGCTCGAAATAAACATTCCAATTCTCGGATATAGATTGTAAACTTATAATCCAATACGGAACTTAATAATTCGTATTTAATTTATATTATGAAAAAGAACCGGTTTTCTCATGTTTTAACGTACAAAATGTCATTCAAATGGTTTGTTTTTTGCATTCAGGTTATAATGTCATATCTATATAGAGCAGGCGGTCTTACTAAAATGTGTAGAAACCCCCTATTGTTAACACGACAACCGACTTAATACACTTTTTATACTTTTAACAGTCGGTCAGTAAGGCAGGTGGAAGAAACAGGTGTATAGGGTTTTTTTTAAATCATTATCCTTTAAAATATTGGACGGAGAAGCCTCATCAGTTGTTTTGAGTTTGTTTTAGCCCCGTTACGGTGCTGTGTAAATAATATAAATAGACTGCACTGGAGGCCATTTCCAAAATGCTGACGTCACTTTGCGGTTTAATTTTTAGATGAGAGTTTTTTTTCAATTTTTTTGTTGTGAACCTTTATTGTAGGGTTTCGTTCAAAGGTCGGGAAGATGAAAGCGATAATTATTTTATCGTTGGTCTGTTCCTTGTTTGTTTCTCTAATAGCCACTTTAATGGAAGTCCGCGGTTGGCGCATGCGGTTCTATGCATAAATTAGAAACGGTATCTTTTGGATCGGTTCTTTTATGTAATTATTTTTAAACTGGTCAATGCTTTAATATAATTCCTGAAAAAAACAATAAATTTTCCTTTTGTTTAAAGCACCAAATATTTTGCAGTTTTTTTGACGTTTTGAGTATTCATTAGATTTTTAATCTAAAAATAACTTTTACGGTCAATCTGTCTTATCGATTTTGCGGTTGTGATTTCACAATTTGTCATACACCAGTAGGTATACCTGATACTTTGTGCAAAACAGCTTTTAAGTGAGTAAAAACAAGTTACCTGTTTTATTTATTATTATGCTTAAATAAAAAGTACGCAGAATATTTTTTATTTAATTACATATATGAAGTTCAAGTAAGGTAACATCCTCCTCACAATTTTACCGCACATGCAGTGACCAAACCTGTCTTTTAATTAGCCTCATGAAATGTACATGGTTTGTACAAAGACGGCTAAACAAATACATTTGCATTCTGCGCTTCCTATAAACTATTCCTGTTAAAGTACCGTCACATGTAAACTGTTTTGCATTCAAGTAGATGTCAACGTTATTGTCCAGCATTGTACGCTATGACAAAATTATGCTCTGCCCCTACATTCTAATTACACAAAATAATCGCCTTATGCGCCTTAAGATAGAGTCTATTATCATTCAATTTCTGTAGTTGGTAATGGTATAGAAAAGTTGGTCAGTGTAGGCCAGTATTCGCATTGTGCATCGATATTTTGTATGCACATTTAAATGCGGTCATCTATGCTAGTCTACCCGCACCCTGGACATTTTAATACGCAACTGAAATCCGTCGATAGGGAAAATTTTCAATGGTTGCCTTGCTGTGCATTGTTTTGACTAAGCTTCCTGTAATCTTACAGTTACCCACGTGTATTAGTTTATAACTAGTTTCTGAGAATATGAATTAGCAGTCATCGTTCTAGGAATAGCAATGTAATGATATATATGTTTTAAGTTTCATTAGAATCATACTCAGAGATATATTAAATCTACGTTACATTATAGTGTACTGATCTCAGCGTACTGGCTGAATTGCTTATTTGACTATATTGTTAGTAACAGAAATTAGTATGGTGGGTTCTGGAATACGTTAATTCTCACAGGTTATTTATTTTCTATACAACGTAAGCTTATTATTCATACGGACGAACAACTATGTAGGTGGGTAAATCTTCACTTGTCCATCTGACTGCGTGCATCAGTTCACACGGATGACCGGCTTAGACTGTGGATATGGTGGTGATGGCTAAATTGTGATGTTCAAAGATTTTAAGTTCAGTTAGTGTTAACGTTTTACTCTATTACAGCTTTAAATGATAATACTAATAAAGAACTAAAATAGAAGTAGGTTTAAATGTAGCTTATGTAGTGTAATTTTTTTTTTGCGCACTGTACTTCTGAAAGTAGTAATTCCTCAATTAGCGTTTTTGTCTGTTCATTCCCATGGCGGCAGGTTTTACATGATAGCCAGCTTGGTGACAAAGGGGTGTGGGAAACGCTCACAGGATTTGTCTTAAAGCTCTTCGTCCTCTTACTCCATAATAGAGGACTAAATGTAAAATTTAACTTATTTAAAATCTGGGTTCCACCTCGGAATCAAATGCAAAAGGTGTTTTTTTTTATTTTCAAGAGAAAACATTCATACGTACAAAACTCAGCAGCCGCGGTCAGTTTGAGTCTGGAGCTCGTAAGCGGTAGATTGTCCGAACCCGCTCCAACTCGACTCCAAGCCCACACCCGGGACACGACACGCGATAAGTCAGCAGAAGCGACCGCACCAGGTCAATCCACTTTGTTTTTGCGCCGCCCATAAAAACAAATTACATACGCCATCGATTGGAATAACCGCATGCGAGTAAGCCAATAAACGAATCACGCAACGATAGATGCTCGATAGATGTACCGCAATTATGTTGCTTGCTTAGTTTATCATTTGTTGGGTGTTTTAGATTGACACAAAAAGGATCGGTTGCCTCTAGGTTCAACCTGGACTGTTACTTAATACTAATGACGCAATTAATTCGCGGTGGTCCGACACTTAAAATAACTAATTTACTATTAGTAATTAAGCCAGATTGAGCTAGCACTAAAAGTAAGTATAAGATCCTTCAAATAAATAAAATTATAGTAGGTACCTGTAATAAATTACTACAATACTTTTTTCACAAACTGTCTCGAGCCATCGTGGAAGGATAATTGTGTGCCTGAGTTTTCGTGCCTTTGAGTTCTTGGTTGTAGGGCATGCCAATTTCATGACAAACGTGGTATTGGGCACGTAAAATTTTCAAGCGAAATTTTTTTCTCTTCTTTCTAGGTTTTATACAGTGACTACAAAAGGTGGTATCCACCTACGACTGAGACACAAAGACTGACTAGTTATCATAGGTCTTATATCTTAACAGAGGCTTGTGTCGTAGTTACTATGTGACCCGCCCAATTGAACACTATAAAGATTTTTTTACTAACACCATAACCTAAAGAAAGATAAACCCAGTTAATTCAACTTAATGTATAGACATCATAATATAATACGGGAATAGCCCGCGTCTATACCAATTTCAGTTGGTTACTCTAACCACTGCGCCGCGCAGGTCGTCAAATGAAATGTAAATTCTCCTTAAAACAAATAATGTTACCACAAAATGCTATCCACACACTTAGTTAATTTACAAAGGCGCCAGGATTTGGAACATACTTACGTGAACGTGACGAGACATTTCAAAATAAATTTAGTCGCAAGCGTGAATATATTTATTACTCGTTCTCACCAATGGTTTTAAATATACAGTGTAGAAAAAAAACTATGTCTGAAAACTTTACTGGATTCGTGATTATTTGATTTATGCATTTATTACATCGTATGATTATTTTTATCTAAAGTATTCCACAGGAAATATCCACAAAAAAAAAGAAAAAACATTCGCAGCCCACAAACTTCATTAATTTCGGTTATATAATTACAACTTTATCAGCTGAATTCGTATTTAGTCACAGACATCGAACCTCTCCATACAGGATCTCTAGTACATATCGCAGTAATAAGAGTATTTTTGAGTAGCTTACTGGGCAAAAAAATTGTGTTGATTGGCTGGTAGTGGTGGGCTCGATATTTCAATCTTTCAGATCAAATTCGGTGCAGACTACCAAGAGTCGCTTGAATTTCGGGTGAAGTAAAACATTATAAGAAATATGTCATACCCTGAAGTCCAAAGTTTAAAGGCTGTGGCATCAGCTTATATGAATTAGGCTCGAATTAGGCGTGGTCCATTGTCCGATTGAAGTCCATTTGCAGAGGGTCAATAAGCTGATATATGGTAAGATATTTTTTTCCTCTAATGAGATACATAAAAAGATTTTAAAAGAAGTGGTAAAATACAATATATTCATATAGTTCAAAACATCGGGCTGGATATCATAACGGCTACACAGAAGCTACATTTAGACTCGCTTGTACACAGATGACCAATTAAAATGTTCCCAGGATTTCAAACTCGAAGTCGCGTCTTTGATCGCACTAGAATCAAAGCATTCTGCTAACAAGAGCTTTGACAGATTTATTATGTCTCACAAAGAACTCCGTAACGAATATATTCTTTTAGGAATTTGATTAAAAATATTTAGGTTTGGCGCCTTGTTTCGAATACGGTTTTTGTTATTTTTTTACATTTAAAACAATATGGATAAAGAACATCTTTTATTGTCTTTGTCTATTTACTTAGGTTCAAAGAATACGTAATAATTGTTTTTATTGTGAGATAATACAGAGTGATTTTTTATGATGTTTCATACATTTTACTAACAGTATTTTAACATTATAGATCCCAAGATTTTAGGTTTATACTCCGCGCTGTTAGCTGCTAGATTGCCAACTGTTAGAAATTAAAACTCCAGTAAATAACACAATTATTAAAATTCTCCCATTTGCCGTCAGGGAAGTATGAAATATAACGACACCAAGATTTTTCATATGATTCTCTTCGCAAATGAATAAATAATATCTGATTACACGAAATGCAAAGACTTTGTGTCGGATCCAACAAAGTATCCAACAAAGCTTCAAGATCTTGCTAATGCATTGCGCGAAAACGTCTATGATGTTGTTGGTAGATATAAATTTATTTCACAAGAGTAACATATCACCACCATTTCATACAAAGTTGCATCTTGAAATTGCAGGTTCAGTGTCACTTAGCCACTTTGCAGTTTATTTATTTGTATAAATTGACTCTGTAAAAGCTTCTTCGCCAGAAATGTGCTTGTTACACTGTCGTAAAGTTTACTATAGAGGAATTCCAAACAGAAAGTAAGGACTGGTAAGTTTTTCTGTTAAAAGGTAAGTTGTGATTTTGTTCCTTAATAAATCCTATTTCGAGAGCTAATTTAATAGTTAGCTTTAGAAGTTCGAAATTAAAATCTTGAATCTTGCTCTTTCCTGCTAATCACAATTAAAATAGTGGATATTTTCCTGTTTTTTTCTAAATTATGTTTTTTCAATGCTTTCAAGATCCACGTGTGCTTATAATAATTTGGAATCAATCTTGGCTAAGTTGGTTGAACCATAATCAGAATTATTTTCAGTAAGGTTTGAAGTTATATTAAACGTTCAATAGTAAGTCAAAAGTAAAGTCAAGTAAAAAAGTAAAGTCAAAGTAGTTCATAATATACTTTCAGTGATTATGCCACTATTAAGGTACTGTTACTCGTACAATAGATACACATGACTATAAAACTATGACGTGTGCGCATCGGAATTCAATGGTGTTTTGGTACTCACCCAAATCATAACTTATATCAATTTATTCCCACCATTACCAATATGTGACATGTATTACCAACAGTTTGCTTAAACCAATCGATCGAAAGAGCGAACATCGAACATCATCCCAGTTCAATATGTTTACTTACTAATAAATTTATGGCTTCAGTTGATAAAAACTATATGTCAAAGTCATAAACTATATTTTCATAGACATCGTAAAGAAATGTCCTATGAAACTGTCGAGTGATTGATTAGTACACTAGAAATTGGTTGGTGGCCATTTTCTTGTAATAAATCAGCAGAGCCAAATATATTACTAAAAATGTACTATTTTGTTGTATTTAATAAGCCAAATACCTATATGAGTCGAAAACTAGCGAAATCGTTTTATGTTAATCGGGTGGAACGTCGTATAGATTTCAATTGAAAACAATTGCTATATACGTGACATGTTTTTAAAAAGTGACATGCCAGTCGATTGTTTGCAGTGAATATGTGTGAGCACCTATGTAGACACATCACAGCGGGGAAATCTTTTTTTTTTTTCATTGAAGTGTCGGAACGAGCTGACGGCCCACTTGATGTTAAGTGGTAACTGCCGCCCATGGAAAACAGCAACACCACTCAAGTCCTCTATTCTACGAATGTAGCAGCTATCACTGAGAACTATATTTCAAACGAAACGTGTGGTCGTTCATTCGCTTAGTTTAGAGGCGTAACAGGACAGTTCCCGATCATTTAGCAACTGCGGTCATTGTGCGATGCTCATTGCTTTTTGATTGGTTCAAGACAATGCGTTCGTTGCGATAGAAAGCATGACTTCTCCGACAAGAATTGACTATTTGTACCGTGAAAAAGCACAAGCACAAGTTCATTAACACTTTTGCAATTGTTTTTACGCTTTGTGACCAATTTTATGATCAGTTCCCGTTGTCACGGTTTTTTTTTTACTTTGTTCATCGCATGGTTTAACTCAAGTAGCAACATTTCGATTAAATTCGCTTATTTTTGTTTGTTTTTGTTCTTGATAACATGGTATTCAGCAAACACGTTGCATGACAACAATTTTAGACTACTTTCTGATTTAATTATCTATATCGCATGGTATTATAGTTACCCTTAGTTGGTTTATTTTTAATTTGGTTTGCTTAATATAAATAGGTTATGTAGAACCTCTATTACATAAAACAAAAATGGTCATGCACACTTTAGTAATTAATAAACATAGAGAAAAAAGGACAGAAAAAGGTATAGCGGTGTCAAAAATTATATAGACCCAAACAGCCTCGGACACGGATTCAAAAACATGACAAATGTAAAAGTGTCAAGAGTTTTGCGATTCGAATTTGACACAAAGGTGGACCCAAAAATACCGCATGAATACTTTTTAATGCGCCAGTGATACGACCAACATTTATTGTGCAGATGACAATAGATTTTTTGGGTGAGACCGAAATCTTGAGAGCGTCTTTTGAGGTATTTCACATAAACTACATTTATATGAAGTCGTATCGGAGATGACAATGGATGGCTGTCCAAAATATGAAACAGCTGCAGAAATTTCGACCCACTACCATAACCGACCGTGTAAATTACACGTATCGACAATGCATCCGTTAGAAATAACAATGCGATTTTTATTTAAATCTGCGATTTTGAGGAAGCGTGACCACACCTACCGTTACATGGTTATTCAGCGCCCTCTTGCGGACGATTGGAAATCGATTACTGGACAAAAGATTTTCAAGTGATTTTTAATAGTTTCTATCGATTTATGTCACAGTCCATTGATCGCACCCACTCACTTCAAAGACCTGCGAACATCGTATTAATTTAAAACTGAACCATTATTTTATAGTTTTAATCTGTTTTGTGGGAGCAGGCTAATTTTCACAATGGATAGAATTTAAAATATATTTTGTGGTTATAAGGTCAGAATCAGAATTGCCTTCAATCCGAACTTTGGTCATTATTATATTTTAACACCATTCCTTAATATGGTCTCATAATTCTATAGCAAAAATTGTACAATAGTAGTCAAAATTTTGAAGTATTTTCTTGGGATAGTATTCTTAATTGTGATATTGTTCAAGCAGCTGTGCTCTATCGACCAATGTTACGTCGATATACCTTGAAAAAATGTTGTTTTAAAATATCTTTTGAGGTTGAACCCAACGTATTTTTTGAATTCAAGATGTGTGGCATAGTTTTTTGTAGCATTAAGCAAAATTTCAGCTTTTATGTGAAAAGCAGCGAAATAACCTAGGTATTGTTTTAATCCATGAATTATTGTAAAAAACGAATATAGTTTTATACTAATTGAAAAGGGTAACTAAACTACTAACTACATCGTTTTATACTTAACACAATAATTTACAATCTAATTAAATTATTTTCTATTTCACACAATAATTTAATTACTAGTTGCCCTAAATGACAAAATGGCTGAAAATGTCAAAGAGAAAAGTTCAAATACAACATATTCTTACACCATGTATGGCTAATTACAAGGTATAGTATGGTATGGCTCGATAATCTATTATATTCTGTGTCTTTCTCACTTCACAATTCCTTAATTTTTTTAATTAACATTTAGTCCTTTCATCCTAATCGCGTTCCGACTGCTTGAACAACTGCAATTGAGAGGAAAGTTTAGTTACAAGCTAATACAGCTAATATGATCGGCTCCACTGCAACTCAGATAAGCCACTCGAAATCCTGATAATGATCAGTATTCAAGTTACACAGGCAATTGTGCGTATTTTTTCTCTTTGTAAGGATATACAATTGCGTTTTGAGCGCAATTTTCACAAAGTTTTGTCGCAGTAACAGATACGATACAAAAGATAAATTGTATATTGACACACGATATACCTGATGTTTTTCTGTGTTATTGTGCGCACGGACACAAAGGGAAAGGTTCCTCATTAGCTGTTAGTATACGCCGACTGAATAGTTCTCTAGATTGCAATGTATAGAATAAAAGTTAATAATATGAAATAAATAAATAAATATTGGTGGACATTTCACACAGCGTCATCTAGCCCCAACGTAAGCTAAGCATAGCTTGTATCATGGGAACCAGACAACTGATACAATACTTATATACCTTGTTTTTGTAAATACATACACATAATACATTATTAACACAGAACAAACATCAATGTTCGTCACACAAATGTTTGTCCTGTGTGGGAATCGAACCCACGATCTTTAGCGCAGAAGGCAGGGTTACTACTACCAACTGAGCTGTAATGATGTCCCCTGAATAAGGCAAACATTATTTTTTTGGCAAGATCATAAAATATATGTATTCCACGGATCTTACAAATTGTTTACGTATTGTGCAGAAATCAGAAATAACGATTTAAATCAATATTATTAATTATAATAATCATTTTATTATCAATATTAAATCAGGTACCGCAAAATACGAAACTGTCAAAAATTCCCACATTTTCCATTACATCGAGAATTCCATTCCCTTGCTCATACTGATATGTCGTATTTAATTCCATAATACTTCCTCACATGATCAGCAAAAATAACACCTGCACATCATATGTATTAAATTAAAGTAACTCAACACAGTTTGCAGTGTCGTATATCATACAAACCGCTTTACTGTGGGAAAAATATTTTATTGAGACAACTTATATATTTCAAAATATATCAAATGTTACGTTTAATTATTTTAGTTCAGGTCTTTCTGCTGGTACTTTGGAAAGCTTCATATATTTACTATTTTACCACAAACTCCAAAAAGAATGACAGTTTCTCATCACGATAATTCATGCACCAAATAAAAAATATCTCATTTAATTACTGGTTTTATAACTAATTGAAATATTAAAAAGTGCATAGCACCAAAAAAATACCTTGACACTAGTGTATTATTGTGCACACATTGTAAACCATAAGTAAACCAACAATATTCAAACTAAAAATCCATCGTGGGAAGGACTAAAGTAATTAACTACGTAAAAGGCATTCTACTTGCGCTCGAAAGAATACAAGCTTGTTGATTTGTTCAACGTATGTGGGATAACATTGAAAAGCACTCAAATCCTCTTATCAAAGAGGTAAGTCCATTATCAAAGCTTTACATAAATTAGCGACGGTGTGTGGTTTCAAAATACAAAGCAACAGGATAAAATTGTGATACAACAAAACAATGAGAATCAGTTTATGATTTCAATTAAACTCCCTATTTGTAAAGGGCCTTTCTATCTGCAGATATAACCTAAAGATGATGATTGTCACAAAATAATTTTCTTCATTCAATCATTTACAAGTATTTTGATCAAAAAACATGAAAACCAACTAAAACGATTGCCAAACGAGTGTATGTACAATGCGAAAAAAATTAAACATGTTCAAATTGTGATCAGAAATCGTATTTTATAATTTTATTGTATATGTAATGAAAACATACATAAGGGATGTAAAAAAGTGTGACATAAGTTATACGTCAATAAAGTACAAAATGAATTGGTCCCTAATTGTTAGATGTACTCAATCTGTTTATTTTATCTCGGTTGAGTGTCAGGTGTCTTTCTAGAAGGAACATTAAAGACTGGCACGACACATAAATTAGTGACGGTGTGTGGTTCCGAAACCCAAAACAATACTCTAACAAGAATCGGCTTTCTAATTCCTAACAAAAACTTAATTCTGAATTCTTTAGCAGAAATGGCTCATAAATTACGCACTCAGCGAACGACAGCCATATGTCACATCTTGAAAGCTCTTTCGAGTATAAAATAAATAATATTTTGCTACTGTTCCTCTATAATTGAAGGTGCAACAGATGTGAACAAAAGATTCTTAAACCGTAACCGTATTGTGTTTCTGCTAAGGAAAACAAATGGTACAGCAAAAACACGTACACCATTAATTTCGGTAATAATACGGCTTCTGTGGAGTGAAATAATGAAATGACTACTGGTTGTGTATTGTTGCTTTGCTTAAACTGTATGGGATCTGCTTGGGGCGACTGCTCACTGAGGCAAGTTCCTGGAAACTACGCGTGCACTGTCAATCTTTTTACAAAGCATTCAATATACTTAAGCAAGGTCGTAGCCGAAGAATAATGTTTTTTTTTTTTAAAACTACATTATACCAAATTTTATAAAATGTACTATATTCTAAGGTGACGGCTGAGTTTTATTTTCAGACATTAGTTTAATGAATCACCACTAAATGAAAATATAGATGATACTAAATTAGACTGATTATAATTAAAGGGTATCAAAATAATGTGTCATTAGGTAGCATAATTAAGTAATTTACTTACAATATTAATGCTTACTGCTAATAAGCTTTCTATCTATTGAACGAGGTAGGCGTAATATTGGTCATTAAGTAATCACAGTAATACAGAAATTTTATATTTATGCAGCGTTTCCTAATCATAACCATAACGAGTTGAAAAATACCAACTCATTAAAATTTGGAAGCTCGTTAAATATGAATGAAATTAGAAAAAGGTAGGTACTATCTTTATTGGACGCATTAGAATCGACAGCCTTTCAACGAGAAAGTCCGATGAAGCAATTATATAAATGACCTGCAATCAAAATCAATGGAGTGCCATGAGTAGAGATGATAACAGAATGCCAGATTTTTCCGGCTAAAATCGTCAAGGAATTCGTAAGCCGAACTAACTTAAAAAAGTAATTAAGAGTAGAGTTTTTTTTATCACGGGCTTTAGGTCGACTGGACATGACATTAAATCATCATATTTCATTAATAATATATTATTTTTCCATATAAAACTAATCATAATTGTTAATCGACCTATCGATATATTGTTTTATACCGTTTGAATCTTTGGTATATTAGGTAAACTAGGTAGTATGTTTGATGTGATGATTGTATCATGTTTCTTCATAAACAAATTCAAAATCATAATATTCCGACTTTTTGGGTGAATTGACAACTCTACATGCGAGTGACCATCCAACGGGTTTTATTACTGTGAGAAACAATAATTTTGATTATAAAATTGTTGGTTAATAAAAACATTGATAACAATAATGGGGCACTTAGCAAATAAGCGGCTGTAAAAGCTGTGGACACACATGACAGATTTTTGAGAACCTCTTTAAATTAATTTGGAACATTTGTTGTCACTTCGTTATTCTGAAATGAACCTTTGCACAATATTTTATCAAACTTACGGTATATGTCCTCACACTACGCTTTTAATCAGAAATTGCTTTATTAGAAGCTATTTTACCTATTGCCACTGTTCAGATTAAATAAAAGTCTCACATCAAAACCCAGCCGGGGAAAATATAAAGTGTTTTTTTCTTAGTTCTATGTTTTTTTCATATAATAAAATAATATAATCCTACTAATATTATAAACGCAAAAGTTTGTATGTTTGTTACTCTTTCACGCAAAAACGGCTGAAAAGATTTGGATGAAATTTGGTATCAAGATAGTTTATATCCTGGACATAGGCTACTTTGATCGCGGAAGAGTGCAGTTTTCCCGTGGGTTGACTTATTCACCGCGGGTAACACCGCGGGGCGCAGCTAGTAGTATATAAAATCTCTAATGAATTAATTAGCATGGCGTGTAGTCCCAGCCTTACATGCAGTCTTGTTTGTTTTATTGTATCAAATTACATACCAACTGACAGTTAGGCGCTTGCGCAACCTTGCAATGTTTATGATTGATAATTTTTGTGTAACATGTACCACTTGTAAATAGATAAATGTAATCACAATAGTATTAGATTGAGCTCACAGCTCAGTTGGTAGTAACCCTGCCTTCGTCGGTTCGGTCGTGGGCTCAATTCCCACCCAGGACAAATATTTGCATGACGAGCACTGATGTTTGTTTTGTGTCTGGGTGTAAATATGGAGGTATTTACAAAAAAAAAATGTATATATGTATTTTATGAGTCATCTAGTTCCTATAATACAAGCTATGCCTAGTTTGGGGCTAGATGGCGCTGTGTGAAAACCTATACATAAAGAATATAAAATACTTAAAGAAAAAAGTACCAAAATAACAATAATAAATGAACTCTTCAACAATTCGAAAATTTTATTTAAGAACATTTTACAGAGACATTTATTTGTAAATATGTAAAACATACAATGAAAACAATTGAGCTTAAGACCGTTTTCAACTATCTATAGATAGCTCTACTGATCCATTCGAAAATCGTTACGTTAAACATTTAGGTACTATTCACAGGATACAAAATAAGTGTAAACCACATGACTTCAGAGAGAATTGATTTTTGAAGCCCTATCGAACCAAAGGGTGATTCAAGGAAAGCGTACAATTTAGGTCTGCAATTAATTCAATTTATTGAATATGTTATGAAAACTGCGTTTCAATTGTTAAGTTATTGATAGTTTCGTGTTCCGCAAGAGATACCGGGATCAGTCCCTGGCCCTATCATCTTATACAACGCCCACATCCCGCTCTGGGATATCTTGTCCCATATGAAATAAGAAACATCTGATTGTTGAGAGCGTAGTGGCCCATTGGTACAGACTACGAGTTTCAATCCGGAGGTCGCTGGTTCAGATCCCGACGTGCACTAATAGTTTTTTATTTGACACTTTGTTACGGTGTCGTTCATTACGTAAATTTATACAAATTCAAAATACATAAAGTTTTTTCATTAAAACATTTATTCCGCAATCCTAAATTCTCGTAACAGTGTAGGGGGCGGGGGGGCACATTGCTCGCGTCCGTATGTGATAACCCTTTGAATCCAGAAACGTGTCCCCCGGGTGGTGCAAAAGTAGCAACCCAAAGTAGCAGTAGAACTTGTGCTAAGTTCGCCCGGAGAAGTACTGCCACCACCCCTGGTAATCTGCCGCCAAGCAGTTATGCACTCGTATTGCTGTCTTCCAGTGGAAGGGATTGGGTGCCGGCGAAATTGCAAGTGCATGAGACGTAACATCCCCGTCTCGGGGTGATGGACGCAACGCAATGCGACTTGAGTCATCTCGTACTATGGGCGGCGGTTACCACTAACATCAGGTTGGTCGTCAGCTAGTTGCGTTACTTAAATGACATGAAAAAAAGGCCAATTAGAATATTTGGCTCTATGATACAGTTTCCTCACACATTTTCCTAAACAGCTTCCGCCCACATGACATTTTTGATCCCTATATCAAACCGACCCCTAATCTCTTCACAGAGCAGAACAACATTGTGTTATTATTATTTCTGTGACATAATAGATTTATCATGCAAAATTGACGCAATTAAGTTTTTTCTTTCATATTTAAACCAGCGAATTTTGGATAGAATTTTAATTCATCTCAATCTTCTGCGGCACTCTGATAATATCAAATGAGTCAAAGGAATGATTTTCAAAGGCTAGGTAAGTCCTAAATTCTCTTAAATCTGTAATAATAACAGAATTTCCACGCCTACCGATTGTGTAGCTAGTAATTTCGTTAAAACTGCTATTTTACATCACACAATCAATTTATTAGGCAAAGGTCAGCGAAGTATACATTTTTAATTATAATGTTTTACAAATCATTAATATTCATAAAACAAATTGAAAAGTATTGTTACAATTTATGTATATTAAATTGTACTATAAAATTATCGATATGGGTGGTTCTGTTACATACAATAAATCATTTGATAGTATACATAAATTCAAAACGTTTGGAATCATAATTATTAAATGATTCAACATGAATATCAATGGTTTTGCTAAAAAGGACCATGTTTAATCGTTTTCAAAAGATCTAATACCACAAAAAACTATGTTGAGAGAAATCTTAAACGATCAGTTACTTACATCGCAAACTTATACCATAACCAAAAATCAGGAATCGGCTATTATCGTCTCGTAAACTCTCAAATTAATACTCGTATCGTGTTATAGATTCTAAAATGATAGAAACATAATCGTTGGGCCCACTTAAGTGTTTATTCTGTCATAAATTTGACAAATAATGAGTACAACATTCCCACAACCAGAAGCAATTGCGAAATTCTACCAGCATTGCACGAAATGAAATTGTTGATACTATAATCAAATTATCTTAGTGTACAATTACCTCCACTTAAAACTAGACCATCCCACAGATTAAAATCAAACAAATCAATTCCATTTGTTAAGTAAATGAACCGCCACCCGTATGCTGACAAAGATAGTGATCATGGTACTGGTGTTAATAAAATTCTCCCCATCATTGGTCCCATTGTCTCTGTAGATAAAGCAATTTACTTAATTAAACACCCACAACCGACGGATACCACGTATTGTGTACATTCATTAATGTTTGAGATATATTGCAACTCAATAATAACGAGGATTTTTCTGGACCAATTTACTTGTTGGCGAATTGCAACATTTCATGCATTTTGCCACCGTGTTGATAATTATTAAAAGAAAGGAGTTTTTACAATAAATATTAAGTGTGGGTTACCACTATAAAACAATTTTATGAATAAAGGTTAGTTACTTTACAATTGTTTTATGTTAATTGCAATCGGATCGACCACGATAGGCCATCTGATGTACAGCGTTAGCCTCTGCCCATAACAAAAAAACATCAAATTGGGTCCCCTACTTAGCTATGGGAAGACTGCATCGCATTGTAATTCGTCCGTAATGTTGAGACGTAAAAGTGGAATGTCGCACGTGCCAGTTATTTCACCGGCACCCACACCTTTCAACCCGGAACTCTGTAACGCATAGATGGGCGGCAGAAATAAGTGTGGTGGTAGTACTTCCCTGGAAGAACTTGGTGTGTGCTGGCAGCTAGCGTCTGGTATCTGGTTCAGTTCCCCGATCGGATGAACACGGCATACGTACGATTCAGTCGACGCCACCGACCGACGCAAGGCATCGGCTTCGCATTCTAACCTGACATTCTTCTTGTTCGATAGGATAGGAGCGGACAATTCTTTCAAAAGGAACATCTTCACTTTCACAAGGACACTTTCAGGCGCCCTGATTCGATGACCGCATCCGGGAGCCTAACGCAAACCAACCTATTTGCCAGACATGACCAGTCTACTTATGAATTAAGCTAGCTTCATCTTCAATGCAAGGCTGATTTTAAGTTATCCCATTCTTCATCTCAACCTACTTCAAGGAAATACCGGTTTTCTCTCAAGCTGACTTGTAACACATGTAAAATAACCTCAACCATAAAATTGTATAAAATTAAACACATTATCCCACGTCAATGTTTACTAGTATAAGGTTTGTGTACTTTAATCTGATATTGCATTAGGGTCATGACTGATGAGCTTTGAACATATTTATTTTATTTTAGCCGTGACCTTATTAGACAAGATAGTTTTAAGTATATTTGTTTGGCTCACAATTGATAATACGTTTAAACATCACTCAATTTGTAGTTACGCCTAATTCGTTTATCGAATTGTACATTCTATTCTATTCGAGTCACTGGTTCTCTCAATTGTACATGATATCGTCCTTAAATAATAATAAATATCTAGCCCCAAAACTAAGCATACAATAATTTACTACTAAAGATTTAGCCGCCTGTTTCAGGCATCGGAAAAGAACTCAAAATGACACCTAAAAAAATAGGTAGAGATTAAGTGCTTTCTCAAGTACCTACCAACTGCTATATCTTAAATTACCAGCTTGTTATTTCGTTATAATTTTACATGGAATCTCTACCATATTTCACCATCCAATAACTTCGACTCACGTCTACATGTTTCAATTAAATATATATTTGTAACCAACTGAGTTATTATGACAGACTGCCCAATATTCAAAGATCAAAAACATAACTCTCCGTTAACTTTCTACAGACAACAACAAAAGCTTATTCAATGTATAGATAGTTAATAACCACTTGGTATGCGTCTTATAAATTTACGAGCGATATATATTGCTATCAGAAGTAATGTAATAATGTCGATTTACATATATTTTATATAACATTTACATTAAGAAGGAATGAATTGGAACCCGATCTTGAAGCGCCTAAGTTAACGCTTGTGTAAAGAAATTTTGAAAACGCCGACACGAGATGTAATTTAAATATTATAATGAACGCCACTTACCACGTGACATAACCAGCAGAGTTTTAGCAAATTATGATGTATATCGTCATAAATATAGTAAAGATTGAATACCTACCAAATTAACGCTCTTTTATTCACAAATCCATTAAATCCTTATATTTATTATAAAATATCACACTTATTTTGAAATGCGAAAGTTTTATTTTTCGTGGATTGATATTGTACTGTGATGAGTACACTAAATTAACTTTGCACACTTTGGCTAAAACCTGTACGTAACTGTGTTACGTACCTGTGAAAGTACCTTTAATTTGAATCGTAGCAGACTGGTGACATAACGGTGATCGTGATATATAAAATTTCTTCATGTCGCGCAAGTAAATCTTATAATTGCATTAGATTACAATGGTCGAAAAGTCATGTCGATCACATCAACGACGCGAGATCGTAAGCCGGTTAGCGTTTGTCGCTGTTAAACAGGCGGAAGTAAGGAGAATGAAGCCGCCCGCGCCGTTGACTTTAAACTTAACTACCTTCGACACATTTGGATTGCTGCCTGGAACTTAATGATCCGTGACACGTTTCCATTATTTTTTTTCTCTACGCCTCACTATCAATGAGTCAATGTCACCGGTTATTCAGTAACTTTACTTTCATAATATTGTAGTGATTTTTCTTAGGCTTCTTGAATTTCACTAAATGTATTATGGTCATCTTCCCAGTCTCCGTTTAGCTAAGCTATGAAGAGCTTGCTAAATTTTACGAATGATCTAATCTCTCTCCCTGTGTGTATATGTGTGTGTGTGTGTGTGTGTGTGTGTGTGTGGTGTGTGCGTGTGTGCGCGTCGTGTGTGTGCGTCGTGTGCGAGTGCGTCGTGTGCGAGTGTGTGTGTGTGTGTGTGTGTGGGTGTGTGTGTGTGGTGTGTGCGTGTGTGCGCGTCGTGTGTGTGCGTCGTGTGCGAGTGCGTCGTGTGCGAGTGTGTGTGTGTGTGTGTGTGTGGGTGTGTGTGTGGAGTGTGTATGCGTGTGTGTGTAAGTGTGTGTGTGTGAGTGTGTGTGTATGTGTGTGTGTGTGTGTGTACTTTGAATATGCATGATTGTGTATGATAAGTTAAATAAGTATGAAACAAAATTTTCCTATGAAACATTTTAAATTGGTTCTCGCATATACCACATATGGAAACACACCGCAAGCCACTACATGCCAGCTGACAAGCATAGGAAGTCGATGGCCTTACATGAAATACGTGTGTAATTCAACGATTAATTAAAACCTATACAACCGTGACCGTTAGTAATTATGGGGCGATTTGTGCCACATTTAGTGCTTTAGCTTTTATGATCTGGTTTTACGAGTAAGTACCTAGATTATACGTTAAGTTTTTAGTGCGTATTTTTCATTCAACTACTGGAAACATAGTTAGTAACTAATTTTGTATACGTTTTGCATTCCCACGCTAAAAAAGCTCGTCTCATGAATACTATATCCTACCTCTATCATGTAATAATCGTCAATAAAACGATGTTAGTAAACTTTTACCCATGTGTCACAGATGGCCTTCCAATTTCTGGTTCTATGACATGTCGGTTTCCTCACGACGTTTTCTATATGAATAACGTATTGTCACTTGTCTGGATTGGAACCAGTAACCTCCGAATTGAAATATGGATCGTGTACATCTGCGCCACCAACTCTGGATATGGTTAAGTTACACCCGGGTATCTTTGCATCAACCCATATTCTTTCTTCGGCGCTTATTCACAAAAAATTCCAAGCCACTAACGGAAATTAAATTAAAAAATATTCTGAACTTAATATCATCTACATTTTGAAATTATAATCTGCAACTAAGCTCAATACCCGTTTTGATGAGCTTGAGAAGAAATATATCGTAAACCGCGCCCACGCAGATACGAACAGTAGGCAAGGAGAGATACCCCGTAGGTAGAGCACCCACCTATAAAATTGCACTAAATATAGTTCTATCCGACTTACTCGTATTTCCATTATTTATATAAAGGGCTTAAAACACTGGACAACTGTAACACAGGAACGTTGAAATTGGAATGAGGTGAACTTCCCTTCCTTTGCCTGCATTGGGATCTAATAGCATAGTAGAAAATAATAATAAAGAGTTTAGTATAGTAGTTTATTATGGATAAAACTTGACTATTAATTGCCAAGTTTAATGCGCGTTTTTTTATATTTCCAGGGAAACCTTGGTATTGTATGCAGAAATGAATACCTACTTAACGTGCACATAAAAAAAGAATAATGATAACAATAATGGGGCACTTAGCAAATAAGCGGCTGTAAAAGCTGTGGACACACATGACAGATTTTTGAGACCTTCTTTAAATTAATTTAACAAACGATAAAAAAAAACATATAATCACATAATGAAAAGTAACACAATCATATCTGATCAACTTCTCAATAGCGATATAATAACAATTAGTATTCTAACATGGGGTTCTTGTTTTTTGATCATGATTCTATTTATTTTCAACCAGTGTGTTCTACCAACTATGACCTATGGTGCCGAGACATGGACGCTCACTAAGAAGACTGTGTACCGAGTTCGAGTTGCACAAAGAGCCATGGAGCGAGCCATGCTCGGGATAAATCTTCTGGACCGAGTTCGAAACACTGAAATCAGACGTCGTACTAAAGTCTTCGATGTTGGCGACAGAGCAATGAGCCTCAAATGGAATTGGGCCGGACATCTGGCTAGACGTGGTGATGGAAGATGGAGTAAGGTTTTGACCGAGTGGTGGCCCAGATCAGATCAAAGGAATCAAGGTCGACCGAAAGCACGTTGGGTCGACGACATCGTAAAATCTGCTGGAAAAACCTGGACGAGAGTGGCGCAGAACAGATTGGGCTGGCAAAAGAAAAGGGAGGCCTATACCCAGCAGTGGGCCATTACAGGCTAGGATGATGATGATGATGATGATTCTATTTAAACTTGAATCGATGAAGTACAAACTCAAGTTGCACGAGAATTAGATTACACGCACGGCATGAATTAAATATACCTACCAGGGGCCCTATTTGTAGCCCGATGTGAGACAGAACAATACATTTTCTGCATGAAAATCATTAGGATTTTATGATGTTTTCAATTTTACGTACGTCGTTCTGGTACGGAAGAAATGTAATTGAATTACATCTCACATTGGGCCAAGAATTATACCCCTGACAGCCGTCTATAGCAAAGTATCGATTTTTAATATAGGTACGAACTATTCAGTGAAATATATTGGAGTCTAACCTAATCGTATTTGTTGGAAATTGCGTACTTTTCAACTTTTATGCATTCAGTATTGATTATTTGACTAAAACTAATATCATGAAGCGCAGTGCATATCTGTTTACTCTGTGGTATTAGCTCATAAAACATAATTACGTCTAGATTAATATCGATATTGCTAAAATGACTATGCTCATGTTATCAAAGCGCTAACATGACCTGAATGGCTCAAATACCGTAACGTCCAAAATTAATTTCGTATCGTATAACGCAAATTGAGATTATACACAAAGAAAATGTGGGCGGATATTATCAAGGGATATTTCGTTAACAGATAATAGTAGTGTGTAGCCATTTGCAAATAAATGTTGTTTAAAAAATCCAACCTTCAATTATAATATTATAATTTCATGAGTTTTTATTATATCTAGATAAGCAGCATAACTCTTTCGATTATCAGTCTTGGAACTGAGTAATTTTAATTTAATAATATTAATAAATTTAATTTCATATTCTTACATTTAAAAACTAAGAAAAAATAAAATACTTCTATAACATTAATAACAACATACAATATATTTATTTGCACTAAATACTTTTTATACAATTTTAGCAACTTGAGACTTAATCGTCATTTTCAGATATACCAAAAATCTATTATTTTAAATCTGTTCATTTCAATCGTAGTTACCATAGCATCTTAAAATATTCTTCTTAGTTACTTTATTACTCGAAGTATTCAAAACATAGGCTGAGTCACAATTTCCAAGCCTCAAATCAAATTCAAAGCACAAGGCATAAATCCAAACAACTAGATCCCAGTGTGACATAAGGCTCTCAGGGTATAATAGCGTCTTATAGTAAACTAAATAAACCGGCTTAATGTCACGCAAATGACTCATTTAATTTATACACCTACCATTTTGCGTGAATCATTGAAACAATTCTCCGAAACACTACAGGTGCATGTCCGGTAGCCGAAAATCACATCTTGGTGGTCTTTGTTCTTCAGACAACGCCTCCTGGTTTATGGCAGTGACCAGAACAAAATAAATGGTTTACCGAAGAAAATCTCTTGACGAGAAAACAATGGATGTGTAGATATGAGACGAATCGAATAGTGTGTTTCATGGTCAGCGACTGTGAAAAATGTGTCCTTTCTCAGCGAACTACCACCCTTGTTATACCATGAATTTGCAAGAACGAATTAGTTTCTTTGTTCAACAGCTAATAAGTTTGTAGGAGCTTGAAACTATCACAGTGTCGAAGTTACCAGACCACTAAGGAGATTTTCGTCATTGGTTTATCTGCAACTATTTCTGTCCGTGCTGGCCTCTAGTGAGAGGCGAGAGTGAGTTTAATTTACCTTTACAGTCTGATTTACTGATGTGAAATATCAGTATGCACAACGCAATCTTTACTATTATACTGTAATATTAATTCACAATAAAATTTGTAATAATAGGTCAACATTTAACTAAGAATTATTTACAGTATTTACATTACCTTAAAATGAAAAAAGATTTTCTAGCTAATGTCTAAAAAATACGTATGTTTCAAGAAAAGTTCTCTATTGGAATGTTTTTGGCTAAATTTGACACAGAAGGCGCGTGAACGAAATAAAAATAATGTTCTTATGACGCTCCTAATGCGTTAAATGCGTGAATGTTCAACGCAAAAATGTTCACCATTCGCGACGGGACCCTTAAATTAAAGAGATAAATGGCTGACCAACAATGGATAAGTAAACCTGCCAGTTCTTGCAACACTCCAAAATAAGCTTTGTTCGAGTCGCTGTAAAAAGTTGAAATGTCCACTCGTATTCAATGCATCGACAAAAGGGAGCTATAAAATCACGCAGACCATGGAAACATCGCTGCTTTCTTCAACGCTAACTAAGAAAAAGCTCACACGTACCTACATATTTACAAATAATTCATTTTCTTGTAATTTCGTAACTTTAGTTATTTGATTGTAAGTAACTCTAAGTTAGTAAATGTAAATATTCGTTGGTTATATTGTATTATGAATTAGGAATCGTAGTAAATATTTGAATATCAACTGACATCAGAGAGTTCTGAAAAAGTATAGTGAAAAGTCATTTAAGCAATTACAATTTTTGAAACTAGTCAGCCATATTTTATTGTAATATTTGTATGATGATGATCGACCGCAAACTAATACAAGCTTTGTAACCAAAACAATAAAAGAAATTATTGTAAATACCTCTAACGGTCACCCATCCATGACAGCATCATTCTGCTAAAAATTCTAAGACAAGCTTCCATTAGATCGCTTTCATTCATACATTAATATATGTAAAGTTACCCAGCTTTTTCAATTGAGACTGTGGATCCGCGAAGGCTTGACGATTACCAAAAAAACGAGTATTCAATAAGCTATTTTATGGTCACATTAGGTCTATTAAAATACCTTAACAAAGACGAGTTTGTATCACATATTGAAATACATTTCAGGCCACATTTGTTACCCATCATAATATTTGGGTTAATGTTGTTTTCATTGCTTCGATTTCTAGTTTCGAGCAAAATTTATGCACGTAATGTTACGATGAAACATTTGAAATTAATGAGATTTGCTACTGTGCACAGTGATATGTTTGCTATAGACCCGATTTTATCATCAATTGGAAATGAAATAGATTCAAAGCTTGTTTATATTACTAAGATCATGTTTGTACCAGTTTAGAATAATCACTGTGCAATAATCACTACTTATAGGTACAGTGGTACTTAACCGGACGGACACTGCACAAAGAGTTGATTCTATTTACTACTACAAATGCTCAATTTACTAATATTGTATTAGGCCATGCCCATTTCTTCCGCCAAGCAGTGACGCATTCGCGTTACTGTGTTCCGGTTTGAACGGTGTGGTTGCCGGTAAAATTACAGGCACATGAGACATTCCACCTTCACGTCTCACAATTACGGGCGCTTACGATGTGACTTGGGTCTTGTCGTACCTAGTAGGGGAGGACCCAAGCTGCATCGGTTGTTATGGCCAAAGGTTACACTTAACATCAGGTGGGCCGTCGGCTCGTTCCGCAACTATATAACCTAAAAGTAAAGGATTTTTGGCATTTCTCAGAACGATAATTGCAGACCACAATTTATCGTTGACGCAGAATATCTTGATAACTATTATATCATTACTCTAGCTATTGTTAGTTACAAGTCAGAGTAACTGATACGCTACGACTAATTTGCAGAGCCTAGGTGCCGAATGGTACCTACCCCACCATTCTTTCCGACGGTCATAGGTTTGAACCTCAAACAATGTGATGAATCAATGAGTTTTCGCTGACATAATATTGATCGCCAAGTCACATTCTTAATAAACTTCTTGCTTGTTGGAAGTACGCCATTATTTCAGCATTGAGAATACCAGCAGGATGGAATCAAAAATAAAATCACTCTAAATAAATATTAGTACAAAATGTTGGTACCTTTGAAGTGGTAAGTAGTCTTTTTATAGAAACCCTTTAATAGATAAAGATAAAAATATGAATAGTTTTACCCTTTTAGATTGTATCTGTGTTTTGAGTGGGCTGAAGGATTTTTCAACATAAATATTTCAAAATTTCTAAAATATAAATATCATGCGTTTCAAAATGGACCTGTAAGGGGTGAAAAGAATAAAACTTGTAAACTCTTGTGACTTTCGTTACTAATACTGCTAGGCGCTTAGTGTGGTGAACGTAAAATTTGTTCTCAGCTCTTGTTTGTTTATGTTGTGTTTCTTTGTTTGTCCGTGCCACCTGCGACACAGATAATCCTATTACGGAGGTATGTGTGTGTTTATAGTAATAGTTGTTTATATAAAATTATAAAAAGGTTATAATTGTCGATGCAATTAGCCATATTAACAATTTTACAGCAAGACTGAAATAGAATAGCATAATGTTTCTCTTATCGCCACACATAATATAGCTAACGTTGACATACAAATACACATTCCATACACACAAAAGTCCTGGTGTCATTAAAGCATTACTACCTTTCCGCCAATTAGCTTCCAAATAACGGCTTCAATAATTGAACAACACCAAGACCCCTGAAGAAAAGATGGATAAGTCTTCCCGCTCCCACAAATTACATAAAGCAATTTTGCCCACAATCTTAGCAATGACATTACTGCAACGGAATCTCACCCACCATGTTTTGGGTCAAAACTTCGAATTGAAAGGTGATGTAGGAATTCCATCGGAGTGGGCATTTTTTTGTTACAGCTAACAAAAACTTTAAATACAGCATTTGCTCATAGGCTGAGCCAGAGGAAATGAAAAGCCCAGCAAGCGTTTTTGATTTTGAAATCAGACATAACGTGTAATTTTATCGACACGCAAACAAAAAAGTTGCTTAACAAAAATGTTTTATACAGTCGATTTGTTTTAATTACTCATCATATCATCATTTAACAGCAAGAAACAGGCAGTAAACTTTTATGGTAAAACATAACGAAAAGGCCAAATGAAATTGTTGTGTACATAATAGTTAGTTTATATTGAAATATGTTATGTCATTGCATGGGCATTCAATAGATAATAGACCACTAATTTGTGGTGGCCTGCTGAGACACGCTTCCGTTGATTTTTAATTAGTTATTCAATTATTTTATTATATTTCTCTTTACCTTTAACAAACTTTAAACGTGAACACTATTTAGTCCTCTAATCTGCCTAAGCTAAATCCTGCCAGATATCCCTAAAATTTTGCAATGATTTGTTGTAAAACAATTATTATTGATTACTGCAGGGATATGTGTGTGTGTTATTCGTGTAAGTAGAAAACGATAAAGTTTGGGAAATGATGATTGATGATTTGCCTTTCAATAGTAATAGTAACTAAATAACTAAAATAACAAGGCCCACTTTGAGCCGCATCCATATTTTTATGCATTACAAAACATCCCCTAAAAGTATTTCGTCCACGCATCGCATACTACCCCAACGCATCCCCTTCTAAACTTAGGGGAATGCAATCATTCCCTTTGATTCCGTCCTATTCAATTAGAAGGCGTTTCTAACTGACTTTACGGAAAATAGATTCCATTTGGATAAGTACTTTCGTTGAAATCAGAAATCATAACTAAAACATTTGAGGGATTCTATAAAAAGATTTTTCACTAGGCTAAGTTCAATTATAGCGAATCAAAGGAACCAAATATACTATGTTGGGTAAACCTGTTTTGATCCAAATGTTTATCAAAATTATGATAATTTATTATGAGAGTAAGTGACTGGACAAGCGAAAAGACTACTTGTTGATAAGCGGTATCCTTTGAAACCAGAAAAATCTAAGTTATTTATTGACAAAGAGAAATCAAGACTAAATCAATTTAAAAAGCTTCTGATCCATAACAATAGCTATGGGCCTTGGGTCCCTGACAAAAAATATGGGTAAATCCAAGTTGTATCGCATTCCACCCGTCACTCTGAGATCTCGTCTTTTTTCCATAAAGTTACGGAACGAGCAGATGGCCCTCCTAATGTTAAGTTGTATGTTCTAACCTCTGCCCACAACAAGCAATACGACTTGGGTCCTACCCACTTATGCACGACAAGACTCCCGTAACTCTGAGACGTGATGGTGAAATGTTTCATGTGACTGTTATTTTACCAACAACCACACCTTTCAAACCGGAACACATTAACGTGAATGCATTAATGTTTGGCGGTAGAAATTGCGAGTGTCCGAAAGTGAGACATTTACCATAATTTTCACAATCCCAAACGTTACAACCCTTAAGAGTAACGTAACTTGGTTCGCTGCGGGACATTACTTCATATATTACTATTTATATTTATAATATATTTGTATTTGATAAAAGGCATAAATGAAACTAATTTAAATAGTGGGATATTTTTATTTATGTTTCTTTATAAAGGCGCCCCTTTTCACGCTCATTATGAAACATTGCTGCTGTATATTGATTTCCTTCCGGTAGTTGACAGTCATAACGAATTATTGGAATATTTGAGTTCAACGATAAAACACACACTCATCTTTTCTCCAGTGCCTGTCGAATTATAACCAATGTTTATATCATAATGTACAGATGTTTTCTAACTTATAATTCGCATCATTTGAATCTCATGTAATCGATACACAGCACCATAAAGACAGTCACAAAGTCTAAAATGTGACGTTATTAAATATATACAAATCAGTGGTATAAAACAGCGGTATCTAGCCTTTTCTCAGCATACTATGGAAGTTATGTAACTGATAGATTACTTGTAGGTATATATATTTTTTGAAAATTCATACATTTTAACACCTAGATATAACAAACATCGTCACACAAATGTTTGCCCCAAGTGGGAACCAAACCCACGGCATTTCAAAACCACAAGGTGAAAAGTAGCCTTTTGAGCTTTAACTTAAGCGTAAAAAAGGCTTCATTATATGTATGTATATTATTTGTTAGAGCCTTAATTTTTGTCAGAAATTATAAACTATCCTTGAGCATGCGCACTCGTTTCTCGGCGTGAGAAGTTATTATCTGAGAGTATACCAAATTGGGTCATAATGGAGTAACTAGTTTGACAACTTTAACTACAGACAAGTGTAAATTTATTCTTTTTTACACTAACACCCTATTCATTCGGTTTTAAACACACATGTACATACATACATATATATGTATAAATTAATTGTGGATAATTATTTTTCATCGGTTTTGTAAAGCAAAATTTCCATTTAAGACAACTTGATCACGAAGACTGAATGACAGAAATAGATTCAAATAAAAAATATAAAGTTATCTTTGCTTGATCTTTTATTATACCAATGTTTAAGTAGACTATTTGCATACACAATACTTTAGAATAGGAATTCAGAATTCATACAATGTAGCCTGTTTAAATTAAACCCGTGATTGTACCCATTTTATTAAAAGTCAGAGATGGATTTTTATAATCGATTTTATGAAGTTTTTCTTTCGATACAGTAGCCTCCAGCTTGAAATGGTTAAATTTTCATTTTCATTTTGGATGCATTTTGAAACTTTGTTTTAAATAATTTTAACTACTAATAACTTAAACTACTAACCAATTACATATTTACACCACTAGCATACAAGCCCCCGACATTTTATCAAAAAAATCCCATGGGAAATAGAACATACAAGTAACCTCTGCAGCACAGTCGATTACTTGAACCACTAAGCCATCGACTTCATTTATTTTGTAGACTACTAAAACTCAACTAATTAACAAAAATATTTTGCAAATGCATTAGCTTCATAGTTTAAGTAGTCGCATTACACACTCAGTTTGTTCCGGGCTAATGAGACGGTTGCGCAAGCGTTCGCAACGACAACGAGCGCCGCGCCGGCGCAGCGTTCGCTACGCTCCGTAACAAATCGCATCCGAATACGGGAAACGTGATAGGGATGCACTTGAGGATGTATCCACGCTCATAATTATAGCTTTTACGTTATTGTTATTATTTTATTAATTAATATGATAAAGTATGTTCCTATTTATGTATTAACTAGCGACCTGCCCCGGCTTCGCACGGGTCTAATGCTGATGCTGTATTGCTTAAAATCGCTTCGTAAATAAGCAATTATTTCTCGTAACAAGTAAAGGATAAAAAATGGTTGTGGGTCATCCCTAAGAGATAGACATATACCATCACGGATTTTTTTATAGATCTTTTTAAGGTGTACAATACTGTACTACATTATTTTGATCTATCTCGTAGGGTTCAGCCAACGTTTGCAATGTAAGCGCAAAAACGGATATCGTGGTAGTACTTCCTTGGACGAACTTCGTTTAAGTTCTACTACAAAAAGTTTAAACTTATAACATGTGTAATCTTATCCGGATATGACTCCCGTGGTTAAGCCCATTCACTCACATTAGAAGAGAGTAGGCTTGTGTCCATTCACTGAGAACTTTAGTGGGTAGAGTCATTTGAATGCTCTTCCCACTTAGATTGGATTGCACTCCACACTCAGTATTTTCGGGCTAAAGAAATTCTTAAACAAGTTCACCTCGTTCCTAAATGAATCAACCCCGAGCTGAGCTGAATACGGGATACAAGATGGTTTTGAATTGTAGCACGGTTTTGAAGAAACTAATTTAATTAAAACATTAATTTGCTTCAAAAATTAGGAAAAATTATCTTTAACGTTCTTTGCCGATCACGTCTGATAGACAGTCCTAGATTTAGCAGGCGATAAGCTTTATCTGAAGCCTACTGGATGCTCTAACAAGTATCAAAATAAAATTAACTTATAAACATGCACCTTTTAATAATTACACATTTACTTAACAAACAAAATCACGTTATACATTCCGACACCGCTGCCTTAGTTTTTCCACTATTGCTTCTCGTGTCTGTTTCTCTTGAACCATTATGACTGGCCTCACAGCTCAGTTGGTAGTAACCCTGCCTTCTGCGGTGGAGGTCGTGGGTTCGATTCCCACCACAAACATTTGTATGGAGAACATAGATTGTTCTGTGTCAAGTGTTAATATGTATTATATAGCAGTTGTCTGGTTCCCATGATGCAAACTATGCTTAGCATGGCGCTATGTGAAATATCCACCAATATTTATTTATTATTTATTGTCGTGAAAGGATTTAATGCGGTTCCAAGATACTGTAAATGCATTTAATATATATCTTGGAATCTCTGGTTCTAGGGCATGCCGATTACGTTCAAAGTGTTGAAACCGTTTTATTACGCGCATTCATTTTTCAAGCAAAAACTCATGGATGCACGTCAGGATTTGGACCAGCGTACTGCGGATTGAAGCTCGGGGACTGATAGACTGAGCCACCAAGTTCTCATACTCTCTGTAATATTTTTAAAATCGTTATGAAAAACACATCCCAAACAATCAGTCGGTAGGCCGGGTCATTGGCCATTAGACTATCTACTTATTAAGTCGTAATCCAGCTTAAATTAAGTTATCGTACCCTTAAGGTGTGAATAAATAAACGCCAATGTCAATCAGCCACGAGCTCAGAATATCGATTTAAAATGCAAATTCGAACAGCTGTTTATCAGTTTACCGATTGCATTAAGTCAGTTAGCATGCTTCAAGCTTTATTACTGCTTTGTGTGGGCGAATGAGATGTTTCGATTAGAGTTGTGCCTTGCATTCCAGATTGAGACCGAGACTGATCGATTCTGAGGCGGGGAATCCCCTTGAGTGCCGAACGTAGTCCAAACTTAGGCATTACGTGCTGATATTTGGAAGCTGGTTCGAAGTAATATAACTGAAAATTTAATAACAGCTATGTGAAGGCGAATGAGATGTTTTGAATTGTGTTTTGCGAATGAGATTCAAATTTGAGATCGAGAGTTTGGACATGAGCTATTCTGAGTACGGATGGGTATCTACTCGGGTTATCGACTGCTGTAGATACAATGACAACATCCCATCCCTAGCTGCCGTACGCCAATCTACAACCGAATGACAGACTTACGACTTGTTCGAACAAAAACCGGTATTAATTAATTAGATGTGGAGATAGTAGAAAAAAGGGTTAGTCGGCGCCTAATGGCAGTTCCGACTATCCTGAGCACAGTCTAGGCATTTACTGACTTAATTATATTAGGGCTTGACATGAGAAGTAATTACCTGGTGATTAAATTAATTAACGGTCAAAGACGTAAGGTACAAAAACTTTTTGCTGGAATATCGTGTAAGAAACTTTTTCTTTCGTCGATAGAAAGTACGTGAATCAAAAACTGTTTTTAATTAATTAAAAGAGAAGCTCTATGACGGTTCAAACATTAATTAAGAACAAAAAGAAGTGTTTTTTGGATTGAAACAGATATTCGCCTTAATTTTGGAATTTTTATGGTAGTTTTTTCCCAATGAAAGCGGCATGTTACTAATACATCAAATCATATTACACTGTTTCACGCATTTTACCGCGAAGGGCCAGGGGTTAAAGTAACGTGGGACCGAAGTCTGACAGACAAGTATTGAGTTCAACGCTGATTTTTCGACGACGAATTTCTAGAAGACCTAGGTCATCATCCCCTACCTAAGACTTAGGTCTTTCTTCCAGAAATTTGTTCGTTAACAATCTGACAGAAGAGACAAATCCTTTACCAAGAGGTTACATATCCGGGCGACATCGTCAAAATGTCATTTCATTAATTGTCTAAATGAAACTTAAATAAAACATTACTGGAAACAGTACTTAGGTTTCATATTATACTTTATAATAAGATTTCACGCCATCATGCCTCAAGTATTATTCACATCATAAAAAAAACAAACCAGAACTTTTAAATTTTTTAACATGAGGGTTCTTTATTTCAATCAAAGCTAGTTCTTTCCTTTTATCAATATCATTTTTAAATTTTGAGGGGACTGTTTCGTCCATTCATCGGAACTCAATAAATTACTATCACGCAAATTCGTTACACTTTTTATATCTGTTGTTGTCAACTATTATAAATATAAGCTTTTATTAACGGATTCACAAAATTGAAATAAAAAGTATGAAGGGATACCGTTTAAGTTTCTTTTATTTTAAAATTTCGTTTTTACTTAAAAAAAAGTGCACCCCGTCGTAACAGTGACGGAAAACATTGAGGAAACTGACATATCCTAGAATTTATTAATACTTAGAACTTATTCCAAGTTTGTCCGCGGAAATACTGTCACAATACCCATTTCTGCCGCCAAGCAATAGTTGCATATTAAGTGCCTATGAGTTATTCACTCTCCTCTTGAAGACTTCCAGATTATAACTTAGATGAAAGGCGCAGGCGACCTACTAGAATAGTACTGCTGGAATTGCTAGGGTATGGTATACATTGTCAGTTTATGGTTCTCACATGTCAGTTTCTAGTCCGGTACCATGTGTGAGATCACACATGCTAAACAACAGACCGCTCGACTATTTGCTCTAACTTTTCGTAAAGGGCGCTAAAAGGTTCGCAAATATACCCTAAGTAACGTGTCAACTAAACAAAGACGACTGTTGTCCCTATTGTGATTCACGCATCGTATCGATTCAGAGGTCAAGGGGAAAGTTGCTTTTGGTCAGTATTTTGATCTGTTTTCCGAAACAATTCAATAAATATGCTTAAGTGTAATTAATTGTAATTGATGACAGGCCTCACAGCTCATTTGGTAGTAACTCTGCTTTTTGCGCTGTAGGTCGTGGGTTCGATTCCCACCCAGGACAAATATTTGTGTGACGAATACAGATGTTTGTTCTGTGTCTGGGTGTTGATATGTATTATATGTATCTATTTACAAAAAAGGTATGAGTATTATATCAGTTGCCTGGTTCCCATGACACAAGCTATGCTTAGCTTACTTTGGGGCTAGATGGCGCTCTGTGAAATGTCCACCAAATATTTATTTATTTATTATTATTTATTAATTACGTATGCTCCATGTATCTCAACTATATATTTATATAAAAAAATGACAATAATATGTATAAAGTTTGTTAAAGTATGAATATAAATAACGGGTGTCATATTAATTTCAGCACTAAAATCCTAATTACAAGTGTAAGATTAAATATTATAATACGTTTTTAAAGTTATTGGTGTTAAGTCGGCACCGACTTTTCATATCCAATTATAATAATTCCTGTCGTAATAGCCATGTTGTAAACATTAGTATTAGTCCCACGCATACATGTTGTTATGTAAGTTGCGTGTGTGACCTTATACCTTGTCAATTTCCCCAATAAACTGAACGCGACGTTTTAATTAATATAAAAAGCCAATAGAGCTGTCGAAAGCCAATAAAGAGTTTTGTTGGGTAGTTGTTGATGGCGCCAGATGTGTGAGGGTTGCGAACATGCAGTCGATATTAAACGAAATAGAGGGATATCAATGAAGCTTCTTTTTTTTTAAAAAAAAACATATTTTTTATATAATATTTATAAGTATACCCTTGTTCTTTTAAGTACTACTTCTGGCCACCATCAGTCCGTCCGGTCTCAGGGTGCACAGAGAGATGAACACGTATTGAGCAGAATATTATTAGAAAAAATATGGATCGCTTTAAATACCAAACCTACACCATTACAATAATAAAATAGGCTGTATAAACGTGAGTAAGTGTTTTTTTATAAACTTTAGGCAATATCAAATAATTTTTCAAGCCGTTAATGTCAGCATATTGTCACTTCACACAGTCATATAAATCAACAGATTTTCTAATTTTATTTGTCATAATGCTTTTACGTTTTGATTTCCAGGACTATTTATTTCTTCTCGCTAAGCTCTAGGTTTTCTTTCACGATGTATACATTAATTATTAAAATAAAATACTGAACCATCGTCAGTTTTTATTTTCATCATCATTTTTCCATTAAGATAAATAATAAGAATAATAAGATAAAAATATACACGTCTTTACCTTCGGACGATATCCCAAGTAAGTATTATTTGGGTCAGTTATACCTGGTCAGCAGAAGAAAAATATATTGTCCCAAATTTCATCTCGGAAGATCCAATCAAGTCTTGGAGCCGGCTCAGATGGTCGCGCAACAGCGACTGATTTGCTGTAGAATATTGCTCATTTGCTAGATGATGTGCAATTCGAGGTTCTAATCATTGCTTCTACAAATAAAAAAAAACGACTGACGACTTTATAGATCAGATCTTTGTTCAACCATACTTCTTGTAAATAAATAATTTCTTTTCATTTCAAATCAGGTTTTCATTTTTTATATTAAATCATTTTTTGATGTGTGGAAGTTATGGAACGAGCAGGTGACCACCTTGTTTTAAGTGATAATCGAATTTGTTTCAACAATGAATACAAATTCGGTCCTTACTTAGTTAAGAAAAGACTCAAGTCGCATCGTACGCGCCCGAAACTCTTAGAAGGTGGTAATGTCGTAAGTGTCTGTAACTTAACCGGCAACCACACCCTTTAAACTGGAACACAGTAAGCGAATGAATTAGCTTATAATATATAGAATAGCTATATAGATAATATATAATATATAAAGAATAGCTTGGCGACAGAAATGGGTATTTTGTATTAAAAATTACATATATTTATTTATAAAACTATTCATTAGATACTTAAAATCTCAAAATTAAATACAAATCCGTAAAAATGGTGTCTTAAAGAAAAACTCCATGATTGTTTATAATATATTATAGTAATCTCTGGGTTATTAACACAAGAATTTCAACTTTGATATTCTAAAGAGACGATACTCTACAAAACGCGCTAAATATTCACTTTTTTTGATATGGCTTCCTGGACGCACTAACAGATACTTATTTAGAGTTAAAGCTTTAATTTCATTGCAGTGCCCATACTGATACTACAAATGATTAAAACAGTGAGGTATGTCTTAGCTTATAAATGGGGCGAAGCGTTCTGTCATGCCGTAAACAATTACTTATAACTCATATAAATTACTTATACTTATACTACTACTTATACTTTATACTTATAACTCATTTGACTCTATGCGTACGTAGTCGCTTAAGTCTCAAATTAGTCCCATAGTCAAAAAATAAATGTTATACTAATTTATTCATAACCAACTAACTTAAGCACTTCTCAACCCTAGTTAAATCAGATTAACTGTAATTCCGATATATTTTTTCATTAAATAGTTTCCTTTCCCTGAGATTATAATTCCAACGATTCGGTACAATTCAAAGCGAGCTAACGGAGATCGAGTCCGATGTCACTGATCGTATATTGTCACCCGAGATGACTTCGATAGCGCATATACATGAAAGGAGAGAAGTAGGTGGTGAGAGTTCGCGGTAGCGATTCTTATAAATAGTACTATAAAAAAAAACAATATTAGCATTTAGGATTTGTCCTCGAAGCAAAGTGCTCTGAGCACCGATTTTTATTTATGTTATAACCAATGTTATTTGCTTTTGAGAACAAGGAATGCTAATAGATATAAGATAGATATAATCACAAAATTTTACTTTGAGACTTTTACATGACGGTACTTTCCTTAAATGCTTACCTATTTAAAAAAGATGTACGTATAAACAGGTCCTTATTATATTTAATAGTATTATCACCTTCTTCATATGGCTTTTTATTTAGACTTCATTGAATATCAATGCCACCTTTTCCTCTTGGTCATATTCTATATTTTTTTATTTTAATCTGTTTCAATCTTCATTTGTGAGACAGAGAGGAGATCAAGGATCGTAACAATGGGACAGGAAGCGGAAATGAGACAGATGCACAAAATATTTGGTTAGTTGACTGAGTGGTCTTTTTAAATAGTTTGAAGTCGTCTGTTAATTTTTAATGAAAAATGAAACATACAGCAAACGATACAACACGTTTTACATCAAGTATATAGAGAATACACTTTTTGTGAATATTTAATACTTATTATTTTTATGACTGGACTATATGCTGTTGGCCGCTGATGGCCTTGACAGCGTTTTCACGGGCTTTTGATGAGAGCAGACGGCTCTCAACCGGTGGCAGATGGCTCTCAACCGGTCATCTTAAATTTCATAGGGCGACACATATCGTATATAGCAGTATATATCATGAAGTCCGCCTGTCACTCAGTCATTTCGATTAACGGACATAGAGATTGCAAATGAGGACTTCATGTTATAGTACGGATGTACATTTATAATACGAAGTTGCAACTGATTACAGTTCACACAAATGTGCCTACTAATTATTTCATTTCATAATCAGTATCCGATAAACTCGCAACGTAATCTCTATTTAAATTTTCAACATAAAATCGTTCGAACAACGTGCTCACTATCTTATCTGATGTCATTTATGGGATTAGGCTAGATGAGCCTGATATCGACTGGATGGGTGGTTATACTTATGTATAAAGGAATGTCTCGAGAAATCTTCCAATGACTGTTGCTTTATTATTTTTAATTGCGCTGGTCAAACTGGAACTTTTAGCTGTCCTGTAGATTTGCAATATGTAGGTATGTGGTATTAGTCCAACGTTGAAGAAAAACAGTGTCAAATATTCAGTGTGACCATAAATATATCCTCAAAAGTAATAATTTTAAAAAAAATCTTAAAACCGAAAACACTATGCCATGCCTAGCAGGTTGATCTGTACAAAAATCAAATTGAAGTGTCTATTTGTAATGTTTCATATACATGTTACTAATAACAATATAAATATTGTTCTGTTTGTCCCGGCTATCTTAAGTATGGGAGGACCAAATCGCATTGTTATGGGCGGAGGTTATCACTTAACACCAGGTGGACTATCAGCTTGTTCTGAAACTATACCAAGTTACAGTGCTAGTGAAACCTCACAAATACATACCAGCACAATGGCACCACAACTGTCTAAATTGTAGAAATTGAAACCCATCAGATTATACTTTTGCCTAAACGGCTATTATAAAATGTAATACTCCTAGTATCCAAGGAGTAACAAAAAAATTGTTAGGTGTCATACTTTTACTTTACTGGATATTGATTTATTTGCTGTGGCCGCGTAGTAAAGCTTCTAAATCCCTAATCTCAAGATCACTAGATTGATTATGTCACATTGTTATTGAGCGTGGTGGCGGACTGGTGCAGATTATAACTTTAAATCCTAAGTAAAAGTCGAGAGCGACCAGCTCAAAAATGTGCACAATAGTTCCTCAAAATGGCGAAGAAGAACGTCGCAAGGACCTGACAAAACCAAAAAGATCTAATTATATGATATTTACTATTCAGGAATCATTAAATCCAACTCGTTTTATTAAGTATTTGTTCCTGTGGCCAGAGGCTGTTAGTCTCCTTAGGAAACCGCGCCATCCATAAACCAAAAACAAAAACGTTGAATGCATCACACATATAGTTTTTTACTATCAATATTCAAAAGTTAGCATGAAGTCATAAAATGGCTGATATGGTAATTTACAAGTATTTTTATCAGCACTAAAATGATGAGAGCAAATGAATTAGCTTTATTTTTATGTTAATTATAAGCAACCGGTCAAGCGAGATTCCGCTTCCGTTTTGGGTGTTTGAGTACACATTATGTGGGTTCCTGCAATCATAAATACTTCCCTCTTTTACGTTGCTTATAAAAAAGAAAGAGAGGCGGTAAGTGAGAAGTTAAATTTGCTTTTGACAAACAGATGGACGCAAGCTTCTTTATTACTTACTGAGGTTTCATCGTGGTGTGATTAAGAGAACACGATGCTGCTAATATAAAGTGTCCACAATCATGGTACAAATTGATTAGGTTAATCTTCCATTCGAAATTATGTGTGGTATATGTTTTTGTGGGAAGACATAGTCGTATTTTCTTTTTAGTATTAAGAAATCCGATAAATTTGTACGATGGATTTGCGTTAAAATTTGTTTTTCAATGATTATGTAGACATCCATTGCCTACGGGTAACACACTGCACGTTGATTCATTGGGACTTTTTGAGCAAAACAAATCATGTTTAAATTGGTTTTTTTTATGTTACAAATGTGCAGATAGGTACTATACTAGTTCATCTGATTTTAACCGATGTATTCTACCAATAACACACAAAAGAAGATTGCGTCTACTTCACTTATATATGGGAAAAATTAAAACATTAATAAAAGGAAAGTCTTATGTGCCTACAATTTTAAGCAATAATTTGATTTGTGTTTTCTCTAACTAAAACCCAAGTCCCATTGTATTACAACTCTAGTCGTGCAACGTGACGGTAGAATGTCTCGTGTCTGTAATTTCACCAAGCACTACGGTAACACTTAGCGGCTGATGTATAATGGCAGTACTTCCCAGGACTAACTTAACATAATTTCTGCTACTTCAAAATATATGTTGAGAGTAATTTATTAATTATTTATTATTATTTATTTATCTGCACACCACATACATCAGCCCTAACAAATCATTACATTATATCCTCTTTTGTATTGCTTGTAATTGTTCAATTTATTTGTGCAATTACACAGTACTATGCACATAAAACAAGCGCTAGTTAAATATACCGAAGATAACAAGCAACAACACGTAAAGAGCATGTTAAATGGTCCGGAAAATCGGAGCCACGGCACTTTCCGACCACACTTCAAACATTGGCGTCCAGACCGCAAACTGAATCACCAATGACGGGGAACAAAACCGCTGCTCTTGGAATGGGTGTCGTCTCGACACAGATTTGTTTTCTTAATAGATTTGAGTGATTTAAGACGGATCTCAGATACATTGAGAGCGAGCGTGGTGCTAAGTCATTTTTGGACACATTTGCTGTTAATATCCACTCAAACTTGCTTAAATAATACGTTATCTTAACGGTGTGGGCGGTGTAGACGAATGGTGTTGAAGATGTCAGCATGTTCTGGAACAAGAACAAAAAAAAACATGTGAAATCTACCAATTTGTATTATGACTCGTAAGTAATTGATAGCTTAACATTAGTGCTAAGTAGTAGGCCTCTGATTTACAGTGAAACATCACTGGTAAAGAAACAATAATTTGTGAATATTTTTCTTGCATAATACGGCCGTATTTAAAACGTTGTTTTGCAATGAGTAGCAAAGTGTTTTATCTTTTGTGACTGAATTCAAAATTTTCTGTCACATGAGTGTAATAGCATTTTTTTTTATGTGAAATATTTTTGGTAGAAGCCAACGGCCCACCTTGTGTTAAGTGGTAACTTCTGCCTATAACAAGCGATGCGACTTGTGTCCTCCACTACTAGGAACGACAAGACCCAAGTAGCATCGTATGCGCCCGTATCTCTGAGACTTGTAGGTGGAAATTCTCACGTGCTTGTAATTTCATCTAAATAATAATTTATATTAATTATCTTTTATATACTTTAACAATTTCAAGAACTCACAACAGTGATAGGTACACATGACCGAAAAGGGTAAAATAACGTAGCGGCTAGAAAATAACACAATTCGAAAAAAAATGCAACATCCATGTTCCAATTCCAAAAAATTCACACTTGGCTATCATAAGATGTCAGTTTTGTGTTACGAAATCCCGGGATTAGAAATAAACAAAGATTTATAGGCAACCATCCTGTCCCTTCCGGCCAGAGGCGCGTGTCTCCCGGTGGTTTCAAGTATTGCTTTTTTGTGAAACCCACTCAATGTGGTTTGCACCGGGACAAATCTATCATGTTACATTGGTTAATTTTAATAAAAACCATATTTTCCTGTTATTACTTTTATGAATATTGGATAACTAGGATCATATCCGTTTACTTACTTATACTTTATTCATCTCGTAGGATCATGTTAGAGCTAATTTGCAGTAGGTCAGCCTGAAAAGCGAGGGGCCTTAGTTTGATGTCAGGCCATGGCAAACTTTGTCTGGTGAGTGATTTATTGTCGAGTCTTGTATGTTCTTGTTGTGTACGTGTTCGTCCGAGCCATCTGCAACACAGTAGTCAGTAACTTCTTAATCATTGTGTGTTCAGTTCGTAGTCGTTCTTTGACTGTATATTTCTTTATGATTATTTCAAATTAATCGTTCCCAGTTAATTTCACATCTTTACCAGTCATTCTCACACTCATACCTCATTCTCATAAATATTACAACTACACACGTCAAATCGTAAACCGTGACACAATAATAAGTTGTAATTACCATTGGGTAGGTTCATAATTAGCAAGAATTGACATTTCCTGCCACAAATAAGATTTCCGAGATCTGCTTATTACTATGGCTATAGTTGAGGTCATTCACAATTAGTAGTTTCTGTTGGCACCCATCAGAAATTTTAATAGCAGACTTCATGTTACGGTTCGGTTAAAGCTCGCTTTCTGGTTTATTTATTTGTTATATCAACGATTATTTTGTTAGTTAACTCATTTTATATTAGACTAGCTGTTGCCTGCGACTTCGTCCGCGTGGAATTCGGTTTTATCACACACCCCTATTTTACCCATCGGAAAAGTAGCCTAAGTTACTCTTTGTTACATCAACTATCTGCCAGCGAAAGTCCCGTCAAAAACAATAGAGACGTCATTATCTTAGTATTATTAGTTGTCTGTTTCCCATGATACGTGGTTTGCTTAGCTAGCAACAAAGTATGTTGCTAGATGGCGCTGCGTGAAATGTCCACCAATATTTATTTATTTATTATATTTTTTCCTATTACAGAGTTAAAGGTCTGTTGTAAAATAAAATATTTCATGTTCATAAGAAACAATACAAAAGAGGTTCATTTGTATTCGGGCTGAATCTTCGCAAAACGCATGAATGGGCGAAAGTTGGGCGCGTCACTCACGACTCACGTTCGATGTGTTATCGTATCACACACGCACGATGTATTGTGGTTTGAAATCATGTCATTGTTCTAAGGTTTTCCCTTGATGCATTGTCTGACTAATGTGACCGTTCTTTGGAAGCGTTGCTCATGATCAAGATGTTTTGACGTCCTCGTCGTAAAGGATTTGTCTGATTCATCTACGGGCGTGATAAGCCCGTCAAGCAAAAATATCATCTTTTAAAGGATTTTTCAGTAAGAAAGAAAGTTGTAGGCATGTGACATCAGAATTTGGATTTGGCTCTTCAAGTTTGCTGAACAAGTAGCAGATGGTTAAATTAAAAGTACGATACGTTTTCAAATTCCATAGATATAAAAAAGACGAGCTTAGCTTAGTAGTAACATTGCCCGCAAAGCATGTAGCCCTCGGTTCGATCTTTTTTTTTTTTTTATGTAATACATTTACGGAACGAGCCGACGGCCCACCTGGTGTTAAGTGGTAACCTCGGCCCATAACAGCCGATGCAACTTGGGTCCTCCCAAAGTAGGTATGACAAGACCCAAGTCGCATCGTATGCGCCCGTAAATGTGAGACGTGAAGGTGGAATGTCTCATGTACCTGTAATTTCACCGGCAACCACACCTTTCAAACCGGAACACAGTAACGCGAATGCGTCACTGCTTGGCGGCAGAAAAGGGCATGGTGGCAGTACTTCCCCGGACGAACTTGGCGAGAGTTCTACTGCTCTTAAAAAAAATCTCTCCGGCCAGGGCAAACATTTACGTGATGAGCATACAGTTTTACCACCCTACAAGTAATAAAATCTAGACCAAAATAATGAGGTCTATCACAAGAAATTTTATTTTTCCCTGACAGGACGGATTTCAAAAATGTTGATGCAAGTTGAGGCAGTCAATTGTATGAAAAAGATAAATTCAGTAAGAAACTACACTATAATAAGGCCGTGGATGATAAGAATTGCATATCGCTATCTTGCGGGCTTTATCAGACAGCCATGAATGTGAAATGAGGCAACCAGTTAATATTAGTGAGAACGTACTTGAATAATTTACATTGATTCGAGGTTGGCAAGTGGTTCTTCCCAGGAGCATATTGATAACCCACCTGAAAGTATCAGGTAGAAGGAATCTCATTAGAATTCCAATCAGACACGCGCGCAATGATTTTTTACGCCTTTGCATGCCAATGTATAAAGAGTAAGCCGATATTTTTTTCGAACTACATTATTTACTAGTGTCACTTAAAAAATACGTTGCGTGCATAAGTTACCATGGAGTAACGCATAACTACTATATTTCAGTTTGAAAAGTATTTTGATTTTTGAGATTGTCAGTAATTTTTTTTTTCAGCCTACTTAGTATTTAATTCCATTGGCCCTTATAAATTAAAATATAATTATAAATAGATACCTTAGTGACTAACATACATATAAGAACTTAAGACTACAGCAAATGAAAGGGATTTCATTTCTTGGCCGCTTCCCTAAAGCGTCGGCGTCGGTAAACGATCCCAACAGGCCAAAACCCAAAACCCAGATCAAGGATCACATCCTTAAGTTTAGCTGTGATCTGGAACATGTAGGACTTAAAGTCAGCCTCCTTCCACGACTCTCGCCTCTAACAGGCGCATGAAACATTCCACCTTCACATCTCAGAGCTATACGTGTGCAATACGAAACTATTGCAAAGATAGACCCAAGTAGCTTATGTTATAAGCAGAAGTTACTGTTCAAAATCAGGTGGGCCATCTATTTTTCTATTGTATAAATACACCACAAAAATAATAAAAGGCACGTAAAGCTTCTGATTTGTATAAAAATACAGAATGACCATAGTCCCATTCGAACTTTTTAGAGCTCGTTGTCTGTAATTTAACAATAGGATAATATGGAACATTATTGCTCTTAATTCCACGTACTCCAATATCTTGAGGAAAAAATCTAGGTGGCTATTCACGGGCACCGCAGTCACAAGTCGATAAAATCTCACGAACTGTCAGGTTCAAACCCTTTTCGCCGTAAGGTAAGCGCGGAGAGAGCCGCAGTTATTACGGAAAGAGTAACGAGATTAATTATCAGTTTTTATGAGTGAAAATTAGATTATGTATTTAAAAGTTATGAACCAGGTTTTAAATGCATGTTATTGAGTTAATACTTATTTTACATACTTATAATTTTACATTGTGTTTCCTTTTTTGTGAGAGACAATAAATGTACTATTATTATTATAATTTAAACTGTAAATAGGCAAAAAATGCAAAAATAATTGTCGGTTTAACAACGTGTTAAAACTTATGTTTAAACAAATAATGATATGTTATCAGTATACTCAGTATTTAAGATTAGATTAATGGTCTAATTCTAAGTATATGATCTTAATATGTGTGCTAACCATTACTCGGGAACTAAATTAACAGGATTGTTTGGACGTCTTATATTACATGTCCGCATGATGTTCATGTGTCACTTGACTTATTTTTGAATGCATTCATAAATTATAGGAGGATTGGCAAATGAAAATGTTATTAAACTCAACAAATTGTAAAATATCTCGTAATTACAACAATAGTAATATAGTACAGCAGTAGTACAACAAACCGATATCAGGCTGTCAGATTATTTAACTCTCTGCCCATAGAATTGAAATCATCGACGGACGTTCATAAATTTAAGGGTGAATTAAAACAAATGTTGCTGAAGGAATGCTTCTACACAGTTGATGACTTTGTAAATTGTAAATTGTAATTGTATTTTTTTATATTTTTTTGACAGGTGCAAGTATTTACTAAAAAAAAACATAATATTTATCATTCAAGTAAATTTAATTTTAAGCTATTTTTAAGCAGGTTACAATATATTTCAGGAACGATTTTGTAATTGCTTTTTTGAATAAATATAATAAATAATATGAATAAAAAAATTGCACATAAACGTATCTTTTAACTAAAACTACTTATGTTACGTCTCTAGTATATTCGCCTAATCACCGCCGCCGCTTGCTGCTCCACTCAATGACCACCTAAAGGAATGGCCGGCAAATTGCCAGCAGAAAAAATGCATCTGAATCACTAGACATGATTTGCAAATTTATGGGTTTGAGCCTCCGAATACCAAGCAGGCTGAACAAAGAATGGTGATTCATAAGTTTACGAGTTTTCTTGATATTCGGTCAATAAATTAAAGGGATTTATCAGGTAGGGGTTTATCACCTTAAGTAGTAGGTAACAGGGGATCTGACAGATTACGAGCACATCAATAAGCCTATATTTTAATTTAACTGTCAGAAAATTGATTCTAAATGAATAGTTAGATGGTAGTAGGTATTGCTTAAAATACATAGGTACGAGAAAAAGTTAAGTGCTGGAACCATGAGGCATCGCATAAACACTATTTCATATAACCATTTGGTTGTTATTCTAACTTGTCGTAAGATGGCCATGCAATAGACTAGTCTTTAAAAATAATTATTAAGAGGATTTTTACATAAATATAATCAGTTAAATGGATCTTCGTCTGCAACCAAATCGACTCGGTTACTGCCATTCTTCTATCGACTCTCTCTATCATTGCGTGTCGGTATATAGCCGACTAAGCCGTGATTTTAAGCTTCTGATATTGCTATAGCTTTAAATTCCGTCCCGTTTTAGATTCCATAATACTTGCTTCTTAGTATGTTGTGTTCCTAAAAATAAATCTCACATTTGATGGTCAGTTGCTAGAACACATATTTATCGTCAATGTCTGTGCTAAGTTAACTTTAAAGATTTATGATCGCTTTCTGGACTCAACTCCTCCAGGTAAGATCGAATCTTTTCAGCTCCGCCCAAAATATTCCATAGATAGACTTACTTCCAAAACCGTTATCAAACTCTTCACAAAAAGAGGTTGATTGAAAACATGCACACGCGTACATTATAAGAATTTGCTGAAAAATATCCTCTTAGACCCATGTTAACCATCTTGGCACTCGCTAAACCATCTTAAGATAATACGGATCGGAACCCTTTCAAAGGGTGCGGGAACGAGTCAATATTTACAGACATAAGACGTTATTTAGATGCGAGCCACGATCTCCTGACCGAGAGGAGGAAACTACAGCATATTCTGCGTCTCGGCCGTTCCTTTTATGGTAGGCTCATATGGAGTGAGCTGATGACCTGCGAGTTGAAAGTTGCACGTATGAGTAAATTCACGGAGAAGATAAGTGCTGAGCAGAAAATATACACATGCACATCTACTAGTTAATTTTCAAACCAAAATTCGGGTCAAAAACCATAAAGTACAGGGGAAGCCTGATATCACATTAACCCGAATTGACGAAGAGTGACTAGTATTTCCGTGGCGAAAATAGATAGAAGCCTTAAATATTTTATCATTATGTGTAGTTATTTATATTAAATTATGATGAATATTTAGAAAAATTGATTAAAGTTTTTTTTTTATGTGATGCAGTTAAGGAATTAGCCGACGGCCCACATGGTGTTAAGTGGTAACCTCGGCCCATAACAACCGATGTGACTTGGGTCCACCCTTACAAGGTACGACAAGACCCAAGTCGCATCGTATGCGCCCGTAACTGTGAGACGTGTAGGTGGAATGTCTCTTGTGCCTATAATTTCACCGGCAACCACACCTTTCAAACCGGAACACAGTAACGCGAACGCGTTACTGCTTGGTGGCAGAAATGGGCATGGTGGCAGTACTTCCCCGGAAGAACTTGGCGAGAGTTCTACTGCTCTTGAAGAAGTTAACGTATTTACGTAAAACAACGACAACAGCTCAACAGTGATTCGCAAGGAAACAGTATAAACCATCCGTTATGCAAATCTCCGCATCTGCGACTATTCAGAAAAGAGGTTTATTTGAAGTCCTCTGAAAGTCTTTTAAGAGGGTGTATTAAATTTTTCATAACTGCCCACTGCGCTTCACATTGGATTTTATTATTTGTTTTGCTCGTTATTTGACATTGAGAATTCCTGGTTGAGATATCTGGACGGCAACTTTGTTAAAGCGAGTCCTAACATTTACATAATAAACAAAATAATAGCTGAGTATTTTTTTTATTATGTAATAAAAATAAGCTTATTGATTTTACTGACTGAGATTGGGGACCAATTTCATGTTATGTAGTCGAACAAACTTCATTCATTTATCTATATATATATTCATATATGTATAATGGTTGCCGGTTTGCAGGGAACCAATATTTGAATGACTGACTAATATTCGTAAGTCATAATTATTTATTCGTCTTCTATTTGCCGTGATGGCATTCTTAAGTTATGCTACCAACATTATTGGGAATCCTAGAAATCAATAAAAATGACAATTAATTTCATGCTGTTAAAAAAATATATATATTCGATCTTGCTTTTATAATGTTACATATATATTCATAATATAATATAAGATTCATAACATAATGAGATAAGCGGTTGTCGAGTAAAAAAGTTTGGAACTTCATAATTGTTGATAGAGAAAAAATTGTTATATTATCCAGTTAAATACTAGTTTTCCATCCAAATATTTAGATCGGTATATATATATATATATATATATATCAAAAAATGTTATTTCTAATTTTTCTCATGTCCTACTGTTATAATGTATGAAAAAAAAAGCTTGTTGTTGGAAAGCTATAATAACATAATCCGCCTTTGGTGAACTTGGAAACATTAGATAAAATATACAATAGGCTTTCAGGGCTACATCGAGAAAGAATATATAAAGAAAAACACACTAGCGTATATTTCTCCTTTCATTTGGGTTCCGAAAAACATATTCCACGACAGAATTTACAAAAATAATTTTCCAGCTCAAAGTATTCCTTTACAAATTGGCCATATTTGAACAAAACACGTTCATATTTACCTCCGTATCTTGTCACTGTCAATAACTGCTTGAAATGCTTTTACAACTGAATTTAATTTTTCTAAGCTTACATTTGTCTTGTGAAAACCACAGGTTTTCACGGTCAGCAACTCGGATTTATTTGAATCCTTTTCTTTATTTTAAACCTGAGTTTTCCACCATCGCACTTTTAAAATGATGTTATTCCTGGTTTTTAGAACAATTTATTGAAACATTTGTTATTTACATATTTTTTTTGCGTTTTATCTTGAGGAAGAGGACTTCAGTGTACGAGTACAGGCACACGCGCGCGCACACACACACGCAAACACACACACACGCACACATACGCACACACAATGCACACACACACACCGCAAACAGAACGCACACACACACTGCACACACACTCTAACACACACACACACATACACACACAACGCTGGGTTCCGCTGAAAACTTTGTATGGAAACCGACATGTACTGGAATCTAAAACACAAAAACATGCGTCAAGTGCACCAAAGAAGCCTATTTGAGACGCATTATTATCGGTTCACTACAATGGTTCGAAAGAGACCGGTGACACGATTAGTAATCGAATTACGTATATATGTTAACTATTGAACTTCCCATCATATCATTAAAACGTTTAATAAAATACACATACACAGGGACAATGATGACGTAATGTCCTTCAAAAATAAAAGACTGATAATTTATTTAACAATCCACTTAGCAACGATAACCAACGAAATGTTTCATTGTTATTTAAGCCGCTTTATAAAACTATGCATTCATTACCTTAATTACCCCGTAGTACCCATTTTGTCTCTCTATCGATAGTATCTGTACGCATATCACATACAAACAAACTCGTGACAAGGCAAGCTAACTGCTATCTCCACTTATCTAAAAGGTCCTACATTACAAGACCTTGTCACAGAATAGGTAGAGCTTAAACAGTGTGTCACTTTCTCATAGTATAATTGAAAGGAAAACAATGATTGCTATTTTAAAAAAATCTGCCCAAGGCATATATAATGGATAAATTGGCGGCTTTTATAATAACTCGTCGAAGTGAGCTAGGTATACCGAGTTCTATCCCTGGTCGGAGCTTAGCTCTGGAATCTGCTCTTTGAATCTGTGTGAATCCAGGTTGCTGAAGCTTAAACTAGCTGGTTTTTCGTCACCAATAAAAAGCAACGCAATTTTGTATGTGGTTACGTTACCCAACTAAAAGATAACACACCTGGTGTTAAGTGGTAACCTCTGCCCATAACAAGCAACAAGACTTAGGTCCTCCCCTACGTAGGTAAGAAAAGACCCAATTCAGAATGACGCGCCCGCGATTCTGAGACATGAAGGTGGAATATCTTATGTGTCTGTAATCACAAATGTGAAAAAACAAACATTAGTGTTACAAAATTCAGAGACATGGAATATCGTTCTCAGAATATAACTAGGAATTAATCTAATGTCAAGTATGATTACTGTTCTTCCTCCCTATACATACGGTGTAATTGCGAAATGAGCATAAGTTCTACGCTTTGCAGTAAGCTATTAAGATTAATCAGACTCACGTTTAGGAATCTAGCGATTTTGTGATAATCCTACACACATCATTCGTCAGAATAATTAAAAATGTCTTTTTTTACTTACTACTTAATATTTGCTAGCTGGAAGTATGGGTCGTTCGGGTTCAGAAATCTGTGCGTGAAAATGAACCTATATGAAGTTGGCATCATTTTAACTTATGTACCCAAGGGGTGGTCTAAACTTTGGATCCCATTGTATTTGACTTAGAAATTTTCAGAATTACCTATACCACAAAAGTAAATTGAATATTCATGTAGTTGAAACGCGTTTTTGATCGCATCGCATCCCATTTACCAGTAAATAAATATAAATCACTAAGACAAAATAAATTTGTGAAGTCACAAAGGTGAATCACAAACGCAAAGGTCAATATAGAGATATACAAAATTTCATATTTCGAGACATTTCATTCTATCACCCCACCTGTTCACAAAGAATTGAATTTAAGTATAGCATGTCAAAAGGCAGTAAAATTCAAAGAGACCACGAAATAATGATATCAATGTTTCAACAACCATTGTTATTGTCAAGGGTGAGAAGATAAGTTAATAATATAATGATCTATTTATACCCCTCTCTATGCTCTATGCTTATTCGACTGTTTCTGTTCTATCCATTTTTCGATTAATATGCTATTTACGTAGCGTTACCCCGAAGGAATAGAGTTCTATTTTCACAGGCAATGTTTGTCGGAAACTTGTAAATAAAAACAATCATTCCGTTATTATTTTTATAGTGTAATGTCAAAATAAAATGTTTCCAGTGCTAGGTGAGCGCGTCATTAATTCGAATTTTATTCACATTAGGCTTCGTGACTACATTTTTGTTTGAAGTGAAACGGACGATATTATCTTATTAGGTCATTTCCATAAACAGCGTGATAATATTTGTTTCTTTTTTGTATAAATTTGGTTCATAACCTTTTAATTATAATGAGTTCACGACATTTTTAAGCCGTGTAATACCTGTGTTGGAAAGAGTCCTAAGCAAACTGAATCATGAGGCATATTCTCATGGATTTTCTAATACGTTATGCAAATGTCTAAAAAATTCTGGACAAATTTTATAACACATATTACTTTGAAGTAACTCAAAATATGTCAGCATTATTGCGTGAATAGAAAAAGTCTCTTGTTCCTAATACAAAGTTGTCAAGTAGAAATTTCAACTGGTGTATCACCTCGCAAATAACCGCAAAAAATCTGTAACAAAATTTAGCACCTCAAAGTGATTGCGGCTTTCTTGAAACTGGCACCTGGTTCTCAAAAACAATGACCTAAACTAGATATTAGTCAAATATACACATAGTCAACAAGTTCGATAGTTAGATAGTATGAAGGTTAAACCAATTTTGTCTGGTTAACTTTCTAAGTCAAGAGGACTTGTTTAGTTTGGTATGATCATAAACTCTATTTTGGAGAGTTTAGGTTCCTTTCCAAACAGATTTGTTATTGGAAAACTTTATCGATCTCCGATCTTCGGACAAGTTATTCATTGTCAATAATACTAATCTAATAAAAATACAGACTTCGTGGTTCTTAGAAGTAAAAAACATTTTGTAACTAGCCTTAACTCTAACCTTTTATCAATGTACTAATTATAAAAGAAACGCGTCTAATTAATTTCTCTTACAACACCGATAGGTACTCGTTAAAGAACACACCATCCAAATGTTTAAAAACATTTTTTTTTTTCAATTTAGTTAGGCAACTTAATATGTTCGACTATTTAGTCCACAGAATAATTAATAAACATTTTAAAACTATTTCATTCGGTATTCAGTACCTGACCTAACGGGAACTCATTCTCTCACATATTACGTCATAATGACGTCATGAAATTACAGGCTGTTGTGCGAAACTGCATTCGTCCCGGAATGCAACTCATTTGTATGATAAGACAGTGCAGACGGCGGGCGGCCCCCAGTCTATGATATTGCGGCTGTATTAATACAGAATAATTTCACCACCTTTCTACTGAACACTCACTTTACTTACACTACGCATGAACCTGTGGAATTGCGACAAATATGAGTGAATCTTTTAATTCAGCCCGTGAAAGTTCAAAACTATTTGACAGTATTTGGCGTGAGCAGTCGAAAAGGTAAAATACAAAAAAAAAAGTCGGCTCTTTAAATAGCAAATTGCTTTACAAAATTATCGTTTCATGAATGATATCCAACTATTAGTGCCAAGTACCTAAAAAGTACAGAAGGTTCGGACTGATATGAGTGGCTAGTGATGAAATATTATGTACGCTTGTATTTATTTACGGATATTCCGTCAAATAATATTAATAATATTTTTTTACGAAACCTTGAGTGCACGAGGCTGACTCACACTAGGCTGGTTTATTTGTTCTTAAAGATAATGGGCTAATCTTTTCTTACCGTTGTTACAGTTAAATTTAATGTTAGTAACTTCTTGAAATATAGACGGTAATAATACATTGAATAAAATTACCCTGTTTTCTGGTAAGTCAAATATGATAATGGTGTACATAGAGTGGTATGCATGCATTCGGCATCCAAAATCAAAATACTAGATTCTCTAGTAGCGTCACTATATCAGAAATGCTATTCTCTTTCTCATTCCTTCTGCCTGTCTCCCAATCTCATTTCCTCTAGGTTTTTTATTTTTATTAAATTCAAATAAAATGAGAGAAACGCTCACCAAACAAATGGCGGCTATGATTCAAAATGTATGAAATTACATCCATTCGTTCTCGAGAATAGAGTCGTGACTTTGCTTTTGCTAAGGCTTAGCTAATAACACGTTGCATGCATAATAATAAAACGTTTTGTTCTCTCCGTGTTTATAAACACATGGCTGCGACAGCAGAACTATCTAATTGTATGTTTAGACTACATTCTGAATTGTCACCATACCTATGTGTTCCACCAAGCACCATCACTACCACGTATTCTGTTTTCCAATTCGACGGGTGTGGGGGCCAGTGAAATTACTAGAACAGACTTGTTTTCTTCCCTTACTATCGTTAGAATCTGTATCACAGATGGTATGGACATATAAATACAAAAAATAATTTTTAATTGATATATTAATAAATTCTTTTTTTTAATAAATACATTTACGTTATATGTATTGCCACTCAGACACTGAAAGTTCGTCACAGTGGTTGTCGTGAGTGGGAACTAAACCCGTGACGGCAGAAGGCAGAGTTAAAACCAACTGAGCTGTGAGGCCAGTTAATTCATTAATACGAAAAAGTACTTAAAACTGCTGTTCCTATAAATTAATAATAAATACTCGTTGTCCAACGCACAAGTACAAGCGAGCGGACTCACTAGGTGGCATCATCCGTCTAAGAGTGTATTTATGTTGTTGGTGGTAGCACTTCACACGGGCACCGTTATTCGGTTTGACTTACAAATATACAGTCGAGATGTTTCACTTAATGCCTGAGCACCATGCGCACCGTTAGTTTGATAGTTTTTTTAAACAACATTACCAATGAAATTAGATTAATATTGGAAACATCACAATCATATGAAACTATTATATTTCTGTATATCGTCTGATCTAACAACTTTCATTAAAGTTGTGGCCTATTTTTTTTTGTCTAGCCATTTGTATTACAAAACATATTAGTTTCATTGTTCTTAAAGAAGGACTTAATTTTATACTTAATTTTACCTTTATTTTATACTTAATTTTATACGTTCGAAGATTAAAGCAAAAATACATTAAAATACAAGCAAGTTGAGTATCATTCTAAAATCAGCACATTTAATTTGTAAAGAGCCATAAATTGTAAGGCTTTTACTTTGTATTGCTTGTCTTTAGTTACATAGATAAAATAGAAAAAAGACTAGGTACTGAGTAATATGATCACCTACGAATACACTATTAATGGCTAAAGAGAATCGATGGTCCCCCAGAGATGTCCCTCCTTTATTATAACACTATAATATGTACGAGGGCCGTTTTATTGCTTACCTATCTTGAATGATGAGACCCTACCGAGGTGTTGTTGGAAATTTATGAAAAGGCTTTAGGGGTCCTTACGGGTCATGTAAATAATACATAATACTTTAGTACCGGCTATAACGACAGCTTACTGTGAACAATTTTTTGTGGCTTTCTATTATACATGTGACATCTTTGCAGGGATTATTTTTCGTGATAAATAATGTGAAATACATCGGCAGGAAAATAGTTTTTGGTACAAGCGTAAAACAGATGACACGACAGGAAAAAGGTAAAAAGTTGTATTAATGAAAATATTGCTCCGAAAAAGTTTCAATTAATTTAACATACGCTAGAAGATAAAATTCTTGCCGTGATTTTTGCAGGATCAATTTAACATAAGCATAATAATATGCACAAAGCATTCGAAGCTTTGAAAATGCCATCTACTTAATAAAGAGAGCATACATTTTTAATGGTAAAACGTATCACTGTCGATGAAGGTACTTAGAAGCTTTAAAATTTAAATTTAAAAGGGCCTTCCTAACTGGGGTTGTAAATTGCATCTTAAAAATATACAGGTTTAACGAGATTACTCAAAGAATATACGTATATAGGAACTCAACCGATAGAAGCGAAACCCAGCCAAAGATGTGCTAAGCATAAACTTAAGCTTCCTGGATAATTATAAAATTATATGCTTCGTTTTACCAATTTCACGTACCAAGGACGCAACTGGAGAGTTGTATTAAACTCTAACGGTTTTTTTTTGCGTGAATTAATTATGAAAATTTATTGACATAAATGGATGGTAACAGATGTGTGGCTCACCTCATAGAGAGTCCTGGATAAACTGCGTCACATTAAAGACGCATGTAATCTTTCTTAAATGATTGTTTTAAGAGACTGCCTATAGAAAGTCAGGCGCGTACACTAAAGCTAAGAAAGCTATGAATGTAATATTTTACTTTAAATTAATATTCTTAAGTTAGGCCCATTTTCATAAACTTTTATCCTACATCTTAAAATTACAGCGATTGACTTGTTTTCTTTTACGTAAAATAAGTTAAATATTTAATTTAATATACGTATTGATAATCAGAATGCTTCAGTTTTTCCAAAAATTTTTTTTTTTTCAGCATCAAGGTATTGTGACCAATGAATGAGTGAATTCTAATGTCATTTTTGTGTAAATTCAAAGTCAAAATATATCAAAGAGATTTATATTTTCGCTTCTAGTTTATTAATTCACTTCACTAGCCCTTGAGGGGCGCTTTTGATATCAGCTACATCGAAGATCAAACATTTAAAAGACTACAGGATGCTTTGAAAGTACGTAAGTACGTACACCTTGAATGAAGTTATTACAGAATGCTGGAGCATGCTTGTTTAGTCACTGTCGCAAATTATGATTAAAACTTGAAGCTAAGTAAACCTCGTAAAACGCTCTTCTAAATGAACCTTTTCAGTAAATTTTTATGCGTGTAATTTTGTTAGTTATTTAATAATTAGCCTTGACGGTACCCATTTCTGCTTATTACTCAGCATATAACTATTTTTGTATTTCTGTTTCTTACGATAGTTGTTCGTGAAAGACAATCAAATATCCGAAATTTGTTCGGTTGCTGAGTTGGTAGTAAAGCTGCTGACTGAGGCTACATAGGTTCGTTTCCCGGCTTCAGTAACATTGAATTAACGAGAATAATGATAGTTTTAGTATGTTACATATATGTAGCATATACCTACTCAATGCTGTTTACAATACATTTTATTCTAAGGGTTACACCTTAGATAATCGTTAATAATTAAAAAAAACTATATAATTAAACAAATATTTTGACTTTGGAGAGAAACAATAAATTTAAAATGATTAACCCTACATTCACAGATATCTAAAATCAGCATATTCTATTTTTTGCGTATATTAAAAATTAATGATTTGCCGATAAATTCCCGGAAAAGTATTAAAGGCTCAATTATTCGTCTGCATATAAAATCGTATTCTCAGAAGCTTAGCTGAGAGTATTTGCTAAGTCATCGCATCTAAGAGCTTTGTTTGGAGTTATTGGACTTCGTCACGCCTACCGCAATGACTCTATAGAAAGGGCTCCACTTAGACAATTTGAAAATAATGACCCTGCACTGAAAGTTTAATTGAATAATAAGAGCAGTTGTAGATAAAGCTTTTTTTCCTTGGTAAATATATGATGTTTTTTATTTCATTTCGGAGGTATGTACTCATGTTACAGTTTCATATAAATATAAAGAATAGAATTTATTTCATATGTATAACGTAACGAAAAGATTACATACCCCAACACCAGGATTATGTGTCACAGATGCCATGCACAAAACGCGAACATCTAAGACCCGAGAACAAATTTTATTGCCACATTATCAGTCTGCTTTGGTCGGGGATTGAAAAAGGACCCCTTGCTTAGTAGGGGCTATTGGCGACTTATCCATGGGCTCAAAGAACATGTGAAGAGTTAAAATGCTCTAACGATAGAAGATAGCGAGCACTGGCGACATTGCGTTCCTGATGGCAATGCTTGTTCGCTTATCAATGAAATTTCTTCTATGGCAGCCAACCAATGGACACAGCGTCTAAATGGCGAACTAGAATGCGTTAGGTTGTGTGTATTAGGTATGAACGAAGGTTACCATGATACTATCATGACCCAGACCCAGAATAAATCACGTAATCTGTCATTTAGATGAACTTTCATCCGGGGCAGCACTCCAACATACCTATTTCGATCATAAATCAGTTACGCATTTGCATTGCTTTTTCCGGTTTTTAAAAGATATGGTTTCCGGTGAAAGTCACGTTTCAGAGTTTTGGAAATCATTAGGAAGTAGGATGTGACTTGGGTCTTAGCATACCTAAGTAAGGTAGGACCTAAGCGGTATTGATTTTGTTATATGCAGAAATTACCTGCCACTTAATATCAGGTGGGCCATCTACTCTTTCCCTTAAATATTCACATAAAAATAGAAACATAGTACGCTACGTTAATTACCTCTACGGTAACTATTGAGGTCATCAATTTTTTTTTTTTTTTTCATTCCGTTTTCAACTTACATAATGTAGTAGGACACTAAAAAAATCTAAGTCAAGTCAACGTCAAAATTTCATAGATATCTGCAATAAACACTGGCTAAGATTCCACTGGTATTCAAAAATATACCTTAAGTTCTTTTTACATTTGGATTTAAAAGTTCCCAAAAAAAACAAAGAGCTATTAGTAAGAAAACCTATTTGTATTACTAATTTATTTTCCCTCCATAGATATTTGTCTACTGCTGCGTGCAGGTGTGTAAACGTTGATCATTTTTCAGATTTAATAACTTTTTTTAGTCACCGACCGTAAAATAGGTGGATGATCATTAATTATTTGTGGAGCAGCAGTTTGTTTTAGCTGGTCACGGCCTACAAATTTATGTATGAGCAAAACCATTAAGGGATTGTCGCCCCGGGTTATTATAAATAATATATAAAATGCCTTATTAAGCGGCGCTTCGGTCACTAGGACCGTTCCTGATCACAAATCCTTTGTTACTATCAGATTTTTTTCATATATTTATGTATTCCAATTGTATATCAGCTTTTATATAATAACGTCCGTGTTATAATTTATAAGCAACTGCATTACCTTATATACGTATATACGCATTGTAAGATGCATAATTATATTGTAGGTTTGTTATGAGTGGTTTAAGTTAAGCATGAAATGTAGTGTGACGTAATTTATAAGTTCAATATTTAGTATCTATATTTCCAAACGCAAGTTTATTTTAACCTGTGATTGGTTCTATTATGATATTATTGACCATCAAAAAGGTACCATTTAGAAGCACCTGATATTTAAAGTTGCTTTTAGGAGTTTTTTAATTGCAAATAAATTTTTAAACGTTCAAACTCAATCAGAAATTATATTTATTATGTTGGTTAACCAAGTTATCAAAACAACATCTGTCGCGTCACATTTCAGATTCTCAAGACAGGTGATTATTATATGCTCAAGGACTTTTTTACATATCATCTGGTCAGTAAGAGTCCAGTGTCACCTGTTCGCGTGAGCCACCTGACTATGATATAAAAAAATAGCGTGTGAATCTTTATTTTTAAATTTGTTATTTAGATTTTGTGTAAATTTCCCGTGATATTGTCTGTGGGAAATGTCAAGTTTACTGTCACATTTAAACACTCACATCACCTCGGTCTGCTTACCTGAGCTATAATGAATGACACGACGCGTTGCGCTTTTCGGATAACTCTAGTTTTTGCGGTTGATCACACGTGCAAATCCTTTGACAATGGATACAATTCAATCGGCATTGAATGTGGGCAACGATAGTGAAGCGAGTTCAGCGAATTGCATTCCGTCCGAAATTCCCGTGACCTAGTGGTTTGTTTTTCATAGTATCAGGTGACGTGCCAGATGCGACGAAGCCCGATAGTGGGAAAGTATATGCAAACCGAGGCAGACGTGACTTATTCGGACTTTCTAACGTAATAGCGTGCCAGGGGTGCAGTTAAGTTGTCATTCGTGGGAACATGAATTATGGGTACTACAATGATCTTGTGCCATCAGCGAAACAATAAGAAAGTTTTGGTTTGATGCGCTTATGAACGTATCTTGAATACTTGTAATTTCGTTTATGTTTTGTTGTTCAGATCACCCGATATATTAACAACATTTAGGGTTTTTGCAATAAAATTAGATAAATACAAGCATTTTATTCCTAACTAAGAGGACAATCTACGATAACTGCTTATTTGTAATTATAGTATGTTTTTTTTTTATTAGACATTTAAAGTACTATAAGTACCTACATAATGCCTTATACTGATAAACATTTATTTACATATTAATTCATGACATCCCTTTTTTTGGGTTAAATGTTGAACGGTAACGGGCAAAACTTACAATGTTAATATGTTATCATGTATCATAAAGTAAGATAAAATTCAAAAAGTATATTCTTCTTCTCGCTACAACTCATTTAATTAGAATATTGCAAATGGAACTACTAAATTAGTTCATTCAAATTTTGAGCATGTGCCGTGTGAAGTGGTGATTAGTGGAAACACTTTACCCATCTTCAACCCTAATCCAGTCCCCATTAATTCGAAATTGAACATGAGTTGGACAATTGAAACAGAATATAACAGCGGCTAACACGCTGTGTGGGCAATGATAAACGGCCCATTATGAAACTTGGAATGTCTAAAAGCAAATGTTAATATTTCGACACCTATGTCAAAATTCCGTCTTGAATAATTCTTAAGAATACATACCACTGATCTCTGAGTGAGAAGTCGAGTTTTTATACGTTAGGAACACAACAGACCCTTGCTTAATCTAACTAAATTGATAACTTAACTAAATCTAACTAAATAGATCTAACTTCGCAGACTGAAAGCGAAAAAAAATTCAATACCTTGTAAATAGATGAACGCGAGAAAATAAAAGAACCGATTTATTATCACAATAGTCTTGGAGTACAAATGTATGTAAAAGATCTACTTGTCAAAACAATGTCAAGAATGACAACGAGTACAATCAAGAAATTCGAAAATTCCTTCAAAGAAATAATCATCAGTTCTTATAGTAATAGTACGAGTATATCTCAAAATCACTAGAATACCCTTTGTATCATTAGGGCGTACCTAATTTAAATGAACAAATTTAACTTCAATTATTTTGAAGTGAGGCGGGTCGAGTCGTATCCTTTTCACGTTACCCTTCCCCTCGCTCCACAATACTCCACATTTCTACGTCTAGATAAGCATCATCTTTATTTTTCTGCTCCCCATTTTAGGGGAAACATTCATTTCATTTCGATTCAATTCAAGAACAAATTCATTTTTTCGTATTCAATGGCAGAAACTACAGATTGACCCACAGATAAGAGTGATTTGACTGCGGGATGTACGTGAACTCTTTTGACGGAAATAATAATAGAGATGCAACTATAAAAAGTAGTTCAATGATAATAAAAAGTGAGATTTTTCTGTTAGATAATGTAATGTTCCAGATGGATAAACAGTAATTTCTCGCATTAAAGGTCTATGAAAATTGCTAGTTACGTTAGCATGAAGGCAGCATAAACAATGTCTTAATTTATTTTATGTTTTCACAATATTAATACACCCACTACTGTGCTAGTGTACTATTTTCACCAAAAAGTATTAGTATATTTATTTTTTTGTGAAAATAGTCAAAGTAGAGAGGAAGTAATACATGTGATATTATTATTTTAGTCGATTAATTATAGTCGTTAGTAATGTATCATTATAATATCCTGGCCTCGCAGCTCAGTTGATTAGTAATCCTACCTTCTGCGCTATAGGTCGTGGCTTCAATTTCCACCCAGAACACACATTTGTGTGAGAAACATAGATGTTTGTTCTGTGTCTGGGTGTTAATATGTATTATATGTATGTATTTACAAAAAAGTATATAAGTATTGTATCAGTTGTCTGGTTCCCATGACACAAACTATGCTTAGCTTACTTTGGGGCTAGATGGCGCTGTGTGAAATGTCCACCATTATTTTTATTATTATCTCTAACGAAACATCGAAATAATAAATAAAATACATATACGCTTACTAATATACATGTAACCATTATGTTTTACGTCCAGTTACTACTAATTCTGTGCACCCGCTTCCTTTCATTCTTACTCTATTTTCTTAAAAGCAACTGAAACCCACTATAATGGCGTTGTTCGTTAGAACGACACACTTTTGCTTTTAAAACAACGATCGGCTTCATGTTTTGTAATACATCCAAAAAGTAATACGATAACAGTGTACTTAGAAAATCTCGTAAAATATACTTCAGAACGACACCCTACAGCAATTTCATTTTTCCGAAATGGTACCTTGTAAGGGCCCTCGTCACCGATCTATTTTGCGAGTGTTTTGTATGAAATGAAATGACTTACCCACTGAATTTAGTGTTAGTTTCAGGTTGATTTTAGACTGTATTCTCTGAGCAATAAGAACATAATATAGAATTTGCAAATCTGGTTTCCGTGCACCGTCAGTTCCCTTCGTGTTGCACCCTAATCGAATCGCCACGCATGGTGCGTTCGTCTTGTCGACCCCCGAGCTTCGACCCTCGGACGTCAGAGGTCGTACGAAAAATAAATATCCTTAGAATCAAAAGGCAATGCTTTAATTGGACCTTTTTCCGGTCCAATTTGTGGATTACCAAATTTGGCTACTGTTGGCGCAAATAAATTGAGATCTCTTTTCATTAGCGAACCATTTGTCTGGCTAATGTATCATTTTTTCTCGAAAAGACACGAAATACGAATTTCTAATAATTTAACATTAATCTAGCTATAATATGTTTAGCTGTCTAAGTATTTTTACACATTACAACATTTACTAATAAATTGAGAAACAAGAGAACTTTTCGCTGACTGAACGCTTCACCGATCTATTGATAGCTAAAACGATCCAATTCAATACCAGGTGGGTTGGTGCCCAAAAAATTGGACTTACATCGCTAATATCTAATTGACAATGTCAAGGCATGTTCAAGGCACATTTAAATAATTGTACAAAACGTGAAGCCTATCCGCCTGACCTAGATCTCGACCCTAAAATTCTCCTGCATGCGATCTCTCGCCTTGTGCGATCTACGACAGACTCAGCCGCCTCACCTACCTCAGTCTGAGTCCTTAACAATTGTGAAGACGCTAATGTTGGTAGCGTCCTATACCACTGGACTGACAACCTTGTATGGAACCAGTGTCATAGCTTCTAGTCATTTGCCATCGTTTCACACCAGACCGCGTGGTTCTAGAATGGCCGGTAGGTTTTTAGTTTAGTTTTAGCTATGATGAACACGTCCTAAGGCTATATCCAGAACTAAAAATGTTCAGAACGTACACAAGCTTAAAAATTAAAATATTTTGAAGTTTACATAAGAAAATTTTATCTCACGAAGATTGTGATACTAGACCGATTTGGGTACTCTGTAATAATATTTACCCTATTACAAACCACCCTACGCCAATCACTCCTCAATAAATCTTTCTTTGCATCCTAATTATGTACTCAATGCCTTTTCCATGTCTCATATCCTTATGTGCTTGATATAAAGTTCATTATCTTCATTAGGTTTAGGGACAGTTTGGTAATCCAAAACTGGGACTGCTGTGCTTATCTTACCTCTTATGTAGTTGTGATAAGGTTCTTTGTGTGTCATATATGTTAAGTAATCCAAATTGAGCTCGAACGCGTGGCCTGGACTTGACAACGCGCGTCAGTGTTTCGTTACGCTTGACTGGAACGAATTGTCTAGGCGAGGGAAGAATGAGTATTGCTAGGGCTAGCAATAAAACCATATTTTTTTATTAAACACAAAATGACATAGATTTTTTTTATAAATAAACATAAATGCTTATAAGAGTGTTTACCTACTGTTGCGCATTTACTAAGATACAAAAACATTTACTAAGAATAAGCGTGTGTTTGAAATATTCATATAAAACTAACGAAATCTTTCTATTTGGCAAAGCACTTGTATATTCCAATTGGATTTGTTTACAAAAGTATATTTGGTTCAGTAATGGATTCACTCATCGTCAACTTATTTACGACTGAAGTTTTATTACGTGAATCTAAAATTGAAAACATAAGCGAAGGTTAGTTCCAAGTTCTATCAATATCATCATGTAGTCATCGCTGCTGTCAATATAGACCGCACAGTATGATTTATTTACTGCAAATGAGTAATAGTGAATCATTTTTAACTGTTTCGTCATTTTGATCAACAAATATTGTCACCTAATTGCGAAAGTAGAGCTATTCAAATTGTGAGCCCACCCAAAAACCTAACCAACTTATACCTTAATACATGCCAATGCAAACAAAAAACCGTATGTATTAACATGACTTTGATCAGTGAGTTATATAGACTGCTATATGTTATAACCTCATTTTGGTTTTTTTTTTTTTTTTTATGTAAAGCATTTACGGAACGAGCCGACGGCCCACCTGGTGTTAAGTGGTAACCTCGGCCCATAACAGCCGATGCGACTTGGGTCCTCCCAAAGTAGGTAGGTGGAATGTCTCATGTGCCTGTAATTTCACCGGCAACCACACCTTTCAAACCGGAACACAGTAACGCGAATGCGTCACTGCTTGGCGGCAGAAAAGGGCATGGTGGCAGTACTTCCCCGGACGAACTTGGCGAGAGTTCTACTGCTCTTAAAAAATTGATGTATGGTTTACGTATTATTTATATTTCTTTGTGACCGCATGTACCCAACACTGCGTTTTACATTTATAGCACTAGGTATCAATAAAATTAAATTTCCAATTTATGATAAATTAACACATTCAGTGTTTTTTATTTACAATTTTGAAAACGTAATAAATAATAATATATTTTTCCATAATATGTAATATCAACTATTAGGAAGATGAGTGATGACCCTAACATATCGACAATTCACTAAAGCGTCACGACAAATGCAACATCCGGAAGATATATGATTTCGACTCATTTTATATTTAAGTGCAAAACTTTGATTTACATCAAATTGTCACATGTAAAATACAATAATTTTATTCTATAATAAGGATGTTTGTAATAAGATAATAATAGAAAAATTTCAATGGAAATTTCCGTATGATGAAAAAAGCAGTTTCACTTAGGTTTATTTTTGTTTTAAGGTTTTTATTCCTAAGCTAAATTATTGTTTTTTTTTTACAAAAGTCCCTTCATATGGATTCTTTCATATTAATGGAAACTGAGAATATAGCTTGATCCTATACAGTCATCAAAGCCGACAAAATAACGTTTGTCTTAGTGCAAATACATAATTTTATAAAATAAAAACTGAATTCTGGCATGGTGACTGATTTTATTGTAACATAGCACAGACGTAAAACTAAGCAAGCGTTATCATTTTTTTTTAATTTATAGTTTTGCAGCTGTTGCTTTAAAAATTTCAAAATTCATCACATTCAATCTTATAGAGCAGTGCCAAATAAATTAATCCTATTAGGTTTTTTCGAAGTCAAAAGTAGTGAGGAGCTTATAAGAATCTAATTAGTAAGCCAAGTGTGGTAATAAAAGTCAACTTAGTTTTTAAATATACCAGTAAAAATTAAAAATATTTTGTAAGCTTAAGTCTTGTTTTATTTTCTTGGACCGCCAGTTCGTATATATTCCGATTAACTTCTCTAAATGAAACACCGAGTAAATCTTATTTCCCCGAAGTTTTCTAGTAGTAGGTTTATACCTGTTGACTCCGATGATAATATAGAATTTTGTAACACTTGTCCATGGATTATGTATAGATATGTAACTGAGAACTAAATTGGTTGGGAAATAAAATTTTAATCTAGAAGTTTTAATACTTACTATAAATTTACACCTGGTATTTTCTGATCTGCGCCATTTTGGTACTCATTTTATGAATACTAATTATTAAAAATTCATATGTAGACAGATAGATGACATTTTATTTCCCGCCGAATCAAGATAACAATGATTATTAATTACACCTGTCGGAGTGAAACGATTGGCGGTCTTATCACTATAAAGCGACCTCTTACGACCACGTATTAGTATACAGAATGATCTAAAACATATTTTTAAATGTTTAATGGAAAAATAAGTCTTGTAGGTAACTCATAATATAGTATTTAATTATACAATTTAGGAAAGGTAATATATAACATCACAATTTTCAGAGAAAGTATATAATTTCAGGTATATAACAAATCACTTATCACGTCTATATCCCCACGATAGTTAAACGTCTAGGGTTCTGTCTACCAGAAGTATAGGGGAATAAGTTCGAATTTCTATATCCATCTGTTCATGTTCTTCACTCTTAAGTTGAAAATTTTAATCTATCTAAAAATCATGTAGAGGTAGTATATCATATCGAGATAATTCCAAACGAGTCAACATCGTGTTAAATCTATCGTATAAGAAACTCGATAGTCAACGCCGGTCAAATGACCAGCCTGATGGAACTGCGTAAACGGTAGCTAAGATCATGTGACACAGCCCCCCGCTGCGTCTCGGGCAAGCGTGGAGAACGGTGAGCGGCGTAGATCTACGTGAATGTACCAAAAACTAAAATATTTTGTTGGTTTAAAAAAACATGCATTTAACAAGAAACTATTACATATAACATAAATCAAAAAAATGTAGCAGTCACTGTGTCAACAGTCAGATTCTATTGAATGCGACATGGTTATATAAGAATACTGTCAATATTTTAACTTTTAAAAGGAATATTTGTATTGACCTGAAGCAGCTTTGTTTATATTCTTGATGCAAAATTAAGTTTTTGGTTAGTTAGTTTTAAGGTTTTTGGGGAAGGCTAGTTCTGACAATCTCTACCAGATTATTTTACAATCAGCAGCTCAACAAAAGCGTCGTGACCGCAGACCATCCCGTTTCCTCCAGTAAACGACGTCATAAAAAACAAAAAACCGCTTACACAGATCCCTAGTGACTAGAAAAACTGCGCTGCTCAATGCATTCGCGTGGAAAATAACGTCGCTTTATTAAAAAAAATATTTCTTCATTATGTTTCTAGATTGCTAAAACAGCAACATTGAAAAGAAGACTTGTTTGGGGATTTAAGGCTGAACACTGAATACGTTAATATGAATGCTTAATTTTGAAGCATGAGTGATTCCTTTGTTTTGCTTCATAATAAACGTTTTTTAGGCAGTTTTGCGTAGCTTTTGCATGTTGCAAATTAGAGATTTCGGTTTTAAAACAATTTAATTTAAATCTGTGTAATGTGTAACAGTGCAATTTGCAGGATTTAACAAAACTACAGTTTGTTTTTATATTTCATTGTTATGTTATATAATTACGACTTACGAATAATGTAGATTTGCAAGAAACGATAACTTTATTTGGTAAACTGATCTTATGGTTGATGTTATGTGCATTGGAATTTTCCACTTTCAGTTTTTACGTACTTAGAGAACTTTTTATAACTTCAAATACAATTATTCATTTGGATTATATTTAATTAAAATAGCTTTCACTTGCTTCCATTATATTCAAATCAAAGTACGTGTCTCAAAATATTATTACTAATAGATTTGTTTTGTTCGATAGTAGCGAGTAGGCAACAACAACATTTTTCTTCGTCATAAATATCAAAAGCCAGAACACCAGCTTCATCTCAATTATAATGATATTTGCGCAAACGAGATCGCAGCATCCGTTACCAACAATTTGCGATAATCACTGTACAAAGAAAGGTTTACCCTTCTCAGTTGATTCCGAAACTCATTTGCGGTCTATGTTTTTGATCTTCAGCTTTTCTCTGCGCCCATTTTGTAGGGGGACCATTGTTGGAGGTGCAAGTGATTTAATTGAAAAAGTTTGAAATGGCTTTCAACTGGATTACAGTTTTTTATGACGAATGATGAAGCTGTGAATTACTCATGGTTTCCCACATAATTAAAAATATCTGATAATATGTCAAGGAATATTTGGTATATAGTTAACATGGAACTCGTATTCAAATGAAGTAATCGCGAGATTTTATCCATTTTGATATTATGAATGTTCTTTTGTAATATGTGTGGATTCCAAAACTCATTACAACTAATGCAACACTGTTTGACACTAAAAGCACCTGATTTATTATTTCTATGGGTAAAATCTGCAATAACTTAACTTTCTGGGAATTCCATCATTTGCTTAAGCATGGACATCCTTGTCTCATTACAAGGCGCTCAAGCGCATAATTCTGCGGTTACCACCAAACGAGGCGCGCTCTCCTCTCCACGTACCGACCCGGTCGCGTCTTACTTAACTGCTTCTGAATATTATACTAAGGAACTACTTTTTAGAAGAGAGATCACTTTAATAAATGTACGAAAACATCACAACTTTTGTTTTATTTGTCGCATGTCTTAGAACCGACAATTTAAAATGTATTTAATAACCACCAATTTGGATTAAGGTTTGCATATTGCAGATCATACTCTTTTTTTTCCTACCATATCATCTGATTGTGTCCGAAGGTGGCGCCACACAATGCATGGATTGGGAAATGTCACTTCATTGAAGCTGCCCGAACACCCAACACGCAGTTAGGTGCTTGGCCTCACGATGTTTTCCTTCACCGGAAGCTCGAACTCATTGCAGCATTCGAACCTAAAGATCTTAAGTCGATGATCAACTGAGATGTTACTTTTTGTGATTTGATTTTTAAGTGAAGGAACGGCTTAGGTAAGTGGTAACATAGATAACTATTAAATAATATACTACAAATAATAATATACCTCAATGATATATTCGTAATCCATTCTATTTACAATTAGATTGCATTGATAAATAGAAAATCTTTTCAGATGATTTGTTTATATCAGTGGAATGAATATCTAATACCTTATATCACAATACACATGATTTAACCCTAAATAACTATTGAATTTCAAAATACTCTTAAGTTTCGGGTCTATACTACAGTAATAACAGACGGTTGACCCAGAAGTCATATTTTATTACACAAGACTCCGACATGCACTCAAAACGGATAGCTATGGATATAATCTTTTGTATGTAACAACTGTGACCGATTCTCCATGGTGCCGTCAAATCTTTGAATTCAATTGTGGTCGATTTAGCTCATTGACTCAGACCCGTGCGTGAGACACCACATTGAAATTTTATAGTGAGTTTTATTACTAAGAAATGAGACTATTAAATTTACAGTTCCTATGATTATGTTTACGATATACCGGTTCCGTTTAGGTTATTACACCATCACAGACTTGCCGTTCTCGACTGTCCAAAACACCGGTATTTTATATCACAGTAAACGTTAATTAAGAAGTAAACTGAAACTAGGAGATTGTATCTCCATATCAGTATTGTAGATAGGGAACGTTGAAGAAAATAGATGGGCACTGAAGAAATGTTGCAACTATAACATATTTTGACTGCCCTCATAGCTCAATTGGTAGTAACGCTGCCTTCTACGCTGTAGGTCGTGGGTTCGATTCTCACCCAGGACAAACATTTGTGTGACTAACTTAGATGTTTGTTCTGTATCTGGGTGTTAATATGTATTACATGGTATTTACAAAAAAAGTATATAAGTATTATATCAGTTGTCTGGTTCCCATGATATGCTTAGCTTACTTTGGCGCTACATGGCGCTGTGTGAAATATCCACCAATATATATTTATTTATTTAAAAAACGTGAATAGTGGTAGAGATTAATGCTGTTGTGATTATATGAAATTTTCAATGTATTGTGAACCGTGCCAAGGTTTCCCAAATCATAACAAAGTTCAGTAGTTGACATATACAATGCAACATACTTTATCCAGCATAATGATACCATTATGAATCCAAATGAACAGTTCAAAAGAAATCGTGACAACTATCATTTCAATAACCAGCAATTGATGCACTAACGAGCAATATAATAGCGAACCCAAATCGTCGAGTATCAAAATTGTTTATTCAAGATCATCTCGTAATATCAATAAACGATTGAGAAATTCGGAATACAGTTTATGTTACTCCGTTATATATCAAGGTTGAAAAACAACGGTTATTATTATGAAAACATTTGAGAAATATTACGTACATCATACGGCACTGGCATTATATTTTACAAAATATCGGTTCTCAATAACAGACGAAAATAGAGCTGAAAATACATAAGTGGGTCACTGGTAAATATGTCGATGGAGGCTTACGTAAATTTTATTTGCATTCTCATAAATACTGTTACCGAACGAGAACTGAGGAATGCTGACAAAATAAACAAGATGAGAGTGCGAGAAAGGGTCAAATCATTTAACCTAAAGATTCCTGACAACAATCAGCGTGCGAAGTCAACTCTTGTTGGTCTTGTCAACCTTGTTAAAGATGTAACCCGAGCTGTATTCAATTAGATGAACCACATCTCGCTTCAGGTTAATGAACTGAAAACAAAGCCCTTGATGTCATTTGAAATGATAAAGCACGTAATATAAATATGCAGTGATGTCATAATACAAACTGTTGCTCTAAATCATTAGTTCGGTTAGAAATTTTAATGAAATCGCTGTAAACATTTCGACGGAAGTATCTGGAACAGAAATAAAATTGTCATATATACACGACAAGAACGTTAATGAATTTCGGTTTTGAATATCTTGTTGGTGTGGCGTGAGTAATGAGAGTCGAACAAAGGACATGAAATCGTTTTATTTCTTCGTGCTTTGATAATATCGTTTATGAATACGTAAAAGTAACACAGATGCTAAAATTTTCAAAACGTCTATAAAGTTGTTGAATCAAATAAAATATTGGCAATTTTTTAATTATGATTTTATCGTAGGTACGTAATCCACAAAAATTCTTGTAAATTTACAAATCAATTTAATTAAATATTTTGGATTTTATTCATATCATAGATAGCAGAATATCATAAATAATAATAGTAACAATAAAATTAATATTGGCGGAAAAAAAAAAAAAAAAAAAAATTTGCCCCTAACTAAGCATAGCTTGTACTATGGGAACCTGATGGGAACTATAGAATACTTATTAATACCCAGACACAGAACAAACATCCACATCTTCGTCACTCAAATGTTTGTCCTGGGTGGGAATTGAACCCACGACCTGCAGCACAGAAGGCAGAGTTACAACAAACTGAGCTTTGAGGCCTGTCAAAATACGTACAAAGATGGCAACGTTGCTAATTTAGTACTAGGTTCGATACTTCGTTATGGGTCTCCTATGTTGATGTCTCTTATATACAATTAAGTACGTTTCTGCCTAGTAAGAGACTAATCATCATTCGGAGATACCGAAAAAGTGAAATAAACTTTATGCAAATACGTGAAACAGCTAATCTGCTTAAAAGTACTTACCTATTTGTAGTTTTTTTCAAAGGTTCAAGAAGAGGAAACGGGATTAAAAATAGTTATTTGTCGCAACGAGTAACATTTTTAGCCGCTCGGTCAGATATGATTTAATGGAGTAGCGAGCGCTTCGTTAACATTAATAAATTCATAGTTGTTAACACGAGTTCTCGAAACGAAGTCTCTTAAGTGAATTGCGTTGTCGTGACATTATTAGTTACTCTATGCAACTCAGTCTTTTTTTTTGATATAATAAGTTACGGAACCAGCCGACGGCCCTCCTTGTGTTAAGTGGTAACCTCGGCCCATGACAAGCAATACGACTTGGGTCATCCCCTACTAGGTATCCTATGCGCCCGTAACTCTGAGACGTATAAGTGGAATGTATCATGTGCCTGTAATTTAACGCGCAATCACACCTTTCAAACCGGAACACAGTGACGCGAATGCGTCATAGCTTGGCGGCAGAAATGAGCATGGTGGCAGTACTTCCCAGGACAAACTCGGTGTGAATTCTACTGCTCTTATTTAACACATACTGCTATTACCATAAACTTCACAGTTACACATCGCAGTGAGTTTGGGCACTAGGATTCCTTTATCTTAATGATTATTTATTATCTTATGAGTTACGAACGAGCTGATGTCCAGCGGTAACCTCTGCTCATAACAAAAGCAATACGACTTTAGTCTTATTCACCCTATTTTGTTTTTACAGAAATAAATCTTATGTATTGTTTCGGCCGACATACTTCGAATTTGAAGGCAGTTTTCAGTTTTAGTTATCAATCTCCTGCTGTTATTGAATTGTCTCAATATAATTAAAAATTATTGACTGGAAACCGAAGTAGGATCTCACTACTTCCTCACCGGTCGCTTTTAACTTTCCTTCGACACTTCGTTAGCCATGTTTGTATTTATTTAGAACATGATAAGTTAGTGGCGACTGACTTCGAAACAGGATATGGGACTACTAAGGATTCTTTCACATGCGTTCGTGCTTTATGGAAACTACAACACACTCCAACAAAAATTGTTATGTGCGTCTGTTTCAGTGTATCTTTATTAGTCTACCTACTCCCCAAACTCAAAGGACCCGATACCAATGCACCTTTACTTTGAGTGAAGAAAATACTTTCTCCTGCCTTCTTTAGGACTTTAATAAGACTTTAATATGTATGCTAATTTGTCAAATTTTCATATATTTATTTATTTACTCTTAACTTCGGGTAAGATTCGTAACACACAACTCAAGATTTCAATAATATCATAATTAATATTGCCAGGTTTTATAATACGAATATGACGAAGAGGACATAAACTTGCACATGAAAAAGTTGTAGATAATTAAAAAATTGTCTTAAAAGGGTAAAAGTTAAAAATAAATATATATAATAAAATATAATAATATATAAAATACTATTACCACTTTTGCAGCTAGCATAACCTGATGTTCATATGAACCCACGTATGAATCGGCAATACGCAAAGGCAGACCATGTCCATCATGCGTATACTCATTATTTTCTACTAGCAATAACTCAATTTAATAATTTACTGCAAGCAGAGAGGTGTCAAGAAAATCTCCGTCTTAGCTCAGTATGTACTGGCCCTTTGAAGTTCATTCTCGATTTCCTCACCTCATCTAAACTACCATTTGATTTCATCCAATACATCGCACATCTGTGTACAATTAATCAGCACAGATACACTTGACGCAGCCTCTTGCAGTAATCTTTGAGTTTGTCATCAAGAGCTCCTTCAGACACTAATTTGTTATTGAGGGAAGTTTATATAAAAAGACGGTTACTAAGATTTGTAATATTAAACACTAAGTCAAACTGTATACATGTCGACTGGCCTCAGAGCTCAGTTGGTTAGTAACTCTGCTTTCTGAGCCGCAGGTCGTGGGTTCGATTCCCACCCAGAACATACATTTGTGTGACGAACACAGATGTTTGGGCTGTGTTAAAGTTTGTTGTGGTAAAAAAATAGCCAGGCATGATAATCCTATATTTTTGTTGAACATTATATATACCTATATCAAACCGTTTAGTCAGCGTACGCCAATTAATCAACGCACAAGCCCGTTTTTCTCGGAATTGACTGACAAATATTGTTATTTCACATATTTAATTATTATAAATCTCAATCAAATAAAGCTTGTGTCACTCAGGAATAATGAAGCTTTTTCTGGTGAATGAATTTTCAAAATCAGTTCAGTAGTTCCTGAGATTACTTCCTACAAACAACTTACAAATATACCTACCCCTTTATAATATTGTAAGTGGAGATTAAAGGAAACTGGGTAAATCAAAAGTTATTTAATCAACGCCCAGGTTTCAAATACAAAATCCATTCTTCAATGTAATTGTAAATCCCTCTCACATTCAATATACTTCATTATTTTAAAAGCGGTAAGTATAAACACTTGCAGGGCCGTGACGGCCAACTGTTGGGAAATTGAATTTTGTTACTCGAGCTTTAGTCGTAAAGCTTTATTATTATAGCCAATAACCTTTTGTTTTGTTTGTTCATTTAATATCACGGTCAGTGGCGAAAATCTTTGTGATAAATATCGGTTACGTATTGTTCGAGGATTAGTTTTAATATGTTTATGAAAGGTTCAGGTCTTTACAACTAAATTACAATTCAATTTATCGAAATTGAAAAAGTCAAATTTTCCAGACCTCTGAGAGAAATAAACTTAGCTTAAATTAAATTAAAGGACAGATAGATACTGCTGCGATAAATAATTAACAGAGTCAAAGCCAAAAACTTTATTTCCATAGAATTCATAGAGAAATGGCTCGGAAACGTCAATAATATTCAAAACATAAGGTCACGCGTACTTATCGCTAAGTTTGACTCCTGTTCAAACCCTATCCTACTTCCTACCTAAGGGGAAGAACAGCCAAAAAACTTGTATAAAATTTATCTTGTGCATATTAACAAGCATTATTTTAATATAGGTACAACAGGTAAAACTATTGTTGCTAATACCTTCCTATACCACTTTCCTATATCGAGCAAATTACTTATTTTAACCGTATTAGCTGCAATGTCATCACTATCCAATTATCGCAACAGGAATTAGTCAGCTTGGAAAGCCCTCATTTTCCGCATGTCCGAAACACAATTCCATCGCTTCAATGGAGACGTCAGCTTATACCAACGCACGTTCAGTCGTGTCGCAATACTCATGAAATGACGTACTGCATAAATTAACACGATTACCACCGTGATTGGCGGCTAATGGCAAATCTGTTTGTATTGTCCCTTGCCTGGACGCTATAGTTGCGGCGTTAGCGTTAGTGTTGGTAACATCCAATTTTCCACTAACGGAATGCGGGAATTAACGAATAATCCACTGATAAATACTTTTTTTTGTTATGTTGGTGATAGAACGAGCTGATGGCTCACCTGGTGTTAAATGGTAACCGCCGCCCATGGACAACAAATACGACTCAAGCCTTCTCCACTAAAGTAAGAGATGACTCAAGTCTGCGTTGCGTCTATCATCTCGAGACGGGGATGTTACGTCTCATGCGCCTGCAATTTCACCGGCACCCCACACCTTTCAACCGGAACATAGTAATGCGTATGCATCACTTCTTGGCGGCAGAAAAGGATATGGTGGTATTACTTGGACGAACTTGGAACAATTTCTACTGCCTTTAAAATTCTTTGGGTAACCTGTGTACGATTTATCAGTTATTGCAACAATAACCTGTTACATTAAGACGCCTGCTTGAAATCTTTAGATTCACAATAATTAGAAACCCATCTGTACATATTTTAGCAATTTTGGCTACATAATGTATGAAAGTTGTCATCAGCTTTCAGACTATATTGACCCGCGTGGACATTTGCTTTTGTAATTAAAAGTACATAGTGGGATGTGGGCGGTGCCGGTGGTTGCGTGGAAAACTGTGATTAACCTAATGAATAAGGAGTGTTGACGCTTCACTCTCTGATGATTTATCTTGTTTCAGGCTACCCGAAAAATTACAGGTAAATATACTTTTTTAAATATATTTTTTTTTTTTATTTATATAAAGTATACGTCGTAGAAATTTATATTGTTTGTGTCTCATTTACTACGAAAAGTTCTTAAGTCATTTCCCTTGGAGCATTGCAACTTAGATACCTATGTTTTTTTTTGGATACATAGGAAAATTGACAAAAAAAAACTATTATGTTGTTACTAATTAATTAACGTTTATGTGTTGTGTGTACGAATTTATTCAAAACACATTAATCTTTGTTTGGGCCCAGTGGTATTGACCCCTAGTTATAATACGAAGGTCGCTGATTCAAATCCCGACGAGCACCAATGAGTTTTGTCTCTTGATTTGTAGTACTTGAGGTATTTATGTGCAAGACCACGTTCTCAAAACGTTAAAGGAAAACATCGTGTCGAAACCGACATGTCCTAGAACCAAAAAATTCATAGACATATATGTTGTGATGATATGTCATCAGACACATATGTCAAGTGCATGAAAAGAGCTCCTATAGGGCGCACTTCAAATCCTTTCACCATACAGGTTCGATAGTGGACTCGACGCAATTGTAGTAGTAGCCACTGGTGCATAGTAGACTCTTGAATGACAACTTACTAACTAACTAGCCTAATATAGTTAGTACATCACATCATAAAATATATATATAATAAAGTCTATATTAAAGTCAAATCTATACATTTACATTAATGTTGAAAAAATCGAATGCATTAAAAGTTATCTATTTGACTCTCTAGTCTATTAAGAAGATACAAAATAAGAAGTATTTATTTATCATCCCTTAGAATACTAACTGTATATATTTTATTGATTTATATAAAATACAATTGCAAACTACGTGTCACGAAAACGGTCAAAACGAGTGTCACCTAAACTACAGCTATATCAACAAGGGCCGTCACACGAGAGCCTTCAAGATTCACGCACAGGAATGGGGACCCTCAACCCTCGAACATATCAGATCACTGCACTGGATCCCTTTGAAACATTATACTGATCTGAAGATCGAGAGGTCTCTTCAGCCTGAATTAGAGCCTCTTATTACGTAAAGGAAATGCCCAAATTGACCCTTTCGCTGTAAGTTGACTATTTAACAAAGTATTCTGAAATTATTCCGGAGATCGTCAGTATTCTGAAGATGTTTTTTTGACTGAAGTTTAAGATTTGTTAATAAGATTGCAAATTGCGTTGTAAAGTGACAAATTAATGGGTTAGGATACTTTTAGTGTGAAATTGTTTCTTAAGTCAATTTCGATAAGAATATTAAAAAGCTTATGATAAGCTCAAGTTTTGCTTAATTTTGACCTTTCATTTAAACTTGTTCTCCTCTTTCAAAATTTCTGATTTTCTGATGTGATTAATTGAAGAAAAAAGCAATTTGGCTCAGCTGATACTGGGCGGTAACCTTTGCGCATCAAGAAAATCAAAAACAATACATATTGGAGTCCTCCCCTAAATAGGTACTGGAGTTGTGGTGATCAATAAAGTGTTATCTTTCTACCTATCTTTCTACGGGAAGACCGCGTTTATTGCACTCGTAACTTTGAGAGGTGAACGTGGAATGTTATGCGTGTAATTTCATTGGCAACAACACCTTTCAAATTTTCTCAATTATGTTACATCTGCCAATCTGGAACGGACTTCTTTGGTAGATTAAAGCCCCATGACTTTTATGGGGAAAAAAGAACAGAGACTCGGAACATACATGTATATTGTGGGTATCAGTGAGATGATTTATACCTTTTCAGAACAATGTTCTACCCATTTTAACCATAACTTCATTAACTTTAATTATTCTGTTTTAAACCAGTTATGTTACCCTCAAAAAAATGGTCTATAAATTCAGCCGAAGTAGAAGCTTTATCTACAATACAAAAAGCAGAATAATTAAGAGACTTCTAATTATTTACTATCTCGGCAAGATAAGGCGATTGATTTATACTGCGGCAACATTATTCAACAAAGATATGTAGTTGAAAAACGTGTATAAATCTGATATAATTTTACGACTGTTTACATTTAGTAGGTGATTTAGACAAAAGTAGGTACCACAGGGTACGTCTGTGTCACTTCACTACCCTTACTAACAGATGAAACCCATTGTCTGTAAGGATCAACTAGCTACATTGAGACAGCTTAGCTTGGTTTATTTAGAATGTCAGTTTTATTTTCAGTGCATGACTGTTACCTGGCACATTTGGGAACACTAAAAGGTCTCCATTTCTGTCTTTCAAGCGTAACAGAGACAACAAAACTTCGTTTATTTCTTTAGTATTCATACAAACGAACTTTTCCATTCCCATTCAGCGTCTTAAGACAAGTTGATATTACAACGGGCCGGGTACGATACGTAGTCCATACTCAATTAATAAAAAATATATGATAAAAAAGTTGTTTTGGAAGTTACAAAAAAATAGATTTGCAAAAAAAAAAAAATTACTATGAATGTTATTGGAGCTGTTGATGTCGATTAAATCAATTTCTTTTCTATAACATGAATCTTTGAGGAAAAAAACTGCAATTTATAATTTAAGCAGTTTACATATTAATCTTAGATTAATCAGAAATTTGGTCATCAATTTGAACATTCGTATTGGTTTGTAACCGTTTGACGGCGTGTGAGACGTTTCACCTTTATGTTTCAAGGTACAATGTAAAAAAACATTGGTCTTCAGACACATTCCTGTTCCATTTTATATAGTCTTTAATCAACCCTAAAGAATATCGCATTTTAGAACTATGCCCTAGTGTCATTCATGCCAGTATCTTTAAAGAGAAGGCACTTTTCATGCGGCGTGCAATCCGCCGTATCGGTCCGTTGAAACATAAACGCACCTTTTGCATTCCAACAATAGCAGACCCAAGGTTGTAATATCTTAATGGGGTAAGTTCAAAGCAAACAGGCGTCTAGAGGGCACTACTCTTCATTAGCAACAGGGATCCACTGTTAAATTATTCTTTGGGTCACTTCGGTGCTATTTAAGTTAATTTAATCCAAACTTCGCTCACTTCTCACGTACTTAGAACGTTTCTGATGGTATTAATGTGCACTGTTTGAAATATTATGCTTTTTAATTTCATACTGGTCCACACGGGCTCATTAAAATTATTTCTCTGCGAATTTACACCTATATTTTCCTAACACAAGAAAGTTTCCATTTATATTCTTATACATATTTTTAAGTCAGCTATTCCAAAGTTCTTGTAACTTTTGAATTTTTATAAATGTTATTTGGAAAATTTTAGATCAATAACAGCTTAAGCTACAAAAAAACAAAACTACAATAACAGTAATTATAATTTAAATTTCATTTAATACTATCAGGGATAAAATCACATGTATAACATGAATATCAATTTGATGATATAAGGTATTAATTCACAGGTATCGACTACAAACTGAAAAAAAGCAACTCTCCGAATCTTTATTATTGTCTTTCCATTTCTGCATGCCATAGGTTTTCCTTGTTTAAAACGTATGACTAATTTAACAGAATGTAATTTACCTACTTAATAAGGCAAAAAAGTAATTTTACTACTAAAATATGTGTGCATAGTGATGGCAAAGCATCAAAAATAAATTTAAATGTTATATTTATTATTATTAATCATTTAATTAGAACTAAATACCTATCCATATGTATATAAAATATTAAATTTATTACTACTTTCCAATTTTTTTATGAGATTTGCAGACTCTACAAGACCCTTTGTTATAATGGACATAGTAGCAAAGGGAATGCAAAATCTGATGGAAAAACCGTAGCACACCAGAAAAATGCTAATGCCACATCAACAAATTCAACAATATCTACATATTATTAGTACTTCGGTGGTACTTCGATGGCGAATAAGCCAACTCCGATGAGAAAGTCGTAGCTCCATGTTGTTAGAGGTTTGATGTGCAGTGTATTGGACATGTGGTGCAACGTCTTTACCATAGATGGCGTTAGCATAAACAAACATCAAAATAGAACACAAAAATAACAATTTTTTTAGGTATTTAATTACAGTATCCTTTATCCAATTCTTTTCTCTTATTAGAAGAGAAAATATTTAAAATATTTATTTTCTACATTTTATATTATACTAAAAGATATATTTTTAATATAAATTATAGAAAATACTGATGTGTACCGAATTTCGGTTTGTGCCTATCACAAATAATAACAGGATAATGCATGTGAGACTGTACTAAATCTGGATAACATTTTTTCTTCTAAAAGTGTGTTATTTGAATTCAACTACAAAGTGAAAAATTTTATAGTGTTTTAATGGGAGCTTCCATCATTAACACTTCTTTGCTAGGTGTTTATTATATTAAAATTTTATGAGGATCATGTTGCATTAAAATTAATCGTTAACTCTAAATAATAAAAGAAATAAATTTGTTTCCCATACGTAACATTACATAAAAGTAAATGTTTATTTCGTAACATCATTTATATTTTATAGTCTCTAAACGGAGCATTTCATTTGACCCTTTACCTCAGATCGAAATTACAAAGCAATCAAAATCCATAAAACCTACCGCTTTCAACTAATCATTGTTACAACAACGTTAAATTTATTACACTTCTACTAGTTCGAAAGCCAGTGATGTCATTTAGGCGGAATTTAATATATATTTTTACTAAGACGTATGGATCTGTTAACAGTAAAAATACGTAGTAACCTACTTATTGCGCAAAAAATATAAAACCAGATTCTGTATCCTCAGCCCATCTCGAAAATGGAAGACTTTGTCACACTGCGGTACGAATTATTCGAAAATTAATGTTGTTTCTAACAGTGAGAAGGAATTTATGTATCAAAGTAAATGTAAAATGACCAGTATGGAATACGACGTCATAACTATGTATACCATATAAAAAAAATGTGATGCTTTAAATATAAATAATAACTTAGCTTACTGGCTCTCAGACTGCCTAAAAATGTTAAAAATTATACCCTTCAACGCCCGTTGTTAATAAAGCAAAATCGTTCACTATATTATTAAGGCTTCAATGTAGATTTATAGGATTTGTTTTATGTAATAAATATGTTGCTATATCTTGTTAGCTCGTATAGGCTCTATAAAAATAATTGGTGAGACTAAAAACCATTTGCCTGGGGTATTGAACCACCCGCCTATATTATATTTAACACAGAATTATTATTTGCAAAATAACGTCATCTTATTCGTTTTTAGTAATTTTGAATGACCTTTTTTAATGAAGTAATTTAATGTATTTTTTAGCTGACTTCCATTGATCTTAATTAAGATACCTATATGTGTTAGTGCTAGGTACTTCAGGCTCATCCTCTCTTTTTCAAGGACAACCAGATAATTGGGTACAAGAAGGAAGCGTTCCAAAATCACGCACACCTCTTCGTTACCGTACCCCTCACTATTACAATCGCCAAGCAGGACGACTGAGTAATATGGTTTATCTACAGTATGTTTCTCAATAGTATTCCACAAGTTAATTTTTGAATTCGTAACATTTGTAAAAAGAAATCATCAAAACCCGAATGCAGAATAACACATCTATAACATTTTGTAACAAAATTATAGACTGCAAACTTCGAGCCTAAAATGGCAATATCAGCAATACTGTGATTTGCGTTTGAGACTAATGTGAGTTTGGAGAAACCGACTTAATATAGATTACTATATTTCTACGAATGATTCTTGTGCTAGACCAATCTGGTAGGTATATTGAATAAGCCAGAACAGTGACTAAGAACTGCGATCAAAAATTTTTGTGGTTTTACTGAAAAAGTTAGATACATATATGAAATATTGGAAGGGTTTATAGATCTTTAATAAAACTATCTATAAGCATGAGCTTGAGTACCGGATATAGGTTCAGAGGGGAGACATAGGCCGTTATACCGTCGACATAGTTTCATATGAATATCTGTTATTTTGAAATCTCTGATCTATTATTTTTGTAACATATATTCTAAAGATTTTTTATACAAAGGTTACTTCTATAAAAAATGTAAATGTTAAAATACTTCAATTAATGATAAAACTGCATTCTCTCCCACTTATGCAACGTTAGATCAAATTGAAATTCAAATGACTGTTTTGTCAGGGATAATTTAGCAGACATTCCACATGTGTTCTTAACACTGATTATTTCTTCTAGGAATGGATGAATAAATTAATTATTAAAATAAATGACCAGCTACTACGTATCAACGCTCAAATGTCACAATTATATTTCTCATGTAATGTTTCTTCTTATTATTAAATAATTTTTATATCGCGGGTCGATATAACAATTTATTAGATATAGAAATTACCAGCAATTGCTGGTAATTTCAATGGTGTAAGAATTGCAGGGATAAATTAGATTATTGGGGGCTGTGATACTTAAAACAAAGTGTAAGCAGAGTTATTCGTGGGAAAACAATAGTGGCGATAGTCAACCACTCGTCATGCTTTCGTTACCACGATATAGTTATTAGTCCAGTCGGGGCAGACATAAAACTAGCCTGAAATAGAAAAAATTCCGGGGAGCGATTTTTTTTTTAAACGTCGGGGGGTGGTTGGGAGTATAAATCTCGATTTTCTAACTAATGCCGGTAGAGGATTCGCCGCCATCTTGTTTTAAAGTTCAATTTTTTCGTTTTTCTGAAATAACTCGTTAATTTTCAACTTTAGAGTAAAAATGGTACTATCCAAAGTTGTTGGAAATTTAATTATCCACAAGTTTGGTCATTATCATTTTTACGCTAGGATCAATATTTGCAGAGTTATACTACCAAGTTTATCGAAAAAATCGTAATGGGTGGAATTTTATTTTCTTCAACTTTTGTTCTCGCACTTTAATACCTTGTGAAGATTTACATCTAATTATTTTCTGTCTGTTTTGACTGAAATGATTAGCATCAACGTAGCACACGAGGTGATGCTGTCCTAATCACACTTCTTGAGTTATTTTCATATAATTAATTATATTTTGATTTGATTCTTTATTCTGTTGAAATTTACATTCAGTGACAAAAATTTAATGTTCGTGACACTAGTATCAGATGTTTACGACATCTGCGGTCACTTTTATCAGACACTGTTTTTATTGATATTAACGCTGTTTTATTGACATTGTGATATATTATTATATTTCTATAAAACCCACGTATTGTATAAATTATTTTGGATCTACCAAATCCAAATATGTAGCAGATCTTTTTGAAAATCTTTCAATGTATGCACAAATAATTATATTAAGTTAAATCGTCACTCAATTTTATTTCCCGTCCAATAAAGCTCGACCCTAAAATTACTGTAACAAAACCTTTTGTAGATATAACGATAAACCAAATTACCGCCCAAATAATAAAACGGCAAGTAAAAAACGGTAAAAAGGAGTGTTTTGTTACCGATAAAGACGTTATTAAAGCCACCATAACTTTGTTAGTCATATTATACAGCAGTTTAGATAGCGCTTATCGTAAAAACATTTGACTCAAATGAAAATATACCAAGTTGGTTTTGGGAGAAAACTATCTGTGTCGAGATAAAACAAGATTATCGCCACAGTTTGTCGAGGAACGGTTGGCTCATTTACTGTTACTTTTCAATGTTTTTGTTTTTAATTATTATGTTATATGTTCATACAATTTTCTCCGTTGCTATTGAAGTAAGGATCAACTTGATGAATAAACTTTACAAGTTAAACTTGTGATGTTGTCCAAAATATGTTTCCCAACCTTATTCAGGATAAAAGTTAACTGAATATTTTTTGTTTATTACCTATTTTTATTTATGAGCAGACGACTTTTAAAGTGTATTTCTAAATTCACACACTTTTGCAGCGGTCACAAATGTTGTAAAGCAGTAGATTCTATGTATAATGTCATAAATAAAGATGGACAAACACGTCACTTATATAGGCGGCAATTTTACACGTGTAGTTACATTAAGGACAAGTGGTCTAACATGCAACATTTACGTAACGAATGCATACCTAGCTAAGTAAGTAATGTTTTGTTTCTTTCGACTGAATTCAAAACTAATAAAGCACAAAAAACCGTATGTTGCGCTCTTGCTTTCAGTGATAAACCAAGTCAGAAACTTGTGGGTAGTTCAAGATTTCATAAGGTTAGGACCCTAACTCATACTTAAGAGTAGTATTTGTCTTGTTTTATGCTTAGAAGGAATGACTTAGCTATCTGCCTTCAAGTTCTGTAACTAATTTCAACCCACATTCAGTAGTATAAGAGTCCAAAATGATTCATGATATCTTGTTTTTTCTAGAATGCTTATCTTAATGTTATTCGCGTGTAATTTATTAACTAAGTGGCTTTGTCAAATGATACCCGGAAATGCTAAATACCGTTGGGATGTTAGAAATTAATCACTTAGATCTATGGCGAAGAATGCTTAGGTTTCATGGAATTATTAATTGGGGCTTATATTCGGCCACTTGCCAGAAGATTCTTAGAAGTACTAATAAGTAGAAAAATAATTATGATTGATTTTTAGTAACTTTTCTTCTTCTGTGAGTGAGTTAGTGTATTTGCGCGCTGAATAGATAAAGGTTTAGTTTTTTTTTATTCCGTATGGTGGTATTGTACTTTCTGAACAGCAGAAGCGAAATTAGAACATCGTTCTTTATTCATCAAATTAACATTTACACATACAAATATAAATATTGCTGTATATAGTTTAATATTTGCGGATTTTCTCAGGCATATACATACATACATTCAGTTTATGTAATCAGTAGGTATAGTCTTAAATGCTTTGCTTGCTTATTGCTGCCAATGGCCAGAAGTCGAAAGCTTGAGAGCTGGTGCTTTTAGATCACACTTCAAACAGACAAACAATTTGATTGACTCGCGGTATTTGTGCTATAATATATTGAAAAGTATTCATATTATGCAAATATTTGCTTCGTGTCAGTAATAAGACAAATATTAACCACAAATGGATCAACGCTCGCAGAAGCCACGGCGGTAGACAGTTGACATAGTGGCCAGTTTGTGTAACCAGATTGTTAGCTTCAGCCAATATTGCGTTAACTCTTCAAATTTGAACTGGCAAGCATTTATTCAAGTTTTCAATAAAGTGACAAGTAAAGGGCTCTATCTGATGTTACCATGGCATTTTTTTCCAGTAACGACAGCAGTACGAATCTTGTATTAATTAGGCATAGGTGACCCAAGTCCATGTATTAAGTATCTCATTCTAGTACTTTTTTTATCATTATTGAGTTTGTTAACTCAATAAAGCTACTTTTCGTCAAACTAGAACGTCAAATTATCCTTCAATTTCAATAAAGCAGGTCTACTTTTTTTAACATCAATCAAGTTGTGAAGAAAACCTAGTATCCGCTGGGAAATATAGATACTGATCAAACGATCACATTTAATTTATCTCAGCAAACCAAGGTGTTTGAAAGTGTGTTAATATCAATAATAAATTACTTGTCGTAAAATTCGTGACTGACTTACCGGATTTATTTGCAAATTTCATATTTATTATGTATTTTATGCCCCAAGGAAACAAAATACAAATATTGGATAATATAATTACAAAACCAGTGTATCTAGGTAATTGGCCATGTTGCATTATTAGCAAATATTGGCAAAACAGCTGGCATTTTTTTTATTATACTTTGTCTTTGCTCAGTCTTCAGCAATAAAGCGGCGAGCGAGTAAGCTAGTATCCTAACAAATCGCTTACGTAGAAAGTGATCCCCTATAGCTCCAAATTCAATAGAACACTATCAATCATAGTTTACCAAAGGTTACATCAATATCAGAAAAGCGCTTATTCACGTATCCTTTCATAGAAGGTTTTCAGCTAAACGCATGAGTAGGAAGTGTCAATCATTTCCAAGGTTCGGGGTGTTTTCTATTAGATAGTGGAAATAGCTTTGTCACTTTTTCTCATAACACTTCAGATATATTGCAGATGAACAATGGACAATATTCTTAATATTTCGAATTGGCAGTGCAGCTTTTCAGGTCAATTACAAAAACACCGCAGAATGTAACTTAAAGTAACTTATATTGACTTGAAAAGGTTAATTCTAAAAAAAAAATAGAATTATCGTGTTTTCAAAAACGTAACCGACCAAAAGATCCTAATCGATGAAATTCTAAAACTGAAGCATTTTTAGTCAAACTTGCTGTTCTTTTTCGATTCATTTTGATTCACTTCGATTCACTTTTTCATTTCAGATTATCGATACTGAAGCCTTTACAACCAATATTAATTTTTTCATAAGATCCTAACCGATTAAACTCTTAATTTATTAATATAGTTATTTGTGTTTTACTTTTATAATAACTATTTTTGCTTCAAAATAATTGAAACTTTTAGATGAATAGAAAATGCTATCGTAGTTTGATTAATTTCTATAACAAAATTTTAAAGATCTTATAAACGAATATTGATGACAAAGCACTAAAATTACCGTTTCTTTTCTTGGATAAATATTTGGGGAACTATCTTTGTGTTTGCTGGTCCACTTGAGTCACGAGTCACGTGCTGCTGTCCCATGTGTGACGCATAGTATATAGGGTTTATCTATACATATATTTCAGTACGAAATAATGCTAGCCACAGTTTACTAAAAGTAACCTCACGAAAATAACACATATATGAAAATTAAACGATGGCCTTCAAGTAAATGACACATTTAATGTTGGATCCTTGTCTTGTGGTGTTGTCATGCATCAAAATCTTTAATTAGGTAAAAAATTGCTAAAATATTGTTTTCTATGCAATTGAAATAAAAACATTGCGGTATTTTTTGCTAGTAAATACCAGAAACGGAAATGGATGTCAAGTGAGGGTCAAAATAAGAGTTTATAATTGTGAACCACCGTACTTATTTCTGCTGTGAAGTAAATTGTAATAATGAAAAAAACGGTACTGGCGTAAAAGATATGTAAAATGTAAGGTTAGTTGCACTTCATCAGTGTTTTTATGTCATATTGTATCAACAAGATTAGATAAACAAGCCCAGAGGCTACTTAACTTTTGATTAGACCAGTTTCAATCGTTTTCAATAATAAATTTATGGATTTCAGATTTAGGAGTTCCGTCTGTCTAAGAACCCCAAGGTTGCACATATCTAGAGGTACAAAATCCCAAGCAGGCCTACATCAACAAACTGCTTCAACTTCCGCTCGAGAATCTGCTTTAAGGTACCATCAGTCATCAGACCAGTGTTATGAAACTCATGTACCCTAGTTTATATTACGTTTGTGCTCAATATATAAATCATTTAAAACATATATAAACGTTGCCTGAAGATGTTGCTTTAAGAATTGGTAAAGCCGCATATTGTGAATCACATAACTCTGTTATTATTTTAACATTGTTTAATTTATATTTTTGGATACAATACAGAGTTATCTATCTGTCTGTCGACTTTGTATCTGTAAACATATCGAAATCAGTATGAAATTTCGACCTGCTGATTCACTACTTTTGTTTTCTACTTACCTTCCAGAGTAATGGGAAATAAAGTATTCCATATAAAACAAGTTCTATTCGAATAGGATATCCCTAATGACTAGACTGGTTTCATAGTATCCGATACCAATCATAGTTCAGTCAAGTGCGAACGCAAACAATCCGCTGCCATACATCACCGTGCCTTCTCTCTAGAGGAATGGAATAGCCTCATTTGCGACACCGATACAATCCGCTTTAATTCGTCACGGTAACCCCCCAACGATAACAAGGGATTAAAAGAAAATTAAACGTCCTGGGAGTGATGGCAATGCAATGAATTCTTGCATCTATCGTATATATCATACCACAGAACGCATCCTTATTTATATGGATATAAAGTTCATGTTACGCTATTTGAGTATTTGCGTTTTTATGTCAATCACTGTAATTTGAAAATCTTACTATACCATTTCGTGCGAAGTTTATTCTTATAGTCAACGTCATAAAGTACATTTTAGGTTATGTGAGTTTTATTTTTAGTGGTTGTCGCCGTATGAAACTGATTTCCCCTCAAGATTCACAACGTTTGGGGCGTTCCTTTCACAATGGCTTTGTGCTGGTTAGTTTAACTGAATTATACTGAAGCAGTGTAATTTGAACAAGAATTAGCGGGCGTACTTATTACCTTTTATTTTCTACTTAATTTTTTTACTAACATATAATAATACAAAAATAAATCCATCCAACGTTAAAAGCATTAGCAAATAAATAATTGATTCATTTTCGTTCCTAAAACAGCTTTGCCAAGAAGCAAATGTTTTTCTTAAACGTTATTTTGGGAACAAAAACATTTTCACTATCTTGTAGTGCCTTACTCTCCGTGCTGGTTTCCTGATTATTTCAAAAACACCTGCAGGGCGATATTTTAATCCAATTTAAAACAAAGATGTTATGAAAGAGATAATCCAGTCAACTTAAATAAGCGAAACTAAAAAGAAAATTGGCCCATAATGCGGATCTACAATGTCAGTCATGTACTAAAACAGAACTGCAAGCATTGTACAAAACCATTTCAGTGAGTAGACGATCTCAAAGAACTTCTAAGATAGCGAGTTTTACGATTTGCGAACAAAAGCCAAACAATCCATTGTCTATCGATTGTAGCCTCAAGTGCAGTTCATCGTCAAAGGCCTCAGATACGAGAATAAAAATCTCATAGAAGAGAATGAGAAAAAATTCAGTAATCATTCATGATGAATTAAATTATTTCCATTAAAACCTTTTTTTTTTTTTATCGCGGGTACTTTTTCACAATTAACGGAATCAGCGGGGACTTAGATCTGTGTAGAAAAAGCAGCTTAAAACACTTTTCGCTTCTATATGTTATTTCTTTAGCCACAATTGCTCTTTCGAGGAGCTTTACTATGTGTTACATGTTATTACTAGGAAAAGCAAAGGTTGTAAAAATGGTCACACGGTAGTCTTCAATACTCAAATGCCTATGATTTTATTGTCGGTGAGTTCATATTTTGTTGTAAAATGAAGTACTTGTCTCACACTGCTGTTAAAGAATACGCTATCAAGAAATAAAATATTTACACACACATCCTATTTCTCCCAAGTCAGAGGAAAAACAATTGGGGGCCCAGGTTGCTCGCGTCCGTAGGTGATTATCCTTTGAATCCTTACGCGTGTCCCCCGGATGGTGCGAAAGGACCAACCCAAAGTAGCAGTAGAACTTGTGCAAAGTTCGTCCAGAGAAGTAAAGCCACCACACCTGGCAATCTGCCGCCAAGCAATTATGCACTCGTGTTGCTGTGTTGCGGTGGAAGGGAGTGGATACCGGTGAAACTGCAGGCGCACGAGACGTAACATCTCCGTCTTGGGGTGATGGACGCAACGCAATACGACTTGAGTCATTTCGTACGTTGGTAGAGAGGACTTGACGGCCGTTATCTATGGGCGGCGCCGGCGGTAAAGACTTAACGTCAGGTTGGCTCGTTCCTATCACCTAAATCACAGGTTTTCATTCAAGTTACTCTGTATGTTTTTACCTTTTTCTTCTACACTGAGAACACACAAAATATTATAAAACTACATCCCACGGGAACAATGCATTTTTGGGATACAAACTTCATAAAAACATTTCGTAAATTCAATATTTGAAAAATAAAATTATCCATAGAGGTTGCTGTCTAAAGAGAACATCCCTTGAAGCCTTGAGTATGTCTTTACTTTGTTTCAAGTCTTGCCATTAAATTGTTTGTACAGCTGACTTAAACTCATGTAAAATTGCGCTTTCTACTTTTTAAGATGTTTCTGTCGATAAAGCATTTCAACTTTAGAAATAGGTTTTGTAAATTCAGATTCATAAGACATTTTTTAAATATTTAAATTTGTTGAAATAGTACAGTTGTGACATTGGAAAACTTTGAACTGAATAATGTCTGTGTGTGCGCGCGCGCTGTGTGTGGTGTGTGTGTGTGTGTGTGTGTGTGTGTGTGTGTGTGTGTGTGTGTGTGTGTGTGTGTGTGTGTGTGTGTGTCGAATTCGGAACTTTTAAATCCGTTTGTATTAGTGATCATAATTTTATTATTCAATGCTCTCAGAGTACTTCTCACAAAATTTAGAATCGACGCAATTTTACTTGCGCCGTTTATAAGATGAAAGGCCCAGTTTCTCAAATAAGATAAGCGTTTGTAATACTAAAGTGCGTGTCTCAATATAACAAAGCTATTTTGCTTCGTCAATGTATAATAGTAGAATCCTGTACTGACAAAAACACTGTTAACGCTGGTGTTAGATTATATATATATATATATACATATACAGTTTCTAATATTACACAACAAGAAAATCGAAAGATTATTTATATTTGTGTTACTGCTGAATTTTCAGTTCAAACATTTGATTAATGGCCTCATAGCTCAGTTGGTAGTAACCCTGCCTTCTGTGCTGTGGTTGTGGGTTCGATTCCCACCCAGGGCAAACATTTATGTGATGAACATATATGTTTTTTCTGTATCTGGGCGTGGATATGTATTAAGTGTATGTATTTACAACAAATAAGTATATTAGTATTATATCAGTTGCCTGGTTCCCATGATACACGCTATGGTTAGCTTATTCTGGGGCTAGATGGCGCTGTGTGGAGTAACCCCCATTCTTTAAAAAAACGATTCTTAGTCTCGAGACCATAACTAAAAAATACCTGAGAATGAAACAGAAAAATTCACCAACAGGTCAAGCATAAAATCGCTGGAGTAAAGTAAAATTCCTCCTATCGATTACGTTCCGGTCGGCGCAGTATTTCGTATGCACATTTAATGCAATCATCTAAGCCAGTGGTCCGGAACCGTAAATATTTATGCAAAGCTAGTCCTGCGGCTGAATTGCAAAGTCGACGTTCCATTCAAATAACCAAGTAATTATACCGCATACACATTTTTATAAAGTTTTTTGGTTTACCGTGGCCATTATTGTTTCGGTGTTATTGCATGTGAATTAAGCGCTATGATGCATATTGTACTCCTGTACTGCAGAATAAGTAATATTCGTGTCATTGGCTCTCTCGAACCGATGTGGTGAAAGGATTATAGTGCACCAAGAGGTTCCTTACATGCACTTATGTCTTTAAATGTTGGTGCAGGAAATTGCAGTGATAACTAATTTTGTCGTCATGTCAGTTGCTATTTGCCTTATTTTGAACACTTGTACCGACTTCATTTTCTTCATATTGCATATTTTACCCGTAATTATGGTATATATTTTATCCTATTTATATTATACGTAAACTTCTCAATTCGAAAGTGAAAAGCAGTTTTGTAGACTTTGCAGGTGTTGTCAACTTTGCAATGTTAAACGAAACACACGTTTGTTTGTACCGTAAGTATCGTAAATAGAATTATGTATTTACATTTTGTAAAAATAGAACATTTGAAAAATTCATGGAACACAAAAGCAACCGATCAGTAGGAAGAAAATACGTCCAAGCGAGAATCTGTAAATCAGTAAAAACAGATCCATTTAAGGAAACATCGGATATCGTGATGTTTTGTGTGCAGCACAATAATAAGTAGATATAGATAATTAAAACAATGATTTGCCAATACTAACACTAATAAGCTCATTTGAAAATTTGTTACGATTTATCGAATTGGATTTTCATTCAATTTCTGGTCGAATTAAGCATTCATTTCAATTTTGATACTAATATCGTTTCTGATTTGATATTCAAATCCAGTTGCTATGTTTGGATATTTTCAAATATTATTTATTACGGTAGGTGATATAATTATGAAATTTATACACAAAGGCATTGCAGTTTTATTCATAGTAAAATAACCTTAGCATCCATCTTCCGTCCACGTTGTTAATTTGCGTGTAACTTTGTAGTAAAGTCAACGTGAGAAAAGCCGATTGAGTCTTACATAATTATAATCTTTCAATTAGGAAATTTTGTCAAAAGGTCCAAGAAAAATTAAATTAATAATAATTAACTCTAGAACCGTTACATTCAAACACGATTATTTCGTCAAGGCGTTTAACAGACGGCGCCGAGCGTCACAAAATGAAATATCACTTCATCACCGCCATCACCATCAAAATCAAGTTGATTCGTATCCCTAAGAAATAGAGTTCAATTTCATGTGAAACAATGTACTATAGGTATAGTGCAAACTCGTGGTTTCGCGAGCTTTGTAAATCAAATGGCCCATGAGAAGATGTTTATATTAATCAACATTTCCTTTTTGACCCTCTTTGATCATCAGATTTAGCAGTTTGCAAATCGTTTGGGCTACAAAGGTCAAATTATATTTCGTTTCCTGTTAATTAAAATACTACGGTTTGCTGTAAGCTGACTCGTTGCAAATATTTGCAGTAATATGAGGCGCATTTACACTTGAAGCACTCACATACGCATGGCCGCTTACTTTAATATATTGATTTGGTCGTGCATATTCGCGGTAGTTGCCATTCAGATAGGTGACACCAAATTCCCAATTCAAATCAGTGCTTTCACGTTACGAAGAGACATCTCCCATATTTTTTTGCTTATAGCTAGATAAATAACCTCTGTTCTCAATTATTGGGTTCTTCCTCTACTAAAAATATCAAAAACTTTTAGTTCGATGTCCTATCCAAACTTTCTTAATTGATCGACATAATAGCGATAGTAATGAAAATAACACTTTGAAAGATCCTGTTTCATACAACTTGGATGCAAAAATCTATAAGTGGATACTGGTTGGTAAGGGCAGGAACTTAACAGAAGTTCTAATACTCATGTACAGAAACCCATCCATTATCAGATTAGGAGACATCGCACCATCGAAACCGCGAGCCCTGTCAATCTTCTGGAAATAACCGTCATTTATCACGATTTCAGATCCTTCCCGAAACAATACACGTCACAGAAATGTGAACATCGAACTCGTGCTATAGGGCTCTAAGGCTCTCTCTTTGACGGGACGTTGCCGTTTTTATAAAAATTAATGCTTTCATTCGATAGATTAGCGCTTTCTCCCCGAAGGCGAAGGCAGAACTAAATGTGTGATTTAGGTGCTGTCTACGCCTTGTGACCTTAGCCATGAGCCACTAGAGACCTTGTGGCTATAACGGAGATGAGGGTAACGTAGATGTGACAAGCTCAGTATCGCATCCATTGTTTCCCCATGAATAATAATAAATATTTAAACAAAACAATTAAACAAAACAATAAATATCACATATACATTTCAATTATCTTTTTGGAATTCGGCGTTCTTATCAAATTTAATAAGATCACCGAAGTATTAGCTGTGTTAAATATGTAAAAAGTAAGGAGAATTAAAATCAAAAGCTAGTTAGGTACTTTCTTATATGTCTTTCAAATAATGGGTGGTCTAGTTAGTCTAAGATTAGGTAAGGTATAAAATAGTATATCTGTAGCTAATCCTTCAAATTTGTTAAGACTATTCTATACAGCCATCTCCTGACTTACCACTTTAGTAAAAGATTTGCATTCAAGATGACATTCGAACTTTTCATAAACCTAAATTTGGTTTTGGGACGATGCAAAGAACTTTATCATGTAACCCCAAAGCAGATAAGTTTCATAACGTATGATAAGTCACTCTTTATGTGAATAGTCTGTTTAATTTGGCGAATTATTGGGGTAATTATCTGAAACAAAGTAACAGTAATCGCCTTATCCGGTGTACCGGTAATCGGCGTCGTTAGTAGAGGGCCTTATAACTGTGTGGGTGACTGGGACACAGTGTTGTCTTGTTCCAACGTGAGGTAAAATGTTGGAGTGGAATTTATGGATCCTGTATCTAGAACGTTACAGTTGATAATGTACGATGACGTCATATGCTTAAAAATAAACACTGACTGTTTTGCTTGCGTTAAGAGTAGTGGTAGTAATTAATTTATTTGACTCCGTTCACAGAGACCGACCACAGTGCGGGATATTGTAATAATTATTAACCGCTTTCGGACACATTCATATTTAATATACTGATACATATTTTTATAATAAAGTAGAGACAAAGAGGACTTTGAATTTGAAAACAAATGCTACGTGAAATATAAGTTTGAAAGCAACTAACAAATCAGGCTTGGTTCGCTGGATAAAATTCCGTCCGAAATTGACATAATCATGAAAATATTGTCAAATACAATAAAAAAACTCAAAGCATCTTCATAAACATGTCTACCGCCAAGCAGTAAGTGCAATCAGATGTAATACAATGATACTAATAGATGGGGATATGATATGAACGCTAGTGGCGGTTGCGTGTTGCTGTTTGGTGGCAGAAATAGGTATAGTGGCAGTATTTCCCAGAAAAAGTTTGGATAACTTCTATTGCCTCTAAGTACTGCGTCTGAGAGCGTGGTGGTCTACTGGTACTGACCCCGAGTTTCAATCCGGAGGTCGCCGGTTCAGATCCCGACGTGCACCTATGAGTTTTTCGATTGAAAGATTGAAGAAGAAGAGAGAAAACATCGTGAGGAAACCGACATGTCCTAGAATTAAAAATTCGAAGACATGTGTCAAGTGCACGAAAGGAGCCTCTTTCAGGCGCACTTAAAATCCTTTCACCACACTGGTTCGAGGGAACCAGTGACTTGAATAGAATAGAAAAATGCGTCTAGATTAAGTGTTCAATATTATTCACGATCATTTGTTTGAGTAGTCATAACGGCTCTCATAAAACAGATTGCTAAACGAAATTGTTAAAGAGTATCAGTCTTCCCTGCTCACTTCTAAAATTATTCGAAAAAAGGAACGGAAGGAACTCTCAACTCAACGGCCAAAACCAAACTTCACTCGTCATTCAGTGGGACGCGTCGACGCGGGCATGTCGCGTGTCGGGCGATTTACAGCAGTAATTAGTTATGTACCCGGTCGACGGACGACAAACGACGTCGCCTGACAAATGGTGCCGGCCGGGGTGCCAGACAATGAACGGCTAATACTCGGCTTTCGATCATTCGGGGCACAGTCAAATATGTTGGACGATTCGTCATTTCTAGAAACTGATTTGCTCTGAGTTAAGTGGTTTTGGTAACCATTTTGTAATGACGTTGTTAAACATACCATGACTGACGTCGTAACTTTAGGTCTAGTTAACTCATTTTATATCATAACTAGCTGTTGTCCGCGACTTCGGCCGCGTGGAATTCGGTTTTATCACGCACCCCTATTTTACCCCTCGGAAAAGTAGCCTAGTGAAATGTCCACCGATATTATTATTATTATTATTAACAGCACCATCCGACTAAGTTTGATTCCATGTAAGTACAACCATGTACAGACCACTCCAATTAGTTGCCAGCCATAGTGGCTACATGACACGTTGGGCAATCCTGGATTACGCGCTGAACTGTACTAAACATTCTAAATCGTACACAATGTAGTGCAGTCGTGTCTTTGAAGCCTATGACGGGATCAAGAGCTCTACAACTGTGTATTACTGTACTGTTTATACATGTATAACGAACGAAGCTGAATGTTTGTTTGCGAACGCATGCGGCTGAAGTTTAAACTAAATTAAATACAAATAGATGCTACGCAGCTATGTTGCGTTTCAATCGGGTAAACATTGAAATGATTAACAAGAAGCTCATGGTTATAACAACAGTCAAACAAGTATTCCGCTTGGTGTGATGAAAATGTCATCTGACTTGATGTTATTATGGTGTTACGTGTCATTTGATTTTGATAAATAAGATAGAAAATCTGCCCCAATTCCAAGACATTTTTGTTTCTTGTGATGTGGCAAGCCTCTAGAAAATGATATTTCAAATGAAAGCTTTTTAAACTTAAACTAAATTAAAATTTAATTCATATCTACTTATTTTATCAACTAAGTAATAGGTAGAAACTTTTTATTTATGCCAAACAGCTATTTTATTGCTCGCTTTCCTACGCTATGTATGGGTTCGTATTAGCTACTGTTGCTTGGATTTATTGGCTGTTAGTCGAGGATTTGGTACAAGAAGACTTGTGGCTAAACTGATATTGATTTGTGAAAGAAATAAGCAATATATAAAACGACGTCAAATTGGCTATTATGATATATTCCGTCGTAATATTATAAGCGTATAACGAGAGAATCAAAGAGACAAGAAACAAACGAGAGAATTTCTCTGAATCGACTGAAAACAGCTTGTGGGTAATCACATATATAATGTATGTATGCCCAATATAAACTCCCACACCATTTATCGAATAGTACTAAAAAAACTATAATTAGCATTAAATATCATCTTCAAATTTTAATCTGTACAGTTTTTTATTTAAACCGCATGTACATGGAAGTTTTAATACTGAAACATATTGTATGTGACTTTAAAGGGGTCAACGGAAGTATTCGTATAATTGATACTAGTTCCCATATGCAGATTGTAAATTTTTGCACGCAACATAGGCATTGAAACACGTTAGGAATTTCATTAATGGTTGCTGAGGAAAGTCGTTACAAAAGTGCTTATCTATTAAATATTCCATATACTGTGGCAAGAATTGAGGTGATTTTTACAATGCAAAAGGATAATACAGTTTGAACACATATCTTTTAATTTCTTATTTATTTCCCATCTTTAATACTCATGAGTCGGTAGCATTTACCTACTACTTACCTATATACTACTCAGTGTCACTCTTCTATGTAATGAAATAGCAAGAAAAAATCGGATAGATTTGAATTATTCTCGCAAATTCAAGATTTCTCCTCTTTTACTTTCTCCTACTCTTTACCTCTTACCTACTCCTTTTATTTCTCCTTTAATTACCCAGTTGAGCTAAGCTAGTATTACCCAAATAACCACAAATAAATGTATCATAACTACATAATATATATATAAATATTATAATATAATAATAAATATTGGTATCATCGTTATAAATAAAATATAACCGAATAAAAATTTTCTATTAAAGCCACCAAAAAACTCTTTATAATTACTTTAACGGGATGGATTATATCATCACTCATCAATCATCATTGTGGTCATTATTTAGTGACATGTTTTTCCATATGGACATTTGTTTTAGTAAGTAATTTGTTGTTATTTAAATTTATAGGGCAATTTAAATCGTCTGAATTACAGCAGTTAACTATTATATCGGAAACACTAACATATCCAAATTCACTACTACTTTTCTATTCATTTGCTTTGAAACTGGTTACAAAAAGCATTGCATATGCATTAGAATTTCAGATTTCAGTCCCAAACTTACCACCCTGACTTTACTCGTTTAATTCAGTTGAAGTTATGCTAAGTATTCGTTTGACCTGAAAACAGTGGTATCAGATCGCTTAGAGGAAAGCTTTTTGTTCTAATTTATGTCGGTGCTTTAAATTTGTGAATTAGCAAGTAGGTGTTTATGAACGCTGCCTTTGTTATTTAATAGAAAGTTAGCTGGAAAATAAGGTTTACTGAAAATGGCGTGCTGTTGTGTTAATACTTTTTACTTATAATATAGCTCGATTACCACTCACTGACAGAAATTCCATGAGAAACTGGGAGAGGTTGGGGAAAAAGTGAGTACGGGGTCGCATAGGGAAGACCCGTGAAAAATCTGAAACATTACTCCCCCTGCCCCCCCTTTTTTGACCCCCTCGCACAATACGAGAGAAGGACGAGACAAAGACGAAATTTTCTTGGAGTCGTCTATCTTTTTATGAGATTTTTTAATCCTTCCCTCATATATCCCTTTATTCATATAACCGTTAATTTAATCTCAGTAGTCTCCGTTATATATTTTTCGATTAGGCATATTAAAAAAAAATAGTGTAGGTATATTTTATATTTGAGATCGTATGAGATATAGCTTTTCAACTTTTTAGTTTTCATTTACTCTTATCATGAATCTCTTTTATTGTTGGATTAATTTCTTAACCATAAGCTAAATAAAGATATATTTCCCACATTCATAATCCCACTCGAAATTCAATTTGACAGACCACCCTTTCGTGATTGTGGGAGCTTCACAATTTCCTATACAATACATGGATTATTATATAGTGCAATTAATTCATAACAGTACACATAGATTTTTATCATCCCTTAATAAAATGACTGCCGACGATTGCGATCCACTATTTCGGGGTTGACTTTAAACAGAAACTCGAGCTCATTTAATCTGTGTCGAAGGAACAAACAGAAAATGTAAATTGAATTATTATCGCAAATCTAAATTCAGAATTCAATTCAAAATTACCGCTTATCAGGATTCCCTGTTTCACATGTGGCGTGAAAAATAAACGTAGCACGTTCATCCAAGACTTGAGTGCAACTTGTATGCGCACCAAAAAGTCTGCACCGGTTGGAAATCAACCCCTCGATTTGCAAGCATGGCTCTTCAGCACGGGGCCGTTGTGAAACTTGGACTAAGGTTAATTTAATTTTGTTATGGAACCATTAATCGTTTTTTATGATCATAAAACTTTTCCTTAGAAATAATATAGATATACAGGCACATTTTGCATACTTTATCTTCATTCTATTCATGATATTTTTATAAAACGTCTTATTATTGACCCAAATTTCACAAAATTAGAACATCTACTCAGTCCTAAAAAATTTGGTGACATAGGAAATGTATTTTAGAATTAAATTATTGGTAATAAATCAACTTCAAAAGTTATTGACAAGCCAAAGGTAAATTAGGGGCAGTAAACAATTTCATTGTGATAACATTGAAGATTAAATATTATAAAAACCCAACGATCCGCAGACCAATATCACTTCACTTCAACGCAAACGAAGTTGCAGGTGATTAGCTAGTTAGGCGTAAATATTGTATTAGCTAAGAGAAAAATCAATATAATGATACGCCGCGCTGTGCACAACTGGCTATTCTTAAATTGCACAGTTAATATTTGAGTAATATAAGCCTTTTCTGTTAGCTTATTTAAATATCAGCTAGGAAAGATCAAAATAATTTTTTTTTGTGTCATGAGTCACGACAACTAATTTCAATGCATTACAATAATAAATCCGCTTTATTGATATTATCAAAAAACATTCCTACAGGGAGGAATGTTTTTGTCGGAAAAAACGAATTTTAACCAAATTGTCAGTGAACTTTGTATAAAATGCAATAGTTTATATAAATTTCTTTGGTCTGTTTCTGAAATAGTATTATATTTTGTTACTTGAATGTTGGATACTTTTTATTAAATATATAAATATAACAAATTTTAATAGAGACAGACAAGGAACAAATTTTTGGTGGATTTTTCACACAGCCATCTAGCGCCAAAGTTGGCTAAGCATAGCTTGTATCATTATCTTCAAAAACAGACCAGACATCGTCACAAATGTGTATTACTATATCTACTACCAAGTACTGACAAGCTGTGAGGCTAATTAAGAATAGTAAAAGTGAACTTGCTCTTAGCTTATTAAGCTGAGCCTATACTTGTGTAAAAAGTACCTAATTCACATGCGAACCGCGACCCGAGGCTTTCATCCCAACCCATTCAAACTTCTTATGCAAATTACGTAATGTTCTTTATGACATGAGATGGCGAACTTTACTTAAGGAGTAAATATTTATGTAGTTACATGTTTTTTTTTTACTTTGCGGAACCACTCCGTGTATAATGTTTTGTTTTTAAAGAGGGGAATGTTTTTGGTATTCCCCAAGTCGTATTTATATTTTGTCCTTTAAAGCTTTTTGTTTTAGGCGTAAGAAAAAGTAATGTAAAAAATGTTAAAGTATTTTTTTCTTAAGCCATATAATTTGAATCTTCAGAAAATTAATGGCAGGCGTTTACAACTACTAATTGGACAAAACCACACATTTGGATTTGAACGTTATTTTTATTTTTCTTGAATTATCTTCCATATATTTAATAAGTCCCTTTCTTGTGGTTCTGTTTTTTTTTTGGGCCGACGGCCTACCTTGTGTTATTATAAATGGCAACCTCGGCCCATAACAAGCGATGCGCCTTGGGTCGTCCATTGCGACAAGACCCAAGTCGTATCGTATGCACCCGTAACTCTCAGACGTGTAGGTGGAACGTCTCATGTGTCTGTAACTGCTTGGCAGCACAAATGGGCGTGGTGGCAGTACTTCCCCGGACAAACTAGGCGTGAGTTTTACTATCTAAAATGTGTATAGATTGATCGAAATTTCCATCCCATTATCTATCAGTAGATATGCAGCTAAACAGTTTTAGATAGTCCTTTGAGGTGTTCACAGTTTAACACCGAACAAGGGACAATTCACTCAACCGCAATGTTCCAGTAATTATCGGAGACACGTCAAATTTGAACTGACAAATTAATAGAGAGCATTCACCACTCGCTAATCACCACTTGAATGGCGGATTGGTGTGAAAATTTGAACATTCGAACGAAGGATTATCGCAGTAATTCGCTCGTCGAGATGATAGGGATGATGGATGTGGATTATTCAGCGCGCTGGGAGTTACTGGCGCTTTGTGTATGTTGATATTAGCTTTGAACATGATAATTATAAAGTTGTTGAAACTACCAATGTAATTATATAAACTATGTTAAAAAATATAAGTAAATTTTTGAAATTATTGATTACATTTCGTAATCAATAATTTCAAAAATTTGCATGAAAATATTAACATTCAAATGATTATCTCATATTATGTTGAGAGAAGATAAATGTAATTTAAAATATACAATATATAAAAAATAAAAAAATAAAATTAAGTTGATATGTTATGTGCGTTGATTTAACAATATTGTTTTGGATGTACAAATTGATTGATAGTTAACATAAATAAGAGAGGAACAAAACTTATTTTCAGGTGACAATTCTAAGAGTTTTGAAAAGTTTTTATGGTGTATCAGGATGTTCATTTTGATATTTTACTACTATTCGTATCACAGAATCTATCGAACCAGTGCGGTCAAATAATTTAAGTGCACCTAAAGAGGATCCTGACATGCACATATAAAAGTTATTTGATTAATAAATAAGCAATTAAATATATATTGTGGACATTTCATACAGCTCTATCTAGCCCCAAAGTAAGCTAAGTAAATAGCTTGTATTATGGGAACCAGACAACTGACAACTTTTTGTAAATACATACATATAATACATATCAACACTCAGACACAGCACAGACACCAATGTTCGTCATTCAGATGTTTGTCCTGGGTGGGAATCGAACCCACGACCTACAGCTCAGAAGGCAGGGTTACTACAAACTGAGCTACGAAGCCATTAATCAAATTTTTTACTGAAAATTCGGCAGTTACACAAGCGTACATAAAAAGAAGTAATGGCACGGTTTATATCAGTTTCAGATTGTAATAAACAATAGATGCACTTTCTACCACAACATTTCCATTTAATACCCTTCGTACGCTTATTAATACGGTTCATTGTAGCCAAGTGCCAAGTTGGACTGCCTCCAAGTTGCCTCTGAATTTGGCAAGATCTCTGATGGGGCAGATATCACATACACCTGCTTTTGTAGATACTTGATTGCTTTTAAATCTGCAGTATTCAATTAAATGTGAAATTACTATGGAATCGAATTATCCGCAGCATTACGCCTATTTCGGGAATCGGACTTCAAGTGAGGTAACTAATTGCAACTATTGTCAAACGTAATTGGACTGGTCTCACAGCTCAGTTGGTAGTAACCCTGCCTTCTATGCTGTAGGTCATGGATTCGATTCCCACCCAGGACAAATATTTGTATGACGAATATACTCGTAGATGTTTCTGTCTCTTGGGTGTCAATATGTATTATATGTACGTACTGACAAAAAAGTATATAAGTATTATAATCATTTGTCTGGTTCCCATGATACAAGCTATGTTTAGCTTACTTTGGGGCCAAATGGCGCTTTGTGAAATGTTCACCAATATTATTATTATAATTAGTGCTTGGAAGTAGATTTAACTCTACCATCCACTCTCAATTTCGACTCTTTCATACAGTAGAAGGCCAATTAAACTGCGAAAGAGAAAGATATTTTAGCCAAAGTCCGGGGGTACTTCACACTGGTCTTATTATTAGTAATAATGTACCCAAATCGTGGGAGCATGGGAAATACGATTATGTAACAAACGATCCAACATGGCTGTTCAAACCGGTAAACTAATAAGCTCAGTGATTCCAACAGATGACTCATCCATTTGACTCTTACAGTGGTTGGTAGTGCGTATGTACAATTTAAGATTTTTTTACAAATTGGAATCACAATTATCTTATATCACTGCGTGTTTTTGGGACAACTTAGCAAAGGTGCCATTTGGGGTACGAAAACAATATATCAATTGCATAGATGACTCAACATCCTACAATTTAAATTACATCGGACGCGAAATTGGTGGTTTGGTCTAGCCAAAATAGTTCGACTTTGTAATACAGTGTGTTCGACAATTATTTGCGATGCGCACACTTTAATTATAATATGAAATGCTCTCATAAAAACCGGATTTTTTGTAGTTAATGCGAGTGGTTTCTAGTGCATTCATTCTTTCAAGCTTCAAAGTATAGATGATTATATTTTTTGAATCTTTGAAGAAACTTTACCGGCTTCTTTTTCCAGCTATTTCCAGTCTTCAAAGTAAAGATCTCATTCAATATGATAAAGCAGTCACTTAGTTTGGGGTAATTAATTTGAATGACTTCCATCATCTCAGCTCTAAAGTCTCTCACTTTAACCACCCCCTTTAAACAAGGAACATAAATGAGTAGAAAGGAAACTGACATAAGGCGAAAATCAAAAGTTTTATGCTATTTATGAAAGCACTCTAATTTTATTTAGTCTTACTTCAAAACTTACATTTAATATTGTTTATTGTAATTAATTATTTACCACTTTTCGTCATAAGTATTCATTCCGTTTTAATGAGGTAGGTATACACTTTTCCGTAGATTTCATTTATGAGCCAGTAAAATTCTATAATAATTTAATTTAAAATAACAATGCAATTATTTAATATAAAATTAATCACGCGTTTATTTATATTTGTAACACAATTGTCAAATAGTTAAGTTAGATAGTTAGATAGCTGTTTAATTATAACACATAAATATTTAATATTAATACGAATACCTAAATTAATCTATGTCAAATATAACCTCCTAAAACTGCCTTTTCTATCTTGATATATTTCTTCACCCTAGTGTTCTAATTTAAAAGATGAGGAACGGAACATAAGTCTACGTTAGGGCACTATAAGGTGGTTAATTGCCCGATTTATAAACTGTCGTTATATTAAAAGTTTTTGCTGCCTGAAAGATATTTTTAATGTCTTCCTGAGAGTGTTGTACAGTTGAGTCTGGAAATAGAAGATGTGTTCCGCTTAAAAATATAAAAAACTACTTAGCACTGCCAAGCAGTGGTGCATTCGCGTTACTGTGTGCTTGCCGGCAAAATTACAGGCACACGAGAAATTTCACCTTCACGTTACATAGTTATTAATTTTATTTTTACATTTTTAAGAAATCTTACAGCTAGCTTAATGGATAGGTTAATAATTTAAAGGCTTAAGGCTAATTAAAAGATTCCACGTTCCGTTAAAGTTATGGTGCACATGATCCTGGGTCTTGTCGTATATTAGGTAGGGGAGGACCCAAGTCGTGTTGCTTGGTATGGGCAGAGGTCGGTCTTTATCATATGAAATTTTTTTAACACTTATTTTGCAGAGAAATATTTTATGAAGTACACTTACTTTCTAAATTTATACAAACAGTATTCAAGGGAATTACCTGCATTCTGAAGAGAGGAATGCATTCAGCCTGAAGGCGTTCTATGCAATGAAGTTTTAGGCCAACTTTTTTGCCGTGAATGCCGTGATCTCAATTAAGAAAAAGAAACTGAGCTTTAGTGCTGTTCTATTTACCAGGCTAAGCTTAGTTTAAAGGTGATGTATAAGTTTAAAGGTATATATTAATTATTATTATTAGTATATATTCTAAAGTCCTGTATGTATATAAATACTATATTATTGCCTGATTTAAATAAATAAATATAAGGTCAGTACTTTCTTACGTTAACTGGTTTATGATATAATAGGTACAAAACAATGATATTGAATCATATTAATGTAGGATCATCTTGAATTCAAACAAATAATTATTTATGGGTATGAGTTATTAATATCTTTATTATATCATCAAACTAACAAAAATATTTCATTTTAACGAAACTCAAAGCTTTCTCTGTTGCACACGCCGCCATCTATCAGTAGATTTTAAAAATAAACTTGTTTCTGTAAGCCTACAGATGTCACCACTTGTCGCAAGGTTCGTGCGCAACTTTTCATAACTGCTTTTAACTCGGTTAATTTTAGTTATTATAACATGTGTTTACCAGGACATAGTAAACATTTATTTCTACAGATTTCAGACAAAATTTTAATAGTTGTTATACATTATTTTCATTTCAAACTAAGCAACTAATTATGTACGTAGGTAAATAATTGTCTCTCATTCCTAGGTTATGTTTTGGATTTCGTTGTATAACTGTGTATCCCTGCCACCTTAGGCACAGGGAAATTTACTTAATGCGAATATGTTTGCGTTGTTTCATTGTTTATTAATGTAATTCATCTTTTTATTAGATTTACTTAAAGTTTGTGGTGGAAATGCTAGTGTACCAGCTTTTGCATTGGGGGCATTTGAAAGCTGGACCCAAATATTATAAATATAAATATATTTAAGCCATTGCAATATTTTTAAGTTCATGATTTAAACTGATCACGGCCGCTTTAAACAGACATTTCAAACCCCAAAGAAATTGGCTTCTCAATCAATGGTAATCAATACAGCATCATTGGTTTTGCGGTCATTGGAGACACACGATCAGGGAATGCGATCGCCAATAATTGATCGGATAATGCAAAAAGCTATTGAGCCATTGACGATTTTATCTTGTAAGAAACTAATGAGGTTAAAAAGATTTAACAATTTATTAAAAGGGAGACATGATACCTTTGATACTTGCATTTTATTACCACCCAGGACAAACATTAGTGTGACGAACGTAGATCTTTGTTCTGTGTATGGGTGTTAAATGTATTATATGTATCTACTTACAAACAAAAAGTATATGAGTAATATATCAGTGGACTGGTTCCCATGATACAAGCTGTTCTTGGCTTACTTTGGGGGCTAGATGGCGCTGTGTGAAATATCCACTAATATAAAAAAAGTAAAATATATAGTTACACAAGAAAGAAAACAATCGTGTTTGATCTATTTGTTGGACGCAACCTTATCAGCGCCACATTTATTTACTTGATAGAAATAACAGCACGGTCTGAGATATAGAGGAGACCGCTTGAAGCTGGTGGATGGCCCATGGTATCCTCTACTCCAACGAAAAACTCACTTAAAACCAGTCCCTTAACCAGGATTTCCGTGGAGCCACCATCGGCTACATTGTCACATAGACTCAGGTCATAAGAAGACAACAGCAAACCAGTCAGCAAAAAAAGAAAACGTCAGCTCGGCTCATGTATTTCTGACCTATGAGAAAACCTAAGTAACATCGTATTAGCCTGTCACCTGAGACAAAAAGATACTTCGAAATAGGCATTGTATTCAAACCCTTTTTCTTCCTGTAGTACTTTTCGCCACTAAGCCTTTGCCTTCCACATGTCTAACAAGAACTAAAGAGGGATTTCCCCTCATTACCCCGGCCGAGTCTATTTATTTCGGTCGGGATAATTTGACAGGACCGGGTTTAGTCCTGCCAATGTGATTATGGGATAAACCAACTATTTACACGATTGACTAAGACTTTTACGATGGTTTTTTTTTACCTTTTGAGTAAAAAAAAATTTTTTTTTTTTTTTTTTTAACTTTTTTTTTTTTTTTTTTATATATAGTGGCGGCATCAAATCTGGCTGTCACACAATTTGAAAAATTGATTGAAAATTGTGCGTACTAATCGTGTTTGACCGCAATAAATGTTTTATTTGATCGCGAGTTTACACATAAGTAGTGATTGTCGTTTGATCATGCGACTCATGGCCAATTGGGATGCAGCCTACATCTGAACTCAACTTAGGTAGCAATACTATTGAGCTGAATATTTTTTTACATATTTCCTAATCCAAGGATGTAGCCTGGACGAGCAATCTATCACTGATCCATTAAACTATAGTTTACAAAACCATTAGGAAGTTTCTCAAAAATATTCTTGTCTCAGTGTTCTAACAGTCTTCTACGTGCTTTATACGAATTGCACATGGACTCAGTGTTGACTAAGAAAGACTAAGAAACTTATCGTGTTAGAAACCATAATTATATAAATCAAATATTTTTATTTTGATCCTACAGTCTTACGCCAGTGTGTTCTCTACAAATTCTTTTTCACACCATCACCAGCAGTTGGCTCGGTGTGTTGCCAAACTAAGTCAGGGACTATTAGTCCGATATGCGGATTATGGAAGCGACAAGATTTTTGGAGCAGCTCCAATGAGCGGCCAAATTGGGCGGTTGTGCGAATGCTTTTCATTATCTCCCGCTTCGGAATGAGTTCGAGCGCGAATGTTACTTTGAATTTGGAGTTCAATTGCTTTGTTAACACCTTAGTTTAGGACTTTAAATTTCATTTTACAGTGAAATACATGCAAACATGCTGTTACCAATTAACATCAAATGCGCCGTCAGCTCGTTCCGCCACTTACAACACATAAAACAGGTACCTGAATCATTAATAATTTGTTAAATTCACAGGAACTGTTGTAGGTATTCACGAAGGATTAAAACAAATAGTATGTTATTGAAGAGACACGGAACTATTCACCTCATGATTACATGCAAAAGTGCAATCTGCATGCAAATTATGGATTTAACAACATACCTGCACCTTTAACTGCACTAATATTCCCTAACAAAAGGATCTACAAATGCAGTAGAACAAATATTAGAAGTAAACAAAAGGAAAAATTAATATATATAAAAAAATAGGAGTTTGACTTAACAGCCACCACTGTTTGATAGTAAGACAAAACCTTCCTTTAAACCGAGGCCTTAAACTCGTTTAGATCTCTGATCGAGGAAAACATATTTTGTGTGATGAGCATAAACTTTGTTCGTTGGTTTTGGACTTCATGTTGTGTGTGTGTGTTTTCATGCCACTTACGACAACATTTGTGAAATTTATGTTGTTAATTTTAATTTATTTATTTCAGGCAACAAAGTAATGTTGTAACAAATACAGTCTCTTAGAATATGAACCTTAAACCCAAAAAATACATATAAGATGAAACCACATTAAATAATTAACTAGCACGTATAGTCTGCTATGGATTTATGATATATATTTTCAGTTAGGTATATACGTATAATTTAACCGAATTCCAGATGGACGGAGTTTGACCAATAAACTTTATAAAGGTTTATATATCAACAAATGTATACAAGATTGATCTAACTATAATACCATTTTATCATCTATCTATATTAGGGTTGATCCGGGTCACAGATACATTCACGCATCATCAGTAATCTGACACATATGATTATCTAGCTTACCTGTATCTTTGATACGCCTTTATCCGTCGGAAAACACTAAACGACACAGCCTAACTAATCTGGCCTAAAAGGCCTGTTTTTTACCGCTTTTTTGTATAGTGCAATTAGCATATAACTACAATAAAAAAATGCTTAGTTTTCCTCCCATATAATTCAACAAAGTTCGGCCTCGTGTTGTACCTACGTATAAGGCCTAAGTATAAGGCAAATGTCCCTGTCCTGTATTACCACGTGTCTAACTGTACTCGTATTCTGTGACAATGTCCAGCGATGTCTAACATCGCCCTGTATTCTCTAATTAACTAGGATTAGCTCTCTATCTCACAAGCTCCACGAAATGAGACTGTTGTGTACCTCGTGTCGTAGGTATGACGGTGAAAATCTCGTATCTGTGATGATTATAATCTAAGCTCTAGTGCTAATGAAGATACCTCGCGAAAATTAAGATAAACTCAAGGTGCATACAAGATTAAATTTATGTAGAGACTGAACTTACTATGCAAGTCTTCTGAGAGGTTTTCGACCAAACTTGTTAAACCATAGCCTGAAGATGAAAGTCTCAATTTATTCTAGGTTAAGGAAAGATTTTTAATTACAATTACAAGTTAGTCCAAGAATAGAAGGATATACACTGAACTTAAATATATAATTATCTGTGATGGACAGATTCACATAACTCATTCCAAATGACTTAAAATGTTTTGCTTCACTTATATAAAAGAATACAAACCGAGTTTAATTTACAATTTAAAAATATCTTCATTTAATTGGTGATGATTCTGTAACAATCATACCACATACTGAACTTAGGACAGTCAAACTAAGTTAATTGATTTTCTTCTGTGTATGATTTAATACTTAACTAGGTAACCTGACAGCCGCTGTGCTGTTTATTTATACAAAAATAGATTTAAATATAAGATTACATTTATTTTAATTTGGATTTAATATTGAGACCATTTTCGACACACATAATTATTGGAATATTACAAATATGTACATGAACACTACTTTTGTTTTGGCGAAATTTTGACAGAGCTTGATAATTACGAGTTTTCATTGCATAATATTAAAATATATTTATGGATTGTGTAGCAGATAATATATCGCATAATACCAGCTCGTACGAATGCAAACGACTGACCTATTTCATCCAGTTTACATTTTATCGCCGGCCATTCAAGCTAAGCTGCTGTAGTTGAGCCATTCGCTGTTTACGAGCATCGTGAGACAATACTGTAATTACTGTGCAACTTACATTATCTTAGATTAAGACAAATGGTGAACACGAGCTATTACGAAAATGATCTGCTGAAATAGGTTGACGCTCTAGATCATATTGTAATCTATTAACCAACGAATACTAAGTACATAGTTGATTAAAGTAGTGTTAGAACCACTAAGGAATTCCCCACTATACCTATGTCTGAGAGCTGGCTATGTTGTCAGCCGCCGGGGAATAAAAGCGCAACCCTGCTACATACGTTTAAAAATATGAAGTGTTCTTGAGAAGTTATTAGTGAATGATTATAGACGTTCTGAAAATCAGCTTTTGATGGTCAGTTTCGCGAAAAGCTTACATCAATTTGATTTGGGGAGGAACATAATTCTTTTTTTTAATTGAAAACTTTATTGATTAATTTGTAATAGGTTAGTTGAGTATTATTGAAGATGTTTAAGGTAGATACTCTTCTCGAACTTAAATAAATATAGAGTAGTTATCTCGAAACTATTACAAGGATGAACATTTTCATGAAGTGATTTTACTTCAATAAACTTGCAGATAGGGATGGGCAGTGGGTGCTAGATAATATATTTATTGCCCGTAGCAGATAAAACTGTGGTAAAGTAAGACATTAAAGTTAACTTATGGATCTCGAAAGCTGCAACAGTGAAATTATCTATAATTTACTTGAACATACCGAGTAAAAAATAAATACAACGCGGTCGGCCGATGGCAGGCGATTATGATGCAACGAGTTTCAATGTCCTTATGATCTGAATTTAATGCAAGCAAAATATACATGGGAACGATAAAATTGAAAAGTTTCATCGTGTGAGATATACTAAGCCTGCCAGCACACGCCGGATTATCGCTTCACTTTCCCCGATGCAGTTACCGTAGCAGGGTACCTGAAGGAATTAATTCTGCCTAACAAAATATTGTTTCCTTGGGCGGTTTGAGAAGATTATTTAGTATATTTATATGTATTTATATCTTAGTTACAGTCGCCGGTAACGCAATAAGATGGGCTATTATGTGTACAATTCTAGTGACACTTTTGAATTACTATGCGCATTCAAGTAGTCGTGCGCTTTCGTGCGAACATCCGAACTGGCTCTTAAATTGTACTTTAGGCTGAGAAGCACCTCTTTGAGGTCAACGTCAAAGTACATTTCCTTTTGAAAATTGCACTGTAATTATCTCACAAACTGTGAAACAGTCGCATCAATAAATAATTCGCCCTTATCTTATCATTTAGTGATCATGTCACTATCTGACGGAGATCATTTTGTGAATCATAAAGATTCATTGAGCTTCCAAGTCGTCCCATCCCATACATATTGCATTTGCTTCCTAAATCGCTTCTCCATAAGCAAAAACCACACCTTAAATGGGTAACAAAGGTTTTTTGTAACAATGCACTTCGGAGCCGAGGAGTAATTTACATAACTGCCTTATTTTATTCAAGAGCGATCGCTCTCTCACTTTGTTGGGACACGGATATCTTTATGCAGTCCTATGAATCTCTTTCCTGACCTGTTTCAAATATAAATGCCCGATTTTGTAATTTGTTTTTTAATTTTGGTTTATAATTGTTTGAAGTAACAGTGTCCTCGTGATTTTTTTTTCTTTTTATGTAATTCAGTTACGGAACGAGCCGACGGCCCACCTGGTGTAAAGTGGTAACTTCGGCCCATAACAACTGATGCGACTTCGGTCCTCCCCTACTAGGTACGACAAGACCCAAGTCGCATCGTATGCGTCCGCAACTCTGAGACGTGAAGGCGGAATGTCTCATGTGCCTGTAATTTCACCGGAAACCACACCTTTCAAACCGGAACACAGTAATGCGAATGCTTCACTGCTTGGCGGCAGAAATGGGCATGGTGTGATGGGCGTGATGAGGCACAGAGCGTAACAAGCCTTTACGACTTTTCCTCAGAAGGTGTAGTCTGAGCCACAATGCGGCTCTTTTACTTCCTTCTTTCACATTACATATTATTAATAACATGAGAGCCTAGGCGTTGCAATTCATGTATGTACTCGTATCTCTATACTATTTGCCAACAATATAAAATTGGTGAACGAAAATTACCTACTTGTAATTGTGTCAAGCCCATTTCTTTTCTTTGCCCTATATCTAAATTATTATGATAGGCTAGGCTGGGCGGCAGATATAGGCGAACGCGGTACTTTACTGGACAAAATTAGCACAAGTTCAGCTGACTAAAAATGTCTGCTTTTCTCTTCAATTATTACGAAAATATGAGAAAATGCAATGAAAAAATAAAATTTTAGTAAAAAATTTGAAAATATCAGGTACCTCAATATTTTACCGTTTTTTCATGTGAATAATGAGGCTCACAAAATGACGGCCCACCTGATGGTAAGTGGCTACTGTCTTTTATAGACGCCTCCAGCAAGCGAGGAATTTCCAGCACGGTTCCTATCACAAAAAACCTTACCTGCCTTCCATTTTATTGGGTAACCAAGTTTTAATATCATCTTACAATGTCATGCTTATTGCTTATTGACTAAACTACTGTATTAACTCAATACTGAAATCCCTGAAATAAAGACTAGACGTAGATCTAAGTTCGTTCATAACAATAATCAAAATGGAAAAGGAAATATTGAAACGCAGAAGAATTTGTTAGTCCAACAAGTTGTCACATCACAATGATGTCAAGGATCAGCTCTCAATGTGGTCGCACAACCACTGCACCGAATCATTTGTAGCAGATGAAATGTAAATGCGCTCTCGTTACGCGACGCCGGCTCTCGCCCCGTATTCATGAACTTGCGGTACAAGTGATGGGCATGTCGCGGCAAATTTATCAGCTGGCTATGGCTACCAAAATCTGAAATTATGTGGACTATAGAAAATGGTCATAGGAGGCCCAGGGCTGATTTTACAACGATGACAAAAAACGTATCCGAGAAAAAAATATGTTGATTTTCAAAAAAACACATAGTACTGGATTATCGTCCCATTCAATAGTGTTTCTTACGAGGATCAAGTTCTGAAATAATGATAAATAATAAACTAAAAAAAGGCATTCACCTATAGGCCCACTTGGCTGTTCTTCCTCAGGAAGAGTCGGGTATGGTTTGAACCGGCAAACTTTAAAACAGCAATAGGTACTCGTGGCCTGATGATACATTCTATTTTACATAGTGAAGTTTCCAAGCTATTACTCTATGGATATATAAGACTTCGGAGAAGTCATCACTAAAAGCAAATACTACTTTAAAAAAAACACAAAACACCTATTGCTTATTATCACCTCCCAAATGCAACATGTTTCATAAAAGTTTAGGTACTACATAGTATATTTACCTTAAATTTCCGCAAGTTCCTATACTGGTCCATCTAGTTTCTTTTAATTGTTTGCCAGTCAAAAGAAATTATCGAAATTGATACGCAGAAATTACTTGTCACATAGTCCGTATTCGGGCAGCCTCAGTAAAGAGCCAATACTCAATCCAGGATTCGCGTCTCGCCTTCCGGCTACGTAACGGCGTTGTCAACGGAAACCGCGGAATAATTATATTAACATTCATCTGAATAGAATAGGTATAAATTATTCTATCCTAAAGCGCTGTGATATTTGATAATAATGATTGTCTCTCCATACTTATACCATCCACCCGACGAAAGGGCATGCGAACATTATCTTCAAATGTGTCAACAGCTCACGTTCTTTCTCGTTTACTGGTAACCAGTTGTCTATTGTGACTTTTTGACTTATTTATGCACTTGAGCATACACTAATAGACCCCAGTCTTCCTTTTCTAATATATTTAAATATAAATTTAACAAAATAAAATATGTAGTTTTATATTAGGTGTTCTTCAATATTTATTTGATCATCACTTAGTAAGTATGTATTTATGGACAAATTAATCAGGCAGAGAATAATATGAAACCTAAAAGGAGGCAAGAAAAATCACCCGTTATATAAACGCCCTAAACTATGATTTACTTGTAATTTCATGCACTGAAATAGATATATAAAAATAAATTTGTGAATATTTTTCCTTCAAGTTCCCCCTTCTGACAATTATCTCGATCATACATAAGCCAAACCATTTCACAAGGTGTATAACATCAACTGAGGTTTCACCAACTTCATCATGAAATATGTATGTATGTATATGGGTTATGGGACGAATAGCCTGGGGTCTATCAGGCGTTTCGCAAAGTCGGACGGTGCATCTCCTTTCCATGTCACCCCGGCCAAATTAGGTTCAGCGCACGACCTCCAAGCTAGGCCGTGAATCGAGCGATCTTCTGATAGGTCGTAACAATGCAGGGAAACAATGTTGTAGAATATATAGATTGAACATGGGGGCGTACAAATGCGACGTGCATGCTGCATTCTTATAACATTATTGTGCAGCATGAATACGTGTGTTAAACAAACGAAAAATTTTATTTTTGTGAATTCCACATTGTAAAAAAAACAAGCACATATCTTTCCTATAATTACACTTTAAATTTTACGCACTTGATCATGAATGTGGCCTTTAAAGTTCAGTTCCTGGGCGACGGAGCATCACTCGTAGTGAGAACTAATGTTGAAGCTAATATCAATTTATAAATATAACGAGCAAACTACCCTGTGTCTCGAGGTCAAATATTTTATATATATTTTTTTAACGTTAAAGTTGCTTCATTGTAGAACTATGTACGGTGGTATTCCCCGAAAGTACTGCACATACTTTTAATTCTAATGATATAAAAACTTGCTGTAGCATTAGTAGAAGTAGGTAGTATGTTATTTACGCTGAGGTACGCTGAAACTGTTATCATATAATCGCTCGTTCTAAAGCCCCATACGATTCGAGACTTCGTGCGAGAGAAAGCAGAAAGCGGGTCACTGCTAGATCACTAACTATTAAATTGTCATGCATGTTGGATGAGGTTATTAATTGTGACAGATTTTATGAGATTCCAGATGGGTACCGGCGCGGCGTCTTCACGCTTATAGCTCGGTTGTAGTTGATACATATGCCGGTCTAAATATCCAATTGAGGTGATGCATATGATTTACCTGTAAATTAATGATACGATCCATCTTTGACAATTCATTTGACTGGCCTCATAGCTCAGTTGGTTAGTAACCCTACCTTCTGCGCTGTAGGTCGTGGGTTCGATCCCCACTCAGGACAAACATTTATGTGACATTTGTAACATTGATGTTTGTTCTGTGTCTGGGTGTTAATATGTATTATATGTATGTATTTACAAAAGAAAAGTATATAAGTATTATATTAGTTGTCTGGTTCCTATGATACAAGCTATGCTTAGCTTACTTTGGGGCTAGATGGCGCTGTGTGAAATGTTCACCAATATTATTATTATTATTATTATTTATTTCTTTGATTCCTCTATACACCCACTGATTGTTAAAGTGAAGTATGAATTATTTTTTATGTTATGTATACCGCAGAATTTTCCGCAGAAATCCTAATTGTCTTAAAATATAAATAGATATTCCAATTTTAACTTCCTTTGCTTGATATTTCCACGTACCTATAATTTCCAGGTATGTGGTAATACAATACGATTTGGATTTTTATAATTGATTTTAGTATTTTTTACTTTATATCACGTTAGTCAGATGTAGAGCTATTTTTAAAATGAAAACCAAATCTTAGGATGGAATATTGGGGTATATCACGCACTATACTGCTATTATGGATTTTATTAATAAAATACATACTCACTTTACAATAGCCAAAAGTAGGTACGATTAACTAATTGAAAAGTCACTATTCATTTAGTTAAACTGAGAGTTGCAAACCACTAGTAGCGTAATGGAAGCTGACCCACCATCTATCCAAAGGTTACAGGTTCAAACACGTTGGCGTGCACTAATGAGTAAGATGACTTATGTGCACTTTTGTCTCGTTACAACGGTGAAGAAACCTTTGTTATTTGACTTACAAATTCCTGGACATATTGAAACTTATTTGTGATCTCACGAAATCGTGGCTGAGCTTGTAAGTATACCTAAACATTGTCAATTCCAATTTGAGTGCATGAAGAACATTAGTTATAAAAGAACAGAAAAGGATAATAATTTTGTTTTGCATAAATATCAAAATATATATAAGTCCATTTTGATCAATTAAGTACACTTATATGTTCAAAGTTTCTGTTAAGTATCTGAAATAACAGAAAAACAATGAACTATATATTCAAATACATGCAGTGTGAAATTACATTAACATGAGACGTTACGCAGTCGCAGACGTTTACTCTCTCTCTGTATGTCAATGAATAATATTTTAGATTCTTTCTTTTGAAATTTATTATTAAAGACGTAAAATACACAATATAATACAAAATGATGTTAGATGTAACAAATGAAATCGTTCTTTTCCGTCAGCTTATTTATTTTGTACCGGCGGCACGCTTCTTTCCAACTTTAACGACAAACATATTTTATGCATTTACTTTACAATAATGTACAAGAGTTATTTTTATAATATTTGGAAAGTATAATGAAACCAATTGAGGTAAGACTAAAGATGGTTTCCACCTGTCTACCAATCCTCTAATAATCCAATCACTACCTGGTGGCCAAAAAACTGGTTGATACTGAGCCAAAGAAATTGGTTGAATTATGTCGCTGGATTGCAATCCTCAGTCGCTACATTAAGAAGGAGCCAGCTTTCAAGCTACATGTCGCTTGAACCCGCGCTCTGAAACTTTGAATATTTTTGCAAACGCGATAAGCTCCCGTTCCCCGTGGATATAGGGTATCGGCCCCCAAAGCCTTAAACATGTAATATAAACGTAGTATACTGTATAACCTTAAACCCCATAATAACCTGAACTTATCTTAGTTTCGTATCGTAAATTTTTATAGCTCTAAATGAGCATTGAATATCAAACACGTCATTTTCCGTCTAGTCACTAAAGGAATGTATCTATAGGAGCCTTTCGAAAAACTCATTGTTGGGTTTCTGGGAATTGAACTGGTAACCTGTGGATATAAAATCTGGATTTGTACCACTGAGCCACCAAGTTCTGTCTGCTCATACCGCTAGGTATGGTTAATAGTAGTAGAAGTTTTAAGTACTAGTACGTAGTAGTAGTAGAATTTACTAAATCAAATACATTGAAATTATAGTCGCATGAGAATATTCATATTCGCATCTCTTGAGCGGTATGCGGCTAAGGTATTTCTCAAAGTAATATGTTCAAATTAACTGGACTGATTGCTCGTTTCAGACCGATACCATCCTTTGTATAAGCCAAAACTTCATTCCTGCTTTAGTGGACAGTGTTCCTCACATCATTATTTTCTGTAAGCGTCACTTAAGCGATGGCAATTCTTTGACCTGAGTTTTTAATGTTTAATTTAGAAAATTATTAGGTGATAAAACTGGGATCCGTTTGATGTCGCGTCGAGTTATTGATTGTTAATTTCATATATTTCAAATATTTGTTTACGACTACGATTATTGGTATTTTAGTGAAGACTATAAAACTTGAATGGTTCGAATTCTAATCAGTGGCTATCGTGATGTAATGAATACACTTTTTTATTTTATGTTTGCTTTTTTATGATGAGCTGAGTGAAATGTCCACCAATATTTCAGTCAGTCAACCTAAAAATTACAAGATCACGCGTAGGTACAGCTAAGTTTGGCGCCTGTTCACACCCTATCCGACCCTCCATGGTGAAGAATGAATCTACAATCAAATAACTGTAATGTATTTCTAGTGGGTGCCAAGTTTCACATTTCTTAAACTAAATCAGGATATGCACTTGCAACTGTTTTGTATCATTGCCGGCCGGCGGTGTAATAATACGTTGAGCGGTAGCCCAATCGTACTGCATTCTGACCCGGAGATCGTGAGTTCAAATCTCTTGTGGTGCATGCACCAGTAAGCTTAATGTATCCGCACGTTTTGAGTAAACAATGCGAGTATACTAGTCTTATTATATGTTTTTGTAAATATCCGTAGGGACACATTTTTAATAAGTATGGTGTGACGATCACAATATCACTCTTATATTGTAAATGCATAGTTAGTGCATGTTTTGTACTCCTTCACGCCAAAATTACTGAAATGAATTTGGATGAAAATTTAGGTAGAAGAGTAAGATTATGATCTGATATAGTTTAAAGATTTTTATTTAAAATTTAATTGGAAGTAAACATTTTTATTAACAAACCAAGGGTATACAAAAATGAGAATATTATCCTTAAAGTCCCGTTGTGCAAATAAGGTGGGTACGTGGTAAGAATAGTTTTTGGTACAAGTTAGGGTTAAAGTTCGTCTCAGCACGGGAGCATTGTGGCGACTCTATTGTCTTGAACAAAAACCCTGAACAATAGGCAATCTGTAATTGATTAATTAACTTACCTACGTTCGAAACCGATGAACGTGTAACATAAATGCAGTAGTTTTCAAACTTGAATGAATACAAAATCAAATGTTCTTGAATTATTCTACAAAATCAATGAAACTTTTCCAACAATATACCGTTTTACTCGAGCCAATTACCAAATAAATATTTTACAGAACTTTTAGACATGTTTTGTTTCCACAGGCTCCATAAATTTCATGCTGCTCTATTAAAATAGCAGTTTGATTATGAGACATTTGCAAATTTTAGTTTCAGGTTTATGTGAAGATCCCCAAGTATCACTTAATGCAACATAAAAACACGTAGCCAATATTAAAAAAAATATATTAAATAAAACCTAAATCCACAGCTAGATTCAAAATTATGAAAGAAAAAGTAACAACTTTGATGACAGAAGTAACCCAATAAGAATAAAAGTTACGATTAATATTCTTCACACGACCGTCATCACCTCAGAAATCTTTTCATGTTATAATATACTACTAAGCACCATGACGACTACTAAATTAAGCCACAAATACACTTTAAAAAGCATTTCTAAAAACGCGAGAAAATTAATTACTACTGACAGATGGATCGATATACCCATCTGTCTATCTCTGCCTCCAACGACGTGCGCTATTTTAAACCGTTTCATCAAACCACAGAGTAAATAATATGCTGACAGTTAGTTACCTCTTAAATTTTAGATTTAAATAAATAAAAAAATATTGGTGGACATTTCACACAGCGACATCTAGCCCCAAAGTAAGCTAAGCATAGCTTGTATCATGAGAACCAGACAACTGATATAATACTTATATACTTTTCTTTTGTAAATACATACATATAATACATTATTAACACCCAGAAACAGAACAAACATCAATGTTACAAATGTCACACAAATGTTTGTCCTGGGTGGGGATCGAACCAACGACCTACAAAGCAGAAGGCAGGGTTACTACCAACTGAGCTATGAGGCCAGTCAAATATACATTCGTTCCCGTAAAAATGGAGTGAACATTCACTCAATTGGGTACAGCCTTCGCGAAGGAAACATCTTGAGTTCTTGACGATTTTTCACGAAGAGGTGAATTGTATGTTAAATTCTATTACTAAGTCATATTAGTACCCTGTATAGTGGATAAAGTACTAAAGTTTCAGACAGTAAAGTGGCGTTTTGGAAAAATTATAGTTTAGAGAAGTTGAGTTGAGGAAACTTACCTCTATTTCCGGATCTTTCTAAATTTCTTATTCATATTTATGCAACAACATACATGATATTGATTTGTTGAACCACGCATGAAAATTATTCATACGTTTCGTTGTCGACTCAATTTCTTAGCATCTCTTTGTAAATGTTTTAAAACTACTTTCTGAAAGGAGCTCATATTTTTATGTAGCAGTAAAAGTATCGTAAAATTAAGAGTAAAAGTGTCGCGAAGACATTGAGTCCTTCAAATAATATATATTTATTTTATGCATATTACGTTCTCGAGTGAAATCATCTCTCAAGACTCACACTCATATTGTTCTATTAAATTAAACTTTTTTGCTTTAAGACACAACAATCAAAAATAAAAACTTATTGCTTTAAACAACGTATTTCTGAATAATAATAATCGTAGCCAATAACCATAATAAATAGACTGACTAAATTTAGACATAAATTTTGTAACCTCGAATAGTCTTTAATATTTGTCCTGTGAAACTCCTCATAACTGAGGCAATGTTGACGCGTCTACAATTCACATTCTTAGAGATGATTCGTGATTCCGTTCCATCAAAGCGTTGTGTTAGCGCTTTATAAATAACTGTGAGGACAAGCTGTCCTGACGATTCCATTCGCAATATTTCAGAGTCAGAACGCAATGGATGCTCTTCTCACTGAAAGTGGGGGATGATAGGTTTGTTGGTTGTGGCTTATAAGGTATGTTATAAGATATATTATATAAGGTATGTGGTTAACGTTCCGTGTTCTAGTTACCTACTACTAATATAAGGTTTCATAATTATAAACATTTTTATATTAGTTCCTGTTAGTTAAATCTGCATAAAAGTGTGCCGCTAATAATATCTACATATATATATAACATACTGGTCTTATCATTTTTACTCATTCTTATTACAATTATACAAAAGACGTAGACGTATTCAAAGGGTTATGAATGAATGTATGTTGTGAAAATCTTGATTGTACACGAAATCTCCCAACTCTAAAACTCGATTAGACAAATATACATATATTATAAATATACGTTAAACTACTTCAAATATGCCTTAAGTGGCCGGTTTTATAGCTATATATTAAGTAGTCTCTATATAAATGTAAGATAGGTTATATTGTATTATAAATGCAACACCCAATTCATATAGCGTTATGTTTCAATGACAATCGTTAACAATGAAACCGCAAAGCGCAGAAGCTTAAAACGACTACAAAACGACAAATTCAGCGTCGAAAAAACCATTTTGAACAAATTGTCTCTGCGTAACAAGTGTCTGAGGAGTTTCTTTTAGTCTTAGGTTGCGGTGAGATAATGGGATGTGACCGCAAGATTGCTGAGTGCAAACGGCTGGAAATAATATACCGTAGATCATCAATTTAGTGTTAGAATCAGAATAAAATTACTCACCATGTGGAACGGAAAACGTTCACGTAGCTATGCCATAGTTAATAGCTATCAATGAAATCACAGAATAATTCGATTCTCCGAATTGCTTCCAATTCTAACAAAAATAATACGTATTATTAGAAACTTAACATTTTTAGAGTAAAGAAATAAAATAGCTACCGTAATATTATTGAAAAAGTACTTACATCTTATGTTATTTCACCCATGAATGTCAGCGTTGTATGTTAATCAAACATTACTTTTTACACGACAAATAAAAAAAAACATTTTAATCAAATACATTTTACTGGGGTTTCTTGGATAAATCAACAGCCAGTCTTACCTTCGTCCAGAACTCTCGAGAAGTTTCTTGGGTTCATCACAGGCTCCACGGTAAATTTTCCAGTGAAAATATCTGTACAAAAATAACTATACCTTTTTAATTCATTGCTTATTGCAAACATTTCATAGACTATGTACAAATCAAGACGATGGTTGGATGACGAACTGTATCAAACTCGTTTTATAAATATATAACGAGAAAATATGCCAACCCAATAAAATTTTATGTCTCGTTCTGTACAGATAATAAATAAAACTATACACTGTCTAGTTGAATTTTATGCTAATACTTACAAGAGCCTTGGTAATTATAATTCAATTTTGATGTCGTTAGCGTAACTTTGTCACACATTTATCAGATATTGGGAAATGAAATGTATAATTCGGAAATTACTGTAGAAAAACGTAATAAATAAAAATCGGTAGCAGTTATTTACAATGACATTATATTTTATATGGTTTATTATAAATATACATTCAATTTACAACGTTGAAATAGCCGTTATAGGAACAACAACCCATTTTGCTACTTGAGTACGAATAAAATTCGTAATTTTATTGATGTAAATTTTTTATATTGAAATATGTGTTAAATAAATAAATAATTGGTTTTTTTTTTTTTTATAAATACTAGTAGACGATCTTACAGACCACCTGATGGAAAGTGGTCACCGTCTCACCCATTCATAATAGAAAAGATTGAAGAGCGAAAGTACATACGTACTGGGGTAACAGACGATGTGATTTTATTTTACCGCAGGTATAAAATATTTTCCCTTTCACATACATAAAGCCTGTTTCACTGTACGTCGCTATCCATCTTAAAATAATCCATTGCCGTGGCATGTTTTTTACTACGTTGCAATGTAAATAGCTCTGTGATGTTCGCAGGTGCAATTGTGCGCAATTTGTGTCGGACAGGCCCGACGGCCAATTACTATGTCCGACGGAGAAAAATTGATTTTTCAATGTTGGTTTTAAGGTGGTCCCTGATTATAGACGTTCCTGATCACTGCAAGTTTCTTGACATGACCTAAAAACTTGTAACGTTGGACCTACGGCGAATGTGTTTTTGCGACTATTATTTAGACATTATTGTTGCTGGAATTGTGTACAAAGTGCTCATCTGTTTTTTTAAGTCATGTAGGTGATGAACGAGCTGACGGCCCACCTGATTTAAAGTGGTAACCGCCGCCCACCGGGATGTTACATCCCATGCTCCTGCATTTCACCGGCACCCACTCCCTTCACCGGAACACAGCAACACGAGTGCATCACTGCTTGGCGGCAGATTACCAGGTGTGGTGGCAGTACTTCTACCCCAAAATGATTCCATTATCTGATAAATTATTTTTTAATCAGTTTCAAAGTAATAGCTTGAAGTTAAATGAATAATATATGAATTATCCATTACCTTATTTCGTAATTCACAACCATTTTAATAAGAAATTTATCCGCACAACAGCTCAATTATATTCGTCTCATACAAACCTTTGAATGAAAATAGCCCGAAGTGCATTTTGTATGGACTCTCCAAGGCATTTTACATACAAGTAATTGGATATCTTTCTTGAGACAGGCGGTTGGTCGACAGATGGCATGTTCGAATTAAATTAACAAGGGTAGGCTTTAAGTAAATGTCCATACCTTTCGACCGAAGGCTGTTGAAGTTCTATCATGATGAATACTAAATAAAGTTACCAAATTCACTGCTGTCATTTGTACTGGTATATCCTTGTTTTATTACAGCCTTTATTTGAATACGACCCAAGTCCATAAGTCGTGTAGTTCCTCCAATAGGTTATGGAGTATGTCAAAGAACCTTTCGGTTGGTGTGGACACAATACCCGAATTACTTAGATTTGTCTTGGCTGACCTCTGTAACGGTGCGTTCATTGTCGAAGTAGATATTTTATTGTGCGTGGTAGTTTTTATTTACCCTGTAATTTAAAAGCGAAGACATAGAAAGACATGTATAAGAGGTCATTGGTAATCGTCACTATCATATAAGCGTCCATTCAGCCTAAATGTCGTGATCCATCGACTGGCCTCACAGCTCAGATAGTAGTAACCCTGCCTTCTGTACTGTAGGTTTGATTCCCACCCAGGATAAATATTTGTAAGACGAATATAGATGTTTGTTCTGTGCCTGGGTGTCAATATGTATTATTAGAAGGAAATCAAAATCACTTACCCTTGCTTTGTCTCCAACTCATTGTACCGCAGAGGTCATAATCTTATGCATGTTCGCTTTATAATCTCATGCATGTTCGCTAACAAACTAAAGCCAGGTGCACCCATAGTTAAACAGTTTTCACAAAACTCATAAAAATTTATAGGCATTAAACAAAAGGTTTGTAACGACGATAATATTGTCGAAAGTAAATATATTGAATTAGAGTATCGCATGCTATACCATAATAATAAAAGCTACTGAACTGCACTGGACCGTAAAATTAATACTGTTTAGCTTCCAATGTTTGCATAGGGGTTACATTGTAGGTGATTATGTAGTAACTGCGGCACAAATCAATAGGCGGGGCTCACTCACTCTCATCAGTCGAGAATGTACATGTAAGTACAATACGTTTATTACAACACTAAAGGTTTTAAATATTTTTTTCAATATTGGTACCTTGATAAATCTTGTTATTTAGAAGGATTCTTCACTGGTAAGTAGTAAACGGTCTAGGAAAAGATTTCGATTTCGATCTTGGAACAAACTAATTTCTTCAAAGTAGATCCTGTCTTCTGTTGTCACTCTGAGAACTAAAAAAAAAACAATATTTAAGCCAGTAGTTGACCGAAACGAAGCTGTAATGTACCATCAAGAAGGCTCTTCATTCTACAGCGATTGAGCCTGCGGCTTATTGACTAAGAAAACTGTGCTACTTTTAAAGTACGAGTACTACTATAGTAAATAAGTATCATGCATCTCATTATTGATACATAAATTTTTATTGCTGCTTTTTGGTTATTATTATAATAAAAAACAGGTCTCTGTTTGACTTCGTTTTACTTAATTTGCTGTCAATAATGAGGTACAATCATCTTGGAGACACATATTCAATCTTCGCTTGAAGAGACTTAACCAGATTTTAGTGATAATTTTTTTTTCATGGTTTAAGGGCTGTCATCCTCACAAGGATCCATCCACAGGCTTCGATTCCTGGCCAGGGAAAATATTTTTTTGATAGCATTGAGCATATTCTGCAACTCAGTGACCCTTAGAACAGAAGTATGAGTGCAATAATATATAGTATACAGTATTTGTGAATAAATGTCTTCTTTCTATCTTTAATTCATCTTCTAAAGTGTAATAATCAATCTTAACCGCTCTTCAACTGAAACGTAAAGTTTCCATGACACATTGTAATCCTTTTGAAATGACCACAAAACGCGTGAGTTATCAACGTCAAATATCAGATCCCGGCCGATTTATTTCATCGGTGGCTCATTTGCACGAAACGGCCGTAAATTCTCGTTTGCGGCCACGTGACACTTTTATGATAGTGCTGTGAAGAGGATAAAAGCCTACAAACATCCGATATGCGATATGCGTCTTCTTATAGTAGAGTAGGTACGATATGTTTGCGTATTTTAGTAGCATATACAAGAACGGTTATCATAAGATAAATCTTAATAATATGCTAGATTTAGAAGTGAGTCAATTTCATAATAAGTTATTATTTTTACCCACACACTTTTGGTTCGGTAATAATCTTTTTATGATTAGGTATTACACTATAAAGAGATAAAAATATATAGGTACCTTAATAAAATAACATTTTATCTTCTGTTTCTTGGATGCCTACCAGTCTATTGGATATTATAGTAACAAAAAGCAGATTTACAAAATTAAGATTAACATAGTAAGTTTTATTGAGAAATTATTTAATCTTATTACATATCGTATTAGCCAAAAGCTTATGTAATATTTCAAGTGAAAAATTCATTTTAAATCTTTCCTGCTCTGGAATTGAACCTACTACCCCAGGTTTAAAAGTTGGCTATTAGCTAGTTGGTTTAGCACTATTCGGCCTCCGTGCCACAATCCTAACTATTAATAATCTGATTGCGAAAGAGAGTTTGTCTGTTTGTTACGCCTTCACGTCTAAACCGCTGGATTTTTATATAGATAGAGACCCTGGAGACGGTCTTAAGCTAAAAAATAAAATAAAAGTAAAGTTTTTTTCTTTCATGGTTTCTGTATCGTGCGACAACCAGAATTGGTTGACAAAATCATCATGAACGCGAGCGAAGCCGCGGGTAAAAGCCAGTGAAATATAGAATGAATTAATGAAATATCTATTTCCATCAGCCCTCAAAAGAACTCACGTTTCTTCAAACAAAGTGGAAAATTAGTGTTTCAACTGGCGATGTCATGAACATAGCCAGCCCAAGAAATCACTAAACCACTCCTTAAAAGTAGTATGATTAAATATTTATTATATGCCTGCGAGTCCCGTCCCTTTCGATTGTAAAATATGAACAGATTCCCTAGTATCAACTTGTACCTAAGGATCTGCAGGATCCCTGCAGGCACAACAAAGTGAATCGGTTCATTCCAAAGTAAACCCGAGTATGGGTTTGCTCAACGACAAACCAAATCGGTGAACTTTGTCCAATTCGCATGGTTGAAAATGTTTAATCCAAAATGTGTCTTACTCGGTACCTAAGTGTCTAATTTTCATGCAGCTTTATGTTCATCTTTTACAAAATGTCCAAGGTTCAATGTTTCTAATTCATATGAAGTAATATATCCAAACAATATTTTTTATACATTTCGGACTTCGATTAGTGATCGAAGAAGTGACACTGTCGTTTTGAAACTGACATTAAATCTAAGCATCGGTGTTGCCATTCTGACGTATACAGAGCTATTCTGACATTGACGTCTTATGGCCGACCGTAATTAAGAGATCGAATTTACTTAGCCTGTTAGCTTGTTGATGCCAAAGAGTGCTTTCCAGCAAGTAACTAAATATATAAATGAACACAGGTTGAAATCTACAAAGTGGTATAAAAGGTGATTTATCTAATGTGTAAATATTTTAAAAATGCTTTATCTTAAGGTGTAAAGAACATAAATGTTTGAGTACTAATCAGCAATTTCATGTCTTCATGGGTTGGGTTAGGAACCTAGCCCAGGGTCCTGTAACAAGAACCACCATAAATATCATCGCATTGATTCATGCGGTTATTAATCGTCCTTTTAATGGTTTGCTGATATTTTTACATTTATTATGATGGTCTTACCGTGTTTGTAATAAAATAGTGTTGCATATTATTAGGTTTTTGGAGTTGATATGCTATTTATTTTTTCACTTTAAATGAAATTCATTAAACACAAAAAATATAAACTATACGAATATTTTCATTTTGTGGCATAAAACGAAAAACTGACTTCATCCGAATCAACTAAAATGATTCGCAGTACTTGAATGATTTTCCAGTTAGTATTAGATTTTTCTATTTTTATTTCAAAACCAATCTCCTGAACAGATTTTGATGAAATTTGTAAAGGACTAGTCTAAAGTATATTCTTTTATATTAACAAGTAATTATCCAAATCGGTTTATAAATAAAGGAGATCTTAGGTAACAAACCTACAACAATACAACCGAATTGATAACCTTTTTCAGAAGTCGGTTAAAAAATAACTTGAATTTCAGGAGTCTACACTTGATAGAATAAATCCCTTAGAACGGAAAACTAAAACTGAAGAAAAACTTTTAAAATGCAGCTGCTTCACGGATACCCTTGTCAAGTAATTTTATAGAGATATTCGTATAGATAAGCACTTTGACAGAAATCATACAAAATCTATTAGCTAGATATTATCTACCACAAAATCAATTACAAAATCTGACATCACCTGTACTCCGGCAATATAATCGTCACACGGAACTTCAATTCCCTTTCACGATGGTGTTGTCAGCGTTCAAGAGTTCAATCTTTATTAACATTTCCTATAGTCATTTATGAAATGAGTTGGTACTCAATAGCTCAACCGTTATTTGTCCATCAGAAACCCAACAAAACTATAATTGACTCCTAAGAGTAAAATAAAATAATGGAGAATGTACAATTTTTATAAAATAATGCAAATAGAACATAATATAAAACGATAATTATATACACGCTCTTTTAAATTTTTTTGTTAAGTAAACTCACATTTATTAACATTCAAGCCTTAATCGAAGATTGAACTTTATATTTGTGTCATATTTGTCACTCAGTTTGTTAACATTGTGTCTTGCATAATTATCCCACGAATGACATACATTCCATCGCTTTACGACACAAAGAATGAGTGTCAATTTTACAGGGTTCATCAGGTAGCGGTTTTTAGTTTGTAACCTTGGAGTTAGTTCTCTCCTTAATTACTTCGTTTTTAACAAATATCTTATATGTACAGTTCATACCTTCTGACACATTGGTGCTCTTGTTACTCTTTGGTGCTTAACCTGCAATTTTGCCAGTAGCTATGTTCAGATCATGACAGAGAGCTGCCAATCAGTGATGATAAATGGTTTCTTAACGAATTTGTTGTAATCTTAATTGAAGTTCGTTTGTATATGAATCCGTGGGTATCATAAAAATAAAGAACCCAATAACGCAATGTGCTGGCGCTCATATTGAAAAGGCGGGTACTTCTGATTAGGCTAGAGAGCATAATGACATTCAAAATCAAATATCTTGTTATGATACCTAATGCAAAACAAATTCTTTGATGTTTTGTTTTGTTATTTTATAGCCCATATGAATATAAAAAATTAGCTGCGCAAATTTATCGTCAAAGCGGTAAGAATAGGCAAAACGAGCCATTTCTAACTTATTCTCAGCACGAATTTACAAGTAAGATTGTATTAATATGCCACTTGCAACCAAAAAAGCTTTTGGTAGAAAAAGAACATGAACAATATTTATATCCACTGAGTGTTTCCTTTTTTATTTACGAATGTCTCTTCTTCTGGCTTGGCAGATAATGTTACATGTCTGACATCGGGAACGGAGCCCCAGAACTCAAACGAAATTTTGAAGAAATCCGGGTGATCGGGAACTAAAAATACAGAATTGTCGTAAATCATTACGTTTTTAGAAATATAAAACAAGTTCCTATGAAATAATGAATTCAAGAAGCGATTTTGCTGAAAACTAGTTACTAACAACCCTTGAAAGGCATAAAAAAGCGACTGAATGTTTTTTTTTTAAGCTATTGCATAGCTTCTATCGCGGGCCTTGAGCGTGGAGACCGAATCCAGAAATTCCGTAACGAAAAAACCTAACACCCCCACTCCGACCGGCACAGCGGTGATACTTTTTAGTTTTTCCATCTATCGATAAATACCAGAACTTTTAATGACTTTTTGAAATATCACGCGCAATAGCTTTACCGCAGCAGTCTCCGAGTGCCACACGTCTTTTTATTATCGAACTACATATCTCACTATTTTGTTACTTTTCAACGAATTAACTCCATACAATTCCAGTTAAAACTCTGTGGTTTCATTATTCTGAAATCGTGACCTCTAATTGTGATCCTTAACGGACAAGTCCACCTCGTCAAAATTTCGTGGAAGTTAAAATTAATTAAATCATAATTAATCAGAATTTCCCACGCTGTTCCAATTTAGTCGAAAAATCTACAGCAATTTATATGCTTCATCGCCCCTCCTTATCGAGGCATTTTACAAACAAGTACTTTGAGCTTTATTCCAAGCACATTATCGTAATAACTAGCTCACTTTCACTATTTCCACTTACTTAACCGTCTTTTAAACAAAATCTTCCAAAGTTTTTAATGAAATATGTATATTAAAAATTCAAGGCATTTGCTAATGAAACTCTCAATACGGGATAACCATTTAACAGATTCATTATGTAAATAATTTACGTTAAAACAAAAAAATAGACAGCTCATTTAAAAAATTATCAAGAAAATAAAAAAAAAACTATAAATTGCAGATACTTTGGCAGACAGTTGCAAATGTCAAGTTATACTAACAGATCCCTAAACTAATAATAGTAACAAAAATTTTTGAAAAGATGAAATAGGATCTCAACATTCTTTCTGAATTTAAATTCTAGCCATTTATTGTTTTAATTATTTCCTGTATTGAAAACATCGACCTGCTCCCGACAATAAAAATCCCCGGATAATAAGGCAATCGATTAAATGAATATATTGAACCAGCTGCCCTTTATGTGAGCTTTGACCAGCTCTGGAACAGGTTGGACTTACTTTATCCAGTTTCCACTTAATCACAGGTTACTGAAATCGCTCAAAACAAACACACAGACAGTAATGATCGGCTTTGTGTAGGTATTATATTAACAACCTCACTTGCTTTTAATTCATCAGCTTTACCATCAGCTATATCAGCGATTAATATTCAATTGAACTATAGCACTTCCTGGGTATTATGGCCAGTTTAGACCATCACTTACTAGAAAATTGCAAGGCAGGGGAAATGCTTACGTACTATGTAATTTAATTGAGATTTTCCTTTATGTAATTTCCTTGAAAACCAGTCTTGGCGTTCCGATTATTGTGTCTACTTTTTACTAGATAGTTACTTCTGAAAAATAGCATAACAATGTTTTTTAATCGGATTGTATTTGAAACACTTCATATTATATAATAGCCGTCTCAATTTATCTGTCTCAGTAATGTGTGTTACATTTAGAAAAAACTAGGATCTAAAACAGATTTTACATACAAAATTTTAATTAGAATTATCCATTAGTTTTATTTGAGTGAGTAAATTGTTTTCTCTGTTTTCAATACTCACTCAGATTAGTAGCGATTGCGATGAAATAAAATTGAAATAGCGAATTGCTCACGATAGTAATCTCAATAAATCATAGAAGGTGTTATTGAAGTGAATAAAAAGAACGGACGCAATAAATTACAAAATGCATTTAATATTAAATTAAACGTGAAATTAATATGGAGAAATAGCACGACATACTTGTTATAACATTTATTAGGGTTTTTGGTTGAAATAATAATTAGAAGCTTTTGTGTTGAGGCAAATTTTCAGTTCAGTTTCAGTGACAAACGTTGGAATGAAACTTTTTTTTTCTTAAAATATGTCTTGTTGTGCAGATATAAATAAAAACAAATCAAAAAAGCAAATGAAAATACTCATAATTTTTTCATACATCACGATTTCCTGTGTCGCAGGTTACAACACAAATACATTCGTAACAACGATTGAAGATCTAAAAACTTTAAATGCAACAAACATAATGTTTTCTACAAATGGGAATGGAACTTGGGACCCCTCGATTGAGGGCAGGGTTATTAGTTACCAGTTTAGTTACGCAGCCTATCCTATATCCGTCTTTAGGGTCCCATTTCTCTAAATCAAAATTCACCGCAGTCGATTCTGCAGTTTAGGCGTGAAAGTGTTACAAACAAACAAACTAACTTTTGCATTTATAATACTAGTTAGGATTACAGTTAATGTCCAAATGTGCCCAAAGATTTTCTAGCCATGTTTGCTATTTTTTTTACGTGAACTACATATTCATACATACATACGTAAATTCACGCATTTACCCAGAAGGGGTAAGCATAGAGCAAATAGGCCACCTTTCACCCATTGTTGTGTTCACCAGTTGAGCACACGATTTTTCGAACTTAGACGTGACAGGTTGTCGCCGCGTGTAAGTCACCCTTTTGTTTTAATAAATCATTTCCACATCTTATCAAACTAAGTACGATAAGTCGATGAGATTATTACTCTACCAAATTTATATGAAGTGAAAAGAGCTAAGACGCTTTTTATAAACCGTCACCTTTTAACCTTTGGATTAAACGTCAATCCAAAGGTTAAAGATATCCGAGGCAGCCATCAGCCATCAGTATTAGTATGTCCTATCATAAAATTTGAAGACATGTGTCAAGTGCAGAGGGGCCGTTTAAGGCACATTTTATCCTTTCACCGAACTAGCACTGAATGTTTATATAGTACTAGCTGTACCCGACATGCGTTGCAATGCAAAAATAAGGTAAAAGTGTCATTAAAAACGAAAAAAAATACATTTTATCGGTAATCGACCACTGAGGGTGGAAAATTATTAAAGTACTAATATCGCAATTACAAAATAGGGGTGGGTGGTAGATGGATAAAAATTTAGGATTGCATGTATTTTTTATGCTGAATTATAAAAAAATACTAAAAATAAAAAAATTGAGTTGGACTACCCTTGTCATTTAGGGGTATGAAAAATAGTTAACATCCTTTTCTGTCTTACCTAATATATACAAAAAAGTTCTTAAAAATCGGTCAAGCCGTTTCGGAGGAGTTTTGTTACAAATACTGTGACACGAGAATTTTATATATTATAAGATTATTATCAGAAAGTAGACATATGTACTTTAAACCAAAACTTCAGTAACAGTTGAGGATAAACGAATGCTTCCATGTATTTTATGACTCAAAATCCTTTTTTTATATCGTATTGTAAAAACTTATCATTTAAATTCGCAATTTAGCTTAATATGCAATTAGCGAGAATATTGAACAGACATTCAGACAAATTGCAGTGGATACATTAACACATTTTTTTTATTAAAGCTTTAGCACTAATTAATAGTGAGAAAAATCGTTTATAGCTCATTATTTTCGTATCTTAGGTTCATAATAACTATTTATTTGAATGAAACTGTTGTGGATCTAATGCATGGTAGGTAATTTACGTTTCATTATGTGTTTTCAAAATCCATGATATTTTTTTTGGTAAATTTTACTATCAGCTTTATATCAAATGCAAAACTATGATCTAACACCGTGGCTCCGATCTACCCTAGCACTCCAGGACATGTTGATTTATTATAAAATACTTATAAATATACCATTGCTCGTTATTCTTCACCAATACTCAGTAAATTTATTTCCTCCGTATTTGGACACCAGTAGACCGGGCACGTCGCTTAATTATAATTGAATCGAAAACCACTGTGACACTAATACTTGGCCACTAATTGATCTAGTACTGGTGGAAATTTCAAATTAGAATTCACATAGCAATTGATGTGATCACTACGATTAAAATGATCTCGGTAAATACGGAAAATTATTCTTTTATGTATTAAAATTGTTTCACAGATTCGTAATACAGCTGGTAGTGAGGATATCTTATAAAAGAAGCGTGGAACATTTCTTTGGTTTGATCGGGAAAACAGCCGGTACTAACATTTTGTTCTCCGGCTTGGTTGTTTGGTTGTGTGTGTGTGTGTGTGTGTGTGTGTGTGTGTGTGTGTGTGTGTGTGTGTGTGGCACTTGGAGAAATTAGTAGTTAGTATTAGTAAATTATTATTAAACATACGTAAAATTTATTTAATTTTCTATCAAATGATGTTTGTTTGAATTCATATGATATTAAACATATTAAAATAGCAAATTTGGTTCTCTTATAATATTTGAGCTGGTCCGGCTTTCCAGCCTTTGCGGCTTGTCTCCTTTCTGTTGGCTTCACACACGAACATTCTATCCCACAATACACGATTTATCTACAAAGTCTCAATAACTTCAAGGCATCTCAATAACTAGGATAGATATCCCATGGAATTATCACATAAATCAGCCTGGTCAATGATTAATACGATACCGAGTGGAGTCCAGCGCTTGTCGTTATAACGGTTGAATGTAATTAAATTGAAGCTTCCGTATACTGCCCTGAGACATAGAACAGTGCGTACAGAAAGTGCAGTATTGTTTACCTACTCATTTTTATTTGAGTTATCTATAAAATCTAAAGGTTAGAGACAGTCCAGCATGCACCAATGCCAACCGATTCTACCACACCATAACGACGAACGAACTACGACATTTTGTACTCTTTTCACACAGGCTTACCTAATCGATATATTAATTACTGGGTTCGACAAGCAGCCGACTATGATTTATGTCAACCTCGCTTGAGAGTCAGATCCAAATTTATGCATTACGTGGCGCCAGGTTATATCTGTAGTCGATTAGCATCAGATGGCATGTGGATAAACATCTCTGTGTCTTAAGATTTCTCAAAACAATAGAGTTTTATGAGGCTTTTTTGCTAGTTTAATTAAATGATAGAAAATTATTTTTTTGTGTCCCTTCTGTTCAACGAAACCTACGCCACTCTTTCGTCTGTGGACTGTATTGGATTACATGACAGTGCTTAGCAAAGCTCAGAAAATTGCAAGATGATAACATCACACATACATCCCTTATGTCTTCATTAGAATTTCAATGTGATCACTGAAACATTTTGTAATGGAATGTGAAATAGTTTTACGAATAAAGATTTTACATACAGTGCCTTAGTGTTTAATGTCTGTGGTTTATTCATTATAGAAACCAAGTAATAAGAAGCTTTTGTGACGTGATAGTTATAGGCTGGAGACTGCATTGATGAACTTAGGCAACAAATTTGAATATGTAGACTTGGATTTTTCGGTTCAAAAACATGGTAGGTAGGTACTCATAATTACTTCTCAGATGTACCTATTATTATTATTATTATTATTATTATTACAACAGTACGTTAGTATGTTTTTTGTTTTAAGTGCTATGTTAATTTTTTCTTTTCTTATTGGCGTGTCAAATAAATGTTCTTCTTTCTTCTTTCTTTCTTTCTTTCAACTAAGTCATCAGTAAGTCATATTTCGCTACTGCAATCTACATCAGATTATGTCCGATTGCTGAACCGACTTGAGTGAATCTGCCTGTGTTACTTCGCGTAGACCGATTAATCGTGGCTAATATTGAGCATTCCTTCATCCTGTACTGTCTTCAAGAGTTATTTGACTATATTTTATTATTTATTATTACCTATTTGAGTGAAATGTTTTTGTATTTTTGTAACAAATAAAAATTAATTAATTTATTTAATTTATTTATATTAAGTAATTATCACCAACACCGAAGACTTTGTTCGACACTTTTTTCTAATAAATATAAACAATATTGGTGGAAATTTCACACAGCGCCACCTAGCTCTAAATCATGCATAGATTGTACGAAGAATACTTATATATTTTTTTGGAAATACATACTTGTAATACATATTTACACCCAGACACAGAACAACACACAGTTCTTTTCACAAATATGTGCTCTGGGTGGAAATCGAACCAACGACCTACAGCGCAGACGGCACAATTACTGCCAACTGAGCTGTGAGGCCAGTCATATGACAGTTTATGATTGCATTGGTGTTCTCAGTCAAATAAAATGAGTTTCTCGTTAAAACTACGGCGATATGAGCTACTTCATTCCCAGAGCGTACAATCCCAACAATAGCGTATGTTATGTTATGCATACGATACTTGTGTTGTGCCACGCAACTACGGTGGTCCCTTTGCAAGGCACGTTTCTCTTATTCCACGACGTTAATTTTAAAATTAGCATCAGTAAACAAATTGCTGCCAATTGTTTACTTTCCCTTCCGACAAAGGAGACGCTAATAACATCTATCGCCAACGAAAATAAATCCGTTATTGTACCCTATAAAGTTTAAAACTGAGTTCTCACTCATTAAAATGGCTTTATTTTTTAGTTTATTTTATTCATTATGGTAATGTTTTCGGTGGCGGACCACACAATGATAAAAGTGGTAGCTCGCCGCGTTTCGTTTTGCATATTTTCTGTATTACTGAGCAAAAATGTTTCGTCAATATTGTCTTCTCGACTCATTGGGCAAATGACGGTGTCCGTCTCCAAGAAAATGCAAATCAAACTCTCATGACGCTTTCTTAATAACCTTCCTTTGTTTTAACACGACGTTCTTTAAAATTTTAAATTTAACTTATCAACATCCTCTTTTTGTGCAGTATAATGTTTCAGTTTTATAACGCTCGAACGTCAAGATTTTTAATGATGTAGATAATAAATTTTACTGTTTAAAGAAAGGAACAGCTTTAAACATCTTCCAATAATGTAGTGGCCGCGTATACGATGAACAATAACACTTTGATGCATGTTTTATATGGTCCCAGATTTATATTTAATTCCCCAAACAAAAAATGAACAGCAAAAATAAAAATAAAAAACTGCAACATAAGATTGGATATTTTTTGAGACAAAAATGTCTGTAGGCAAACTGTGGTCTTGAATCTAGACATTGTGTAAAACACGTAGCTATATGTAATTCTCAAGAGATTAAGTAACGTGGTAGAAAATATTAGGTCTGTTCCCAACCCAACAAGTTTGTCAGACCATTCAGCCGGCAACAAAAGCTTTTTAATATCAACACACCCCGCGGCACAATGTTATTTACATAAAAGCCACGTTGTTTAAGAACAAACCTGTATGATATAACAAAGTCAAGACACGAATATTGTTATGCTAACTGGCTTCGTTAGTTTGTTCCTGAGAATTGTATCGTTTTAAGTACGTGAGGCCAGATTGGTACAGTGATCTGTTCCTTTAGCTAATTTGTTTATATTTGGGTTCGGTTTTGCATGAGCTGTGGGAGTTAATAAAGCATTGTTATGTTCCTCTTGAACGTGGCTACTTTATTGCGTTATTTTGTCATGACGTTGATGACGTAGTGGTCCAAGTTACCTTAAAGAGATGCGGGTGCAATTCTAGCGTGACACAAAACATGACATTTTTACGGGTATGGTTACAGTACCATAATACTTGTTATTACACACGACTCAAGAACTGCATATTTAAAATATATATTATACAGACTTTTACATGTTCTTGGACGATGTAACATGTCAAGAGACGAACTCTTAGACATGTTACACATGGATTATATCAAATTACAATTAGTTTCGTATAACCAGCTGGCCTTATTTGTTAACTTTGCGCCTGTTTTGAAGGATGCGCTTGATCTAAAGTTTTTGGAGTAATATCGCCCGTTATTAGACCGAGATCCACAACATTAACTATTCATTGTCCTTTTAAACTGGAGAGGAATGTCTCATGTACTCATAATTAAAAATACATATATTTGTGGCTCGTTGGGAAAAAACGTACTAATCTATCTTGGATGAAACTTTCAATAACACAAGTCACACCTCGATCCGATCTCCATTAAACCCGCGGTGTGGCTAATTAGACATTATCTCGACTTATCTACGGACGCCTCCGCTCGTGATTTCTTATTTGGTAAATATTTTCCTTGATGGCCGGCGAGCGGGTGAGATAAGAACACGCCTCAGAAATTAAGCAATGGAGAATGGTCAGAAGTTAAATGTATAATTGTTGGAATCAGATTCCTGGTATTGATCGAATTTATTTATTTTCATTGCTGCAACGGATTTTAAATCACATCCAAATGTGTAATCATACTGAAATAAAGAAACATTTTGATGAAAAATAAGTTACGACATAAACAAGGTGATTTATGACTTAGTAGCAATATATTTGAGCAAGTTATTTGAACTAGCGGAACGTTTTGCTTGTTGTGACAAACTCAGCATGGCGCAAAGCAGAGATCACGGATTCGATGGCATAGGAAAACAATTGAGGGAATTAAGATTGGAAAAGTGCCCCACTGCGAATGCATCTAAAAGCTTAAATCTAACTATACATTATATTTACTCAAGTTTATTTAATTATTCTTCTACTCTGATACAACATCCGCTAGATAGTTTGTTTTTAACATCTGACTGAATTTGAGTTAAAGTTAGGTCAGGTGAAGGTGCAGACGATTTTATGATTTAATAGCGTCATAAGAACAATCGTTTACATGTCTAAAACCGTCAGCCTGCGCTGGGTCGTCAGGCCATGTGAACACACTACGCACATATGCGACACCGTTTTGCTACGAACACTTACCATTACTGTTATCAAAGTCACTTCCAGTAAAACATGCATAATGCATTATGCTCAACAAGTGATACCGTTTTACTAGGTGTGATGATTGAAGAAGATACATAAATATATTACAATGCTAGAAGCTGAAGTTTCTCCGCATATTTTGTTATTAAAGTTTATTTAATTAACATAAGTTTAAAAAGAATGGTGAAGTGTATTAACAATTAAATACTTTAAGCTTGACTTAGGTATAGACGTGAAGTGTGAAGGGATTATGCTAATTTGAGCACCAGAGCTTGTGAACAAAATCTGCTCTACTGAATGAAATAGTTACCAGAATTTTTATTTAAATGTATACAAGATTTTATCAGTGAGGGATTAAACTTTAATAGGCGGTTGTTCATTAAAACAAAGGTTACGAGTGAATTATTTACTAAATTCAAGTATATTTTTGTTACTTACGATACTAATGGCTTTATTTAATTAAGTCTTAAACACAGGTAAGCTTGCGGAGCAAATAGGCACCTTAATTTACCTTTATAGGGGACCAAAAGACAGCTTTTGCCCCCGCAACAGGCAAACCAGGAGCACAGTGGGGTTTTTAGCCGGTAAGAGTTGGTATAACCAGTCCGTTGCTAGCGATGCTAAGGGGACCACTGAAAGTTTTCTTTGAGAGAAAATAAAGGGGGGTACAACAAGTGAAGACACATTTTTTTCTATTCAAACGGAGCGTGGTTTTAATCTTGTCTATAGGTCATATCAGCATTTCACAATATATTTTCACGCACCGTTTCAAGAATGTATCCAGTATCAATAAAAAAAGTATTCTATTAAAAACTTCTTAGTTCATGTTTTCTGAATTTGAAGTAGTAAGCGCCAGACAGTGACCAGACACCACAGTGACAGTGGACCGGCCATGTGATCATTTACAACAGGTGTTGAGAATATAGCCTAAAAACATTTTCACAAGATTTCCCTCAAAAATGTTTCTGCAATATGAAACAAAGTTACCTCATTTATTGTATTCACATGCTTATTCTGAGAGCTATTTTATGTACCAACTTGCGAAGAATATGAGGTGTAAGGAGATGCAATAAAATAATTTCACAAGTTCTTAATTCTAAACACTGGTTCCATTACTCTTAAACGCAAAGTTTCATACTTGCTAACTTTCGTTTCACAGTGGGAAGCAATACGACATGCCGAGCAATTAATTTTACTACTGATAAATTAAAATTAAATAAGCTACGAGACATTCCCGCAAATGATTTAAATAACGACTACACTACATACTCCGATTTTTATAACCTGCGTGATCTATATCTAAGTCTCTACAACTACTGGGAAAAAAGGAGTGACTTTTTTTTTCTTTTTTGCTTGCTTATGTAATACTAGCTGCGCCCCGCGGTGTCACCCGCGGTGAATAAGTAATCCCACGAGAACACTGCACTTTTCCGGGATCAAAGTAGCCTATGTGTTAATCCAGGATATAAGCTATCTTGGTACCAAATTTCACCCAAATTCATTCAGCCGTTTAAGCTTGAAAGAGTAACAAACATCCATACAAACTTTCACCTTTATAATATTAGTAGGATTTATTGCAGCACTGAGTCAAACAACTACACCAGTGTGTTTGGTATTTACGCTTGCAATTATCATTTGACGGGTGAGTGAACAAAACGATAATATCTATTTGATTATGAATTAAATGCAAACTAACCACCTGACCAGTTATACATAACAAGCCAATGATATATTGAACAAAGATATACTTCAAGCTTCTTCCAATGTCATCCAAATTTAACGATAGGGTTTTTTAATTTGCGTATGGTAAGCCACTTTATAAAATATATTCTAGGTTCGTTTACATCTTTATTAACTTCCTATTATATTATTATTATAAGCGACGGTACCATGGCTAATTGATTAGTGACCCTACGAGCAATGTGAGAAGTGCCGGGTTCGATCTCGGCCGGGGAAATTTTTAAAACTGGTTAGCATGAAGTGTGTTCTCAAATCACGAATTTTCTCTCGTTTATGTGTTCGTCCATGCCACCTGTGATACAGGGGATCGTATTGTAGCTGCAGGTTCATAGAAGTGCATTAATTTTTATATATTTTTTACTACTGTATGGCGCCTTAAAAGGATATCAGGATTAGCAAAATATCGCTCTCGTTTGTAGTTGCAGAGGCCTTATTCAGAAAATAACATAAAATTGAGTCACGTGCTGTGTACACGCGAACACACTTTGCCCGCGCCTGAATTTATGCAACTTCCTACGCCGCGCCGTCTCGTGGAAACCCATACAACCCCTTCTAACCGCTATGCAAAGAAGTATCCTGTGAAACATGAGTTTTTATAGCAATTTAGTTTTTTCAGTAAACTGTTTTAATCTTATCCCCACTCTTAAATTACGCAACATAACTTAAAAAATATATATTATTCAGATTAATTTTCAGACTTCATTTTGTTTTATTATATTAATAATTAGATTCTCCTAGCACAGCTTTGCTTCTGAAGACAAAACCATTTTTTTTTTAAATACGGACCTTTTGGTCTCATATGTTTATATGCTAATACCAGCCTGTACCTGCTTTGCACGTGCATTAGTACGAAGTATTTACGGGCGAAATTGTCTGTAGTATATACACAAGCCTTTCTCATGGATCGGTCCAATTGTGAAAACCGTATCTACGAACTAACCTGTATCCTTAGAGTAGTTTTGTGATTAGCCTTGAGAAATACCAACAGAGAAATTCAGAATAATTTTGCTTTGTAGTAGTGAAAGAATGTTCTTAATCGTCACAGAAATTCTCTGCAGACAAATTATTTTACATTGTTTTTAGTAGTACCTTGCAAAATTATCTCTCCGGAGATACAGGCCTACCTATTACCTACCTACCCACTACCTCTAAAAATGAGTGAATGGGCTTCAATTTACCATGGGAGTACAATTACGGAAGGATGTCGCATGTTTGCATCGCATCGAAGAAGCTGCGTTGACTCAGAATAAACCCTTTAGCTAGGATATCCCTACGACTACGAAGGACAGTATTATACCATAGTCACCAAGAAGCAGATGGCGATACGCACGAACGGTCGTTCCTGACTGCCGCAACATTGCATTATGCCATTCTTTCTTATTTACAAGAACTAAAGGAGAATTCGTTAGGGGCGGCCGAAGCAAATGGGTAAACAAACCCGCTCGAAACAAAGGATGTTTTAGATTCAATGTAGTTTCTATATAGGTAGGTATGGCGCATGGCGTCTCGGTTTCTTCATTTTTCGTTATAAAAGTGTTAGGTTTAAAGTCCTTATTTATTTTACGGTTTTAAAAAGTTTATTCTATTCTAGTGAACTGTTTAGTAAGTCTGACTGCACTTTTATAATTTTGTTTGCTTGAGTACCTTTAGAGAGTACCTTTTCAGTCGCTTGTCGAATATAATGTATTTGGTTTTATTATAGAATTTGATTAAAACTGATTTCATGTATAAAAAATAGTTCAAAATTTCAACCCTATTTTATAAGTGCAAACATAAAGGAAGTAAGTTAATAATTCTCAGCATTATAATAAGTAGTTCAAATATATTTGGTCACTGGTAACGAAATTCATCGTTATAGTTGGATAATTCTCATCTTATTTTCCGAAAACTCAATTGCGATTTCGTGTTTTTTTTTTTTTTATGTAATATAGTTACAGAACGAGCTGACGGTCCACCTGGTGTTAAGTGGTAACCTCAGCCCATAACAAGCGATGCGGCTTGGGTCCTCCCCTACTAAGTACGACAAGACCCAAGTCGCAACGTATGCGCCCGTAACTCTGAGACGTGTAGGTGGAATGTCTCGTGTGCCTGTAATTTCACCGGCATTTCATATTCATATTGTTAATAAAACTTTTTACTTATTTTTACTTATGAAATTACACCAAATTATTTTAAGTTTGGATACAATTTCGGCTTTATACACCCGTAGCTCTAAGGCTTGCGCTACGATGTGAATAATCCAATCAAGCTTGGATTTAATCGAAGCTTCAAAGGCCCTCAAAGCAGATAATACCTGGAACCCGAACTTCTAGTACCTACGGTGTAATTACCACTCAGATCAGGTATGAGCTGTACGAACATATGGTTGATTGTTTTATATTATTTGTCAATTTATTCAGTAGGTGAAAATATCGCGAGGAAACCATCTCGTCCAAGAACCTAAAAAATCCTAATACTTGTGTCAAGTACATAAAAGCAGACTCCCTGAGAACTTTAACGGGTTAAATATCACACTAGAAGTAATAGTAGATCACTGGAACCATTCCAAATTATTAATTGGTGCCTCTCATTAGCGATGTGGCGTATTAGCTGATTTTATTGTATATATAATGTGTCTGAATAGAGATCATCTTCCGAAACTAAATTATGTTAACTTTTGCGCCACCAGATTACATTTATAACTTTCTTCCGAAGGCCTAATGGAAAAAAACGTATTATTTGCCTATTACTAAAACTATTCCTTGGATCAATCAGTCATCCACGAACAGGGTCTTGTCGTACCTAGTAGGGGAGGACCCAAGCCGCATCGGTTGTTATGGGCCGAGGTTACCACTTACCACCAGGTGGGCCGTCGGCTCGTTCCGTTACTATATCACATAAAAAAAGGAGCGCGGATTAAACTAAATCAATTAGTAGGTAGGCAGTGCGTTTCACGGGCATCACCCACGTGCGAGTCGCCACCAATTTGTCAGTTGTCGTCGCACGCGTCTTGACTAATTGCCGTTATAAATCTGACTGCAATCAACGACCGGTTGCAGTGAATGATGTTGCACTGGGTTCTGTTTACTTTTGTCCAATTGCAGTATAATTGCAAAAAAGTTACATTCAACTTTACACTTTGTCCCCGCATTGTAGGAGGATAATTTTATTATGTACATAATAATTATGGAATTTCGAAAATTTCTAATTAAAAATTATCCTAAAATAATGGTTCAGTTTCCTGGTGTTCCAAACCCAGATACATTCTGCGATGTAATTTTTATTCATTATTTTAATCGATTTATTATCCTGTTACTCGTTTAATTTTTCCTAATTGGTTCCCATTTACACACGGGGAGTTACCAGTTCCCTGAATAAATTGATTCAATAATTATCTGATGCAATTGATAATCTGATTGCAGAGCACTGTAATGAAACTTCACTTTGACTAATTGGTGATGCTTATGAAATCTATTTAATAATAAAAAAGGGTGAAAAACCTGTTTATGAGGCTATTTTATATTTAGTGGCTATAAGTATTGCTTATCCCTTTAGAAGTTACAATAATGAAGTAAATATTTTGACAAGTTGGACTCTGGACTCTTCATGCGCCATCATGACGTTCAAAATATGAAATTATTACAAATAGAGTTTGTGCCGGAATCTATTAATTTTTTTTTTTTATAAATATAAGCCGTAATGAACCAGCTGATAGCTCGCTTGATGATGCATATCAGTAAAAAACATGTTATCTTCATTTTCAGGGTAGCGGGTGCCAATCTTACGATTTGAGCTATCATAATAAAGATTTAGGTCGTATTGTTGTTGCACAAGTTACCGCTTAACATCAGCCATATTCCATTATCTTACAATCATCATAAAAACACACAGAATAAAAGGATTGTGTATGGAATCTTCTGGAGTACAATAAAGGGATCCACGTTGATAACACAGAAGAGCAAGCCAATATCAGTACTAATTACGAGGTCGATCGTGTGAAATTGGTTTTCAACGAAGGTAATCTAATAACTAATTCCCATAAATGTGGCTTTAGAGTAGTAATTACGGTGCACATGTGGTATGGCGTACTTGCATGATAGTAATTGGAATGTAATCGCTGTTAATTTGTTATTGCTCCTGCTGTAACAGTTTAATTACTACATACATTTGAATAAAAACCTTACGTGTTTTATGCGAAAAAAGTGACAAATAAAAGTTTTAATATAACATATTTATCTAAACGTCAATCTTTATTTTTGTGGGAGAATTCGTCTCATAGCATTTAGAGAACGAACTCTCGACTCACGAAAATTTATAATAAAAGAAATACGAATCTAAACTCAACGGTTTCCGAAATATATTGTTTGATCGGTGTTCATTAAAATTAGTAATGCCTCTAAAATCGACATATGTACTCGATTATATAATCGAAAATTTCAATTCTCCAGGGCTAGCTGCTTAGGCTGTCAATTTATCTGTCAGTCATACGAGTACATTCTCTTTTATTACATGAGTCTATGTTGGTTCAAGTTGAAATGGCATTTTATGATAATAAAGATAGTTCTTTGATAGCACGTTAATTTTACCTACAACCTACAATTTCTTACTCACTTATTATATCTCATTATTCTCAAATTAACCTTTGGGTGCATGCATCAGTTAATTTGATCAAAGAGATTATACTATACTCAGGCTCGTATTTGTAAAATGACTTATTTACTCAAGGTTTTAATGAAAACGTGAGCGAGCGATAAAGTTATATGGAATGTTTTTGTTTTTACTGTGGATAGAGCAATTTGTTATTTAGCTTACGTGAGATAATGCACGAAATTTTTTGTTGTCTTACTATTTCAGAAGTTCAACATGAATGCACGTGAACCAACAGAGTTCTTTTGAATATTTAGCCTTTATTTAAACTTTCGCTTTATAGTTGAATACATGAGTGTAAGATGAGTGAATAGCATATAAAATAATTTAAATGATTAACAATGTTACCTTTTTGATAAAACTCCTTAACAACCCTACTTAATAATATGCTTGTAAAATGTACTCGGTTCTTTTTTCAGTTGGGTTGTTTAAACTTAAAGTAAATTTACATATTAAAATTAGGCAGTTAAACCTCTAATATACCTACGATAATTATTATATAAAAATAAATATTATTTAACAATTAATTTTGTAATTCTTAATATTCTTATATTTGTATTCTTATAATATTCACTTTTTTATTATAGAATAGAACCCGATGAAATTACAGGCACATGAGACGTACTAAAAGGGATACACTGTGCAACAGGGGTAATGCGATGCTTGGTCTCCCCATACTTAGGGGTAAGAGGGTGCTGCACATCAGATGAGCTTAAAATCATCAAGTGGGTCATAATATTCGTTTTCATCACTTTATTATCATAGGAAAAATTTCGACTATGCTACCCGTGTTTACTATTTCTAATAGCATTTGAAGTGCCAAAGGGTTTTTCGCCGTTCATTATACCTATAAAGATAAATAAAACAACGAAGATGAAAAAACTACAGAAAACGAGAAAGAATACAAACATACTTATGAACATCGTAAAAGTCAACAATAAATTCGTTTAATTAAATGCCGCGCTCGATAAAATGCAATAATTTAAACCGTAAACGATAAAATTTATTTGCAAAATTAATTGATTTGAATATTTTATAGCGACAGTTACAAATAGGACGCAAATAAAACTATGGTTATCTATCGATTAGTTTCAATAGATTTAAAGAGCCGGTGGCTCGCTTATTTACATCGATTGATTTCTACATTATATAAAAGAGGTTTTGAAGTTTATTGGTGATATTTTATTTCGGGTAATCTCTTCAAACAATACCTCTTACTCTACTAGTACTAGTTATTTAGTTAGGTGTTTTTATTTTCTTTACCTACTAGTCGTATGACTGGCTCTTTTTTAACCAGTATTATATTAGTGTGCCTTAAAAGAGCCTCCTTTTGCACACTACCCACATGTCTTCGAATTTTTGATTGTAGGAGATGTCAGTTTTCACACGGTGCTTTCCTTCAACGTTTTAAGAACGTGGGATTAGGCACGTAAACTTTTCAAGCATATCTTAATCCTTTCACTACACTGGTTAATGAGAAACTATAGATAAGGAGATAATAGATAAATAACTATACAGAAAAATATATGTTGTAAAATGTACTCGCATTATATAACAAATATAAGTAGGTACAGGAAGTAAGTATAAACAAAACTAAGTAGTATTTCATGCTGACAAATTACTATGATAAATTTATCTTTACTTTAATTAAAATTGGTTCAGTATCTTAAAGGAGATGACGAACTAAAACAATATTTATATACTCTAATTTATAGCTCCAGTTTTAACTGTCGTGATATTTTAATGCCACCATTGACCAAATCACTAAAGCGTAGCATTTTATCTGAACTGTGTGTTGATCTTTTTTGACGTGTCAACGTCTTATAATTCGATAGAGCCGGCTGCACGCACGAAAAAACATGACTCATGCGGCGTTACCTCGCTCTGAGGCGTTCCATGTAAGGCTTGTGCAAGTGCAAGCGAGAGCGCGGAACGAGCGACAAAGAAGCACAATCGGCCTTTGCGTTCGGCAGCGTTCGACATCCGTCTCTCTCCTACTTGAGTGAGCGATGCGTCTGCGTGGACAGCTGCTAATACTTACATTTACATGTTTTGATCGAGTATCAAGTGCATATATACATAAAAATCTATTAAACAAATGAAATTAAAATTTTCTTTTGAAAAATGCTACCATTCCATCAGTATTTTCTTAAGACGTTGACACGTTCAACTATCGTCAGTAAACCGACTTTACAGACAACCATTTTTTTTCATTGGCAAGCGCTAAGTGTTTTGGTAAAAGTTTTGTTATAGGTAAAAATAGTTAATTTTTGTGTTAACTGTTTCTATTAAAATAATAATCTCGGATGAAAAAGAAAAACAAAAGATATTTTTTTTGCATTGAGTTCAGTTTCTAAGTAGGTAAGTACTTACATAGAACGAAATGTGACATGAACGTGATATTCGGAATTTTGCAATTATACATTAATTTTCCAATAAAACTATCATAATACCGAATTATTATCATACGTAAATTTTCTTTGAAAACATACTTGAATAGAATAGAATATTATTACTGTAAATATTATTTAAATGACAAATCCCCACGGTCAGATCACGGTCTGCTCAATGACACCACACAAAACATGTTTAATATCTTATTCCAGTATTTTATGTAGTCATAAATGTAACATAGATCTAAGTAGACTAAGCAGATTGTAACAAGGATCGTGCGCAGGAAAAAAAAGAAGCCCTCCTTTCGGGGTTTCTGTCCGTTCTTTCCCATGAGGGTCGGATAGGGTTTGAACAGGGCCAAACTTAGCGATACGGCTACGTGACCTTATTTTTTTAATATTATTGAAGTTTCCAAAACCATTTCTTTTTGAATTCTATGGAAATAAAGCTTTTGACTTTGACTTTGTTGAATTTGTTGTTTGTGACGTGGAGAAAAGAGTAGAATAGTATGCTAATATTTTTAGTGAACAAAGCAAAATGTTACCTTTTGCAAATCAAGCTCTTATCCCTCGCTACCTTTCTTATGGTAATGATCCAATTAATATAGTTTCCGATCACACTACTAAAACCAGAACGAGATTATGTCTCAAATTGTTTTTCATTTTTAACGACCATAAACGTCTGTCAGACGCTTAGGAGAACATTTCTGGCGGCGAATTAATTTAAATATTCATTTGTTATTGTCAAAGAGAAATCAAGAACTATAGAGCACCAACTCAGATACATTTTAGAGTGGACTACGTAGAAAAATTTAAGAAATCAACAAAATTTGAAAAATTTGTAGTTATCATAAAAATTTTACATTTTATTACAGGCGCATGAGACGTAACATTCCTGTCTCGAGATGATGGACGGAACGCAATGCGACTTGAGTCATCTCGTTCTTTTGTGGAGCGGACTTGAGTCCGTACTGCTATTGCCTATGGGCGGCGGTTACCACTTTACATCAGGTAGGCTTTAACTCGTTTCTTCACTAAAATCACACAACAAACTATTTTATTCGAGACAAGAACCAATCACAAAGGTTACACGACATCCGGGCGCATGATAATTGTACAAGAAGGAACTTCTCCACATTTTTTACAATATTTTCTAGTTACGGGCGCATGCAATGCGACTTGTCGTTACCTAGTAGGGTAGTAGGTATCTTGTAGTACCCAAGTCGCATCGTTTGTTATGGGCCGAAGTTACCACTTAACACCAGGTGGGCCGTCGGATCGTTCCATAACGGTATTACATTAAAAAGAAATGTACCAACGTTACCTAAGTAGGAACACACACGTAGTTCGCGTGTACTGTACAATATTTTCACTCCGAGGTGATACCGGATAAAGATAGATGTCATTTGTCCGTTATTCACGTACGATCGTAAAGGCAGGTACACACCAGTAAAGTTATAGTTAAACGTGATTGTGAATAAGAAACCTTATAAGTTAACATAAGTTATGCAGTAACATGGTGATGAAATAAAATAATGAACTTTGATTTTGCGTTTTATTGTCACTTAGTCTGTCAATAAATTTTGAAATGTCATTTTGTTTTATCAAAAGATGATAATTATTTATTTACGAGTATTCGTGCACATCGGTGGGTTCCGTATTATACGTAGTTACTCGTACGATTGAAATTATCTGGACTTTGCAGTGCCATAGTCGAATATACATATATCTTATTACAAGCTATTAATACAAACTTATTGTCAACTTCACAATGTTCGTATGTATGTTTAGGTTGACATCTGCAACTTAATTTTGAACCAGTTGTCGTAGCCCGAATAAGCTGAAATTTGGGATTCATGCTTAAATCTGATGACCAGCAATATTATGGTGAGCTGAAGCTAATGTTGCTGCCAGGGCCACCTGCAGACCGCACAACTCCGCATTAGCGCTTAGTAGATATATCGTTAGCTAGTTAAATTTGATTCACTTACTAAAACAATGATTTTAAATATGTGTTTTTACTATAAATTCATTATTTTAGCAGTGATTCACTTGTTAAGCCAAAACATTCTATTGAATATTCCTTTTGGTAACTAAGAGCTAGATACCCTTAATCCATCAAGTACGACTTAGGGTACTGAGGGTTAAGTAGAAAAAACTGTTTGTTTTCACAGGGGATGTTTAGCGCTTTTCACAGTTTTTTTTTATTATTTGATATAATAGTTTTTAGTTTGCTCTATATTCAAAAAAGTTTCACCTTTGAATGATTTACAGTTTTTGCGATAGACTTAAAACAATTCGTTAAAAAAACATGTTACTTGTATGGGGCTCCCAGTATTTAGCAGTTGTTTTTAAGTTCAAAGCAAATTTGAGTAAAAACAAGCCACAGAGCCTATGAGATACGAAAAACAAAACAGTTATGGCAAGTTAATTTTTAGTAAATAGTACATTACATACTTAGGTTGTATATATAATGCGCTAACATTTCAGTTTGGAGTTATGTGACTGTATATTTACAGACATGAAGACATATATCATATTTTCATCGAAATCACCACAATCTTAGAGTGTTGCTAGATGTGCTCAAGTCTTTAGTCCCGTTCAGTCGATGGTCTAAGGAAGATAGATCACATTAGGTCGATTTATATCAATTCGTGAACGAACCTCCATCTTTTACAGACCGATTTAAATGCCATCAATCGGGGAACCTTGTTTGATTAAGCAGCATCTGAACTACATTATAACAATAGCTAGCTAAAAATATTCTCGCAATCGTTTCAAAACAATTTTATTTATTGTTTTACTTATGTATTTTCGTTATAATCACTCCAAGCTTGAGTATTTTACCGTTGAAGCAAAATAAAAAGTGTTAAAAAACGCGTTCGTCTAAGGGACTCCTTTATTTATTTATTGTTCGTTATACCTGCCTTAGTACGATATTTACCTTCACTGGATTCACTGGAAGCTAAAGTTCAGTGTTTGATTCGGGCTCAAAATGTATGAAACGTAAGCCAACATCAGAACCAATTGAGCCATCGTCGATATTTTCTTCTCCTCACCGAGTAGGAGCATTTAAGTAATAAAACTTACTACGAAATTTCCATCTACGGTGGTCAATAAAGTATTATCTATCTACCTACAAGGCTCTTTAACACAACACTAAGGAGGTATCTAGCAGCAGATAAAAATATTTTGTGAGAAGAAAATCGTTCCTTTATTTAGATACGTTTGGGATTTTTTTTCTACGAGTCATTGTAAAAACTCTTCATATTTCACATTCCACCAAATCTACGTAGGCTAGAGACGGCCGGGCGAAGTGCGAAGCGCTGTCGGGACGAAACGGCGCTCAACGGCGGCGGCGCGGCGTAGCAGCACTTTGCCAAATGCCGCCAGGATCCGGATTTCGTCCGGATATAGACGGCTGCCTATCACACCGTAGTGTTTATTACATCATATTATTACACTTAAATTGATACAAAGATTTTTAGGGCGCGGCTCAAATGAAGACACTACTCAACGCAATGATTTCTCAGCTGCCAGATGTAGATATTTTTAATAATAATCTGCATCAGCTTTCGGCCCAGTGTATTAGTTTTTTAAGTACCTACCGTTTAATGTAAACATAAAACCTACCTCAAAAGACGTTTTGGCCACAATGTAGCATTCAGCAACTAGTAGTAATATGATATTATCAAACAATTAATATTAAATCAATCACTGCGTATGCAGAAGTGACTATAGTTTTCAGTTACTTAAACTTAGCAAACCAAGTGCCTTCAAAAAGCGCTAAAGAAGAAGGCTGCACTGGCAAAAGGGATATGCTCATATAAATTTTTTCGTGCTTTATGGTAATGTTTATTAATAGAAATATAGATATTTTCGTTTTAAATAATTAATGCTACAAATAACCAGTCTGTGTTCAGTACCACTAACATTATTCTACACGACGAAAAGCTTAGCAGAATAAGGTCTTAGCGGAAAAAAATATATGTAATTATTATATCCCATGAAGCAAACTATGCTTGGCTTACTTTGGGGCTAGATGTCACAGTGTGAAATGTCCACCAATATTTATTATTATTATAGGAAGTTTTAAAATTGAAGACATGTTTTTTGCCTTTTCACAGTACTGTACGCTCTGTACGGTGTAATGGGGAGAATCCTTAATCTTCGAGGATTCAGGAAGTCGTGCTGGTAGCTACAATAGTTGTCGTGTAACAGACACCAAAGTACGCAAGTGATTGATTGCCGTCCCTTTGTGACAATATTTTATCAAGACTGCTGAATATGTCATTTTTACATGAAAATTATTTCTAGGTTCTGCATTTAATAGCAATAAAATATTTTGATGTGGTCTAAAATTTTAATAAAAATAATCATCATGTCCCACTTATACCTAAAGTGTTTTGTTTCCGTTTCTTTTTGTCATACATCATATCAGCGCTCACTCCTTTCTGACTCATATCATCTACCTCCATCTCTTCTGGCCTGCCTCTACTCTTATATTCATCTTCATTAATGTTTAACATTCATTGTTGTAACATGGCTTTCACCCCTGCATGGAAATTATTATAAATATTAACGTTGTAGTAATAACTAAATATTGCTGTATATTACATCAGCACACGCGCCATCTTGCCTTAAACTAAGTGATGCTTACTCTACTAGCCTAGGTCTACTAGGCTTACTAGTAGCTGATTACTTTTTCTATATGTTATGTAAAAGAAAATTCACACGCAGACTAAAACAAATATCTATGTTCATGGTACAAATGTTTGTCTGGGGTGGGAATTGAACCCACGAACTGAAGCGCAGATGGTAGAGCTTATACCAGACGGTAAACTATTAAATGAGCTGTGAGGCCAGTCGAAATGCCCCAGAACTCTGTAAACCAATAAAAAAGAGAAACAGAATGGAAGATAAATTTATATTGAAGAACCATGTAAATTTACCAAAAGTCTGCATCAGTACCATTTTTTATTCTTTCCTTCGCAGGAAATTTCAAAGGGCTATAAATACCTTTGAGGTAAATATTCGGCAGGCAAAATACCTAACATGGCTGAGTCTCAGAGTACTAAAATACTATGGACTGCAAACTCTTATGTGAGCAGAAACACTTCAATGCGTAAAAATAAGTAGGAAATCGCTTTTATGCTTTATTAAATTGTTACTTAAATATAATGAATTAAAATTGCAGAGCAAAAAATTAGAAGTAAATTATTTTTAAATCTTTTAAGTTATATTTAAAATATGAGATCGTGTTTATTTCAACTACAAAAATAAATAAAGTTGTAGCATTTATGTAACTGTTTGTTTGCAATGTCAAAAATTGTTGTACTAAATGCATATCAAATAAAATAATATAAAAAAATATGTGTTTCAGACTGTATATTTGTCTGTCTGTGTATCTGTCTATCTGTTAGTTGGCTAATTTCCGAAAAGACTGGAGACCGATTTAGACGGGGCTTACTGGCACATAGCTGATGTTGTAAGGTAACTTAGGTTACTTTTACTAATGTCAATTCACAATACTGAACTCTACGCGGGCGAAGCCGCAGGAAGGGTCAACTAGTATTCAATAAAATTCTATTTTTATGTTCTTCTAACAATGTCTTGGACAAGACAGTCCTTGCAACTTTTTAATGCGCATTGTGATTTGTGTTGTAGCTTCCTATTTTAACTCTGAGGGTAGTATTGCTGCAACAATGTGCTCTTGCGCAGATAAGTGAGATTACGTGTATCTTGTCAAATAGACTTTACTGCCGTTTTTGCTAAACAGTTTTCACCGACACATTGAAAAATTTCGTAACATAAAACGTTACTTTCATTGAACGTTAATTTTATCAATTTTAATCGTCGCTTTTTTTTTTTTTTTTTTTATACTTTAGAATTTTGAGTATATTTTTTTTACCTTGATCCAAACTGCTGCTTCACGCAACAATTTGTTATGTTAAGAATTTGGCCTTCAACCCCTGCAATATGATCCTTCATTATTCAGTCTATACACAGTAACACCATGAGCAAAATCTATGTTAAACAAAACATACATTTTGTCCCAACCAAGAAAGGAATCCAGGACTTCTAGCTTTGAAGGCAGGGTAATTAACGACTGGGCTAGTACTAACTTAGTTATATTTATGGTTCTAGAATAAGCTTTCACCCAGTTTTTACATATATATTGCTAAACTTCTGCTAAACCGCATTCGCAGTACGTAGAATAAGACAGCTAACGGATGAAGTTACTGCTAGGTTAGTTTATTTTAGTTACTTTCATAGTGTTATGACATACGGTATCCTGCTTTGGGGGAAAGCAGCAGATATCCATGCCATATTTGTTTTGCAAAAGAGAGCTATACGTTCAATTTATAAAATGAAATCAAGGGACTCTCTGAAAGAAAAATTCAAAGAAATAAATGTCCTTACAGTGTCATCACAGTATATATATGAAAATTTATTATATGTTCATAAAAACATATCTAGTTTTGAGAAAAAAAGTGATGTTCATACCAAGAACACTAGAAACAAAAATAAATTAAACATTCCAAGATTCCGATTGCAAAAAGTCAACGGATCTTTTATGGGAAATTGTGTACACTTTTATAATAAACTTCCTGAACAAGCAACGAAGCTTCCGACCCAAAAATTCAAGTCATACATAAAGAAGGGTCTGGTAAGTAAAGCTTATTATACTGTAAATGATTATATAAATGATAAATCCCCATGGTCTGATGTCGCTCTGCTCAACGACACACAAAACATCCTGTAATAGTATATTATGTAGTCATAAATGTAACATAGACCTAAGTACTCAATTGTTACAAGGATCGTGCTCGCGAAAAGAAAGGAATCCCTCCATTAGGGGTTTCTTGTCTGTTCTTCCCCATGGAGGGTCGGATAGGGTTTGAACAGGCGTCAAACTTATCGATAAGTACGCGTGACCTTATGTTTTGAATATTGACGTTTCCAAGCCATTTCTTTATGAATTCTATGGAAATAAAGTTTTTGACTTTGACTTTGACTCTGTTAACCCACAATTAGTGACGCGAAATCAATTTGATGCCGGTGTCAGATCAGATATTAATTAGATTTCATAAAAGATTTAATAATTCCTAGATTTAATAAAAATCGAAACAAGTAACTTTTATTCAAACAAGACGTTTTTATAAATCTTTTAGATTTTTTACTTCTTAACAAAATCATCAATACCTTAAATATATCTGCTAAAAAGCGTTATGATAATAAACACTGGACACATCTATATTGCAAGGGATAAGGGTATTTAGAGGCAGCACATAATTTTTCTGTTCATTTCTACAGAAGGTTGGTGCCAAAATTAGCCAAAAAAAAGAAGGGAAAAAATGAATTTTTTTGGCCGTACTACGAAGTTTTCAATTAAACGCCAATTTCAACCTGTGTATCCGAACATTGCTCGTATTGCCATTTGCTGTTGAAAGCTAACCTATTGGTACTTCACAGTCTGACAGACCTAAGCGTAACTACGTTAGGTTAATGCTGGCTATGTCGTCTATCTCAAAACATTATCTCTGTCACATTCTAGACGTTCGACACGATTTCCATTAGTGACTTGTGTTTACTAGCCTTTTGAATAACTTATTTGACAAAACTCAAATAAGGATTTCTCAACCATCTAATGAAATACACGGTAAACAAACTGAATTGGCAATTTGGCTCCTTTGAGATTCGAACGACAACTTGTTACTTGTACATTAGTAAATTTACGTTTTACAGAGTATGTAGGGTTCTTAGGCAGCGTTCAAACCTGATGTACTGAAAGCCGAAGCTAGCATTCAGGTATCCTGATTTTCATCAATTTACAACTTCACGTTCACACCGAACTCACAATACGCCACGGTGACTTCACGTTCAAAATCAAAGTCAGAAACTTTATTTACATAGAATTCATAAAGGAACCGGCTCACAATCGGCGGTTGGCTGTAAGTCTAGTGTGAACACTGCCTTGTTGCACAAGTTATTAGGGTTGTAGGTTATAGTAGTAAAGGCAACATTGCCTACCATCTTGAAACACTTATTTTGTTCGAGCTTGCCTATGTGAAGCATTTTTTACAGATTTCATCACTGGATGTGTGACCATCACGGGAATTCACACCTAAAACTTTTCTTATTATAAGTAAAATAGAACACACGCCACTAGCAACAAGATTAATCTCAGGAACGTCAGACAAACTGAAAATAAAAGGCGCATTGAGTATGTCTCACGTCGCGGCTCCCCTACAATTCGTAACAGTTACCCCCTAACAGGCGGTAGGTATCTATTTTTACATTCCACTCCTTTTCACTGGCTTGTTTTACATCCGTGTCACGTAGTGGCGCATCTGTCTCCGAGAGTCGTTTTAAAACCGATATTGTTGGTGTAACCAAAGAATGCACTCAACTCTGCGGTTATGTCACAGAATTTTGTACACAGTGGGTAAATGTGAAATGTCAGAAACAGCGACAGTAGTAATTAGAAATGTTGTACAATTCGCGTTTAAGCTGATATCTAATTTTGTTGTCAAGCATTAATAGATGCTTGTTATTATATTTAGATTTATGATAAAGATAGATATTGCACATATCTATTTAAATATGACATCGATATGACACATACAGTTCAGCCAACTTAGGAGCCAAAACGCTCCCTTGCGGCACCCTCTGAGACAAATTTGGTATTGCTCAAAACAGAAATCCACTGACCGCTATCCAACAAATAACTTTAAACCAATCCAACGAAGTTCCTGTGATTGTTAAAATCTATAAGAGAATGAGACTACTACTTACTAAGTCCATCAGAAATGATAGATGTTTTCATAACATACATTATAAGGTCAAGTTTAGCAAAATAAGGAACTCAAAAAATGTTAATCTGTCACAGTTTTGTTCTTAGCAAATTATTTCTAATAAGGTACAGTTCACATGCAAAGTCTCCACAAAATTACGTAGACAGGGTAACTGATTTCCTAGTAATTTCTCTTTCTCCCTTTGACGTTTGTAAGGAAATTTTTCACTGCATTCCGTAAACTGTCGCGCATAGCATGAATTGAAACAGACAAGCGGGACACTTCTGTGTACGAATGGGACACTTCCAGACACCCGTGCATTCTTTATCGTCATTACCCAGTCAGTATAGTTCTAAGAGTCTAAAAAGTATTATTGTAAACGTATTGTTTTTTTCTATATATAAGAAAATCATTTTCTATAGTTCTTATAAATGGTAACACTGTTACTGCTGGTCGAAGGTAACTGTGGTACCATTGCCGTTACCGTTGTGGTACTCTTTAGCGGACAATGGTGCTACTGATATTAGGTACCTGTGTCGAATCGCATTTCGATACGTTTACCACTAAGACTTTAAGATTCGTCCAATGCATCCCTAGATACCGTGTGTAGTGCAGTACAGTACAGTCACGGCGTTTGATTGTGCCAATAATCCAGTTTTCTATAACGTCAACAATGACACCACTCGCTTTCAGAGTTCAAGTCGAGTTCAAAGTTCAATTATTAATGTAACACATCTGTAACTAAGTGTTATCAAAATTTAGTTTTGAAACTTGACAAAAAGTTGTCGAAATCCACTTACACAGTAATTCAAACCACAGAGCACTTTCAGTGTCTAATTTCCTTGGAAACATTTTTTCGTTCTTTCAATGTAACGCCTTCAAATTGTGGATTACTGTTAAAAACGTAACAATGTGCAGCCACTTGGGTACAAAAACAAACAGCGCTATTTACCGATGTTAGTTCTGAACGTTAATGGTTATCAAAGCCCACCCAAGTTGATTGTTTTTTGATGATTAGGACGCGAGTTTTATGTAACACGTCGTAAAATGCTATAGTTTCCTTCGCGTGTCCTAAGAGTAGGGCTAAACTTTTCCCAGAAGCAATCCACGGTAACGAGAGAGCAGCTTGTTCAATACAAGTCATGTTGTGCGTATAAACTTTAAATTATTTCCATTTTATACCTTTTGATCCTATTTGAAAGAGGACGGAAAAAATAATTCGATATACTATCCTAGGTTTAGGGAGTTTCTGAGCACTCTTATCAACTGGAACATTCTAGTGATATCAATATAATGAAAAAAAACATTTCTGTGTTGATATAAATACAAGACGGGGTAATTTAACGTTGTTATTAGCATACGCTAAAATATGGGATTGGGATTTGATAGAGTTGATGACAGGCTCAGTATCGTTATCTTACTATTCACCTCAGATAGTCTGGTTTTGATAAACACAGTTAACGTATTCCGGCACTATAATTATTATATTATTTTAATACAATTGCAATCAATATTATAGTAATCACACGTCTGTTACAAATTCTATACTTTACTTCTAAATCGGTTGGATGAACTAACTGTTCTGTGCAAGCTGCAACATAGCATAGCTTACAGTTCAAAGACATTTTTTGTTAAAACGAAAGTATTAACAACGAGGGAACGACATGAATTTTTTCCCCGAACAGTAGGAATTTAAATTCCTCCGCCTACTTACGATCGCGTGTGGTCTAATTATGAATACGGCCCAATGTTGGTTACTTTTTACCTTGTACGTATCTTGGAAAAACTTTGTTGGTTTCCCGGCGAAAATGGAAGCGGTGAAAAACTTCAAACGATGTTGTGATAAACTTTATTTCTCGACTCCATTACTGATATGCCAAAATAAATATTTGTTCTGAATTGACGCGGCACTATTAAATCGAAAGAAATGTGGTGTGTGGTATTCAATTCACGTGTACCTGACATAAATATCAGCCATTTCTGCTGTGGTTTACCACTAAAGACACAAACACAGAAAGGTCCACCTTTCTGTATGTATTTTCGGCATTTAGGTAGGTATTTTTGGTGGGAACATAGGCGTGCCAAGTGTTGAGCTCATCACCACAATTATTTTATCATGAAAACACAGCTACGAGAAAATTGATTATGTTGTATTATGTTCTAAAAGTTCATGTTTCAACTGACAATAGGTCAATTGGACCTGTTTACCACATGCTGTTTTTAGTTACGTATCTGTCTAGTAAATAGCTAGATTTTATTGCCCGAAAATTTATCGATCACGCAAAATATTCTGTTACGATTTCATTTCGAATTCAGTGTCTTAGTCGAGACTAAAAATTTACGATTTTTGAAAACTAATTTGGCAGGTCAATTTAAATTTTACGGCGTAAGCATAATAAAACGCACCGTACAAATCCGACTGGTAAATCTTATTTATATATCTTAGTTTGACAATATTTTATGCAGTGTTAAATTATAAATACACAAAATGTTGATATTTTCTTAAAATTTTGCTCAACAAATACACAGCAAGTACAGGCGTAAATTATCGTAACATAAATTTTTATTTAGATGGATGTGAACGATAAGTATTTAGCTGGGCACATAACACCCAATTAGTAACGAATTTGTTATTCAAATGTAATGTGAACGACACTTTAAGCATTAAGATGTTCTAAATCATGGAAAATTAAAATCACTATTTATAACTACGGTAGCTAATGATAAAAGTGTTTGGGAAAGAATTAAAAATAGCCCCGTTACAAATTATGGAAATTGAACTTTATGTCGGTAATCCGTTTCCGTACCAGTCTCTAATTTTGTAATTTCAGGGATATATACCTATTCTCGAAAAGCGAGAGGCAATGGGATTTTATTCCACCTGCGGTATGGAATCCGAACTACTAGATGCCACATCTTGGATATTTTGTTTCTAAGAAGTGCCGCATTTCTTACGAAATTTTTCTTCATGGGTTTGAGACTTACATACGACTAAATATGCACAAAATATTTGCTTGGCTTTGCTTTTTATCACTTGATACTAAAATATCATATCTACCATTTTGATTGCAACCCCTATTATATGTGTTTCATTTTTGCGACATGGTATTACCAAATGTCTGATGACAGAAACAAACGAAAGAAAAAATGTAGCCGAAATTAAATTTTTAAGCTGTTAAATTAAAGATAATATATTACGTACATTTTAATCATCCAAATAGGAGATAACATTATAGTAGCCCTAGCTGATATTGTTTTGAATCCTTTGACCTTTGCCTTGGGGTTTATCAAGGTGTTCAATGAAATCTCAATGCATAATATAATATCGAGAACAATGAGCCATAAATATGTGTTCATATCAACGCATAATGCTATCCCATAAGAAATAGGGGGTTTCTTTCCAATAATATACGACTTTGTTGATTTTTTTTTGCATAATTTCGCGCATGGCTACCCAGTAACAATTTATTGTACATAAGATTGAAGATTTACAATCTAAAGTTTTCTAGGTAATTACTTATTATAGAGATATATTATAGATATATTAAAAACAAAGTGAAATAAGAACGTCAGAATGAATCCATAAGCTTTTTAGTAATTGTATTCAGTGCAAAAAATTAACTATTCTATAATTTTACATAAATCATGATTCCCAATTTCATATTTGAAAGTGGTCACCATAAACCATAGTCCATAGTCACCAAGTCATACTTAAGAACTCTACTATATTCTACATAAGAACGACACGGTAATCGGATCTCCAGTTTTTACCAACTAGGTAACTACTACTACCCGTTTCACTGTGGTCGAGCCAGTGTGGTGAAAGGATTAAAATGCGCCTCAAAGAGGCTCCTTTCAACCTTGCATTAAACATGTTTTCGATTTTTTTGGTTCTAGAACATGCCAGCTTCTATGTTTTTTTTGCACTATTTTGGGTGGTAGTTACGTAAATCAAATTTTCCAGCTACGTACTCACTGGTGTACTTCTGGATTATGTGCCAATGACTTACAGATTGAAATTTGTTTTGGGATTCAGTGATGATCAACCATATTCACTTCAACCAACTACCACTGACGCTCTTCAAAGATTTCCTAAAATTCTCTCCAATGATTGCAGCAAAGCGCTCGTTGCACTGAATAATCCACGCGCTGAAAACGGAACATATACGACAATTGTGTCACAATGGTTATGTATCTAGTCGTTGACAATGCACTACCTTAGTAGCTTCTCCGAGAGAATTTTAATATTCTCGAGTCCCTGGGATAGCAGCTTCATCTTCGCGAGACAGTTTGCACTACACGGAATTCTTTAAAAATTCATACCAGTTATTCACCCGGCAGCACGCGCGAATGGGACTAGCGCAATGGTTTTGTTTGCACCGTTCCATTCATCCTTCGGGGTTGTTTGGATTGCAGGTAACCCGTATTGTAGGGAGTTAGAGCTCAGCTCTCTATGCCCATGAATTTTTCACAGGTATTTGAAGGTTCAATCCAATAGTTGCCTGTAAAAAGCCGATTCACGTTTGACGTTTAAGAAATGCAAGTTTCAGGAATTCATGAAATTGGCACACTCCTAAACGTTGACCTTTATTACTGACCAACTAAACAATTTCGATTTTTAAAGTGACAATTTCTTAATCCCCAAACCTGAAAAATATCATTATCTCTTGACTGGCCTCACAACTCATTTATTAGTAACTCTGCCTTCTGTTCTATAGGTCGTGGGTTCGATTCCCACCCAGGACAAATATTTGTGTGACGAACATAGATGTTTGTTCTGTGTCTGGGTGTTGATATGTATTATATGTATGCATTTACAAAAAAAAATGAGTATTATATCAGTTGTCTGGTTCCCATGATACATGATATGTTTAGCTTACTTTGGGGCTAGATGGCGTTGTGTGAAATGAGAAGCAATATTTATTTATTTTATATTATTTATACATCTATAAGTAACGTGACATAAAAGCGCATTAGGGTTTTGATATTATTATGTTATGCAATAATTATATTTCTATTATTTGTTGCGAAAAGTTCCCAAACTAGCATTTCACAAGAGTTTACCTCTTCTGGGCCATCGCCATACTATCAGCAATTCCGTTTAGTTGAATGATAATCGTATTGTACCGCAACTGGTACCCAGAGACATGAAGATGAAAATATCTGGAAATTAACCACTGCCATACCTTTCAAAAGAGCAGCATACGTTTTCATTTTCCTCATCATAATTTGCGTATCGTCCACGGCTGGACCCAGGTCTCTCCCGGTAAGCACCACTGTAGTTTTATTAAGTTACTACTTAGAATAGTCGGGAACTAAATTAATCAGACTTCGTTGTCGATTGCTGCTAGTCAAGATCAATGTCATAAGCAACCCGGTTTGAACCAAGTCACAACAATGCATCGCTAGCGGCGTAGGAGGACAAGAACTATCAACTCTTCGCTGTGAGTCAGCCATTTGAAACTAATTAAAGATAAACAACGTTAGATGCGCTCACATCGCGCTGCAGCCTGGAGGTCTCACCTTTTAGGGTTTCGTGTAATTAATCACTTACCCATAATTGCGCCATCTAGCTTCGGTAGTTGTCAAGTTAGGAAATTAATTGATGTGGGTCCGTTTCCTTTAATGTAATTTTTTTTATGATGCCCATTTCAAGCAGATGAAGTGTGCTGAAAACAGAGCACAAGACATTAACGGGAGAGACTATATCCATCAATGGAGTAATGTGGGTAATTTATGATGATAGTCAGCGATAGCGATGACATTTCTAATAAAGCAAGACAACAAACTGAAAATATAAACCTAATATTTTCATTTATGATAAGATAAATTCAGAAATATTTCCTAAACCATTGCTAGTGCAATGGATTAACAAATCTAATCTATAAATCGATAAAAGTGTTCGTCAGAAGTGTCAGCATTTTGTAAGGAACCCTCTTAGATATTTCCATGATAATTAATAAACAAATTAAGTGCACAGGGAAAATTAACTCTTCTTCATGCATTGACGTGCAAGTGACGTGACCGGCCATTAAAGGTCGATGCACTCACAAAACTACCTGTTTGTCCATTGTTTTTGTGTGAATTTCTTATCACTGCCTGTATTTTTCATGATAAACTGCATGTTTTAAATTGGTTAATGGCCAACCCTTTTCAAGTTTGCGGGTGCCCAAGATGTCCACATGGTCTTAAGAAGCGATGTGTTAACGTAAATATATCGTACGTAATGTGAATCGTCGTTACGTAATGTGAAGTGCATTGTTAGATCTCAAATCTTCCCATAATTTAGAAATTGACTAAAAGCTATACTGCTGGTGTTGTGAAAATTGTGAAGGTCGTTCCGTCACTCACTCAAACCTTATACCTGACCCTTATTCCACTTTCCACATTATTTTACCCTGGTATATTGTCGTGTACCTACCAAAATGACGAGAACTGTATGTCGTACATTTAAACTATTGTAAAACCAGTTTTCTATTATTATTTCCCAAAAACGTCATCGATATGAAATTTCAATCCACCTCGGCCATTCAATAAATTGAATAACGATATTGAGACACCCACAAAATATACATTAAATTTAGGTCCTGTTTTCATTAAACACACCCTTTAATGCGAGCAGACTAGAAAATACATGGAGACGATTGAAGCAAATAGTGTTAATTTCTTATGCCAAAATCAGACCACTCAGAAAGCTTTTCATTGCTTATTTTATAGGCTGATTCATTAAGAACATTTTTTTATTTTAGGATCCAGGTTTTCGTTCCATTTGATGGTAATTGGTACCTATAACCTACTGATATCTGCAAAACTATAGGGGTATTGTTGATGCTTTGCATTGAAGGAGTCTTTTAATCCCACGTGGCCTCGAAACTCGGATTCTAATGGACGAGCTTAGTTTAAATGTAATTCAGGCGACACGTGTTTTTTTATTTGATATTGATGGGACGAACTCTTGTTGGAATAAAAGTCTTTTAGTACTAAAATGATTGTTTTCCCAAACACTTCTTGTTACGGGTTACCTGATTGTACCTTCATAAAATATGCTTCATCCATGGACATTAGCTTAGGCACGGCTAATGCGCTGCCTACTGTTGTATGTAATTTTACCTTATCCTTATAGTACATATTTCAATTTATTATCAAAAAGCACCCAATTTGTTATATTATACGTACCGTCAAAATAATAATAATAATAATAATGGTGGACATTTCACACAGCGCCATCTAGCCCCAAAGTAAGCTAAGCATAGCTTATATCATGGGAACCAGACAACTGATATACATACTTAGATACTTTTTTTTTGTAAATACATACATATAATACATATTAACACCCAGACACAGAACAAACATCAATGTTACAAATGTCACATAAATGTTTGTTCTGAGTGGGGATCGAACCCACGACCTACAGCGCAGAAGGTAGGGTTACTAACCAACTGAGCTATGAGGCCAGTCAAATACGTATCTACTAAAGATATCTACTATTTTACGAGAATTTACTGCATATTATTGTATTTTACATTGGTTGTGAAACTTTAATAAATGTGAAATTTTAAAACCAATTTCCTACGACAGTACTTTTTCTGCTAAAAATTAATATTACTCAGTTCTATTCTAATTGTGATTTTTGTCGAATTGTTCTTCATAATCCTGTCCGGTAGAAGAAATCTAGGAAATTACTAACACTAGAATAAATCATCATTAAAAAAAAATAACTGTGTTTTAAACCATCTCCACACCTCTCGCAGTCCCATACAACATGGCAGTTTAATAAAAGGGCGGGCGCCCGTATACTGGCACACAGATAAGATCATAGACGTAAACACGAATAAACGTACCAATTGGCCGATACCCTTTCATGGACGCGACACTGTCCAGTAAGAAAGTGAACGTTTTGTCAGAGCTTGGGTAAATATTCAGTCAAATTTAAATGCCGGTGCAAATCTTGTGTATTTCATTCGGAAATTGTAGTCAAGGTTTATGTAAAGATTTCATAATCAACTTGAATACAATTTATTAACATTGATATATAAACTTTCACTGAATTGACACACATTTATTGTATTCACCAATAGTACGAAGTTTCATTTTCACATTCTCTTTATTCATTTATTTCTTTCAGTATATCCGAAGGCAGTAAATATTATGGAAAATATTTTCTAGGTTTGACTATAGTTGTGACAGCATTACTTAGTTTCCAGGTTTTATATGCACTTAATGTTCTATTTAATGAATTGACTCATATCCACCAATGAACTGTGACGATTTTCATGCAGTTTGCAATAGCTATTACAGGTAAATTAATTATTATATTATTATTTAATTATTATAGTTAATTAGAATCAAAAAAGTTATACCACTGGTGCGTTGGTAGGATGTCTTTCTACCCTCCATCTTCTCACCCCACACCCATTTGCTTATTAGCTTCAATGCAATATGATCGATTCATGCAGATATCTCTGGACGGGTAACTTTATAATACCATGTTTTTTTATGGATAATGCACTCGCAAATTTCTCTCTTTTACAATAAAGTCTGCACATTCATTTTAGACCTCTCTAAAAAATACCATCCAAATAAACCACGCAGTCAATAATGTATGTAAACTAACTTATAGGACAAAGTTCTTCCCTCCGTACCAATTCTCCAATTTGAGCCAAACCACTGTAATGGAAACGAACAAGTTTAATTGAATTCGGTCCGGAAGGGTGACAAGAATTCAAATTAAATGATATTACTTTAAAGCTGTGGTTGGACAATATTTGCGGAAAACCTACCCCTTGTCCTTAAAATTTTATGTTTTTGAAGATAAAATGTTTGACAAGTAACCTTATTTTTGGAGAGTATAAATTATTAAATAGAACTCTTCCCTGCCACTACATCCGTCTGCACTGACTTACTCTGCTGACATGTTCTTATCCTAGCTGATAGGTCTGAGGAGTAAACATTGCATGATGACGTCATCGGGTGGAATTCCACTGTGTGAAGCTTGTCAGTCAGTTATGGCACAAAATTTGTTTATATTGACACATTCGCTAAGTATTGTCTAAAAATTATATATCTTTTGAACACCATAGACGGTCATAATAAAACTGCTTCAACCACTGGTTACTGGCTCTTTTGAATCAGCGTGATGAGAGGATTATAATAAGTGCCTCGAAGAGGCTCCTTTCTTTCACTTTACACATATTTTCGGTCCTGGAAGGGAGCATAGGTACCTATATAGAGAGACTTCACGTAGTAATACACAAAAAAAAATATTTTCCCTATTGAGATCGTGTTATTGCTTACACAGTTAGAGTGCGCCTCTGGTGATTATTAATATAGATCGCAAAAGTTAGGTTTGTATTATTTACTTTACTCAATTTATGTTTCTTTTATTTCGACTTTAGTTTGATTGTCAATAAAATCATCCACGATGGCAGCTGTGGGCGTGGTATATGTATTGGTCATGATCTCATTAGCATGACAAGTTTATATAATATGCAACGAACTTATGTTTGATGGAAATCATAGGAGGGAATTCATAAATATTCTAATTTGCATTTGGTATTCGATGATAACTATTATTTATCACGAATAGGCTAACTTTGAGAGGGTGAACTTACGAAACGAAAATTAAATGAATTTGTATTAATTCAAATATTATTCGCGTTTAATTTACTGAAAAGCACATATAGCCGGAAATAAATCATATTTTGCATCGTAAGGTAATAAGATTTTCTTACTAAATGCAAAACTATAAATTATTTAACGGAATAAACAAATGTAATACATTCCGATAGGTTGTAATGAAGATGACGCCTACCAGCGACAAATACTGAGAACCTTGCCATTTGTCTCGCTGAATCTAGAACGATCTACTGACAGGACTAACATTTCACTCTTTTACATTTTTTTTATTAATATATAAACGTAACACTGTAGTTGACATATATAGTCAAACATTAATTTCTCGCATTGGTATAAAATGTATTCCAAATTTAAAATTGTTCATACGCATTTTCAATACACAATGTCAAATTGTCCACCTACTCTCTCTTAATTACTACGCAACCCTATTCGATTCTTTTTCTTTATTTTCTTACAAATAAACCTTCTAACTATCTAACATCAAAAAACATTATATCGACTAAGTACCCATAACGAGTGGTAGGAACTTTTACATTTGAAATCTTTTTAGAGTCCCATAGATATCTCGTGGTACTACAACTATTGTATATAGGTAGTTCCAATTAAACCAGGGAGGAGCGAAACATATACAAATATATATTATATTATCTCCTCTCTGTTATATCTATTATTTCTATTATATTATATATATTATATTATCGAGATGATTCAAGTCGCATTGCGTTGCGTCCATCACCTCGAAACGAGGATGTTACGTCTCACGCGCCTGCAATTTCACCGGCAACCACTCCCTTCCACCGGAACACAGCAACACGAGTGCGTCACTGCTCGGCGGAAGATTACCAGATGTGGTGGCAGTACTTCTCCGGACGAACTTAGCACAAGTTCTACTACTACTTTGGGTTGCTCCTTTTGCACCACCCGGGAGACACATGTATGGATTCTAAGGCATACGGACGCGAGCAATGTAGTCCCCCAAGTAGTTTCCTTTTGGTGGAGTTGTAAAATTTTGGAATTCAATAATTATGAAGATAATAAAGGTAAGCGTAAGGTGTGAGCCGGTATGACATGTGCTAAAAGTTAAATGTCAGTTAAAGTCGTCGTAGCGTGCGTGTCCCAACAAACGTTCGTGTTAATTCAGGATACATAATTCGCGTCCAGCAGTCATCGTCCAAGCCTCTAACGCTATAAATTGATTGTACACGCAGCATGGAGTCCGCTCCAACATCGTTTATAAACGTTTTATAAATGAGTCTGATAATAAGACGGTAATACACGTCGACGTAAAGTCTCTATAATGTTGCATGTTGAGTTTTATTTTAATGAGGTATGACGGTATTTGCATTTTAAAAAGAAAATATGCAAAAGTGCTTTCATACTTTTGTTATAATGATTTTGCGTCGCGTGGGTTTCAAATGTTTTTCTAGTTGTTTAGGAAACAATATATTGTGTTAGACAATGGCATTACATATTTATGTCTTTTCTCGAAGCATTGGCACATCTTAATATCACTCTGATCGGTCATCAAGTTCTGAGTACATTGCATGTTCCAAATTATGCATCTAAACAAATCAATCGTCTTGATGCATAATGAAAATGCAATCATTTTTTTTCTCATTTAGTTAGGACCATCTAAGTCAATTGTTTTAAATATTAAACTATTCACCTGTTTCAAAGTTATCCTGACCATCTTGCATTCTTAGTTAGCGTGAGTTCTTTTATCAAACCCTCGTTATACCTTGCAATGGACATTATCACAGTTATTCCTAGGTTGGGATTTAGTGTACTTTCACAATCCAGTTATTCCAGTATTTTTTTTAATATTTATATTTCTAGGTCTTGAGTGATTTTTATCCTAACTAATAAAACTGTTGTATGAAAAATTAATAAATCTTATACAAATCAATCTTGGAAAAGAACTCGTTTTATACATGCTAGATTCTGAAATCATTAATTTTTTGAGTCCACCTTTTCTGTTGACTGTACCAATCACATATTTCTTCGGTTCAAATCAATATAATCTAATCCGAAGTACCAACTGAGTCACCAGTATCTCGAGTGGTGAGACGTTGCAACATCATTAGAAATCGACACTAAGATTAGGACCTCGTTATGAATTCTACAACACCCACGTTCATTACTTGCAATTTAATAAACTCATCATATAGCTATCACGATCGTTACAATGCCAATTTGCATATGAATTAAGATGGTGTTGCTTCAGGCTAGAACCAAACTTTTCACTTTAGGATACTCGAGATAATTCAAAGAAAATTTTCATTTGCTACATTCACAGCTACAGATATCTTAAAACTGCTGGAAATTATTCATTTTCAAAGACAGACGGAAATATAATCTTATAAACATAATGTGGGAAGTGCGTTTGTGGATTATCATTTAGTCAATAAAACGGAAACAAAGTGTTCTTTTTCCATATTGTTTTTCATTTCTTGTTATGATTTATGTATTATTAAGGATTTATGGTATAAGGATTTGTGAAATAAAAGGCTTAAGAAAATTTTGTAATATGTAAAGGATTTTTTATTGATCCAATGAAACATAAAATAGGGGCGAGAGAAATTAAATATGACTTATAATTAATAACTAAATTCTCATAGCACTGGCAAAGGTTTTATAAATTGAGCATTTAAGCCGATTTGATATATATCACCTCATTGTTTTAGTCCTCCTAGTTCCTTGTGAATAGCGCATAAAAGTTCATTCAAGTGCTCAAATGAACTAGCGTCAGAAACTAGCTTTAAGTAAATAAAGAATTCGTCTTGCCTTATTCGACAGCTGTTAGTTGCCATACTCTGGCACAGCCACAAAGGAAACACCGCTTTTAATCTCTCTAGCCACTTCCATCCCACTCAAAATTAAACCTTACCTCACACGGATATACAGTTTTCTTTTGTAGTATGAGTAAAATGCAATCCAAGGAAGTGCGATATGTTTGTTTTGTACAATCCAATTTTCTGCTGACATCTCATGTGTCAAAAGTTAACGTGGGTGTTGCAAAAAGTGTCCAAGTTAAATGCAATGGAGACGAAAGTTATTTCGTATCAGTTGGGGTCCTAAAATAGAGTCCGTTAGATTTCAGCTGCTTATAAATTAGGTTCAGCGGAATTTGAAACACTCATAGGTACCGGGTTATGTTTTTATCTCATAATACCTTTTTATCAAGTATAACCGTTAAATTTTCCAAATATCTATTAAAACTACTAGTATCGTTTGCCCTCGTACCAACTGAATCCTTTTATATACATAAAGATTAAAGTGAGTCACAAAGACATAACATTTCACCAAAATATCACAGTATCTAAAAATCATCATTGAAAGAATTTTGGACTAGAATTGTTATGTTTTGTGTTAGCGCAGGTGGCCGGGAATCCCCCCCCCCCCCGGGGTTTCTGCCTTGTCGCGGCGGGGGGGCTTAGTAACCGTGGACCTTGCCTACCCACGGAGAAGCTAAAGGAACCCGAGAGGGGCCGCTCCTCGGGCTTTGTCTCCAAGCCCCGAAGGAGCGGCACTTGTAGGTGGCGGTGCCTTATGGGGGGCACCGAAACTGAGGAGGGCTGCGGTGTCGTATGGGCGGCACTGCAGCTGAGGGCAGGGGCCGCGGCGGGAGAGGAGTGCCGGTATTACGGTGCGCGCCGTTCTCCCTACCTTCCGCGGCCACGATGGGGCCGCCACCGTTCGATGGCGGACGCGGTGGGGCCGCAGGGGAAGATGAGTGTCGGTATAGCGAGGCGCCGCTCTCCCTATCTTCTGCGGCCGCAGTGGCAGGTGACGGGGCCACAGAACTGACCCGTCGCAGGGGGACCTCGGGCGTCTTGACACGGGGTCGTCGGACGCCCTTTGGCTATTTGGTTCCCGAGGTGGTTGTGACGTGCCGTGTGTTCCGGTGCGTCGTACCCAGGAGGGTGGAGACACCGATGGAGGGTCTGGTAACAGACAGCCGCGGTGGGTTCACGGAAGAGTAACCGTCCCCGTGTTCCCGCCACTAAGCGGCAGAGGTGGACACCGTGGAGTTTTAGTGGGTATATACTCCTAGTCCCACATAACCACTCAGTTTCCCCGTGGCTGGGTGGTATGCGAGTGCATTTCTCCACGGAAAAAAAAAAAAAAAAAAAAAAAAAAAAAGGTGGCCGGGAATCGAACACAGATCTCACACTTTACATGCTTTATTTACCTTTACGTTTTTCTACAAGAATTTAGTCACAGAGTCCTCATTTTTTTGTCATGTTCTTAGAGGCCAAATGATGATGATGATGATATGATGTGATAACATCTAAGAATAACTTATAGATGGTTGATATTACGTAGACACATCAAATTTAAACGTGCATATTATTCGATTAATTTTGATAATAATAATAATTTGAAGTTTCCCAAAGTACGTTACTGTATGTCATCCATAACTTCTCTCGGCATTATTTTTCTGATTGGTATTTTTTCATCAAAATGCTTACAGTGGATATTATTCAGAATGGTCAACCTAAATCACCATCACTACAGACAACCTTGCAATTCTAGTCACCATACTCTATTCTTCCTGAGAAAGTACAACGATCCCAGCACTCATCTATCATCTGGTGTCAGCTCTTTCCCTGAACACGGTCTCAAAGGCCGCGAGGTCTCGATAATCTTCCATCTCGCCTTGATATAAGCTCTATCTCTTAATGCGAGACCACCAACCAGTAGCTGCGGAACGCTTACTGACTGATACACCTACGTTCAAACGTACGTGGTATAATTTGCTACACAGCATTTTATTAGTACCACATGCCTGTAGCAACAACAGCTTTGTCAGTCTCCGCAGTCTATTTGTATCTACATCCATGAAGATATAAAAACACCAATCTTCTGCCCATTTAACAATTTAAAAAATAAAGTAGGTTGGAGCAATCCCTACTCAAATAGCAGAGGGAAAACGTGAGTCTCCTTTTAAGATAAAGACGTTATTATCATTAAAGTAGGTTTTCGCTTCAAACAGCTCGGTTTATGAGGCGCGTTCCGGCTCATAAACGCTGCAAATATATACAAGAAAAATACCCACAGACCGACGTTCGGAACTTAAACGAGTAATTACAGTGCTTATCCAATTTGGCAGGGCAGAAAAATCCGACCCCCCTCGTACAGGAAATTTGTTTTAAATTTCGACAACAATGGGGAGATCGCGACTCGGATAATTGTACGCGTTCCGTCCGTGACGCCGACGACGTATAAATTCAACAGCAATAAACGTTTAATAACAGGTTGCTTCCAAACGCAATGGTACTCCGCTCCAGCAATCTGCAGAATCTCCAATTGGCGTACGCGTATTATACGCCACTTGCACCTGAGGCCGCGCGCAAGCAAATGAAGACAAATTCGTGCGAAGTCAAAACCAATAATAAAAGACGCTGTATTATAACAAAACTACGATCAAGTATAAAAGGATAAGTGTCGTAAATATGAAGACGAGCCTCGAGATGTGAAAAGTTTTACAATGTCAATAAATCACGCAGATTATAAATGGGTTTTTACAACCTGTAGGTGATCGGAAACTCACATAAATCATATATGAAATAGGGGTTGTTCGTTCCCTTGACGGCCATTAAGATACCAGAAAATAATCTACGAAGCCGCTCTATCTAGGAAATTTCTGATAAAAAACTTTTAATTACCAGTGGATTAATACTGCCGCAATAAAACTAAACAGCTTCAATCAAAACAAATCAACAGTTATAATGACCATCATTAATCATTATAAAAATTCTATAAAGCCACCGCAAATAAAAACTAATACCTTCTCTCTCGGGTAAGGTTACATTATCGATATCGCTCGCCGTTAGTGTGTGCAACTCGACATCAAATCATATTCTGGCATCGATAAATCGGCTAATTATTTAAATCTTGTGTGGTCAATTCAGATTTTATAAATAATATATTTTCTTGTTCGGTTTAGCCAGTCCATATAGAGGCTATTTCAAATCTGTGTCTATTTCGGTAAGTTGATTATAACCTTTTACAGTTGAAACGAAAAACATATTTACTGTATAAGTTTGGTCCATTACTGCTCTACTTATCTTAATAACTTTCTAGTTTTCACATGCCTTAAAGGGTCTGGTCTCTTGGTATTTCTCAGTCATCAGGTAGAGTAGCTTCACATGTTAGCCGTACGTGACTTACATTCTTTAGAAACAAATTCTAAGTGAGCATAGTCATGAGACATTTCTTAATGGAAATCTTAATTAAGTAGAAAATTTGGTTAAAAATAGTTTCCTTGAGAGTTTAAACTAGTTGTAGTTTCATAGTATTTAGTAGTACCTACTAATAGTCTCGTTCATTTTAAGAAGTTCACATTTATCCTTTATTATGGTCATTATTCTGCCAAATCAAGCAACGAAAAACGTATTATTCCGCTATTAACGTGTTCACATGGAAAGATGTTATTGCTATAGATTAATAACTAGTTTTAAAATACGAGTACGTCGAGCGTAACGTTCCGTCGCACGATTAGACATTATAATAACTAGTAGTACAATCCACATTACAATAACAATTGGGACAGGAAGCCTGTAAACCGATTATGCCGATCGCTCGTCACTCATATGACATGTACACAATGGATTGCAATAGATTTATGAATGAGATATTGGTTAGATTTTTGTCGAACGGTACATGTGTGTAAATTTAAAGTAATTTTTGTCGGTTGCTAGACTAAAGTGAACAAACACAGCAATGTAATATAATTACTGTGAATTAGAGACAACTAATGATTGTGTGAATTGCGAGAACGGAGGAAATGAACGATTGAACTAACCGTTTGTTAGCGATATCATCAGCGTGGGTTGTCTTTTTGGTCTGTAGATCATAATAATCCTATGAATCTATATAATAAATATTTGGAATAATTAGCCTTATTGAATTTGTTTTGCATCCTTGTTCTGAAAATTTAAGTTAGCTCCTTTTATATTAAAGGAAGTACAATACAAAACTTAATAAGTCCTTTTACGTCAATATTACAAATGTCTAAGATAATTGGTTTCGAAAATATATAACAAAATAAGTTACGAAACTAAAGAAAACTGTTAAAAAGGACGCACGCTGATACAGATTCACTGAACGTTCAAAAATCGCACATGTCCAAAGCCAGTGCTATTTGTGATCGTCGTGATTTTCCGAAACTATTTATTTTGATAACATCTTTTGGATTGCTACCTTGATAAAAAACCACCTCGCAGCCAGCGCTTAAAGGTCAAGAGATCCGTCAATTCACCAAACAATTTCCAACAATAAAACGAGTCTATCAAAACGAAAGCCGATATAAATTGCAGCGCCTGCGCCGGCGATCGCAGAATCAAGATAAAACGCAAAACGACGCTAACAATAACCGATGCACTTCCTTTGACAATACCCTGAGTAATTTATACGCTAGATCGAGATAGGTATCGGCGAATCGATCAATAATATAAAAGTGATAAGGAAACTATCAAATTGAAACGTCAGCAACGTATAATCAAGTGTATACAATTTATTATACGGTGGGAAGGTGGGTAATACGCGCGGGCAACATAAAAATGCACATCAGTAATGCATCTTAGCGCGCAAGTTCACCACACATACGAATAACAGGACTTGCTTAAGCAACTTACAATATAAATTAATTTTGAAAATACCTTATAAGTAACACTACATATTCATTCGTTATTTTCAAACTGAACCTACGCTCATCGTACAATGAGGATATTAAATTCAGAAATTTTATTAATTAATCACTTTGCAAATATCAAGAAGCATTTTAATTTCTAAAATGAAAATCAATATTTACCTATACTAATACGTATGTATGTATTAGTTAATGACAGCAGTAGTTAAATTTTAAGACGAATAAATCCTTTGAAATCATAGTAAAGATAATTGAAATATTTTGGTTGATCCATAGGTTTTTCAAAGCCAACAAGGCCTTGTGTGCGAAGAATCTAAAAATCGTACAGTATACTATGTGAGATGTTATTTCTCGTTCGCTGTGGATCATGTGCGGGATAGCAAAGTGGCCAGCAATAATTATGATGTCTAGTAGCGCGCTGGTGGTCTCTTCGCTCGGGGCAGGGTTTCCTTTCTGCCTTGACGCGTCGGCAACAGAATTTACATTGAAACAGCTTTTTTTAGATGCGGAAGTCCACGTTTATAAGATTGCTATATTTTAATTTAAGCTACACGTATAAAATGAAATGTCCTTATGCCCGCTAGTGGAATTGAAGGAGAAATCTTTAAACAAGGTCTATAATGAATTGTGTAACTGGTAAAATTAGGGGTACGTACATGACCCATCTAGTATTCGTTTAATAATAATAATAATAATGGTGGACAATTCACACAGCGCCATCTAGCCCCAAACTAAGCATAGCTTGTACTATGGGTACCAGACAGCTGATAGAATACATAGATACTTTTTTTACAAATACATATATAATACATATTAACACCCATTAATAATTGAAATATCTGATTCATACAAAATAAATGAATACATAGAAAACACTTATATACATAGGTACACTTATTTAACTTGAACGAACACTGATGGAAGTTTGAAAATAATGATTATAGTATTATAACAATTTGTTTTTTGTTTTAAATTTTAGAGTAATTCGTTTCAAAATTTGATTATGAAGGTGTCGTCAAAGTAAACAAGAAGAAGCCACTATTTTGTGTGTAAGTGAAGGTAAAACTTATCTTATTACACGGATAGTGACGACCAAGCGCGCTGTTTGTCTTGTGGCAAACACAAATATTAAACACGAACGCGCCCGGTGCCTACGGAATAGCAAATCACACTCTATTTGTTCAAGAGAGGTACTTTGAGACCTGTGCTATGACTGGGAGCAAAGTGATGAGCAACGGGACAAGCGATGCGGGAAGCTATTCAGTGCAGAGACAACGATGGTCATGGATATTATTTTGATACACATTATTTGATATATTGACAGGCCTCACAGTTGGTAGTAACCCTGCCTTTAATGCTGTAGGTCGTGGGTTCGATTCCCACCCATGACAAATATTTGTGTGACGAATTTAGATGTTTGTTCTGTGTTTGGGTGTCAATATGTATTATATGTATGTATTTACAAAAAAGTATATTAGTATTATATCAGTTGCTGGTTCCCATGATACAAGCTATACTTAGCTTACTTTGTGGCTAGATGGCACTGTGTCAAATGGCCACCAATATTTATTATGATTTATTTATTATTATTTAGTTTTACAGGCAATAGAACTAGGGCCACTTTCGTCCAGAAAAGTACTGCTAGCATACCTACTTACGCAAAATCCTTACTGTGTTCCAGTTTGAAAAATGTGGTTGCCTGTGAAAATAAAGGCACTTGAGACAAAACCTTCATGTCTCAGAGTTGAGGCACATACGTCGTGACTTGGGTATTCTTGTACCTAAGTAAGTGTAGACCCAATTCATATTATTTTTATGGGCAGAGGTTACCACTTAACACCAGGTGGGCCGACTCCTCAAACCATAAATTTTTCACAAAATATTCTAGGCAATAGAATAAAGTATTTTCAGCTTTTAATCTGGAATGCCTTCTTTTTTAGTAACGTGACGAAGTTGATTTTTTCTTTGGTTTCTTCGGTTGCCCTCATGAAGCAAGATAAAATATAAACAGGATTTAAGTCTAAACATCATTTCATTCGAAAAGTTTCACCAAAATCAGTCCAGTAATTTTGTGTGTGAACAAAGAAGTAGATAACTACAATTTTATAATGCACCTTCTAAATTAAATTAAAATAAAATAAAAAAGAACTTTCTTGGTGTACACTAAAAAGTTTATCTATCTATCTATCGTCTTTCCAGGCATCTACATTACAATACTATTGCGTAAATCTCCGCTCGTTAACATCTCCGTCACTCGCTATGCTTTTCTAATGTCGAAGCTTAAACGCAGTTTAGTATATTGTAAATAGAGCGAAGATTCAATACAGTTAGCTGTAAATGACATCGGAATGTCGCTAAGATATTAACCTTATTTGCGTTTACTTTTTACGACGCGTGGAACAAAATAGTTAGTGACATGCATTTCATTTGTTTTTCAACCGACTTCAAAAGGAGGAGTTATCTTTTTTTTTATGTTTGTAACTCATTGTTACATTTCCGTAATTATAAATTGATTTCGTGTTTTTTTTTTATTTGAAAGGATATAATTTCATATTGATCCCTAAATGATCCCCCTGATCCATTAAAATCAGTACTTTTGTTTTTAAGCAAAATAACTAGAAAAATTATATTTTATCCAAGTGCGAGATAACGAGGAATCATTCTCGTTCATTGACGATCAAGTTGGTTTTTAGTTTTGCTGCGCGGTTGACTATAAATAATTATTTATAGTCAGTCGACCGCTTCAAAGTAGAAGTACAGAATGTTCGGTTTTTTTTTATTAATTTTCATAATTTTGAAAGTGACTGATTAACTGGGAGAACGCACTAGTGAACATTTAATTATAAAGTCACAAAAAAATGTATATATTGATAATTTCAACATGAGGTAGCTTAAGAATTAATTATAGTACAGTTTCCAAAAAGTTGTGTTATCGGGTCTTCTAAACGAATATTAACCAACAGTTTACTTATGTCGTATTAGTAGTACCTACTGCCTAGAAACGATAGCGGGAGGAAAGACGAAGATATTGTAGTTTGAGAATCAACAAATGTAATGTATTTTTTGTGGTATATTGGTATAAGTATTTTACGCATACTAGAAATAATCGCAAACACGATCTTCCAAATATTCCACACTACCTCTGTGATTGACCATTTACATGAATCGCTCAGTGAAGAGTCACCCTCTGTCAATCCTCATCGAGTAATGTAAATGGTGTTGAAATGATAACTAACACTACATATTTGTACAATAAAGAGCGACACATTACAAAGCAGCTTTTATTGTATGTGGATATAAAGTAAAAAGCAAAGGCATCAGGCCCGCCTATACACGTCGTAGCCTGAGCCAGCCGACTCGATGCTGCGCTAAAAAATCGTATTTTATTCATGGAAGAAACGTTAACATCGGGTTTATGTTAAAATTCGTAGTTTAATGGAAACAATGCATTATGCATTGACATCGCTTGACACAATGACATATGGAGTTACTCTTGTTTGACGTTAGGGACGAGAATGTAAAAATATCAAACTCAAAACTCGAATAATTTTTCCATGGTTTTTCATGTGACGTCGTAAACATTTTTTAAAGACGTGTATTTTTGCAATCCCTTAGTACGATAAAGAAGCCAATGCTCGGGTTTAAGTGGACGCTGCTTTTGCGCATAATTGGGGACCCTTTTTGCGCACGAGTCGAATGCGAAATGATTCCGATATTAATTCTGCTTTTTGTAAATCTCCCTGCGAACTACGTACTGTTTTGTAATACAAAACCTGACGAAAGTCGATGCTTTCGTTTCTTCAAATTAATCATCAAAAACACAAAGGGACACCGAAAAATGTTTATCTGGTGCCAACAAACGATCACATATTTTACCATAATTTCAATTCATGGAATCTTTTTTGAATTCTATCAGATGAAATTGTAGAAACAAACGTTTCTCGTTACATTCTTATTCCACTAAAGGTTTTTCAACATTTTTGTATCGATATTGTCTCCGTGATCGCTTATGTCGCCATTACAGACGCCTCATAAACCCGAAAGTTTCGTCTCTAAAGCCCATTCTTGGAGTAATTTGAGTTTGGAACGTTTCACGTTTCATGTAGCGGTCAAAACTATCAAATTGGTTATTTGAAGATCATTGATGGTGAGATTTCGAAGTATAAAAACAATGTGAGGTCGATAGGCGTGTCCACGCGTGGGTCGAACGAAGGTGGACATTGTTCGAGAGATCACGCCGATATTAAACCCAAACATTGGGCGCAAGATGTTATCGTAATTATAATGTTCTTTTATTGGTATTTACACTGGAGTACTTCGTATATCGTAATGTGATCTAAGCTTCGAAATTCCAAAGAGCCTTGTGGAAGTCGCTTAAAGATGTCATAACAGTTTAGGACGCGTGAAAAAACAATTAGAGATGTTATTGGTGTCTTAGTGGAATTAAGATTTTCGAATTGGGTACCGATGATGGATTCTGTTGTCAACTTGCGTCATTCAAAATTACTAATCAAAAAACTGTTAATTTTTCAGCAAAATCGTGCTAAACGGAACCAAATCTCTCAATAAATGATCTATCGTTACAAGATAATTAGGATCTTAACGTGACGCATAAATTTGAGTTTGGATTAGTCATAGATAGCAGATTAACGAATCAGCTTAACATTAAAACAATAATCGCACAGAGCACACTCTTATACCTACATCCCCCTTAATAGATTAAGAGTAAACCGTTAGGCCTACACTAGATTTGTTTATTTTTTTTTTATTTTTTTTTATAAATTTATTTTATATATTATTTTATATAAATAGTGTTTCGTTTGAACACGTCTGACATGATGTTATTATGGTTTTTATTAGTTTTACGCTTTGCCACTTCTGAGCTCTTCTGTCCACAGACAGCGGAGATAGTTCAGAAGTCTCTTACTAGGCTAAGATCTCTGTTGTGATAAAATTCGACGCTGGAACGTGGTAGGAACAAAGTTCCAACTTATCTAAAAAGCCGTAAAAATAATGTACGAGTAAAAACACTAATAAATTTTCTTCAACGTTCTACCATTAAAAAATTCTAAAAATATTCTTTAAGACTGGGACAAGGAGCCATTAAGTAACATTACAAACCGCAAAGAGAATTCTGTCACAAGCAGAAAGTGGCTCTTGCTTGTTCCTTAGCTTATTAGGTGTGATCATAAATTATTGACTGACGAAATGGAAAGTCCTTTCCTTGGCCTTAAGGTAAGTAATACCTAAAATTACTAAAGTACTTATTTAAAATGGAAATATTTAAGATGGCGTTATTAACAAAAACCTGTGTTCGCGCAGCAAGTGAATTTATGTTTTGATTTTTACATTCACCAACTTTACTATCTAGAAAATAAAAAAATAAAAAAACTAGTCAAAATATGCTCCTACGTAATAACTTGAACTCGACGAAAAAATCTTAAATGCTTCCTTTTGTTTGGCGCTTTTAAGGGAAAACAACATTATCGTTCAATTTTACTGCAAAGTGTATTGATATTTTGCACTCAAGAGTAAATTATCAGTACGTGTGTCGATACTGGTAATAATGAAAGGATTTTCGAACATTTTAAAAGGATTTTATATGATCTATAAAAATATTCTCCATTGGCTGTTCGACTGGCCTCATAGCTCAGTTGTCTGTGTCTTCTGCGCTGTAGATCGTGTGTTCGATTCCCACCCCGGACAAACATTTGTGTGACGAAATTGTTCTGTGTCTGGGTATTAATATGTATTATATTAATGTATATATGTATAAAAGTATATAATATGTATTCTATCAGTTGTCTGTTTCCCATAGTACAAGCTGAGCTTAATCTGGGGCTAGATGGCGCTGTGTGAATTGTCCACCAATATTATTATTGTACCGAAAATAAACAATATATCAAAATATTCAAGAATCGAGTGAGAATTCTGATTGTTGTAACGTTAGCTCTATCATATAAAATTTTATGATATGAACTATTATTATGTAGCTACTGTGTTGCCACTTTTATTAAATATTCCGGGTAAATATTATTTACACATGATTATAATTTATATTTTCATTCTTAAGCGCATTTTTGAGTTTTGTTAGATTTGGCCTATTGCGTAGTACTTGGCCAAATGCGTCTAATGGCTACGATTTTATTTAGATATATGCGGGCAATGCGCGTTGAAAATTATTATAGGTTAGTAAAAGTTTCCATTGAAAATATTTTAAAATCTGGTCAATGTTTGAGATATAATGGTGCAGTCTTCTATCTCAGTTATTCCTTTTTATATTTAATGGCACTGGTTTGTCCGCCATTCCTTACGTTTGGATTAAGAAAATTCGACGGGATTGCCACTAATAGTTTCTACACAATTGGTTTTCAATGCTAAGACCTTAAGACTTTTTTCATAATTTCATTTGACGTTGCAACTATTCAGCCCTGGAATATCTATAGCTTTGACGTTAAGTTCGTGACAGAAAATCATATAACTTAAAATATCAGCTTCAGAAAAATACCCTTCAACTTCAATACAGTTATAGAACGTGGTGGCCCAGTGGTACTGACCCTAAGTATCAATCCGGAGATCGCTGGTTCAAATCCAACGTGCACTATTGGTTTTATCGCATGATAATTTTTTACAATAAAATATATATATATATATATATATATATATATATATATATTATATTTTTTATAATATTCTCAAAACGGGGAAGGAAAACGTCGCGACGAAACCGATATGTTCTTGAACCAAAAATTCGAAGACATGTGTCAAGTGCACGAAAGGAGCCTCTTTGAGGCGCACTTAAAATTCTTCCACTACATTGGTTCGACTGAACCAATGACTCAACTAGTAGTAATAAGTAGGTATAGTTCATAAAATTTGAAGTGTATTATGGCAAATAAAAACTATAATGCTTGCGAGTGATCTCATAGACATTTCATCCTCATAAATTACATCGTAAAATTCCAGTGATGGAGCTGATATAGATACACTCAATGGGTAATCTAGATTTACCATAATTTATTTATATTTGTATCATAAAATTAATTAATCCTTACGATGTGTCAACGGCATTTATGACAGCAGTGAAGTAGAAAAAACAGACATGCTATTAAAAAAGCATGACGTCATGCATGCTTTTTCTCTCTTGAACCTATCCTTTGCTCGGCATAAGCATGCTCCTCAATAACCGTACTTAAAGGTACGGACAGACGTGCTCATTACTAGCACGAAAGCATGCTTTTATTGAGCAAGTGCTCATTAGTAGCACGTGTGTAATGTAATGAGCATGCTTATTTAAAGCGTGCTCAAAAATCAAACGACGTTTGATTTTCAAGCATGCTACCTGAGGCGCGGGTAGGTGGGGGGCGTGCTCCGAGCACGTCTGAACATGTTTGCTTATTAGCATGCTATTATCCATTTTGTCTCGATCTGCGGCGGACGACTGTATGCGCAAATGATTTTTATAACTGTCGAGATCTTCGCTTCGCATCTCTGCCAACAATCGATTACTTGCTCCCAGTGATTCTCTTCTGTTTATCCAATTACGAACCCAAATTCTCCTTTTTTTTGTTTTTTTATTTTTCACCAAAATGTTCTTATACAATTCCGTTGTAAGCAATAGGATTATTTTATTAAGTTCTGTACGGATAGCACTGTCACTATATACTTGTACATCCATTTTGGCCGAGAGCCTGGTGCCAAATAGCACGTCTGTCCGTACGTTTGCTTTGAGCATGCCTATTTAGGAGTATGCTTTAAATCAAGCATGCTTATATCTGGCAAATGTGAACAGTTTGCAGAGCATGCTAATTTTAAGCAAGCTTATTAGCATGCTTTTTTTGAGCACGTCTGTCAGTACCTTAAAGCAAACACTACACGTGCAATTTACTAGCGGACTCTCAGCCAGTGTTGTAGAAAACACGGAAAACTGGTAGGCATCGGCATAAAACTACACAAAGTCTCTCAAAAGTTAAATTTGTATTACAATATATGATATTTTTATTGTTTTTCATCCCTCCAGTGAGACATTTTGGGGCAAATAATTTGATCTTTTTTTTTTTTTGATCGTTATTAGCAAATAGAGTAAACACACAAGTTTATAAGCATTTCCCCTTCCACCCCGCTGGAAGGAGCATGTTCAAAAATCGACCGGGGCATGGGATTTGCCAGCATACTAATTTGGCAATATTCGCGACCTTACATGCCACTAGGTAGCTATTGCTCAATTCAATTCTATTCGAGTCACTGTTCTCTCGAACCAGTGTGTTGAAAGGATTTTAAGTGCGCCTCAAACAGGCTCCTTTCGTGCGCTTGACACATGTCTTCGAATGTTTTGTTCTAGGATATGTCGGTATCCTCACGATGTTTTCCTTCATCATTTAGAGAACGTGGTATTGCGCACATAAATCTTTCAAGCGAAAAACTCATAGGTTCTCAATAATAGTATGATTCTGTGTTACGTATTAGCATGTCTATCTCATTTAGAACATATAAAGAAATTGAATACCATTACAAAAGTTCGCTTTCAAAGCCTTGACCCATATAGCAGCTGGCTTAAATTTCTGCGACGTATCCTACGTCGACGTATCCAAATCCTTTTTCTTGTGTAAGCACTTAACACAAGAGCATTAATATAGATGTGCGAAAACCACTAACATTTACCTAATCTCCCGTAAAACGCATGCAAATCGTAACCCTTATCCATTTGATCTATTAAATTAAAATATTAAAAGGGTTCTACTGAAATTCAAGTAACCATTTAATCGCTCCATGCTAATAGCGGATTCAGTAATTTGCCCATACGTCTTGTTATGGTCGTTTCGCAAGATTAAAACCCTTACCGCCCTTCATAAATCCTACCCCAGAGTTAATATATTATTCACGGGCACGTAAAAACGAAATCCCAGCCGTCCGGAACACTCAGATTGTCAAATGTTGAAGGTAACAGGTCCTTATTCTCTAGGAAACGTTCGAAACCACATAACTAAGTTTTTCTTCGACGATGTGTGGTTTTAGCTTGGTTCCTCTTTTTGAGATCAAGTTCTAAGCTCTGCATCAACATTTTAACAAAAATTAGTGTATCAACAGTTTAGTTCAGCCTCATCGTAGAGTTTTTTCATTCAAAGCTATGGTCGGGGAGTCATGCCCATTTTCCACTGCTCTAAGAAAAATATTGCACTATTTACACTAAGAATCCAAAATTCGTTCTTCCCTCAAACAACATTTGAAGGTAAGGACGGTTGTACTTTTACTTGTATTCTGATTTAAATTATTTGTGTCAAGTTTGAAATGTTTATTTGATTTCCTTGTTTCGATCTAAATAAATAAACAGTAGCGAACGCCGACTTTAGTGAATAAGGTACCATATTGTCAATGTCAGAGGTACCAAAACAGCAATTTAGGTACTCCGATTTCGTAGTAAACCTCAAATAAAGTGGAACCCATGCATATTATAGTGCCATCATACGGGCGGGGTGGTATTTTATCTGCCTCAGGGGGCGCGTTTATAGCGTCGATTTTATTGGGATATGTGCCAATAGTAAAAACTCTATGTGGTAATTTGTGGTAAGCTGAGTTGCAAATATCGTGGATCTAACTGAGAGTTATGGACTTCGAAATACTATTCACAGATACCTACTTGGTTCAAATCCGGAGTATGAAGCGTTGAGTTTACCGTTTGATAAGCTTATTATCACCGTCTTTTCTACTAATTGGTCTCACATCTCAGTTGGTAGTAACTCTGCCTTCTGCGCTGTGGGTTCATTTCCCACCCAAGACAAACATTAGTGTGACGAACTTAGATGTTTGTTCTTTGTCTCGTTGTGACAATATAAGTAAGTATAACATAAAAAATATCTTCTCTTGTTCTATCTCTCTCACAACTCTCATATTTATATTTTAATATGTAAATATATTGATATATTCTCTTTTATTTACCACCACCGTCCCATATCATTATTTTTAATCCAGTTTATCCAAAGGTTGCCTGGAAGCGATTGCTTTAAGCAATAAGGCCACCCATTGTATGTCACAAGTATTTTTATTTATTTTTATTTTGTTCTTTTCTTGTATTTTTGTGGTTTACAATATAGAAGTTCAAACTTTGCTTACTAGATGGCCCTAGTGTGAAATGTCCACAAAATTAACATAAACTGAACTTAAAGCTACGTAAGAAAGTGAAACGTGAATTAATTTTCCACTGCTCTAAACATCCCGTACTAAAGAAACCATCATATTTTATGGTATATGGTATTTACCCATTGTTTTCAATCTTCGTAAACTATTCTCAGAAATCTAAACACAGATTTTACGACGCCTTCTGAGCTACCAAAGATCGTACTGTTACAATAGTCGCAATATTTCGTCATGAGTTATGCAAACCAGCGACCAAGTAAAGCGCTAAGCACACTATAAAATTCAATCATGTTCGCGGGCGGCACAGTTTGTGTCCTACAATAATGTTTTATGGTGACGTTGCTCCCACGCCGGAATCAACCAGTGTGCATTCCGTGTTAGACCGATGGATTCTACGATTTCTGTACGAAAATTCATACATAGTCATAAATACGACGATGAAAAACAGGAAATAGATGTTAACACGTTCAAACTTATGTTTTATTTTATTCTGTAAATAAGTGTAGGTTAAAACTATATTAGTTCAAACGGTGGATTACATAATCTCTGAAATTTAGAAGCTGATGATATTGATCCAGTCCGTCAAACCATGCAAGGATCCATCGCTGACCCACTGGATGGCGGCACTAGATCTTGATTTTTCGGTTCATCAAATATCAGCCTATGTTTAAGAAAAATACTTATTTCCTTTGAATTTTCTATAACTAGGTCACGTCAGTTTGTAAAATATATTTCGAAACTAAATAATTACATTTTCTGCTCAGCTGACGCCTATTCAGAACCTACCAACTCTCTATAGGGAAGAATAAACAAGGTTCAGGTTCACTGCGGTCTTTATTGTTCATTAGTGGTAGGCCATCCACTCTTCCCGTCACCAATCAACGAAGTCAATACTTTATTTAACAGCTGCTAGTCCACCTTTACAGTTACATGGACTAATCTCATTGGTACCGCTTTGTCTTTATTATTAACGAGTCCTTTATACTGACTGATTGGCTCTTCAAAGCACGGTTGAAACCATTGTAATAAAATTAATTTATGTGGACAAACCCTTTCTGAGGGTGCATATAGATGCACCCTTATGAAGGCAGTTAGAATAATAAATTAAGTTTTATGGAACGGCACATGCAAGAGAGTATTAGTAAGAGAGTTAGTTCCCACCAACTGAATTGTTATGTTTTAGTTTATCTGTAGTAAAATCAATTAAATAAGTATGGTCAGTTTACACTGCGTCATCGAGCCTCTAACTAAGCATTTGCTATGTGAACCAATAACTGATAGAACCAGCTTCATGATACCACATCATTGCCTCGCGACCTTAGTTACATCACATACATATTATACGATCATGCTACGTCGATGGTTTAGAATACGAGAAATTTAGAAATATATTGATCGCAATAATTTTAATTTAATTTTGATGTGTTTTGTGTCGTTTGTTTGTAATTGAATTTAATTTTAAAGTTATGTAACATGTATGAAAAAGTTGTCTGAATAAATAAATAATAATAATAGGTCTGTTTTCTTCTTGAGATGCTGTTGTGGGAAAGTGGACGTGAGTAAGATATCATTCACGCCTCACAAATAACACAACGAACATTTTCTAAAAAATAAAACATCCCCTGATAATTCGTCAAATACAAATTTTCGAAGACATCTACCATCCCGGATTGGGCACCAGTGTTGGAGTACATGCCCATTCACTCTCGCAGATCGTCTCTACAGAGGAAGCATTGGACTTGATACGGATATCAGACTCTCAGAACACAAACGTATCATTAATAGCTAAACGTTACTATAATATCGAGTCTATCCCACCGCACAAAATGATGAATGAACCGTACCGATCCTTATCTCCTACCGTGTCGGTTACTGGATCATCTATTTCATTGTTACACACTATTGTCATATTATATTTATAATAGATTCGTATCTGAACATGTGAACAGTTTTGATCACGTCTCGTTACGGGAGAATACGGAATGATAGGCGGCCATCGAGGTTGTCAATATGAAACTTCTGCCAAAACCTAGAAGTTCTAACCTAGAATCTTCTGTAACCTGTACCTGTAAATCATCCAGTTTTATCAATCATCAGTTCTCAAATAAATTAGTTGGTTAGTAGTCAATTCGCTAATAACACCAAAGTGAGCAATAAGCCAGTAACTTCAAGTGGGAGTAACTTTACAAATCGAACAATAAATCTAACGTTACATTCCCATTGTGAGATAAATCATTCGTGCGCGTTACTGGCGCCAATTACACGCATCGTGTGAATCTGTCTTAGCGATTGTATTCTATTTAGTGAAAAGGTGATATCTCATTCATACTTGCAATTTCCTGGTTTTACATAGTGTTACTGTAGGTGTTGCCATTTTTTAAAGTAGATGTTTCGATAATTTGGCTTCATTATCACCTTAAATTGTATTATTGCCTATATAACCTATTTCAACACCTTCAAGAACTTTGTCAAGAAGATTTCTCTAAGGTCCAATTTTTATTTTCATATTTGCTGCCAATTTATTGCGACAGTTATATATCAACAGACTCTTCGCACAATAAATTGAACGACATCGAAACATTTCTCAAAAGCAATTCCCGATACGTATTTCAAATGTCTGTGTTTTGTTACAGTTTTTTATGCCGATAACCAGCTTACCTATACTTGCGTTTTCGGCGAATGAGTTGAAGGAAATGGTAAAAATCATGTATCGTTCCTTTGAAAGCAAAGAAATTATAGTGAAAGATGAAATTATTGGTTTTCATAAAGGATCAATAATGTATGACGTAACATTTTAATTGATGGAAAGTGGAACAAGTGACTATAATTGTATACTTAAGGACTTTATTTACGACAGCTGGGAAGCATAAAAATGATATTTAAAGAAAAATTTATGCTGAACACCGAATAAATGGGCTATATCCACACTATATACATATGTATTTATACAAATAGTTTCTCAATCGCCAATAAGCGATATTAAAACGATTTCGCACCATATATCTAACCTCAAACTGTCATTCTTAACCAAGTGTGCCCTCAAGGCATCCCACAAAATTGCCAGATATCAAAAGCTATTGATCAAAATTGTTGTCAAGTAAACGTTAAATGCCCCAATTTGTGAAAGACAATTGTTTTGGATTGCCTCTATCAAGCTAATGGATGTGATTGTTTTTGAGTGCCTCACGATTTTTGTACAAACTAAACACTTAGACAACATAGAAATGCAGTTATATTAATGCTCAAAAGTGATTACGGTGTAACCCAGATACTCATTCTCTTGACTTTTATGCTTTTGATTTATGTGGCCTGTGGTAGGACAAACTAAAACGAATAAATAAGAGCTTGTATCGAATGATTCGATGTTATGCATTTAAATAGTATTCAAAAAGGCTAAAATCAGTTTATTTATAACTTATTCGCATAGTTTGCATTATCAATAATTAATAATCAATATAATATTTATTATTGTTTTTTATTTGACAAATTGGATTATCATTAATACCATTTTTTCCATTTAAAGATAATACATTGTCCACATTGTCCACTCGGCGATCATTACGTCGTCTCATCCCAATCTGCGACTCAAGTAGTCCTAGCCTTCAATCAGAAAGAAACAGAGGATAAAAAACAGTGGACCTTACTATAAATTTCGCTTGGATTTGAAAGATAATATGAATGACAGTGAACCTACAGGCACAGAGAGAGGCAGAGAGCGATAACCAGACCTAAGGCATCGCGTCACCCTTCCTTGTTTGAATTACCTCAAATAATTATAATGATGAATCACTTGATCCACGTAAATATACCTCAATTTTCAATTAAATTAATCCCACTATCAATAAACACCAGTCTCGTTGTTTGGTTGAAACCCAATACTATTAAACAAAGTGCGACCCAGAAGACACCAATACATATTCTGGAGACATTTTATTATTTCAGAATACACTGGGAACACAATTAACGAACGATACCGATTGCTACAGTGCCATATTATTTAGACGAACGAGTGATCTAGCTAATCAGTAATGTTCTTACATCTAAAAAACAGAATTATTATATGCCGTTGAAACGATGACTTACTTTAATAACATTTTAATGCTGCGAAAAAGAGTACATTTAAAAAAACACTCCGTGGAAAAGATTTTATTTTATTCTGTTTAGTAAACAAAATCCACAGCCCTTAATTCAACACAATCAAATCTTAATTATCTTATCTTACAGCCAATAAAGGATTTAATTATATAAAATATGAATATATAGAACTTTCAAGTATCTTAATGTCTTTATAACATAGTTCTAATTTTTAAATGACGTGTAACACTATGTACACCACCGCATACTAAATTACATTAAAAGACTTAATGTCCATTCGGGCAATGATATGAGCGCAAGTTTTCAATCGCTCACTGTTGCTATATCCGTACCCAGTAATATAAATAAACCCAGCAGGTGGTGACCAACAAACAGTTACACTTGACACTTCTCGTGGACGTAATGCTGTGTTTAAAGTCGAATCGTTATAGATATTAGAAGCAATAAATATAAGAAAGTTCAATTGGATCTCGTGAAGATCATTGTTCGTACAACTGTTCGCCTAAATACCAGGTATTTGCAATTGCGCTTGCATTCAATGCATTGCTGGTATTCAGTTTACTTGACCCAAGTATATTTTATGTCAGTAGAGTCAGTATAGTTTATGTCAGTACAGTTTAATGTCACGGTTGAATTCCAGAGACCCCGTTACTCTATCCAGTGCTGATGCAGCGTCAAACTACTCGTCAGAAGTTAAATGGGCTTCAACGATGCGTTATCTAGCTCTGCGGTGAGATGAATTACTATCGATGGGCCGGAAGTTAGTTTCTTATGTCTATTTTGTTATGTTAGGTACGGAACCAGCAAGATGGCCCACCAGATGTTAAGCGGTAACGTTTACAGGAGTGCACCATACAGGACTGTGAAATGACTTTTCCCACTATTTTTAATTGTCCTATGCAGCTAAGTGCACCACAACACACTCGCACTGCTATTAGACTACAAGATATGCTACGTTTGCTTTCCTGCCCGTAGTGCGTGACTTCCACTCGAATGAAGAATGAACAAATGAATTAATGAATGAATGAATGAAAATACTATAAAATACACCTTTAAAATACAGTACAAACGTACGGATATAGTACATATAGTATGGATGGACCCAAACGAGATACATTCTAGGGTTATTTAAGTTGCAACTTGTGGTGTGAGAGTGTAATAGTACAAAGTAAGTTTTAAAGTATAACACTATGACTGTTGGTGTTTTTTTTTTAATTGATATACCGTTTTGTGTGACTTCGTTTTACTAGTTGCATGACGCAGTACCTGCAACGAATTAATAGTTTATTTTTATATTTAATTATAATAACTTTCTCGTGACGGCGACAAATTAATGCCTCCATTTACGCTTATTCCTCGGTATTAACGTTTATCGACTACACAATCAAAAAGCCCGTCAAATATTATTATCGTCGCATGATGGATGGCTAATTCTTGTACTTCATCCACTTCATCTGATTAAAGATGCGTGGGACAAAGTACACAATACATCATCTTTGGCTATATCAATACGATCGATACGAAAGTACATGTTGGTATTTGGAAGCTGATTTGGGATTTCGAATGCCATTATATGGTTTCACAATATCGGTAACTTGAGCTACTGTTATGCTTTTATTGATCGTATAGAGATAGATTGGCCTCACAACTCAGTCAAAGGGGCTGATCTTGATACAAACCATGGATCCAAAAGAATCACCATCATTAATAGGTATAGAGGATGCAAATAGTCGAAGGCCACTGTCACTATTACCAGAAATGGCCTGATGAGGGCCGATGATACTCTTATTTATTAATATGCACGAGTTGTGTTTCGTAGCTTGATTTCATATTTGGAGCAGAAGAACTCATGCTATGTTGTTCCAGGAAAGTACTGCCACCATACCCATTTCTGCCAACTAGCAGTGATGCATTCGCGTTACTATGTTCTGGTTTGAAAGCTATGGTTGCCGGTTAAATTACAGGCACATGAGACATTCCACCTTCAAGTCTTCAGAGTTACGGGGCATACGATGCGACTTGGGTCTTGTCGTACCTAGTAAGGGAGGACCCAAGTCGTATTGCTCTTTATTGCTCGGATCATCTGCTAGCTCCGTATGTTAACTATATTAAAAGAAAAGAACAAATATTGAATTTATCTTTTAAGTCGCAATAATCAGAACAATTATACACAAAATCTCAACTTAATATGTGTGCAATGACTAACTGCTGATTATATCCGCGAAATCATAAACATTTCTCTTTAAAACCGAACACCGAGTTAAAATACCGATGGAGTGGCTCATTCACCGGAACACGCAATGATTGTTATTTAAGATCGCATACATAACCCGGCCGACGTTAATGCTCACTGAGAGGTACATGCAAACAAATTTACCGAAATATTTCTTTGAAAGAACCAAAATTACGACCGGTTGCTTTGAATGGGGCTGGCCGCGAAAAAATTACTTTGGTGAAGATGAGAAAATAAAAAAAAATCCAATTTATTTTCTTACTTTTTACGTGTCTATAACTTGGATCGGAAACTTAATGGTATAAGAATTTAAAAAAATATATTTCAAGTTAGATTTATAAATTGCTCGGTTGACCCAAAATCCCATCTTAGCCAGGATCTAGGTCCTGAAAGGAAGCCGCATACAAAATTTCAGACTTTCAGCTTTGCAGTCTCAGAGATTTCACGATCCCTGTTAATTTTTATATAGGTACGAATAGATTTAAAATGTTATAAAAGTGGTATCATAACGTTTGTCCCGGCGTCTGGGCAGGTTTCTGAACAGGTTTCCGTATTGGTTCACCAAAACTTTTTATACTCTCATAAAATAACTTAACAGCCACAAAACAGACCACTCTTTAAACAAATGTCGAGATATAATAAAATTTCAGTTTTCTTTTATAGTTTTTAAATGGCTACAATCATGGCGCGGTGATGCGTTATAACAAATAAGAAAAAGTAAATCCAAAGTAGATTTATGAAGTTTTAAGACATTATTATTTTCAGATAATATATTTCACGGCACTCATATTGTACATAATGTTATGCCTTGGCTTGCCTATAAGGCAGATGTACTAGACAATGACTTACTTCGAATTCAATTCAGTACTAAGCATAATTTTTACGTATTATTTTGAAGTCTGGCTGAAGAAAAAAATAACAATTATATATTGCCTGGATGTTTTAGAGATTTTTGTCTGACTAATAGCATCGGCATCATTAATTACATCAAACCATTTTCATTACTTATGTAAGATGGTATGTAGAACTGAAGAAACTTATTTCCGACGCAAAAATACTAAATTCATTCGAAGACCGTTCTGATCTTCTACATTTCCTTTACAATGCCATTTAACAGGGGAAGACTTGACGTCTAATTGCTGTGTTTATGGACAGGATATACAGCTTAACATCTTGCAGTTCATCAGCAAGGTTGGACGCAAACAAAAACCGCAAAAGGACAACACAACAGTTTGGATAATTTGTATAGATAAACGTTTGAAAACGGGTATGACAAATTAGTAAAGTACTGTTACTTTAATTTGGTAAACTGTCACATAAAGAGAACCATTTCATCAAAATACAATAAACAACAATTTTTTTTTTTTTTTATTTATTAGGGAAAACAAACAGCTACATAATATATATTAACACTAAAACGATAAAATAAACTAAGGAAAATTATTAATTACATAGCCCACTACGTTATCCACATGATGATAGAGGTATACAGGTTATGAGATAGTGTTACAACTAGAGGGAATACAAACATTAAGTATTTAGATCGAGGTGCCTAAGAAGTAATTTGTTTTTAGAAGGTACAAGTATTTTTTTTAATTTTTTTTCTTAGGTGCAGGGATGTGTTTAACTCCGTATCACCTGATATAAGTGACTTTAAAATTACAGAAAATAAACACTGCATTTTTAACGTCCATCAACAGGAACCAATAAATATTGTATCACTAACAACAGTAATTCAACTCGGTTGGCACTGCCCGAGGTAGCGCGTAATATTATAATTTCTACTTGTCTACTACTACATGCCACCCAGCAGTACTGTTATTTATTCCATCTTTTAATTAATATCGTGTTACGAGTATATTTTTAAACAAATGTTTGCAGCATGGGCAGTTGCTCGGGGCAGCAAGACGCTCAACTTATTCTTACTTTATTTCTCATCTGCCTTTTTTCCTCTTCTGGCATGGTTAATTAATTAATAGATACTCATTTCCTATGAAACGATCCAAGGGGATCTAACCAGGGGGCCCTCTTGATTCGCAGGCCATCAAGTAAGGCAAAAAAATCACCTTATCCACTCATCCCATTCCAAAAACTCTTTCACCAATAGATACCAGTAGAATGGACTTTCAGGCTAGACATTAGCAGTATTTAATCGTGTTAAAATAAAAGGTATTTTAAAGCTTTTTTTTATATCAATTACTAACAAAATACAGAATGCTCAATCGGAATAACTAATCCCACATCTAATGATTCAAGGTTAAAAGCATATTAAAATCAGTGACGTTCGACGCATGTCAAGATACAAAAAAGGCAAAAAAATCAACTGCTACCGATGTCATCCATGATAATGTCGTTGACTACGATGGTTTAATTCGATATCTCGAGCTTTGAGCCACAACCGAACATACATTCGAACCGACGTATCGGACAAATGACAGTCGTGGAATACTTGAAGGTTGGTGACAGAAATATTCTGTAATGGAGGTTATGGTCGTTTGGTAAAATTTGTTTATTATTTGCTATATATATTTTTGCTTTGCTAACGTTTAAATACTTTATTCGGTCTATTAAGTTTACGTTTATCACAAAAAGCAGGTTTTTTTAGTATATACGTATAAAAAATAATGTAACAGGATTTATTGCACTTGTAAACCGTAAACGTTATATTATTATGCAATATAAATAAACCGCTAACTACTTTACAAATCACCCGGTTCAATTTTATTGAGAGCAATGAAAAATTTTCATTAAAACTTTAGCCATAGCTCTGAAGGAATAGCCAGATCACTTGAGTATTTTCATTTTGCTTAGAATAAAATGTACAACTAACTTATATGTTTTTCTAAATTACTGCAATAAAGCCAAATAATTGAAGATTACAATAACGTTACTATTATCTATCATTGATAGTATATTTCACTTATTTTGTAATACTTCTGCGATAACTGGGCTATCCTATGACACACAAACTTTAAAACTTCCTTCACTTTATGAACCAACAACGCCCTGGTTGAAGTCAAACGACTTTCATTTCATGTTTTGCAGATGACATGCACTGACACATTGTGAATTAGAAGACCCGAGAACAAATTTTATGCTCAACCTTCTTCAGGTAAAATGTCTGGAAATTGACTCCAAGAGTTTGCTACAATGTCTTCAAGTCAACAAGTCGTCTTATTAATTAAAACAATAAATTATTACAAATAAATACTGAATTCACAAATTCCTTGTTAAACTGAAAAATCTATGTCAATCCATTATACCTTAACTAATACATTCAAAACAGAGAACAAAGAAAACTTCCCTTTAAAATGAATCCACCAATAAATTTGTATAGAGTGATCCGCCGGCTTTGATTGTGACTACCAGTGTAGTAGGCTTAATAATATATTTAATGCTCTGATCCCATGGAACGGAATTGATTGCAGTTGGCATGGAAATGGACATTAAATTCTCGCAAGACAAATATAGTGTCGATTTTAAAAGCAACCTCTACCGGCGGGGGGTTGAAAATAATTGCGCCTCCAATCAACGCGTTATTTATGGCATGAAATTATTACAAATTTATTGCAATCCGTATCATTAATTCAAGTATGTTTTTTGTGATACCTTAATCATTATTGAAGTATTTATTTACAATAATCCACTAAGCGCCTCTGAGTCCGATCTTTAGCTCACCGCATCAAATTACTGCCTGCCAACTTGGACAAGTCGTTCCACCTGCGGGGGCGAGACGGGGGTGGGGGGAGGGGGGGAGATTAAGTATATGTGGCCAATACTGTGCCACTTCAGCATTATCATTGTAGAGGCTATGTCGATAACTTTGATCCTTGTCGCATAACCTCGTTTCTCTATTTTCAATGCCACCTACGACACAGGGTTTTTTCCAAGCATACCAGATGGCAGATAGCTGATGTTATAAGGAGTAACTTAGGCTACTTTTCCAAGGGATAAAATAGTGGTGCGCGATAAAACCGAATTCCACGCGGACGAAGTCGCGGGCAACAGCTAATTGTATAATATTTGTATATATGAATATCGTAATAGTAAATTTACATCAAACTTTGAATTTAAATCAAATTGATCGATTTTCCTAACCTACAAATAAATCTGTTTACAGGGCAGGAAGCAAGAAATCTAAAAATACCCGCAAAGTAAGCAGGTAGATGTTATTAATAAACTTCAGCTGGCAATGTTAAGGTTGCTAACATAGAAAAATACCTACTTCACCCAAAAACAGAAAACGTAAAATTATACAAAAGACTATCACGATTCGAAATTTATCAAAACGACCAACAACTTAAAATTCAATTACGCACAACTTGATGTAATGCCCAGTACGGACAATTGCTAATAATAAGCACCCAAATATTCTGACGAATCGCCAAACTTAATTATGATTGATACCAGTATTTTGTTAACGGTATACCACATAGTGAAATTGAAAACACTTAATGCACGCCCGTAGGTAAGTGGTACCATAAAATTGATGATTTAAATTACATACTTGATAAATAATATAATGGATTTTGCGACTGATACCATCTTGGTATAATTTAAATAAATAACTCTGCTTGTATATATACCTGAATGTACAAGGTGTTATTCAAATAAAAATCAAAATATAAATTATACAACGGTTTTTATACGTGCAACAAACATTTCCCCGAAAACATATAAATAAATATTACTTTCATTTTGCCATGATCAAGATTGACAATGAGACAATTCTGGTATATTATAATTACTGTCAATGTTTTATTTTTGTTTGTGTGTGTTTTTGTGTGTGTTGTGTTAACTCACGTTTGCGATTGAATAACTAGTATAATAAACGAATAACGTCAAATATTATTGAATTTAATCCTATACTGATGATTATTCAAATGGTTAATTACATTTATTATATGTTGCATTAAATTTAAAAAATATGAGTAATAATCTTAATGGGACACCTTGTATTGAGAAATAATGATTTGAGAGCAAAAAACGTAGAGCCGTGTAATGTAGAATAATAATACGGTCTTATTAACCGGAAGCATTGATGAAATGTATTTTTTTGTTATTAAAATATTCCTCAAGCAAAATGAACTAATGAAAAGAAGGGAAAAGGCTTTCAATTTGTTAAAGAACCATGTTCAATCTGCATTTAAAATTGAAATGTACTGGTTTTAAAAAAATCTTTCTGCCTGAGTAATTATTTTGCAACAACCAGAAAACTCAAAGTCAATATATGTATATATATAATTATTACTATTATAAGCTTAGGTCATAATCAGAATACTGAATACTTTACTATTTAAATGACATTTTAACGTCACAATCGGAACTTATATAATAAACAATTGGTTTTTTGGATAAATTTGGTATTATTTGTATCGCATAACGTAAATCCATTATTGTATGCAACACAAAAAATGTATAACACTATTCTGAAAATGGTTGTTTCTCGATCTGACCGTGTAACTGCAGTATTTTTTTGTATTAGCTAAATCGTTATGAGGAACTGCGTAACAAAGTAATCTTTGATGATAGTTGTAAATCACTTACAGCTATATATAATACACACATAATGATTATATTATAAATAGTTATTCGGTTAATACAATAGTTATCGTCACATTTGAATTGCTTGTGCTGTCATTTAATTCAACCATCTAAAGAGAGTAATTAACCAGGTGTTCAGTTAAATAAATAGGACCTTTAACTATTCGCATCTGACCACATTCACATGGGATCATAATTACACTCAACAATCATTAAGAATGTCTTTTTATTCTCACAGTGTACATTGCATTGAGATTAATATTAAGTAATACATAAATACGTAAATACATAATTGTTAGCTTAACCTATTCGACTTTGGCCATAAGAGCGCTAAAAATTTCGTTGCTCCAGGATACAGAAATAGGTAGATACCATGAATGTCAATAAATCTAAACTGGTTCTAGGGAAAAAATGTTACCTTAGGTAATTAATTATTCAGCGCGCAGAGAAATAACATTTTAGCGATTGTGAAAAAACCAGTATAAAATGTTTAGTGTGAGAATGAAATCTATAGTGCCTGTTGTCTTGGAGTGAAGCATTCTAGACTTTTTGTTTCTGCATTAGAATTCTTTGAAATATTTCCGTTTAACAGAGATCAATTTATCACGGTCACATAATCTTAGATCACCATCACTAAATAACTTTGTTAATCCGTGATAGACCACTCCAAGGTTTTGGTAGCTTTTCTGTTTTTAGTTCCGTCACTTAAATGACAAAAAAAAGTATTTACAACTTAGCGCGTCCACAACTTGAATCCACAGCTTAGCGCACAAAGGGCACTTGGAACTAATTCCTCTAAGCTCGTGCCGTTAGCTGAAAATTACCTGCAATACAATGTATCTTGAATCTTACCATACCTAAGTAGGGGGACCCACAAATGATATTGATTCTGTAATGACAGATGTTGGTAAGGACCGCTTAGTATCAGGTGGGACCGTCAAGTCACTCTGTAAATTATTTTAACAAAAAGTTTCTTTCTGATTCTGAAGCCTTTTCTCTAAAAGGCAAACATTGCAAGGTTTATCCTCAGGCTTATTTAAACTCTACCTATCCCATTACAAATGTATACCTATCCTTTGTGATGTCACCCTGAGGTCCTGCCTGAAAACCAGCGCTGAGCTCAGGCACGATGAAGTCGCGGCTGAGAACGGCATTATGCTGAGGCAGCGACCTGTTTGACAGCATTAAATGGCAAAAGATTAATTTTAAAGGGTACTTATATTTTATGTTATTATGTTTTAGTTTTAATGATTTTGGTTGTACTTATAATTAATGTGTGTCAATAAATATATTTCTTTTTTCTTTCTTTCTTTCTTTTTAAAGTATTATCTAACCTAAATTAGAGCGGTCAATTGACCACTCCAATGATCCGTGATCTACGACCGGATAATTTTTAATGTACCGTACCATGATTGGGAAAAATGGGACACATTTAATTCTCAGTGTAGCCGTGCAACCACGTTCTTCTCTCGGGATTCCATCTCGTCCGTCACAGTTCACGTGGCCCCACGTTTTAATTGATCACAATGCTGTCGCCACGGAAATGAGTTGACACGGCCCGTTGACTGTTGCCAAGGGTTAGGCAATCGCATTATAACAAAACCATATAGATACAAAAAATATGTTATATAATATATATATATACAAATTTTTGCTTCGTAGAAGGCAGAGTTACTACCAACTGAGCTGTGAGGCCTGTCTGTATGTATAATATATAATAGTATACCGTATTAAATTACGGCAAATGAAACTTACATCTTCAATGTTACGGGTGACTGTGCGACTTGGATCTTTCCATACTCAAGTAGAAAAACCAAATAATAGGTCGTGTAGTTGAAATAAGTAATTAATAATAAAATAGAGGCTACCTGTACAAAATCAAGTTTATAGGTACGATTAAATCAAATTATAAAAAAACTATTTGACTTTTGTTTAACTAAAATTTGATCATATTATCTTGAATCTAGCGAAAGGAAAACAGAACTGGATAATAAAATAACAAAGATAATTGTTTAATTGAATTTTTTGTACAGTTCTCTTTACTTTGTCGGCAAGATACCTTGTAATTTATCTTCATAACTTAATATTGAAAGTTTTTCTTGAGATATTCACCAATATCGCATCTAAATTAAGCCTTAACCGCCAAAAAAGGTAAAAATAATCTTTAAAAGCGCACACATTGAGGACATAATTCAATGCTGACTACAGAATAAATCGACACTACCTCAACATAAAATACATCGAATGGGATTCATCGAATTACCGTGGTATTCATATTGTAAACCAAGTGCGAATATTATAATCAAAGATTGATTAGAGTTTGTTAAAGGAGGACAAGACAATAGTCACTGAATACTACTCTGACTATGATTTTCTTTTTTAATGTTTGAAGTTAGGAACGAGCAGATGGCCTACCTGGTTTTTTTATGCCATTGAAGTGACGGAACGAGCTGGTGGCCCACCTGATGTCAAGTGGCAACCTCTGCCCATAACAAGCAATACGATTTGGGTCCTTGAGACGTGAAGGCGCAATGGAATGGCTCTTATGCAATTTCATGGGTTGTGCACACACCTTTCAAACCAGAACATAGTAACGCGAATGCATCACTGCTTGGTGGCAGATATGGGTGTGGTGGCAGTACTTCTTCGGGAGAACTTAGTACATGTTTTACCGCTACTGAGTCTGATCACATCACTAAAATTGCCTATAATATCGTAAAACTCAAATGTGTACACAAACAAATATTTCTTCCCTTACCTATTCTAGAAACATCATAAATATCAATGTCACAATCAGCATCCTAAAGCTTGCAAGCGGATCGAGTGATTTAGAGTGAGAGCATATATCGGACATTAGCTTGTACTGTTAATACCACGGGTTATTGTATTGCCAATGGTACACTACGCTTTATTTTTTCCGCGGTGGTGTGAAGTAGCCCAAGGCATTTTAATGTGACAACTGAACACATAACAGCACTTAATTTTGTCCTAATGCGAGCACCCGGCCGTAGGAATCTTTGACATAGTGTAACATATAACACAGTGTTGCATCTTTGTAAACACAATAAAAATAAAATAATACTTCTGTAGAGGCAGTGTTTCAGCATGTATAGTAACTTATTAAAGCTACTATACATTAACACGGTATCAGTGTTTATATTAAGAATCAATCTTTTATATATATATATTTGCATAAATTTTGTCTCAAAATTCTACCACCATATATTTTTCTGCCTATCAGTGATGCACTCACATTTCTGTGCTTGGTAAACGACTTGGATCTCCTACCACTCCTACCAAGAAGGGGAGAATCTCAGTCATATGTCATGGTAATGAGCTGAGGACATTACTACTACTAATCCTTACTTGTTTATTTAAAGTCACGTATAATGTCTTTAGCAACACAGTTGATGCAGGAAAATAATTTTAAAAAAAACTTTTTTTATATATTTCTTACCAATGTATTTTGATTCTACCTCTATATTTGCTTAATTCTGAGTTTTGAGAATATATTTCAATCGAAGGTTGCTGGTTCAAATCCCAAACAGCTGTGCACTGAGTTAAGTTAATATTTATGTACCCAAAACCACATTCTCAAAAACCGCCAAAGAAAAAATATTAAAGTACCGTGCGTTAAAACCAAAAATTTTAAAACTAAATAACATCTATCAGTCCGGATTGGACTTCCGTGGTAGATAAAATCGTGTTAACTTGTCGAAAATACGCATATGTCATACAGTTGGAACTCTAGACGCTGCTGGTACGGAAGATGATTCTTGAATTACTTATCTTAGTTATACTATGCCAATGCCCTTGGTACTTCCTTTTTCTCCAGAGAATATCTGTGAACAGAATCACCGATGAGCCAGATAAGGCGAGTGTTTCTTTAAATATGCAAAGTGCAAACTTCTTCGTACCTTCGACAGGACGCTGAATAATTTTACAGGGTCTTAATGGTTGCGTGTTGTTAATTCGTCTTTCGGCGTTGACTGTAGTTCGCATTTGACTTATAAAATGTGGATCTGATTGATGATAGGAACGTTTCCCATATATTTTCCTAAACAACAGGCTTTTGGTTGATACAAATTCAAAATTATAACGAAAATTTTGAACTTGAAAATGTTGCCAGACGCTGTTTTTATACTTTTTTAACCGACTTAAAAAAAAGAGTATCAATTCCACCCGTATGTATGTAATATTCATATTCAAGTCGTGATCATACCATGTGCAATACAAAAAATATTACAATATTTTTATGGGTAATGTGTAAAGGTTTTGCTTTGCTATTATTACCTGTTTGTATATTTCTGAAGATCACACTACCAGATCACCATGCACAAGTAGGACCTATAGCAAAACTATTTTTAAGTAGCTGGTGTACACTCACGTATTGGAAACTTGCAAAAGTTACACGACTTCTATGATCTGAATACAAACTTATACTTCTATATACTTCTATTTATTTAACCTAAGGCATACATTTCCAGAACATTCATTCTCTCATTGCTGAACTAAAAATTCATCATTGACAAACAGTACCATTATATTGTTGGCGTCGCATCGGCTATAAAATCCACGGAATCGGCAGATAATGAACTAGGATGTGTGCGCTTCTCTAGCGGCGAGTGTGGCGAACATCGTTTCGACATAATTTAGCGTCCAGCGTCCAGTAATGAATTTTTCTTAAGACAATACGAGCCTCGTCGATGGAATATTCAGACTGCCTGAAGAATTCTCATTCTCGCACCCACTAATGAATAGCTATTCTTTGAGCATTTTAACTATGCACCTCGGAATGGAATTCGAGTGTACAGGTTTCTTAAAAGGTCCTTCGATATGCGTCGGTCCCTTTCCGCTTAGCTTAATTTATGGACGGGCCACTTTTTGTTTTATTTATATATCAATTATACTTGGAATTATTTCGCGGGCATATTGTTGGTCAAAGTGGAATACCACATTTGTATTTTTATTCTTATTTAAAACGACAACGTGTCTAATTTGGACGATCACTCATGATTTTGAGATGCAGAGGTTTTATTGTTCCGTAATAGAAAACAATTATAATTAGATCATAAATTTCGTATTAGACACGCTCGTCTGTCATTCATTTTCGTTATAAGCATGAATTATGTTTTTTTCTTGCTAATTTATATTCACGGTATGTTGTCCTACTATTACGATGAATGTTGTATTTTTTTTCTTTTAAGAAAGTGCTAGCTACGCCTCGGCTGTCACCGTGTTTGGAATATATGAATGACTAATTAGGTTTTGAATGTGATTCTTTCATATTTCGGCGTCGAGTCTTTTGGTTTGGAGTGTAGTTAGAATGTGGAAAGGACGTTTGACCTTATGACAAAGCTTCCTGTTACAAGCGGCACTGGAGACTTATTATTCCAGCACTAAGGTAGGTACATCATAAGATCGGCAAAAAAACATCTTATCATACAATTAAATAGCACATAACTAGAAATGACAACTAAAAATAGATGTGCTTTAAATTAATAACAATAATTGATTTTACATTGTAAACAGCGCTTGTAAATAATTGTGGCCGTGTATACACCATTTCATAATGATGCCTTTTAGGCAACGTAAGAAACTCAATACATTTCATATTATAAAATACAAGTTCAACAAATGAGCACGTAAATATAATGGAGGTTCATGGAACGAACCAACATTTTAAGGGTTTAATTCAAATTAAATTAGGCAGCATATACAAAAGTATTTTATTATACGACTTATTCTAGTACTTCAATACAAGCCAAGACTATGGCTTATCTCTGTTGAGTACTTGACGAATATATATATACACAAATAAATAAAATATAAATTAAAAAAAAACATTAAAAAAAACATTCAAATTCCTTTAAAAACAAATTCTTTTACGTAACCGTAGTCTCATGATAGGTACAGGGTTGATTCACCAGAGCTGAGATTTATTCTTGTAATATCTCCTCCGTAAGGTAATTTTGAAATCAAGCTATTGGGATGTAAGAGCCCATCTATAAGATCGCGTCTCGCTGAGACAGACATTACTGTTTTCCGTTAGAATTAGGTATATAGTAGTAAGTAGTATAATTTACTCATATAAAGACAACATAATGTACTTATTATAGGTAGATCGTTTACCTGAGTCCTCTTCAGCAGCGTGACAGGTTTTGGGGTGAATGACAGGGAGTGGGCGAGGTATACCACTCTGAGCAGCGATTCGCTTAGCACCTTTGTTATATCACTAAGAGCACTTGCTGTTCCCGCTATCCGTATATTGTTGGACATATCACATAGCGCCATCTAGCCTAAAGTAAGTTAAGGTTATGGGAACCAGACAACTCAAATAATGTTTATATACTTTTTTTTATAAATACATTTAATTCATATTAACATCCAGACACAGAACAAACATCTTAGTTCTTCACACAAATGTTTGTCTAGGGTGGGAACCCACGAACTACAGCGCAAAAGGCAGGCTTACTACCAACTGAGCTGTGAGCCAGTCAAACCCAGTCATTGACAACAAATTCAGAATATGAATCAGTACACCACAACAATTCGGCAAACGTCCAACCGCAAATATTAAACTGACAAAATAAAAACCTTAAACAACCCACAAACATGCAAAAACCAATTTTATTATTGCTACACATTAAGATGATCAACATAAGCCGTAAAACCTGAACAAACACAATGTAATCTTTCCCGAGAACTTGTTCATGATTTATTAAAGAAAATCCACATTCGAATTTCTTAACGGGAACTTAATCTAGACTTTGCGATCTTAGGTTAATTTAAAATTCTCAAAACGATCAACAATGTAAAGCCTACAGCGTTTATGCGCTGTTAAAATAAATTGTTTGACGAGCGTACAGTAAATCGATGGCGAATGAAGAACATCGATTCCTAGATTACTCAACTTCAGAACTATAATACTGAGTAATATGTGGAGCTCACCTTCATAATTGCTGTAATATTATTGTAGAGCTAAAATAAACTAAACATTTTATGTCTTGCTTTTCGTCATTTTGAAGAATAATCTTATTTTTATAAGATGATTTAAAAAATGATTTATCTACTGGTAGAAAATAACACTAACGAAGATTAATGACTTTTAGCAATATACATTGGTTACGTATTAATTTTATATATAAGAAAATTAAAATCAAATAAAAATTATTTGATCAAGGACAGTTTTTAACATTGGATAAATAATAAAAGGTAAACCAGATGAACACTCCGTGAAATTCAAATAACGTAGAAACTAACATGAAAAACCTTTCCCGGAATAACTTATTACCCAACTACATAGTATTTGGGGGTATATCAAAGAGCTTAATCCCGCGTTAACGAAGGCCGGGATTGTAATCCCGTCGGCCGGGATCTGTTGGACACAATTAACGAGCATTGTATAGTCTATACACGGGTTTACTGAAAGAACCTTGTTCGGCTTAATGTCTATCTTTTACTATTTTCTAACATAAGTAGACATTGATTTCACTTTCCTATTAATCGATGTTTTAAATAGCCTTTGGGTTGAAGTATTCCGAATGAGTGCCATCATGAGATCCAATATGCAGCATAACCAACATGTCGTAAACTAGTTGTGGAACATGTTTGTTACAGAACTAAGAAGACTATTTACAGATCATGCAAACTTAGATTATAGTTCTGTATCAAATTTTGGTCAATCCAGTTTGTTCCCAAATCTGTTGTCTTTCTAACAAATAGTCTACGGGAAGTTTCATCTTGCTATAGAAAGCTGTAGCTGTTTAAATTGATTATATTTGCCACGGTCGAGGCGGTAATAAGTAGTAATTTGGTGCTTGCATGACGGATTTAGGCGGCCGCACTTGGATGATTTTGAGGAAATCGGTTGATTTTGCGATCATTCAAGTGTTCATAGTATTTCATAATTTGCGAAAAGAAACCTAATTTCGTCACATTTTAGGCTAAAAATTTAAACTGTACTACATAGTTTCCGTATTGTCTCGCAATGAGAATTGAATTCGGCGAGTATGTGTGAGTATGATGCTTTACGATATAACTGGTTATTGATAGAAATTTCAATACATTTTCAACGGTATTCCACGATATTTAACGTTCTTAAATGTTATAATACATTTCATAAGAGAAAGTCTAACATCGCAAAGTTCAAAAAAAAAGTAACAGGGCATTCATATAATTCTGTAGAGCGAAGAATGGTCATCCCACCATTACACTAAGGACAAGACCACCGCTAATGATATCATTCCAACGTAAACATCTGTACGTAAACGTTGAACCGCGGACGTTGGCGACGTCCTCCGACAATGACAATTGCAATGGCTAAGCCAATCCGCTTGATATCGGGGATGGGACAATCGCTTAGTAGTCGCCGCCGACAGGATTCCTCCGTCGCCTGACTCACCTATAAATTAACCAATATGTCCAGCGCTCGCTGCAAAGTGTTTAAAACTCCATTTGAATAAGTCTTCGAACGGAAATCCTAACTATATAAAGTAGGATGAATTAATAGTTATTACGTGCAGAATACTGCGTTTGCTTACAATAGTTATACTATGGGTTTGTGTAATCTTCGCAAGATATTTTCTTTATCTGAAATCAGAGCGTCTAGATTAACATCTGTATTGAATTATTAATCAATATTACTGTCTCATTTTCCTATTACATGTTACCTTTGAGTGCATAATGAGACTGTACACTCTCCAATACCCTCTACAATCCTGCTGACGTCAGTCGTCAAAAGTCTAAAAGTATGTCTGTATGCCTTTAATGATGTTACTACGCTAATATCAGTTTCCCTGCATGCCAAGATTCAAGTTTGTGCAGCTCTGAATAAACCGGCGCTAGAAAAACGCAAACAATTCTTAATCCTTATCATAAATATTGTCCTCTTCTGCAAAACTGTCGTATAAACTGAAGCGTTCAAATACACAAGACTCGGCCGTATGAAATAGACTGCCATTCCGATAGATATAAGCAAAAAATATGTTGGAAATCCAACAAAACGATTGTTACATTATCACAGCTTAAAGATCTTCTCAAAAAGGTAGTATGTACATATCCTTGTTTCACGGTGATATAGCGTTATGGTGAGGCTTTTTCATACCCACGTAGGAAAAACTTTTACATATTGCTAAGCATCGCGGATCTTTCATATGTCACAATTAAAGAGTTTTCACGGATGTTTATAATAGTCATTGGAGCGAGTAATTTCAGATAAACGAGCGCATGATGACTCGGCTTGAGCATACCTCATAAACTGATAAAAGTCAAAGCCTTCGAAAACAAATCCGTCACTCAATCTCTTTAGGCTATTTCCTTGTACATAAACAAACTCTTTGGTGTATAAGCCAGTTAATTTGCTCTCTAACGCTAAGGCGTATAGCTTAACTAGAGAGTTACTCTTTCGCTACCGCGCACGCCTTCAGTGGAATGCAAGCCTTACAAAAGACAGGCAGTCACAAAATTTACGCAGCGCGGCATGCTTTAACCATTTTTATCCCATTGTATAACTTGAGAGCAGATAGTTGAATTGTATGACAATCGTTTAATGAGGTGTTCTCTGCATATAAAGGTAGGAACGAACATATTGATACTACGCTCGTTTATAAATTGTTGAAATGAATAGCTTATTTGTTGCTTTTAATCGTCGGTTAAATGGTTAAAGGGTTATGGCTGCGTCCGGTCTTACTCCGGCATATTAAGTACGTTTGCAACGTGATAAACATTTCTATTGTGGAGTGGGGCCCTTAGTATAAGCCGTGGATAGTTATTATTTACTAAGCAATTTAAAAAAACGACTGATATAGTATTGTTACTGTCTGTTGTAACTGTAAACAGGATACCGAGAGAGTAGTGGACATTTGTAAGCATAGTTCCACATACTGGTACCTCTCGTACTGTCAAATACGTTTATACTACATTCGCTGCACCATTGCACTCTCTACCTACCCATTCGCCGTTACCAGGTGATAGTGGGTTTAGATTCAGAAAATTGTTACAGACACGATCACACGCTATACAAAAAATAAAAAGATATACTTTTACTGTCATCACAGCTCAGTTAGTGGTAACTCTGACCTTTGTATCGTGGGTTCGATTTTCTCCCAGAGCAAACATTCGTCTGATGATGTTCACAGATTTTGTCCTGGATTTTTTGTGTCAGGGTGATATATTTGCTGTGGTCTGGTGGAAGAAACATCTCCGTCTTGGGGTGATGGACGCAACGCAACTCAAGTCGCAATTTGAGTCATCTCGTACTATGGTAGAGAGGACTTGAGTCGAATTGCTGTTGTCTATGGGCGGCGATTACCACTTAACATCAGGTGGGCCATATGCTCGTTCCGCCAATTATATCCCATAAAAAAACTGGACGTGGTTGTAATATAAAACCAATAAGTCGGCAGTAAAGTCAGCAATTATGTAATACAAAATGTGCATTTTTATGCAAAATCCCGTGTGGGTATTTGTTAAATGTATTATAAATTACAGAAACGTAAATTTTCTCCAATCCTACATCATTCGCTTTGGCCACTTTCCTCCTGTAGTATATACTATCGTATGAACTTAGACGTGACAGGCTGTGAGTCACCGCCACCATTGTTTTCCCACGAACAACTTTACTCAGCTAACCAGCAGTTCATTCCCAAAATAATCCCACAGCACCGCACCTATACCAACAAACTACGCTCTACTAAGCGGACTACTCTTTCTTTCATGAAACCAAGTATTCAAATAATACAAAGTAACAAAACACAATTTCACCTACGGACTGATTACCCTGCAGCCACGGCCGGCTGTCCGTCCGTCAGTCACGATCTCCTGTGACATTTAATTACTCGCCAAATTAGGCAACAGCTATGAAACTTTCTTCCGAGACAACTTAAATGGTGACAGATTAATTTGAAAATTCGAGGAAACGATGCTATTAATGTGAACACAATTAGTGAGTTCTGAATGGTGAATTTTGCCATTTCGTGTATCTTCGTCTAGAATTATATAGCAAAAGTGGAAATGAAGTCATGGAATTAACAGTTATTAATATGCACGGCTCGATTAGAAAAGAAACGAGAAATATATTTTCCTCTATATTATTTTATGGTATATATGTTTTCCCTTAATCTACCAAGGCAATCTCCATACGCTTTTAGATAATTGATTACCTCTCTGTATGAGCAGATAATAATCTACGATTAAACCATTTCCTCATGCCCAAGTACTTTCTTACGTCACCATAAATGGAATCCCAACAAAATGTTTTCATTTTGTAATCTGTCATCTGACACTTATCTAATTACAACATTCTTCATAAGCCGGGTATTAATACGAAAATGAAGCTACTCCCATACAAACGGCGATCAAGACCTTTAGGGGCATGTTCATACAGTTATCTGGTCGCATAGTACAGTTAGGCAGCGATCAACTTTCGTCGGAAATAGCTTTGTGGCGGCCTTATTTACCACCAAGTGGGTAACTCATTTCACCGCCAGATTTGTTTCGGAAAGTTGGAAACTTATTCAAACTTAGCTCTAAACGATAAACAACAAAGTATAGACATAATTAAATGTAACTTAGTCTTGTTATTCAACTTTGTCTGCGTAGTATTTAGTACTTCGAGCCTATTTTTTCTCTAAACTAAATAAATAAATTAAAAGCTTTCATCATTCTTCTTAGAATGTTAGTAAAAAAACGCAGAAACATTATTTATCGCTCTCTTTATTTATCTCTTTATAAGTACAATTATGTTGAATTATATATCATTTTCTGGGAAATGCTTGTATATAATACCCCGTACAAATTTTGTCCACTATTTCAAACCCCCTTTTAATATTATTTTTGCGACTAAAAGCAGTCTATGTTCAAACCATTCTATCTCTATATACTAAAATTCATCACAATTGCTTCAGTCGTTGAGGCGTGAAAAGGTAACAGACAGATTACTTTCGCATTTCTAATATTAGTATGGATTTGGTTAAATATCATATCCACTTGGATATCCTTATTTTCACTAGCACAGTTGATTATGTACTGTCGCCTCTGTTCAAACAGACAAAGAAACAAACAAACAGACACTTTGCAATCAGACGTGGCTTAACAAAGACTGCTAACTAAGTCTAACATCTCGCAGGTGTATAATCGCCTTTGCAAAAATACGGTACCGGGCACAATGTCCACGATTAATGATCCCTAAGGGTCCGGGAAGCCACGAAAACCAATCTTATCTCTCCGTTCGTTGTTTGCTTTCTCTAATTGGCTAATTGGCATACGCGATAGCGCGATCGCTTCCTAGCCCGACCAGATATCAGTCCTGTCGCCCTGATGATACGCCGCCCGATCGATATCACAACGCCATTGAAATGCGCCTCCAACTGTAATTGTAATATATTACATTTGTTATACAATATCTAGTAATGTCATTATGGCTATTAGAAAATTGTAGGCGCAAAAACGACGCGGCGTGTGGTCAGATTTTGTTGTGATAAGTCTTTTAAGGTTTGCTCGGATCATGTGCCAGTCTCGTTGATTGGAAGGGAACACGTTATTATTTACTGTTATACTTTTTGTGCGCGTCCGTTGTAACGATCTTAATCAAAGTGGTAATGCAGGAAAATATACACTTGAAGTAATAGCGTCTTAAAATAATCATATTAGATACTTTACGATACTATACCCTCTTAATTGTTTCCATACACGATCTTGCTTTTCTTGCTTCGACTGAACGAACTCGAACAATCGAATATTTGAAACGCAAAAACTATACATTCTTGAATTATTCTTTCACATATGTTTGTATCTCCGAAGCCGGCCCCTAACTGCAAATACATTTTTAAAGCTATGCGCACATAAAAGGGAATACGGAAGTGCTGTTCGAAAGTGCGGAAATGCGTCCCATACATCAACCAGGGAAAATAGAAAAACAGAGGTAAGATAAAATGTGAGTACATCCCAGTGAAATGTTGCTACAATTCCGAAAGAGACAAATAGCCCTTTGACAGAAGCATATTTTATATGCATGTGTATCATCTTGTTGTTTATTTAGAACTTATCGCGTTGCGAGAAAATTAGATGCTATCGCTATATTTCTTCGATCCCTTGAGGTTTTTGAAGAACAGCCTTAGAGAAACTCTCTGTTTTGATATCAAAAAGAATGATTGACGACTTTTTTCAAAACATATTTCATTTCTTGGCAATATAAAATTATTTAATACAAATTTTTTATGCTAGTCAATAGAAAAGGTAAAGTAAGATTAAATTCTAGTCTTGTTGGTGAATTGTTGAAATAACCTCAGTAACGCGACTGCACTCTCTGTCTCCACTACTGTTTTATATCAAACGCCTCACTTGTAAACAAATTGTAAAAGAAAGAGATAACCCAGTAGTATAGACCCCCAAATTTCAGTACAGAGGTTGTTTACTTAAAATCCAGATTGGAGTATTAATTGAAAAATTATATGCGCAAAACCGTGAAGGAATATATATGTTTGAATATATATATGTTTGAAGTATGTGGGTTTTTTAAGCCCTTAATAATTTAGTTTTAATTTATCTTTATTATGTACACATCCTACCTCTATAAAATCGCCTCTCTCTAGCCTCAAAGGTTTGCTGGAAGAAAACTCTTTGTAGGGTTAAGCTCGCCTTTGTACATGTATCACTTATGACTTTTTTGTATATTTTATTTTCTGTGTACAATAAAGAATAAAGAAAAGGAAAACATCTTGAGGATAACAGCATTTCCTAGAACCAAAGACTAACAGACGACATATATTTTCTAATACAGTTCGGGCAACCGTGGTTTATTATCTGGCTCAGTGAGAGTAGGTCTGTGTCCCTGCAAGGTATATTAGAGGCTTGTATTTTGTATGATTATTTTGATATGGTTTTATATGATAAATAAAAATCTTATATTTTTCCAAATTTTAGGTACCAAGGACTGGAATTGAACCTGTGGCCTTACGCTAAGAATAACGCCAAGCGGCAATGAGAGATTTTATAAAATTGTTTCAAGATTTTTATAACTACTTTTGAATTACATTTAAAGTCATGCATCAATGCAAGGTTTACAGTAAAAATATTTCCTTGGTCATTTATAAATGGACTTCATTCATAATAGTTTTCCAAAGATTCAAACAAGTTTTACTGTAAGAAATAAATCTCCAAAAAGCTTGTAAATACCGGCCAAGAGCACGTATCAGTATTCACTAAAACAAAACGACATTCACCGATCGTATTTGCTCCCCAGTTTGTTGCGAGTCCTTTGCCTGGTATTTCCGTCTCGCCGGTCAAATTGTCCCGGACGATTCACTCAACCGGGCACTCTGTCGACGCCAACTCACTTTGAACTCACTTCATTATGTCAATTCCGTGGCGCCACCTGTGACGTGTCGAGCTTTGAGGGTAAAGTCAAACAATGCTATTTTAGTTGGATGGTAATGTCTTTTTTTCAAAATATTGGTGAGCTATTCCGCAACGCGATTATTTGAACTTTTAATTAGCTCTACTTCGAATGAATACTATTTCATCCCAATATAACATAATCGTCTACTTCATCAAATTTATTCCTTAATTCCTTGTAAATACAGTTTAGTTTTTTTTATAATGTTCGACATTTCACGCTCCATCTAGCAATAAAAGAAGCAAAGCTTGTACTAATGGGAGCTATGTAGTTAACTGAAAGCAAACTTTTTTTTTAAATATCTACCTTCACTCAGAGACAGCAGTCACACTATTTAAAGCGACATAAATCTGAAACAGATTTACAACTTTTATTTCATGAAAAGTGTAGTAAAACACATTGTTTCTTTCCACGGTTGCTCTCATTTCGATAAAATGTAACATCAAAACGTTTTAAAATTACATTTGTTTTAAAATTTGCAAAACATCGTTCACTGCAGTCACGATTAAAATTAAAACTTGTTAGCAAACATGTATGTAATTAGAGTGAGTTTTAAAGTATAAAATTATAATGATGCGCTTAGAATGAAATCGCTATATTAATTTTGATGCCGCAAGGTTTTTGTGATAAAGATACGGAACCAGTAGATTATTTAGACTGGCCGACTGGCCTTACAGCTCAGCTGGTAGTAACCCTGCCTACTGCGCTGTAGGTCATGGGTTCGATTCCCACCCAGGACAAACATTTGTGACGAACATAGATGTTTGTTCTGTGTGTGGGTATTTAATATATATTATATGTATGTATTTACAAAAGTATATAAGTTATATATCAGTGGTCTGGGACTCATGATACAAGCTATGCTTAGCTTACTTTGGGGTAAGATGGCGCTGTGTGAAATGTCCACCAATATTATTATTTATTCATATTTGTAGTAGAAATAATATGTTTTCGCTGTATGATGTACCACGCGAAATACAACGACTTACCAGAAAAAATTTACTGCATTCACTTCCAGCATCAATTTTCATAACAGAACTTCATTCTGTGTTTTCTAGAGCTAAACCAACTTAACCAAAATATAATAAACATTTTTTCGTATAGAAGCAGCATGGTATCCATGAAGGTATTGGTTACACCATACACTTTTGTACAAGTGTTGAGATTGCAGGATATTGCGACAGTGAAGAGATCAGCGCGTGCACGGCCCCTACAGGCTGTACTTGTGTTATTTAATAATACCAAATTGATATGATCATTACGACTGCCATTTTGAACAGGTTGTTCATTTAAATTGATAAATTATTGAAGAATTTTTCATCTAAAGACGTTTTGCTTGTAAAGCTCTTCCTTATGAAACAAACTTAAACTTAAAAACATATATTTTCGTTTATGTTGTATAATTTACGGAACAATCAGATGGCCCACCCGTTGTTAGTTGAAAACCTCAGATTAAATCAATACGACTAAGGTCCTCCTACTAGGTATGGGGAATTTAATATAAGTTTATTAATTATTGGGTATATTATTGTAATCTATCCATGTTGCGTACTATGGTCGTACTTCTGAGACATGGAAATGCAACGTCTACATGCCTGTAATTTCCCTAGCAACCACACCTTTCAAACCGGTATACAGTAATGCGTACGTCATACAGATATAGGTATGATGGCAGTACATACCCGGAAGAGCACAAGTTCTACTGCCTTGGCAGTAACTTTAAAATTTACCTATCAATAAAAATTCCTATTAGTTTATTCGAGATATTTCTTATGTGACCAATTGGAGGATAGGATACTACAAACTATTTCAACCAAAACCTTTCCTAACAAGTAGAAATGGATAGCAGATTAACTGCTATCCATTTCTACTTCTGGCTGGACTCTATTTTCTACTTCAAACGATATTTTATACTCACTCAAGCTCTTCTTCCAACATGAACACAGAAATTAACTTCATCATTTAAGTTGCAGATATCTGTCAAATCTGAAAGCTACGGTTCAAGTAATATTTAGATATTATGATAGTCTTTTTGTTTTATATAGATATTGCGGATTTTGAAAATATACAATATTTAATTCCAACATCCACTTTGACCAGAAATTCAACTGGATAATGAAACTAAACTTAGTGGTTAAAGAAATCACTATTAAAATGGAAACTTAACATCTTAAAGGTTTTATAGAATTCCAATATGAATCTTTAAAGAAATCTTCAATGAGCATTTGTTCGTTACACATAGCTAATATAATAATTGGGATCTCATAATAATTCAATCAGCCTGTATGTACGATATACGTATTGAGCAATTGCATTTTGATTGTTCGTAGCTGTTATTACAAAACACAATTATTAGATAGCCTCGTACAATATACGCAAGGTCAGCGAAAGTAATGTACATTTCGATTTCATTCTCTGCAAGTGTACAAGTGAAATGATAAATCTATCGGCACTTAAATTATACGAGTATGATATTAAAGATGTCAAAATTTGATGAACGAAAGAAGAAAAGAAGAAAGAAAGTTAAGAGCGGTCATGGTTGCTGAAATATTAGATCAATATTTGCGTCTAAATTACATTAATTTTTCGTATTATTTTATATTGTCAGCTATTTACTTCTAGCTTATATAAATTAATATATTTATTATTATTATTATTATTATTATATATAATATTATAAAAATTATTTATAGATGCGCTGGAATAAAGACATATATGATTTATATGATGAAAAAGGAAAAGTATTAATTTTTTTTTTTGCAAAATCAGCTTATAGCTGGCTTTGGTTTTTTTTTTTTTTTTTTTTTTTTTTTTATGTAATACATTTACGGAACGAGCCGACGGCCCACCTGGTGTTAAGTGGTAACCCCTGCCCATAACAGCCGATGCGACTTGGGTCCTCCCATACTAGGTATGACAAGACCCAAGCCGCATCGTATGCGCCCGTAAATGTGAGACGTGTAGGTGGAATGTCTCATGTGCCTGTAATTTCACCGGCAACCACAAAAAAGGTGGTGGAAAAAAATTTGGTTGTAATAACTGATGGAAAAGCTTTCACGCTCACCATTTTTGCGATCCCGAGGCTTCCATCGCGCTGACTGACAAAACCAGAGGTCAACAAGCACCCAAGAAATAAAAAAGCCCAGTTTTGTAGTTTAATAATAATAGCGAGAAGTCTCCTCATTCCCATTGAATGGACAAAGCCAACGGTACCGTACAAACAACCACTAGTTTCCGCTTCCTCCCACTGACACACCGCAAGTTCCGTCGAAGCTACGCACCGTGTGACGCATTCGCAGCGTACGCACTACAAATTAGATATTAGCTTCAGTAAGGCGCATATTAGTAACTTAATATCTTACTACCCTAAAACTATCTATTTTTTTTTGTTAACGTTTTATTTTACTGCTCTTCAAATTCGTAACGTAGGTTTTAAATGAAATCAATTCGTAACAGTAAATTCCAAAAAGCGTTATGAAAAATGGCATCGCATATGAGTAAATTGCAGTCGCACGTCGGAACTGACACGCACAATTTATGTTTATTTTTTCATACGAAATCTTTAGATTGTTAAATTTTAACATTACACTAAGTATTTTATGTCTTATTGTGATAACCTACTGGAGGCAAAATATTTTCTGTTAATATTTCTCGTTTATAAATTAATTATCGGACCTTAAGCCCAGACCTTTAAAAAGAATTAGTGAGATGAAGCTAATACAAAGATGCCTTTTATTGTTAAAAATATTTCCATTAAATTATTTAATAAATAATAAAATTAACGTTTTAAGTTCCCAAATCCTACCTATAATATTTATTATGTGCCTTTTTAAAACAAGGGCCAGGGCCAAAGACGAAACATTTATTGGTCTTGTCCACTTGTACGTGCTGTCCAATAAATCAGGCATCTCTATAAAAAGACGATTTTACACAGTTAACGAACGAATTTCAATAAGATTAAGAGGGAAGGCGATGCATTAAGCATTAAATTTATGCCTTTACAACGTTTGTTTTGCGTGTTGCTCGAAACGGACATTTCAATTTCTCGTTTACGTTATTTGTATAGAGATGAGTTTTAATATTCTATTAAATATGACGGTGTGTATAAATAAAACGACGATAACAGGGTGAATTATTGGACTTTAACAGGTTTTTAAGTTACGCGGTCGAAAGTTCGGAACCGATAATTTTTGGAAGGTCAGCGTGGGTTGGAACTTTACATACTTCGGAAACCATTTCATTTCGTCATTAGTTTTATTGATTTTCCTTCGATCACTTAGCAGACGTTTATGATATCCAATAAGACAATTCGAAAGGCCATCGTCAAGCTCATGCGAAATTCAGACCACACGTGAAGCTGATAGTAATGTGCCAGATAATACGAATTAACACGTTTTAATGACTTGTAAATGTTACTGAATTTTATTGGGACCGAACAAACAATATGCATATACCACCATTATGTTTATTTTGCTAAAACATTGATAACATAGTGCTTTTAAGCACCTGTTTATTGCTTAACACATCAATAAAAGAAAGCTCAATTGTTGATATAATAATCATAAAAATACGAGTATGTTAATAAACGTATCTCAGTTCTGAATTTATCAGGTGAATATTCTTTGTAATTTATTTGATTCGAGATATTTAACTAAAAATCCAAACAAATTCAAATTAAACACCAAAAGTAAGAGTGATTTGGGAAAGTTGTGGATTAGAAACAATTTACGTCAAACTGTGTACGATGATCAAACGGACTTCCACAGGATTACAGTTCGAACAAAAGGATTAAAACATTTCATCTCAATTTCGCAACGTGACGTTTAAATTAAAAACTGGCAGGTGTCATTCAGAAACATAACAAGGCAGATTGTTGAACCGCTGGAAATAATCCTCACGCCCGCACTGAACAAATAAAATATAAGTACTTTTCGCAAAAAGGAAATCATCTTCAACATAGTGGACAATAATCTTTTGTGCACAAAGTCGCACTTAAAATTAACTTCCCTCGAGTCGTCTTTATCATTTATATTTCAAAACTGAACTTTAGATGTATTTATATAAGGTTGGGTTTTCGAAATTTGCAGTTAATTCAAAGCGAATGCGACATATTTATTTTACGAAATCCAATTTTCTGCTGACATCTCATCTGTCGACTTTAAACGTTCAGGACTATGGGGCTGTCTTCACGGCTTTACGCTTATTCACATACCATCTTTAAGGTCGTAAGTGATTAGGGAATTTAAATGCATTTATCGTATGAATAAAACCTCGCGGCTTATATCGATATTGATTTTATTCAGTCAGTGCTGAGTGTTTTACGATAGCTACATTCACGTACCTATGTTTGTTTGCATTTTTTTTGTATTTCCTTGTAAGAGACAAAGGTCTCAATTATCTTTATATTGCTATCCCCAGTATAAACTGCAACCAATTTTTATGTATCAATTAGAAATCTTAGAAACTCCATCATGGCCTACGAGTATACATTTTGCACCGGGATTACATTCAGGACGTCACTAAGAAGGGAGTTGGGAAATTACACTCCTAAGGAGGTGACATGTTACGACATAGTGTGTATGAAATATCGTAACACCTGCATTTTTTTTACAACTTAAGGCTACCAGGTCATTCTTCTCAGTGCTCGGTGTTGGGCATGACCAAAATTTCTACCTATGGAAAAAAAAATATGTTATAGTTTATTTTAATAATAATAAATAAAATTTTGTTTTGATGGTCACAATTGACCGCAATAACTAAACGCATCGGATGTAATGTCTAAAACATCAAATGCGTGTACGGAATCCTAAAACTATTCAGTGCCCATTTTTTGTCCTCGCAATGGGCTCATTATTAGTATTTTAGATTCTTGAAGCCGGGAACCGGGCGATAGAGTATGCATGTGTCACAACAAAACGGTACATTAATTTATAGCTCCATAAGTCACATAAAGCTAACATTTCGATACCATCACAAATTCAAGTTAACACTGAATATTGGGTCATCTGTGGCTAGTTCAAGTCACTATGTAATGAGCTATGGGGAATGCCCAGGGCAGACAGGGTATTGGGTATTTATTATTATATTATAATACATTTTCAGTATAGCTTTATCACTTAATCGCTTGAGCCTTTTACTTAAACAGGGGATAGTACAAAATGAAGAAAATTTAAGGATCAAACTGTTTTTCAATTTGTGTCTTTCATAATAGACATAAGACAGGCCTCACAGCTCAGTAGATACTAACTCTGCCTTCTGCGCTGTAGGTTGTGGGATCGATTCCCACCCAGGACAAACATTAGTGTGACGAATATAGATGTTTGTTCTGTGTCTGGGTGTTAATATGTATTACATATATGTATTTACAACAACAAAAAGTATATATGTATTGTAGCAGTCATCTGGTTCCCATAGTACAAGCTATTCTTAGTTTGGGGCTAGCTGGCACTGTGTGAATTGTCCACCAAAATATTTGATACCACAATTTAATATATACTACTATAATATTTTCAGCTGGACTCCCATGTATTATTAATTATTAGTTATTTATTTCATATGAGTGAAAGTCATCTGGAAAAATCCTCATGTTTTCGAGTGTAACTGGATCTCTACAGTATGTCATGTACATTTGTATCGCATACCATTTCGAGTATTTATTATGAATGAAGTTACATAAAGAACATTAGTACAAAATAATTATTTCCCCACTAAGGTAATGCGGGTCCAGACTAATGAAACGTAAGTGTTGCCAACGTAAGCAAGTGTAGCTACTTCACAATTCAGAAAATATTTTTAAGTTGATGTGTAGTTTTAACTCAAACGTGAAGAGTTAAGGATAATATTTTAACAACCTCTTCGGTTAGTTTCTCAAAATACATTCGCTCGTTTGTTCGGAGATCGCTCAGTTTGTATAGTAACGTAACATAACGTTGTTAAGGAATGAAAATATTTCACGTCAAACCCTCTTAACTTTAAGGTTAACGAGACTCTGTGATTGTGAATCAAATATTTTGAATTAATATTCAAATTAGTTTCTCGAAATTAACTTTGTCGGTTCAAGGCGGCTAAAGTTTTTGTCTTTTGAAAATATTTGTTTGAATTTAAAGTAATGGAAGAAAGGAAAACTTTATTGTAAACGAAGCTTGGATAATTCAAGCGAAATAATTCCTATAATTAGTGCGTCTTGGAGCAGAATATATTATTAATATCCAAACCTAAAATTTGAATCTTTACTTTGTTTAATTGTAAGTAAATGCTGGTTTGATGTTCACGGTGTGTCACCTTAAGTTTTGATTTCCACAATACAGGCCTAGCCCAGTGTGGAGGCTGCCGAATTATCTTTGTGTCTTAAGCACCTTTAACATTTTTTTTCCTAAATTACTTTGAAGTTCAAGCTCTTTAGTCGCTAAGATTGTGTGTATTGCTGCCAATCAATATTTTTTCAATTCATAAATCGTGAGAGTAAAATTACAATCAATCAAAAATCCATAATCTAGGTTTACTAACCTGAGACAAACTACTGAACATTGAACGAATTATCGCAATCAAAAATAAATTAATCCCAACCGAATTCAATTGACACCCGAATTATGTTAGGCCGTGTCTACATAACAGCCTTTTAGAATAATCCGGTCGAGTACGGCATTAAGATTGGACGTCAAAGACACCGACCGCGTATTCAGATGATGCGATACCCCAGTAGTTTACAAACTAGTATCTCATGGTAGATATGACAAGTCAGAGAGTTCAGTGGTTCAGCTGCATTGTTTAGCTCTGAACTCTCTCACAATCTCTGATGAATATAATCTCTGCTGACTGACTGCTCTCTGAACTTCACTACTCAGTATATTTTCATTACCGATCAAATTAATGTAAATGTCCTAAAAGGAATGTGAAATAACCCTGATGTATTAAAAAAGCTTATTTGGTTTAAGTTCCGTGAAACATTAAGACCCTATCGCACTCTTGTTAGAGGCAGGATGGTTTCCATACATACATTAAGAAGACAGGTACGATATTCATTTATAATTATCTAAACGTACATTAATTTATTTGCATTTTATTTAGAAAAAGATATACTGGTTTGGTTTACAATGTCATTACGAGATTATAAGTGACAATGCCATATAGTAAGAGCCTTCGAATGAATAATTCGGCGACCACGAGATTTCGTAGCATTTTGATTGACAGAGTAATTCGTTGCGTTACATTTGGTTTGATTTGTCGGTACCGTGACGGTGTTTATGGATGAATTCATGATTACATTCAAGAATTATCTAAGCGTGTTACGTAAATGTATTCTTGCATCCAATGTTTTCTAGTAGCTCTTTATGAAAGCACGTAGGACGCTGTACACATAGGCGATGTGATAATTTTCAAACATTCCTTGCAGTAATTGCTTCAATTTTTTTGCTTGAAATTGCTTGAAATCTGGTTTCAATTTTTAAATAATAATGATAATAATAATAATAATAATATTGGTGGACAATTCACACATCGCCAACTAGGCCTAAACTAAGCATAACTTGTACTATGGGAATCAGATGACTGATAAATACTTATATACTTTTTTTTTGTAAATACATACAATATATATTATATACGCAGACACAGAACAAATATCTATATTAGTCACACAAATGTTTGTCCTGGGTGGGAATCGAACCCACGACCTACAGCGCAGAAGGCAGAGTTACTACCAACTGAGCTGTGAGGCCTAAATAAAATGTTTTAAAGTTATGAAATCGTATGTGCTTTTATATTTTGTGATTCAGGAACAAGTCATCAAACAAGCCACTGCAGAATCCAATAAAATGGTTACTTCCCCTCTGGAAACTACTTTGTGTCTCCCACAAATTGTGTCCCCTACAAATTTAAAAGTTGCAAAGAACACATGACGCGGTTTCATATATCGCATACAAATGTGAAGCAGAACAATTTTGGACAGAAAACAGTCAGGCGATGGCAGTAGGCTCGAACTCGAACGCGGTGTATCTGTGACTATGGGTAAGGGCGGGGTAGCTCTTGCAGCGTTTATCAAGAAGTTCAGTAGTTCAATACTCAATACATTTATGGCTACACATAATGGTTGTACACGTATTGTTTAGGTACATGACCAGTTTCACAATATGGACCCTTGTGAGGGTATTGCAATATTAATTAAAGTGGCAGAGGCCGAGGTTTTCTAAAATAAGTTTCTCCGGAGCAGAAAGTTTTAGTAAGTTTAAAAAAAACTTATAGGCAGCATACACATGACCAAAAACTATTCAGGTACTTATCTTATATATTATATATTAAGGGTGTGGTGAAAAAAGGCGAAGTTACTACCAGCTGAACTGTGAGGCCTGTCTAAATGACTAACATCTCTATCTTGCTTCCAATATCAGCGAAACATTTTCCGTTGGTATAAGGTATATTGGTATAAGGCGGCGCGGCGCGGCGCCGCATGTTATAATACAAATTTTTGTTGCATTTTTCGCTGTACGCTGTTCTCAAAGCCCTTCCGTATCACATCCCGTAGCACACGTGACGGGAATGACGATACGCGTAACATTCACGGGAATAAGTCGCGACGGTGGAGATGCGGCGAGCATAATCCCTTATTTTGTTTCGTGTAAACACATTCCGGTATCGATATTCCACCGTCTTCAAAAGATTTCTCCGAATCGCGTTACACCTTCAGAATATTTTGTAGACTATTTTATTCGTCCCAATTATGCATGCGTCCTTCGCAGCTACATTCTGTGAGCAAAAAATTAGGATGTCCCCCGACTCGTTTCGTGTTGAGAATGCGAATTTATAATTGGCAGTCCGTCATGTCTAAACTGTAATTTAAAACAACATATCAAACAAATTAACATAATTACAAGGACCGATTAACGATTATCCTTTTACTAGCTACCGAGACGTTCCTATAAATAAGATCGTAAGTTGTGTAAGGCATAATTACGCGTATAATACAACAAATGGAAAGGCAACCGGCACACGAACCGCCTGTGTCTTGCCTGGATTATTTATTGCCGTTTTATCTCCCCGCGACCGTCCGCGATAAAATAAAAGAAACGTCAGTGGGCCGTGATCGCGATTATCACTGGAAGATCACTGAATTGCCACCGCGCAATGTATTCACACCACAGTATCGATAAACAAAGCATACACTGCTCACTTATACCATGTTCAAATATCAGTAAGATCTTAAAAGACGTAATGGATAGCGCTTACGAGGAGCGGTCGGATTTTCGATGATGCGATAAGGCAACATGTTTTCTGTAAGAACTTTAAAAGCGCGCTTTACAACGAGGTAGTATTGGTAGTCAGTCATTGACTGGTAAGAAAGGCTTGCATGCCGTGTGCCATTCAAGTTGGTGGAAAGGACAGCCGGGATCATTGTTTAAGAGAATGTCCTTAATTAGCACATGTAGAGCGAGATTATCGGCCGCCGGTGACAACTGAATAATGACGTTGCTATTTATACGGAGATAATTATTTTAAGCGGAATCCTCGGCAATTAAATGCTAATTTACTTTCAGATAAACTTGAACGAAATTATGACTATAATCTCGGTTTAGAGCTACACAGAGCTTCCGAAATACAAGCTCTATGAGGGATTTTCATATTTTATGACGTAAAAAAATATTTTTTTACAATTATGTATTGTCGCGAAACATGAATAATTTTTTTTAAACATGAACATCGCTCTGTATTTGTGTTGTAGATTTTCTAGAGAGATACGTACACTATATCTATATTGCCATCATTCGACACAAAATGCGGGATGTTATTCCTCGTGTCTGTTTGCTGTCTGTATGCCGTCTGTCAAATTATATATTTATATTATATTATGGTTCCAACCAGCCACAACATCTGTCGGTGCTCAAAACACTGAGAATATTTGCAAATTGACAACATATTTTACACCTTATGAAAAAAAAACAACAATAACGGAAATACAATTCTTAAAAACTCGCTTCTGTAATTGCAAGCCTTACCTACTCTTACCCAACAGAGACACACGATACGGAAAGGCAAACAAAATCTATTAGGAAAGAGGAAGGGGTGTAGTTGCCTCCTGCCAACAAAATTTACTCCGAAAGTCGCGTCGCGGCCAAATTGTCTGTCTCTCCAGCCAAATGAGGCACCTGGTGACTAAACAAGCCAAATCTCGGTCGATTGTATCACCAAACTGGAGCTAACTTTTCAAATTAGCTGGTGGCATGATAATAATGACCTGTTCGATGAGAGGTATTGGAATTACGATAAGGAAGTTGTTTGTGATTTTGGCAGGATGCATTGCTTTCATTGTATAGAAACTGAAAGTATGTGTTGAATTAAATGTCTCTGCTGTAGATGCCAAATATATTGACTAGCCTCAGTCAATTGGTAACTCAGCATTTTGCGCTGGAGGTCGTGGATTCGATTCGCACCCAGGACAAATATTTTCTCTTAGTACAAGCTATGTTTAGTTAGGGGCTAGACGGTGCTGTGTGAAATGTCACCAACATTTATTTTATTTATCATTATTATTATATGTATTTAGCAATCGGTAGTTTTCGTTCTCTATAAAGGTGATGACCGCCGTGGATGTTGACAGATTACCTAATAGATTTTTATCTTTTTTCTTTTTTAACATTGAATAATTTTAACAATTTATAACATTAACAATTGATGTTTCCTAAGTATTTAATTAAAAAATAAATAAATAGGAAACATCAAATACGTCTAAATATAATCTAGGCCGAAGTAAGTGTAATGTAATAGTGATATAAAATAACTTGATTACATTATATATATTAATACTAATAACACATATAAAAAAACAATGTCAGTTAGGGTAATGATTTTATTTAAGTCCAAATATAGATTTAATTCCAACAGTAGCATGCGGGAAACCACTAAACTTAGAATTCATAGGAGCGTGTCTCAAAGATCACGTTTATGAAATATTAAATCTAGTTATATCTATGAGAAGAATCTCTCGTCTGTATACCGAGAAAGATTGTACAGGTGCGCCGCGCCGGCGCAGCTCGGCACCCACACGGCTCGTTAATGTTGCCAGATATAACCCCCAAACTTGCCAGTAAGTTTTTAAATAAATAAATAAATATTGGTGGACATTTCACACATCGCCATCTAGCCCGAAACTAAGCATAGCTTGTACTATGGGAACCAGGACTCTAATAGAATACATTTTATCCTTTTTTTAAATACATACATATAAATACTTATTAACACCCAGACACAGAACAAATATCATTGCTCGTCACATAAATGTTTGTCCTGGGTGGGAATTGAACCCACGACCTACAGCTCAGAAGACAGTTACCAGTACACTATTTTTTTAATAATTAATTTTATTCAAACAAATTTCTTATGTAGGTATCTCTATCTATCTTATCGTATCATGATCATATGACTCTTAAGATTCTCAACCATAATTATACCCTATATAACATAAAAATTAAACGAAGAATTTTTTCAACGCAACGGGCACTTTTTAACTGGAAACACCGTTTTGTAGCAGCCTTAAAACAATTATCATTGTATGGTTGCAAAACATGCCTCGTCACTATCTGCTGACCCATCATCACGACTTCACAATTTACATATAATGACTTACCAACAATAAAGAAGTAATGCAACAATGTTTTTTACTGTCAAAATTCATAATGGGTGTCTCCTGTGGGTTAATAGTGGGACGTGTTGACTGCTTTATCTAGATGTCATTCGGTTATCGCGGTTTCATAGTATATGCAGTAGAACTCATGCCTGTTCGTCCGGGGAAGTACTGCCATCATGCCCATTCCTGCCGCCAAGCAGTAACGCGATCGCGTTACTGTGTTTCGGCGTGAAAGGTGTGGTTGCCGGTAAAATTACAGGCACTTGAGACATTCCACCTACACGTCTCAGAGTTACGGGCGCATACGATGCGACTTGGGTCTTGTTGTACCTAGTAGGGGAGGACCCAAGTCGAATCGGTTGTTCGGTTGTTATGGGTAAAGGTTACCATTTAACACCAGGGGGGCTTTTCCGTAACTGTATCACATAAAAATAATATGCTTTCTAAAATTATGAGCTTTTTAGGTTAGGTACACCCAAATAACCACCCAAAAAACCTAAATTTCTGACTGAGATATGCACCGCTGATTGTAGGATATAAAACTATGAGAACTAAAGAAACACCACACCAAAACCTTATATAATATTGCATATAGGTACGTATTTGCCTCCTCATGCAAGCGTACGTTAGGGACTGTATTAAAAAATAAATGAAAACCTAGTTTTTTAACGAGTCAATGAATATACATACCACAAATGAAATAAGTTTTAAATATTTTGTTGCTTTAAAATAAACTTGAACTTAACTTCTACACTCTATGTAAAGACCACAGCCTTGGACGACGCCAATTATAATAAATTCTCCTTGTGACTAACATTCCTGTCCTTAAATCACAATTTGCAAAAATAAACTCTGTGATATATTTGTTTTCTGAACGCTGTTATCTAAATCTTAACATGACATCTTCAATTTACGTAACATTTATGCAAAATGTTTTAAGAGACAGTTTGGATTTTTATGCGTTGACCAGAGTCGTCCGCTAAAAAAAACGAAAGATCCCGTCGTAATGGTCTTCCTTGTTCCAGCGGTCATTGAAGATATAAATTAGCTTTGACCCCACAGGCGGCAGTAAACATGTTATTTATGTACGGCGACTAATTTATAACTCTTTGTTTATAACTAACGTTTCATAGTAAAAAATTAAAGATATTTGCTTAGACGGAATTAATTTGTCAGCTTGACAAGAGCAATAAACACCTTGATTCTATCAACTATCCGCTTCCATGTGACTTTTCTAATTAAGTCTTACGATTACAAAACATATGAATGAATGCTTTCAACTTTAATTGTATTTCTTGACATTGCAACTTCCTTTCATTTATTAAGAGGTGGGCGGTCGCTTACTTCTACTTAATATATGGCGATTAATGTGATATCGGAAACCACGACCTGATTAAGCACAGAATTAATTGTCATAAATTGAACTCAAAAAATATACTTTCCTGTGTCTCTTACCAATTTGCCGTTTTAAAAATGTTTTGTGGCCTTTACACTTTTACTGTTAAGAAATTGGGAAGTTATTATATCAGTTTTACAATGCAAATCATTGATATTAGCTATTCAAAAACTTGTAGGTTTAAATAATAATATAACTGGACATTGTGGCTTTATGTACATAACCAATAATTCAAATATATTTATTATTTCAAGTCTATTTTGTAATATTATTATTAATTACAGAAATGTTTGCTGACTATAACAATGTTTATCATCTTGCACCGTTTTCTTCTGCTCCCTGAAATAAAGAACCTTTGTTTTTATTTATTTAAAAACTGCTGCATCGTAAAGTCATGTATTAAAAATACTCAAAACGTGATTATTTCTGAAAACCAATTCCTGTATTGAAGTTCCTTTAACATCTTAATAAATGAACAAGAAACAATGGTTCTACATAGAAAAGACTAATATAATAATTGGACTTTGTTAGAGAATAAAGAAATGCTTCATGCTATTTCAGCTCTCATTAATGTAATAACCAAGATACTTTCCAAGTTAATTAAATGAAGATTACAAAAAAAACGAAACCGCTCACAATGAAGTCAAAATAGAACACAAAGAACAAGTAAATTGAATTAAAACGGAATCTCGGAATCTTACCTAATTATCATTTTAATTCCTTATAACGAAGAGATTGCTACCGTGCTCCGAGAACGTGAACACAAATTTAAAATAGATAGCCTGTTTGTATTCACGTAGAACAGCTTATACCATACTAGTATTTTCCCGCGAGCGTGATCGCGTAATATCGTTCTGAGTCTCTAGTCTCAGTTCAACGTGATTTAGATTTTATATATAAATAAATCAAATATCTAAATCACGTTGAACTGAGAATAGATAGCTCGTGAACTCAGTACGATTTTTATTTTTTGATGTGAAACATCTATAGCCGCACGTAAAACCGATTTCTGGCTTGGCGACGCGTCGCCACGGCATGAGCGCTGATTGGTCCGTTCAAGGTTACGACAAATCATAAACATGATTAGTGATGGGGTAGTTTCTTACAAAATAATGTCGATGTTTCACATCTGCCAGGCGTCCCGTGACGGCTCACATTTTTTTACTTCTAATATCTATTTTTTCACAAAGTCTTATGATTTTTACTTTCACTTCCATTAGCAATAATAATAATATAATAATAATTTACTGACTGAGTTTTTATATGCATAACTCTATATTTACCGACTCTGTAGTACTAAATTGCTTTTGTATCACCATTTACTGAAGTATCTCACTTCAATTTTTTCAATTCAATTCTTGTAGCGTCTATGCACAGCTTTGTAAACTAGCCTATTCAAAGATGAACGGACAAACATTTGTAAATTTATAAATAGGCAAGATACATACTACCTATATAACTTATTGGCCATAGAAGTCACAAGATAGTTGTGAGTCTATTCCACTTCGGTGGGCATTTATGAAGAAAAATCGGTGATTGAAATCAATAAGCCAACATTCGCTCAGCACCATTTAGGGGATAGGCAACATAAATACGAGAATTTATTTCGGTTTTGTACATCCGGCCAAATTATATGCCGGTTAAAGTCGCGCATGTGTATGTGTTTGTGTATATTCTTCAACATTCATTAAATATGATTATTTTTTCATTTATAAGATTTTTGCTATTATTTTTACCTATGGCCGAACAACGTCAGATGGGTTCTGCTAGTAATTCTTAAGAATTACGAATGAAGTTAGGTTCAGTCAACTGCATCAAAAACTTTATGCTTTATGATTTTAGTATTTGAACTTAAGATGATAATTTAAATATTTGACGTAGCGAAGGTTGATGGCGCGTCACTTTAGAAATCAAGAGGTCATGGTAGTTTGACGTGGTATCACGATTTTTAATGTCACTGAAATAATTATATATAATAACGCCAATTTATTTTTGTTTTGCCTCTTTTATAACTGTTGCAGGATCTATCTACCTATGTACTATATATAATACTCACTCTGCTTCATCGCGAATGGATCTATCGTATGTAATACTACTACCTAGTACTTAAGTACCTACTAGTGGAGTTAAACACTTTTGGAATTATTACTAGTTACTAATAATAATATCGATAACTCTCAAAAAATTACTTAACATGATATAAACTAAACTATAAACTTAGTTATTAAAAGTCGGATTTGTCAAGTGAAAGCCGGTCCTACAACAGCCCTAAAACCAGATAAACACAATTTCTATTCGGAAACGATTAGTTCACGATCTTCTGTTAATCCCGTTTGTAAAATCATTTGTGTATTAAAATATGAAATCGTTGGAAATGATATTTTCTTAACAAATTGTGATTTAGGCAAATATTTTCGGTACCTGAGTGGATTCAATTTAATACTGAGTTATTGATATAAGCCCAACATCTTTTGAATCAAATGATGTGACTTGCCTCATAGCTCATTTGGTAGTACTCTGCCTTCTGCGCTGTAGGTCGTGGGTTCGATTCCCACCCAGGACAAACATTTATGTGACATTTGTAACATTGATGTTTGTTCTGTGTCAGGGTTTTAATATGTATTAAACTTGTGAATGTAATCTAACTCGGACACTGGCAGAGTTTGTGTGGCTAAGACACGAAAGCCAAAGAAGAAGAACTGAACTGAACTAATATGTATTATATGTATGTATTTACAAAAAGAAAAGTATACAATTATTATATCAGTTGTCTGGTACCCATGATACAAGCTATGCTTAACTTACTTTCGGGCTAGATGGCACTGTATGAAATGACCACCAATATTTATTTATTTAAATAAAATTTGTAAACAAAACCGAGTTAGTAAAATAGCAACCAGTTATTATTCTTTCTTGTACAAAACCTATAAATAAAAAACCCTTTTTAATGAAACGAAAACCAGTTTATTTCTGTAGTTCGATAAGGATCCTCAGTTTTACTTTTATCCCCACGACCTTTCGGTTCATTAACTAGAGAAATGTAACATCGTTTCTTATACTCGTTAACTTTTTGTTCTCTAAAAAGCAGTTACCGGTTAATAACGGTCCAAGGTAAAATTACTCTTAAACACACCAAGCTTTCGTCATAACATGGTACAAATTACGTCAAATCATGTGGATATTATTTTTTATTAGAGCACCATGTGGTAAATTGGGGTGCCTCCGAAAATAAACAACGTAACAACTCCACGGCTTTTTTATGTTGAAAAAACTGTATCCACTTCGAAAAATGGGTGTCGCGCGTCTCACAAATTATCGGTTACGAGAAATTCAGTTTACTTTTACAATGAAGGACCTTCGGAGTGCTAAATTAAAATGCAATAAGTGTGATGATTGTTATTAAATTCAAGTTAGTGGAAGAATGTAGTCTGTAAAAAAATTAATGACGCAAATATATATATATATACTTGCGTCATATAACATAGTTAAAAATAATCATCGTATTGTTTTAAATCTAAACTTCACCGTCGAATATGTTGAGGAGACTATGAGTTATATATAATGTAGTTAAAAACCTGTAAACCGTTTTTTAAGGATCTTGGTTTGTTGCCTCTACCATCGCTTTATATTTATGAAACAGCAAATTTTGTACGGAATCATAGACATTTGTTCCAAAAAGCATCTGATAAGAATCCTAGGCAGTGTAGAGACCCGAATAGGCTTATTCTAAAAGAAACATCAAAATCCGCGACACATCAAAAAAGCTGCTTGACTATGTGTGTAAAAATTTATAATAATATACCTAATGACTTTAAAATTTTGAATGACCATTTATTTAAAAAGAAATTATTGTACTGGTTAAAAGAATGTAATTATTATGACATTGATGAATTCATTAATTTTAAGATATATTCATAAGTTAATTAATTGCATGCTATAGAATAGTCAAACATGAGCTCATAAATTATATTTAAGATCTTGTATACCATGTTTCCCGCAATAAATATATCATTTATCATTTATCATTTATCAAAAATTGCTATCCGTTTCTAGAAAAAGTGACTATAATGAGTAAGAAACGCAATGAGTGAACGTTTAAATGTTCTACATAATTATTCTTAGAAATGAAATATGGCACGGGAGCCCAATACCGATATAACCGTTTTGGGTCTGTCTTTGTAACTTAATATCAAGCGACTGTATATCCGATAATGTCTCGCGCGAAATGCCAGCACAGCACAATGTAAATTTGCTTAGAATCATTTGCTATACTTGAGGGTCGTAGACAGCACTAATTAAGGACCATTCCCAAGTGTATTACCTACTCAAGAGATATTTATAGAGATTCAAAACAAATTCAAGATTCAAACTCATTTTCAAAGAGATTCAAACGCAATTGCATCTCAATATGATTCGCCTCTGGTATGGAAGCTCAAACAGAGGACGAACTCAGTTTTAGTTATTAAGTACTAACATTAGTTTTAAGTTGATTTTATTTTATTTTGTGTTACTAATACTATTGGATTATTACAGTCTGAAAAAAATAATTAAAAAAATAAAAATAACTCCTGACCTACAAATTGTAACGTCAATTAACGTCACTATGTATCAAATGGACTACCATTTTTTTTATATATATATATATTTTTTTTTTATTAGCGATAGGCAAGCATTTGACCACAATCTCACCTGATGTTAAGTGACGATGTGGTCTACGATGGAACATGCTTGCCTAGAAGGAACCTATTCACTCTCCTCTTGAAGACTTCCATATTATAGGTTTCAGGAAATACGGACGCAGGCAAGGAGTTCCACTCCTGGGCTGTCCGCATTATGAAAGTGGAAGCAAAACACTTCGTACGGATGTGAGGTAATTGGACCAAGAAAGGATGACGCGATGCTGTAAGTCTGGATGTAAAGTGGTAAATATTGGTGGATGTTTCACACAGCACCATCTAGCCCCAAAGTAAGCTAAGCGTAGCTTGTATTATGGCAACTAGACCACTGATATAATACTTTTTTGTAAATACTTACATATAATACATATTGACACCCAGACACAGAACAAACATCTATATTCGTCATACAAATGCTTGTCCTGGGTCGGAATCGAACACATGACCTACAGCAATGACGGCAGGGTTAGATGAAATGAAATGAAATATTTTTATTTGCTTGGAATAGGTCCATTTGGTGTCATTATATTATTGATATATTTGGATCGAGCCGTATTCCGCTACATTATGTACAAATAGCATGCAAAATTAAAAACAATTAGGATTATTGATTTGATTATTATGATTATTGATTTATCATTATTAAATAAACTTACAGTCTATATACTGCTTAACCGTATAAAAATTATAATGAAGCAACCAAGTTTGTAAGACACTTTTGAATTTTCGTAAAGGCAAATTTTTTATATGTGCAGGTAATTTATTATAAATTATCATGCACAGATGGTGGTACAGACCCTGAGTTTCTATCTGAACGTCACTGGTTCAAATCTGACGTGAGCCGATAAGTTCACTTGAAGAATATATGTGCGCAATACCACATTCTGAAAACAAAGAAGGAAAACATCGTGAGGCAACCGACTCCTCATGTCCTAGACAAAAATCAAAATTAAGAAGACTTTAGTCAAGTGCAAGAGTTTAGAAGAGTTTAGTCCTTTACCACGCCAGTTAGTAAGAGATACTGAGACGATTAGTAGTAGTAGCTTGCTGATTCGGTAAACCTTATTAGTGTGTCGGGTAACTCCTTGCGAATTGTGTCCGTTAAGAAAATTTTAAGCGTAGCTTTTTCAGCATTAGTTTCGATACATTTTAAACTCAAAAACATGATAAGAAAACAATTGTAACATCATATAATCAATGATAGGGTTGATAATTAACTCAGAACATATAATTCGGCCATACAATACAGCGAACACCGAATCACAATAGCTTACACAAATGTGGACAGTATACAAAGCCAAAATGAAAGTGCATTACGATGTAACAGGCGACGTTCGTGCGTGAACGATGACAAACGACAAACGCACTACGGATTATGCAACCAGCCTGTTCATTTAACCAAATAACACGGATCCATGTCGAATGTCAATAGAAGCGACTTGTTCTAATCCCAGTCAATAGCTAATGTTGTTTTCTTCATCATTGTCATAGAATCAACAGCACATACATAACATAAAACACTATCCAACACATCTTAGTGTCAAAAGTAGATTCTGACTTAAATAATAAATAAATAAATATTGATGGACATTTCACACAGTGCCAACTAGCCCCAAAGTATGTTAAGAATAGCTTGTATCATGGGAACCAAACAACTATTATTATTACAATAATTATTATTCCATCAATCTATATATTATATCTACTGAAAATCACGATTTGCTGAATATTATAAGGAGCCAGGTTCTGTACCTATTAGAGCACAGCTTAGTATAACATATAAGACAATTATAATTGCAACATCAATTGCCGGTCACGCTCAATTTAAATAACTGTTTATTATATAGCAATGATTGTTTTTGAGCTTGACGTATTGTTATATATGGTGATTGCGTTTTGTCACAACGATAAGATATCTGTCAATCAAAATGCGTTTCACAATAAGTTGTCTGCTGTTTTGCAAACTAATAATATAGCGCTCAGTGTACAGAGAACTACAATAAAGCCACGTGTATGGAAATAGTCTAAAATTACAATGACGTCGATCCGCGTTGCAATTATATAAACTATCGGTTTGAAGTGGTGCTGGTGAAATTACAGGCACATGAGACATTCAATTTTTCGAATCTCAGAGGTACGATTCTTAAGATTCGACCTCAGTTCCATAGCTCCATAGGGAGTGTTCAGATTCTATTATATGGGCAAAGAAGTATTAGGAGCTTGTTCTATAACTAATGCACAAATAAAACAAAACGGATATCCATTAAGACTTAGGTGAGGAGATAACTGATACACATGTTTAAATTAATGTATTTTATAAATTTAATTTGTCGTGTATAATGTATCAAAGACTCATCTAGATATCGTGAATTTTGCAATGGATAGATTTACAGAGCGCGGTCCGCGGTCCGCGGTCCGGCGGGATTAGCGATGGCGTGTTATCACTTCGCTGCAGTTAGTCGAAAGTTAGCCGCGCGGAACTGCGAGTCACTGATTTATTATCCTAGAAAACAAAGTATTATTACAAACTTAGCAGTAGACTAAAATAATAAGAGAGAATGATAATTGGCAAAGTCAAAAATGTATAAAGCGTTGAAAGTAGTAAAAAACAAGTAGTTCTAGTTATAGTTACTTCCAGCGAAATTAAGACAGCTACTTAAGAGCAGTAGAACTTTCGCCAAGTTCGCCCGGGGAAATACTGCCACCATGGCAATTTCTGCCGCCAAGCAGTAACGCGTTCGCGTTACTGTGTTCCGGTTTGAAAGGTGTGGTTGCCGGTTAAATTACAGGCACATAAGACATTCCACCTACACGTCTCAGAATTACGAGCGCATACGATGTGACTTGGGTCTTATCATACCTAGTAGGGGAGGACCCAAGTTGCATCGGTTGTTATGGGCCGAGGTTACCACTTAACACTAGGTGGGCCATCGGCTCGTCCTGTAACTGCATCAAATATAAGACGAACACTTGAAATAAAACAAAAGAGTTAAATATCCTAAGTATAAGTACGCTCTAGGCTACAGCTACGAACTAGGATAAGGCTCAGCATGATGCACTACGTACAGGTAAGTTGAACACTGGTAAACTTATTCTTATTTACCTAAAAGTCGTAAATAAAGATAGATTTGGAGTTTTACCTATTTTGTTTTGTAAGTACCCAATTAAACGATAACAAATCGTTCAGAAATGCCGCCGCTTTCAACTGGGCGGTCACCGGTTCGTGACCGGTTCCCTCATTGTGATACCTCGTACCCCACCGTTACGCAACCACTCAGTGTCGTCGATAATTACTCTGAATCATTGTTCTGGGATTTCGCAATTTATCTATTTGTTGGCTCATAGTCATTTGAACGGTAGCTTCAGAGGATTAGCTTAGAAGAACTATGGAAATAACGATAAAAATGAAAGATTCAGAGAGAAATGACGAGCATTAATCAGTTAAGTAATTCTCAAATATATATTTTTAACCTGATGTCGTTTTAATCTGGTATTATTTTCTGATATATCTAGAGTGTATGGGACGGGACACCTGTAGCCCAAACGACTTGATGGATTTTGATGAATGAGGTTTCACTATATCTGTCTTAATCATGAGTGTCATAATTATAATAAATGAAGAGTCTAAAATTTTTGGTTGCGATATGAAACTATAAAAACCAGACAAATTTTGATAGGCTTATAGTTAAGATTTGTATTGATCACATACTACTAGGTACATAGTGTTTTCAGTATTAGTGCACTCCAATGTATTTATGTGGTTATATATTTTGTTGATGCGTCAACCATAAACAACTACAAATTCAAATAATTATTCTGCGCAGCAAAACGAAAAAAGCCGACTTCATCTCATCTTCATCTCATAAACGGGAATGATTCCTCGTTATCTCGCACTTGGATGATATATTTTTTTCCAGTTATTTTGATTGAAAAACCATTCAAATGTATATTTTCATCTATGGATCCACTCTGAAAGGACATCCATTCTTATTTTTCTTATTCTAAATCGTTTTATAAACGACGGAGGTATTATTAATAAACATAAAAAACAACCGAATTATAACCTCCTCCTTTTGAAGTCGATTGAAAATATTTTTAATTTGTGTTTTTATTACTTATCTCTCATAGGCTTCAAAAACAAATAATATATAAAAAAAATATTAGGCTTGCGCTCTTTGGCCTGCAAAAGTTATATATTTTGAAACCACTGACCCACATCCATCCATCTTATATTCAGTGAGTTTGGCCCATCTGCTATTTCAGAGATAGAACGGCGATTGGTACTGCAATTCAAATTTATTACCTGCTTACCCATTATCGATATCGCAACACGTGTCAACATAGACCAAAAAAAACTACGCTCCAAATATCAAACAAAATTACTGACAACAAACCTACAACGTCAATCATTTTGGCTAATGGCTCACAGCTCGATGTTATCGGTGGGACCATAAGCGCTGTTGTCAGCAGTCGCTCGCTGCACGAAAAAAACTCATTGAAATATTATGAATTTGAGCGGTAGCGTGGACCGGTCTGCAAACAAATGATGTGACTCTGGTAGCTACACACTTCATGTGGCGGCTTTGTACCATAGAATCAAACGGTACAGATGTATTAGTTACTTTTGGTCTTTGAAGCGGTAGATTGGACAGAACGACAAACAAAATCAAGAATGAGAATTTAGTTAGTGGTTTAAATATAGAATGGAATAGTAAAAAATTCTTAAATATAACATACAGTTCAAATCCACATCCTACAGAAAAAAAATGCGGTATTGTTTATCAGTGTTTACTGAATATTTTCCAGTGTTGTACGTGTGCCAAAATGAAATAAATGTTTGATGGTTTCTGTAATATTGTTCTAGGCAAGAGTCCGGTACAGGGGACTTCGTTATTTGGAACTTATTAGACAGAAACTATAGAACAGGTAGGTAAACAAAAACCGTACTAATAATAAACTTGAGTGACCCGAAACCATACACCTACTATCACTCATCCTTCTATTAGTTTTGTATTAGAACTTAACTAGCCAGGGTCCGTTAACTGGCTTGATATTAATCATAATTTGGAATGACGCGATCCGCTCGAGTGTTTTAGATGGGCGCCATTATCTGAAACACTTCAGAAACTTTCCAATGTGCTTAAGTGCCAGATGATGGATAAGCAACGCGAAAATTGCTGTCTATTGATTCTTGAACACACAGGGTGACATGGAAAATAGATGAGTTGATATAGGCGACTTAGTATACATTAGTAATACTTTTATTTTAAAAGCTAAGACGCGATATTGAGTTAAAAAAACTGTGCAAAATATGATAATTATTAATGAGAAATTTGCTTTATTTCTACAATACATAGAACTAGATTAAATTTAGAAATATTTCTTTACCTATTTCTGCTATAAATCTATAATACCTTCGTTGTTTAACAGTCAATAGAGTAGGAAGGATGTCGGTAGAAATATATGATCATGAGAGCGCAGGAAAGACTATCTTTTCTCCTTGAAGAGCGCATACAATAAGAGCTAGTCTTCTCATTACAAAGTACAGACTAAAGTTTTATTGCTGTTTTCAAGGCAGAAAATACCGCTAACCCACAACCTGATCATCACAACTACTGGCTATTCCAGTACTTACTTAAAAATGGTGCGTCAAATTCTCGTACACAATTAAACTATAATCAATATGCAATAATGTACATATCTTTTAAAATATGCCTCATCATTCGAAAATTTACTCACACTTCCCGAACCATATACAAGTCAAAGGAATGTAATGGTCAAACATATCAGGCATAACCACAGCATGTCATGTTGCAAATAGGATAATTGGCCTGGGGGTTCCCACGCGTAGCTCAAATATGGCGACGTATAACCAGCCGAACGAACGCTGAACTTTCGGAACTCCTCAGTTCTAAAAGCGAACTTGCGAACTGGCCACTTGTTGGACACTTGATCGGTTTATCCAATTCGGATCACTGATCGGATGAGCTCCGCATAATGTTAAATCTAGTCGACCCGAAACAACGTCCCTAAATTCTAATCTTACATCCGGATAGAATAAGGCGTCCGAAACCTAATGCGACTTGTGCTGCCAAGCTGAAATATATTATGTAAAGACAATAAATTCATTCTTCTGTGGAGTGACTAGAGTGAAGGTTGCCATGACATAGGAATGCACACGGGTAGCCTGAAGGAGGTATTCCGCTTTGGCCAAAGATTTTAGAGTACAATAATAATAATATAATAATATTGTTGGACAATTCACACAGGGCCATCTAGCCCCAAACTAAACATAGCTTGTACCCAGACGACTGATAGAATACTTTGTCCTGGAATCGAACCCACGACCTACTGAAGGCAGAGTTACTACCACCTGAGCTGTACGGCCTGTTGTTCTACTTAAAGCACCAACCCATGAACCTCATGTCAGCTGCCCGAAACTCGCACACACCCTTCTTCATCTGCCCTATGCCCCTGACGAGAAAATAAAAGAAAAAAGAAAAGAATAAAAGAATACAGTTTGTTCTTCTGCTACTAATACTTAATAAAAAGCCCATCTGCTGTCGTTGGTCTAGACTAGGTTGGTGTCTCTTACTTAAATAATATTCAAAGATTTGGTATACAAGTTATAAGTAAAAAAATGTCAACATTAAAATTAAAACAACGTATTATAACGAATACTTTCTACGATTTCAACGGCGACATTTGCTTGTTCGTCGAGTTAATCTGGACGTAGAAAAACACGGTTGTATATGAATCCGCATTGATAGTCGATAAGCGTTTTTGTCTTAGTTTATTACAGCTTTGATTTATGGGTTGGATGATTGTTTATGAGTTGGACACAGCTTTCTAATGTACCTCCGCTACTAAGCTAAACGGATGTCTTTTTCCACAAGATGTATTTTTGCAAATTATGTGGTTATGTGATAAATCATAGCAGTCAATGTGTCATTCATTACCGAATCATAACTTCGTGGTTAATACTTTGTTTTATCTAAATTAACTTCAACTTTAAATTATGGGACGAGCTGGTGTCCCACTTAATACTAATGGGTATCCCCCTTCCGTTAATATCATTAAGCAATTTTCCTCCTCTCATACTAATGCAAGGAACGACCTAAATCATATCGTATGCGTACTCTGCGACATTTGTTCTTTTTATGGCTTTATATTTATTAATTATGTCGCTCTGATAAAGGTGTGTTGAAAATGGAACGTCTCACGTGCCTGTGATCTCACACACTTCCACAACCTTCAAACGCAGCGATGGGTATGGTATAGAATGGGTTGGCTGACAGTACTTCACCGGACAAACACTCCACATATAGCTGCCCAACTGATATAATATATTCCTTCTGAAATGACTATGCTTAAAAGATTAAAGAGAGAAAGTTAATAAGAACTTCATTAATGATTTCTCAAACTATTGAAATTTGATAAAAATTAATCACATTCAAGAGTTTAAAAGACTCAATAACAGAGATAAATGCCCAGTAAAGGAAGCAACTCTTTAAAATATTCAATGAATTTGTGAAGATTATTCAGCAAAAAAAGCACAATTTCAAATATGGTTAACGCCATACGGTATCCATTGACGGCGCAAATTAAAAAACAACAATAACAATGTATGTTCCCCGAAAAAGTGCCGAACTTTAATAAAATTCATTAGCTTCTATTGAAGAGTTTGATTGACAGACTGTACGGGCGCAATCATCCAAATTTGTTCAGATGCCGATCGACGTGAGGGCTCTCCACTCCAGCTACCCTCGTGGCCGGGATGACTGGCAACTAACAGACACCAGTACGGGGTCCCGAACACTGCGACACGCGACTACGAAACGCCATTGCGTTTTTAATCGCCAAATATTTTGTCTACCTTTTTCTCATTTCATTTAGGTGAGAATGAGCTTACGGCCCACCTGACGTTAAGTGGTAACCGCCACCCATGGATAACAGCAATACGACTCAAGTCGTCTACACCAAAGTACGTGATGACTCAAGTTGCATTGTTGCGTCCATCACCCCGAGACGGGGATGTTACGTCTCATGCGCCTGCAATTTCACCGGCACTCCCTTACACCGGAACACAGCAACACCACTGTACTAAACTACTGTACACAACAACGGCAAAAATGGCAACACCGCATACTTTTAGAGATTAAGGGGCAGTCCAGGGCATGTACTGCGTTTCGAGTGTCTCTGGCATCGGAATCGCATCTTAAATCTACCCCGTTGTTATTATAAGTGGCTTCGGTAGTGCACTTGGATTGAATGTTTGTCGTGACCAGTATTGTGGACACGTCACCAGTTTTAAAAGAGTTTGTTTTTGTTTAAAATCATTGAAGATTTTGAGCGACAAACGGTTTAGTGGAGAACTTGCTTTTTGTTGTTTTTAATTTAATTAAGGTTTTACAAGTCTGAGCGACTTGTCGACCGAGCCAAGGACAAAATATAGTCGTCATGATATTTAATGAAAAGTTTTATTGATTGTATTTCACTGGACGGATAGATAACAATCTATTGTTGACATAACAAATATTTTATAATTAAATGGTTTTTGTTAATCATTCAGTTAACTAAATCCTAATCTCTTTAATTTTTTCATAATTTTACTGTAACGATGGTGTTAGGATTTCTTCAGACAAAAGGTAAACCATAATTTGACACGTTTCTAAATCAAAGGGTAGATAAACAGTTAAAGAAGAAAAAACATATTTTACCCGATAACGATTTTGCATTGCAATCGTAACGGAGAGATAACGTGGCAGAATTTCAAGCCTGGGGTCATTGACCGACATTATCTCCAGTTGCCGAACTTAGGTAATGAATCATGAACTAATCTGGCGACAATAGGCACTGTTCGACAGAGGAAGCGATAACGCCACTAAAAGAATAGCTGCTCCTATTTTGTATATCTTATCGGAATGAGCGTGAAGTGTTTTCTACAATGTTTTGAGATAACAGTGTTTTTGAGCATTTATCAGATAGATACTAACTTACTTTTGTACAGTTGTATGAAATTTTTCGTTTTCGTGAAATGCATACGAATTCTAACCGAAGGAGGTTGTTCTATAAGTACTAATGTTAAATTTACGGTTTAGCAAGACACCAGATAAAACTTAAACTACTTGTGGCTATAAGACTACACTTATAGGCCCTAGAGAGAAAAAGTGATTCGATGAGTCATTTAATTTAGAAAATAATAATGATTTTTTTTATTGTACATTTAAATCTTTAAACTGATTATGTGTTCATATATCACTTGTTGATGGTATCAAACAGAACTCAAAGTAATCACTATCCCAGATACAACCAGAACGGAGTGAAGGGATCATCCCTTCCCCAATTGGAACTGTACAACAATTTCATTTCAAAATAGACTTAATGATTGATAGATTAAAAAGTGTGACATCGGGAGAATCAACACAGTGTAATATTTGTCATTTTTATATTCCTAAAGCTATGGAAAGCAACCACGAACAAGCTTGACCATTTTGAGCCTTCAAATAATCTAAGTCGCTAAACGCTCTAAATAACAGAATGAACACCGTCTTACTACATTATCTTCACGCCCCAAACTATATTGTCCTCAAACAATAGTTCGATTGTTGCAGTCACTTTCTTTACAAATTAGGATGCGAGTGTGAAATATTTCTCAACTATACACTGATTATTGGTTTCAGGTGGTTTTCAAAATTACCTCAAATTATTGCTGTGCTACTCGAGTTCATTGTATATATATGTTACGGTCATTGTAAAGATCTTCACAGTATAAGGGCATCGCATCCGTACAGGAGTCCACTATTACAAAACAACCAAAACATTGAACTTTCATAATTCTGCTAAGGAATGGATCAATACACAATCTGGGCCTATTGAGTCAAGATTGAATAGGTATCATTTATATTTTAGTGCTATATCGTCAGCCTCGACGACACTTAAAATCAGTCGAGATATAGTTCAAAACAAACTTAACAAATATAAAAAAATACCTTTACTTTATTTGTACTTAAAAAAGCTCAACGTAAAACTAATAATTATCATAGGATATAAATAACTACTATTAATTATCTTAGGATATAAACAACTACCTACTACTAATTATATAGTTCAAGAAGGAAATCATATAAAAGTACTGTAATATTACTCAGAAACAGTTCTATGGAAACACGAGATTTCATCGTTTAAATCCTTTATGAAATTCTTTGTACAAAAGACTGTCCATGAGGAGCACTATAACTTAGCTTGAGATTGCTAGGCGAGTGATTAAAATTGTATACACCGTATAGTTTAAGATCCTGGGGCACTGATACATTGCACCGGTAAAATGCTTTATAAAGCAAAAGTAGCAGCTTTAAAAAACGAGTTAATTGAGCGATTTAGTGGCTTGGCCTGTTTTGTTTGACCGAAAGCCAATTATGCATAAGTATCATGTTTTTGAAATCTGACATTTCTTTAGATTTTTTTCCAAAACTAATTATGTATTGAGCAATACATACGACGTATCAAACATCAAAGCGCAATAAATTCCTATAATGAGTACTGACTCTGGCACCTTACTAGATATCTGGTGAAAACGTCATAACATTTGAACAGGACTTTTAATATAATATAATCTAAACTGACAAGGTAGATATCACGCTAGCAATATAATGTATGCTATCAGGATAATATCCAGGCACAAGAACTCGGGTCACTTGTAAGGCTAATATCCAGCGCTAGTGACAAAGCGAGCGCTCGGGGCGTCGCTACGCGGATCCTGTCTCAGGCAGGTAATGACGTCATTAAATATGGACCAGCGCTTAGATGTGTTCTAAGACGCACTATCGGATTTTTCAGAAGGATGACGGGTCAGTACAGCTCAGGGTCTGTATTTATAGTGCATGATCAATGATTCTAAGAGCATAGAACTCACGCCAAGTTCGTCCAGGGAAGTACTGCCACCATTTCTGTGAGTAACAACAATCTTTAAGAAAATATTCTAATTACCTTATAATAAGTCATACCAGTACAAAATATGAAAAGTGTAGGCTGCAGTAGTGAATTTAAGCCGCTGTGCAAACACTGGGAAAGCTATAGTATATACGATTGTTGGCTCCTTCGGAATTATATTAATATTTGTTATTGAAATTTTTACTTCAGGTATAAATAACATGAATAATTGAAACGGAAATAATTCCGTGCATACAACAATCCTTTGAGTACTCTATGTATTGAGCTCACAATGTGTCATAAGGCGTGGGTTTGCTGATAACACCAAAACAAAAGAATGGATAAGTCTTGATAACTAATACCTACGAGTATTTAACTATTATGCAATACAAAGTGCATTCCGAGATCGCTTCTTTTGTATTCAATTAGCCTTGCATTTAGATTGACGATACCCTTCTCAGGAACAGTGGTAACGAGAATGGTCACCTGTCAAAACGTCCAAATAATCAACGAACGCGACCTCAGCCCAGACACATTTTATTCGTCCATCCGTCGGTCGTATGGCCAATTTTTTAAACCATTGAATGTTTAACACGAGCAAACAACGAGTTGACTAGTTTTGAAGCAGCAATATAAAACGAGCGGTTGTGATAGAGTGATTTGGACATGATATTGAAGTTTGAATGGTGCAACATTGTTCAGTCTATTAAAGTCTTTCAGAGGTAAGTTATTTTGGACAAGTCGTGATCAGATTACGCAATGAAAAACATTTGGTATCCACAGCGAGCCATATGTTACAAATAAACATGCTAATAAGACACGCTTGGAAATGATAGCTCCGCACACTAGCTTGCGAATGAATCGTGTTTTGGCAGCTGGCGGAGTTAGATCGCGTTAAGTTAAGTGTTTCTTCCCGTTTTTGAGAAGCAGCTGAAACCTTTGATCAGTTAAAATTACTGGTAAAGGAGCGCTCAACAAAATCTTGTACAATTTCTTAAAACCACCTTATATAGATACTAATGTTGTTTTTCAGTACAAAATTTTATTTTATATGGACGCAATGATGAATAATACATATTAACGCCCAGATAAAGATAAAGTTTTAATAACTATCTAGTCGTTGTTTTTGTTCATAGCGGAAAATATACATTTAACTACTTTAATTGTTAATTGAAGTTTCTATTATACTTAAAAAAAAAAATTTTTTTAGTTATATAAGTTTTAATACTACTTTCATTCATCCAATGCGCAATTGGAAAGTAAATCTATTCGATAAATAAATGTTTAGATTGATCGCCTGCAATCGATATCCCTACTAAGGGAACCGAAGGGTATTAAGAAAAGAGTGAGGTGTAAACGATGGCCTATAGCGCCCTGCAATCGCACTAACACATCTCAACAAGTTATATCAATTGCTTAACATAAACACTTAATGCGCTACATTCGAATGATCGCCGAACCGACAGAGATAGGTATCAGACATTACCGCAATTCACAACACGAGCCAAGTCGGAGACGCGAGTTATAAGATTTGGACCCAGTTCACAGATCATTATTTTTACGCTTATTTGTCTAACCATAAAATACTTTTTTTCTTTTTTATGTCATAATATTAGTGACAGAACGAGCTGACGGCCCACCTGATGTTAGTGGTAACCGCCGCCCATAGAACAGCAATACGACTCGAGTCATCTCCACCAAAGTACGAGATAACTCAAGTCGCTTTGCGTTGCGTCCATCACCCCGAGACGGGGATGTTACGTCTCATGCACCTGCAATTTCCCACTCCCTTCCACCCACCGGAACACAGCAATACGAGTGCATCACTGCTTGACGGCAGATTACCAGGTGTGATAGCAGTACTTCTGCGTGAATTGTGAAGTATCTACTTCATCAACTCTCTTCGTAATGGATAGTAGATACTAATAGCTATTTTAATTTATAATTTGACATTCGCTTATTATTTTCCATAGCATTCGTCTTTGGTCTCTGCGGTTTGAATTAAGTTAAGCACATTATTTTCCCTCTGAGGTTCAATCCTTCGGATCTTAGAGCATACGAGTTGAATCGAGCAATCAAAGCGCCATGTCTGTATCGATCCAACAACTTCTACGGCTATCGTTTCGACGATCGATATTTGTTATATTCGATTGGACAACACTTTTTACTGGTGTTGCAGTCATTATCACAACAATACTTCTCTTAATTTCAATCTTATGTCCTATTGCATAAAGTTCGAGAGAAAAATCACGAGTTATTTGACAGTACCACTCAAAAGATTGTAGATTGAAATACTTCAAATTGATTCACTGTCAGAATTGACACAACAATGTTTGCAGTATTGGATTCTTTTATTGGGCTGACCTTTTGTATTTATCCTTAGGTGCTGAAATTAGCCTATGGAGAAACTTTGTCATTAAAATTATGTCAGCTATTTTTCACACCATAGATCAACAGGCAACAAGACATACCGGTTCCCTCACGGTGATAGAATAGAATATAACTTTATTGTGATTTTCATTATCAATTTGAAAACATGATTATGTTTACTTATTTTTCGAAAGTATGTGGAAAAAGCCTTGGAAAATGGCCCTTATCACTTAACTTTCAATCTCCTACTTCTAGAGGAAACATATTACACATATTAATTTTTAAAGTTCAAATAATCTGCGGTCCAAAAAGAGTTAAAAATCGTCCTTTTCCGTTTTTAACGCGCGACTGGAGCTTATTCTAATGTTTTTAAAAACATAACGCTTCTTTTTAACGCTCGCTTTTACTACCCATCAAATTTTCGTACCGGGGCTTTACCTAATAGAAATCGATTCTTAAGGATTAAACTCCAAAAACACGGCGGCAAAACATAGACTTTATTGTCTTTGGGTAAAAGCGCTGGTCTTCTGCACTATGAAAGTCAACGTATTTAATGAACGACAATCAACAGATATGGTAATCTACCTCCAGGCAGGCCAATGTCTCACAATCAACAACAAAGTGAACATGTTCCGTGAACATATTTTGGATTGGAATGAAAAAAGTTTACCTTTAGAGGCGTGTTTGTACCTGATCAAATAGACAGACGACGCCCACCTTGAAGAGTCGAGTCTAGACATATGGACAATTCCGTTTTTATACTAAGTTGAGTACAGCTTGTTCTTAAAAATAAGTTCAGAATATAGATACGTAATGTAAAAACCTCTTGAGATGAGCGTTAATTGATCACCCGGTTTTGATGGTACACAATTTACTTGGTGTAAGATTTGTCATAGTTGCCTATACATTTTACATACATTATATACATACTATAAAAAAAATACAAGTGATTCGCAAAAAACAAATGTGTTTACGAACTCACTACTCTTGTAAAATTTATAAATGGAAATGGAATTTTGGAAGTGGAACACGACATAAAATATGAGTATAAATAAATATGAGATTTTTTCGTTGACATCCGTTGGAAATCTCTACGAAATCTCCACGAAAAGTCCCTGAGGTTCCATTCTAAAAATTGGTGGAATAAAAAAACCGGATGAGTTATTTCGGAGATTATCTCCTACATACAAACTATACCTCTTCACAATATGTGTAGATAGGACTTTATAGACGTGTGGCAGATGACGATAAAAAAGTCTCAAAGTAACCACCGGTGGGTGTTAAGAGTGTCATATTTGACCACTTCGTAAGTGTGAAAAGGCTGTCACCGATAGCTTTATTAATTGAGGTGATAGTATATTGAATATCTTATCACTGGCCGCGGCCTCCATCCATCTCGCTTCGACGTGAACACGCTGAGGGCTTATCTGCAATGCGTAATCGATCTGGCTTTCAATTATTTTAGTGGTCTTTGAGTCGTGGTTTGTGTACTGACGCAAGGGACTATTCACGAAGAGAGAACGTTAATTTCTTATGTGATGCAGTTACGGAGAGACCGAACGGCCCTGGTGATAAGTGGTAACCTCGGCCCATAACAACCGATGCGACTTGGGTCCACTCCTACTACGTACGACAAGACCCAAGTCGCATTGTATTAGACGTGTAGGTGGAATGTCTCATGTGCCTGTAATTTCACTAGCAACCGCACCTTTGAAACTGGAAAACAGTACGCTTTTAGGCAGATATGGGCATGGTGGCAGTACTTCCCCGGACAAACTTGGCGTGAGTTCTACTGCTCTTGACAAATCGGGTAATTCTATTATAGGAAAACTATAGAGAGATCTTTTCACTGAGTATCTTATTGCTGTGTTGCAAGGCGAATTGACAAACAAAACAAGGACAAGGCAAAACGTATCAACCGTTACCCTCCCTCTGGCATTCGCTGAGACGGCTGTTATCTGGTTTACCTGTTATAGAATATGTCTATTAGAGATTATAATACTCGGCACCTACAATTAAAAAGTTATCTGATCTGTAATATTGAATATGTAAATAACATTAAAAAAACGGTAGAAGTCTGTAAACATGTTAAGCAATTAAGTACGTGTGTTATTTACAAATTCTGAAATAACAAGCGAAATATGACATTCCGTTCTAATTTTAAAATTATCGACTTACTAGAAAATATAAAAGCCAACAACGGAAGTTTGTTTAATGGAATATCAAAGACGAGAACGAAGCACTTCGAATCTGTTTATTTCAGGTTTTTTTATGTTAATCTACGGCATAAATCATATCATTAATCATTTGTTGCTGAGTAAGTTTTTTATGTAAGGTAGGTAAGGTTGTTTTTTATCCACGGCATACGCAAATATTTTCTAGATGAAATAATCTAGTATTTTGTTTATTATAATTTTTTGTTGAAGTAGTGCACGGATGGAGCCTCTTTGAGGCGCACTTTAAGACTGCTGATGAATGGATAGTGTAAGTATATAGCTATCTGAACTCGTTTTGACTAAATACCTGTAACCTACCCAACTATAATATTGCAATTCGGAGAGAAATCGAAGCCCACTTAAGAGATATTTTCGTAGTAGAAGCAACTGCGCAGACTTCGCCCGGGGAATTATTGATATAATTTTAATAGCAGGACCGTAGTTATATTGAAATTGTTTTGGATAGGGTTACACGGTTATCTAAGCTACAGTCTATGAACTATAAGATAGGTAAAAATGTATTTCAGCTCAAATTACACATAGGAACGAAAAAGTTATACAAAACAAGAAAAAAAAAGTAAAAAATGAATTCATATTATTTAATTAGAATGACGAATTTATTCTTCGTTGAATTCCAGTTCTAACTACTGACCTGGAATATTATCATCATCATTCTTTTCTCCTTAACATTTCTGGAATAGCTCAGACCTGTTTAAATCACTCCATATAACCAATACCATGAATCAAAGCGGCGTTACTAGAAACAGTGGTCCGACAGCAAACTAGTCAAACATAATAAATATGAAGGTTTATTAATATTCATAGGAAACCATTTGTAATACACATGGATGACAGCTTAATTTCACTTGCAATAACTAAAGTTCTCAGGTATAATAAATAAATAAAGAACCCTCCGTCGGAGAGATTTTTCGTTTGTGTGAAATTCACTACAGGACTAGGCTAGTGTCTCTGAGTACAAAATGATCTTTGGCACCTAAAAGATTATATCTGAATCTAAAACAATGTTGTTTTTTTTATGAGTATATGTTACGCTTGTTTTTCGCCTGATCAAAAGCGGTAATCTCTGCCCATAACAAATACTAAACGTCATTGGGTCCTCTGCTAATTAGGTATGGGAAGATCGCGTCTTATCGTATTAAGCCCGTAACTTAGAGACGAGAAGGTGAAATATCTCACAAGCCTGTTATTTCACCGGCAACCACACCTTTCAAACCGAACCGAAGTTATGCGTATGCATTACTGCATGACGGCAGAAAAGGCACAAATACTATATATTATTCATAGAAAATATCGTAAAATGCAGTATTTGTATTAGAAAGGAGTGGTAAGATGAGGAATTCTAGTAATCAAATTCAACAGTGACACAAGACTTATTGAAATAAATAACACATTATTTTTCTACTTGCTTGGTAGCCTTTGACTCCATTTCACCAAATGTTTAGCGACTATGTAGCCACGCAACGCCTGGATTGGAAACCGACTTTCAAGTGGGGCTAACGGAACACATCGTTATGTGCTTGGTGGCAGTAAGAGCAGTAGAACTCACGCCAAGTTCGTCCGGGCAAGTACTGCCACCATGCCCATTTCTGCCGCCAAGCAGTCGCAGTAGCAGTTCGCGTTACTGTGTTCCGGTTTGAAAGGTGTAGTTGCCGGTGAAATTACAGGCACATGAGACATTTCACCTACACGTCTCAGAGTTGCAAGCGCATACGATGCGACTTGGGTCTTGTCGTTGTAGGGGACGACCCAAGTCGCATCGGTTGTTATGGGCCGAGGTTCTCAGGTAACTGTATCACAAAAAAAAAGTTTCCAAGTTGAGGATGGTAATTAGCTAGCCGGGCATTTGCCCTACCACCCTAAGCTGTATTTTTCTCCCGATGTTTTCCTTCACCGGAATCTCGAGATCGTAGTAGTATTCGAACCCACGTACAATTTCCTCTTTTAAAGAAGCAGATCCTATTATAATTGTAAACAAATTAAATTTTCCATAACTTTTACAAATAAGGTTAATGTAGTTTTTAGTTATCTGCCCCAATTGAAATCTCTTTCTTGAAATAAAAACAGTTATAAAAGTAATAGAATTGTGCGTTGCGTTGCGAATCGAAACGACAAATGGAATCAATTTCTCACTACATTTACACTATTCTCATTTCTGAGATTGACATTTGCTTCTGTAGAAAAAAAACGCATCAAATCGAGGCTGAAATGAGTAAAGCTGATGTTGTGTTTGAGTAATTTTGTTTTTCCCAAAGATTTTTGTTACAAAGCTAGCTGCGCCCCGCGGTGTTACCCGCGGTGAATAAGTAATCCCACGGGAGCACTACATTTCCGGGATCTAAGTAGCCTATGTGTCAATCCAGGATATAAGCTATCTTGGTACCAAATTTCATCCAAATCCATTCAGCCGTTTGAGCGTAAAAGAGTAACAAACATCCATACAAACTTTCACGTTTAGGTATAATATTAGTAGGATAAGCAACTGTCAGCCAAATATAAATGTTCCCCTTACCCCTACGACATCTACTACTGACCAACTCGGGGTAGTTTTAACCTGGTCTAGCATTCCAGTCCTGGAACGATGAGGAATGATATTCGAATTTTGTTTGTCTAAACGAGGACCATTTGATATATTCAGTTAAAAAATATTGTCATCTTTAAATAGGAGCAGTTTTTTAATGTGATAAAGTTACGGAACGAGCAGATGGCTCAGCAGTGTTTAGTGGTCACCTCTGCCCATAAATGGCAACAACGACTTGGGCCCTCCCCTACTTGGGTACAACAAGACCCAAGTCTCATCGTATGCGCTCTTAACTCTGAGACGTGAAGGTGAAATGTCGCATGTTATATTTCACCGGCAACTACATCTTTCAATTTTTGCATGCCTCTGTGGTGAAAATAAGTTGGAACCATTTTAGTAGTAAGACCTGAAGACCTTTGTTACCCTTATTTTAAGCAAATAAAATGTTTGATTGATTGATTGATTTCAGTAACCCGAATGCATTACTGCTTGGGAAAAGAAATGGGTATGGTGACAGTACTTCTTACTGCTACTACTTCGTTTTCTACAGACGAATATGGCATAAGTTCTACTGACTGTGAAATCTCCCTTAAATCTTTTGCAAAAGTGTATCCCTTTTACCTCATACCTACTTATTTTGAAACTAATTAAAGATAAATGATCTACGAACATTAAATTGGAACGAGTAAAAACTAAGCTAGCCGAAATGTATCACCAAAATCTACCTTATACTGTACCCTCCCACAGGCCGGAATAATTTCTTACGCGCTCACTTTTAATTGCTTTTTTGGGCGAACAATCAGCGAACCCGCGCTGGCCAGCGGGTGGCCACCGGCTTCTTTGCCGCTCGTAATATTATAATCATTCCATTAACTTTTACCCACTGCAATTATTACGTAAAATTCCATCTCATTCCAACTCAGTACCAATTCTCTCATTACCGCACAAGTTATAATATAAAATGAAACGTTATACCAGTTTTGCCGCAAATATTCTGAATAGCTTTATTGACACATGAAATTATGATTGTTGCTGCGATCCTGCCAATTATTTGAACTGCTTCCCGCTAATAAACTGGCCAATTGTGAGTACGCTCGCGCTCCAAGGGTTCCGTCAGTACCTCTACAATATATAAAACTAAGTTTGAGATCCGTTAATGATCTCCGAAGATTCCGACGCATGTTTGGTCAGTTTATATTATTCTTTTCATTTAACTTAAGAATTTACGCTAAAACCGTGCCATGTTTTTGACTAAATATTTTACCGTTATTATGATTCTGATACAGCAAATAAAAAATGTTGAAAACCTATTTTTAAGGCTTTTTCACATTATATTTTCGGGTTCCGTACTCGAAGATCGTGGACCTATAGGTAAACACCGAGTCACGATATTTCCCACCAAGACTTGCGAGTTTCATATGTATAACTGTACTAAGCAACACACCAGATATAAGATGCCGATACCAACCCGCAACGCGTTCAATGTGTGGACCTCGTAATACGTAAACAATGTTAACTAATTAACTAATCGACCGAAGATTGATTTCTGTTTCGTTTTCTTTGAGCCCAAAAATCTTAGCAGTACATTAACATTGTGAATCTAGTGCCGAGACATCAATGATTGATTATTAGAACAGGAGAATGTTAACACTGGCTAAATGTTCTGCCAATCAGTATATGTATGACTGGCTTCATAGCTCAGTTGGTTGTAACCCTGCTTTCTGCGCTGTAGGTTGTGGGTTTGATTCCCATCCAGGACAAGCATTTGTGTGACGAACATAGTTATTTGTTCTGGATGATGTTGATGATGTGATATATGAGTATTATATCAGTGGTCTGGATGATACAAGCTTTGCTTAGCTTACTTTGGGGCTAGATGGCGCTGTGTGATATGTCCTCAATATTTGTTTTTATTATTATTACTATTATATCTATCTTCAGTATACATAAAAGTCACCAGGGCCGCCTTTTGTTTAAATTTAAATGCTTAAAAGAACAAGTGTAATTTACAAGGCCCCAGTCAACGCTACATAAATCAGCCAAAATCATTGTCATGTAACCGACCATTAATAAAATTATTGGCTGCTCTAAAAACTAAACAATGCTAAAAAAAAACAAGTTCGTTTTTTAACAATATCATAAACAAAGATGTGGTCGTACCGAACGCCATATGACGTCTGTGAACATTCGCCAACCGAAATTCGACATGATTTACAACGTCAATTTTCTGGCTGTTAATCGAACGTTTTACAATTCAGCTTTTCGCCGTTTACTTTAGTACCCGTTGTAACAGATGCAGCAATGTATCGTGTTCATGATCAATTTTAACGTTAGCTGTAGAACACGCAACAAAAGTTCCTACATGAAATGAAATTTTGTTATTTTTGTGATTCACTGCCGCGTGAGAGCAGAGATCACAAACATTTTCTTTAAATGCCCACCATAAAACATGCTGCAATTAAAGGCAATTTACGACTATAACTGTAAGTAATTTCAAGATCGTTTACTGTCATTAGAGCACGAATTGGAGTTTATAGACCTTATTATTTATTTATAGACTTTCATTCGTCCCATAAATAAGATAGATAAGAATATTGATTTCTGGAGTCCATAACAGAGTAGTAGGTTAAAAGAGTGGACAATCATTTTATAAACAGTACCTTAAACCAAACTACATTATACTTTGTAAGATTAATTAATTAAATTAATATTTTAGTTGATCGTGAAATTGCTGCTGTCAAGTCATACATAATTTTATTCATGAGTTTGTTGTTCTCTCTAAAAACGTATTGCAGAGGTAACATTTTTTTAAACTACAGGTGTACAACCCCTGATTGCGTTTGGAGTTTGAAGCCACATAAAAACAATGTTTGCGGTGAGCATCAAGTTTTTTTCAAAAACACAAAATCCCGAAATCCGCACTCGAGCGCAGGTAGCAGTTGAATTTTAAGACTATTTGTATATCCTCAAAAAACCTGCCGAACAATAGAATCTTCCTTTTACCTGACGCCGATTATAATAATGCAAGAGAAATATCGTCGTATTCGTAACATATGTTACGAAAAAATTCTCAGAGTAGAAATAGCAACACGTGAGTTTTAATTAATTTGAAATTATATATACCACAGGGTTACAAATTGTGAACAACGTGTGAAATTGAGATAGGTTGCATGCGCTTCAGATAGGATGGAAATTTGACTTCCTTATACACACAATCCTAATATAGGTGGGTTCAGGCTTTCTACAGTATATTTGGTGCGCTTGGTGGCAGATTTTCAATGAGAGTGTAGTGGGATTTGCCCTTTCACCATGCTATGGTTTCCTCAGTGTTTTCCTTTGCCAGAACTTCAGGCTCATTATAGGATTCGAACCCACGTTCTAAAGATCTTAAGTCGATGTGACGTGATCAACTGTGTCGTCATAGACAGACCTCTATCCGGATACGAATCCGGGTTTGATTCCCGTGGTAGAGTAGTACACCCATGCCCCAAGCCCCATTCCCCCACTAACTTAAGTGAGAGCATCACCTTCACTTACAATAATCTTCAAGTGATACTGACATACTACGACATACGTCATCGTTTTATTTTTCATGTATACTTCTCTTAAACGGTTCGGCGAACATGTAGCGTTCATACCATAACTTATCATCCTAATTATTACTCCAAGGATCCTCATTTGTAGTATTTTCGGTGAAGGAAATATTCTATACAAATACGATTAGTATTTAGTGGATGTTGGCTTTTTGTTAGTCCCTCGCGCGGAAAAGAAGTTTCTACATCGGTTGGTGCTTTCAATAGTTTGGTAATTAGAGGTATTAGAAGCTTCGTGATGCAATGGACTGGTAGATAGAGGGTTTGCAGCCCCATGTGCTAAGAAACTCGTTCGCTTGTTTTCGTTTTAGTTATTGGAAACAACTTCTTTTGAATCTGTTTTAATGCTTTGTAGGATAACTGTCAAATATTTTTATGTAATATTATGAAGTAATTTAATGATATTTTTAGCAGATTTTTTGAAATAGAAAGAAATAGAGCATCTACCTGTTAATTTTTGCTCATAAACGGCTAATAATGATAATTATAACATTATTATTACCTGTTGCTTTTGTCTCATATAAGTAACCTTTATCACGGGAAATTATTTCCGATTCAGAAATACGATCACAATCTTCGAGCTTTATTCTGATCATTTTCATCCCCTTTTTATAACGGAAAGCTAGACTATTAGACGCCATTAAAGAACATTTTTATTAGTCTGTTATATCCAGGCATGCAACAGACTTCTACGGTTATTCAATATTCGAGATCAAAGTGCTGATAAACAACAAAAACATGGTTAATATTAAACACATTCTAATACTTCACTGAGCATAGCAACGCAATCGCTAAAACAGGGAACACAAATTATGGAAAACAAATAAAAGGCCACATTTCGCATCCGTGGTCTCTTCATTAGCGTAACCCTTAGCATACCAACGTTAATGATTATAATGAGATGTTATTATTTATTTCCACTCCGTAATTACTAACTTTTTCTACGTTTCCGTCCAAATTACACGCCCGCTTGTGCCACAGTTTTGACAGTAAGTCATGTTACTCCAAAAGTTACCCGAAGATACCATGTTGAATATGTTTATTTTTAAGTTAAACAATTTCTCCGATGTATATCATTATGTATAAGCTGAAAATTTTGTATAAATAAATTAAGCTAGAAATGGTTGAAATGGTAAAAATGAAACAATTTTATAAATTGATTCATTTTTATATTTAAAAATAAACATATTATGTCATAAATATAGCTTTCATTTCTAGAATTCATTTTTGTAATTTTATTATGTACGAGCAATGATCCACTCTAATGACTAAAGTTTTTTATTAAGAGTTTTCCAGGTAGATCTGCCACCATACATATTCCTACAACTACGACTAAGTAGCAAGGCAATAAAGTTACTGTGTTCCGTTTGAAAGGTATGGGTGCCCTGTGCAACACAACACAAGACTATTTTCCTGTTCCGTCAGTTTGTCACATAAAAAAACACAAAATCTGATACAATCTATCAACCTACTGAAATAGATCGCACTGTGACAACGTAAACCGAGTTCTACTCCACTGTGATTACGTGCCGTTACACGCATAATTACTAAATCTTTATGAATGTTTATAGAACAAGATTTAAATTAATCAAGGGATAATAACTTTATTTGATTGGTTGTTTTGCGGAACTCTTTCTTATTAGATAAATAATTACCTACTAGAACGCTTCAGGCAACGCCGATTGATATTTTATTCAAATTGTGTGATATTTTTGGTGTCACTTCAGGCAGTTTTCTATTATTTAAAACAAAGATTAATGACTAAATCAAGCAAACTAAGAAAATATATATATATATAAATTATGTTAAATGATTCTTTTCTATTCTATTTGAGTCACTGGTTCTCTCAAACTGATGTGGTGAAAGGATTATAAGTGCGCCTCAAAGAGACTCCTTTTGTGCACTTGACACATGTCTTTGAATTTTCAATTTTAGGACATGTCGGTTTCTTCACGATGTTATATTAATATTAAACACTCTTTGATAAACGACACGTTTTCATGTCCATAAAAATAACTGATTATATTATTATTTTTATATTAAGAATGGAACGCTTGTGAAATGCCTAATAGCTTGTTACTAATAAAAAATAGATTCTCTTTTCATGCACAGTTTCAATTCTAGTAAATTATCGATTTATGGTTATGTTTGCACATTCACAACATAACACTAGTATACTAATTTTTAAATCTTTATATTATTGCCAGATTTATAGCATGCAATTTATTGTCATTTTAGAAGTGCTTAATTTTATTGGACGCTGGCTGAATACACTAACCATACCATGCCAATTGTCATAAAACTTTAGAAACATGAACCAATTTGTTCTGCTCAATATCAAACTTCCGCCGGACATTAGCAACGGCGACATCTGTTTTCTCAAGCTACCAAGTAGTTCTATTTACTATGATTATAGTGAAAACGATTCTTTTGGTGTTCCATCCTGATATCTCAAATTTACGGCCTAATTAAAAAGATAATGGTACCGTAACCTGCGTGTGGTCAATTTAGTGTCGAGTCCCAATAATTTTAAAGATTTTTGTCATCCTTTGAACTGAATAAGGAAGTTTATAGTCGGGCCAAGCTGTCGTTAGATGTGCAACCGGTTATACCAGATGATATAATTATACACCCACTTGTGTATCACGCTACGAAACTTATGAAGACTGAACGGCATTTGATTTCGTTTGAGATTCAACTCGGTTGTCCTACGTCCTACATGAAATTTATGGTAACTGTAATGAAACATAGCTTGCTGCCCTCAATCATTTAGTGATATATAGGTACTACAATAACGATACATATAGCGAACCATTTGTTAATTTGCCCTGTGTACTTCACGAAATATCATAAATTTTCTTCTTTTCGGATACAAAAATAAACGCAAAAAAAATTACGTAAGGTAAGTACCCTGCTATTTTAAGGACTCAACAACTGTGATATAACGGTGGGGGTGTTTCAGGATTTTTCAAAAATATAATGCAAAATTCGTTTATTATTTTATAAAGAAAAATTCTGAGTATATTTTTTCCTACTACAGTTTTGCTAATGCATTTAATGCGAAGAGACACGCTTAATTGTCCCGACGCAGATTTTCAAGCTCAGTGACCATATTATACCGCTCTCTATTCATCAAACCACATTCTTTAAGGTTCAAAAAGTTCTTTAAAACAGAACAAACATACTAAAGGTATCTTAAAAACATACAATTGCAATAGATTTGATTACATATACGCGTGATCTGAAGAAATAATCTCGTTTCATCACAAGCCTTGTTTTATTATTTTATTTCTATAACGAATCGAAGACGTGATTATCGAAGTTGTGTTCCAATCTTTAACAATTTCCCAGTATTTGTCGCTCAATTACTTGGAAATAAAAAAACGGGTCCAGGGTTCGATATCCGGCTGGAGCATATTAATTTATCATGCCACTAAAGTATTTTTCTCAGGTTTTGGATGTATGTGCTGTGTAATTTTGTAGCCCTAGGAAATCTTAATGTATTTAAATGTTAATACAAAATTTATTAACTACAGTAGTAGTAGTAGTAGTTACAAATTGGTGCAGATTTTTCACTAATATATTTTATATTTAATATCTAAATATCCACTCACTCTCCGTGGGACTCGAAACAGCCAGCTCTGAAAATTAAAATTTAGATATTAAACTTAAATATTCCATCAATCCATCGAAACAAAAGAACATTTGTAAGGTGCTTACACTCAAATCTCAGGTATCCATCGTGCTGAGTGTACCAATCTGAAATCTTATTTTAGCTTTCACATCATCCCAACAAAGCTCGAATCCAAAACCCAGCAGGATTCCCGAATGTGTCTCGCATTGACACCTCAAAGCCGAAATAATTGAGTAATGTTACGCACCGGTCAGATGTTAATAAACCTCGTCTTCATCACGTGTTCATTACTGTCACGGCTGAATGGACGTTCACACAACGTTTTTGCAATTTACCGGATTTCTGCAACACTAGGGATGTGCTTAGACATTTCAATAGCCGGAGTCCCTGAGTGAGACCAGGCACTGACACTGAATTGTAGCTTCCGTGAGACAACGTAACTTTTTGCTTCGGAAAACGATTTCAGTGGGGGTACATAAAGCATAATTAATGATCGACATCTGGAACACTGGAACATCTCTTGCCGTTTTTCGAATATCACGTTTGTCGAACTAAGATAATGTCTGGTAGTATGAAAACTGCAGGGGTATGAACTTGCTTGTATGATCTTTATTACTTTACCTTAATGCATCTATAAACTCAGATTTTATTTTACACTTACTTTTGCTTTAAAATAGGATTTCTGAGTTACAAGTGGTTTTGGTATACACAAATAAACATACCGGAGAACCAATGTCATGCTTATCACACAAATGTTTGCTCCGGCCGGGCACAGAACCCAGGAGTTCTCGCTTTAGGGGGTTACTATACCGACATTAACCATCTTGCTCTTATGTGTAATGACATAAATTTAATATAATTTAACATTTTACCGCCATTTAGCCCCTAAGGAAAGATCTGGGATAATCTGGGAACCAGATAACTATTCGAATGCGGAATTTCTTATTATTGAAACATATTTTTACCCTCACATAAGTGAGCTTAAATGAAAAATGTTTGGGGATAAGTATCTTTATTCAAACTATCGCCACGTTAAATGAGCAATGCATACACATTCGAAGCATCGAACTCTAATAAATAGCAAATCGTTTCGCTTAACATTTTAAAGTAACAATGCCTCTAAAAGACCGGATATAAAATACTTCATTCCATCCCTACACTAAAACCACCGCGAAGCTTTTTAAGATAATCAAATTTGATTCGGCGTACATTAATCACTTTAACACATTTACGCTGTGTCGATTGCGTTTGCGTGAGTTTAAAGTCAGATTCACACTGGATCATACGTAACCCTCGTACTATTACTGGCCTCACAGCTCAGTTCGTAGTAACTCTGCCTTCTGCGCTGCTGGTCGTGGGTTCGATACGCACCCAGGACAACAATTTGTGCGACGAACATAGGTTTGTTCTGTTTCTGGATTTTAATGTGTATTTATATGCATGTATTTACAAAAAAAGAATTGTATATGTATTCGGTTATGTAATAAAAGTAGGAAAGACAAGTTTTCTCGTCGGTCTCACAATGGGACAGATTAGAGTGACGGTCAAAAATATACCGTTAATGTGTGTATTTGTAAATTCCGTTTATCTACTTATATTCGATGAGTTAATTCACCTACAGGTCTGTTCGTAAACCAACGCCTCAGCTCGGGGCTAAAGTTTGCAACGGTATTCAGTTTGTTACGTTTACCATGCATTAATTAATTTAACCTTTTTTTTCATTGTGTTGTCATATTTTATATACCGAATCATTTAGCCCAAATCCATTAATTCAAGCATTGTACACTTGAAACCCAAAATCAGAATCTTTTCATGTACTTTGGACTGACAAATGAATGGACTTTAGTATTTCAGTATCAAGATTTTATCTTGTGAATAAGCCTTAATTCAAACCTTACGATTAATAAAACCGGACACTGCAAGCGAAAACATGATTAATTACAATGTGAACTCCGACCAAAATAATTATAAGCATTCTGAACCCCAATCTAAGGCACAGACTCTACAATAATTACCACACAATTTATTGTTTTAGTGGGTCGCGCTCAGATTTTAATTTACAATTCGATATTAATATGAAATAGTTTTTGAATTGAACTTGTCATGTTGTTGTTATATAGGTAGTTCCGGAACGAGCCGACGGCCCACCAGGTGTGAAGTGGTAACCTCTGCCCATAACAACCGATGCGACTTATGTCCTCCCCTACTAGGTACGACAAGACCCAAGTCGCATCGTATGCGCCCGTAACTGTGAGACCTGTAGGTGAAATGTCTCATGTGCCTGTTATTTCACCGGCAACCACACCTTTGAAACCAGAACAGCAACGCGAATGCATTACTACATGGCGGCAGAAATGTGTATGACAGTACTTCCCGGAAGAACTTGGCATAAGTGCTACTGCTACTTTACTAACTCGATAAAGTCTGCTTAATTAATGCCAAGATATCTGATACTTACAGAGACATTGCGAAACGGTCTGTAATATTATAGTTTACTTTGTATACTTAACTTAATTACAATAACTTTTATACTATACGATAGCCAAGTTGAAGATTCAGTTACGTTTGGGGCAGCATAACCCATCAGATTGATTCTTTATAAACGCGTATACATTACAACCACTCGTAATGGTAAAAATAACATGAGAATAGAAAATGTTACTCAGCTGATTCAGTTGCGTCATATCATATTTCTGAAGCGTGAATTTTGATCATTGTGTAATATTCGGACCGCGTGTTGTTGGTATAGATCGCTGAAAAAATTAAGAGGTGGCATAATTTGTGTGACTTTTACAACGGAAAAGAAATGTACCCATGGTCTATGAAATATAAAAAAATCATCAAATAAATTAATAATAATAATAACTAATAATAAGTAATATTATACTAAATATTGTAATAATTAATTAATAATTAATTTTATAATATTATAGTTATTATTATTATTATTTAAGTACAATATATAGAGTTATTATTTATCATCATTAAATTAATCGATATTATACCTTGATAAATAAAACAAACCAGCCAAAATAAATCTATACAAATAAATAAACTTGGAGTGTCTATTTCTAATATTAAAATAACCGCTTTTTACTAAGTGCATGTGGATATATACACGGTACATATACCAAATCAACATTTATTTAAATTTTTTGTTGTGTATGTCTGTTTGTTCCGGCTAATCTCTGAAATAGCTGGACCGATTTTGACGGGACTTTCACTGGCAGATAGCTGATGTAACAAGGAGTAACTTAGGCTACTTTTCTGAGGGATAAAATAGGGGTGCGTGATAAAACCAAACTCCACGCGGAAGAAGCCGCGGGCAACAGCTAGTATAATAAATAAATTACGTTACACATATTATCAGAAAATTACCCATACTTACATTTCAAAACAACATTAAAATAAATGTCATGTCGTTTTAATTCGGCGATCAGTGTTGCAAACCAATGAATAGACCTCTGACTCGATGCCGATGGCCCCACACATACCGCGTATGATATCTGTTGTTGCGAATGGGTTATTGCCAAATAATGCAACCAGTGACAGCATTAGCATTGTTGGCTTTAATTGTGATGACATTTACATAAGAGAATCAGTGGATCTGAAATCTCGCCATCTCGCCATACTTGATGGTAGGTACAACTATTGACCAATCTTTGCAAACCTATGCGAACTCGATCAATCCTAAAAAAACTCCACATTATCGCCTTACCCTCCAACTTTTACATAATTTTGGTAACCATCCATAGAGTAAATCTAATATTAATATTGGTGGACATTTCACACAGCGCCATCTAGCCCCAAAGTAAGCCAGGCATAGCTTGTATCAAGCGAACCAGGCAACTGATGTGACTCATATACTATTTTTTTGCAAATACATACATATGTTTGTCCTGGGTGGGAATCGAACCCACGACCTACTGCGCAGAAGGCAGGGTTACTGCCAACTGAGTTATGAGGCCAGTCGAAGTCAAAAAGTCTATTTCACACAATGTAATTGTGTTAAAATTTATTTTTCAGAAATAGTATTTATTTTATTTCCACTAATTTTAAGGAGGTAAATTTAAGTAACATTTACGGCGGTTATCAGTGGCCACTGAAACTATAACCACTACGCCACTAATGTTGGCAGGTAAAGAAATGGATATAACGTACGAGTATCTCTCAGAATCCATAACATAAAATGGTGATCTAAGAATAAATATTACGAAGCGGTGAGTTAACAAGAAATAAAATATAACGTCGTGAATCACATATCGTTTCGAATTTGCTTTGAATGATTTCATAGCGGAACTTCCTTGATATTTCAAAGTCACGACTGTTTTATTAAACCAGCTACTGTATACGACTATTGGAAAGTCAGCCGTAAATCGAAACTATCTAGTTCAAATTTTTAAATCCATAACGTATCGCTTTTATATACGAGATTGACATAGAATACTATAAATTATAAGCTTAATTTCTAGCATTGTCAGTGTATTCTTGCACTGTGTGGGAGAGCATGACAGGTTTGCCAAGATTTAGATGTGGCGTGACCACATAATGTCAAAATATGCATAATGTTCAACCGTGCTCGATTCGAATATAACTCTATTAACATGTCGTTCTTGTCCTCGTAAAATTTAATTGGTACCTGTAGCGCGAATATCAGATTATAATTTATTAAAATAATGAGCCTAACAAATTTCATGTTGCATCTTTGGGATCAAGCGATAATATTTAATTACAAAACAAAATTATTTTCCGCCAATTTGGCCACCAAACGTAAAAAAAAGACAATTAATAAATAAATAAAAAAACCCGGGGCAGTGTTTCAATTCATTCGGGGGGCGGAGTCACTTACATTCAAGGGGTGGGTATCTTTCGAAATCATTAGCCGCGGAATGCCTCGAAACGTGAGCTGGTCCTTAATAATTTTCGGTGCCCTTCGTCTGACTGTGGGCGGATATTGCCTTTGTCTTTAGTCAAATAAAAATCGGTAAAAAAACTTTTAAGTTAAACAGTTTTATTCTATGTGCACTGAAAACTACAAAATAAATAAATAGTTACTTACCTATCAACCTACGTTGGTGATCTCGGTCATTAATATCTCTGATGGTAGTGGTTGTCATAACATGAACCATGTCAGCGGCCGAAAGGCAGTTCATGAAAGAACACTAACACCAGGGTTTGCTTGGTAGGTAAACTAAGCAGCCCACACTATAACAAGTAGGTATTTTGACCTTCTAGTTCAGAAATATTTTAGTACTAGGCAGAATAGCTTTTAGGCATATTAGACTAAAATAAAAACGTGGGGCCCATTAACTATTTCTGTATTACTTTCTACTATACTAAATGTGGATTGCATCGACTTATTATAATCGTCATCATCATCATCATCCTAGCGGTTTATCCCGGTCGCATCCGAAACCTCATAGCTCCGGAGTCCAGGGTCCGCTGAATCGACTAACTATAATCTAAAAACTACTATAATCGTAACTGGAGGTTTTGACCATCAATAACCAGCCGTTACGGCTTCACCAGCGAACGCCGCGCCGAGCTCATGATCTACCAAAGTATAAGATATGCTCTGCCATAGGTATGATTTCAGAGGGGCCCCACGTTTTTATTTTAGTCTAATATGCCTAAAAGCTATTCTGCCTAGTACTAAAATATTTCTGAACTAGAAGGTCAAAATACCTACTTGTTATAGTGTGGGCTGCTTAGTTTACCTACCAAGCAAACCCTGGTGTTAGTGTTCTTTCATGAACTGCCTTTCGGCCGCTGACATGGTTCATGTTATGACAACCACTACCATCAGAGATATTAATGACCGAGATCACCAACGTAGGTTGATAGGTAAGTAACTATTTATTTATTTTGTAGTTTTCAGTGCACATAGAATAAAACTGTTTAACTTAAAAGTTTTTTTACCGATTTTTATTTTCTTGTTTTTAGTATTTAGTGAAATTGTCTTCCGAATATTCCTCATTCTATTTAATTCATTCAGTGCATCATTATTACATGGCTGGAAGATCTTGGAAGCATATTAGGTAATCTTTCACTGACCTCAAAGATATCTTGGGCAACCAACACTGCTTGTCCGCGGAAACCGTAGGTACTGCCCGTATAGCCCAGTAAATTTTACGATTTTAACAAACGGGATGATTCTACACAGCAATCGCTGCTCTGCTTGCGTCAGCGCTTGAATCTCATCTGGTATTGAACCTGGATCCAGATTATTCCAGTACGCCTTTGATGGTGCTATTGTTTTATTACTGGTCACATGTGTTTGGCAGCGCGAACATAAAAGTAATGTTGTTTTTGAAGACAGTTCTGCAGGTAGATATCCTAATGCAGCTGTGTTGTAACGTACAGTATGAATTTGGTTAGGATAACAATGCTTCGTGCAAATGTCACAAACGTGTATACACGATGTGTTAATAGCATTTTCAAACGCTTGTACATGATTTTCAGCTCTGCGTTGCTGTGCACGCTCACGCTGGTTATTTAACCTGTCGTGGCGTTGCTCAGGTGTTTCTGAAGCTACTAACTCCTTTCGTCTCTCACGCCGTCCTGTTAACCTGGCCTCATGTTGCTCAGGTGTTTCTGACGCTAATAGCTCTCTTTGTCTATTACGTTGTAATCTTAGCCTGGACTCATGACGCTCAAGTGTTTCTGACGCTATTAGCTCTCTTCGTCTGTCACGTTGTGATGTTAGCCTAGACTCATGACGCTCAGATGTTTCTGATGCTAACAACTCTCTTTGTCTGTCACGTTGTGATGCTAGCCTGGACTCATGACGCTCGGGTGTTTCTGACGCCATTAGCTCTCTTCGTCTGTCACGTTGTGATGCGAGCCTGCACTCATGACGCTCAGGTGTTTCTGACTCTACCAGCTGCCTTTGTCTCTCACGTTGTGCTATTAACCTGGTATCATGTTGCTCAGGTGTTTCTTTTTTTTCTTCTATCCGTTCTCTTCGTTTCTGTAGTCGACTATGGGTTTCATTTTCACTTTCCTTTGCACGTTTCGTTCTATACTTTTCTTTTGCCTTTTCGAGCCTTCTTTTTCGTTGTGTAGCAGTTTCATTTTTATTTTTGTTTGCTTTTTTATTTATTGTTACCATGTTGTTCCCACGATTAAGGGGCATTTTGACGGTCGACCCCCCCCCCCCTCCCCAGAGGTCCAGTAAAGGGACAAGGCTTAATATACAACAAGATGCGCCCAATCTTGAGGGGGAAGCACTTACGACATTACATTTTTATTCACCCTAATGCCATACAGTCCTCGGCACGTTTTAACCTATTACCTTAACTTGGGTGGTATAGCTACCGCTTACTAATGAGGTATCTAATTACGTATTTTTTTTATCTGCCCCTCTAACGTCACACAATCTTGGACGCAACTGTTCTCGACACGACTAATCATGCCCCCACCTAATACGCCATTTTGTAACAGTGTCCATCTTGAGTTTGAAATTTTGACATAATGACAGTATTCTGCAGTGTAGTCCTATTATTTGATACCCATATTGTGGTGGTTGTGGAAAAATACGTACCTACTCCGCCATATTGGAACGGCGTCCATCTTGAATTTTAAATTTTGACATAATCATCGTGTTTTACTAGTGTAGCCCTTTGATTTGATACCCATATTGTGGTGGTTGTGAAAAAATATGTACCTACTCCGCCATATTGGAACGGCGTCCATCTTGAATTTTAAATTTTGACATAATCATCGTGTTTTACTAGTGTAGCCCTTTGATTTGATACCCATATTGAGGGGGTTAAGGAAAAATATGTAATCCGCCATTTTGTATCGGCGGCCATCTTAGATTTATAATGTTATTGATTTTATTATATTGTATTGTCATCTAAATTAAATGTGTGTACCAAATTTCAGATCAATCTGACAACGGGAAGGTGCTTAAATTTCAATTTCTAATTTTGACCCAAATAAATTCCGTACGGGTCGAGCTAAATAAAACCGTTTAAAAAATATAACAAATGTCAGTTAAAAGTATTTATTTGCCGTGTTCGATACTGACCGCATGTAATACTGTCAGTATTCTTCGTGTTGTACCCACCGTGATGTATGAGCGATGCGTACGAATATTCGGTCGATGTCGAAGGGCGATGAACAATCAAACATAATTTAAATTCAATCGAAATAAAGTTCATTGGGTTCGGCACATCGATAAATCAGGATGTCAATCAATAAATTGGAAACTTATTTGGTAAATTTGTATTGTATTTGAATTAGATTCACGCATAAGTTACCACGGCTTATTTAAGTAACTAAGACAAATTAGGTACGAGTTTTTTTGTTAAATTACTTCTTAATCTCTGGGACAGGCCGTTGTACCACGTGTATTAGTATATATTAGTCTATTGGCGATTGAAAGCCAATATTTTCAGCATTTCAAATGAAACAGTAATTAACATGATTTTTAAGCCTTTCATTATTTATCAACATTTAAATTATCCTACGCAGGCTAAGTTGCAATCGAGCAAGTTAATTTTTTTATTTACTCAAATTAAACGAACACAAACCACTTAATTTTTTAAAGACTTCTTCAAACAATGCCTTTCCAGAAACATTCTAGTCATATAAAAAGCCTAATTTATGGTATATTTTATCACACGCCAATTAAATCTCGCCTAGTAATAAGGTAGATAACCTCCCATTCATGGCGTTATTAGACTTGGAATGTCTTGTTTGTATAATAACACCATAATATCATCGTTGCTTTTATTACAGTTGTATTCATAAAGTTATGCGCTCTGGTTTTGAGTGCATCGTTAGTGCCCTGTTTTGGATAAGATAAACGAAAATTTACTATTTTTATGTTTACCTACTTTCTCTTTAATTGACTGGGTGCTTAGAAACTATTAAAGGTTTTTAAAGCAATCGTTATCCTGATCGTAAAGCAAATGGAATCTAAGTGCGGAACCACCGACTATGTTTACGAGGCAACGTAGCCTTTAAAATGTACCGAGCAAGTTATTTTGGTTTATACTCGTACTTGTGCACTGCGCTTTGTTCTTCAGAGCTTATTATTGATATAGAAAGAAAGAAAGAAAATATATTTATTTTGTCTACATTAGAGCATGGAACATAAACAGTGGATACATCAAATTATTATACAAAAAAAAAAAAACATATTCCATGCCTCATGCAGGCAAAAGGGACCCAGTCTCAGCATAATGCAGCACTGAACCAGTTGGTGTCAGTGCAGCGCTGGTATTCTGACTGGGCCTTGCAGATATGAGTAAGACTTTTTTTTTTTAAATGATTTGGTTACTGAAATAGCTTGAAGGGCTTTACCTGATATTAAGTGACATCTAACCTGTAAGTTGCACTGCATTCGTAATTTTGAGACCTGAAGATAGTATATTTAATATGCATGTTATTTCACCGGCAACCAAACATTTAGAAATTCAAAAACAAATTATTTTATTTAAAAATATTCATTACGTTACTAATAAGAAAATAATTAAATTGTCCAAACTAATTTAATGTCTTGAAAACTTGTTGAGTCGCTGGAATTAAAGCCGTAGTTTGGCGTAGTATAAATTGTATTTTTCTGTACCGGACATTCCGAGAAACTACCCTAGTACTTAATAAAAGCTGAAACACTAATTATCATCATCATGATCAATCGATACTCGTCCATTACTGGATATAATGTCTCTCGCAGTAAGCTCTACTGAACCTGTTTTTGGTTGTTTGCATGCACTAATTGGCTAGCCACTTTTCTCAAATTGCCAAAAAAGAGACGAAAATAAACTGTCCTTCCATCAGGGGGGGCTAGATATAGTTTACCTAGTCACGGTCTCCGCCGTCTACTAAAATAAGTAGCAAAACATCAAATACTGATAGCAAAACAAACGCTCAATTCAAACGACAATGATCATTCAACAATTCATCAATTTACAAATAAGCGAATATATTTATAACCATAATTAAAACGCAATCTATTGCCTGCAATCCCCACTCAAGACATATAACTTCAGTCTACCCATCGACATTCCAATTACAATGCTACGATGCAATCTCACCGTATTAAATTTACGCGTCTAATTATTCAGCGCTACAGAACAAAGGTAAGTAGAATCAGGAGCTAATGAGCTTAATTTACATGAACACACGATAACATGACCGATCAACGTCGAATGCAAACTAACTATGAATACAGTTTGAGCTTGGAATCTACAACATGGCGGAAGTAAGTTTTGACGAAGTCATTTTTTGATTAATTAAATCCGCTTGATATTTGCTTTTTTTTATTGATGGTATCTTTAGCTGTAGGTGAAGCAATCCCTTGGTTACATTGCCTTGTCAAGCAAGGGACTCTCCGAGGAGCTAGGAATTTCGACTAACGCTCTACTGTCAGTCTGTCACTGACCTACCCACCTCTGCACCAACCATGATAAGGGCAATTCTACGACCTGGCTATTATATCTAGATCTTGTCTCAAACAGTGTGTTGGTGTATAATTTTGGGGTTCGGTTTAAAGAAATTTATTCTCAAAAGAATATAAATACAGTTCACTTATATCAAATGATTATCTTATGTGGAGTTATATGTTTGATTTCTTTAATATACATTTATTATCTTCGCCCGTTATATTAATTACCTCAACTATTTTGTACAAGGTATGCTTTACATGCCCATTTCTGCCGCGAAGCAGGTATTCGCGCTCATTTTCATGTCTCAGAGTTAAGGGCGCATACGTACAACTTGGGTCTTCTTGTACTTAAGTAGGTTGTTGCTGTCGTATTGCTTTGTACGGGCAGAGGTTAACACTTAGTATCAGGTGGGCCATACGCTCGTTCCGTAACTTTTCCACTTATAAACATGTTTAATAAAGCCTCTATCGAGGCCAATCAACGCTTTAGTGAAGCTATTACAAAAGTCAAATGTAACTCAAAGAATGCCTTGGTTAAGTTATGACTCGTCAAACAAATAATTCAATTCGAAATCTTTGCGATGAGTAGCAAATATCATTGCTAGTTGTTATATTATTCTTGGCATTTATCTTCTTTTTTTTGACGATACAAATGTATCTTGATATATTTGTTTATTGCCTATAAGCAAACCGGCTTTTGTTCAATGTTGCGCCCACTGTTTAGACATTATTCTAAATTATACGGGATAAAAATGAGTTATGGCCGAAAGCATGACTTACTATAATATACGACTTCTTTTGGGCGCAGAATTTTTTAAAGCTCTTAAGATGTGTCACTGTTTGAGACTGATCAGCATTCTAATAAGCAGATTTATTTATAGCAGTAGAACTTATGCCAAGTACGTCCAGGTAACTACTGCCACCATACCCATTTCTGCCGCCAAATCGTAATGCATTTGCGTAACTGAGTTTTGGTTGAAAGGTGTGGATGTCGGTAAAACTACAGGCACATGAGATCTTCACGTCTCGGAGTTACGGGCGTATACGATGCGACTTGGATCTTATCCTGCCTAAGGGAGGATCCAATTCTTATTGCTTGTTATGGGCAGAAATTATGACTTACTACCAGGTGGACCATCTGCTCTATCCGTAACTTTATTACAAAAAAGTTAATTTTCATGATTATCCATTATTGAGTTATTTAATTGCCATTCCACTGAGGCAGTAAGAGGTTAGCCAAAAGTAACTGGGGTGGCCATTACAGCCTTCTCATCCAAAAAATATCCAAAGACAGACTTCAGTGCTGATAAATTTTAGCGACCCATTTCGTAGTTCTAGTTTTTTAGATTGTTTTATCATTGGCTTTGCAGATAAATTCCCTCTACACCACGCTGACGTGTAAGCGATAGTATTGATACTGCTGACGATCCGATCGATCTCTGGCCAGAGCAAACATTGGTGTAATGCGAGAGAACAAACTTACAGTTTGTAAGTTTGTTCTGAAATAGGTTGCGTGTTCTTTGCCAAAAGAATAAACAGAATAAACAATTTATTAATAAATGTCAGTTCACAGACCAGTGTGCAATTAATGCAGATATAATTGCCAACTGTGACATAGGTTATTTCAGTTTTCAGGAGTTTTATTTCTTTCTTAAATGATATCAAAAGCAGCTATAACCTTGAAAGGCATATGAACAGTCATGCGGTGTAGAATATTTTCTCTGTATAATGTTTCGTGCTCACCGTGGTCTGTCCGCTCTTGTGATCGCATGTTCCAATCCGGGGCGGGTTTATGAGGTCGTAAATAACTGGACGATCTGTCTCGGGAACTCTGCCTCTGCGAAACTCTCATTTTGTGTGTGCTCCGCGAATTGTGACTGAAGTGAACAAGTTAGGCATGATTTTATTTAATTAATCGGATATAATAATATCATAGTTATGTCCTTCACCATTTTAAGGTAGTATTACTGATCGTTTCACCGGCTTACTCGAAACACGAAATAATTAAAATGCGCCTCAAAGATGCCTCCTTTCGTGCAAATTAAGATTTTAACTGGAACCTAAATAATGAATAATAGTAATTGTATTCATGGACAATTCACACAACTCCGTGTAGCCCCACAATAAGCATAGCTTGTACTATGGGAACCAGATAACTGACAGAATACATTTTTTTAACACATATTAACACTCAAACACAGAACAAACATCTATATTCGTCACACAAATGTTTGTCCTGGGTGGAAATCGAACCCACGACCTACAGCGCCGAAGGCAGAGTTATTACCAACTGAGCTGTGAGGCCTGTCAAAGTCATTATTTGCTAAAATGTACTACCATTTTAGCAAATGCACTTTATTATACTCTCTTAAGTGCAAGTTGCACGCTCATTCTTCGTGCGAGTAAGTACCGACCAAGATATTGTCTGCAAACGATTTGTGATTTAACCGAGAGCTTGTCGCTTGTCGACCCGCGCCGCGTGTGTAGGCGTGTATTGAGACACTTCGATCGGCCACTTCCAGCAAAAATCTCAGCGTTCAAGAGCCATTTTCTTACGGTTACTAGTCTTGTCCTTATATTAGTATTGTTGTCAGTTACGGAAAGGAGAACCACTAGATAGAATTTCTCTTGGAAACGCGACCTACTTAAGGAGTTGTGGATCAGGAGGCAAAAAAGTAAGTCGAATTCAACCTTTATTTAGATTTTATTATAAAGAAATTTGCTTGAAGATAAACTGATAAAGACAAGGAGATTTGTAGCAGTAGATCATTTGCGTTGCTGTTTCGGTTTGAAAGATGTGGTTTCGTGTGAAATACCTAATCCATAAATACGCAACAATCCTATATAGCTCCGATGTAACAGAACGTTTGTAAGTACTCTCGAATGGTTTATTTTAAAATGAATTCTTGGAACTTAAAATTCGATTCAAATGCTGTCACTCTAACTAATAATAAATAACATTGAAACGTGTTCAACCAGAAAATATTTAGCTCCATCTACGCTACTATGTGTATAAAAAGTGACACTGCGTTAATTAAGATGAAATTTTAAGATGTTATTTTTAACGGTCGAGTGAATATTTTGTAAGACCGAAATTCATTGCATAGTACGTATTTTTTGTAACGTAGTTATTTAATTTGCAAGGCTTACTCGAAAATAAACCTTGCAAATTCATTTAGTGCCTTACCGGTTTGTGCAACACTGTACGGCCGTAGTTTCCAATTTTTTGTATGTTTTTTATTTTATTTGTTACGTCCAGTCTTTATGTAAAGTGTATAAATTAAATGTAATATACATGTATCTATATTTGTTTTCTTTCTTCTTCCCTTAAAATGTCATCATATATTTCAGATTACATCAGTACATTAATAAACAATAATATCTGTTTATTTCCAAAGATTTGCATTAACTTTTACTGGCAAAGCGAGTATATCAGATGGTGATATTAATACATGCAAACATAAACAGAAGCATAATTAAAATCCACAATAATGAAGTCCGAATTTAACGGCCTCAAACGAAACCTCCCCGCGGAGAGTTGAAATATTTTTAAGAGAACTCCGGACGTTTTATTGCCACAATATTTATGACCAGTAAATATGAGTGCGGCGTACAAAATTAACAAATGAACGACTATCCATTGAGCTTTACAATTTTAGCCGTTGCTCGAAATATCGACGCAATCACTCGGGCCCATAATAAATCAATTTTACAACATTTTTAATGATCTCCCGTAATCGTTAAATATTATATTGTGGCGACGCACAATGCGAATCACTGCCAGGTTCTGACCCATTTCACTCACATCCGTAAACTAAATTAAAATAACTGTTTACAGTTTCCGATAATCATTGCGTGTCGTGTGCATCAACGTAAACAGGACAGAAGTTATTTCCAATAACCGATAAATTCCGCTTAAATGAACGGGCAAAAATACACCGGGAAAATTTAAATTGCAGTCCACCGAACAAATCTTACTAGACTGGTTTAAGAATGTCCGTCGTGAAAAATCCGCGAATCATTGACCAATTTCCAATTAGCTCACAATGCGTACGGTATTGACATGTGAATTGGCGAACGGACACAGTTTAAAATTACAGATTGAAGCTCATCGAACTCATCAAGTCATTGTTGATACCTCCCACATAAAAGCTCTCACGGGCGCCGTGACCAATAAAAAATGATCGGCTCACTAGTTTCTGGTCCAACATGCAAAGAATTAATATTTGTATAGAAGCGAGCAAAGGTCGTCCATGTTAAGGTGGCCTATCTCGTTATAAAAACTGACAGTTTTTGCTGCCGACTAAATAATCGAAAGCATGTAAATTTTGCGCACAGATAGATACGAAGTAACTTCATGTTGACTTTATTGCTCCAACAATCCATTGCAGAAAGAATAGAAAGAAGTTCGAATCGATCGCAGAGGCAAATGTTTGCATGATCTACAAATATTAGTTCCAGGTCTTGGTTAATGGAGCCCTCGAAGCATTATAGCTATCTTTAGACTCAAGATCAGATATGAAACGGGTTAACTTTATATTGTGAGAACCTACCTCTAAGAATAATTAATATTTGGTAATGTATTCTCCCTCTTTTTGTCTCTTACTCTCTGTCTTTGTCTCTCTCTGTGTGTCTCTCTCTCACACTCTCCTTCTCTCTCTCTCTCTTCTGTTTGTATAAAGAGGGATAATGTAAGCGTTAGTGTTACCATCGTCGTTGGTTAAATTATTAAAAAAAATATTATTCTCTGTGGTACCAAACTGGCATCAAAGTTTTTATCGTTTCTGATAGCCTCCTACTACTACTTACACACTGAGTCGGAAGAAATTATGTTTAACTGTAGGTTTCTCTTTTTATCCATCCATTTTTTTACCACATTAAACATCAAAAAAACACAACACAAAAGTTTACGTTTGATAGTGAGAATGCTCTATGTATGCTCCATATAAAACCATGGTACCAAAACTATCTACATTATGGTCACATTGACTTGATACAGCTCTAGAGTAGGACCTCGTAGAAACCTCTGCGTTCTCAACGATCGCACAATAAAAGTGCCAGTGTGTTCTTACAAACGAGAATTTATGTTCGGCGTATGCAAATCGAGGCTGTTGACGGTCATTCGGCGATATTTTTTGTGCCATCAACATTGCCGGTTACATGACTGTAATCTCGCCGTCGTAGAACAATAAAGGTAATGTATGCTCCGTGTGTATAGACGTCGATATAATTGCGCAGATAACATTGGAAATATTTTAATGGACGGTATTTACATCATATTCGATCTCCAGATTGCATTATTGTTCTCTGAATGAATAACTTCTTTGGGAATAATAATGAGTTTATCGGTATGTATTTTCAATACGTGGAATGCTCATTGGAGTTACTACATTTTTGTTGAAAAATAGGTTTGAACAGTAGCAGTTTAAAATATCTGATTTAGGTGTTTTGTTTATTGAATTTATCTTATAACTATTACAACCTATTTTTGTCTATGTATTAGAAGAATCCTCCTCAGACACTTTGCATGCTGTCATGCTTCATGCATATACTTCTTTGTAATTAATGACTTTTAATAAGTGCGACAAATAATAATCCTGATTCTGATGTACTCAAACCACAGCTTTATTTATGAGTGATTTAAACAAGTGAAGTAATTGAATACAAATTCTAGTGGCGCCGTGTTAGTATAATTTTTAGTTATTATCGTAAGCTTCATGTAAAAAAAAATGATTTGGTTTTAAGTCATGAAAAATAATCATACATTTCCCAGGATCAGTTTGCATATTTTCAGAAGCTACATTTGAGGAAAATAAGCAACCGAGTGCAATAAGAAAAATAATGTAATATTAAAACTTAGATCTAGAAACAATATTAATGTATTCTGTTCCAATATATATTTAGAAGTAAGTTATATAGAAACTTTCATCTAAAACCGAGCCTTTTTGCATTGCAGGAATTAAGCCACATATTAAAGTATTGATACGAAATTATCATAATTCAATTTGAATAAACCGATTGAGTGGTCGATAACTCTGTTAAAAGTAGTATTGGTTGAGTTCAGTTTGTAGGTGTGACAAAATGTGAACATAAAAATCTTATTCGATACCAGAAATGGGAGTGTCTGCTATAACATTCCAAGTTACTTCTTTATTTTCGGTAATATTCAATCTTTGGTTTTTATCGCCAGCTTAGGAGAAATTACTAAAATGTTACCAGACACCAAATATACCTATTACTTATCTAAATATGCCTTGTAATTTATTTTGGGTTATAAATATTATTTATTGGATATTAATATGCAGTAGGTATACCTACTTGCTAAGATACTTCCTACTTAATAAAAATGTTGTTATTCCCTCTTAATTTGGATTATATTCTGTCTCAAGCAGTGTAATTTTAAGACGAATTATACTAAATTAATTTAGAAACAGTATTAAAAAAGTTCTCATTTCTCAGGATAGGCAATTTAGCGCCAGCAAATTGACTAGAATGTAATTCAAAAATGCATTCTGGCCATGTCTTTGTTCAATCACTAAAAGGAGCTTGTTTAATGGATTTCAACCATTACTGAGCAAATAATCGTAGTTGACTTCTTGGGATGAGGGCATAGTGCGCAAATTTCAATATATGCGGAATGCGCAAAATATAGCCGTAACCAAATGTAAAGTTGCACAAAAGAGTGCTTAATTTTCGAAAGTTGTTGATTTGCAATTCCAACATGATATGGAGTCTCTAGAACTAACAGACTCACACACATATTCCAGACCAAAAAAAAACTAATGCGTATATTTACAGCAGGCTTTGAGATGTTTAGATTCTATTACTTGAGACTCATGTGAATTTCATTACTATGCCTAAATGCAGCCAAACTACTTTATGTTTTCAGTATAACTGCAAGTCTGTTTGTATGTTTGTGACACAATAAATACTGATTATATTTCACGTGTGGTTGTGAGTTGGTTGGCTCGCTCTCCGCTCCGCTCATGCGCCGCGTGAGCCGGCCACGGCCGGGGCGCGCCGGCGGCTCAGTCACGACGTGCCAGTCTCCCCGAACCGCCAATTTGTGGCGGCCCGTGTTGGTTTTGTTGAAACCAGCATCTTCATACCTACATGAGATGCTTTTTACACTTTTTGCCAACATAATGGACGTGAAAAAATGCTACACGCTCATTGTATCTCATTGTAATGCGTACATTATTTTGGGTGTGACCGATTCGCTCGTATCTGTTTTTGTGCACGTCAAATCCGACATCCTTGCCGACATCAGTTATTAGCAGATAAGTAATAATTAGGCAATAAACATTTACTGCATGCATCGTCAACTACGAAATTCCCAAAACACACAACTCGACCAGCTCGAGTCGACCTTTGACTGCACGTTGGGTTTGCCCGCGGTCATAATTGTATAGATAAGCAATGAAGGGCATCGGGGCTCGTGCAATGGTGGACGTCCCGTAATGACGGCCCGTCAGCGTCAGTCCGGCCGTCAGTCAGCGCGTCCGAAGAATGAGTTCATTTCCTTTGAACACGCGAGATACGATTTTTAATTAAGTTTTTGTTGAAAATTCATTAAAGAGCGGCGACGTAGGCGCGGTTGACTTTCCAAACTACATGCATAAATGAGTAAGTAATTAATGAGTAGAACGTAAAAGTTAGTATGTCAAATTTGAATGTTACTCGACCATTATTTACCCGTCAAGTATTAAAATTGAACGTATAACGGAAAGACAATAATCTCGTCGATACGCGCCGGGGACGGGAATTTAAATTGTAAAACCTGAGATACAATGAGGGTACATATGAGCCGGAGAAATGTAAATGCCTGTTTATTATACCGAGCTCCCGATTGTCAACCGACGGTCAACTTACTTTTTATTCAAGGAATAATAGTCAATGTGTCAGCACTGTTGCGGTAGCACTCGGGTTCACGACAGTGCATTTGTTACTTTACTACGTTACAACGTTGACACAACACTAGACGCAAGTAACAACTTCAAATATCATTACTTAGTAAAATAACAATTGTCTTAATTATGGATTTATTAAAAAGAAGCACTTGTTTTTTTTATGTACGAGCTGACAGCCCACCTGATGTTAAGTGGTAACCGCCACCCATAGACAACAGCAATACGACTCAAGTCCTCTCCATAGTACGAAACGACTCAAGTCGCATTGCGTTGCGTCCATCACCTCGAGACGGGGATGTTACGTCTCATATTCTTGGTCCTGTAAAACATACACGTGGATAAAGCAACTGTTGGCTTTTCGATAAATGAAGACTGCCAATTGGTTGGGATTTCAAGAACTTGATTAACATACTAACTCATAGCACTTACTTTGAATAGGTACTGCGTACGAGATCAAGTTCCTAAACATACAAATATTTATTGCTTTTCCACTATCCCAATTAACTATCCCAAAAATATCATCTCTAAAGTAAATTATAATTGTAAATTGTTGTACACAACAACAATTTACAAGAAAATGGGCGGCCTTATCGCTAAAAACGTACTTCATTCATAATCACAAATAGATCTAAGCATCGAATGTGACGTCATAAACGACAATCATCAAGGATGATTCGTGTCGCTTCAACATACCTCATTTAAAAAATGTATGAGGACTCCTTTACATTTAACGAAACAATGACGAAAATAATTGACGAATACATCAACGTGCATTCCTTGGCTCTTCCTGAGGGCTTACATTTTGTTCTTTGCGACGTATTGGTGCGTATCCTAAATTCGTTTGAAACTGCGAAAAAAGGACACATTAAAAGTCCTGGGTGGGAATCGAACCCACGACCTACAGCGCAAAAACTATTTCTAAGGCAGGGTTACCAACGGAGCTGTGAGGCCAGTCGAAGAAAGAATCTTTAATGAAAAAAATTAAAGCTATGGGGTTAAGTAGAGTTACAAATGTATTCTCCGAACACTTCTCATCAAACCCTGATATATCACCCGAATACAACGCGGATGCAACGCAACGACTGGCAACTTTCAATAAAATCAAATCGTCATTTGGATTTAATTCTTCTTCACAGAAACATAAACGCTTTCACACTAAACCCTAAAATCGTATCAAAGTTATAGTGGAACATATCCGCATAATATATAAATTTAGTCGCTAACGGCCGCAGCTGCGATTCCACGTCGCCTGTCGTCGCGCGATTTCCCACCCATTTGTTAAACCATCTTCAAAGAGGAACTTCTGTTACAGTATGACCAACTCACCTAGTCCACAGTAAGTGATGCCACTATCAAGGATAAACTGCTGTCAACTTCATCAATATGCTGAGTAAACCCCTATTCCTGCTTGACTGGACGCATAGGTAAATTTTGTTTGTTTTTCTTATTTTGTATTAATTTATATTATTATCTCGTTCCTAAGTGTAAGTTGTGCTGAAATAAATGTTTTATCCAACTAACTTCAAAAACTTGGTTAACATTCTTCTTGCATATCTCTTAAGATGAAGGGCCCAGTTAGTAGTGACGTCGGTTTACTTATCGTAGATTCGAATCCTGCGATAAACTCGGGCTTCCGATGAAGCAAATCATCGTGAGGTAACCTAGCGTGGTGGCGCATGGCGGGCAGAGGTGCACTGGTTAATAATAATAAAAATAATATTTTTTTTGCTCCACAGATACAAAAATAAAACACACACAGTTAAAACATAGTCTCTTAATTAATAAAGTTAAAACTCATAATTTTACATTAGTTTATGTGCATTTCAGTCTCGATATAAATTTTATATCCAGTGCTGATATTTTAAAGCTGTCTAATATAATTGTCCTTTTATTTGGTTTCTATTTGATATTAGATAGTTCCACATTTTTTATATAGTGAATACTATAAAGTTAGTTCGAGATTATACCGTCGGTTCAGATAACGTGGTCAGTTTTTATAATATACTGCGCCAGACATTGAAGGGAGCGTTCGGCCTGTGTTTTCTATTAGAACTGAAAGGTCGACGTTTTTACACGGAATGCATGCTTATGATCTAAAATTGTACGCTTGTGAAGCGATTGTTTTAGTTTATTGTCGTGTTGCATTGTATTTTGATGTTTTATATTATTTTCAAAGGGAGATATTTTAAGAGTAACTTTTATATTTATGTTTATTTCAGATGAATCTTGAATGTTAAATACAGAATTTATAAAACCAAGTTTAAACTAGGTAAAAATGTTGATAATAAAAAACACTGAATATATAAATGTTTTCTATACAAAAGACATCAACGAGACGCGCTGTCTAGTTCGCAATAATTTATGAAATCTCAGTTGTATTGTAATTAATTCAATACAAATAGAACAGAGACCAAAATACGAAGTTACATGATTTTCGAGCCAATTTGGCTCATGTAGTATTTTGTTATTCCATCATTTCAAACATCTAAACTGCCTGCTGGCTATTCTTCTTTATTATATGTCCATATGTAAATAGGGCTATAAATTGTGCACAATTTATTAACGTTGCTGTTTAAAGTGTGAAATTAACACCTTGAAATTCGATATCATTTCTTTTAATGTTGCAATCTTGTTTAAATGTGTTAACCATTAAACAAATCAGTTATGTTAATATACTGCCACATACTCCATATACAGCTGGAAAGTTGAAACTAAATAGACGAGTGAATTGCCACCCAGCACCAACAGTGTTAATTAATATCCAGACACAATGCTTTGGGTTCTCATTCACTTAGGTATGGGAAGACCGCGTTGCATCATATTAAGGTGGAATATCACGTGCCTGTAATTTCACCAGCAACAATACCTTTCGAACCGGAACAGTAATGCGTATGCAATACCTCTATGCCAGAGACCTCTAGAGAGCGTGGTGGTCTAGCGGTACTGATCCCGAGTTTCAAATCCGGAGGTCACCGGTTCAAATCCCGAGATGGACCTATGAGTTTTTCGTTTAAAGATTTATGTGCGCAATACCACGTTATCTTATCGGTGAAGGAAAACATCGTGAGGAAACCGACATGTCCTATGTGTCAAGTGCACGAAAGGAGCCTTTTTGAGGCGCACTTAAATTCCTTTCGCCACACTGGTTCGAGAGAACCAGTGACTCGAATAAAATACCTCTATTAGGCAGAAAAAGGTGGGTTGGGTTCCACGGATCACACTGGACAAGTTTAACTGCATGTAAATGTTCCTCTGCTACAAAAAATATATATAGCCATTGTGCTGCAAACTTTACTGGTTTATTTTTTAAACAATGTACGTTCGGTAGGAGATTCTAAAAGTAACACCTCACTATTCACTGGAACATAATTGGACAGCGTGACACAATTCTCATCTAAACGATTAGCTTACCCATCACGAAAATGACACTCATAGGCGGTTTCCTTCACTTCTATACCGCAGGCAATAAATTGATATTGTCGTTGAGACTGTCCTATAGTCGTTCAATTCAATGATGAGATGAGTGTAGGTAGCATGTGGTCGTTCCTTCTCAATGACTTTATTGCCATCAACTTCGACCCACAAAGTTAAATAGATAGGGTCTAAGTGACGTACTGCTACTATATCTATTTATGCCGCCAAGCAGTATTGCATTTGAAAGAAAAAAAAAAGAAGAAAGAAAAAATATTTATTTTGATACAAAAAACTATTTACAAACAAAGGACACATAAGATTATCGAAAAAAACAACAAACAAGCACGAAAATGAGTAACTTCTTACGTATCCCAAACAACCAAATAATATAAAAATTTACTGTATCAAAAAAGGCACCAGCTCAGTATACGTCAGGGTGGAAGTACCAACCCAACACTGGTATTTTTATATTATATTTGCGTTACTGTGTTCCAGTTTGAGAAGTGTAGTTGCCGATGAAATTATAGGTACATATGAGACATTCCATCTTTCACATCTTAGAGGTCATCTTGCGGTCGAATACGATCTGACTTGGGTCTTGTCGTTCCCAAGTGGGGAAGAATCCAAGTTGTTACTTGTTATGGTTACGTAACACCAGGTGGGCCATCAGCGCTTATTGTCACTTTAGCAACGTAACATTAATTATTTAATTTAATATATTTATTTTATTTCTCTAGTTTTCTGTTCTCGAAGTTTTGGAACAAAAACTCAATAGAAAGTAATAGTCGGGAAAGTGAAAAATTACCTTTTTTCTCTGATATATCGCGCTGTCTGTAAATATTTTAGGACACTGGTGTGAATGGAAGCCGTCCCGTTTTATTTCAGAGGTGTGGCTGACCAGCTTTATGGCCGCAATTCACTGAGGTCGCCAAGCGTTGATGGGTGACTATGAGTTCTACTAACAAAAATATTTGGGCAACGGGAATTATAGATGAATAACGAGTTGTAACAAAAATGAACCATTTTCTCTTCGGTTTGTGAATGTTTTTGTAAATTTTTTAATAATGACTATATTCAAATTTCTACTACTTGGTTGAATACTATTCTTGGCTTTTTGAATTCAGTGTAACTGCATTGGATCTTTAGATCGCTGGAAACTTTTTTGTTATGTACATATTTATTTATATGAACTATAAATAATAATAATAATAAATATTGGTGGACATTTCATACAGCGCTATCTAGCCCCAAACGCTAGCTTGTATCATGGGAACCAGACAACTGATATAATGCTTAAATATTTTAAATCGAACCCACGACCTACAGCACAGAAGGCAGGGTTACTTTTACCAACTGAGTTATGAGGCCAGTCAATTAATTCTTTCAGGAAAAATAATTAAAGTCTAGTAATAATCGACTAAAATCTAGATCGGGAATACATCATGTAAAAGGAGCTGAAAAGATGCAAACGTGATTCTGTTTGTAGAAAATTACAGAAAAGACACAACCGAAAAACCCACTCTGTGGTATAGATGTAGAAAAATTATCTACAAATCTGTAAATCTCTCTCGACGTAAAACATGGTAACTCTACACGCAGGAAACAATTCATCCATTTAGCATGTGTATGCAAGCCCACCGGCTTCTCAGACCCTCAAGAAGGTTTGGTTTTTGTATGCAAAAACATTCCTAGACATTATAGATAATGGTTTTTCACCTTAGTTTTGTTAAAACGTCTTCTGATAACGGACTTTTAACTGAGCAGTAAATGATCTGCAACGTGTGGTGTCTGGAACTGTAAAAAGCTAAACAATGAGTTGATCCACAGTCTCGGAGTACTCACATATTTTCACGCCTTTATCAACGAAGGGGTAGGCATAGCTCATCATTGAGCGTTGTGGATTACATTAACGTGGAAACTTAGACGTGACGAGGGATGAGCTTGGTTGGCCACTGTTTTCCCACAAATAACTCCACTACACTTTCTTCCACTAATTAATTCCTCAAAAGACATCCAGGACAAATTTTATACCGATGAAACTACCAACAAATCGGGCGAAAGAGTCAAATTATTTCTGTAATATAATGCTCTCAAACTGCTCAAAGTGCTGAAATTTATTTCATAAATGCCTTTAATTTTGAACCAAAACAGTTTGTCATACGTTTATAGTTGATATAAGATATATTTTTTCGAGACAAGTTACAAAATAAAGTGCCCGAAATAAGCAAAGCTTCTGTTCATAATAATGCCATACAACTTAAGTAGACATCTTTATATGCCTATGCAAACAAACATTATAAATTTAATATTGAGTTTTTTTTTGCGTTATTTTGTTTTTCAAGAGGCACAGTTTAAAAATTATCGTAAATTACGCCTTGTAGTTAAATGAGTCAATTTTTTACGTGCGTCAGTGTCTCTACGCAACTCACGTAAATCTACCCAACAGGTTCTCTTGCCTACTCCACACGTGATCCCATAACTAAGCGAGTGTGCGTGTGCGTGTGTATTTTTACTGCATTGTACAATTTCAGTAGCGTTCACTTAAACTGTTAAACGAAGTTTGCATTTTATGTCTTGTTTTATAGATACATCAAACTTTTATTTACCCCTGTTCGGATCGTTCAATGGTGGTTCATGGTTGTTCAACTAATTAATAAGCAATATAAAATTATAGACCGCTACTTTAATAGTCAAGTTCAATTTGCAAACTCTCATATTATCAGCCTCGTAATGTGCTACAACCATCTTATTTTCATGAGAAGTCTTTTATTTTAAACTGTTGTAATATATAATATGCAATTAGTACGCCTAATTTAATTATACAATGTTCTGAAACTTCTATTATAAATGCGGAAGTTCATAAAATGCGTTTAAATTTTTGTTGTTTCGCCACGCCAAAACTACTTAACAGATTTAGATGAAACTTTGAAAATAGATAGATAGAACCTGGATAGAATATAGGCTACTTTTATCCTTTTACCACGTGGGATAAGCCATGGTCAGAAAATAGTAAATTATATCCATGAAACGACCATTATTCATTTAATTAAGATGAGAATTAAAAGAGAATGAGAATCTTGTATAATGTCTACCCTTTAAAAGCTCCTCAAAAAAGTAATTAAATAAACAAAAGCTTCGGCTAAAACGAAGCATTAAAACTGGACTAAAAAAAATCGAAAGCGGCGGCATTTTGAAAAGAAATAACTTCGCGACTACCGTTCACAACAAACAGTTTCTATATTTACCACTGTGATAATTAATACGCGATCAATTTGGACTTGAATCCCGTAGTCGGCTTAAATCAAAATACTACCAAACTTTACGTCGTAGCTAGATCATTACAAGCCACTGGTACGAGTATATAGCAATTCAATTTGACAACCCTTTATCAACTCTTTATCTTATCTTTTTGGGGGCCACGTTGCTCGCGTCTGTAGGTCCCATCGAATCCCTACACGTGTCACCGGGTGGTGCGAAAGGAGCAACCCAAAGTACCAGTAGAACTTGTGCTAAGATCGCCCGCAGAAGTACTGCCACCACACCTGGTAATCTGCCGCCAAGCAGTGATGCACTCGTGTTGTTGTGTTCCGGTGGAAGGGAGTGGGTGCCGGTGAAATTGCAGGCCCATGAGACGTAACATCCTCGTCTCGGGGTGATGGATGCAATGCAATGCGACTTGAGTCATCTCATACTTTGGTGGAAGACTTCAGTCGTATTGTTGTTGTCTATGGGCGGCGGTTACCACTTAACATCAGGTGAGCCGCCACCAGAATCGCATAAAAAAAGTGAACTAGCTTCCATTAATCGTCTGTGTGTACAACAATAGCCGCCCGAAACTAATTTCAATAATGAAAACAGTACATATCGGTTCTGTTGTCCGAATGCATTTTTCTTCGAAGCACTGTCAATATTGACTCTCCTGTGGGCAGCACAATGCCTGTGTTTGTCGACGTTGCACTTCGAGTCCTGTGTAAACACACCCTAAATTGCTTGCTACTGAATTATCAGTCTTAATATGATATCTTTTATGTCGATGATGCCATAAATGGTTGAGATAGAGTCACAAAAAGTTTAACATTTTATACTCAGAGTAGCATGTAGCTAGACAATTTTGCGGTTACATTCAATAGAGACCTTCTTTGTGAAAAGGTTAAAGAGAAAGGATTGTTGATACATCAAATCGTTATAGGAACTGAACTGAACATATTCAACAAATAGATACTAAGTATACCGCAAGATGAAAGTCTAAAGACACTATAGAGAGAGTTCGACATTCTTCAGATTTTAATTTTGCAGAAGCAAATTAGTTGATAAAAAACGAATATGATGAATATATATATAAGATATGATGAGCAGATTTGTAGGTGTAGTGAGTAAATTTTATAAGCCTATATGAACAAGAATCTATTTATCTCTGGAAAAATTATCGACGAATGTCTGAAGCTTTCTAATTAATCAAATCTAAATAAGAAATAACTAATAAAGAGTGTCGGTTGCATTGGAATTACGAAATATTAGTTATGACGCCCGATAAAGATCATTGTGTCCTTTTTAGACCCACACCTACTTCATAATTCCTAGCCTGACCTAAGATTATGTCAAAATTATTTTTGAAAACGCTCTGATAGATGACGCGGTAACCTATAAAGGGGGTCGATGGTTTGAGAGTCAAACAAATATTTGCTGTGACATTACGTCGCTGTGTAGTATTCAGTTACTAAATACTTATCCTACTGTGATTTTTGTGGCTGTATAGAGACTGTGTAAATTTGTTAGTAATATTTTGGGGAATAAACCTTACAAAAGGTACAAAACAATAAATAAGACTGGAAAAAATATTTTCCATTATCAAAAATAATTAAACCTATACTCTTTGAAACTCTAGTGAGAGCATTTTTTACCTAGACATATAGTAATACATTATGGGTTTTTAACGAAATTAATCTAAGAAATATTATTTACTCAGTAAACTGGTATAAAGGAAATAAGGAAGGTTTCTTAAAAAATTGTTTATTTTTTTCTTGCTTGAGGGTTGCCAAGGCATTTATAGTGGAGTAATTCGTTATCGAATTTAAAATCAAGTTATTATTAAGGTATAACTAGCCTATTAGTTAACAAAATGAACAAACTATCAGGTTATTTCTAGTAGGTATGGGCGGTGTCCCCAATCCATACCATTTTAGGTATTACAAGAATGTCTCCGCCAACATTTATTTGGGCATAAATCTCTATAGACTGCGGCCTAATTATGCACTTATACTAAACAGATGTCTTAAAAATCCATTTAAGTTTCCTACCAAGTTATTCTTGTCCCTAAAATGCTAGTTATTTTTTCATAAAACGTTTATGGTCGTTAGTTTAGTTTCGGTTTTACGAATACGTATAGTAAGTAATAATAATAAAACGGCAGTTAAGTATGTGGCTTTGTCAATTCGGTTATAAACGTTCCTGCTGTTTATTTTTTGGAGATACCGGACTATCAATAGAAGTCTTCCAAAACTGTAGATTTTGTGTGATGATTCGTTATTTGTCATGGTAATGACACTGCCAGCAAAGCGAGGGGACCCAAATTCGTGGCCCTCCACTAGGGTTACCTGTGTTGCAGGTGGCATTCTATCTCGCAAGTATCTCACAGTGACAATAAACTAAGTAGGTACCTATGCTCTAACAGAATGTTAACCCCGACCGGATTCGATTCCGGGACATAGCTTTGCAGGCGAAACATACTACTTAATACAAGCAACAAGTATAATATATAATATATTTAACATCAAACCATCAAATTATAATACAAAAATAGCCTTTTTCATAAAACATTTGTACCTAGTTTTGTGAATTTGATTGTGAAATTTTAAGAGAAGATTAAAAATCCGTTTTTAACAACATGCAACATAAATACCGCACACATAATCCGGGTGATACAACGCAACGCAACAGAACGTAATAAAGCACTCGCCTAAATCCTAAATTGCCCACAGACGATACAATCTGGAATAACTTCAACCAATTTACGAGTTTGGTTCACGTCAAAGCATTCTTCGTAAAGCACCCGAAACATTTCGGCCGGCCACAATATTCTTATGAGTTTCTAAACATGTTCCAATCGGGAGTCCACTTCGTGAATAAATTCGACATTTTATTGCGCTATTATTCTTCAGAGATGGATTTTGGAATGTTCATACAATTCAGCACAATTATACTTAAAAAGGAATAAAATATACATCGTGAATATAAAAAAGCCAAGTTCCACAAATATTGGATAACCTTATTGAGACTATTGAAGCGTTGAATGTTAATGAAGATACTTCTAAAGGCAGTGTGAACTTTGAAGGCAGCGTTCATTTTGCTGTGGAAGTAATTGGATATGTTAGGCACAACGGGAAACCTTTACAGAGATAGCATGGTCAGCTGTTTGGGCCCGTTCCCAAAGGCAGACGCGGAGATCAGAAGTGAACGCTTCTTTCAGAACCAGAACTCCTACCAGATCCGGGAAATCTGATCTGGTTGGATAGAGCGTCAAAGTCAAATGAATAAATATCGTTCCAATAACCAAAAACTCTTAAAAAAAAAGTTTGTAGCACACACAAATAATATAAACATTTTAAGAGCAGTAGAACTCAAAAGTTCGCCCGAGGAAGTACTGTCACCATGTTTCTGCCGCCAAGCAGTAATGCGTTCGCGTTTACCGCTTGGTTACCGCTTACGGTTTGAAAGGTGTCCGTGCTTCGAATAACACGTTATACCTCTGACTCCGAGATTATTTGTCTAGCTAGATTATCTGTTAGCCGGCACCCACTCCCTTCCACCGAAACACAGCAACACGAGTGCGTCACTGCTTGGCGGCAGATGACCAAGTGTGGTGGCAGGCTTCTCCGGGAAAATTAGCACAAGTTCTATCGCTACGATTCTGCATATTCCGATCACAGGCTCATATTAAATAACTTGTTTGCAAGAGCAATTTTTTGCTATTATTTTTGGTAATATTCAATGTGCATGTGTATTTGAAGTGCATGCTTACATACGCAGCATACATTTCGTAGTGTAGTGAACATAACCGAACAAATCTTGGGGCGAGGGATCATTGGTTAATCCGACAGTGTCGCCCCTCGGGAACCTTCTAATGGCGATTCAAACACGCCGCCTATAAACGCATTAGGCGACTGTCGGCTCACGGCTCGCAACCACGGCGCATTGTCACATATCTTAATCCCTCTATCGGATCGGATAAATACCTGGCCGTAAGCCACGGAGGCTGCGCTTGATTTATTGCTATAACTATCAAAATATTTGGAAACATTTACCGATATAAAACTTCAGAACTGCGGCTTATAATTCTTTAAACTATCGATCAATTTCTACGGGTCATAACTCTAGTCAGCTGCGCGATTCACACTCGTACCACCGACGCGTATAAACAGACCACGCGACAATTCCACATCATTTATTTACCATAATTCACTCCCAGTACCGACGACATTATCAAAAGGCCGTAAATATCGGCCATTATCGAGGACCCTTCAAAATTCCATGCGGCGTTTTGAAAGTACGTCGACAATGACGCGTCAACTTCATCCACGAAGAAAAATATTGAGACAACAGGCCGTGAAGTGCACTCGCGACATAATGGCTTTTCATTGAATTCCACTCGGTTTCTTTTGTTTATATCCTATAATATTTCGATTGGAGCATGGTGGTGGGCGGCCGTGATTACTTTAATAACAATGACGCGGGCACAAAGGACCAAAGCTGAAATTATGTGCAGGCTCGGTGCGGTGCGGTTCACATGCCCCTCACGTAGCAGCCTCGCTGTGACGGGTGCCTGCCTGTCACATTCAAATATTATCAACACAGAAAGAATGAGAGTTCATAGGAACCCATTAGGTTTATGGCCCGACAGTGGTGATAAGCGTTCGGCGTCCTCAACGGCGCGGCGTCCTGTGTAATTGGAATTGAAATTGGCCTATCTCTACCTTATCCGATTATGATATCGAATATTGCATGCAAGTGACCATCAACCATAATTGAACTTATACTTGATAAAGAACGCATTTCAATTATATTTTTGTACTAATGACTTCTTGTACAACAAAACACTGTATTACTAGAGGACAGATCATGTATTGGCTTTCCTTGTCTCACATGGTTAAATTGTTTTTTTTTTTCATATTTTATAATAATATGTATGTCAGTAAAACTAAATTAACCACTCCCTGTGGAAAAAAAAGATGTTCGCCAAATTGCGAACTTGAGATCGAGCTACTGAAAGGTGAGTTTATTTCATTGATGCTGTGTCAATGGTAACGATAAACCAGAAAAACATTAAAATTCTCTTAAAGTAATTTGGGGGTTGTTTGTAAGGTATGCAAAAGACGTTCTTTGAATCATAAATGGTAGCTCCGGCCAGCGGAAACAAAAAGCATCTCTATTTTAATACTGAATAGCCGAGTTCAGGCAGACTATACGTATGCGACGCGGCAAAGGGATACGCTGTTTGATATGGTTATTACATTCTTTGTGGAAAGGATAAAGGCGGCGAGAGCGGCCCGTTTTGAGATTTGTCTTCGTGATACGCCGATGTCTGTTAAAAGCCCGGCTTCCTTCGAAATGGAAATTCGTCACAAAAGAACCTGTTGGGTGACAGGATATCTGTTAAAAAGTTTAATCCGTGACATAACTGGTCGCTATGCATCACAGGAGTGTCGCCTATTCATGCACCAAATGATTCATCTATATTTTAAGCGACATGTTACAGTTTCCCAGCATATTTCATCCAACCCTCCGACTTCGTGAATGAAATAGTTCCAACTTTGTTGAAAATTGTTCAATAGAAACAAGTTTTACAATATAGACTAAAATGAAGAGGCTTCCTATGTCACGCTTGATTTTTCAATTGATTAAAATTTAAAGTTGACCATTTTTATGGAAAAATTTTCTTGCTTGTTCCATTCCCGTTAAACGGCATGTAAATAGGCCTTAACATTCGACCCTGATGCACCATTTTGATTAATAAACCCAATTATCATAAGAGACTCTTTTCGCTAGTAAATACAATGTAAACTTTCTTTATTCACAATTCGAACAAGAGAATACCAGTATTGTTATAAAATCATTTAACTTTCAGACTTCCAAAATGGATAAAGTGTCAAAAGACATATTTGGCACTTAGCAATCTAAGTTACAAAGCTGAGCATAACATTACGAGGCCATTTGCTTTTTGTCAGCAGATATGAACGCACGATAAAAGCTCGAACAGATGTATTTTACTTTGGCACTTTCAGATCAAATATAAGCTTGTCTGTATTTTTATCACAAACATTATTTATACTACATTTTTATATCAAAAGATTCAACCTGTTAGTGCTCTCACAATATTTATGGTTCACGTTTTTCGCTCGCACGTTTATCTGGCAGATATGTTTCTGCTAATTGCTCCACGTTTATGTCCAGATTCAATACCAAAGTTTATCTTACATGTTTCAATGTGAATAATTATCGCTTTGTTCTCTCATCCATTTCGTTTCAGGCAGCTTCCGCAAATCTTGCTGTAGTATATGAATGGAGAGAAATTTTATTCTCCTCTTCTAGTGACAAGTGTGATTGCATAGGTCTAAATATAGTATATATACAAAAAATAAGTATTTTATCAGTAGTCTGAATCCCATTGTATAAGCTATAGCTAATGTGAAATTAACAGCAGTATTTATTTATTATAATAAATTATAATCTTACGTGGCTGTACAATTCTGATTAGTTTGCAATTTTTATTCCATTATTTTCACACATATTAGAGACGTAACATCCCCATCTCGGGGTGATGGACGCAACGCAATGCGACTTAGGTCATCTCATACTTTGGTGGAGAGGACTTGAGCTTTGATTCATATTGTTGTTGTCTATGGGCCGCGGTTACCACTTAATATTAGGTGGGCCGTCAGCTCGTTCCGCCAACTGAATCACATTATATATGTGTATTATGTATGTGTATTAGTATTATATATATCATTCACTCCTGCAATACAAACACAATGACGATTCACTTATACCACTGTAGTGAAATCATAAAGATGGCCGATATCGTATGGCTGGTTTTGGTCACCAGAACAGTTTCGCATGAGTGCATTTAGCCTGGCGACAAAAATAGGTGTAATTGCAGAAATTCTCTGAATTAACACTTCACAAAAAATAATGTCATTAACATTAGAAACGCTGGCGGGATTCTAAAATCCTACCGTGCTGCGACTGACCACCGTTTTAGCAATAAAACAATAAATTGTGCTACTATTATTAGCATTGAAAAGAGGGCTACCGTGACCACTAATATTTATAATGCTATATAACCTTCAGTGAAGTGGCTGTTTAAATGAACTACAAAGAACTGCTCGGCGCGGCGCGGGCGGGCCATTCAGAATAATCTAAAAGGACTACTTAAATATACGTTTGGTTTGAAAGACTACGGGGTGTCGTTAAATATTTAAATTTCATGACATAATATCAACCAATAGCTTTCATGACAGTATGTAGATAAGCGTCATGAATGTTAACTATTACATTTTTTGTACATATAATAAATACGTGATTTTTTAATGTACTCTCTTATTCAAATCAATTTAAAATCACGCGACGTTACTTGCCACACTCTCGAAAGTGTCTTAAATAAAAGCCCATATATTATATACAGTCAAATATTGACGTATATATATATATATATACGTCAAATAAATATATACGTCAAAATGACAAATGAAAAGAGATTATAATTTTATAATTTAGATTATATATATAATATACTGACCGTCTCTTCCTTCCATATCCGCTGACCGCATATCGACCATCATACATCGCTCGAGGCCGCGAAGCTGAACTTCAAATTTAAACAGTATCATTTTTATATGTAAGAATGTAGCGATACGAGACACCCTACATACACAGGTGTATATATAACCAACTACCTATGTAATGGGTGTTTGCTGTCTCCTCCCATAGCGCATACTTTATGAGCTACGTTTTCCCGCGACTTGCCTCGGAGCGATCGCGACACGATAATCACAATACGGACGTAGATAGTGCAAGAGCTACGAGAACTTGCAGACAGCACAATCTTTATGGATTTTCACACATACTAATGCCTAGTTTTGTGCAAATGCTGAGGTTTGTAAATTAGGGTGATGGAACAAAAAATTCATATGACGGCATTGCTTTTAGTGAGATTAAGAATATTTAATTTCAAACTTACATGGTAATTATAACTAAAATATATACGTATTAATCACATTCATAAGTCTATCACATAGTAGCCGGAGCAAATAGCTTTATGTTTAGATTTTATGAGATGAAGTACTCCAACCGAGCTCTTTTTAGCTACTAAACAGTAATGGACTCGTATGCCAGTAATATTACAGTCCCATAGAATGTTCTGTCTTCATAAATGACGAATGCATATTGCTGGGCAGGGTTTTTTTTAAATCATCCTTGTATATATGAATACCCCCAATCTGCTCGTTATGCGACTTCCTCGCGTAAATAATGAAAAAATACTCGAATGATGGATTTCAATTTATACTTAACTACGGCTCCCACACTATCACTGAAGGATGCCCCCGACATTTCTTTTCTTCAAAATATGAGGCAGTAAATATCCCGCGGTCTGAATACCGCGCTATTAAATATATCGTTTGCGTAATTGCACTATAACTTGGTACAATCAACAACAACAAATAAAACTTCTTATAAAACTTCGTATCAACTTCTAATGTTCTTACAGGAGGGAAACATGCTTACTCTCGACAAACGAGACCGTATAGGCTTATGGCTTCTTTATAAATAACTCAGCTAACGCATTCAGTTATCCTAAAAATACAAAACTAATTAATCACAAACTAATTAAGAAATAGTTAATAAATTAATGCAATGGATATATCGAGCCTTGACCACCGACTTATCGTAAGCGACAATTTTACCCAAATAGCATTCTTTGTTGCAAGTGACATTTTAAAATAAAATGTGGAAAAATGGCGTGCCAAAAATTCGAAATATTGTCATATTGGCGGAAAATCTCGAAAACACCTTGTCCGTTATAGCTAAAATATCACTTTAAAAAAATGCTATTTGGGTAAAATTGTCGCTTACGATAAGTCGGCGGTCAAGGGTCCATATAGTGTTTGCATGCCACCAAAACAAAATACAAAAAAAAAAAAAAAAAAAAAAATAAATTAATTTACATATTTAAAGCTATCAAATCAACATTAAAATATTCTCCTAAACAGTCATGTCGCTGAATGTACCATTCACCATCAACACAACGGCTTGAAATGCAAATGCATGCGAAACGGGTGGAATTAGTCATTGTGATAAAAGATCCGCTGACGGTCAACGGAAGCCTGGTTTATAGCGCGGGACTTGATTCTTGCGAAGTGAGATGAATCTCGAACGACAGTTCAGTAAAATAATATTTGCATGGAAAAACTCGGTGACACTATTATCGCGAAGTATGTAAGTATTGGCTCACACGTTGAAGTAAAAATGCTGGAATAATTAAATTTAAGTGAGCGAGATAGAACATTTTTCATGAAGAAAACTTAGAAAGTTTTTACTTGTTGTGATGTTCTTTTCTTAATAATATAAAATATATTATTAAAATAGGTATAACAAATATTCTTTTATTTTTTTAATTTTTTTTTACAAACACGTCTTAAAAATAGTTCTAAAATTTTAATTAAGTTCAATATTCATATCTGCTACATAATTTGAATGAAAGTATTTCATACTGCTTTAGGTATTAAAGTGGTCAATACTAGCCCTTAACTAGGGAAAAACAGTTTACAGTTTTATTGGAATATTGTATTCTAATTATATGAAGTTACATGGATCTGTTCATAAAATCTAACTTAGGAAATAATCACTTAAATCTTAAATCACAATATAATAATAAATAAGAATTGTTCAATAATGATTTTCAATTTAGTTGCAATTAGTTCCGTAAGAAATGGTGTTATTTTAACAAACTATTGGAAAAGTGCAATATGCAAACAATGTGGATATTGTTTCTCGTAAGTTATCGCAATTGTTATCGGTCAACGGATCGCGAAATATCACTTTGAACTCTGCACCTCGTCCCGAGTCCCGACAAGAAGAATCGTATCGATGGATATCTAATCTTTAAATCTGCGCTTGTTTTGTATGTCTGTTATTTATAGGGATGGGTACAATAGAGCTGGTGGCAGCAGACAGCTTTCAAGACCTTGTCAATTCGTAATGTGTCTTCTGTAAGTGACCATAGATAAGTCTAGAATGGAATCGTATACCTACGTGAATTCTATTGAGATGGTTTCGATTTCTTATTGAATCGATATGCATATATAGGTACAGATAAACTTTCGTAATAGCTCAAGTAGATAGTGACCGGATTATATGACTATGCTACTATTCGAGCCAGTGTTTCTTTCGAACCAATGTGGTGAAAGGATTTTAAGTGGCCCTCGAAGAGGCTCCTTTCATGCCCTTGACACATGTCTTCGAGTTTTTGGTTCAAAGACGTGATGGTTTCCTCACGATGTTTTCCTTCACCGTTTTGAGAATGTGTGAAATGAAAAAACTCATTGGTGCGTGTTGGAATTTGAACCAGCGACCACCGGATTGAAACTCGGGGCCGCCACTGGGCCACCACGTTCTCGTAACTTCCACTAACTTTCAGCGAAGCTTTCTAAAAAATAGGGAACAGAATTTTCATTCCTTTAACTCAAGAACTTATATGATATGAAAGTTCTGACTAAGCTCTATTGTAGATTTTAATTTTTCACTCAGTTGGTGATTAGAATATGTTCAAGAAGTCTAGTATCTAGCAGCTCAATAATTTTAAATGTACGTTCATGACTTTTCAAATAGTGTAGTCTAAATTCCCTTTGTTTAATTTTAATTCATATCCAATTCCTATCTCCCTTCATTCCCCTTCCCTATTGAGGAAAAATAATAATACATGCTACATCTTTTCTGAATATAAATTTATTATGTGTATTATTATTTCTCTTTACTAAATACTAATCTATCGGTAGTCACTGAATTAAAAACTACGTGATTTATAGTTGTCATGCCAATCCTCTAATGATATTTTCATAAACAAACAGCCAAACAAAGAAAAAATAAACTTCTAAAGTTGGGACCAATACAAAAACCATTACATTAACCGTTTGCTAGTATTTAGAAGTTCACGTAAATGTTTGCGTTTAACTGTCACGATAAGTAACGGTGCAAAGGCCGCCTTTATTGCCACCCCGTTACTTGAATCTAGGAATTTGCGAAGGGTTTTAAAGAGTTGCAAAACAAAAACAACGGACACAATAGAAGTCCCGTTCGGGAAATGCAATCCCGATATTTGTTTGGACTTTAAAAACCGTTATCCTCCCGTAAACGGCTTATTTTATTGCCGCAAATAAAACTTTTTTGCAAGGTCACTTCGCATAGTTTTTGGCAAACTTTCACCAATAAACATCAAAGATTTTATAGAACTGTAAAATGTTTGTCATGTAGTTGTTTTATGAAGGTGTATAATGAAATGGTTACGGTAGAATACAAGAGGCGGTGATGTTGAAGTTAACTTCATTAGTAGAAAATTTGTTGTCTACAAGTTTAGAGCTTTGGACAAATGCAACAAGTTTACGGTTACGACAAGTCGTATATTGTAAAGGCAGTAAATAGAACAGACCCATCTTGAAACCAACATTTAGCGTAATGATGTTTTTTTTAATCTAAAACGATACATCGCTTCTAGTATTCTGAGTTCCAGAACTGACAGAATCTTTCTCAGTATTTTTTATACCTTTCATTAGCCATCAAGGCAAATCATTTGCACAAACTACAATTATAATAAGTTTCCTAAGAAATCTTAATTCAAACAACCGTTCGTTTCCCAGTCTTGAAAACTTGTTTTATTGAAATCATTCGCAATAAAAATCAAATTTCGGCAATAATCAATTACACATTTACAATACGCGTACTTACGACTGAGATTTTATCGACGTGCTCATTTTATAATTGCCATCAAAGTCATCATCAACTCAATAATCACACACTTCTCTTTACGACATCTGTTTCATTGCAGCTTCGCTATAATCAACAAACATTTTGTACTAACTTTAAAAACTGACTCTTTCGATAAGCTGTCTCGACTCCCTATAAAAATAATACACAACAGATTAATTGGCCCGATTACCTTATCCCGGTACATATAAAGCCGGTAGGTACGAATTCAATTAATTATTCATAAAAAGTTCATGATAAATGATTTAAAAACGATTAATTTAATTGCCTCAAGGTTTGTGCAAATAAAGGCAGTACAATAAAATTCGCGACAGCCATTTTGCGATGTATCGAGATCGAAGCCCGCTTCGTCAAGATGGAACATAATAAACGCATAGTTTTATGCATGACAACGATATTTACTGTTGTAAAGGTCGCAAAAGGCGCTCTCAAAGAGCTACATTGTCGCGGTCTCGGAACACACGTCCGAACGAGGCGCTTGACTGACAGGCAAATAAAAGTAAACAAAGGACGTCTCTCGGTCCGTAGCCGACGACTCCGCCCGCGCACGACAAGCGACGATCCGCGATCGCCTCCGATTCCCACACTTTCATCGATCGAAGCTGTGACACAAAAATTAGAACTAAGTGTGAATTATAATTTTTCATCTGAAAACAATGATAACAATAAACAATGGAACAATACACGATGTGTCCGAGACGATAGTTGAGCGAGTGTCCGGTGAGAGTTCCCAGGTGTGGACGAAGTTTTCTATGGAGTGCGGCGCGGCGCGGGGCGGGGGGGAGTACGGACCACCAGCGCTGCGCCCGCGCCGCGCCGCCCGCCGCATAATTACACACGCACACACCCGTCCAATATCGATAAAACATTAAATTAAATTTCGTCCGCCTTGTAAATTTCATGGGCTTTGATTGACTTTCGGTTTACAGACTGCGTTAATTTGGACCACGAAAACTAACCGTCGCGTCGGTAGCTTTATTCGAATCGGGCTAGTTGCCAGATTTACGATGTCCCCCACATCGATCACCAGTCCTCGGACGTTGATAAAAAGCCAATAAAACGGTAGAATATCAACTGTATTTTTATCTCTCTCGAATCACGGCAATATTAATACGACCTTTTGATCCGCCACGCACACATGGGTGCATTGTCAAAACGCGATAAGGTGGAAAAGCGATATATTTGCATTCCTTGAATGTTTGAGTGAGCGATCGAAAATGGCTTCTATATTTGTTCAGTGAAATGTCAAAATGTGTCGTGAGAACGGCGCGACGCGGCGCGGGCGCGGCGCGGCGGCGGAATGGGAGCGTAGCGTATGATCGGCGCGGGCGCATACGTACACTTGTACTTGTGTTCGTACAGACAAAGCTCTGAGCGACCGCAGCCCTACTCCGCGAACAATTTCAGCCTCAGGGTATCCAAACTGCCTCGTGTTCCTTCAAGACTTGTATGGTTTTAAGTACGTTATCGATTACTTTTGCATAATCGTATGTGATGAAAGGATGGTTATTAATTTGCTGCTTTTGTTTGATTTTTATTATATAAGTTTATTGGCATAAATTTCCCACGTTCTATATTAACTTTCGAATGTTTCATTCCATTTTCGCAACGTCTGCCATTAGGCGATACAAACGTTGGGCCTTTTATTACGAGCTTTAGCATACAAAACGTCAATAAACCGCAATACCATAGAAAGCTACCGAGCACAGCCGAGGTGAACAAACCCAGGAAACGATGATGATAGAGGACCCTCTCACATAACTCTCTCGATAATCGATGATTCATAATTGAGACTTCGAAGAGTTCTAAATCAATAGATAACTATGAAACATGATCTCATAATTACCGGCGGGGCTGGCCGGTCGGTATAAAACCAACAAAGCAGACGGGAAGACTGTAATTCAACGGACCATCTGTGGAGGCGACCCAGTAATGGCCATCTAAATCACTGGACGTAATCGCAACAGTGATTTTAAACAGGGGTCACGAAGCATTCCTATTGGGTAGGTAATATTTATGAAGACAAAAAAGGCTCGGACTTACTAGATGCCATTGATCTCGCACCGCTTTTTGTCAGTTAGCTGCAAAACTCACCCGAGGTGGTATTCAAGATAAATGTATCCGTGTAAAACTAGTCACTACACTTTATGATATTTTATTATAAAAACTCTCGTAAAAGTCAGTTTTAAAGTCGGTGTCGTTTCATAGCTCATAACACGGTATCGGAAAGAGGTGTCTTAAAAGACATTAAGGAGATAATCCTGACAATACTGGGAACATAAATCGTTAGGTCGGGTCGGACTCGCCGCCCGGGATCACGAGGCACCTACAAATGACTGCGTATCCTTATCAGGTAGCACCGAAGCTCCAAGTGAAATATTTTTATAGCGTTTTAAGGCAGCGGCTTCCGCATCTCACACAGGATCTAGTTACATTTTCCTATTACTGCAAGACTTATATTACAGCTTAGCGTCGAGAACCGTTTCATAACCGCTCATCTCAAAATCCATCAATTCGAACTTGTAGATCCATAAATATTTGTATGATCTCGAATATAAATTCCGTTGCGGTTTTATTTTTAATTGCTGAACGAGCTCCTTTTACACGGTCAGTAAAAAAAATTGATTGTGATCGCGCTCGTGTGTTTTGTCTATAAAGTCAGTTTTTGATCGGCATTGTGGAGCCACAATAAATCGAGGTTCATTACAGAAATCGCCGTAAAATACCTGAGCGATTCGACATCGATGCGGCTTGTAGCGGCGCCCTCGTCGGTAGTGTGCGTGTGACTAGGGTTGTCAGGTCGTAAAATCGAAAAGCCGGACATACTAGTTTAGCCGGACATTTTGGTAAAAATGTCGGACACCTCTAATTTTTTAGTCTTCGTACAACACGACAATTGTTTTTTTTTTTAAATTAAATCTTGACATTTTCATCATATATCAAACCATAATCATTTAACTTCATCTTCTTAAATTCTAATGAAAAAGAGATAAAATTGAATGAATAAGTCTTCTTTATACCAACATATGAGAAATTTTAAGAAACTGGCCTAACAAAAGCCAAAAACCAACTAACTTGGCCGGACACGCAACCAAAAAGCCTGACTGTGTCCGACTGGCAACGCGTGGCAACGCTACGTGTGAGCCGGCCCGGCCCGGTCGGCACACTGGTCGGCCAGGCCGCGTCCGCGCCGTGGTGTGGTGTGGACGCGCCCGCATCGGGAACAGGTAGTGTTGTGTTGTGTATAAACAAATAACAAAATCGACTTGTCTTACAGAGCGCTCCAAGGTCGCGCCTCGCTCGCCTCCCGCCCGGAGCACCCAGCCTCGTCCACTCAAACTTTTTACCTTTTTTCATCGAATAGCCCTTATTTATTGTGATGCCCGAGTATTTGGGCGCAAAGTTTGTATAAGCAATCAATTTTATTCATTTAGATGAACCCCGTTCCCATACAAATAGATGAGTGAATATAAAAGGCCGGAATTTAGTAGGGGGATATATTTTCCTTAAAATGTTTAATAAAAATAAGAAATACGGGTGATGCTAGTGATAAAAAATCAATGCGCGTATAAAGCTGGAGCTTAACGGTATGACACAACAAACTAAGGAAACGTGTCCGTGAAATCGATATCTCAAACATTTGGTTCGATCGATTTCGTGATGAATGGTGGGTGATATTCAATACGGATTGAATCGTGAATGGCGCTGGCGGCCGGAAGTACTGTCGGGCAGTACGAGCCGCGAGAGCCACGACTGGTGCTGTGACAAATCGCGGTGCGCCATCGCTTCTTCTAATCGTTCTGCTTTACGTCGACAATGATCCTCATTTAATTTAATTAACGCTTCAATGCACTCGGCCATGTGAACGTCCGGAGAGCATTTTTAATGTTTCTTTTTAATAGGTGCCACGCTTTGTCACGTCTGGAGATAATCTCGTCTCTGATCGAGCTGATTAATTTGAAGCGCATGTATAACTTTCTAGGGAGAGCTTCCAAAGTTGTTGGGCATTGATTGAGACAATTTTGTTGTATCTGTCCCATTGTCTAATATCACAACTTCCTGTCACATTACATTTGGATACTAATAAAATATATATTTTATTATAAAGACTTATATCGATATTTTTACTGAAAACATTACAATCTAGAGAATTATAAAGTCATTGATTACAGACAAGAGTCACGCTTATAATCTATTTATTTGATTGTTTTGGTTAACACGACAACTATTTCCAAGCCTATTTCTAGCTGGAAGTAGAATTTACATCAATTTTAAAATTCCTCATATCCACCATATTTCTAATAGAAGGTTTCTACTTGTTCATATATATTCATTTTAACAGAATAAACTAGTAATGTTTTCCTTGACTAACATGCTCAAATCTAGTTACACAAATAAATTTACTATCAACAAAAACACTCCTATTATAGCTATAGTAATTACCTGTCGTACAGTCTCGAAAATTGCTTCTAATTCCAAATTTCTTTCATCAGGACACTCCCACTTGTCTCGTTATTAACAAAAAACTAGTTACGGACAACAAGACAGTAGCAATCCAGTATTATTACATCTCAAAAAAACATGTAAATTCATCCACGGCACGCAACGGTAGCATGCAACTGCAGGGAATATTTAAACTTTTTCGTTCATTGTGGGGATGCAGAGACGTACTAAATGACTATCTTTATGTTTTTTTTTTTATTTTTGTACAAATAGCCACTTTGCATGAAGTTAAGTGTGTCGATTCCGGAGGGAATAGTCGTACAATCTTTAACAGTATCGTAAAGAAAAGGTACCGGAACTTACGACTTGACTGATCATCCAACAACACGCTCTCTTATTCAAATTCGCTTACACAATAGGCCATTTCATAATTAATGCGTTTCTAAAACAATAACGTTGCAATTTAACCGTATTCATTATTCAGTTGCGCAGTGCCATGATATCGAGCACATTATACCCTTTCAAAACAATGCAAAAACATTACGAACGTCAATTACAGCATTGCTCTAGTATCGCTGTCTCAATCGTACATATTGTATCGAGAGTAAAGTATGGGCCGCTTATGAGGACACAATTACAATCCTTTATATTCTCCGTGGACCTTTTAGGGTTGTGCTAACCAGCTCAGGGTCTGGTGCGCACTCGGCGACGGCGGACGTCGGTCGGGAACACAGCGGCGCGGCTGTGTCTCGGCACCCGGGGCCACGGCATTATGTCTCCCATCGCGTATTGTTTGTCACTCAGACGGATTTCACGGCGACAAATGGCCCCAGAGATCCAGGATAAACACACCAACACAATGCCACTCGAAATAAATTAATACGACATTAATATAGCATCGTCGTTATCCGTTTCTAACTTACATTACATGATCTGCGTATCTTGATTGCTTTGATAAGCAAACGCGTGTTGCTGTATTTGCCAATGATCACTGAACGGTTCTCTGTGTTATTTTATTATAACCTACATGCAATAACTTATGTAATATATTCATAACATTCGAAAGTTAAAAGAAACATTCACAACATGAATGTAAAAGTGTATCGAATTGCAAAGCACTCATCATTAAGGTTGTTGTTGCACTGTTTCAGTGAAAACGTGCCAAATCGTAATTACAGCTATAAATATTGAACGTGCACGTAGCTACGGGATAGATACTCGTAGAACGGCCTCCGTCCCCCTACACTCATTATGCAATAAACCGTGACAATTTGCAAGTTAAAGGGCAAAGGAGTGCGTACGAAATTGCGTCCAATTTTCCTCTCACACAATTGTGGGATTAGAGCAAAATTTATATGTCTGGCTTTTTCAAATTAGAGCCACGTTTGGCTTAATTCGGACTGAGGACAGTGCGAGCAATTCCATTTGTTGCCTATCCGCAAGGCCATCGGTTAACTGCGGGCTTTACTTGCAGGGCTTAAAGTAGTCAAGGCGTTTAGCAAGTGTAACCGTCTCAATTTTTCTTCGTTTTACTACAAAGTTGCAATCTCTATTTTCTGTGTAATTTTTGTTTCCAAATCTTAGTTTGTTTTTTATGGTTACTCTTTCTAGCATTTAGACATGTCGTAGTAAAAATTGTTACCAAAGCACATATGTGTTCAGGAGCTATGGGACAAATATATCCATCGCAGATCTCCAGCAGATAAAGAGAGCTTACATGCCTCTAAGAGGCTGATAACCTCTATCTGAACCATATAATTATCGGAGATACCACTGGCCGGGACGACTAATGCTCGCTTTAAACTGTACCCCGTTCATTCTAATTTGCATCTTATCTAAAACGGAATAGAGTTGAATGAAAGTGTATATAAGCCATTTGTGGTCCGTCAAGTCACCGTTGGCACGAAGCCTACGTCGCCGCCACGATTTGGTCTATAATTAAGAAATAAGTTAAGATACGGTTTTTAGCTGACTTTTTACAAAGCATCTTGCGGGCCAAAGCAATTAACCCGCCTTGTAAATTGAATGTTTGCTTTATAGTGATTAGTAATTAACTTTAAAGTTTTTATAGGAGCTCACGACAGCATTGATCGTATTGATGCCCGTTTGTTTTGTTTGTTGCGGGCATAAGTCAATTTTGTACGGTAAATATAAATGAATAGTTAGCTTCTTTTTGTTGCGAAGCATGGTTGGCTACCCGTTTTGTATTTATGTCCATCATTACATAAAGAGCTACGGAAATTTTATTTCGTTTTGTTGTTGCAATACACTGCTATACTTAGCTATATGAGATACTCCACATTCAAAGTGAATTACTACTTCAAAAATAATAATAAAATTAACATCTTTAAAATAAATATCAGAGCTTTAGCGGCTAATTTCGTTTTGATTGGCATCGGCTCTGTATTTTGTAGGATCAGTGAAGTTATTTTTTTTGTAGACTTCAATGGTTGACATCATTTGTTCCTTTTAACGTGTTAGAGTCAGTATTACAATTGCAAAAGGCGAGTGCCATGACAGGCAACAAACACAAACCCTTTGATATGTTCGCTGACAGTCATGCTTTAAGAGGGAATAGTTTATGGAGCAAGGTAACACAATGATCTTGTCCTACGAGTCTGTTATACAAATACATGGTGCACGACGGCACACGAGCTATGAAGTACCTACTTCCAGAAAAAGAGGTGTAATATTATAACATTTTGCACCTCAGCTGTTATGTTTTTTAAGGATTAATATCATTTTATTTTTGTTTATCACCTTAGTTAACATTATAAAAAAGAAAACCTTCCATATAAAACTGATGAAAATATAATAATACTGTTGGTTGATAATTCACAAAGCGCCATCTAGCCCCAAACTAAGCACCGCTATGGGACCAGACAACTGATAGAGTACATATATACTTTTTTTTTGTAAATAAAAACATATAATACATATTAACACCCAGACACAGAACAAACTTCTATGTTCGTCTCTTAAATGTTTGTCCTGGGTGGGAATCGAACCCACGACCTGCAGCGCAGAAGGCAGAATTACTACCAACTGAGCTGTGAGGCCCTAATATTATATCAATGGCCGTTTCGAGATAAATTGAGAATTATTCTCCTGATTATATTGAAAAATAAAAGCGTTCAGACAACTGGTTTTTAACTTAGGTTTGTACTTTGTGTTACCTCCTCTTGCTGTCAAAACCGTCTGTATTCGTTTGGGCATAATTTGAATTTCTTATTGCGAAGCCAGTATCTTTGGTATGAGTCCTGTTAAAACAAAACGGGCGAATTTTGATAGCAAATATTTAACTAACAAGGTAAATATGTTTACCAGTTACCGTTTCATGTGTGCGTACCTCTTAAGATATTTGTTGCATAAAAAAAGATCCTTTTCATGTTTGTCCATATTTTGGCAGGCGTGTGCATTTCGATTCGATTGGTTTACGATGGCTTGACTAACGAAAGTGACGTTAAGCACCCTCGAGTAATACATTTTAGTTACTACTTTTTTCGCATTGCATTACTTCATCCACCTTGAGATATACAGATAGTACATATCGAATGCCTGTATTTCCACCAGCATCCAGAAGAGAGATATTTCTTTCAAGATTTCGCACTAGATCGCATAGCAACAAAATACTTCTTGGATCAGGCTCCGTTTCTCGTGCATGTTTTCTTAAATCATATTGCGGAACCATACTCGATCAATTAGCAATAAACCATTTGTAGGGTTGTCGCAATACCGCATAAATTCAATTAGATTGTGTCTCGTATCCCCAGAGTCTCTTAACTAGGAACAATAATTCTATGGAAGAGAAACTATTAGTCAAAAATATTAAAATACTCACGGCTCCTAGTTGCCAACAATCCGTGACGTATTTTGACTGTTAAAGGAAAGCTTAATATGTTTATTATTATTATATATGTTAACGTTAAGTAAAGATAGAGAATAATATTTTCATATTATTCATATTATATTCATATTATAGAAGCAGAATCAACTTGAAAATTGATCCAATATGGCCGGTTAGTCGTAATGTCAGATGGCTCAACCAGTTGTTTGAGTATTAACTATAGCCAAAGCCGCGAAACAATTATGTATGGCACGGCTCATAATACAGCTATTTCATAACTGGTATAAAACAATTCTAATCAAAAGACATAAGATTTTTTTAGGGCCGTCTGTGGCGAGAGAAATACCTACAATATTTTTGTATAAATTTAACAAGTATTTAACGAACAAGAATCGCTTCTTCAAATTTAATATTCTTGTCAGTAGATAAGGTTATATGGAGTAATTGATTGGCCAACTGATATTCTATAGGGATGGGGTGGTGACCCATTAATACCATGAATATTTAGATGAGTGGACTGATAAGCTTGGTTGGAGCTTAAAGCAAAGTGCATCTAGGTAGTGGAAGAAACTTATATTTTCCCAAGGGACAGTATAATGTTTGTTGCGTTATAACCTTTTTTTCCTCTGTTTTATCGATGAAGATAATGCAATAATGCAGAAACCTTTAAAAACAAGCCAACGAGCAACTGGGCGATGAGTTGTAAGAGAACAAAATGCGATGCATTTTTATAAGATACGTTTTGGAGTATGTCCACAGAGTTGCATGATTTGATTATATGTTCACCATTCTACTATCGGAAAACCAGGTTTTATTACTTTTTCCTGCATAAACTGCAGGAAAAACTGCAAACGACATATATTTTACATATTTCTTAAAATCAAAAACGCAATTCTCCGTTTTCACAGGGATCCATAAGGCTGGTAACTGGTAACATACATCTGAGTAACACAATAATTATGAAACATACGTAATCCTCATGATCTCCCCCAGTTAAATACATATTAATCTCATTCGAGTATCTATGCACATATAGGACAAATTCACCATATATTTATGTATGTAGATTATCATCATGCGTAATAATTCACTAAGTTTCAATTGCATAACGACGGAGTAGTAAGCTCAAGGCGGACGCAGATAATCTTCCCGCGAACACTATTATTAAATAGGGGCTGTCAGTAAACCTCTGGACCGCCTCCGTGCAAGGCTCTGCAGCTTATAAACGAGCAACTTACAATTGCCGAGTACTATTGGCAATTTACAATAACATAGTCTCTTAATCGTGTGAAAGTTCGGTTCGAATCAGTCTCTTAAAACTTACTAAATTCCTACTAAATTATTTGGTTACAGATGCTAGTAATAATCAGATTATAATTCAAAAAGATATCAGAAGGCAGATCATATTTCACACAAGAACATCAGTATGTATGTGTGTGAAATTTAAAGACATGCTTCTAGACATGCTCTTAAATTCCGACTTCTCGCGTCAAATGTATAATTGGCCTGAGAGGCCTCACAGCTCAGTTGGTAGTTAAGTTAGTAGTTTAATTACTCTGCTTTCTAGCGCAGAAGGTCGTGGGTTCGATTCCCACCCAGGACACAAACTTGTGTGACGTACATAGATGTTTCTGGTTGTTAATACATAAAATATGTATGTATTTACAAAATAAAAGTATGTAAGTTGTGTTAAATGTCCGCAAATATTTTTATTTATTAATTCTTGTGTATAAATAAACGGAATGCAATTGATACATCAAACTAAATGTTGCTGTTGTTGCTGTATGCTCATAAAATATCTCGAAGTTGCTCAATTTTAATCGCCCAGCTCAACCAGCGTTCTGCACTGCCTTCAAGCTAGGGCTAACGAAGTTACTCAGATTGCTCCGTATCACGGTATCATGCAATTTTACGTTTCTCCGCAGTGTTTCTCGAGATGACAGATCATGATCGATGGCCAACTGATGGTTCTCAAAGGTCATTTAAGTCTGTTTGATTTCACTCGGAGATTTTTACGCCACTTCAATGGTGTGATTTATTGTTTGGAGACGATTTATTTGGGCTAAACAACAGCAATATCGTATGCACTAAATCAAATCTGCCGTGAATCTATACTTTTGTGATTATTTTGCTTTTGATTTCAATTTTTTTTTTTATATCATTCAAATGTATATCGATGTCTATTTTAGGAAAATAGTTAAAATTGGGGGCATTTTGACTAAATTTAAAACGCCTATAAATTTACTAAATGTATTATTTTAATACAACAGACTATCGCAATTATTAAAGCCAGTATTTCCATTTACATAAATAAATAACTTCAGACATTTGATAACCCTAGACTAGACAAACCCAGGAGTTACTTCGATGTACCCTGTGTATAGATGTACCGACAGCGAAGTTAATTCGAGTTTTACAAGCTTGATTACCGTTTATCTACGGAGCATCTACCGGTTTGATCACATACAGATCAATTAAGGAATATTTTTTCGAGAAAGTTGCTTTGCCGTGTGCTGCGTGCAATACGTAATTTAAGACCAATACCGAACTTGGTTAGTTTGGATTATGTGGGATTTTATTACAAGCTCCTATACTATGACCTTCATGGACAACTGACATTGACATTATTGACCTTTTTATTCTCATTTGTAGATTCAATTAATTTCGTTTACTTAGTCAATAATGTTTTTTTTTTCAGGGAGAGTGAACGAAGAAACGAACTCTGTTCATAAATGCACACAACTATTTTTATCAATTCGCCTTCCTTTAAGGGTTTTAAAGCAATGAAGTTAGTATTTCTTTACTTGATTATGACCTAAAGCAACGACGTAGTCCGATATAATTAATTCTAACAGGAAATCCTAAAGTAAATTAGTTTTAGCATTTAGCATATTGATACTTTTTTCTGATACTTTATGTTTATCTGCGCTGAAAAATAAATGTTTAAAGAATGTTATCTGAAGTGTTAGTATGAAAATGGGCAGTGCGGACTCTTTCATGATAACATATCGATAATATTACAGTTCTGAGATGAGTGGTGATGTGATAGTATCAAATATATTATAAGAAAATTAAAATAAAACTTAATAATTTACGCGTATTTTTATATATAAATGACTGTGACACAGCAAACGCTGAATGCGTGTTATCAGTAACTGGTCCAGGTACCAAAATTATGCAGTGTTAAGCTTTCGTTATCTTTGTAACGGGATGTCATAATGATAATCACTTTGCACCAGACTGTGATATGCTGTGACTCATTAACCGATGAATGTGTCAAATGTTAAAAAACCCAGGAATTTATGAACAAAGAAATTGTGCGAGCGTGTGAGAGAATGAATATCTAGATCCACATGAACTAGGCTAATTGATTAATTTTAATTTCTGTGAAGAGCCGTAACGGATTGCTTCATACATTTTCAATTACTTTGCGCGGGCCTTTTTGAACACAGTTTTTTTAATGATGTATTTTTACACATATTTCAATCATAATAATAATAATCATTAAAATACTTTCTTGTACACCAGAGAACATTATATATAAAAACTTAGAACTTAGAGTAGCAATGGGCGGTTTTATCGTTATGAAGCGACCTCGTCCAGAAAACCTTGGGATGGAAAGCGTATTTAATAGTCGAAGAGTAGTGTGGGGTGTGCTAAAAATCATAGTTGAGTTGTCAAAAATACTATGTATGTGATGTTTCTGAAACACCATGTAGGTACATACAATATAACGTGAAATTGTCGCTAATTAGAATAGAATATAATAGAATAGAATATAACTTTATTTATTTTATTTATTAGGTTGTTGTTGTTTAGGTTGTTGTATTGGTTTCCTGAACAATGAGTTTTAATGAAAGAAATAATTTCCAGTACGTAACTAGTTTTAGATATATTTTATTAATTTCCGGACTGTACCTTGCCTATTCAAGAATATGTATATCAATCTAACAAATAACCATAATACAAAATGACTATTTGTTTCAGAAACAATTTCAGTGTTATTTCTAAAATGGGTGTATGGGCTATTTTTCTGATGTAATCCAATAAACACAGCTGTGAAAGCACTCAGATATTGTTTCAATTATATCATTCAGTTCGTAAAAACGCTAAATCACGAAATAAAATATTACTCATCATAAATCAAAGCAAAGTACACTGCACAAGTCAAACATTCAATTGAAGTGAAATTGCGTAGACTCAGTAGACAATAGTACACGAGATCTACCTTATATTACAAAGCGATTCCCATCGCTGCTCAGAACCGTTAGCTAAACAGATATTAATCATAATTTTCACTCACGCGTCCTACTCAACTATTCTGGATGATAGTTATTAGCTGTTTTGGTTATAAAATCTATGCGTGTGGGCAGGAGGCGCTCACTGGAAAATTGCCGTGCGACATTATAAACATAGCTGCGTACACACTAAGTGAACGACGGCGAACCGGCTTCCAGCTTTTAAATATCCTAGTAGTAGTAATGCAAGGAGCTATTCCTAACAACCCAAAACACAAAGAATATACAGATTATCACATATCGCGGTGCTTCAGGTAAACTTGCATTGAAAGATGTCATAATAAAAAATAAATTGGTGGACATTTCACACATCGCCATCTAGCCCCAAACTAAGCATAGCTTGTACTGTGGAAACCAGATGACTGATAGATTACATATATACTTTTTTGTAAATACATACATATAAATACATACTAACACTTAGAAATAGAACAAACATCAATGCTCTTTACATAAATGTTTGTCCTGGTGGGAATCGAACCCACGACCTACAGCTCAGAAGGCAGAGTTACTAACCAGCTGAGCTGTGAGGTCAGTCAAATAATGTTGGTATCCACATTTTTCACCGTTTTTGTAAACATTTTGAGCACGCTCATAAACCGTTCAAGCGAAAAATTGCACGCGCTTGATTCGGAACGCTGACCTTCGAATGAAAATCAAGGGTCTACCATTTAGCAACTATAACCCAACTCCCAATCGACGTAGGTACAGTTTGCGCTCGCCATAAAGTATGTAAAGTTACGTTCGGTACTCCTTGGGCCAATCCCGTAATGGATTTAAAAATACTTCGCTGGAGACACCTTGAATAGCAAAATAATCACTTCCCTCACAATTATCTGAGCATTAGGGCAAGTTGTCTTGCTTGTTGACAGTGTTTTGTACTTCCCTCAAACCAACCTGTAGATTGTTCTTGTTTCCCAGACATTAAGAAACATACAAAATATACATTTTCAGAGTTGTATGTAAGTTAATCATAGTAGAAGCCGAATACTACCCAAGATAAACTCCTTATGAGCTCAAATTCAAGATTTATGAGCACAATAGCTTGTTCTCGAACGTGTGTGAAGGAAAAAATCATGCATTAAATTTTGTATCGCCTCACAGCTCAGTTAAAATGCTCAATACTTTTAAGCTACTTATAGCCAAAGTATGAGTTATTTGTTTGGACACTATAGCAGCTCAGAACTGTTGAGTTTAGGTTTCGTTCCCAAAGGCAAAACAGGACCAATTAGGAGCAGAATAAATGTCGTCTTTGAACAGTAGATACCAATTGAAAATGACCGGAATTGACCACCGGCCGGCGGCCACTTGATATAATCTAAACAATCAATGGCAATTCACGATTGTGAATATCTTGCTTCGGATTTAATGCAAACTTAGGTTAGTAAAGTCCCGCCCTCTGTAATCTCGTGTGACGCCATCGAAATGTCCATAATATTTTTAACCTTTAAACTGAATGACATAATGAATACAGGGTGACCAGCTGCAGGAATTAAAAATAAAATATAGGGAAAAAACCTCTGAAATAACTAGTGTAAGAGTGGTGTCACTTGCATGTAACTACATATATATAACAATGTCTACTAACCTCTTGGGGCGAAACACCTTTTATAATTATGACAGAACTTCACATACAGGTAAGTTCGTTTATCATTAATTATTTACCTTTTTGAGGCTAGCAACAAAATTTGTGATATATTTTCTGATCAATATTTCATATTTATTACAGATATTTTAGCGACAACATGGAATACAAGAGAAGTTCATTTATAGTATAGAAGAAGAACCAATGCAACTCGTAATTGCATTGGTTTCAGATGCAGATGAATGAAGATAAAAACACGTTTATATATTCCTAGCGGAAAATCAGATGAATTATGAAAATATTCTGAATGAAAAGCGAAAACAAATTCAGAGCCCTCCTTTAAGGGTTTCTTGTCTGTTCTCCCCATGGAGGGACGGATAGGGTTTGAACAGGCGTCAAACTTAGCGATAAGTACGCGTAACTTTATGTTTTGAATATTATTGACGTTTCCAAGCCATTTTTCTATGAATTCTATGGAAATAAAGTTTTTGACTTTGACTTTGAATTGGTATTATTACTAGTTACATGACTGAAAATGTCATACAATTTTAAGCAACTACCTCCGGGTCCAGCCGAAAAACATTGTATATAGTAGTTAGGTACCTCTATTGCGATTTAAAATCTGATGCTAAATTAAAAACACAAAGAAACAGACCACCTAGATTTAGCCACAACTAAAAATAAAAACGATGCACTGTCATCATCATTGGCATCAGAATTGAACAAGATGAACGGTCACGTTCTAAAATAAATCACATGTTGCAAAAATAATAACCCACTTCATCTTCCAATGCGTCCGAGAACGTCCTAAAAAACTTTGTGCCTTTGATGAGTTAGTCTATACGTTCAAATTGGTAACGTTCAAAAAGTATAAATTTAATAAATATAAATATTGGTCGACATTTCACACAGTGCCATCTGCCCCAAATTAAGCTAAGCATAGCTTGTATCATGGGAACCAGTTAACTGATAGAATACTTATATACTATTTTTGTAAATATCGTACAAACATATTAACACCCAAACACAGAAAAAACATCTATGTTCGTCACATAAATATTTGTCGTGGGTGGGAATCGAACCCACGACCTACAGCGCAGAAGGCGGGGTTACTATACCAACTGAGCTGGGGCCAGTCATTAAAAGTATGTACCTAAAATGGTGAAGAAAATGACGCCAGAAAAATGGCTCATCTTTTTATCTACAATCCGAAAGTATGTGGACTACCCAAGTCCTAATGAAGTCCTCAGACTAGATCAATAGTTGTTTACTCTGGCTACAGTAGAACAGTAGACTACGGAAGGAGCAAAAGTGAAATGAGCAACAATGTTGATCCTTTATAAGATTGAAACGTTTAAACAGAAAACATTTCACGATGTAACAACTCATTTAATTTAATAGCCGGCGGGCGTTGATGGACCTCGCGTTGCAGGCAGCTGCTTTTTGAGCATTCAATCTCAAAGCTTTGACAAGTGACGTTGCAGACCCCTCGGCAACACGGTGAAGGCAGTGCGGCCGATGTTCCCACATACTGAATCCAACCCATATCATACTTTTACATCTCACGGTATTATGTGAGTATGAGTTTCGGCAGTTCTATTATATTGAGACTTTTGGGCTACTATGACAGATTAAAAATGCTTAAATTCTCTCGCTTTGGTAGTAGGCCGGTGTCCCTGCACTAGACACAACAAACTAGAGGCTAGTACGGAGCTTAATAATTTTGGTGGACAATTCACACAGCGCCATCTAGCTCCAAACTAAGCTTGGCTTGTACTATGGGAATCACACAACTGATAGAATACATATATACTTTATTTGTAAATACATACATATTACCACCCAGACACAGAACAAACATCTATATATGTTACACAAATGTTTGTCCTGTGTGGGAATCGAATCCACAACCTACAGCGCACAAGGTAGATTTACTACCAGCTGAGCTGTGAAGCCTGTCAAAATTAAGTTAGGCCTTGCGCGTGTGGCCTTGACTGTAAACCTGAGTTTTCTTACCTCGACTGACCAGATAATTTACGACCAAAACCAAGACGTGAAAAGCTTACTTGTATTTATGCAAGCTTTGCCAGTTGCTGCACAATTTTTGTTATCCAATTTTTGCACCGTCTCCAATGTGGGGCAACCAACTCAGCAATTCACAGGAATAACTGCTTCCTTCCTAGTATCCGGGAACAAGATATACTAACGAGTTCGCTCTAGGCAAGCTGGTTGGAGAAGCAGCTTGGCCAGTTCTAACAAACTTCTGGGATCTAGGTTAGTTTCAAATGACTCCCTACTGTAAACAAAGTAATCTCTACTGAGAAAATCCCACTACTTGTTAATTCAGCGACAAAATGTTACATCACAAACGTTTTGTCCGAAGCGATTCCCGCGCAATGCTTTGGTGCGAACGCGATAAAGTGGGTATTTTGGCATCGCTGTTCGATTGCCGAACTAAACGTCCACATTTATTTTATTCGTTGACGTTATCTAAAAACGCGAATATAAAATGTAGGGTCTTAATTTTCATGCACAATCTGACGAAATTTTGTTTCTGCGGATTTCATAATATTTTTACACCCACATTCGACCTAGCAAACGTTTTTTTCGTTAAGTTGTATCAATATTATAACTCCATCAATATGAAGTTTCTCTTATTATCAAGTGACTTAGGTATCTGACAGTTTATTTTCAATACATTTATATATTTATAATCGAAGTAGCAAGCAATTAGTGTAACAAAATTAATTTCCATTTTGGTCGCAGCGAAGCGCACGCGCCTGTTCCCGCGCTATCCTTCAAAGGGCCGCCATGTTTGTATTTCGATCCGCGTCCGCAAAGAACCTGTGTTTAACTTCACTCCGGAATTATATCGCTGCGATTAGTGTAATAACTGGTTGCCCTCCGAGGCTTTTTCTCGTTTCAGCGCGCGCTTTCACTCCGACATCCCTTCGCATTGCATCAGTTCGATTGTTCAACACTCGCATTGTTTTCCGCACCATAAAATTTCACCGCCTATTACGATTTTGTTTTATCTCGTGCCGGTGCAATTAATCAATACACTTTTTATTAATAAACAGTCACGGACACCCGGCTTAAATCGATATTGATTGAAAATGAGCAGCGGCCGCAATTTGTTTTATTGCTCTCGTTTGTTTCACGAAAAAGATGCGTACGATATGAGAGGTAATGGTTTGAGGAACGGAATGGGCGATATCGAACGACTGCGATGATAATGTATCGCAATATCATTAAGGAAAGATTACGCGGTGGGTTATTTATGCGCGGGTCGGTCACTCGTCGGGCTCGGGAACCTTTACACCCCGCCAGCGCCGAGCCGAGGTGAGCTCATTGTGCGAGGCGCAGGCTGCGAGAGCGGGCGCGGGCGGCCTGCTCGCTCGCATTGTGTCTCGCCGGATAAATATTGATTGCACCGCAAAGAGGCGCTTGTAATTGCGTGTGCGGCCGAACGGAGCTTTTATAAAACTCGCTGGGAACCGCACGGAATGTAAACCAGAATGCTGCGAGACATTAATGTGTATTTATTGAGGGCTTCGGTAATGTTTTTATCGGGCGCATTTAAAGCAACGAATCGATTTGCCCGCATATGTCTCGACGGTTGTTTTTGATTTACACTATAGAGATATGGTTATTTCGTTAAAATATGGTTTTAAATCTGCTGGTTTTTTACTATGTATAGGTTAACGAAGCCTACTGTCTAACCTCTAACTAGGATATAATTTTTGATATTAAAATCATTTCCAGTCTAATGAGTTCCGACTTAACCTACTTGTTAGTTTTATGGATTTTGTTACTTGTTACTCATTCTAAAGCATTGAAATTATTTAGTTTAAAAGTTTTTTTTTTTTTTGTAAACCACACAATCCTATTCGTACTTCCTACGAATACTTAGGTATATGATACTATACTATTATATATTTACCAATACAAAATAATACATAGAATACCTACTCAATAAAAAATCCAAACATAGACGTTCAGTCCCATCGGTAAACTTTAGCACTACATAAAAAAGACATGCCTACAAATTGGGAGGAGTTTTGTAAGCAAAAATGTAATCTGATAGGCAATAAAGTAGTTTGATGAGTGTCTCAAGACTTAGAGACTCATTGAATTTAATATTTACGACCAAAACTATAAATTACAAAATCTAATGTGTTTCGGTTCCGCGTGCTTTATTCCAACACTTCAACGTCACTTTTATCACCAGCACAATCCAACTATTTATTGGTTCTGAACGAAATTAAAACGTATAAATTTTAAGGAGCTCCAACCAAGAATCTGACAGATGACAAACAAATCCTGTTTCTATATTATTAGTATGGACCTACTAATCTCAGTCACCCGGAGTGAATTCTAATGAAGTTTACCTCTCCGACTCGTATAATTCTGTTCGAAAGGTGCGTTTGGTCTATTACACGCACTTTATAATAATCCCATAGTATTTAACGATTAAATATTAATTGTATACTAAATTCTATTTTCCCCGATAAAACCCACACGAACATCAATAGAGATGGACTTCATTACAATTTTTAAATTGATTAATACAAGGTATGTGGATTGGAATTCTATATGTAGCTTATTACATTTACAAGTTAAATTGATTTTAACCGACACATATGTTACTCAGCATAATAATTTGACGCTAGAAAGAAAGAAGAAAGAAAGAAAAACATTTATTTGACATGCCCAAAAAAATAAATGAAAACAATTAACAAAAATATACATAAGTATGTTGTAATAATATTAATAATACTAATAGGTACATCAAGCAAGTAATACAAGTACCTACCTACTTATTTTGTAATAGCGGTCAAATAGGTCGATGCCTCAGCATTATGCCGATCTCAGTTGCGCTGACACCGGCGCTGGTTTTCAGACACGACCTCAGGGTGACGTCAAGAGGGCTTTTACAATAACTTACAGAAGAACGCTACCATTTGATACGCAACGCAAATGTACAAGTAGCTTTTTTTTAGCCAGCTCCTGGTTTGTTAGCAAGGATGTAGGTAATTCCCACATAGAATCGAATATATTTATATATAGACAGTCCTTAGAACTGTTAAAATAGTTTTTGAGATATCTAATATTAAAAGCTGCACAGAGAATGCTGTAGAAAGTACTGACACTCCACTACTCTACCTACTACTAATCATGTCACAGGCTTAAAACAAAGTGGTGAAACAATTAAAGTGCGCCTCATATATGCTCATTTTGTGCTCTTGACACATACCTTCGAATTTTCGTTTCGAGGACATGATATTTCGTGACTATGTTTTGTTAAATATTGATAAATTTTGCACATAAATTTTCCAATTAAAAACCTCATTGGTGCACTTTTGGATTCGAAACAGCGACCTTCAGATTGAATCTCGGGGCATCACTAGGCCACCACGCTCTCAAACGCGAATAATGATCCAGATAACGACTGCCGTGATCGTTACAACAAACGCAATAGCTGTGTACTTCGAGCGCTATCGTTTACTAGTACTGCATATGTGTATAAGAAAATATCTTCATTTTTTAATCTAGGCGTGTCGGCATTCTTCTCCCATCCGTTTAAATCCCTGCATCCCTTTTAATAATGTACAAAGAAGTTTTACGCCTAAAAAAAACAACTCGATTTGACGGTAAGAACCAGGCCTCCCACCATTAAAGTAAACACTACCATCAACTAAAAATCTTTTCGCACAGCGTGCACTATTATACTCCCCGGTAGGTTTAATAAATACTGCAATTGCAACACTTGCACCTGCCCGTGAAAGGTAACCGGTTCAATTTACAATGTATCATCTCTGGACCTCCTGGTCTCCGATTAAAGATTAGGCAATTAAAAATTTTTCCTTTCAGGGCGGCTGTTAAACACTGAAATATGGCCGACTGCGCTCAACCACAGGACATACAAAGCTAGTTCATCCAGAGATTACTTCCGGATAAAGCGATGCGCTGCAAAAATAAAAGAACAATAGAAAGCCAAATTCTTCCGGAGAAGTACAGCCACCCATGCCCATTTCTACCGCCAAGCAGTGACGTATTCGTGTAACTGTGTTCCGGTTCCGGTGTGGTTGCCGGTGAAATTACAGGCACATGACACATTCCACCTACACGTCTCAGAGTTACGGGCGTATACGATGCGACTTGGGGAGGACCAAATCGCATCGGTTGTTATGGGCAGAGGTTACCAATTAACACCAGGTTGGCCGTCGGCTCGTTCCGTAACTGAATAACATCAAAAAAATCTTTTAGTTAATTTCACTGGAAATTGTACTTATTTGTCTAAGTGTATCTATGTATGTTTTGTTGTAAGTGTTTAGTCACGAAATGCAAACACTATTTGTTAGTAAAGACTGGACCAGCTGTTTCGTGTTATCTTGCTCAATTTGCTCATTACTACCCCCCACAAGGCGCAAGCTCACTACACAATATTTAAAATTTATCATTTGGATATAAAATGTCGTCCCACATACAAATTAACGTACATAATAAGCCGCCCAATCGGCACGATTATAATTAGGTATGTCATTTGATTTCGTTTGGGAATAATACTGCAATTAATATTCAATTATTTTTTTCGGTACACAATATCATTTCAATTTTTATTATTGTCGTCATAAATTTTCATGATAATTACCCACAAAATTCAATATCCTGATTATTTCTTGGAATAATTGTGCATTAATGAAAATAAATATTATTTATATTTGTAATACGAAGTTCGTTACGTGGGAATAAAGATTTTAAAATGCAATCAAGTCGATTCGGCAGAAGCATTGTGGCTAGAAACTTTAATCAAGGGGCTTATTGCCTCTGGTATTTGTTTACGCAACTGAAGATTGAATAAAAGTAACGGAACTTAGGTATATAAATTGATAATTTTATTACTCTCAAGAGATTGCTTGAGTTATAAAGAACTTAATAATAACCAAAACAATTTGTGCTGTTGTTCACAGGTACTCACGTTTCACGTAAGCGTCCGCAAGAATTTCCTTTGAAAGTGACGCCATCTGTTGGAATCCTTCGACACAACGTGAACCGAAACTGAAAGCTGAAAGGTTCTGCATGAGGCTACCATTCAACGCCAATTGAATTTCATCGCCGCTGATCTCTTCATTGCTTCTCTGTAACACCATTTTATGAAATTAAGTAATTTGCAGTTTTTGGGTTACAATAATTGTATTAAATGATGTCGTATTTTTCTTTTAAAATAAATAAGTTTTCTCTATGTTCGTTTTCGTTTAGTTAGTTTTATTGTTACGTAAATTTAAAATATATTAAACTGAACCCAAACTATTTATTGCACTATGTTGTTACTAAGACCTTAAAATAATATAATGAACTTCCTTAGGTGAAGTAGGTTTCCATAAACCCTGTTAGGGCACAACAATTATTATAAGTTATTAAGTCAAATTTTGTCTGCTTAATAGTAGTCTTAACAATAATAACTTATATCTGGCTATTATGATAAATAAATCGTACAACATCACCCGCGGCTAAACTTTCGTTTTATTTACGCCAATAGAATAATGATTGTTCCCATCCGCAGGTTTCCCATTAAATACCGCGTATCAATTTATCTATGAATAGTATTAGCCTTATACAACACGTAAGTTTAAATAGAAATTATTATAATGTTCCTCTAATTTAGACAGGCGCCACCTACTGGTTTCGGCACACCTAAAATTTTGGTTGTAATTAATGATCCCGCTGTGACTACCGCTGGCTTCCCAAGGCCGCAGCACTAACGTTATTCAAATGCATTCAATGGCTGAATTATGCACCTGTTTGACAGAAGCACACTCAATACATCGCTCCAGGCTTCTTCGTGTTTTTATAGAAGATCTGTCTCTAGAGATCTACTCTCAGCTAATGAGAGTGTAAGAGCTTAATCGGTTCGAAACAACATTTTAAATTGTTTATCATGCCAAATAGTGAAATGATTTTTTTTTTAGACTGAACTAAGGCTAACCGCAACGAGCGAACTAAAAGTGGCCATAGCACACTTGACAATACAGCCTGGGTCTGGCCTCTGCTAATTGTGCCCAACATTCAGCATGAGTCGAAGTACGCAAGGCTGGTTAGTTAGCACTTTGCTGTACCCACATCCTTAAAACTGAACACAGCATTCGACAGTACCACTGCTTGGTCTCTTAAAGGAGTTAAGAGGAATTTCATGAATAAACATTTCACTAACACAATACTGCTGCGGCTAATTTGTGCATTTATTAAGAATTTATTATAATCACGTATATTAATGTTCTCTAATTTTTACTGCAAACAATAATTAGAGATAGAGTCAAATGAGTTCACAGATTCCATCGTTAGGCTTAGGTACAACCCGCATATTATTGAAAAAAGAAGCTATTTACTTATCCAATCTTTATCAACGTACCAAACACTAGATTCACAGATATTTTAATATCGTAGATAAATATGCATATAAATTAATATTGATGGACATCTCACACAGCGTCATCTAGCCTAAACACAGCTTGTACTATGGGAACTTTATAACTTATTTCCATAGCACACAAATGTTTATCGTGGGTAAGAATCAAACCCACGACCTACAGCGCAGAAGACAAAGTACTACCAAGTGAGCTGTGAGGCCAGTAGATGTCAAGCATTGCAGTGGTAGTTACATTGCGTACAGGTGGAACCATACGGCATCATATTTCGACAATTGTACATCGATCGATCCCTTCCGGTCGGAACTGTTGCCCGCCCATCACAATCCATTGTACAATCGTTTAATTGCCCTCCGCAGCCGCAGACATTTAATATGTCTTAATGCCTGCGAAAAAGTAAAAAAGCACAAAACATCACCCAAATCTCGAGCACATCCGTGCATTCAATGGGCCACAGCTTTTGTAAGTTAGCTGGGTTACTGCGGCACACTGATCAGAAAATTGCAGTGCCCGATTCATGATGATCCAGCTGTATTGGTATTAATCAATTCAGCTGGATCATTATGAATCGGGAATTCTAATTTGAGACCGTATAAACAAATCAAATTTGATTAAAGAGTATCACTTTACCCGGTTCACTTATTAGTGGAAAGAATAAAATAATACGATTATAAATTGATTATTAATTTATTCTACTACATAAAATGACTAAGGTATTCATTTAACTTATGATTTATTTGCAGCGCAGTAAATATTGGACAGAACTTCAATCAACCTATTGTTCTTACAGAAAGATTAATGATGTTTCTTCAAGCTACTATGAAATTTCTTAATCCTAGAGTAATAAACATGTTTTAAATACGTGACAATTCGGTAAAAAAAAGTACAAAAAAAAACGTTTTCCTCAGTGTACGTATTGAACCAGCTGTCTCAAAGAAACTACTGCACAATGTAATGCGATATTTTCGCTACAGATTTGTTCGGAGGGTGCGCCCCAAACAGGAAATAATTTCGATGTTGCCACTGTCTGATCTACTGCTTTTCGTTTTGTTCGAATACCACCGCTTTAACGTTCGGTTTTTTCATGCAACTCTTGTAATATGAACACTTGTTTATGTATTCATGATAATAATGCTATACCTGTGAGTTATGATTCGCAGCACTGTGAGTGTTGGGTTGCACACTGCACCTGGATGTGTTCTGTGAATTAATAATAGGTTGTCAGTATATATGTCATTCCTAGAACTTGTTACTAGGAAATTTGCTTTGTTTATATCTTGTATCAGAGAGAGTACCTAACTATTGTAACATAGTCTGTTTATAAGTACTAATAGGTTTTAAAACTTTTCAAATATGTCTCGATGTTTCTGATCATTGTCGAATCTGAAATAATCTAGTGAATTTTCCCAAAATGTTTTTGTGTCATTGTTTTTGTTATCTGTGTCATGTGTGAAGTGGTAAGTGGTAAGTGTAAGTGGTGGCTCATAAGCTCATTAACTGAAATAAACTAGCTATTTTGAGAGACCTCTAGTAATGATCAGTTTTGTTTCTATAAATTAAGTAAGCTTTTTATAATTTTGTCTTAGTAGTGTATTTTTTTACTCGCGAGTGTGAATGTATTACTGAGCTGCCGTTTCATTGTGACTCATCCTACTATCTGTTAAATGAAGTCACACAGCGATTAGGCAAAGGCATTCCATCACGTTACTTCGACCCTGGACAACCCTAATTTCGGAGTGTTTTTTTTTTTTACTTCCATCTTTTTTCTATCTCCTAAAATGTTTAACTATCGTCTTATCCCGTCTCGTTTGTAGGAATTAAATGCAACTTTTCATTATTTGTTTAACGGAACCCAACTTTAGACGCAGGTAAAGATACGAGCAGAATATTTTTTCTAAAAACAACGGCTTCCTGTTTTCGTGCCGGCGGTATTTCTTCAGGGATTATTGTAACATATGTAACATTAACTTGATGGATACAAAAATAATGTTTATTTTTTTGTCTGTGTAGAGTACACTGGGAAACGAGGATTTGCATATATATTTTAATTTTAATTCGAACAAAATATCCATATTAAATAAATAAATAATACCACCAAATATTGATGGTCATTTCACACAGCACCATCTAGCTCCAGAGTAAGCTAAGTGTAGCTTGTGTCATAGGAATTAGACAACTGATATAAAATTTATATATAGTTTTTTGGTACATAAATTTAATACACACTGAGGACCAGACATAGAACAAACATCTATATTCGTCATAAAAATGTTTGTCCTGGGTGGGAATCGAACCCACGACCTACAGCATAGAAAGCAGGGTTACTGCCAACTGAGCTGTGAATCCAATTATTAAAGTCAGAAAACAAAATTAAAATTAAATTAATGTCTAAAATTCTATCAATATTAGGTAGGTATTACTACTGGCCGTGCTAAAACATAAACCAAGTTTGATCAAGTCCCAGAAAAGACCAGAGTAACGAATTCTTGACTATATTATTTTATTTTATTTTTATTTTAAAAATATTAGATATGTCATTGTCCTTCTAAAGCAAGGATTTCATGTGTCGTGGTTATCTGTAAAGAATACTGTGATACCATGAAAATACAGAAGAAAACGTTGACATGATTTGACACTTGACTTCTTCAAAGTTCTTCTCCTTGGATGCCGTTACGGTATATGGACTAAGCTGGTTCACAAATTTACAAGAATATAATCGTGACAGACTCTTCCCCGCTACTTGTTCGTTTTGCCAGCGTTTTTGTTTCGCAAAACATCTGCGCGTACAACATAACTCGATACTAATAGATAACCGCGGATGTTTTTTATGCTTTTTATCTCGTTTATGCCCATTGTATCGGTACCAAATGTTGTTAGGGCTGCAGCGAGGGGTTACTTTGACAATGTGTGATGAATATAGGTCGCACTTGCGACCGATTGTTGGTAATTGCATTTTTACTGTACCCAACAGGTTCACTATAACTCGTGGTAAAATATTCGACATGCCATACTGATTAATTAAATTTCAAGTACTCTGAAAATCGAGAAGTATTTATGAAAGGATAATTCATTTGTTTTTTCCTCAATAACGTGGGGCTACTGTACTTGATAGCCTTGATATTTTTGACCACTTGTACAATTTGGTTTTTAATCCTCATGTAATTTCGTAGTAAGTACTGTCTAGCAAATAACTAAGCGGGAAGTGCTTATCTTTACTTTTATCGTACTAGCGGACTAATCAGATTGGCTTTACGAAGTCTGTGTTAGCTATAATGTCACATGGATATTCATCGCTTAGATAAGTAATCTCTGAACGCTTCCGCTCATAGGAGATACGAAATTGAGATCCTAGCTTATAATAACAGCTGAGACTCAGGTTGGTCTAGAAATTTCGAAAACAATGGAGTACTTCTATCCTTCCAGTAGAGTACTTATTAGATTAACATATTAAAGAAAATTACTACCCAGCGTTAGACTGTCCTTATTAACTACGAATATATAATTTCAAATCAGAAATTATTCTAACTTTAATAGTTTGTACCATAAGAACGCTTTGAAATTGTTTCCCTGAGAAAACTTACCTCGGTACAAAAATTCTAGCGATTACGCAATGCGGCGTAAATTCCTCAACTTTATTATTCGCCGCAGCACTCGATAACATTAGCGGAGACTCCAAGTTCCAATACGCCAACTAATTATTTTATTAAAATGCCGTGACTGAAATAAAAATTAGGGAAAGAGTGAGAGCTAGACAGATTATTTGAACGATCTAAGATTATAAGTTATCTAAGATATAAGGCTTTGTTCTGTTTGACTTAGAAACTATCTGTGACACAGATGGTACGGAATTACCTCTGTCACTAGATAGAACGAGAAAGAATTTGAACCGGAATCGGAGAGGAGTGTGTTTTCTGTTTCAGGTAGTAGTCCTGTAGCTAGGTTTCAAACAAAGGGCGACTCGATGAATCTTTAATAGCATCAAGAAGAATGTAATATACAGCGGGCTCCATAACACGTATCAGGTTAGATGACTTGGTGAATGTGGCAGTGCTGTAATGTTGTGACGGTTGTGTGCGGTAGGTACGCATGTGAGCTACACTTATCTTATCGTACGCGTCACGGTTAAGCCTCACGTCTGCCATTTGGTGAATTAATATGCAGGTCAGCGTAATGCCTTGGCTCTTGAAATGTGATCTCACTGGCTCATCACTCGGAATTCTCACAACAGAGCGTGTGCCTCTATTCTGCACCCAAAGTCATACCTCTCAGTTAGCAGCACGCGCCCAAAGCTAGACGCCGCGCCGTAATGTAACATCGAGTAGACCGTAGCAAACTAGCAAGTTAAGCTTTTGCTTCAACTTTAATTTGCATATTAGTTGACTACGGAGTTTAGTCTCGTGGTCTCGGGGTATCTTATAAAAGTCTCTCAATGTTGGAAGTAATTTTCAAAAATAATTGATATACAGATTCACTATTATTGTTTTCTCTTAACGGCGGTATACAACCAGCCTCTTAAAAAAATAGATAGATAGATAGATATACTCTTTATTGTGTATAATTTACACCGTAACTAAACAATTACAATCTTAAACTAAAATAATATAACAAAAAATACAACATTATCAACGCGTAAATTATACGTAGTCTCATTCGAAAAATTCTCAATAATATTCTTACATAAATAAAAGTTTTCTATACACTCTCGCTTATTCGTTGCCCCTGTCTTGGAATATTAAGATGGCCGAACATAAAGAATACTTTTATTTTAAAAAAGCGACAAGACACCCCCTGACACCAGTTAAGCTACCACTAATTACTTAATTCAGCCACCGTGACCGAAATAAAACATAGAGTAAGGAGTCACTGTGGCGGTGAATCCAAAGCGATCTGCAGAATCCTGGGGAACAATGAAACCAAAAATACGAAGATAAATTGTTTGTAAAATGTAGTAAATTATATAAAATATATTTACATGATTTAACTGCTGTATGGAACAAGTATTTTTTCTTTATATTCTTAGTGAATAATAAATATATCACTCTATATGGTTTTATTGCAAATATTCTGCATAGTATTTCTTATGAATTCGTATAAATACAAAATACAAAATATATTTATTTCTTCTCCATGCCTCTAGTAATGTCTGTGAATATCTGCCGCGGGTATTTTAATGAACTAGGCATCGTCACAGATGAATTATTAGGCACGTCCCTATATTGTGGTTGCATCGTATTCTGTTTTAATCAGCATATTCAATTACATCCACATATTTGTGACAAGTGCAACCCTACCCTTACGCATATGCCGAGTTTTTAACCCCCCTTCGGTAAACTATTGTTGAGATTTTGCGGAACTGGAGAGACAAATGTCATACTTTTTCGGCTCAGCATTTTCTATTCCCATTGTTCTCATACCTACGAGTGGACTCTAAATATAATGAGGCAACGTGAGGTCGCAGAAGACCAGAATATGGCCCTGAGATAAGAGATAAACTGGATAACTTTTTAATTCAGTGGAAAATTGTAACAAAGATCGTGCTCCCGAAAAAAAGGAAGCCCTCCTTTAGGCCTCCTTTCTTGTCTATTCCTCCCATGAAGGATCAGATAATATAAATATAAATAATTTAATAAGTATGTTAAAAACATAAATAAAAAAGGTTTGAACAGGCGTCAGACTTAGCTAGTATAAGTACGCGTGACCTGTGTTTTAAATATTATTGACGTTTCCAAGCCATTTCTTTATGAATTGTATGGAAATATTGACTTTGACTTTAATTTATTAAAGATTTAAGTTAGCATACAAACAGGCAAATCCCAGCAGTAGAACACTAAATAAACATTACCTAAGCTTACCAGTCTCTGTCAACAGAATCGAAATTATGCAAGGAATGAGTTTACTCAAAGCATTCCTCAAATAACAAATATAAGGTAATGGTTTATGACACAGATGTGTTCTCAAAACAATGACGAATTCAACATTTTCCTCATAAACTATGTATTGGTGGCAGCTAGCTAGCTTACTGGATGGACGTCCGAATTTCAAAGTGTAACTCGCCGGCGAAGCAAATATGCGAGCTAAGAGTTAGAGCACTGATGTAAGAAAACATCACAAAGAAATTGGCATTACACCAAAATTCCTAATCGTGTGACGTCTGTCAACCTGGATTTTGTGACTGATTTTTTTGTTTGAATAATTTGACAAAGAGCAATATGACACACTTGTTTTGGGCGAAAACCTCTAGGTACCCATATCAAAATCAAAACGACTTATGTTCTAGGTATGGGAAGACCCAAGTTGCATTGTATTGCGCCTGTAACTTTGGGACGGGAAGGTGGACCATCTCTAGTGCCTGTAATTATACCGGCAACCATATGTGATGCGTATGCGTTACTTCTTGGCGGTAGAAGTAGGTGTGGTTAATTATGATTTATCAACTATGGAGTATAGATAGAGTTTGAAGAGCTAATATCAAAACCAAAAATATTAATTAAATTAATTAAATAGTACATAACCAATCGCTGCTACCTTATTAGACAAGGAATGTGGTGGACATCTGCAAGCTTTCACATTGAACCTCGTTAGATCTTTAAATAGGTAAAGCAAATAAAATATTCAAATTAACGACCACCAAGGAATGTAACCTCATTAGTCAAAATGAATTCATTATTTTCTCTAATCTCAGATTAATCGTCGGAAGCACGTACGGAGAAGACGCTTAACGCAAATCTGTACCTACTGTCCCACCAAAAAAATGCGCATAGCTTTAAATCCCACAAAGGTTAGATAACAGTCTTAAGTCAAGAATTTGTATGACTAATAGTCTACATGTTCGATAAAAATGGAAGCTAAGCTAATTCAAACTCAAGAACAAACATCAAAGATAGCAGGTGATTGTTTTACCTCGATACGGTTCTTGGTAGAGGTCATATATCAGAAATAGAAATTAGGGGTTGGCGGTGCACCCCTGATCAATGATTATAATTAAAATTAGAATCTTATCCGTTTCTCATCTAACCACCCAAGTTATGAAGTGGATAATTAATTGTACAAAATTTCCACATAAGCTCTATTTTTATTTACTAATTTAATAATACTGTTTCATGTGGTCTTAAATCAGTATCTGAAACTCTTATGCAGATTAAAAAAATTGCTTCCATTTTCAGTATTAGAACTCTTATTTTCTTTTACAGCTCAAGAGTATGGAAAAAGAGTAGTAAGAAAAAACCCTTACATTAAATTCAATGATTGAATTGAATTTGACACAAAGAAGCTAAAACTTAAATGGTGAAGACTCTATCGGTCAGAATTTGTTCTTCTATTTTTTTATTTCAAACTACGAAGTTCGCTTGTTGACAGTAGACTATCTGTCAGGGAACCAGTCTTGTTATGTTCCCACTACAAAATAGGAAAAAACTAGAGTAAATTTAAATACTTTGCAATTATTTTTTCATTGGTTTTTTTTTACACAATTGAGCAGAAAATAGCGAAACAGGAGAAAAGCGGACATCTTAAAAAAACTATTAATACCTACTGTTGCAGTCCTTCATTTTATTTTTTTGTAATTCCATTAAATAAGTATAAAAAAATATTAACAATTATAATCTAAAGGATTTCAATATTATATTAGTCAAAAAAATATTTTGCTTACAAAACATAATATGCCATATATTTGGAAAAAACAACAAAACCCATCTAACGACCCATTGCACTAACATATGCGTCAAATTCTTACCGTACACTGTCGCGGTATTTCCTTGGCGAATTTAAATTTGTAATTCCTTCCAATAACAGGGGAACATTTATTAAAAAAAGGCCCGACTCCGCCTACCGACGGAAACAGCTGCAGGCCTAATTATTACAAACATGCCTCCTTAAGCATAGCCCCACAGACAACTATGCTGTCTGTTATTGTTAATCTTCGATAGAAAACTGTTATTAGACGACCACCTGGCTAGATAGGCAAATATAACTAATTTTTTTAACCCAATTAAATACTATTGAAAGTACACGTGTCTTTGAGAAATTTTCACATGACAATGGTATAATTAAACCAAATTTTCATTAGACTATTATTGTTACGTGCTGTTACAGTTTATGGGATTATACGAACTGATGAAGACTATCATTTTTTCCATTTTATTAGTGTTTGTTTAAATGAAGTCACATAGCAGTTTTTATAGCGTTATCCAAACCTACGCGAATGAATCGAGTAAAACATTTCTTGAAGCGTTTCATTATCTCAGTCGGATATTTACGATTTTGGGTAGCTATGGGCGGTCACGATTATGAGGAAACGATACATTTGAAGTTGACCGTTAATGGTTGCAATCATCCTATACCCACCTACATCTACAACGTTACTTGATTATTATAATGCATAAAAACTGAAACAACATCGTTAACTTTTATCTAGCCGTCATAATAAATCATAAATATATGTTTTAATCAGGCGAGTTCCCGCAGTTCCCGCTGAATCGAAGGAGAACGCATGTAGATAAAGATAAAAATATTTTTTCCTCGCTAATGGACTTGCAAAATACCAATCCTAAGTGCCGGTCATATTTTACTAAAACCATTTCCGTGAGAGGTGCCATCTTCGCGCTCGCAATAAACCTGTCCGAATGCAGATAACATCACAATCTCGAATCCAAAACCTAAAAGGTCGTTTATAGGGACATAAACGTTTATAGAATCATAAAGCAGAACCAATCTATTGTTTCCTCTCGGCCTACGCGCCTGAGGGACATAACTAATCGAACGATTCCGCTTTTTGTCTCGGCGCAGGGACATAATCAATTGTCACCTCGAGTTGGAATATTTCCCACCTAAACTCGATGTCTCTAATGCGTTACGAACGGGTTTAGAATAGACCGGGACAATAAATGATCGGATATCGTATTGCACTGAGAAAAAAGGTGATGAGTGGCCGGCGTCTGGCGCTGTTGGCGCTAACGGATAGGCCTTGGCTCCGGCGCGCGACGCACTCAGGACGCTTGATGACTACCATTTAAATCCCATACTTTCAAATTTAACAAAAGACTCAATATTATCTCCATCTGCACGTATAGTGTTACATTGACCAATTCAATTATGTTATCATGCTATTTTTTTCTATGAAATCTATATATGATATCCGATTATAGCCATTTTACATGAATAAACCTGCAATGTTTATAAATGTTCGATTAGTAAGTATCATGTTTTCTTATAAATATTAATATCCATCCTAACAGGTAAGTGATTGATGTAAATAAGTTTCAATGAAAACATTGATTGTGATGGTTGAACATTGAAATTAGAGTCGAAGAGAAGTCGAGAGAAACAAGAGTCGGCTATATCAGCAGAGGTAGGCCAAAGAAAAGATGGATATATTTTGTGAAATGTTATATGATTAAGAAACGAGTGAGCACAGAGATGACGTCTCACTGAGAGCAATAGAATAAATTTACATTTTATGCCGACACCACCTAATGTGAGATAAGGGCAAGAGAAAAAAAAGATGACTAAACTTAATGTAGCTTATGATGTGAGTATTTTTGTATTGTAACAATTATTTTAAATAGTTTACACTGAATAAAGGTAATTAATCGATTGCTCTATTAAAAACCTAATATGGACATGGAATCACAATCAAAAGTCAATTAAAATGCTGTTTATTCATCATCGGTTTGTGTGGAATGATGATTTATAGTTTCGCAGCGGGCAATCAGCTGTCGCGGCCGCTTCGAAATTAAAATCTTACCCGCGAGCGTGATCTTATCCGACTCGATCGATTTAGATAAAATAAATATTTATACACTCGCCCGTAGATGAGCGAACAAAGCGCTCAGTAAATTGATTATGTCAATGGAAAACGTTTTTGACGCTCGCCCCTATTCGATCACCTGTCTCGATTCTAGATATGAATCCGAATCAAACACATTTGGCGATGCGCGGCTGAGTTGGAATGGAATTCACAGCGCTTTGTACGCTTTTGACTTTTAAACTTTAAACATATTTATTTGTGTGTTTGTGTGTGTGTATGTATATGTATTTTAACTTAGACTTAATAACTGAAAACAATACAAGTGAAAATTTACTATATCTCAAGTGGTGTGATTTCATTTCACTTCTGAGAATAAATTGTTTGATGAACAATGAAATCTCTCAAGAATGAAAATTGAACCATTGTAAGTTATAAATGTGTCTTTAAATATAGGCAATTATAGCCCAATTAATTCTGTAATTTTCTTATTAGTATAGGATCATAAATTGTATGTGATTAACAGTAAAAACAGAACAGATATAAAGTAGATAAAATATTTAATTCATATTTTGCATTTGGAAGCGTAATAAATACGAAAATTTTCATATTCTAACTAATATTAAATCACAAATTATTTGAATAGGTATCTACATGTACTTACAATAATAATAAGTTCTATATACAATTGACTAGGGTACATTTCAGTTCTTCAAAACATCAATTATATTACAGTTTACAGAATTTACAACAGCTCAGTCATTATAACTACAATTCTCGTTGTACCTATGCACAAAACATTTACACTTAAGTACCTAACTGTATCACAAATCATCAGGTAATATTTACACTTAATTTGATCAGGAACCTACAGAGTATCAGACCAGAAAGGAAAGACCTAGGTATATTTATATTAGAAGATAATAATTATGTACAAAATTAGGGAATGTTCATTGAATGTAAATGCAGTAACAGTTTCCATTTTACAACACTTCACTTATAATATTATTTAAGGTATTAAATAATGCCATAATATTAAACAGATATGTAAACAGTGTTTCGATGATTCATTTTGCATTTAACACGTTATACTAATGTAAAAGAGCACCAAAATAGATAAAAATAAGATTCAAACATTGATAACCATTTACAAACAGATGAGATTTGTTTAAACAAAATAAGTCTTTCTTGATTGAGGTGCATTAGACATCGGGATCTGTTGCGCCGGCCTGAGCGGCCGCTCTTCGCATTGATGGTTGTCTATGGAAACGTAACTATGGTGATGAGGGAGCCGGTCATCGGGCCGGCCCTCACTGCTGGCCACGGAACACGTCTCGTCCTCAGTGCTGCGAGCGGACACCTCGGCGCTCGCGCTCGTTGAGTGCATAGGACTGGACATCATGAGGATCGGCGGAGCCATCCCGTACTTGTACCAGGGGTCGTGAGACGTCGGCGGGGCTGTATACCTCAAGTGGCCGTGCCGCCCGAAACCCTCCCTATTACTAACTTTTAAGTTATTCGCGTTATGAAGCGTCCGATTCGGCAATGTCACGTCCACATCGGGTAACCGAAAATTTAGCTTTTCCCAACAGTTCTTCTCACCCCACACGATCACTGTACACGTTTTAAGCAACACTTTCAAGTCTGGGTCTATATTAATGGCACTGAGGTCTGTCGTCACCAAGAATATGATTTTCTGGCGTCTATGTCTCACGTTCACTGAATTTATCGCACTTTGTAATGCCGCTTTCGATTCCGGCGAGTACCACTCTTGTTGTAAGAATGTAATAGACAACACTATCACGAGTCTTTTTGAACTTTCCGAAGCACTCACTAAGCTATCACCCGACCGTCGTTCCATCAGTTGTAAGTCCCTATGTTGTAAACAGAGTGAATGTCCTAGATTCTCCAACTCGGAACTGACCGCACGAGTCACGAAGTCTTCGTCTCGTGGATTGTACACAAAAAACGCATCGAATCGTTTATTTTTATTGTCGTTCATGTCCCTCGGCGTCGAACTGAATACTCTTATGCCGTATCTCGAATGCATCCACAGTTTAAAGTCTTCTCTATACATAAACATTAGAGCACACGATAGCAACAGAATAAAGGCTATTATCAAAACGGCAGCAATATACGGGATGTAATTTTCTACGCTATCATTGGATTCGATGAATAATCGCTTTAGAGTCTCGGTACCAGTTTCTTCAGTTGTGATCTCGATTTTGCATTCTCTCGCTACAGTTGCGATAGTTTTGTTCATGGGCTGACCGTTGGGAACATAACACATTATCGTCTCGGTATCTTTTGATTTTTTTATCAACCACTGATTGAGCTGGGCGACGTCTTTGCAGTCGCATACCCAGTTGTTTCCATCGACAGAGACGCGGGTCCGTGGATCGCTGTCGCTAATGACTCTCCATGGCATGTAATCAACGTATCCGTTATTGTCCAAGTTGAGGTACTCCAGAGAGGGCAGGTAATTGAAGGTATCGTTTTCGATAGCCTTTATTTTGTTATTGCTCACGTAAAGTTCGATTAAGTTCGGCAGTCGAGTGAACTGAGTGTTTCTCAAAATTTCCAAGTTGTTGTTTTCTAAATGCAGCACCCTTAGCGACTCGATTCCGTTAAACGTTCTATTTTGTATGGTATTTATATTGCTATTATTGAGGTGCAAAACTTGTAATTTCTTTTTACCGATGAAAACGTGATTACTCAATTCTTTTAGATCGTTTCCATCCAAGTATATTTCGGTCGCGTCCATCGGTATCCGCTCCGGTACGTGATCGTAGCCGGCATTCGAACAATCGACAACGTTAACGGTGGTCCAAGTCTGATCATGATAGCACGAACATCTATCTGGACAAGTCATCTTGCAATCGCAGGCGTCAAAGTCACAACAATGGCATACCGTGAAACAATGTGAGTCGTACTCGCATAGAAATTCTGAGGATCTCACTTCGAGCAGACGCATCTCCATTTTGTGTGAATGGGTTAAAGTGCACCTTACGCTTTCTAAATCCATTACTCTTGGACGCTGCCTGAGGTCACTGTATTGGTTAATTGTTTGCAGCCACTCCATAGTACAATCACACACAAAAGGATTCTCACTAATGTAGAATTCTGGTAAATCTTTGTCTTCGGGAACGGATGGTATCGCAAAGGAACCAAACTCTAAAGTTTTTATCTTATTGGCGTAGAGCATAACTTTGTTGAGATTATACTTCTGCACGAACGTTCCCGGGCTAATTTTGTCGATATTGTTGTTGTTGAGAATAATCGTCTCGATGCGGCTTGGAAAAGAAGATTTATCCAAACTGCGTAATTTGTTGAAACTCACGTCGAGCATTTTTATATTACACGATTCTTTAATGCCATAGGTATCTTCTAATTTTTCTACATTGTTCTCATGCATATCCAGCCATTCGAGGTTGGTAGGTATGTGGCTGTAATCAAACCACAGTAGTTCATTATTTGACACGTTCAACCAAACAAGGGGCTGTGTGTTGGTAAATATGCCTTTTAAGTCGACTAGCCTGTTTCCATCTAATCCAATTGCTTTCAACTGTTGGTTTGAGGAAAAAGCTCCGTCATCTATTTGATCTATGTTGTTTGTGGCTAAATTTAATATTTGTAGTGATGGGAGCGCCGCGAATGTATCCTTTGATATTTTTTCAATTTTGTTACCCACAAGGCGTAAGCCGTATAAATCATCCAAACCTTCGAATTGCGTTATTGTTACTTTTGTTATTCTATTCATGCCCAAATCTAAGGACGTCAAGAATCGTAACGTTTTTATTGCCTCAGGCACCTCCGATAACTGGTTCCCGCTGAGTCCCAAATCGTGGAGTTTAGTGATATTTTCAAAAGAGCGTAAGTCAATTTTAGTTATTCTATTTCCATCAAGAAATAACTGGTTCAATACATAGAGGTTAGAGAAATGCCCGCTGTCCACTTCGATTATATTGTTATGAGCCAGTGAGAGTGAATGTAGGTTTTTTAAATTAGTGAATGCTCCATCAGCAATACGTGCTATGTTATTATATTCCAAACTGAGAAATTGTAGATTATTTAAATCTTGAAAGAGCAGTGCATCAATTTTTGTTATTCTGTTGTATGAAAGATTCAGAACAATCAAACGCACTAGCCCCGAAAAGGTATCCCTGTTCACCCACTCACTAGTCAATTGGTTCACTGATAAGTCCAATATTTGCAGCTGATCCAATCCTTCTAAAAGTCCAGGGGCTAAAACACTCAGCGAGTTATTATTCAAATATATTTGTTTGATGTCTCGCGATGACTGGAACATTTCTGGAGGCAGAGCTGTCAATGCGTTGGTTGATAAATTTAGGATTTGCAAATCACTAAGCCCCACAAAAGCACGATCGGCAACTTGTGATATTCTGTTATTCTGAAGAAACAACTTTTGAAGTGCACGTAAACTTGACAAGCCATTGTCTGGTAGATTGCTTATTTCATTGTATGACATGTCTAGTATTTCCATCACAGTGTTGCATGATTTCCCAGGGGCTGTTGGTCCATTTCCCCAATCGGAGAATCCTAAATTGGAGATATCTTGCAATCTGTTTTGCGTCACGTTTAACTCCTTCAAATTGTACAACAAACAAAATATTTCCGATGGTAACGTCCATATATTATTATCTCCCAAATCCAAAGTTCTCAGATCGGTAAGTCCTCGAAAAGTATCTCTATGAAACTCCATAGACATCGCTGACCAATCCGTGTTATGAGTTCGAATGGATAAGCTTCGCAGCCCACTCAGAGGCGACAACACTTCCGACGGCACGTAACGTATCTTACAAGACTCTATCCTGAGTTCCTTTAGGTTATGAAACCGGGACAAAAGTTGCGTGCCTTCCTCTTTTCTTCTGCCAAGGTCTAGTGAGCTCTCAAAGAAGAGAACATCTGTGCAGTGGAGGTTCAGCACGGTGATGCGCTGAGCTTGCGAGGCCGTGAGACCCGCCAACAGGTCGGTGGCGCCGGCGGCGGTGCGCAGAGAGCACGCGAGCTGCACACTGGTGCTCTCGCTGGAATCGGACACGCGCTGTAGCTCGCACTCCTGCGGAGCCTCCGCCACCCGGCTCGTCAGCGACGCTCCGCCTGCACACAGCCACATCCAGCACCAGGCCGCATACCACACCGCTAGTGATCCCATCGATAACATCTCGAACATTTAAACTGTCACTCTAATTAAATCGTCACCGTTTGACTCACTGTTATCGCGCACATCGCTACGCTAGTCCGAAAGCGCTCGGAAAACTTCACGAATTTCCCGTCAAACTTGTTTCAAAGTACGACACATAACGGCTCGAGTTGGAACGGAAGCGCGCCGCAGCCGTCCGGTGAGAGGTTTGAGAGGCGACTGAGGCCGGTGAGTTGAGCGACCGGGTGGCGCGGCGCGCTCCCCGCGCGGTCGCTCCTCCCCCGACAGGGTCGTCCGATATCGGCCTCTCGTTCCTTTCAAAAGTTCACAACGGCAACAAGTTGCTCGCCGCAAGATTGGCACGAACAGGAGCGCGCTTCGCGAGCTTTTATAAACATGGCGGTGTTTACTTTGTTTGTTTTGCCTAATCATAAAATTTCAATAGCTTTTCTAGCTGAAAAGCGTGAGAATGTTTTTTTTTTTTTTTATTTGACTATGATTATTACGTGAACGGAATGTGTCTGTAGTTACAACGTGTGCACTCACTACTATCAATTTTGACAAAAAATATTCCCACTTTCCACACATATGTGGAAGTGTTTATCTTATAATTCCTTAAAATATACTTATTCTATTCAATTCTATTCACACTTCCTCAGATAAGTGCCCATTTAGGACCGATTTCCCATAGTACTGGAACTACCTGTAATGACGCATTAGAGATAACTAATGGTAACGCGCTTATCTTTCGACTTGTTCATTCGACCCACTTGATGATATCGTCCTGAATTTTCATATTATTTCCTATATAAATACATATTAGTAAAAATAAAGAGATTTCATCTACTAGCTGTAACACAAAACACAATTATTCCGAAAGTTTGAGGCAGAGGAACTAAGGGGCAGTTTCTGCTTCTTCTTCGCTTCACTTATTAGAAAGTAGCAGATGGTAAAAGCAATACGCTACCCATCTTCTCCATTGTCACTAATTATTCAAATAATAAGTACTTAATTAATTTTACATTCGTTAAAATAAATGAGGTATCATATTTAATTAGACACCTGTGACGATTTTACGATTCCCAAATCAGAAGTATAGAATTTCATGGTTTTATTAATGGCATACGTTTCTCCTCGGCTATTCCGCCTCAGTAAATTATTTAATTACAAACAATACGAATATTTAATAGTAAGACTAAAAACACTTACCTATGAAAATAATTATAGAACATATTTACATTTTCGATTCAACTAATAAGCTAATGAATGCACTTCAAATCCAGGCTCTTAAGCTGCCGCGCCTTCTTTGAAGAACAAATACTTATTATAGACAAAATAATTTCGGAATATATTTATTCTTCAACATACCAAGTGGTTTGCAAATCCAAATACGTTATTTCATCGGAACCGCTTTGAACCCACGATTAATTTTAGAGGAATTCGATGAGATTTTATCATTCAGTCACTAACACAAAACCATAATGCATCGGACAAAAGCTGTCGGGAGATGAAAGAGGGCTTTATTGGCATATTCAATGAAAATAAATGAGTCAAATTACGGCGGAAAGTCCCGCAAAGCTAACTGATCGCAATAAGTGCATCGAGAAAACAATATGCCGCTTGTGTAAGTACGTGGACATTTTGAGTTGTATTAATAAATCAGCGTGTCGCTAGCTCTTTGGAAAGCAGTGTGCTGAAAGGATAAAAGTGCGCCCCAAAGAGGCTCCTTTCGCGACACTCCTGACTCCGTTTTAGGACATATTGGTTTCTTCACGATGTTTTCCTTACCGTTTCGAGAACGTGGTATTGCGCATTACAATTTTCAAGTGAAATAAATTATCAGTGCATGTCGGGTTTTGAACCAGCGACCTCCGGATTGAAACTCGGCCACGCTCTTCTCTTCCTTATCAGCGAATCAGCGTTTTGTAATCACGGTGCATGTAGAAAATTTATGAATCTGAATTAGTTATTTTTTTATTATTCGTACATATCTAAAGCCTTTCATGTTCCTAGAGCAGAGATACATGCCTGCGCTATACGAACGTGAGTATTTAAAGTATAATGTCTAGTATAAAGTCTAATGCATGTTAAAACATTAATAATTATATAAATAAATATATATTCAAAAAGTAAGCTAAGCTAATAGCTTGTATCATGGGAACCGGTTGAGAGCCGTCTGCTCTCACCAAAAGCCCGTGTAAACGCTGTCAAGGCCATCTGCGACCAACAGCATAATGTCCAGTCAAAAATAAAAAAAATGTATCATGGGAACCAGACAACTGATATAATACTTAAATACTTTTTTTGGTAATTACATACATTATAATACATATCAAGACCGAGGCACAGAACAAACACCTATATTCGTCACACAAATGTTGGTCCTGGGTGGGATTCAAACCCACGACCGCAGAAGATGCGCAGATGGCGGGGTTATAACCAACTGAGCCGTGAGGTCAGTCAAAGTGTGAGCTTTTAAATTCCTATTTTAGATGTCATGTTGAAATGTAAAAACAAAAAGTTATTTACTATATATAGATATTTTGCATTTAAATTTTTCATTTTCAAGTGCAGTGCAATGCCGCCCACTCCGGAAGTTGTAAATCACTGTAGTCAGACTGAGCTCGTCAATTTCACCTCAGATCTACTGACACATACTGGCTTCTCAACATAAGTTTTCTTTATACATTTGTTTAAATTTTCGCCGATAATCTTAAAGGACGCTCGGCAAAGCTAAGCATTCAGTTAAGATATATTTTAGTTAAGAAATGATGTTCCACGCTACAAAACATTTGGAATATCTTCATCGCAGGACGGACGCCAAAGTATTCTTAAAACCAGAGCTCTATGTAAACCTGTTTCTTCTAATCGAAACCACTGAAAAATCTTAAATTTACTTTTATTACATACATATCCTGTGTTGTTCTGGAAACTGGTCTCTTCAAATGTGAGGCGCGGGCGACTACACAAATAAATCATCACCACAAACACTTATAAGTAGATAGTGTTGTCCGAAATAGTTTTTAGTATTGTATAACTTGATTTACGTCAGTTTTGTCATGACTGGCCTCATAGCTCAGTTGGTAGTAACCCTGCCTTCTGCACTGTAGGTTTGGCTTCGATTCCCACCCAGGACAAACATTAGTGTGACGAATTTAGATGCTTGTTCGGTGTCTGAGTGTTAATTTGTATGTATTTGTTTACAAAAAAGTATATAATGTATTCTATCAGTTGTCTGGTTGCCATAGTACAAGCTATGCTTAGTGGCTAAATGGCGCTGTGTGAATTGTCCACCAATATTATTATTATTTACGTGTAAGGTGCCTTTTAAATTTTATCAAAATCAATCAAAGTTTTGATTGAGTAGCGCAAAATTTCGTCGCGCCTAAATCCCCATAGGGCAGATTTATGAGGCTGAGTTTTATTTTGACTTAATGAAATCGACATGTGATTTTGATCACCTTAACTAACCACATTACAAGTAGGATCGATTCCCGCCAACTGTTACATTATCTATCAATAATAGGGTGCATTGTGTGAATCCGCAAAAAACGCATAAATCGAATCGATCTTCGTTGCTGTCTGCTATTCACCGCGGCTAGCGGCTGTCTAATAGTCTCCCCAAACACCCATACATTTGGCGAATATGTCAAAATATTTTGTATCAGTTGTGCTAATGGCCGTTTGTAAAGTTGGCATTAGGACACATTGTTGTGAGATACAGGGGTATTGTGGCCAAATGTGCATTATGTGCTAGGTAAATTACATTAAAAAAAAACTTGTCTGTAAACTGGCAAGTATGTTAAAGATCTATGAACTGATGACAAATTTCATTTCTATTCTATTCGAGTCACTGGTTCTCTCGAACCAGTGTGTTGAAATTATTTTGACTAAGTGCGCCTCAAAGAGGCTCCTTTCGTGCACTTGACACGTCTTCGATTTTCATATCTCATAATTGAAACCAGCACAGACTCAAGCGATGGCCATGGTTCAGGAAATTTGCTAGGTAACTACGCAAGCTTATCTAATTTCCCTGCAGTTTCATTTGCGCTGCAGAAAATTGGCTCCCGTTATATTTTTTTCAGCGTCCCCAAATTAAAAATGTCTTCAATCAATTCATCCTTAATGTCATCTCCACAAACGGCGAGACGAGATTTTAAATTAACTCAGTCATCCTTCCCCTGTTAGATTAGTGTTTTTTAACGAGAAATCCATTGAAGTAGGCAAAAATATATACTTGAAGAGATCAGAATGAATGTAATGCTATTATAATTAGCATTATTCGAGGAGGGTCCCGAATTCCGGTTTACGGGATAGACGCGAGTTTTGCTGTGACAATGGAAGTTTTTTCGCTATTTAGGGTTCCGTAAGAACTTTTGTGAAATTAGGATGTTTACACTTACTCTCCACAATATTCCAGATTAATAATGTATATTATTAATACACGTAATATAATACATTACATATACTACATTATAATAGTTATTTAATATTCGGAAAAACTTCAAGTACTTATATATGTTATATATACAAGAAGTTTGGATAATAGTAAATAATAGAGGTATTTTTTATTATCGATGTCGTTGTTACTAAGGGTTAAAAATATATAATAATATATTCTTTTTTACCGCACTGACGTAACGTCACCTTAAAATAACGGTTGAGTCATACATTGCTGGAACAAGATTAAGTTATCATTTAAAGCTTTCGGAAACGGAACCAGTGTTCGTCTTTTACGAACTCTATATTTGCCCATTTTTCCTGTTAATTCTGATCCCAGAACATCTGTGTTGACGGAATGGCACGCATTCGAAACTGCATTCGCGGTTTAATCGCATTTGTTCCCGCATGTTAGTGATAGACGAATGGTTTGTGTTTTGATGACACAATGTTTTAGGGATATTGAATTCAGGGATCACTTTGTATTTTATGTAACGGGAATAAAATAAATATAACGACTTTTTTGTTTGTATAAGATACATATATGTCAATTTTGGTTTCAAAATATTTAAATATTTAAAATTCCACTGTTTGTTCAGGGTAGGCATATTTTAACTAAATATATATTTAATCTTTATATAAATTTACAATTTTATTACCTCTATTTTTCAGTTAGATCTCGAGAAGTTAAGGTCGTCGGATCGGTGTTATAATTATATTTTTCAATTTTAGGGCCAATTTGTGGCTGAATGAGATATTATTTCTATTTATTGTATATGCAGTTGGACATGCCATGTGTAGTGGGGACGTAGTAGAGTATCTTATGCAAACATAGGTGAGATGAAGTCTACTACTACCTACCTTCTAATTCGTTATAAAATAAAATTTGTTAAATCTTTCTACGATAGGACTGGTACATCCTTAAATATCTTTAATTTTATCAGGGTTTCTGGCTGTTCTTTCCCGTGGAGGGTTAGATAGGTTTTCAGGCGTCAAACTTGTTTATCAATAAGTAATCGTGACTTTATAAATGTTATTTAATATTTTTATGAAGTTTCTAAGCTATTTTATAAATTCTGTGGAAATAAAGTTTTTGACTTTGAAATTTTCTTTGAATTAGAGAAGAAATTGAATTAGAGAATTGATGAAGACTGAAGTTTAATCAAATTGATAATTGTTGAATATTCATGAGTTTTGTATAAAATACGATAGAAGGATTAAATAATAATTAAAGACACGATCAGTAAACATTAAGCTGAAATATTATATTTTACCTTGTTTTTATAGGTCTAGTTAATCCGGTTACGTTTGTCACGCGCCTTTTAGAAACAGGCCCCGTTTCATGTAAACTTTCAAAATGTCACTTTTAACGTATACTTGATGCATGAAATTTTCTTTGTATTATAATAAACTATTGTTCACAAGTATGAAAGTTATATAATCCGTTAAAGATTTGAATATAAATTAAAAAGTTTGCCACTAACTCTAAGATCAATAAAAATACGTAATGAGAATAAGTTAAGATGATAAAAAAATTACTGAAAATAAAATGTACTTACATTTCGTTCGCCATATTAATACTAAGTTTAGTCATCGGGGTCAGGGCCCTCTCGCTCGTACCACCGTTTGCACGGTAGAAGTATTACTCTCCTTAGAGAGTTTCTTTCATAAAACGGGCCCAGTCACGCTGCACTAAATATGAATCTTTATATTTAACTGTGACATTAATCACAAAAGAACCGGTGATTTATGCTCGCAACACTAGGGATCGGTTTACTGTTTAAAACCACGATTTTATAACATAACCGTTTCACGTGACAACAAAGCAGCTATATTCTAATTTTATAGTTCACTACGCCCATGCTTATGGTTACTAATTTTATGACGAGTAAAATTACGTCTTCTATATACTTACGAAAGCACGAATAATTTCAAATGACTAGCGTATTCATATCGCCCCCCAAAGTGTGGATAATTGTGTAAGATTTTGTAAAGCGGCTCTGTCTTACGGGTGCGACGCGTTCGTATTGTAACGGCCGCAACATTAGATGTATATTATACGAATAACTTCGGAAATCAGTTATTGACAGCACTTTTTCAAACTTTTGTCAACGTCTGTACGGTCGCAGCGATGGATTTTCTACAGCATCGCATAGTTATAATTCAGAAAAAGGATTTAATATATTTATTGCTAAACATCCCTGGATAACTAGAGAATTTAAACGTTGAAACAACTTACCTAATTTTGGCTTCTAACATTGATATTAAAAGTCCTTACTAAACGACTACAACTTCATATAATTAAAAATGGAATGGAATTCCCTCTCCATGCGTGTGTCAGTGACCGGAACTGAATGGGCCCTAATTTTTTCAGGGTTTCGATTTGTGGGTTCTTCTTTGTGGTAGGAAATTAATGATTTTTGGTCTGTGCTCCGAGCGATGGGCACAATGGCCGCAGTGACAATGGTGCCCCGCTGTCCGAAGATATTGACGGAAGGCTCTGGCTACCTACGCCACGCCACTCTACCCCACCACCTTTTGTCCACTGGAATTTTGGACACGTCATGAAGCAAATGGAAGCTCGTGAGAATATAAATGATATTTTTTTAATAAATGAATCTCAATTTTTGTTTATTTATTATTACGACCGCTTTCCATATTTTAATTTGTTCGTGGTGTTATTACGCGGTTATCAAAATCATTTTGGGACGTGAATGTATGACGTCGGCATGTTGATGGTCGGATTCAAATAACATGAAACTTACCAGTAGGTAGGTCTCTACCTACTGGTATCGTACCTAGCTGTCTAGCTAGGTACGAACAAGGTTGTATAAAAACTGACTTCGATAAAGCACGTGTGGTCTAAATATTGTGCAACCTATACAAATAAATAAAATTGGAGTGTCCGTTTGTAATATGAAAATAACCGCTTTTAACTAAGTGCATATGGATATATACACGGTACATATACCAAAACAACTTTTTTTTTTCAATTTTTGTCTGTCTGTTTGTTCCGGCTAATCACTGAAATGGCTGGACCGATTTTGACGGGATTTTCACTGGCAGATATCTGATGTAACAAGGAGTAACTTAGGCTACTTTGCCCAGGGGTAAAATAGGGGTGCGTGATAAAACCGAATTCCACGCGGACGAAAACGTGGGCAACAGCTAGTACCTAATAAATAAATTGTAAGCCCGTTTCTTGCAACCGTCAAAACACCTTGACCTATGTATAATAGCGCGCCCAAACATAGGGTGGTCCATATAGTAAGACCACTGTTTAACCCAAATAAGCATTGTGGTCAATGCAGTCATTATGGCTCCCCATAGACGCCTTATTTATGGCATTTCAATATTATTTCAATAGCACCACACTTTACAAATATACGGTCACAATCACTGACATATATATAAATGCTACAGTTTGGATGTTTGTCATCTGTTACGTCTACACGCAAAATTTATATTGGTGGATATTTCACACAGCGCCATCTAGCCCCAAATAATGCATAGCTTGAGTTATGGGCGCTAGATAACTGATAAAATACTATAAATATATATTTTTTTGAGTTTTTGTTTTTGTAAATTCCTATTGAAAAAAACCATGTTCGTCACAAAAATAATATTGTCCTGGGTGAAAATCAAACCCACGATAGCGGAGAAGGCAGAAATACACGAACTGAGCTGTGTGTGCAATCAACACAGTCAAACTAATATAATAAATGCGAAATTAGGTAAAACATAATTTGAAATAACAGATGCAATAATAAATAGGTATCCAGATCCAAGCGGGCGAAGCAACGGGCAGAAGCTAATATGAATGTATGGCTACTATTGACGACAGTATCAGTTGTAACGACCAATAAATTTTAGGATTAACTTGTCCGTGGGCCGTGATTAGTGCCATCAATGAAATTTGAGGGAAAGTCCGAAATGAAATCGTTTAAGCCAACTTAATGGTGGTACACAATGGGTGTAATGATTAATTGTGGATGTGATATAAACTGTTATGCCTGTCGTAAACACCGCATTGGGCCTCATTATTAGTTACACTAGATAATGTTAATTGTCGAAATAATAATAATTTTAATTTGTATGCTTATCTTATGTAACTGTAGCCATGAGCGAAGTAGAACCTCCAACAACAGACTTGTTAGATGTTATGTTGGTATGATTTTGAATGGACGAGACATGGCATAATTAAGATTACAAAGGATATTACTTAGTCTACACAGTACCACGCTATCGGCCGTTTGTCTGTTAGTCTGTCGGTCTATCCTACCTTAACGCAAATTGTAAAAACGGAACCTTTATTATTATTATTACTTGCCTACCTTGCCTTGTTACTGTGACCGTATGTCACAGCCATTTTAATATGACTATCGGCAGCTATTATAAAAACGGCAGTACGTAGGTACAAGCATAAACGTGATACGGCAAATTAAAGTACCTCTAGAGGTAAATAAAATTGGTATGAAATATACTAGATATCCATTAAGCACACACATCTATTTTTTTTGTTTTATGTATGATCATTTCAATGAAACTATATAATTTAATCGCAATTCTCCAAGACTCATATTTATTTCTAGTTTATATATGGTCGAGTAGAACTAACATATTTTGTACATTACTAAACATAAATAATCACGTACTCTACGTGATAGATTCAGGTAAAGTTGTAAACTAAGCCTATCAGTTAACAGAATAAGTAACCGTCTCTCATAGATTCGCGCCTAAGTATTTTGTTCACTCATCATCGTGACGCAGTTTTGCTATATAAATGATAGCAGGCGGCTAACGGCCACTTTAATTCATCGTTTTTCGAGCGTACCTATATACTGCGTATGTGCGGTGCGTATCGCCACGAAACAATTCCTGCACTTCATTCTGGATTCCCCGTTCGTATACAGAGATATACTGAAATGACCAATCACATACGTGCACAGGTTCGCAAACGGCTACTCGGCTCCTCGGTTTTGTTACACTGTTTTAGTTTCCTAGTTTTCGATAATTCAGAAAAACAGTTTTTATCGTCTGAATGATTAGTACTTAAATCGGTTGATAAAAAATGGAGTTCTTGCCTCGCCATAATTATATACATCTATCGCCACCTAGTAGAGAATTTGTGCTAAAATACCTGTAGACTTTTCGGTTGAAATATGTAGGTAGGTATATGGTAATAAAATGTATGGTTTATATGGTAGGTAATAAATATGAAATATTATGTCGTACTAGCTGCGCCCCGCGGTGTTACCCGCGATGAATAAGTAATCCCACGGGAACATTGCACTTTTCCGGGATCAAAATAGCCTATGTGTTAATCCAGGACATAAGCTATCTTGGTACCAAATTTCATCCAAATCCATTGAGCCGTTTGAGCGTGAAAGAGTAACAAACATCCATACAAACTGTCACGTTTATAATATTAGTAGGATTTTGTTACAATTTCTTTTATCATATTTTTTAAAGTACGATTCTTGCACCCAAATGACTAAAAATCATTCCAACTTAAATGTTTCTAAGACAAGCTTTAAACGAAATGAATCGAAGAAGAACGGTGTAAAAGTCTGTTGATACCAAACCTTGATCCGGTAAATTCCGAAAACGAAAAGTCCTATCCATTAGTTTAATGTGATTTCTCTTAGATGTAATGGAACCTAATACCTCTATCGAAAGAGAACGTCTCTGTTTTGGCAAAATATACCAAACTCGGAGAATGGGATAAGTTTTACTCACTGTATTCAGTAAAATACTTTTGATGTTCTATTATTAGAATTAGATAAGAATATATTTGAGTAAGTGCACAAATATATTTTATACACACAAAAAATAACAAAGCAAACCGTTCTCCCTTTTTAGCATACTTATATGAAAGTTGTCTGATGTCCGTAACAACTAAGAGCGAGTATAAACATACTTAGGTAAATCATTAATTATCTGTACGATTCCTGTTATTATTCCCCATTAGAATGGAACGCTAATTGGCTCATTAGTGGTAGGTACACCTTGAAGTAAATTTATGTGAGATTCGAGGTCCTAACTTCAAGTCATGACGTTCCATAGGCACCATAGCATTGCAGAAATTATTGCTCTCGTTAAATCTAACCCGATCTTACTCAGCTCGTCAATGGAGTAATTATCGTGAGTCAGAGCTATTTCATTTTATTTTATGTGCTATTAAATTTAACAACAATCGCCTTTTAGTGACGGGAAAGTGGACAACTTTATGTCGGTAATGTCGTTAAGATTAAAGTGTTTCTACTGATGTGAGAGCCTGGACGTCTGAGGTATCTTTACATTACCATAAGTTACTACGTATCTCATACAGATTTGGCCTGTTTTTGATGGATTTGGATTTAGGTCTTGCTAGTGGAGATATAAACGTATACTCTGTGGTTGACATTTATATTCCTGGCTGACATCTGTTTGCCTTATTCTCTGAGTCACAGTCAAATTCATAAAACTTCTTTTATATTGAATTCGTAATGAAATGGTTTGGAAACATCAATAAGCAGTAGATATCAAACTTATCGATAAGTACGCGTGACCTTATGTTTTGAATATTGACGTTTCCAAGCCATTTCTTTATGAATTCTATGGAAATAAAGTTTTTGACTTTTGACTTTTGACTTTTGAGTTTTGTATTCAAAATATAAGCCAATTTGTACTACGTAAGAGTTGGGACGCCAAACAACGACTTCTAATGCTCTACTGTAGGTGTTACGATTACCACATTGATAATAAGAAACGTAGAAACTATCCTCACAAATATAAATTATTCATTACAACAAAAAAAAAACTCCGTTAAAGTCTCGAAATAAACGACATGATTATAGACAGTGCTTAGTTAGATACACGTTTTAGATCATAGCAGTTAGAGTGTTACTAACAATAACCAGTTAGTTTTATTTGGAATATTCGAGGCACGTGATATGAAAGTTTGACTACCCTCACGACTCAGTTGGTAGTAATGTGGTGGCCTTCTGCGCTGTAGGTCGTGGGTTCGATTCCCACCCAGGACAAACATTTGAAGAACATAGATGTTTTTTCTGTCTGGGTCTTGATACGTATTATATGTAATAGACACCCTCATATATGTAGAATTTACAATAAAAATTATACAAGGAATCTGTCAGTCATCTGGTACCCATCTGGTACCCATCCTGGTTTCTGGGCTATGCTTAGTTTGGGGTGAAACGGCGCTGTGTGAAATTTCGACCAATATTTATTTATTTAATTTATTATTATTTATAAGTCGCTCCAAAGCATATTCACATCCAGGTGTGTTTGCAGGAACAATGTTTGACTTTACACCAACAAAGAGTCAAGACCACACAAAGCTTGTATTTACCGCCAAGGATTTAGTCCATTGTCGTTGTCACAACAAGATCAGTTACAATAAATCTTATTAAAAGTTCGTCCCGCCACACAACGCCATTCATGAGGTTTCATCCTCTTTGATACTGAAGAATTGTTGTTTACCGTCGTATTGCTATTGTGGTTTGCATCTGCTCTGCAAAGTCTCTACCTGAGCTTTTTTATATATATATTGGCGCATTATCTAATCTTTCTGTGTATCGATCTAGAGATACAAATCTGCCGGTAGATTGTAAATTAATCTTAATAAATGAACTTTTACTACCCTGTAACTACCTAAATAATATAGTCAACACCATTATTCATCCAAATGAATAGGGATAGGCATTTATTTAGGTATCTAAATAATAACCAACTTTTAAAGGTAAGACCAAATGAGAATTGTCTACAATATAAATACAAATTCAATTTCAGAAAACTTCGAGTTAAATGTACTATATCCATATAATTATTATCATTTTATTTCAGACTAGCTGTTGCCCGCGACTTCGTCCGCGTGGAATTCGGTTTTAGCACGCACCCCTATTTTACCCCTCGGAAAAGTAGCCTAAGTTACTCGCTGTTACATCAGCTAACTCTAACAGCCAGTGAAAATCCCGTGAAAATCGGTTCAGCCATTTCAGCGATTGATTTTCAACGTCTTACTTTTTGTTTTTTACTCTACAGTATAAACGGTAAAACGTTCAGTGGTCAAAAGTGTAAAATTATAAAGCCGAATTTAAGTCTAAAAATCGTGGGTGTGTTATTGTGTGTGTTATTATAGTGTTATTTTATAGCAAACGATAACGTTCTCTGCGACTGAATCGAATATTCTATGTCAAAAAGATTTGCAAGTATGTGGATAATTATTACTAGCAATCATAATCATAATAATCAATAATTTACAAAATAAACTTATTTGTGATGATCATCATACTTTTTATGGTAGACGATCCGCGATTCCGCGACTTTCCGTACATTACGACGTCGTAAAATTACTACAACTATATAGAACTTAGGTTCGTTCACCACGGCAAGAAATTTTTAGTACATCAAGTGCGAACGCGTCGTTACCGATTTTTTCCTAACTCAACAGCTTGATTTGACATTGACATTTCGACTCGACAGTCACTTCAATGACAGTTGCGTTCTTACCTGCCAGCGTTTCCGTAACCCTAGCATGGTATTTGTGGTCTCTTTCTGTGCAGAGTATTTTTGTATGTTTTGTCTCTTCTGCATGGTCAAATTGTAACCGATGGGTGCAATACTACCACTGCCTGCACTTTCTTTGTTATTTCTGTTGAAGTGCATTCTGTTCTGTCAGTCAGTCAGCGTTGCATTTTGTTTGAAACGATCAAATCAACCAACAACTGAATACGTGAAGAAACTACATACAACTAGTGCGCACTACTTTGTGGACAACAAGGATTTGTTTGTATCTTGGTGCTGTGACCTGGTGCTAAATTTGGAACTTGGAAACCTGCAGCTTCTAAGCTCCGTCTCCGAACATGAGTACAAGCTTCACAAACGGGTAAGCTTTTGCGAATTGTTAAAGCTCTCTTTTCCTGATTAGTTGTCATAACATAACTTACAGTTCTCACAAACAAAGTTTTAAGTCAATAATACTCATTGGCAACTTTCATTCATCAAGGAAGAAAATAATGGCTGGGTTATGTATTTGTATTCAAACAATAAATGCCTCTAATTATATCTGTTAATTTGCTCCTTTGTGTCGATCTGAGAACATAGACTGAATCAAATGAAGGCTTAAAATTATAAGTAAACAGAGAAAATGAGAAAATTACTCATGCCTGTAAATCTGTGTAAGCTATGATGAGGAGGCCTACTCTAAATGAAAAAGTAAATTCCCCCTTACCCTTAGATCATCATTAAAATGCACCTGCTTTTATCGCAACAGAAATTTACCTGTATCTATGGAATATAGTATTGTAATATGTTGTAATGTACCTTAGAACTTGAGACTTATCAGTAAACTTTAGTAGCTCGGCAACCTAATGAATACAGGTGCATTTTTGACACTGAGCTGTTGCACTCATCTAGTATTCTTCTAAAACTTAAGTTGAGATCATATATATTTCACTAACTCTGTTATGTTTTGTGTAATGTAAAGAGTCATCAGTCAGTCAGAAGTTTGACCACCTCGAATAAATCTAAGTTGCTAATGAAATATCAAGATTTTTTTAAAGTAACCTCATATTTGAATTTTGTTTCTATTGCTGTGGATAGCTTCCTAGTACAGTCATAATCTATTGTTGTGGTAACTACTGGCGCCTAATTATAATAAAATTATAGTTATCAGCTTAGCATTCTTCATTCTAACCTTACCCAACCACCCTTAAGGAAATTAAATTATAACTTTCATATGGACATGAATTTATAAGGCCCAAGTATGCTAATCTTCAAGGGATTATAATTAAATTTGATCAGCTCATTGATTTGCCTAGATATCTTATAAAAAGGATTTGGAGGTTTCTACCAATAGTTTCTAGTTTGTTCCATTCCCCATGGAGGGTATGTTAGGATCTGAACCTGCAACAAACAGCACTAAATATGTATGATCCTGAATTTACTGTTATTATTTTAAAAACAGCCAAAAATTTGCACTATATAGCTGGGGAACAGCTTTTAATCATATCACACTACTTAGTATTATAAATGCAAAAGTTTCTTTGCATGAATGTTGGTCACCCCTTCGTGTTAAGTGCTGGACTTAAGGATCTACTGTAAATATAAAGATAATTAGGCTAGTGAAAAAACACATGCTAATTTTTATCCCTATACCTTCTGGGCGAAGCTCCATAGCTTCGCCCAGAAGGTATGGAGCCATCTAATGTAACTTGCTTCCATGTCCATACATGGAAGCAAGTTACATTAGATGGCTGAGCTGAGGATGAGTGTAATAATAACTGTCCTAGTTTGGTTTGGTATTTCATTCCATCACAGAACATCCAGACATAGATATGGCATTGTGACATAATTTCTTATTTTAATTACCTCACATCCATACGGAGTGTTTTACTTCCACTCATTTTGCAGACAGCGTCTGTATTCCCTAAAAAACTATGAGGTGTGAATAGTTTACGCATAGGCAAAATTAGAGGCTACATCATAGAGCATGCACATCATCTATTACCGTCAAATGAGATTGCAATCAAACATTAACCCATCTGAGATTTTTTTAAATGAGTCTTTTTCACTAGTCACTAAGAATCAGCATTACTGTGTTTCAGCTGAATTCAAATAAATATTGGAATATGGGTAAAAATTTACTTAGAATTGAAACCAAATATAGATATCTAAATAATTATAGAATCCTCCTGTTCAGTTGTAGATGCACTTGGCAAAACCTGTCAATACCTGTCTGAAACATTGCCTAGTAATTGTTGCAGTAAGCATAATAAGAAATGATAAGCCGGTACTATAATAGCCAACTCAGGTAAGTGAGTAGTAAGTTCTAAAATTATATTATAAATAGGAGTCTTACATACAAGTTACAGTAGGTATGAAGTTTTGAACAGTTTGTAAGTACTTATAGTATTTTGCTTAAATGGCAAAATAAATTAAATATGAAAGTAGGAATAGTTTCAATAATTTACTAATAGCCAAGCATGCTACATAGTAAACAGCATCGTCACTTAACATTAGGTTAGATTATAGTCCATTGAAGAAGTAATAAAAAAAAAACGAGTCTGTCTTCAAATCCTAATAGATACAAGGTTACATTTAATTAGGAGCATAATTAACAGCCCCTACATCCTTTTAAAGATAAATAGATAATGTATATAATTGTTCCCAACATCCATCGGAATAAATAAATAATAGAAATAACATCCAAATAAATATATTTCTCATCAAATGAATCATTAAACCTTTTCCAATATGGTAGTTAGTTGTTATCAGTTCACTTAACCAACTTCCTGTGACACTAATAAGTTTAGGTACTTACCTATTCAAGATAAGGACTGACCTTGGTATGAAATAAATGAACTTTTGTCTAATATGAGATGCTCCGATGCCACTGTTCACAAAATATGTTTAACATTAAATCCTTCAGCTCGTCAAATTTTTTTTTTAATAAATTTAAGTATATAATATATTGCAATATTAAGAATTACCTCATATTGTGTACTTTGTACCTGCGACAACATCAGATAATCTAAGTTTGTAAGTATTAAATATATGGCCCAAAAAAGTTTTCCTCATATTGATGAGTACTTAATTTATTCATACCAATTCTCTTTTTTATACGATAAAGTTACGGGACAAGCACATGGCCCACCTGATCTTAAGTGGTAACCTCTGCCCATAACAAGCGATGCGACTTGGGTCGTCCCCTACTAAGTACGACAAGAGTCCTACTTGGGTACCCAAGTCGCATAGTATGCGCCCGTAACTGACACGTGAAGGTGGAATGTCTCTTGTGCCTGTATTCCACCACATCGAAACACTAACGTAAATGCATTACTGCTTGGCGGCAGAAATGGGTATGGTGGCTGTACTTAACAGCTAAAATATATCAGAAATGCTTCCTTGTTTCAAGTGCTTGTGTAAATATATATTACATGACATATTCCATGAATACGCAATCAAGTTTAACCTTGATCATCTCAATTGTAAAAATGTTTAAAGGACGGTCAACGACTCCAGTGAATAATTTAGTTGTTCTCGAATTTAGGTATGATAGGTTGTTTATCTATCGCGTTATGTAGGTGGTTTCCGCAAGGCCAAGAATCAGTGGCTCAGTACCATTTTGGATTTCCATTTGAATGGTTTTGTGATGTGTTTGTGAAATTTTATCCTGTGTGAATTGTGATCAATTTTTTTTTATTATTTATTACCTAAACTGTTAAAGAAAACGGAAAAGCATATCTGTGCCTAGTGTTTAAATATTGATGAAGATTTCTTTTAAAAGAAATGATTATGGTAGTACAGCCTTTTAGTATTAGTTACAACTAATTTACTCAAAAATCAGATGGTCATGTTTCAACATAAGATGGATTCGGACGTTGTCACAATTATGTAGTTAGTATTATGGATCTGCATTAAGTAAAGTTTTTGTTTAGGGCCGTTTAAAGTATATTAAAGTATTATAATTATAAGCATTACTTTTGGTATTTTAAAATATTTTTAGTTCACCATGACAAATAGAATAAACTTTATTTTGCGTTACATATCAAATTAAGGGAGAAATAAGGGAAAATGTAGTTTGGTTACAACAAATAAGGCCAAGAATCAGCATGTGCTGTAACAGCGGCGTCGCTAATTCAGCGCTGGTTTTCTGCAGCATCAGTTTATGTGCAAGTGATACACGCTTTAGTCTAGATAAATATGAAGCTTAAATAACTAGGTACCTAACTTGTTAGTTAGGTACCTAGTTATTTTTATTTTTAGTCCAACTTATATTCCTGTTGGAATATAAGTTGGACTAAAAATAAAAAAATACGTTCTGCACTAGTGTCGGTAGTGATAACATTGCTCTATGAATCTATGGAAATTAGTCTTTTTAACATTTGGCATTGACATAATGAACTGACCTCACCGAGCCTAACAGCTCAGTTGATAACAACTCTGTCTTCTGCGCTGTAGGTCGTATGTTAAATTCCCATCCAGGACAAAGATTTACGTGACGAGCATGTTTGTTCTATGTTTGGATGTTAATAATTATGTATTTACAAAAAAGTAAACATTATGTTATTTACTTGACTCCCATAGTACAAGCCATCCTAGTTTGGGGCTAGTTACCGCCGAGTGAAATGCCCAACGTTTGGTTCAATTTCTTGGGTTAGCATCTCACATAAGTCGAAATTTTGAAACCTAATTATGTTTTGTTTATTTTATCATTTCACGTCTTGCGCGACTAAAGTATGATGTATTACAAGATAATTAAATGTCTTAGTTTAGGTACTAGTTGTTTTCACTGAAATTGTTACTATTACTACTTTAAGCGTAACTATTTTTAAGTTTCTATGTTAAATATAATAAGGTGCAAATAAATTATTATTTATATTATTATTATTTGGTTTCAGATGAACGTAGTAACAGAAACATGGATTTCAAGAACAGACTGCAACGGCAGTATCCAGCCATAGTACAAGACTTGGACGTCAAGTACATTTGGGACGAGCTGTATCAAAAGAATGTCTTGACCAGTGCGGAGTTTCATCGTATCCTCGATGTGGTAAGAGCACAATGCACTGGCAATTACTAAGACACATCCTACTAATATTATAAACGTGAAAGTTAGTATGGAGCTTATATCCTGGAATAACACATAGGCTACTTTGATCCATTAAAAGTGCAGTGTTCCCGAGCGACTACTTATTCACCGCTGGTAACACCGCGGGCCGCAGCTAGTTATAATGTAATTGTATGCTGCTAATCGTGAAGCATCCATCTTTGTTGCTCAAAATGGTGATTTCTAATCTGTTTGTGTACTTCCGCCATCTAGTACACTTGTATTTTCCTAATACAGATTATTATCATAAGCACTACGACATCTAGATTACAATTCACATTATAGTTTTACTAGCTGTTGCCCGCGACTTCGTCCGCGTGGAATTCAGTTTTATCACGCACCCCTATTTTACCCGTCGGAAAAGTAGCCTAAGTTACTCCTTGTTACATCAGCTATCTGCCAGTGAAAGTCCCGTCAAAATCGGTCCAGCCATTTCAGAGATTAGCCGGAACGAACAGACAGAGAGATAAAATTGTAAAAAATGTTGTTTTGGTATATGTACCGTGTATTTATACATCCATATGCACTAAGTAAAAAGCGGTCATTTTAATTTTACAAACAGACACTCCAATTTTATTTATTTGTATAGATTTTTTCATTTGTATTGAAACGGACGGCTAGAGCAGGTAATGTTAATCTGTATTATTAATGTCTAAATATAATAATCTACGATCATTCTTTGTTGTTTTTTGAACCGGAGCTTTTTGACAAACAAAAATAATAATGTTCATAAATTGTTTATTAGTATTTTTGCTATAGCAACAATAATCACTATGTTTGAAATAATTCCACATTTTTCCTTAAATTTTAAATAGAAATTTACCAACGATTACTACGTGAACATTTCAACATAGGCCGACTTGTGTAAAACATTTCAGAATAACCGGGAAGAACAGGCGAGGTTCCTTCTCGACAACTTGATACAGAACGGAACAGCGACGACATACGAGGCGTTCGTCGACAGCTTGGCAAAGGACTACCGATGGCTGTACGAGAAACTCATTGAGAACCACGAACCGATTATGGACGACAGCTTCGAAGACAGCTTGAGCAAAGGCGACGTGCCGCGTTTGCCGGATCATCATGTTCCACGGGTTGCTCTAGTAAGTACACTCGACTTTATAATTATTAAACTTTGGGAGTTTACAGCAGACCCATGTGTGTGTGCGACCATATATCAAGTTAACCAATTAATTATGTTAAGCTACACTGCTAGCATTACCATCAGCGTAGCAACCTTACAAGTAAAATTAAAGGTACTTGAGACATTCTACTTTCACGTCTCAGTGTTGGGCGCATACGATGCGAGTTGGGGATCTAAGTACCCTACTTGGGTATTGCTTTGTTATAGGCAGAGGTTACAGTTTAACACTAGTATGGCCATCTGTTCGTTCCGTAATATTATAACATTAAAAAAAGTATAGTTTGAGCAACTGTGACGCAGTATGAATGTGGTAACCATTTGTAGTTCACGCCGCACTTATTGTACTACCAAAGATATGGAGCATTGCATTATGGAGCGCAGCGAGATATTGGACAAAACCGTATGAATAAGTTATTCAATAACGAAATAAGAACAACCGATAGATCGCGTGATGTCACTGCTAACTGATTCATAATATTTTAATCACTCCCTTGTAGGAACGTACCGTAGCCGAGAAACTTCGTCAGCTGAAACGTCACAAGATACTCGTCCTCCTCGGGATGTCCGGATCGGGCAAAACTTGCGTCGCGATCAGCACGCTGCGCTACAACCCGGAACTGATCACGAATAACTTCAACGGGGTCGTGCTGTGGCTCAATCTTGGCAACTGCAAGACTGATGACGATATCGTTGCTCAACAGAACAAGTGAGTGACACTGTTTGATAATCTGATAAACGTAGAATTCCTATGGGGTCAACGCGATCTAATCACGAATAACTTCACTGTAGTCTTGTCGCTCAATCTGGATAATGGCAATGCTGATGATGTAACGTTGCTCAACAGAACTAGTCACTTATTTCTTAATACTGATGATATTAGAATTCTTACTGGGTCATTGGACTTGACTACAAACCCGATCTAATCATGAACATTGTAATGGAGTCTTGCTTTGACTCAATCATGCATCTGCAAGACTGAGGATGATATCATTCGCTGTAACTATGATAAGAAGAACTTCGCCTAAGAGTTTCGCCATTTCGTCTGGGATAGTACTGTATTATCGCGCAACTGTCTAGGAACCTGACTGACATCCATTTTTTTCGAATCAGTATTGCTTTCATTAGATATAACTAATTCCCCCTTCTCCTCCTAGTTATCGTAACTACTGTATAGGGGGTCGCTCAAGGCGCATATTTTATTTCAGATTACTAAGAAAATCATCGTCAATGTACAACACACACAACTCGTACATGAATTCATCTGTGTCCATGTCGAGTATCGGCTCCACCGGGGACATATCTCTGCCCGCTGTCGACTGGACGTGGCGCGATCTCAGGGATAGACTGAAAACGCAGTTTCTAGAACAATCCTTCAAAGAGTGCCTGCTCGTTTTGGACGAAGTCAACGACAGGAAGTGTCTCGAAGCTTTGGATATTGGATGCAAGATTTTGATCACCACTAGGGACACCGAGGTCGTAGCTAATTACGACGCTCAGATTGTCAAGGTCAGTGCGATATCATTAATTGTTTTCAATTTGTCTAATTTTGAGGATTTATTGCAATTTTTACCTCCACTCTCACTCTCGGTCTAGGATTCGAACCTGCGTCTTTATGAGTGGCCAGCTGATGACAGCGCAACCAAGCTAAATAGTCATATATTATTAATAGTTGAGTAAATAAAGCTTACTACTCGTACACTGTAAATGATTATTTAATTGATAAATCCCCATGGTATGATGTCGCTCTATCACACGACACACATTATATCTTAGAATATTTAAAGCATTTCAGTGTTATATTGTCTAAGTCTAAATGTAATGATGATGACTTGAATTGTTAAAAGGATCATGCTCGCTCAAAAATAATCCCTTCGCGGGATTTTTTGCCTAATCTTCCCCATGGAGGCCCAAAAAGTTTTGAACAGACATCAAACTTAGCAATAAGTATGCGTGACCTTATATTTAAATATTATCTATTAATTGACGTTCCAAGTCGTTCCTTATAAATTCCAAGGAAATGTATTTATTATCAGATCAACATAGTGTACACTGATACATGAAAGACACATAAGTAAGAAACTATACCAAGTGCCACTACATTATAGGCGAACACTACATTTATTTTAAGACAAGACCTATAAAAATTATGTTTATAATAGTTATATAACTTATGACTTTTATCGTATCACCAACTTTGCTTCTTTGTTCAAAACTTTGCCTGTTAGCTATACAATTCAATTGCAGATAGAAAACAATTTACAAAAAGAGGAATCCCTACAAATATTCGCGTCGTGTCTGGACACGCCGATAGCAGACTTGCCGCGTCAGGCCAAGACGTTGCACGAACTGTGCAAAGGTAGCCCGTTCCACATCGCGCTGATCGGCGCTCAGTTGGCAGAGAACAGGGAGAAACTGAAGCACGACCGGAGACACTGGGATTATTATGTGAAGAAACTTGAGAAGAAAGAGTTCTCTATGTGAGTTCATTATTTTTATAGTATTACGTAGTATAAACTTAATAATAATATTGGTAGACATTTCACACAGCGCCATCTAGCCCCAAAGTAAGCTAAGCATAGCTTGTACCATGGGAACCAGACAACTGATATAATACTTATTTACTTTTCTTTTGTAAACACATACATATAATACATATTAACACCCAGGCACAGAAGAAACATCTATAATATTTGTATGATGAATATACAAATATTTGTCCTGAGTGGGAATCGAACACACGAGCTACAGCGTAGAAGAGTGTTACTACCAACTGAGCTGTGAGGCCAGTCAACTTCTTCAATTTGCTGCTTTTATTTCCGTATGACTTGATATACTGCACCTTTATTATGTAATCAGTCAACACTCCCACTCCTATAATCATGTCACAAGTTATCTCGAGCTACTATGGTGAAAGGTAAAGCGCACCTCAAAGAGGCTCCTTTCATTAGACATGTCTTCGAGTTTTTAGGACAAGCCCGTTTCCTCGACTTTTTTCTCCACGTTTTGAGGACTTTGTATTCCGCACATCATTTTTCAACTGATTCTTTGGTGCATGTCAGGATTTTAACCATCGAGCTCTGGATTGAAGCCCCGCGGCTGTACCACTGCGCCACGGCGCTGTATGTAATATTTATTTATTTATTTATCCAACAAAAAATACAATTAATTTTCTAATTAATAGTGTTTTTAAACGTGTTGGATTTGAATAAACACTAGGTTCTCAATACGTTATGATTTACGAAAGCCGTAACCTAACAATGCGAAACAGGAAAAATATATTGTCCGAATTATTGTATCAAGTATGCGGCTACCTTTCCGTACCTATTATTTATTTTCTATTATTTTTTTAATTATCCTATACGCAGATGTTTTTTTTTATTATAGTTGTTCGATGGAACTATATAAATATGTATTTAAAATGATGGTTATGACAAAGGCTGCATGGAAGAGATCACTCTTAGTGATAATGTCGCCCATTTTAATAGTTATAATATCTTATCAATTATTATTTTTTGTTTTTGGTGTGCAATAGTTCATCTATTTATCTTTGACGCACGTTATTCTTGAGTATTAGCGAAATATTCGCCACAATATTGATTATTATTTGAGCACGACGCTAATGTCAACTACAAATTGATTACAGATTTTTAACGCGGCCAAACGCAAACCCTATGAAGGCAATAGAAGTGTGCATAAACGCTTTGAGCGACAACATATTGCTTGATTTCAAAAAGCTCGCCATTCTACCCGACAACGTGAAGGTATCGGCCAAAGTGCTCAGCAAGTTGTGGAACCGAGACATATCGGAAGTGAGCACAATCATGAAACAGCTCAAAGGGAAATCGCTCATCATCGAAACATACGATCGGGAGCAAAGGAACTATTTGTATGAAGTGCACGACATCATTATGAATTATCTAAGAACCTGCCTACACTATGACGAGAAATATAAGTTGCATGACATGTTTCTGAACAGTTACAACTATACTAAGGACAACGCACCGGTAGATATCGTCGACGATGGCTACATAGCGTTCTACGTCGGATACCATATCCTCCACACGAACAACTTCAATGATAAATGGTGTTTGTTCAGAAAATTGTATTTGGATTTGAAGTTTTTGGGGAACAAAGTGAGATTGACCGGTCCGGCGGATGTCATTTTGGATTTAAAGAAGTATGAGGATAATATTGCTAGTGATGTGAGTTTTTGTTTAAACTAAGTACTATTTTTTTTTAGTAGTACCCTCAGTAACCCTCAGCCCTTCATTTAACACAATAAAATCTTAATGAACTTATTCTACAACCAATAAAGGATTTTATAAAATATGAATATACAAGATAGTCAAGTTTACCAAACAGAAAGATAACTAAAGACAATTATACACAATATTGAATTTAATATAAATTATTATTAACTCTTTTAAAAATGAAAAGAAGATTTTTTTTTTTAATAATAAATTAACATATATTCTGTTTACACTGCAAACAATATTAATAAAAATTGTATGCATTATTTTGATTTCCAGGAGCTCGATCGAAGTCTCATCGCAAACATAAGGTCCTACCTGAGCACACACGGCACAGACTTGTACCACTACCAATGCACGGACATAGTACAGAGCATATTGCAACACGAATCTCAAGGGATACTTTTTACGAAAGCTTCTGAAACTGCTCAGACTAGCTGCGACAAAAATGAACTCTATTTCGATTTCCTGTAAGTATTTACCGAGTCCATCTGTAAAGTACAATGTTGCTATGATCGTCTGTTATTACTTATTAGAATAGTCACAGGTGTCATGTAAATGTTATATTTGCGCTGTTACCACAGAGATTTGGTGCTTGTCAGCTGTGATGCGTGACTGGAGTTGACTCCTTAAGAAACACGCGTTCATTGTAAGATGTGCGAATATGTTGCTTGAAGAGGCAAACAGGAGGAAAACACTGTTTGTTGACACTCGATATTGCTTCTAGTCTAATTAAATAAATAAATAAATATTGGTAGACATTTCACACAGCACTACCTAGCCCTAAACTAAGCATAGCTTGTTCTATCGGAACTAGATTACTAACAGAATACATATATACTTTTTTTACATTCCAACCTCACGTTCTAACACTTGCACGTAATCTAACATTTATGTTGTCTTTTAGTCTATTTTGTTAATTCCTTAGACACGAGCAAGATTCTGACGGCATAAAGCATTCTACTATAGATGTGAACGAGCAACTTACATCGATATGTTTTTTGGGCGATCATTTACTTGTGGGGACCGTCAAAGGTGTTGTAAAGGTAATCGTTTTACATTATTATTCCTAATGGCAATGTTATAGGGATAGCGGCCTACTCTCGAAAGCTGACAGTGAGCGTACTATTGTTAGACAACAGACAAAACTTTATTTTCATTGGATTCTTAAAGAAATACCTTGAAAATGTCAATCACTCCTCTTAAAATTAACAGGATCATTCGTAGTTAAGTCTAGCATCTGTTCATACCCTATCCGCCATCCGTTGGGAAGAAAATGTAACTCCGGAGCCGAATTCAGATTGGTAGAAGTCCTTTGTCTGTCGTTATTTTCGCTATTAAATGATGTATTAAATTATTGACTATAAATCTGCTTGGTTTTCACTTGGAGAAGACCTCGGCATACGTACTTAAACCAAATCGGTGACGTTTTGGAAAAAGGCCAGGTCAATAGTACTCTAAACTGTCAAGCATGCATGAAGAATGTGATGAGAGTGGAAAAGCAGAAGACGTATGTCAGGATCGTAGCTGGTGGAAAACTGTGATCTCTCTGCCTACACTTCCGGGAAACAGGCGTGATTTTATGTATTATTGGTTTTTCAACATAATACAATACTTTTCTAAATATTTCAAAGAAATGGACTGGACGTCAATATTGGCAATTATTATTGCAATTTACTACTTTAAGTAGACAAATTTAACAAGTATTTTTTTTCCATTAATGTGAAATACGAAAAGGGTTACTGTAAATAGTTAAAGAAGTTGATATATTAAGTTTTAAGTTTTAAGAGCAGTAGAACTCTCGCCAAGTTCGTCCGGGGAAGTACTGCCACCATGCCCTTTTCTGCCGCCAAGCAGTAACGCATTCGCGTTACTGTGTTCCGGTTTGAAAGGTGTGGTTGCCGGTGAAATTACAGGCACATGAGACATTCCACCTTCACGTCTCACATTTACGGGCGCATACGATGCGACTTGGGTCTTGTCATACCTAGTATGGGAGGACCCAAGTCGCATCGGCTGTTATGGGCCGAGGTTACCACTTAACACCAGGTGGGCCGTCGGCTCGTTCCGTAAATGTAATTCATAAAAAAAAAAAATTATATTAAATGTTAATTCGTAATTCATAAATGTGTTTAATTATTGAGCAGTTAATTAAAAAAAGTTGTCTAGTCCCTCTAGTCCACACTAGGATTCCATGTGTTGTGGGTGACTAGCCTCTTCCTGGAAAAAAACAGTGTACCGGTCTTAAGACTATTTCGATAAACATTTTAGGAGGTACAAACTCTAATAATGTAAATTTTGGTGAAGATAAAATCACCTACTCATCTACAGTTTAATTCGTTTGGACAAACTGTTGATACTTTATATTAAGATATGATCTTTTTATACAGTTTCATAATAAATATTTTTCTATCTTATTGTTATTTCAGTTCTTCCACATCCCAACAAACAAACTGAAGAAAGAACTGTATGAGAAGGAATCGTGCCGAGACGTGCCGGTCGCTTGGATTGGTGTCGCGTACTCTAAGAATCCGCCCATTGTAGCCGTGCTGTACAGGGGCGGGGTACTCAAACTGTGGCCCATAGACGATATCGACCAAGACAATGATGACGACGTTATTGAAGAAGGTAAATCATTAATTCATTATCTAATATATAACTTTATATGGATTCATTTTTCTGAATAATAAACCATTATTATTATTCATTCATCGGTGGACGTTTCACACCGCGCCGTCTAGCCCCGAACTAAGCTTAGCTTACAGTTTGGGTACCAGCCAACTGAGAGAATACTTATTTACTTTTTTTTGAAAATTGTAACACCAAGACCCATTTCGACCATCTTTGTTCGTCACACAAATGTTTGTCTTGGGTGGGAATCGAACCCACGACCTTAAGCGCAGACGGTAGAGTTACTACCAACTGATACCATTACCATTATCGATCTTCCATAAGAGAAGTTCAGGATTAGACAGGAACCAACTAAACGTTTTATAATTGTTATAAATAAAAGTTGCCTGGAAGAAATTGCATTAAGGAAAATGACCGCCCATTGTATGTCACATTGTATTGTTATTTCTTTTTACTTTGTTTATTGTATGTATTTGTGTACAATAAAAAGTTTTCTATCATCTATCTACCATTACTCCTGAACCTATTTAAAGTACTGTACCTCAACCACCACATAATAAACTAATACAGTACTTACTATTTGAGTTATTCGCCTCGGAAATGTTCTTGGTCCCAAAGTAGTATGAATATAAAAATATTAGTTGGTCCGCGCCCGTCATTACTCAACAGCTGAGAAGATGTGACTCTCTTGCGATTCAAGTAATTAGAAATACATAGAGTTGCCTAAAAAAACCACTTGACATTAATATCTAAATAAGTTTTACCATTTTTTATATTTTTTATATTTACCATGTTTTATTTGAATCAATTTATTATTATTATATCCCAGCCTGTCTGTGTGTTTCCTGTCCTGATATGTGTAAGTTTATAAGACTAAATAATTTGATTTCCAGAGCCCGAAGAAAATTACAACAATAACGTCGTTGGCACCGCAACAATAAGGTCCAACATTTCCCCCATTATAAAGTGCAGGTGGTCTATCAACGAAGAGTTCTTGATCGCTCAAACCAACGATATGATCATAATGTACCTGCCCAATGGGGTCGTGACCAACGTCATTGAAAACTTCGAGAGAAACGTTCGGCTATTGTGTTCCGTACCTTGTAGTAATGATCGGTGAGTTATTCGTTTTTAATTCGTGACTAACAGCTTGGCTTTGATCACGAAGACCAAAGTATTAATAAAAGTAATACTTTTAGAATCGTATTAGTAGATCCAGACATTACATACAGACAAACATATTTTACCTCCTTGAGTATCACTTTGATATAGTGACGTAATGAGCAGATGGCCATAACAATAGCAGTGCAGAATTTATTCCTCAGTTTATGTATAGAAAGGCCAAAGTATATCCTTCAATCTAGCAATGCAAAGGTCTCTCGATCATGAGAGTTGCCTTAAGGGAACCGCCTGTCAGTGTTTCTCCATACAAACGTATTCTCCATTTTCCTCCCTCGATTTTAATGCTAGCGCATTTCTTAATACGGTATAGATTTTGACTAGTAGCTAGTCGCTTACTTGATTTTAATTAGCCACTTTCCTGTGTATGACTATGTACTCAAAATTCACTGATATTGACCTAATTTGATATAAATAGGATTGGTATAAAAAGGTGTTCAATGTGCCAAGTTGGAAAATATATTGCAAATAAAATATATAGCGGCGTGGAACAGTTTCTTCCAATATAATTAGTGACAAAATTGGTCCAATATTGGAGGAAGAAACAAGAAATCCTCCGGAAAGAGAGGTAGTAAAAAATCTCAGTTTTTATTACTTTATCTGATTAACCCGAGTTGCAAATGTCCCTTTCCCTCAGTGTAGAAAATACATGGTGCGGTACAATAGCAACATATTTGTAAAATATCGATTTCTCAAATGTTTCGTTGATAACCTTTGAAAGAAAGAAAGAAAAATATTTATTTTGTGTTACATTACAAATAAAATTAGGTATAAATAAAAGAAAATGTGGCTTGTAACAGCAAAATAGGTTACCACTCAGCATGTGCTGTATCAGCGGTGTTTTTTTTTGTGTTGCCTTTCGTTCTACACTGTTAGGATCACTGTCAGGATTATCTTAGACAGTTAGATGTACGACCCTAAGTTATGCTGCTGTTGTTACCAACCCGAAGTACCGCTTAATATCATGTGGCTTACCCGTTCATACGTCATCAAAATGTACGGTAATATACAAAAATCTAGGCTTTTACAAATACACTTCATGTCTGATATACCACGCAAAAAAAAAATTGTGTGATAAAATTACGGAATGCGTAGATGGCCCCCTCCTGGTGTTAATTACTAACGTCTGCCCATAAGAAGCAATACTACTTGGGTCCTTCCCTACTTACCCAAGTCGCATCGTTTGTGCCCGTAACTCTGAGACGTGAAGGTGCAATGTCTTGGATGGGTGTCTTGGACCTGTAATTGAATACTTGTGAAACTGAAGTGTATGTTTACAATTATATATGTTCACTTTAAGGTATGTAGCGGTTGCAACTGCTGGCAGCAGGAAAGGCATTGAGATTATAGATTTGAAGACGAAAGAGAGGTACATATCATTTGAAGATCCAACGCCCGAGATGGAATCAGTAGTCGATATTTTGGCGGTACCAAGTAAGTTTGAATCTGCATTACAGTTAGGCTGTTTTAATTACACGCCAACAACTTTGGAGAGCATGTTAAGGGCGCCAATTTAATTTGGCAAAGTGAAAACGGCGGCTGCGATCAACTTAAATAAAGTATAAAAGTGGATGACAGACAGTCCTGACAGATAACTTACAGCTAAAATCGCTGGTCCTAGACTTCAATTTTAATATATGGCATAGGGCGTACTAATGGAATAATTTATCTTTGAGAAATCTTGAATATAATCCTGAAAAAAATGGTCGACTTGTGTTTGGTCTTCAAGGAAAGACTTGAGGGTCTTTATCACAGGATTTTTAGCTTTTCCTGGACGTCCTCGCCTGCCCGACCAACTGGCAATATATTTAATAACCCCTCAATTATCTTGTAAAGTCGGTCAATTATATCAACTCAATGGCTAGTAGGTACTGTCATAAGAGTCTGTAAAGACGTTTATAGCTTACATACTGATATTTCTCTGTGCAGCTTAATTTTTTGTGACGGAGTTTTAGAGTACTAAATATTTCAATAGCCCCCCGTTGGTCAAGAATTGCCATAAAAACTGGAAAATCGAATGTGCCGTAAAAAGGTCATAAAAATGAACAGACCGAAAAAAATACTTTTAAATCAAAATAATGCCCGGAAGATTATGTAAAAGTTCTTTTAAGTACGACTGAGCCGGCCAATCACAAGCGCTGCTTTTTCTTTGGTCCTCCCCACCAAAAGTGAGTGAGGGAAGATGAGATTTTTTAGAGAAATTGTATATATTGGTATCTTACGTTTTCAGGTAGCAACAAAATAATAACACTCAAAAGCAGAGAGGTGACGCAACATGAATTCAAAATCAACACGAGCAGCATAAAGAAATGCAATACTTGCAAAACCCGCACCATAATAACCAGTTTCGATATCAATGAAAACCTGGTATTTCTGTCTATGGCTGTGAACAAGACTGGAACACTGCTGTTTGTGTCAACTGATGATAGTCGAGTGATTACTCTCGATTTGAAGAATTACACTTACGTGTTGGATCTGGATAATAGAAGAGGGTGAGTTTTACTTAAAGGTTATTTGTGACTGTGATTTGTTTTAGGGATTGCCTACACTGTGCATGCAGAACTCGCATGAAGGAAATCTTATGATTTGTGTTTATGAAGGACGCTTTGCCCTGGCTTTTTTTAGTAACGGAACTAGCATTTGGCCCGCCTGATGTTAATCGGTAACCTCTACCCATAGTAACACAATACGGCACAAGTCTTTCCTTGCTTAAATAAGGGAGAAACCAAGTCGCATTTCAGACAAGGTGACTTCTGAAATAATATTGACTGAAATACGTATGATTTTAAGTGCTTATGCAACCTCTCACAGAGTCCTTCTGCTACTAAAAGCAATTGATTTTAAGGCCACGGTCTTTCAATGGCTGCGATTGTTAATCATGATTTATTTACAAATTACAGTTTTAAAAAATGTGTTTTATTACAGAAATGTGGTGACAATGGCAGTCAGTGAGATAGTGATGTGGGATGATTTCATGCCCGGCACAGATGTACTTCTGACTGGAACGGGTACCATAGAAAACTCAGCCAAAGTGTGGTATCTTGATTCTCCTTACATATCTCAAACCACGCATAAAAATGGGTAAGTTTCATCAATTGGGTAATAAAGTAAAATTAAATAACAATGATTTTCGCAATCTTGTGTCTGGCAATATTATTTGATACATAATAACGATAAGTAATTTATTTTTTACTTGTAATTAATTAAGCAATAAATAACTATTGTTTTACAGAAAAGTCCGCCTGACGACCAATTTCGACGTGAGTTTCCTTCATACAGTGTCACCGAGCTCTCCCAGCGCAGCGCACAGCGGGGCAGAGAGCGCAGTGCAAACGCCGAAACGACCGCAGTCGTTCAACAGTCACAAGGACGTTGCCAAGAAACAGCTCAAGACTACCCTCAGTTTGGACAGGCGAGGGCTCAGACCGCTCATTTTGAAGGGCATTTGCAATAACAACGAGGCTAGTTTACATCCGCTGTTGGCTGTCATCGATGATAAGAATACTATACAGGTTTGTACTGTGTCATTTTTATAAGTCTATTTCAAATGTCTTGTTTTTACGGTATGACATATTCTCCAGAAGAGTTCGCAAGTTTAAAAATATTTTGACCACTAGTCGCAATTAATATACTTATGCAATTTTACTTATTGTTAATTGAATTTTTAATCAGTATTTATTATTATATTTTGCTTTAATTTTATTGTCAGTCTTATAATTTTACACTGTATTATTTCACCTACTTCATTTACGTATTTTGCACATAAATAATCTTAATTTAATCTTAGTTATATTTTCTTAATCGCTCTTGTCTTAAATACATGTGTTCCTTACTTATACGACATTTCTTTAATGTATCAGTGTACACTATGTTGGTGATCTATTAATAAATAGACAAATAAAATAAATGGTACGAGGAACAGAGAAATATCTTGACTTTCTGGCAGTTTAATCCAAAATGTGTACCTTTATCAGGTAATCTCAAACTTCTGTATATTCTCTCTCTATATATACTGTTTCTCCCTCACACAGGTGATGCGCGGTAGGAAACTTCTTACAGAAATAACGGAGAAATCCGACGACCACATCACCACCGTCAAAATAACTCCTTGCAACCAACACATTGTATACGGCCTGACGTCGGGCAGCGTTAAGCGATACACATTACGCACCAAAGAAGTCACCACCATAATGGATTTGTATGGTCCGGTGCAATATATGAGCTTCGTCCATAACAACTTGTTGATGGTAGCTGGCAAGAATAGGTGTATAATGGCTTATAAATTGAAGACCGACGGCAGTTGGAAGACTGAGATGTTGCAGCGAGGGAATACGTTTCTTGGGTCGCAGGAAATACTCAATGACATTCAAGGTGAGTCAAATTCATAACTTTATTTCCATATGATTCGTAAACGAGCATGGAAACTTAAGTTTGTAAAATTAAAATTATATGATCATGCATAATAATATTTCATAGTCTATCTACGAGACCATTTATTTTTGCAACCACAATAGCCTAGATTTCTTCACATATTGACAATAGTTATATCATCAGCCTTCCATCCACCTCACAATCTTTTAAATCCACATAAAGGGGTCTCTTTGTGTTGACTTTAGTCCCAAAGGATCGGGCTAGACCCGAGAAACCAAATGAATTGGAGGAATAATTATAACCTTTATTTCACAATATTACTAAACATGAGTCTGTGCTAGAGGGCAACACAATATCGACACCGCTGTCAATTAAATAATCACGCATACGTAGTGTTCAACATGACGCCTGTTTAAACTCAATCTGACCCTAGACTTCTGGTTGAAAACCAACTAGAAAACTAAATTTTTCGCATATACTTCTCTCTTCTCAAATCTTATCAAAGGTCACCTTGTTTATCATTTGAAACATTACTTTTAAATATATTTATATTTTATTATATCTTGTTTCATTTCGAAGTGAGTGGTTTTACCAAAATCCCCACTGATTTGGTTGGGCGTTGCGAATTTCGGTAATAACCCGATAAAACTACCCATTTCAGGTGTAAAGAAAAAGACAACTCAATCTGAAAGCGTGTCGCATTCAGACAGCGACGCAAGCCTCGAATCCAAGGACCGTCTGTTCCCGAATGGTGATAGTAAAGAGCTCTGCAAGGGAAGCCGACTGGTAGATTGCTTTTGGATCCCAGAAAATGACGTCATAACAGTAGAAAACAACGCAACGATCAAACTGTGGAACGAAGATTTGAAGTTGTCGTGTATACTGAACGCGAGGTCGTTAGATAAGAACATCAGTTGCGCTGCTTTCAAGAAGAATATACTCGTTATTTGCGATGCACGTAATATGGCGTTTCTGGTACGTTTATTTTACCCAAGATATTTCAGTCCATTTTCCATTCTCGAGAAATATTTGACTCTAAGTTCTTTACACTGTGCCAGGCTTACTTAATCCGGGAAATGATACGTTGAAATTGAGATTATACGATTTTTGCAAAATATATATAATTGTACTTAGTCGGAACCATACAACTGATAGAATACTTCTTTTTTTTTTGCAAATACATACAATATATGCCGGACTATAATAACTTCAAAAGCAGAAATTATCCGTGACGTTTATTTATCCATTTGCAGACTTTTCAACTTAAAGAGGACGGAACGAAAACGGAGCTCAATCTACTGCAAGAAGTGCAGATCAACAATGAGATAACGTCGTGCGATCTCACTGCGGATGGCAACATTCTCGCTATGGGTCTCAGCTCAGGCAATGTTCTGGTAAGGGCCTACAAAATGACAGCTAATTTGTGTATCGCAACAGTAACTAAATAACAACATGGGAATGATCCATTTCTGCCGCCAAGCAGTACTGCCACCTCAGAGCCTTATAAAAGCAGTAGAACTCACGTCAAGTTCGTCCGGGGAAGTACTTAAAAGGGGTGTGTAGCCGAATAGCTTCATTCTGTTGAGGCATTCTGCCAGAAGCAATATATACTTGACTAGTCTTATAGCTCAGTTGGTTGTAACCCTGCCTTCGGCGCTGTAGGTCGTGGGTTCGATTCCCACTCAGGACAACAAGTTGTGTGACTAACAGATGTTTGTTCTGTGTCTGGGTGCTCATATGTATAATATGTATGTATTTACGAAAGAAGTATATAAGACGTATCATATCGGTCGTCTGGTTCCCTGATACAAGCTATAATTGGCTTACTTTGGGGCTAGATGTCGCTGTGTGAAGTGTCCACCATTATGATACTGCAGTCTGGCAGAAGCAACACATACTGCGTTATACCAGACGCAATATACAGTAAAGTGTGCAGGTGTGGAACGTGAGAGCGCAGCGTCAGATCAGCCTGCTGCGTCACCACAAGAGCAAAGTGCAGTGCTGTTCGTTCTCCCCGGTGCCGGCGCGGCTGTACCGCTCCTCCGGACAGTTCGCGCCGAGCTGCGCGGACGAGCAGCCGCCGCTCGTGCTGCTCACCATGGCGGCAGAGATCCTGTGGTGGGACATCTCCTACGACATGCGGATGCGCGCCAACGCCAAGGGCGGCAGGTAACCACACGTTTACTAGCGACCCGAACCGACTGCGCACGGGTGCAATTTAATAATAAACAATGAAGGCGCATAGCAATAAAGTATTAGACTGGCCTTCAGCTCAGTTGGTCCCTGCTTTCTGCGCTGTAGGCCATGGGTTCGATTACCACCCAGGATAAATATTTTTATGACGAATATAGACGTTTGTTTTGTCTGTCTTATCTTATCTTATCATCCGTTTCCGGTTTGACGTTAGTATTTAGGACACCTGTATAAGAGTGATGTTGTTGATTTCAGGCCTAATCTAAACGCAATGACGCCGCTAGCGAGTCCGCACGAGTCCAGAGTGGAACTGTCCACGGATGACAGTAACGGAGGTAGTGTCGGCGGCTCCAACAACTTCTTCTTTGCGGAGGGTCTCATGAACCAGCACTGCTGGAAAGCTATATGGAAGAGCAAAACGTGAGTGTTTTTATGTATTTTTTGTTACAAATTATGTTCCATTTTCTGATTGAATAATTAATTTTCAGAGTGAGTAATCGTGTATGTATGTTACTGTTATCTGGTTCCTATTCTAGAAGCTAAACTTATTTTGGTGCTAGATGGCACTGTGTGAAATTATTGATTAAGTTAGTAATATTATTATTTCAGAACACGTAATAATTTCAAACTCTTTTGAAGATTTGACACTCTTATTACTATTGATTTTATTTCTTTCTTTCTTTCTTTCTTCAAAATGATATTAAGCCCTATTATGATATTAAATGATATTAAGTTTTTACCGTTAATGACGGTACGAGAACATTGTACCATCCGGCTGAACTGAACGAAATCGAACGGTTCTTAATTGCAAATTGAAAAACATACATTTCTTACGACAGATCATATAAGTCAATTTTATGGGACTACATATTAATAATAATAATATTGGTGGTCAATTCACACAGCGCCATCTAGCCCAAACTAAGCACGGCTGTACTATGGGAACCAGACAACTGATAGAATACATATTAACACCCAGACACAGAACAAACATCACACAAATATTTCTCCTGGGTGGGAATCGAACCCACGATCTACAGCGTAGAAGGCAGGGTTACTACAATATATCTACTGTAAACTTTCAGATACAAACAAGGGTCGAAACGGAAAGAGATCCTGGCGTGCATCAAGCTGACGGGAATGTACGCGAAACGACTGTGTCACGACGACAAGTTCTCGTGCTTTGTCACCGTTGACAACCCCGGACATATCCACGTTATGAACGTAATGAGGGACCAAGCCACGTAGCATAACGCCCATTTACACAGGCTTAGTACTTTTGTACGCGCCTACGTGTCTTGTAGTGTACGTAAACTGCTAGTTTGGATCGCGTTCACGTGTTTGTATTTTGTTTTTCACACTTCTTGAAATGCAATCTGTTGTTCCCTGGATCGAGTTTAACTTTGTGTGTCGACAAATCAGCATTCGCACCCTAAATAAGACGTTATTCATATTTCATTGAAGGGCGATGTGCTACTTTACGAATGCTTTAAAAAATAATACATTTTGGTTATTTTTTTCCTTAAAATATTTTCTCGTATCGTGCATAAATTAAATTGCAACTGATATCATTAAGCGAAAAACATAATACTAGTTATCATACGTAATGCCAGTCTCAAAAGTTATAGTGGTATTGCTGGGAATTTTATGTCACAATTCAGGGAGATTTATCTACTGCCATTTTTCTTCTATAATGCTTGTAAAGGCTAGTTCGGATAGGCGGATAATTTATTCGAGTGGCCAGTAATTTAGTAGCTAAATAAATAATAAATAATAGTGGATATTTCACACAGCGCCATCTAGCCCCAAAGTAAGCTAAGCATAGCTTGTATCATGGGAACCAGACAACTGATATAATACTTATATACTTTTCTTTTGTAAATACATACATATTAACACCCAGACACAGAACAAACATCAATGTTACAAATGTCACATAAATGTTTGTCCTGAGGGGATTGAACCCACGACCTACAGCGCAGAAGGTAGGGTTACTAACCAACTGAGCTATGAGGCCAGTCAGCTAAATGTGTCAAGTAGTTTAGTAAATGATTAAGATAGAGTTAATCTGTTTTATCCTATTTTTCGTTTGAGTAGTGTACTGTACTCGACCGTAGTGCGAACGTTTTAACGCAGAGTTTTTTTATGTGAATATGTTTCGGACGAGCTATATGGGCCTAACTGATGTTAAGCGGTAACGTCTGCCCATAACAAAAACGCTTGGGGCCCTCCCTTACTTAGGTATGGGAAGACCACGTCGCACTGTATTACGCCCGTAACTTTGAGACGAAGTTGGAATGTATGACGTGCTTGTTATTTCACCAGCAACCACATTTTTAAACGTATACGTTAGTAATGCGTTTGCGTTACTGTTTGGCGGCAGAAATAGGTGTGGTGGCAGTACTTCCCCTGACGCACTTGACATGAATTTTACTGCCTGGTACTTCAGTGACTAAATTATTCGCCAATCGACTTAATTAGCAGCCTAATCGAACTAGGCTGTAGTTACCACTGCCGTGCGCATTTATTAATGTATAAACTTAAGCTTTAAAAAAACGCTCCATTTACAATAACTATTCACAATAGATAAAAAATATATAATAAGTTTTTTATATAATACATATTTTCTTCACAAAATTCAGTGGATTGGTGCCAATTTCGTAATGTTATTCATATATTTTTCTATGTTACTTTTGATTATGGAATGGTGACATCCTTATAAAATAAGACGCTAGTTTTAAATGAGAACAAATTAAGTACATTTTTATTGTTTTAACTGAGTGAATGTGCCAGTACATCATACATGTTAGCCGTTGTATAAATAGTTCTCAAGTTTTACACGAATTCAGACTATTAATATGACGGTATTTTGTACTTATGTGATAATAGTAATATGTTTCGTTTGATGTATTTATATTCTGTATTAAATAAATATATATTTAGATAATAAGGAAATTGAACTGATAATTTGTAATTGATGACACGTTTTAATAACCGTTAATGTCATTTAAATTTAACATCAGATATGTACGGTTAGTGGAACATGTCTGTATTGGTTGTTATGCAAATGTGGAACAAACAACGAAGATATTGCTCATTTATTGTGAAATAAGGTCGATATTGCGATAACAAAACCGCATTCTTATTATAGCAATAATTTAACCGAATTTTTTTTAGTTAATGTATATCTTCTGTCCCTGTGAAATTGGCAGACGGCAGTTTTGACTCCTTAATGTAATGTTTTTTTTTTCATAGTGAATTTAATTACAATATATATACATAAAGTAAAAAAATATACTTGTATCATGTGTTTTGATATAACATCTGATGATCTCTGATTTCTAGGTATGTAATAGATTTTGAAGAGAGATTAAATTATTTTAATATGATGAAGCCGCTCTAAAGCTTCATTATCCGTTTTTTAATCAATAATTTTAACTTAAATAATGCCTTTAAGTTTGGATTAACACAATATTTTGATTGATGTTTTATCAAGTGAAAATTATAAAACGGTGCCATGTCTTTCCGTCAATTGTAACTAAAATGTACTTCTATTAAAAAATGTCCCACCATTTGTAATTGAAATAATGTTCTGGCGCTTCGCAGCTAACTTCTTAGAGCTGCCAAGATCCACCGCCAGAACTGTAAAACTCAATTATGAAAGACGCCTGAGATTTATATGCGTATTTTAAATTATATTTAGGTAATTTAGGTACGTAATGGTGCTAGTATAAATATTAGTAATAAAATTTCCCGTTTTAATGTAGGTACTACGAAACGCTGAGGATATTCTCCAAGTGTTACCTATTTAGATGAATCTGTACTGTAGCTATATTATTTCAAATTTTTATCTCAATATTTTATATTTTTTTTTATGATAGGCTCAAACTGCATTTTAATTTTAGACATTATGATTATAAAATAATAAATAATCTTTATTGGAAACTACTATTGGTACTTAATACTAAGTTTAACTAACTTTGATTATCCTAGTATTTTATTAGATTTTATGTCCTCCCATATTGTTGAATTGATAAATTTGCAATAATGATTATGAGAATAACTATTGATAGGAATAATTTTATTTTTATGATCAATTCTTGAACAAATATACTTTATACTTTTTTACTCGGATATTTTATTTAAACTTGTGTTTCTTAACAATCATCATTATAGTGGCCCACATTCATCCCACGCCGAGGTAAATCTTTATTGCAGACAACTTACAATCCATATTAAATTATCCATAGGTATCTAAATCTTGTCCTCAATAGTGCAAAATAGAGCAACCTAATTTGCCCGCTATGATATTTGCGACTTACATTAAAACTGATAAACTTACAGTTCATCTGTACATCCACACTAAGGTATTGAAATCAATTCATCTGTAACTTGATCTATTTCTCTGTTTAAAATTGATAAATTTCCTGAACGATATTCCCTCTGGCCAGAGCTCATCCTTCTAATACAACACTACGATCTAAGATAGCCGTACTTTAAATGTAAGTACCCTTTATCTTTTTATGTTTTTTCCAAATTAACATTGGATCTGAGTGTACCTATATTTATCTATACTTGTCTTGATTCCCTAGTGGTTCTTTGTGGACGTAGATATAAATAGTTTTATTTTGGACTGCTTTGAATTTTGTGGTGTTTTCGGTATTTGCTTCACCGATTTTCCTGAGAAACCTGTCTTTGAACCTCAATCCATTCTTCAGATGGCTTCGTCAATTTCCATTCATTGTTAAATCGAACACCTTAAGACTTGGATTTTTGTATGTTATTGCTACGAATTCAGTAACGCCGTGAATAATGTTTAACGCATAATTAATATGTAATAATAATATAAGTGATTAATATGTATAAGTGATGCCCTTGGTTCGTTTATTTAAATATTTTTTACCGGTTGAGAGCCCCCGCTCTCAACAAAATCCCGCGCAAACACTGTCAATCATGTCAATGCCATCCGCGGCAAGAGCAATGTTCATTCAAAATAAAAGCCCGTAATTCTCAAACCCCTATCCGACTTTATTTGCCAACTTTGACCTTAAATAATTTTTTTACTGAACTGCTATTAACGCATGTCAAATTTTAACAAATATTGATTATGATGGCATTATCAACAGACGTACAAATTTTTTAGCTTGTTTCAGATTTTTCTAACCTTAGTCTGTCTATTTTGACCGACTGAACCAGTAGTGGAATGTCTACAACTGACATCGAATTGAAGTTTAACAAACGGCCCTTTATACGTTTATGTCAATGAATATGTCAAATTCAAAATAACGAACATTTTGAAAATGTACATGGCTGTTTTGTGCTGATGTGCTGTTGTCAGAGTATATTATATTATAGGCTGTTATATTAATGCTATATTCCTGTTACTGGATTTTGTTTTCAACAGTGATAGCTAAAGAAATGTGTATTTTATGAATTAGTGCGGAACTTTCTGTAGCAATCGATTTTAGTGACAAAAACTAATAAATTTGTGCATTGTCGTGGTGAAAAAGTATGGCACAGTTCAACTATTTGAATGAAATAAACAGTTTGACCACGATGGACGGCCCTTTGTCTAAAGGTTCTCTGCAGCGGCGAGCAATGAAAAGCAACAACGAGAACCTGAAACCTTTGAGTGCGTCGTTCAAGAACCAATCGAATATTAACTTGAGCGCGTGCAATCACTCAATGCAAAAACTGTCTGTTTCGAACCAAAGCTGTAATAACAGCGTTCTATCAAGTAATAAAACACCGACTCGCAGTGAGAAGAAGGGAAAGAAAACTCCTTCTAAAAATAAGTCTCCAGGTAAATTGAATGAAGTGAAAACTCATGTCCAAAGCTAACACGAAATCTTCTCGAAATCTTTTTTTATTATTGCCTTCCTATAGGTATGTATTTATAAGATTTAACAAATTATTTTCCTTCAGGCCGTTCGACGACCCCTACTCCGAACAAAGCTGTGAAGACTCCTAATCAAGCTGATAGATTCATACCATCAAGGAGTAATTCTAACTATGACTTGTGCCATTACATGGTGAGTTTGTGTCTTAACTATTAAAAGTAAGTACCATAAATACTCATGTTGGATTGTGGAGCGCTTACTGTACTTGTATGCTTATGACGAGACATTTTTCATTTGCTGCTCACTGTTAATAGGCCTGCTATTGAATTAGATTTTGTTGAAAGAAAAACCAAATTTCATATATCACCTGATCTTAAGTGACTATGCAGTGGATGGAGGGTGCCATGTTTTCATGGCTATGTTGCAAATAGGATACTCAAAGCATAATACTAATTGTACACAGACAAAGTTGCAGGCACCAGCTAATAAATACATATTTTTCTTTATATGTGACATTTTACTGCTATTAAGTTAAAGATAGTATTTTTTTCATATACTCCACATTAACTATTTGTTATGGCTAGATATGACCTGATAGTTGAAAATCTGCTGCCAAGCATCTAAAGATTGGTTCGTGACTTGATCTCAAATGAAGCTAGTCTGGTGAAATATTACAAATAAATATTATATAACAATCATCATTTCAGTTGAGCCGTGACAAAAGTGAAAAGGACAAAAGTGACGAACAAGCACCGTCAGCCGCCGGTGAAGCCATCGGTCGCGCTCTCGCCGACACAGAGCCTGGCAGACTTCTGCAGTACACTTGCAAAGCCCCTGCCGCTCCTGAAGGATATCAGAACAGACTCCGGGTTGTGTATTCACAGGTTTGTACTCTTCTAGCCAACATTGGAACTTAGTAGTGTGTAAGTAGCTGTAGAACTTATACCAACTGTGTCCAGTGAAAGTACTGCCACCAACCCATTTCTGCCGCCAAGAAGGGTGCAAGTGCATTTGCATTACTGTGTTCTGCTTTGAAGGGTTGCCAGTTAAATTACAGGCACACATTCCACCTTCACATCTCAGAGTTAAGGCGCATATGATGGGACTTGAGTCTTGTACCTACGTAGAAGAGGACCCAAGTTGAATTGCTTGTTATAGGCAGAGGTCCCTACTTAACACCTGGTGGGCCCTCGGAATGTTCCATAACATTGCCAAAAAAAAAGTGTGTCAAAGACTGATTTGGTTTAAGATAATGCTGCATTTGTTGTCTCCTGTAGATTCATACAGAATGCTAGAGCTACTTTGATATCTGCTACACATAAAAGGGCAGTCAATTAGGTATTTCCTTAATTAAATATTCCTTCTTGAGAATAACTTATTCACATATTGTTGACCCAGTTATGGGCTAATTTGGATAAAATACTGGGCTGTACAATGTTTAGTTCATGATTCATTTTATATTCCAGTCCAAAGTTCCATCATCGGTGAAGAATACCACAAGATACATACCACAAGCTCCTGATAGGATATTAGATGCCCCTGACATTTTGGATGACTACTGTAAGTAAAATGGTGACTAAAATAAATAACTCTAATATTTTATTCAGATCTTTTACAGTATATTTTGTATAGTTTCTGTTATCGAGCACTAATCGTAGTATTAAATTTGAATAATGAAGTTTCAGCATGCATTATTTTTCCTAGGCCTTCAATAATTCACGTATTAAACTTCCTTTTCTCAGATTTGAACCTGGTAGACTGGAGCGCATCAAATATCCTAGCCGTAGCTTTAGGCAACACGGTATTCCTGTGGAATGCAGGAACGGGTCAGATCGAGCAGCTACTCTCGTTGGAGGGATCAGAGACGGTGAGCTCGGTATCATGGATGCAAGGCGGAGGGTCACACTTGGCAGTGGGTACCTCAGCTGCTACTGTGGAACTGTGGGACTGCGAACGGATCAAAAGGTTGAGGGTGAGTCTTAAGTATTTACTTTAAAATATCTACAAACATTATTGTACATTAATTAAACATGATATAATAAGTCTTTCATTATCAGGTGTGCTTGGTAACCCACTTATGGGCTGGCTTATTCCTACACATAGATGTATCTTATATTATATAGATATTAAATTAACAAGTAATTGAATTTATGGTGAAGGAGACAGTAGGCCTGCATTGGCATGCATTGTAGCAATATTTGATTTGAGAGCCCACATTGAAATCACCATTGCCCATTCAATGTACTACTACTCTATATCTATGAATTTACACAAAGGTGTGTAAGCCTACTTTTGGAAAAGTAACACGGCTTACACACGACTGACTTATCCAATACTTTTAAGTCTTTTTGACAATGTAACTGATGTGTGATTCTATGATAATAAAAAAGACAAATATCCACCTATTTTCACAAGCTAGCCACTATGATGGACGCTGATAATTAAGTGATAATATCTACTGATGTTTTCACTTGGTAGGTGATCAATTGCAATGGCCGTCGTTATGATGCAGATCATAAATAGTTCTTATTACTAATACTCGAAATTTCATTATCTTCTGTTCACAGGTGATGGACGGTCACACTGGCAGAGTGGGATCGCTCGCGTGGAACATGTATATAGCGTCGAGCGGCGCGCGAGACGGAAATATAATACACCACGACGTGCGACAGAGAGAGCACGCTGTAGCCACCATCCATGCGCACACGCAGGAAGTGAGAATATTATTAATAATTCCACAAAACACAAGTCATTTCATCTTCATGTCTACTCGCAATTTAATTAGCATGCACCGCAACAGAGCATTGCAAAAAAATTATTACACTGCTAAAGAGAACATAAATAAATGAGCCGAAACAAAATGTTGTTTTCAGATATGCGGACTGAAGTGGTCACCTGACGGCAGATATCTTGCATCGGGCGGCAACGATAACCTGCTGAACATCTGGCCGATAGCGCAGGGACACCATTACTCTCAGTCACAATACATTTACTCATTTAAGTAAGTTTGTTAATACAGACCAAATACCAAATGTTTTCATACATACGGACTACATAGCTGCCGTCCTTTTACTAGAAATCCGTTATTTTTAATAGGAAGCGATACTGTTCAAAATTCTCCGTCTTTCTGGCTAAGTAATGTTTGTAAATTAAAATTAGCTCCGGAGATATAAAAAAAATTGTAGGCCATTTAGTGACTGATTTAAAAGGAATTAGAGTTCTCTGAACAAATCTCAAAAAGAACAATTTGGGCTTAACGGCCTTTTAGTTAAAGGACGGTAGATAGCCAGTTGCATAGCGACATATTGCTATATTATAATAAATATTGGTGGACATTTCACACAAAACTATCTAGCCCAAATTAATCACAGCTTGGACTATGTGGACCAGATGACTGATAGAATACTTATATACATTTTTTGTAAATACATATCAACACCCAGACAGATCAAACATCTATGACCGTCAAACAAATGTTTGCTCTCTGTGGGAATCGAACCCACGACCTACAGCGGAAAAGTCAGAGTTACTACCAAATGAGCTGTGATTCCTGTATTTTAATTGTATGTAGTGTTGATATAATGTGTCATTTCCACATCTCGCAGCCAGCACTTGGCGGCCGTGAAGGGTCTCGCGTGGTGTCCGTGGAGCGGCGGCATCCTGGCGTCAGGCGGCGGCACCGCGGACCGCACCATACGTATATGGAACGTGAACACGGGCGCCAACCTCAACACAGTCGACACCAAGTCGCAGGTATCATTGCAGGCGTTACAGTCGCGCCTAACCTATACCTAACCGTCTAACGAGCATTTACTAACTTTATATAATATGTGCAGGTGTGCTCAATAGTGTGGAGCACTCACTACAAGGAGCTGATATCCGGGCACGGATACGCGAACAATCAGCTGGTTATATGGAAGTATCCGCTGATGACGCGCGTCGCCGAGCTGACGGGGCACATGGCGCGAGTGCTGCACCTGGCCATGTCGCCGGACGGCACCACGGTGCTGTCGGCCGGCGCTGACGAGACGCTCAGGTAAACTCACATAATGGAAACACTATTTTTGTTTAATCTACTCAGTTTCAGTGCACTTTTATATGTTAGTTATTCTGAGTTACCCGCAAGGGGGTGCAGTTAACTCAGACTTGCTGTCTACGTCTAGAGACAGTACGAGATAAAAGCGAACGACGGTTAGGATTCAGCAGAGACCACGTACGCTTCGTACTACAGTCACGAATACAGTCATGAAGCGATGACACAATAAGATCGTTTGCAGAAATACAACTTGCATGTGACTCAACAAATATCGGACCCTGAGCAAAATCACTCAAGGTATTACAGTTTTAAGAGCAGTAGAACTCGCCAAGTTCGTCCGGGGAAGTACTGCCACCATGCCCATTTCTGCTGCCAAGCAGTAACGCGTTCGCGTTACTGTGTTCCGGTTTGAAAGGTGTGGTTGCCGGTGAAATTACAGGCACATGCGACATTCCACCTACACGTCTCATAGTTACGGGCGCATACGATGCGACTTGGGTATTGTCGTACCTAGTAGGAGAGGACCCAAGTCGCATCGGTTGTTATGGGCCGAGGTTACTACTTACCTCACTTACCACCAGGTGGGCCGTCGGCTCGTTCCGTAACTACATAACATAAAAAAAAAATGTGAGCCGTCACGGGACGCCTGGCAGATGTGAAACATCGACATTATTTTGTAAAAGTAATATGCAACGCATGCCGTGGCGACGCGTCGCCACACCAGAAATCGGTTTTACGTGCGGCTATAGATGTTGCACATCAAAAAAAAAAGTAAAAGGTCAAATTAATTGAGTTTGGTACCTACCTAATTTGAAATGCGTGATCTTATCCCACTGAGACCTGTTGATGTTTTGAGTTCCTGTAAATTAGTAGGTACTTGGCACTGGTAAAATCACCGCTCGCGTCTTAAATTTTTTTTTGTTGGTTCTTAATAGAATTTTGTGTTAAATAATATATTTTTGTTTCAGATTATGGAAATGTTTCATGTTGGACCCATCAAAAAAGAAAGATCCCACTGATTCTAAGGCAGCTAAGTCACTACTCAACATGAATTCCCTGTTGAGGTAACTCCTGTATCAAAGAGTATTAATGCATGACAACTGACTGAGTATTGTGATCTTACAATTAGTTTTAGTTTCATAAACATTGTTCAATCTTTAGATATCGCGATATCTAGTTATTCAATTTTGTACTTGGTGTGTAATCGGGATTTTTGTATTTAATGTATATTTGACAATGACGAGCGTTCGTTGCAGAGACGATGTTGCTTTCTACCTAGTGTAGTGTGTACGTTTCAGAGGGTTGAAATACTAAGCACTGGGGAAATTACATCGACACTAGAGCTTAACGCTAATCTATATCTAGACTGCAAAAAGTGGTTCACTTATAAACACTTATTAATCTGTACAGAACTCTTCATGTGGTAAGAATTTCCGTTGTCATTCAAAACCTTCGTTTTCCTCTCAATTTTAAGGAATATAATGGAATCACCGAATAGCTTAATTTATAAAAATCATTAGACAAGGACAATATTTAGATGGTCTTCAACAAACATTTTATTTTTGCAGTCACAGTATTCGTAGACGGAATATCCATGCATAAACTTAGTAATACCTTTTTTTCGAAACCCAACGGAATGCACTAAGTTTGGTTATGTGTAACGAAAACTTTTATTTATTTTTATGACTACTGTTCGTCATTCAACATTCACCTTCAGTGAAAAATAAGTCTTAAGATTCACCTCGTTTACATTAGCGTTTCAAAGTATTTTTATTATTTTGCCTACGACCATTATGTACTCAAATTGTAACCCCATTGTCTGTAATCGGCTTAAGTATGTATGTATGTATACTGTAATGCATGCAAAAGCATTAATGTATACACAGCGATAGAATGCATGCGTTTTCAATCATTTGTGTTTGTGTAACTGTTATTATGATCGAAGTTATTTCGCAACGAGGGACCTCATCAATTTTGTATTGACCTCTACAAATTTTAATGATTGTCTTATACTATATGTAATTGTATTTTTTACCGACTTTATTTTCGACAAGCAGAGAGAAGTTGAGGTCGTAAAATGTGAGATTGTATACTTTAAACTCTCGTTTCTGAAGTTAGTATATTTACTATGGCTGACGACACAAAAATTATTTTCATGGTGCGCTATCAAACGTCTTCAAATCAATATTTTTTTATAATAGGTGTTTTATTGGATACTTAGAGAACTAACACATTCAAAACATTCTTTTTTTATAGGCAGATAAATTTTGCTTTAAACTTTAATTTTCTTTGAACTGAGCCTTAGTTTCCCTTCAAGTTTTTCTTTCTATATGACCTTAGTTCAGAATATATCCATAATAGAAAAAACACCTATTATGATAACTGTATTACTTAAAAAACCAGTCACAAGTTCAAGTAAATTAATATCTCTGACTGGACTGAACGGCTGCCATCATTAAATGTCGCTAACAGATTTATCCTAATTTATCCTTCTTCTTCTTCTTTAATTTTCAATTTATTTTAATTCTAAGATAACATTTCATTACCTCGGCTTCCTTATAATTTTGGAAAATAATTTAATTCTATTGTACTGAGATTTTAAGTACTAATTGACATGATTTTTGTATTTTTACAGTAATAAATAAATAATTTTGAAGCTGTCTTATTTCTTGTGACCTCATCATTTCAGTGTTTTGGCAACCACTGTATAGCCCTAACAACTCTTTCAAACGCCATTCGTCATATCCCTTGCAGTCTTCGACCATTGTTTGCCGGCTATTAGAACGATTTTGTCCGACCATCGGGCTAGTGTTGTGCCCCGTGGCCGACTACAGTCCATGAGTATGGGCAGGACACGTTGGCTAAACACCGAGGCATTGAGGGATTTAATGCGATTTCAGGACGTTTTCTGACTTACCAAAGCCCAACCTAAATGGATTCTTGTAATTCAACTGGGAGTTTCAGCCGAAGGATAAAATATGTCCAAGGTAATGGAATAATTAATAGCGTTGATGCATACGAACTTTTTTACGGCTTCCAATGTTTGCTACTTAGAAAAAGGTAATTTCAAGTAAAATAAAACCCATTAAATACTTAAAAAACGTTTAATACATGGGGTTTAATTTGTAAATATTGCAACACTGTGGAATGCACGAGAATTTTCAATAAGCTTAACATAAAGTATAACCTAAACAGAATGTGATGTACAGATTTGACATTAGTGGAAGTTACATTTGACTAGAACTAAAATATTACGAAGAGTGCGTGCCGGGTACGATGATCCTAAGCATTTGTAGCTGTCTCACATTTCTGCGTGTCAATAAGCAAGACAGATATAAAACGCGGCAAATAAGTTGAACAAAAATATTACTGCAAATTAAATAAAATGACATGGTTATTAAATAGCAATTCGTTACAACGCAAGTCACATATTTTGCTTAATTTGCAACAAGGCCAGATTCAAGCTATATACTACACATATTTTGCTTAATTTGCAACATAAGGCCAGATTCAAGCTATATACTATCTTTTTTTTATCAGTTATCTAAAGTTTAGCTTAACAGTTAATCCAGATTGAGCTATCGGCCATTTTACGACATACAATACACAAAAAAAAACATCCTTTGGTTAGCGTATTCGTATAGGTCGGGCAGTTCAACTTACTCGCTATCTCCTAGCCGGCGCCGGCGGAACACATTACAATAATACACGATATAAATGCACGAAAGGAACAAAGAAAGCTGCAGTTAGTCTTCTATAAAAATTCATAACAACCAATCATCTTATTCTAAATTCATTGTACTCCACAACAGCAGCAATCAAAACTTATCACACTTTATAAAAATGTGGCGAAAAGTGGAACTACCGGACTGGAGGTGATAACAGTAACAATGCGCCATCAACGCCCTCATTCACATTCATTAAACTTTGCCGGATTGTATATAAACTGTTTAAAAAGAAATTCATATAAACGGCACTCAAAAGAATTTAATTCTCCAAACTAACAAATAAGTACAAATAATTAAATATAAATAAATAATGAGAGAAAATATCCAAGGAATGTGAGCAGTGGACAAAGAAGCAGTATAAAGAAATTATTAGGAAGCAAGCAATTATATCTCAAGAGAATCCAGCAACAGATATAAGATTTTTTCTTTAGATTGTAATGAAAGCGCCGTTTTTTAAACCATTTATTTCCGCATGTTATTTCAGATACACTATACTTATTGGATCCATTTTGGATTCATTTAAATACACTTGGGTTTAAACAAACCGTATAACAATCTATCTATATCCTAAGGTCCTCGATATACAAAAACTACTAGTTATCAAACGAACACATTCTATAACTATGTTCACGGGGATGAGCTTATATAGGCACTCCAAGTCAATCACGGTGACCGATTTACCAATCATGATCAATCACGGTGACAGCATATTATCGGAGATCTTTTTAGAAAAATTTTGAGGCACGATTATAATGCCAGTAATCAGATTACTAAAGTCTGCTTAAGGCTTCATATTTTTTTCAGTCGTTTTGTAATTGGTGTAGTGTTCGAAGAAATCAATCTGTCACACGAGCCGCTCCAATAAGTTGGGTCGACTTTGTATCTAAACATCTTAGTTGTATATTATTTTTATATCCTGTAAGTTCCACAATTCCCTATAAGCTCGTTCCCGCGAACAGACTATAGTTAAGATTTTTGTCACACACTCCAACACTGAAATGTTACATGACATAACATTTCCTCTTCGCTAAGCTCGGAATTTATTATTCAAGTATACGCGTGAAAATTTAAATTTATTAAAAACGTATGTATAACCTATCCTACATGGCTCAAAATTATTGTGCTTACACGAATTATATAACATTACAAAATAGTGATCGATTGAGATTCTTTAAAATTATTGTAAAACATCAATTCTAATACAATTATTTAAAACACATCGTAAAATCAATCAAAAGTAATAAAACTGGTAATTAAAAACTATTTTTAGCATCTTAAAAACTTAAATTAATCGTAAAATATTACTCATGTATAATATAATTTTTGTAAATCAGAAAATTTCCTCCATATAATACTACAAAATAAAATATCTTCATGTGACAGTCGACCTCATTTTCTGCTCAATCCAGTTTAGTTCAGGCAATTAACACCTATCAAACGTCTCAAAGGTGTCTTCGTAGGGCGAGTTTTAGGTAGTTTTACGACAACATAGTATTCACATTCTGAATAATGTTAACATCAGTTAGTGCAGGGTGAGAGTTAGATGAGGGAGGCGAGTGTGCGCGCACGCGCGTCGCCCTCGCCGCCCATCTCCACCACGGCTGACATGGCGACCGCGACCGTGGTGGAGATGGGCTCCGCGGCGCGCACCAGACGCTCGTGGCTCGGGCTCGTCCTCAGCGCGCTGTTGTACTTGAAGCTGCGTCGTAAACTGGACCGTATGCTCTTCACGGAGTCGCTCTTGCGCTCGAACGAACGTCGCAGGTAGTCGCGACTCACTGAGAGAGAGTTTCTCGACGTGCTCGGTCCCTCGGTCTCGTCGCTGACCGTTATAGAGGGCGCTGTGAACGCGATGTAGTTCGGCGGCTGGTGTTCCACCGTCTCGCTCACTGTGATGGGGGATTGTGATGTGTCGTCGTGGGCGATTTCCGACCGCGCGGTTGTGATTCTGGAAATTAATATAAATAAGTATTCGTCTCGACTCGCTTCACAGTCCTCTCAGCACAGTAGTATCTCTGCCTCCTGCGATGAAGCTCGTGGTTTCGATACCCACCCGGGACAAAAATCTGTTCTGTGTCTGGGTGTTAATATATATTTATTTACGAAAAGTATAAAAGTATTCTATCATGCTATCTAGTTCCCATAGTACAAGCAGATCGTGGTGGTCTAGTGGTACTGACCCCAAATTTCAATCCGGAGGTCGCCGGTTCAAATCCCGACACGCACCTATGAGTTTTTCGATTGAAAGATTTATGTGCGCAATACCACGTTCTCAAAACGGTGAAGGAAAACATCGTGAGGAAACCGACATGTTCTAGAACAAAAAATTCGAAGACATGTGTCAAGTGTACGGAAGGTGCCTCTCTGAGGCGCACTTAAAATCCTTTCACCACACCGGCTTTTGAGAACCAGTGACTCGAATAGAATAGTACAAACTATTCATAGTTTGTGGCTAGATGTCGCTGTGTGAAATGTCCACCAATATTGATGTTTGTGTGACCTCCGCAGTGTCGTGAAGCTGCGTCGCAGCGTGTCGAGCAGGCGCGCGCCCGTGGCGGTGGAGTACGAGGGCGGGGGGGTGTACTTGGGGGGCGGGTCGGGCGCGCGCGCGGGGGGCGCCGGCGCCGCGCGCGGTGACGCCTCTGCGGGCTCCAAGTTTGGTCGGTACAGGTTTTGTATACGCTGTCAAATAAACAACACATGTTTTCATGCCACTCTGTAACAGACTAAAAATTAGAGAGTATCCACACTAATTTTACTTACTGATTACTTATTCGGAGAAATATAATGTAATTTATTAATTTATTAACCTATTTATATTAGCTAGCTGTAAGATTTCCTAAAATTGTAAAAATAAAAATAAAATAAAATAATAAATATAAAACACCTAAGTTCTGGCCTAAGACTTTCGTCTTTAGTAATAATTGAAAGCCTTGGAGTCGGACTTCTTGCCTTACAATTATAAGAACAGTAAATCCTATTAATAGTCCTGGGTGCCGCGCGAAATACCAGTATATGTAACATCTAACACAAGAAACAAAGTGTATTTAGATTGTCGATTCAATATTTGATTCGAAAATAGAACCCAGAACCGCAATGTAAGAGCTGAGTCAAAAATTTACTGTCTCACGTATCATAATGCAATCTAACTAATATTATCTGAAGTAACGTTAAACATTTTAACAGTCAAACCTTACCAGTTCTTCACTAGCACATTCGCTTGGAAGCCAATCCTTGCGGCATGAAAAATAAACCATTTTTATACTAACAGCAAAGCAAATCAGAATTTACAGGCAGCACCATTTGTGCCAAGTTCGTACGGGGAACACAACTACACACTTCAACGGTAATTTCACTGTGAAACCAGAATGCGTGACCCGTGTAATTATCAGAGAGCAACGTACGTCTAAAATATCAGGCGGTCCTTTATTCATGTATCGCCAAGTTTGCGTGAAAGCTGTTACTGGCACAACAAGTAAGGCGCCTTGTTGTAACGCTACAGCTATTTGTCGCGCCCACACTGGCCAATATCTGTGGACAACACAGTAACAATATGTTAAGAAAAAATGATTAGCAATCAGACAATCAATCAAGAAATAATTAAAATAAGGTGGATTACAAATCAAACCATTAATGAAGTGAGATTAAAATATGGTGAACTTGAAATCAGACAATCAATGAAGAAAGATATAGGTATAATAAGGTGGATAATAAATCAGATCATTAATGAAGTGAGATTAAAATAAGGTGGATTATAAATCAAACAATCAATGAAGTGAGATTAAAATAAGGTGGATTATAAATCAGACAATCAATGAAGTGAGATTAAAATAAGGTGGATTATAAATCAGACAATCAATGAAGTATGATTGAAATTACGTAGATAAAAAAAAACAGCCAATCAATAAAGTAAGATTAAAATAAGGTAGATAATAAATCAGACAATCAATGAAAATAAAAATAAGGTAGAGTAATAAATCAGACAATGAATGGTAAAATATGCCGCCGTGCCCGGCGCATCACACATGTATTTATTTTATTTTATTTATTTATTTATTTAGACACACCAACAACAGATACATAATTATACTTAAATCTTATTCTACGGTTTTGGCTTATAAGCACCTGTCACTTACAGGTATGTACAGCGTTCTCGAGTAAAACATTATTATACTAACTAAGATATTAACAATTCAATATTAGGTAGCAAAATTCACTATTTCACCAACAAATACACTATTGCATACTATTTGAACTATTAACTAGAATAATCGTAGACATTATACAGGCGAAGCTGAGCTCCGAGCTTCTGCCTTAAACGCAGGCAGATTAAGGCCAAAGATATCGAGTTTGTTATTTATTTTGTATGATGAATTATAATTTATCATCATTCGGTTGAGAGATGAGTGAGAACCCATGTTCGATTTGTGGTGCCATGGGCTGAATATTTTCCTGGTGTGAAGTCTAAAGTTATGACGTGGAACTGTAAAGGAGATCTCGCGGACCAGCTCAGGACAGTTGAACAGTCCATTGCAAATTTTGTATAGGTTGACGTTATCTATCAGTGCCCTTCGGCATTGCAAGGAGTTAATGTTAAAATGTTTCAAGCGGTTAGAATAACTGAGTGACTTAGAGACTCCTTTGGATTTAAAAACAATGTAGCGAGTAAACTGTCGTTGAACTTTTTCAATACGGTCAATATGTTTTTGGTAAGATGGATTCCATACTGGCGAGGCGTGTTCTAGGTGGCTACGGACAAGGGCGTTGAATAAAATAATTAAAGATTCAACTTTTCGAAAATCTCTACAATTACGTTTTATGAAGCCTAGCATCTTGTTTGCCTTTCCCACAATGTTATCAATGTGGAGGTTAAATGAAAGTTTACCATCCACTATGACTCCCAGGTCACGTATATGCTTCACTTGCTCCAGGTGGACCCCTTCTATATTATAGTCAGATGGAATTATGTTTTTATTACGGGTTAGTTTGATGTGAAAACATTTTTGGGCGTTCAGAAACATGTTGTTGTCTTTGCACCATTTGCTTACTGAATTAAGATCCTCCTGGAGCAGTTGTACATCGCCCGTGGAATTTATTTCTTTATAGAGTTTTAAATCGTCCGCAAAAAGAGAGGCTTTGCTATATTTTATAACTTGTGGAAGGTCATTAACAAAAATGAGGAAAAGAATGGGACCGAGATGAGAGCCCTGTGGCACGCCAGAACTGGCTTTGAAAGTCGAGGAAGTATATCCACCGATGACAACACGTTGAACCCTATCCAAGAGGTATGACTGAAACCAACCAAGCAGTGGGTTATGAACATCGCTTAATGTTAGCTTTTGTAGCAGAAGCTTATGGTCTACCTTGTCGAAAGCGCTGGTAAAATCAGTATACAGCGCATCGACCTGTATTCGGCTATCTACTGCCTGAGTGGCGTCATTGATGTATGCGAGTAGATTTGTTACTGTAGATTTGCCTTTCGAGAATCCGTGTTGTTCATTACAGATAAATTGTTTAGCATGCCATGTAAGAATGGGACAGACTATGGATTCGAAAACTTTGGAGAATGTAGACAAGATGGATATTGGACGATAGTTCTTGATATCAGCTGAGATGCCCTTTTTGAAGATAGGTACAACGTTTGCTTCCTTCCAAGAATAGGGAAAAGCTGAAGTTAGAAGTGATCTGTTGAATATCAGTTTAAGTGGTAATGCTAGATTATTTGCTGTTTTTTTAATAAAAAGTGGTGGTATCCCATCCGGCCCAGACCCTTTACTATCGTCTAATGTTTTCAATGACTTCAATATTGTGCGTTCGCTGATGTAAAGTTTATTCAAACAATGTTGTGTCACAGGGTGCAACGTGTCGTCGAAGGAGTTATGATAGCTGAGGTTTGAAGTGGAATATGATGCCGCGAAATGTTTGGCAAAAGCATTTGCAATAGATTGACCTGTAACCGCTTTGTATGTATCTAAGTACATTTCTGAGGGAATCTTAGATTGAATTTTATTTTTATTTTTAATGTAAGACCAGAATATTTTTGGGTTTTGTTTTAGAGAGTTTTCAACACAGTTAGTTATGTATCGATAATGTTCGTAGAGTATCTCCTATGATCACTTACCCGACAGTCTTTCTCCAAGTGTAGAGTTGTTTTTGCTGGCCCGTTCGGAAATCCATCACGCATATTGCCTGAAAATATTATACGAATAAATATAATAAACCAATCTGCGCACAATAGATCGCTTAAGGTGATAAGGCCGCCTACTACGCCACTTATCTATTTTCAGCAGTGTTTTTTGTGATTCTTACGTAGAATAAAGTTATGTTATTTGTCCACAAAATTTCACACAGTGCTGTTTTACAGGGAGTTGAACTTGTACCAAGTTCGTGGGGGGAGGTACGGCCATCATACCCACTTCTGCCGCCCAGCAGTAATGAATTCGCATTAGTGTGTTCCGATTTGAAGAGTACAGGTGCCGGTGAAATAATCTTTCTAAATCTCTTCTAATACAGGTTTCTTTAAACTTAAAAAAAGAGTTCCCAATACATCATAACAACAACATTGTAATTTAAATAAATAACTTTTGTTTGTCTGTTTGTTATAAGTAATACAGTCACTTTAGACATTTGACCTTCACATCTCAGAGTGTGCATACGACTTGCAGCACAGAAGGCAGAGCCCTGAGCCCTAGCTGTGGAGTGTTGTCTATGTGTACATTGAGTATAATAATGTGTGAGGTAGTGAGTGAGTGTGCGTGAGACTCACAGAGAGCAGCACCGGCATCAGCACGCACCAGGTGAGCGCGAGCAGGGCGGGCGGCAGCGCGGCGAGGCGCGGGGCGGTGCGCGCGCGCGCGAACATGGCGCGCGCGACCGCGTCCGGCGAGTGCGGCCGCCCGCGCACCACGAACACGCCGCACGCGAGCGTCACGTGCAGCGCGCACTGCCACCACGCGCCCACCCACACGTAATCCATGAAGTGCACTATCTTGATGCCAGCCTGCGATACATATACAAATATATTGTTATTGTTGTTATTCGCATAGGCTCCGGCGAAATTACAATTAGCAGTGGCATTTTAATAACCGTTGGGGTAGACTAATTAAAGACTGATCTCATAGCTCAGTTGGTAGTAACCCTTGCCCTCTGCGCTGTAGGTCGTGGGTTCGAGCAATGAGTGGGACCCAGGACAAACATTTGTGTAATGAACATAGGTGTTTGTTCTGTGTCTGAGTGTTGATATGTATTATATGCATGTATTTACACATAAAGTATTTAAGAATTATATCAGTTGTCTTATTCCCATGATAAAGCTATTTACTTAGCTTACTATGTGGCTAGATGGCGCTGTGTGAAATGTCCACAAATATTTATTTATTATCTAAGATGCCGGTGATGACGCAATGCCAGACCGCCAAGTGCTATTGCATCATCCCAAACAGTACAACATTGCTGCTCTGACACTTACATCAGTACTAAGCAAGAGTCCCATGGCGAGTCCAAACACGCAGCTGAAGAATGTGATGCTGGTCTCCCAAACCCTGAGAGCTTGCGCGTTGATAGCCAAGATGCCGGTGATGACGCAATGCCAGATCGCCAGTTGCTGAGCTATCCCGAACATTATCAGGATGAAGTAGAAGATTACCGCCCAAACTGGGGATAGCTGGAAATATTAGAGAAAGAATTTCAAACAAATATTATTTTTCTTTTATGTGATAAAGTTACGTTACAGACATATGGCCCACCTGGTGTTAAGTGGTGACACCTGCCCATAACAAGCAATACTTCTTCCCCTACTTAGTTAGAACCAGACCTAAGTCACATCGTATGCACCCGTAACTCTGAGTTTAACACCGGTAAACAAACCTTTCACAACACAGTAATGCGAATGTATTACTGCCGGGCGGCAGATATGTATAGTGGCAGTACCTCCCCCGACGAACTTGGCATAAGTTCTACTGCTATTTAGTAGACTATCATTTGAAGTTGCTAGAGTTTCTGAAGTATCCTTTTGGATTACTTTTTATGAACACATATATGTAATAAAAACAAAGTTACGCTTATACAAATCATGATATAATTAGATGAATTTAAAGTATTTTTCAAATACAGTTTTTCAATTTTCGAAGTATTTCTGCAGTCGTTAAACTTAAAATGGCATGGCCTCCCACTAAGCGAACATTTTATGAGCAATTGACACGTCAAGAAGAGTAGAAGGTTTAAATTGCTAATCACTAACTAACATCCACACAACGGAATAATAAAGATTTATCTTACCTTATCAGATAGATATCAGGTCAGTCAAAGGAGGCTAATCGTCTAATTGTTTTATGAGTTTACAACACGAATACGATTACGACTTTAAGTCACGAGACATTGACGAGAACAAAAGCAATCTCATAGAAAAGTGTCGGTCCTGATCTTTTCAATTATTAGGCCATATACCAAAACATTTATCCATGTCCTAACCCTTCAAAATCTATGACGTCATCTTTAAGCTAAAGTTAACAGAGTCCCTCACAGGTTACTTAAATATCCAAAACACAATACACAGGTAATAGGTTCCTTCTAGGCAATCATGCTTCATCGTAGACCACATCGTACTTAACATCAGGTGAGATTGTGGTCAAACGCTAGCCTATCGCAAATAAAAAATATAATAAAATAAAACATACAATCCAACATTTATTTGACAATTAGTAAAAACTATCTTCTCCGGTCGCCGGTATTACAACAAGCGTTTAAGGAACAAGTGTTGCCAGCTGAAGGAATGTAGCGATTGGTCAATGTTGCCACTATTTAAAACGCTCACACTAACCCGTCGTAATGACCCGAGCTTGCGTAGATACTATATTGGCATCACTCACCACATTAGCCGGTAGTACCGCAAGCGTGGCAGGCACAAGCTGTGTTGCCAGCTGTAAGGGCTGCCACCCGCTCAGCGTGCGCGCGACGTTGCCGCTCTTGAGAACGCTCACACCGACCAAGCTGCCGTAGTGGCCCGCGTACCGAACTGGCGTAGAAGCTAGGTTGCCAGGCATGGGCTCTGACGATGGCCACAGGAATTGAGAAGATTTTATGGTTTCTGGAAAATTATAAATAAATATTAGTGGACAATTCAAACAGCGCCATCTAGCCCAAACTAGCCTGTTTTTTAAGCAATTCATTATACTTTAAATTTCAAACTCATTCTACTTTTTTGCAGGCAATAGGACTTGTGCCTATTTTATCCAGGGAAGTAATGCCACCGCATCATTCTCTCTCTCTCTATCTCTGTCTGTCGCCAAGCAATAACGCATACGTATTACCAAGGTCCGATCTGAATACTTTTGACGACGCACGCAATGCATGAAAGGAGCCTCTATGAGGCGCACTTAAAATCCTTTTATACTGACTCGACTAGTAGCAGTACTACTTTTTACAGTGAAATTACAGCCACGTGAGACATTCCACCTTCACGTCTCAAAGTTACTAGCGCTGTACAATGCGACGTAATCTTCCCACAACTATGTAGGAGAGGACCCAAAGGCGTATTGTTTTGTTATGGGCCGCTTAAAATGAGGCGGGCCACCTGGATGTTCCTTAACTCACACAAAAAACAATATGACGTAGTCTCAGAGGTTGTCAAAATGAACTTGAGCGCTGGATTTGCATTTAAAGTTCGATAACTTGGCAATGAGTGACAAAAGAAGAACATTCAAACTATACGGTGTCTGAAATGCAAAGCAGTTCATTGACTAAGTATATCGAAGGTCAAAATCAAACATGCTTACAAAGTGATATACATCGTCAGTATGACGTGTGCTACAATAATAATGTGATAAGAATTCATGAATATCAATGGAAAAAAATCAAATACAATGCATTATGCATTTTGTAGAACCGGTAATGCAGTTGAGTTTTCTTTCATATTTTAATGCATTTTATATTAATTTTGTGACAGTTTCATGACCCAATTGATCTTGAGGGTTGAACAGTAAACAACTCTGGCCTACTTAAGTAATATAGGAAGACCCAAATTATGCCACATTGCGCCCATCAGGGCACATTAGGCCCACGTTGTTCGCGTCCGTAGCTGATTACCATTTCAATCCCTGCACGTGTCCCCGGGATGGTGCGAAAGGAACAACCCAAAGTAGCAGCAGAACTTGTGCTAAGTTCGCCCGGAGAAGTACTGCCACCACACCTGGTAATCTGTCGCCAGGCATGCACTCGTGTTATGTTCCGGTGGAAGAGGGTGGGTGACGGTGAAATTGCAGGCGCATGAGATATAACATCCTCGTCTTGGGGTGATGGACGCAACGCAATGCGAATTCAGTAATATCGTACTTTGGTGGAGTGGACTTGAGTCGCATTGCTGTTGTCTATGGGCGGAGGTTACCACTTAACGTCATGAGCCGCTCGTACTTTGGTGGAGAGGACTAGAGTCGCATTGCTGTTGTCTATGGTTACCACTTAACATCATGGGCCGTCAGCTCGTTCCATCACTACATAAAAAAATCTCACCAAAACTGCCAGGAATGTAAGTGTAGCCGTAGTTGTTGAGTATCTGCACACAGGTGTTGGCCAGGAAGGAGCCGAGCAGCAGCACGGTGAACGTGAATATGACGACGCAACCGCTCTCTTTCTGCAGCATTTTGCTCGTTCTGTTCTTGGAGTCCTTGTGCGATGTGAGCTGCATCACGCATGCGCCCAGGAGACCCCATGTTAAGAATGTCTCCTGAGCCGCGGCCGCCCACGACTGGAAAACAACAAGCTCGGTTTACACTAATATTTTAAAGCGGTACAGTTTGTATGGAGGAGGTATTCTCCGAAACTACTCATCTGATTCTGATTATTTTCACACAATTTCCGTAAAAGCTACGGAAAGTACTTTTTATAATTAAATGACAAACATCGTAACTAGAAGCTTACATATTTACATACAAAGTTGCACTACCTTATATACTCTACTTACATTGCTATTGATGAAGAACTCACTCCATTCCGTCTCCGAGAATATATTCGTGACTGTATCGTATGGTATGAGTGTGAGTAATTTAGTACACAAAATCAGTGTACCGCATATCGGTATAAATATCAGCATATACACAGCCTGAAACAAAAAATGATGTTAGGGAAAAAAATAACGTAAATAAATAAATATTTGTGGACATTTCACACAGCGCCATCTAGCCCCCAAAGTAAGCTAAGCATAGGTTGTATCATGGGAACCAGAAAATGGATATAATATTTTTTTGTAAATATTTTTTGTAAAAAACTCTTCTGTTAAGAAGATGAATCATCGTATGATCATCGTAGCAACAACATAGTAATTTAAATAAATGACTTTGTTTGTTTGGTGTTTTCAGAACGGTATAGCAAACATCGTGAGAAATGTCATAGAAATAAACGGTTATAAAAAGTCTCCCCCTCATTTCTGTGGTCTGGCTATACATGGTTATACTTGTAGATTTTATAAAATATTTATATGAGAAGAACATGGTATTGCGCACATACAATATCAAGTGCATTGGTGCACGTCAGAATTTGAACCAGCGACCTTCGGATTGAAATTCAGGGATCTGTACCACTACGCTACCACGCTCTCATGATTTAAGTGATAATAAGGGAGAGAATACAAAAAAGATATGACCATGCCCAAATCTAGAATGGACAAATTATTACCCGTGGATATAATTAACAGATTAAACAAATATACAATACCTTGCCGTAAGATCTCAATCCTTTGCTGAGCGCGACGAATACGATCATCCAAACCACCGCCAAATTGAATGCAACTTGGAATTTAATTGTTCCGAAATATATTCCCGAAGATTCAGCGCCGCGCTGCAACACTTCCGCGTGGAAGTACTGCGGCAGAGTCTCTTCTATTTTATAAGTTATGTTTCTCACTCCCGTGTCTGAAATATATAACAGATTAGATACTTATTATTTAAAAAAAAACTGTTATGTGTACATGGCAAAATGCATTTCGTGAATCTTAGTACATATTTCTGATTTGATTACCTCATTCGCTTCAGTAATACGAGTATATCATCTATTCTACATAAACTACCATCATATGCCTTTTTTTTATTTTATATGACATGTAACTCAGTGCCACCTAGTCCCAAAGTAAGCTAAGTATATCTTGTATCATGGGAACCAGACAACTGATGTAATACTTATATACTTTTATGTAAATACATACATATAATACATAGTAACACCTAGACACAGAACAAACATCTATGTTCGTCACACAAATGTTTGTGGGTGGGATTCAAACCCACGACCTGCCTGGTGCCTATAATTTGATTGTTAATCTAATACTCGACACACTACATATGACAATTCACAGTTCCTTCATACAGAAGAATCTGTTTGCTTACACAATGTATAACTCCATCCCCCATCTCCATTCTACCACTTTACATCCAGACGTACAGCATCGCGTCACCCCTTCTTGGTCAAATTACCTCACATCCGTACGAAGCGTTTTGCTTCCACTATCATAATGCGGACAGCCCAAGAGTGGAACTCCTTGCCTGCGTCTGTATTTCCCGAGAACTATAATCTGGAGGTCTTCAAGAGGAGAGTGAATAGGTATTTTCTAGGCAAAGCATGCTACATCGTAGACCGCATCGTCACTTAACATCAGGTGAGATTGCGGTCAAATGTGAGCCTATAGTAAGTTAAAAAAAAAACTGCAATGCATTCGCAAATACAATCTAATGCAACTGTTAAAAAAATTACTTAAGATCCATGAAAAACCGCGAATCAGTTTATTGCATTTATACACAACGTGATAACATATACCTAATTATGTACCCACACAATTTCATTAATAAGGTGACGGGCGGCGCGCTATCGCGTCGTTCCATTACGTCACATAAAATAATAAGCATTGTCCTTCGAAAAGTTCCTGCTTCGATCTGCCGAATGATTTAAGAACAAATTCGTTTTGCTCACAGAGAGTAACGAGTAACGGTCTTACCTTCTAAAATGTATTCGTGCGGCAACGCCCATTTGTACTTGTCGGCCGATGTTATGAACGAGTCTCGGAAGTAGACGAAAATCCACGAGAGCCCTATGATGCTGTAGGTGCCGATCACGGCTTGCGTGAGCAGCATCGACACGCCGACCCCTCGGAATATGGGCGATATCCTCCACATATCCAGAGGTCCCGCCTCCAATACTTGCCCCAGACACAGGTATAGAGCGAACAACGGTATCCCGATCAAAAACGACAGGATAAAAAACTGTACTATGAAGCTCGCTGCAACAAAATCATCGTTAATGCAAAAAATCACGAGGCGTGAAATCTAGGTTGATTTGCAACGCGTTTCGTACCTCCGAAATGTACACTAAATATGGCAAAACGGGAAATGTTGAATATTCCCACGGTACAGCTGAGGCAAGCGAGCATTGCGCTCATGCGGTGGGGCCAAACTCCAAACGGGGGTTCGTCAGTCTCTTCGATTCTGAAAACATATTTCCAAATAAGATCTCAGTGTAAGACAATGAGTCAAAACGGCGACCTCATTCAATCGTAATATTGCAAAATCGTCAAGGTTATTCATCACGGTATGTAATAGATTACCTCTCTTCAGTGGTACCGTTGGTCGCTTGGTTGACGGGGCTCGCGGCTAGTGAGTCATTCGATGAGCTCGAGCCGCTGGTACTCCTGGCGGTGCTGGGCGACGTGTTCCGCCCCGTCCACTCCCCCGTGACGTCACTCTCCCCGGGCGAGGGGAGGGACAACGTCCGGTTCATGAGCAGAGTGCGCCGGCCGAGTATCAATGGGCCCGAACTGCCGTCGGTGCTCAGATTAGCGGCGGTCACTTGCAGCTGTATAGGGGCGCTGTCCGGCCGCATGTTCACGTGGTCCAAGAACAGTATCACCGGCAGCGTGAGCGGCTCGTAAGTCTCCGGCGTGATCGCCGGCAGCACTATCGGCTCCAGTCGCCTCATGGAGTTACGTAAATTGTCGTTCGCGGTGCTGGCTCTCTCTAGTGACGTCACCGATGCGTGCCGATTGCTCACGGAGGGTTCTGAGAAGCTTTTCGACCGACTGAGGCTCAGCAGAGCTGTTTCTGAAATCTCTGCGAGCGTCTCTTCAGATAACGGTACCGATAGAGCCGCGTTAGTGCTCGTCACAACTTCCGTGTTATCGTCTATCGAGCTCGGTCCGTCGGATCGTTCGGACAGCCCCTGAGATTCGCCGATGCATTCTTTAATTTTACATATGAGTTCTTCGTCGTCGCTGTCGAATGTTTTGGTGCCATCGTCGAGACAAGCGAGCAGTGACTTATCTAAAACCTCGTCTAAATCATTCAATATATCCATAAATTGGCACAACACCGTCGCTTGGAACTCCTCGTCGTTTGTGATGTCGCTCGATGCTTGTGATGAAAAGTTTGAATCTGACTTGTAGCATTCTGGGATTGTCTTCTGTAGATCTTCTCTTAGGTCGCCGTCGTCCGATATTCTGTCCATGTCTTCGCTGCATTGGTCGCTGTCGAGCGCACTTCCGGACGCCTCGCTGTCTGCGCCGCTTCCGGGTACATTTTGAGTTTGTTCATAGCGACCTTCGTCTAAGTTAACCACTTCCATTTTTATCGCATGGCCTAAGTCATATCCTGCACGCTTCGGCGCTAACCCTGCAACAAGCTCTGTGTAAATAACCGTTCGTAATCACGTTAATACATTTAAGCTATTTAATGTATGCACATTTTGAGGCGATGTCTCTGCAGAGTTGGCGCATGGTGTGTAATGCTGTCGATTCCGATGAGTTGTGTAAATGCGTTTTACATATTGTAAAGAAGTTGGTAATTAGACTAATTAGTGAACGTTGCGCGGCGTCAAACAAAGCTAAACGTTAACACACTTATGTCAAGGGACCGTGTAGCACACGGCGCTGCGGGCGGCTTGTAAACGTGAATCATTTAGGATTAGTTGCCTGATAACGTAATGTCCTATTTTTGAGGCTTAGTAGAAAACGCGTAGAAGGCTTGAAAACTATTTTAGTACATATTGGTTAATAATACTGAGATACAGAAAAATGCGCGAAATAGATGATAGATGTGACAATACGTTTCGGTTTTTGATATTGTTTTTAAATCAAATACAGAGAAGGAGAAAATACTTAAAAAGACTTAAGTATTTTCCTTTCAGATCTTCATTTTTCAAAAAAAAACAAAGTTTGATTTAAATAATTTGATACTAACAAAACCAGAATTAGGTAATGACTAGTAAACCACAAATATTCCACTTACCTATACAATACACTGTCTAGTCAATCAACAATTATTTTGATAAATAGCTAATGAAATAATCAGTTTGAGATGCAATGCAATCGTTTATCAGACACGATTAACTTGTCCTGATAAGACAGACACTCAGATGAAAATAAACAATGCTTGCACATCACACGCTATTACACAACACATGATAATGATACGTCCACTTGTATTCAATTACTGATTTGCACTAATTCAAATTCAATGTTTTAGGAAATATATATTGAAATGTGTCAATGGTATTTAGTGGTTTGAGTCATATTTTACTATGGAATATTTGTACACTATAGGAATTTAAAGGAACATTTTAACTGTAGCCGCAGAGCTGGTTAGGAATAGGAAAATTTATGTTAGAAGTAGTTGCTAGTTGTGATTACGATACTTAACAGTTGATTTAAACTCACCAGCTCAGATACATTAACTAAACATTACTAGTTTAGCAGCTGTAGAACTTACGCCAAGTTCGTACTGGGAAGTATTACCAACATACCCATTTCTGCCGCCAAGGGGTAATGCATTCACGTTACTGAATTCGGGATTTGAAAGGTGTGGTTGCCGGTGAAATTACAGGCACATGAGACATTCCACCACTCAAGTCCATTCAAGTCTGGAGTTACATGCATATGATGCGACTTGTGTCTTGTAGGGGAGGGCCCAAGTCGTATTGTCTGTTATGGGCAGAGGTTACCACTTAACACCAGGTGAGGCATCTGCTCAATCCGTAACTATTTATAAAAAACAAGATCCAGTAGTATCGGAAACCCATTTCAGTATTTACCAAGCATTTGCAGACGATAAACCAAATAGGAAACGGGAGTTTTCAATATGGTTTATCGACTGTTGGGATTAATTCAATTCGAATAGCTGGGAATGAATGACAATGTCACGAATCTTAAAGCAAGTATTTGAAGCAAAAACGACAAGCTCAGTTGCGAATGGCAGTAAAGGTTCCTCCTAAACTATCTGTGAAGAACAACTAGCCAGCTACTGCACCGTATTTCCGCTATTTGTTGTTAAATAATTTTGTACTAACTTGACATTCAGATAAAGTTTTCACATTTAAACAGTGGCTAATCAGAAAGATTCTGAGCTGATGCATTGAGAATGTATACACCAGTATCATTTAAATTTCTCCAAAAACAGAGATTTTTCATTATTATCTAATATTATGCTGAATATTCAACAACAGGTCATGCCTGTAATACAATAATTTCATAAGATTTCTTACACATACATACTTATATATGAATACAACATTTTTTTTCAACACAAACTTATTTATTTTGGTGATATTAGAACTAAGAGTTTTCTCGAATATGTATTAATGGAATTAAATGTTATATTCACAAGATTTTGACTAATGTTCTATCTCATCTATCCTTTGGAAAACCCATTTCCAACTTTAAGGCCAAAGTGTGATTGACTCAAGAAAGCTATTAGAAATCAGACAAATGCAGAAAAGTTAATTGTTTCTATTATTAATGACATTGTTGAGTCCATTAAGGGTACAAACATGCAGACAGTTATCACTTATTATTACTAGCTGATGATCACAACTCATCTGCATAGAATGAGTACTTTGAGTGCCAATTTTTATGTCTAATTTTATATCAAATTTTTTGCTATGACCAATCGTCATAAAAAAGGTAGAAAACTACTTAAAAAAATGGTTGTCTGTAAAGTCGGTTTACTGACGATAGTTGAACGTGTCAACGTCTTAAGAAAATACTGATGGAATGGTAGCATTTTTCAAAAGAAAATTTTAATTTCATTTGTTTAATCGATTTTTATGTATATATGCACTTGATACTCGATCAAAACATGTAAATGTAAGTATCAGCAGCTGTCCACGCAGACGCATCGCTCACTCAAGTAGGAGAGAGACGGATGTCGAACGCTGCCGAACGCAAAGGCCGATTGTGCTTCTTTGTCGCTCGTTCCGCGCTCTCGCTTGCACTTGCACAAGCCTTACATGGAACGCCTCAGAGCGAGGTAACGCCGCATGAGTCATGTTTTTTCGTGCGTGCAGCCGGCTCTATCGAATTATAAGACGTTGACACGTCAAAAAAACCCTTCATTGACTTGATTGGTCAAAAACATATAAAACATTATTTATTTCTTACCAAAATTTTTATTACGATGAAGTTTATATCCCTTACTTAAGAAATTATTGATTCCATTACAAACTTTTGCCCCTGTTTATTTTCATGCTAAATCCTTTTTGCCCATTTACTTCTCCAAGGTCCGATCTATTTCTATACCAAAATTTATCAAAATTCAGTGATTGGTATCACTGAATTTTGGTAAAAACATTGGTATCCAAATTAGGATGACCTGCTTTTTATGTAGTAGTTGTCACCATAATGCATCCCGAGGGAAACCCTGACAGTTCGCTAGTACATACTGTATGGCTCTGTAGTATATGCATTAGGTCTGTTGTTATTTACATCAGACTGCATATTTACTGGAAATTAGGACAACAGCCTAGTCAACCTAGTCACTGATTCATTCACACTTCAAGACCCTTCCAAGTAGGAAAATTTGTGGGATAAGCATACTTTCAAACTTAGGCTAAGTTTTTACAGGGTACATGTAATGAGTATAACTTCTACAAGTACAATGAATAAATAATGATTTATTTTTATTCCCCCCATAAATGTTGTTTCATCAGTCTAGCCCAGTCCTTTGAGAGGCATTAGTGGGGCCAAAGACAACACAAACAGGCCTCTTTGGTGTTCATTTAAAATATATGTAATGCATGTATTCTTATATTCTACACTATACTATTATATACATTTTGGTGTTACTGTTTTAGATTATGTACAGCAACAAGGACCATGGCCTGGCACTAATTATATGGCCATGAATAGATGAAGTAATAGAAGAATTACTTATGCCATAGTAATTGTTTTATGAATGACAATAGAGGTAATAAACAATAGCAATTAATATTTCAAGGGCTTTTATGCATGCTTTTGCATTATTCCAGATATTATTGGTTTATCAGAAACTTAATTGATATAATATGCTGTAAGTTGCGTAAAGTTCCTTCTCATTGGAGGGAAAATTTACATGGGTACTCATTGTCTCAAGACAATATTTTTATGTAATTAATGCTGGGATCACAAACTCTGCACTAAGAGCTTTACGACCTCAAATTCGCACCAATTTGCCCCGCCTAATGAATATAATCTACGCTAGATCAAATTTAATCAAAATGATAGTAATTATGGGCACATAATGTAAGAACAACTACTAACCTGGTTTCCTGATTTTTTATAGACGCTTCTGCCTCAATGGTCGGTAGTTCAGAACGTCACTTGAAACACTGAATACTTGAGATCATAATGTTACTTTTGTTTTATCTAATATTTTATAACATATTTGAAGATTTCCGGAATAATAAATTAATAATAATAATAATTTTGTGAAACGTGCGTACGATAAACTAACAACCATTCCACTCAATCACTTGTCATATTCTTTTTTTTTAGGTGTACCTACTTACGTTGACGCTTAAAATACTTGACATTGACAGTATCAGCTGTCCTATTTGTTTTGATGTGAAACATCTATAGCCGCACGTAAAACCGATTTCTGGCGTGGCTACGCGTCGCCACGGCATGCGTTGCATATTACTTTTACAAAATAACGTCGATGTTTCACATCTGCCAGGCTAGGCGTCCCGTGACGGCTCACATTTTTTTTTATCTTTTTGGCTTCAATCGGGTTGCATATTTTAATCGAGAAATAAATTGTAATTTGTTAAAAATTACCTAGTTTAAGGTTCATTAAAATTAATATTACATTTTTGTTCGATTTAATCTGCAGGTGCACTAGACGAATCAGGGAATATTTGTAGATATTGTATAGTTACTTAGAGCTATTCAAGTAAAACGAAGAGATGAATAAGTGTTTTTAGGAGCACCCGAGACAGTCAAGCGAGTGACATTTTAACCGGTTTACTTGACCGTCTCTCGGATCTTTAGGTCAAAGTGCTTTTCTAAAACTTACTTTATCGAAATACGTCGTTTATGAAGTCAAACAATAATCAACCTTAATTTCTTACAATAAGACTTTCACTCGTAAAGCAGTCTGATGTTTTAAGCTGATAAGTTTTATGTAAATGTTTCTCTTTGTAATTTCAATGCGATAAGTTTATCATTTGCAACCAGTTCTTTTACTTGCCTCCCCTGGTGAATACTTAAATAATTTTCTAAAGGAGACACGATGTTAATCTTAAAAGGAAGCAAAGTAATTAGCATCAAAATGATGCCAGCGAGTAAGGTTCGTATATTTAAACTTTAGAACTTACTTTCGTCTCGTCAGTCGTTGATCAGCTGTCTGCTTATAAGGTGGATCAGTGGTCCGCGATTCATATTTTTTCCGGAATTACATTTAAGACTTATAATAAAACAAAGTAGTTAAGCAGTATTTTCTACGTGTAATTTTATTGTCCATAGCTTTTCAAAGCGATGGCGGCATATTCTACAAAAGTGTCTCTCAATGAAGTGGTGATAGCTTCAGCAGTAAGGACCCCTATCGGATCGTTCAGGGGGAGCCTGGCGAGCCTCTCGGCATCGGAACTCGGTGCTGTGGCGGTCAAGGGAGCCATCGAACGCGCCGGCATTCCTAAGGAGGAAATAAAAGAGGTTAATTAAAAGACATCCACTTTCTCTCATGATTTTACAGTTATTTGCACTCAATAAGTTGTTTGGTCAAGTATTCTTTGCTTGTTTGCTTACAGCTTAAGATCACTTTTATTTAGTCAAAAATTATCATGTTTTTGTCATGATTACTATTATCAATTATTTCCTTAGCAACATATCTAAATGATAACAATAGTTTTTTTTCCCTAACAAATTGATGATGTAACCAAAATAAACGCTAATTATACATTTTTAATTTTCTAGGTTTATATTGGAAATGTATGCTCTGCGAGCTTGGGGCAGGCACCGGCCAGACAAGCAGTCATCTTTGCAGGTCTGCCAAAAAGCACAATTTGTACAACAGTAAACAAAGTATGCGCATCAGGAATGAAATCTATTATGCTCGCTGCGCAGGGTCTGCAAACTGGAGACCAGGATGTTGTTTTAGCTGGGGGAATGGAATCTATGTCAAATGTACCTTTCTATTTGAAAAGAGGAGAAACTACATATGGCGGTATGCAGCTCATTGACGGTATTGTTTTCGACGGCCTGACAGACGTCTACAATAAATTCCACATGGGTAACTGTGCTGAAAACACAGCTAAGAAATTAGAAATCTCAAGACAACAACAAGACGACTATGCTCTTTCAAGTTACAAGAAAAGTGCCGCCGCATATGAAGCTAAAGCTTTTGCTGATGAGTTAATCCCAGTCCCAGTCCCACAGAAAAGAGGTGCACCCCCAGTCATATTCTCAGAGGATGAGGAGTATAAAAGGGTAAATTTCGAGAAGTTCACAAAACTAGCCACAGTTTTCCAAAAAGACAATGGCACAGTGACAGCTGGAAATGCTTCCACATTGAATGACGGTGCAGCAGCAATGGTCCTGATGACAGCTGACGCTGCTAAGAGGTTGAATGTGACTCCAATTGCTAGAGTTGTTGGTTTTGCTGATGGTGAATGTGATCCCATTGACTTCCCTATTGCACCCGCTGTTGCAATCCCAAAGCTGTTGCAGAAGACTGGAGTGAACAAAGATGATGTCGCTCTGTGGGAGATCAATGAAGCTTTCAGTGTTGTCGCTGTAGCCAATCAGAAGATCTTAGGCCTCGACTCTGCCAAGGTCAATGTCCATGGTGGAGCAGTCAGTCTTGGCCATCCCATTGGCATGTCTGGAGCTCGTATTGTTGTGCATCTATGCCATGCACTGAAAAAAGGCGAGAAAGGTGTTGCATCAATTTGCAACGGCGGAGGAGGTGCATCATCCATCATGATTGAGAAATTGTAAGTCTGTAAAACATAACGAGTGTATTGGTTTTGTGCCTTTGTAAATTGCTGTTAACTGTTAAACAGTGAGTCAGGAACAATCTAGCTTTAAGCATGAAGTTTTTGTTATTGTTATATTTTATACCTATATTTACTAATTTCTATGATGTAAGAGGACAAACAAGAGAAATTGCTCTGAAGAGCATATAATGAAACCAAGCTTGTCATCGCACTTCACACTCTCTCGGCTACTTAATGCCATTGTCTAAAGGCCTCTTGTCTGTAATAAAACCACCCTCTTGTTTATACCCAAAAATATGTGTATCTGACAATTATTATATTTAGTTGGAAAGGTTTTTTTTACTAAATCCTCAGTATACTGGCTTAGATAATTTAAAAATGATCATCTGTATTGTATCTGGATGTATAATAAATCAATTTTTTAATCTAGAAATATCTTCATTTTTCGTCCTTATTTTCAGGACAAACAAAACGGAAGGCCCACCAGTCCTAACATTTTATACAAAAGACCCTTGTGGCCTTTGTGACATTGTTATGGAAGAATTGGAACCATACACAGATAGGCTTGTTATTGATAAGGTGGATATAACTCAAAAGGAAAACCTTAGGTGGCTAAGACTTTATAGGCATGATATTCCAGTATTATTTCTCAACGGTCATTTTCTATGTATGCATAAGTTGGATAAAGATTTACTGGAAAAACGTCTTCAGACTATTAATGAGGAAAAATATTGATTCTTCACTAATATTATATATATAAATAAATACAGAAAAAAAATTGTAGGATATCTTCGAAATTTATCTTTATTTCGATTTCAAAAATGATTTTACCACTATGTAGAATTGATATTCGAGATTTTCATAGGCTATATTTATTATCCCGTTAAAATAAAAGAACTTTCGTTGATACCTATCATACAACGTAAGTCGACGAAAGAACGTTCAAGCGAATGCATTTCTTACTAAATATGCTTTCTATAGAAAAGTTAATATAATTAGGTTAAACCACAATTAGATAAAAATAATCACCAAACCATGTCACAATACATGGTGCCACTTGGTAGGTACTCATAGAAATAACGTTAATTCCACGAGTGCGAAGCCGAATACCTACTGATTAAATCATCTGAGTGCTTACCTACTCATATGATTAAATAACTAGAAAAACAACATTGCAAGAATTTTAAACAGCATACGTTCAGGAGCGTATTAAGCTTTCCGTCAGGGGGCAAGAGTTAGACTCATTGACTATTATTTAGATAAGTAAAGGGTGGACTCAAATAGGAGTAAATTTATAAGTTAAATAAAAAAAGTACAGTTTTGATCTTATACCATTTGTACATGTTTTGTTTTCTTCTGTCAAATCTAAAATGCCCTGCACAAAAAGACTAATCACCAGTTAACTAATAGCTAATAGGTATCATCATCTTCTGGTTTCTATTTTTATGAACTATTCTTACATTTACAAATTAAAATGAAATGTTGTTTTCGACTCGGATATTATACGTATGTATACATATAAACAGCCCCTGCTACTTCATTTATCAGATGCTCGCAATTCGAAAAGAATGATGTTTAGAAAATATCTTAACCCCATGTCACGTAGAAAGATTTTTCTGCTGTGGTGATAACTACAATAAACAGGCAGGCTAAAACAGATTGGCGCGTGCTAAATCATTTGATCCGTAACCGAACGGTATCCCTGATGCGTCGGGTGCGAGGCAGCACCCATAACAGAAACGCATTTCGGGTAGGCTGGATTGCACCTTTATGAAGCACTGTACAAAGTGCACTCTTGAAGCAGTGCTGCAATCAACGATTATGTTTAATAATGCGTGTTTAATAGACTCCCTATATTTATGTATTATTGTGTGAATGCTGAAATAAATGGGCATTGAGTTTCATGGCCCTTATTTATTCCTTGATCCGTCACTGACACCTACACCAATAAATACAAGAGATGGATATCTGTATGTGTTTTTTTTTTTGGAGGAGATTTTTTTCATGTTGGTGATGGAACGAGCTGACCACATGATGTTAAGTGGTAATCGCCGCCCATAGACAACAGCATTGCAACTCTAGTCCTCTCCACCAAAGTACGAGATGACTCAAGTCGCATAGCGTTGCGTCCATCACCCCAGACGGGGATGTTACGTCTCATGCACCTGTAATTTCACCGGCACCCACACCCTTCCACCGGAACACAGCAACACGAGTACATCACTGCTTGGCGGCATATTACCAGGTGTGGTGGCAGTAGGTACTTTTCCGGGCGAACTTAGCACAATTTCTACTGCTACTTTAGGTTATTTGTTTTACGTCACCCGGGGGACACGAATAGGCAACGTGGACCCCCTAAATGCGTGGTTTATTGAAATTTTGCCACCTACTTTATGAAATAAATTTATTTTATATCTAAATAAACTCACATTCACGACCTATGCGATGTCATGCATTGAAATGTCGACATTATAATGTTTGTTGTTTGGTCCAAGTTCGCGGTTTGTGACAAAGATAGACGCGACGGTCGCCGGATTGATTTCCATACATGACATAATTTTAGAAATATAAAAATATAGTTACTTGCTTTGTAGTGAACGTAGGTATAATCGTGTCTATAAACGAGAGCCTAGTGGTAAGAAACACAACTTCCGATTCCCAGGTCGCTGGCGAAATCCAGAGGCGTACATTATAAATATTGGTGGACATTTCACTCAGCGCCAAAGTAAGCTAAGCATGGCTTGCATCATGGGAACCAGACAACTGATAGAATACTTTTTTCTAAATGCATACTTACAAACAATACATATTAACACCCAGACACAGAACAAACATCTATGTTCGCCACAAATGTTTGTCCTGGGTGGCAATCGAACCCAGGACCTGCAGCGCAGAAGGCAGGGTTACTACCAAGTGAGCTGTGAGGCAAGTCTAGCAAGCAGAGTATTATGACTTAAAAATTACTAGATTCGCTGAGAAAAACATCGTGTAAAAATCATATCTGGCTTAGCATGCATTGCTAGCTAACATAGCTTATGATACGCATATCTGCAGTGGGAACATTAGAGGCTGATTTGGATAGTGTTGAATTTAAAATTACGGGCCAACATGTCTCAGAAAACGACACCAAATAACAAAAAAATATCTAAACTAAAGCGCCATCTGCTGTTAAGCATACTTGCTTAAATTAAAAAATAGCAGATGGTGATACTGTGATTACTAGGTATACTCGTCATGGTAGCCATGTAGGTACTTATTACTACTTACAGTTATGTTCCTACGTAATAGATGGCGTTGTATTAAAAACAAGCGTAAAGTTAGGAGCAAGCATTGTAATTTACATTATCTATGTTTTTCTATTCATTGTAGCTCGCTGCTGCTCGTTCGTTTTCGTTCATTCATTGTAAATGGTGCAGATTGAGTCGAAAATGTAAAAAATAAATTGAAAATTTTCAGTAATGTAACCATTTTCTGAATAATAATGTTATATTTCATGTCTTATTCTTATACATGTAGTGAATGAGAAGTGTTGTAGAAAATATCACGAATTCATCGTTCTTCGTTCCAAGATTATTGAAACAAAAGCTACAATGGATAATTCAACCATACAAACACTGGAGACCGCCGCACAAATGCTGATGGTAAAACTATTTTGAATAATGTCAAATATATATACATATTAAAATATGCGCAAAAGTTGACCTTTCAGAGTTATCTCTTAAGTTTTCATTTCCAATTTTTTTCATGTTTACCCTTGTGTTTTAGTAATTAATATATTTTCTATTCTAATTACTAAATAAATATGGTGTAATGATTAAAAACATTAGATAATTATTAAAAAACCGTTACCTTTTATCTCTTTCTATACCACTTGGTAATATTTTATTTGTCAATGCACTAAGATATTAATCTTTGTGCATTCACAATTAAGATAATGCTACTAAGATAATGATTTTTTAGGCGCCACCAAACATGGTGACATCTGAGCAGCGTCATCAGGCAGAAAGTGTGTTTCTCGAGTTCCGCAGCTCCAAAAATCCATATCAAATGTGCAGGGAACTTCTTGAGAAATCCAATTCTGGATATGTGTTATTCGAAGCAGCTACCTTGCTTAAAACTGCCCTTATTCGAGAATGGAACCTGCTATCGGAAACTGACATCTCATCACTGAGAGAATATCTACTCAACTATTTATTGAGAAAAGATGTACCACCATTTCTGAGAGAAAAGTTGCTACAAGTATGTCATTTTTATATTATTAAGTAAATACATATTTTGTTTTGTCTGTAACATGTTATAAAACATTAATAGCTAAGCAGTGAATTTTCAAGGTGAGAAAAGCCCTAACCTGAATAAGAATCTAGATATGAAAATATTCTTCTACTACTCCCTTGCTCTCTAGAACCAGTGTGATAAAAATATTAAAGACCGCCCCTATTATAGGTTTTCATGCACTACAAAAAATGTCTTAGAATTTTGGATGTTTTACTTCCATTTGTTGATACTATGAATGTAGTGGCAATATGCATGAATATTGAATTTCCTAGTTTTGATGACCAAGAAAGGGTATTTACTGCATACTTCAGTTTGTCTGTGAATGTAGATGTTACACAATTAAAAAAGGGTATTCACATGATTAAGACATCTTAATTCTAATAATAATGTATTGAAATCATAAGTTTACCATCAGTTTTCATACATAAGTTTTTGTCCTTACCAGACTATAGCAATTATCATCAAACGAGGCAGCATCGATGACAGCGGACGAGAAAGAAGGGCACTGATTGGAGAATTAGAAAAAATAATCTTGAGTTCACCCATCAACCAGCAAAAACTGGCATGCTCACTTATCCTCGCAATAATGCAAGAATATGCCATCACTGTGAAGTCTGCCGATGTTGGATTAATGTGGGATGTACACTTCCGACTGAAGAAATCATTTGAAGCCTCCGATCTCAAAAGAATATTTAGGTTTACTGTCAGTATCCTGCAGCAGATAGTCCGCTCAGGTCATCAACCTGAAGGTGAGCAAGCGTTGCTCACCAAGCAGCTCCTTGCTATTGTAGAAGCTGTGCTGTGCTGGAGTCACATATCACCTTTTCTTTCAAAGCGTCTAATCGGAGCATTTGAGGCTATACACGAGAGTGACTCTGCCCCAGCGTTGAGACTGGGCATGAATTGGATGGATACTATAATGCAGCCGGAATTGCTGTCTCTGTTCTTTGAAATTCACATGTATGTGAGATCTAATCCGGAGTTATTGAATTACTCACTCACATGCTTGACGCAGCTGGCCAGTTTAAGCGGTTACCCTGATAACTTGAAGAAACAGTATTTCGACTACTACGTCAGCAGTTTTATGAACGCAATGGCGTATATTAACGAGCCTTACGATAGGGAATTGTTAGGTATTTCGGATATTTATAGGAGGCTAAATCAGTTCTTCAGACCGGCTGCAATAGCGTCTGCGCCGCCGGCGTTTCTCCAGACGCTGACCACGCTTACTTGTCACTGTATTCGTGGAGCTGTCATTGAAGAAATTGTAAGTTTCATACACGCTCTAAACATTACAAACATCATGTAGTTTAAACTGTAGCATAGTAAGCAATATGGCCACCAATGAATTACTAATAATTACAAAGTGTTAGCGAATCATTCGTGAGAAGAGAGTGGCGGTGATCTCACACCGCGTCACGTCTATATTCCTACGAAAGTGTAACTCAACGTGAAAAAGGTTCACTGAAGATTTACCTAACCCTTCGGGGATAAAGGCGCGAATCTATGTATGAATGATTATTTTGTGGAATAACTAGGGCTATTGTGACTCATACAAACTATCACACTTTCCTATAAAAACAATACACAGAAAAGTTATGCCTCATTGCCTACTGACGCTACTTAATTTCTATTGAAGCTTGAAAGTTTCAACTGGCTTTATTTATACCTGCCTTCTGCGCTGTAGGTCGTGGGTTCGATTCCCACCCTTTGTTTTTTTTTTGTCCAAACAGACTTTAGTTCTGTGTCTGGGTGTAAATTCACAGGTTACTTCGGTTACCAAGATCCAGCAAGAAATGAACATGTTTCTTGTTTGTAGGCTGATGACGAGACCGTGTGGAGAGAGTCTCTGACGAAGTTCCTGCACACTTGGAGTTCTCTAGTCAACGATATCGGTGGATATTCTAATGAGACCCTCATGAACCCATGTATAGAAGTCTTCAATACGTATCTACAAAGCAGGTTGGCGCCTCCGGATGGCACAAGGTATATAACTTTATTCTTTTATTTTCAATAAACATGTAAGACTAGAGTGTGCCTGCGGCTGCGCCTGCTTGGTGTTGGGATAAATAGTAGCCTGGTGTTCCATGATACATCTACATTAAAAATTTTAGCCCAACCAGTTATTCAGTAGTGTATATGGAAACAAATATCCTTACATCCGATCAAACTTACTCATTTATAAAATAGTGTGAAAAACAAAATTTGTCTTGCATAAAAAATCTATTACATATAGAACAAGAAGTTAAAATAACGCGTAAACAATATTTTAGCTTTAATATATTGTTTTAAAACATGTCATGAAGGAATATTGAAATAATTGAATGAAACGAACATTAAAGTTACAAGTAATAACCTCGCGATCTTCGACCTTCAAGTCGAGTCAAAACTTGGCATGAAAACGGAAGGTCGGCTTCCGGTACTTGCGGAAGAGTATTGATCTGTCTGTGTGGTGTTGTTCCACATGGATTTGCTCTTGTTTGTTTTGTTTATGTGACGAGCAGATGGCCCACCCGGTGTTAAGAGGTAACCTCTGCCCATAACGGTACTACTTGGCTCCTCCCCTACTTAGGGGAAGTCGCATTGAACGCTTGTACCTCGTTCACAGACGTACAGATTATGCCGACGAAGACATAAAAGAAGATTTGGAGGAAGACGAACGTGAGCTTCACAGCTGTAACCTGATGACTATCGGCGCTATAGCCAGGAAGGCGCCCGCCCACTGCGCGCACGTTCTCTTCACATTGTTGCAGGACAGGAGCAAAAGGTTCGTTACACAGAACATGTCACATATCCTACTAGTACTATAAACGTCAAAGTGTGTATGGATCCATTCGGCCGCTTCAGCTTCAAAGAGTAACATCTTTGACGCTGAAGCGGCCGAATGGATTTGGATGCAATTGGTACCAAAATAGCTTATATCCTGGATTGACACATAGGCTACTTTGATCCGGGAAAAGTGCAGTGTTCCCGTCGGTTGACTTATTCACCGCGGGATACAGCTAGTCTATCATAAAACATGCATATCGGGGTATCTTCGCCCCGCGGCGACAAAATTATATTCTATATGTCATGTGGTGACCATAGTACTAGCTATGCTTAGTTTAAGACTAGATGGCGCTGTGTATAATGTCCACCAATATTTATTTAATGTGACGAGTTTTTTTTGACGTGACAACGTCTTATAATTCGATAGAGCCGGCTGCACGCACGAAAAAACATGACTCATGCGGCGTTACCTCGCTCTGAGGCGTTCCATGTAAGGCTTGTGCAAGTGCAAGCGAGAGCGCGGAACGAGCGACAAAGAAGCACAATCGGCCTTTGCGTTCGGCAGCGTTCGACTTCCGTCTCTCTCCTACTTGAGTGAGCGATGCGTCTGCGTGGACAGCTGCTAATACTTACATTTACATGTTTTGATCGAGTATCAAGTGGTGTAAAACTATTAAATTGTAAAAAAAAATTGACATAATTGTATTTATGCGTACAAATAAATCTAACTTGATCAATTTCATTGTGATTTCCAATTACCTCCTTCTCTATATACATACAAATCTATTAAACAAATGAAATTAAAATTTTCTTTTAAAAAATGCTACCATTCCATCAGTATTTTCTTAAGACGTTGTCACGTTCAACTATCGTCAGTAAACCGACTTTACAGACAACCATTTTTTTGTGACTGTTTTGAGTCTGTAACGTTATTGTGGACAGGTTAGAGACTCAACTTCAGCAAATGCACATGGGAAAGTTGCAGTTGAGCACCCATTTGGAACTCACCACTTTGTTCGAAGATCTGCACTGGATTTTAATGATCACAGGTATGTTAACAATTATACAGGCAGCAGTGTTCATGCTTACATAACGACAACTTATTGTGAGCGTAATCAGTTACATACATTAGTTTACGTATAACCTGACAATATGTAGTTTAACAGCAGTAGAACTCACGCCAATTTCGTCCGGGGAAGTACTGCACCGCGCCCATTTCTGCCGCCAAGCAATAATGCGTGTTTCTGTTTGAAAGGTGTGGTTGCCAGTGAAATTACAGGCACCTGAGACATTCCACATACATGTCTCAGAGTTACGGGCGCATACGATGCGATGCGTACTTGGGTCTTCTCGTACCTAGTAGGGGAGGACCCAAGTCGCAACGGTTTTTATGGGCAGAGGATATCATTTAACACCAGGTGGGTTGTCAGATCGTCTCGTAACTGTATGGGATACATTTTTTTTTATCGGTATCAGCAATAGAATCGAATGTTATTAAGGATATTACAAAAAAAATAATCCGCTTTATCATCTAACCGAAAAATATGTTGCACGTACAAAATGTTTGGCTCTCGAACCCAGGTCTATGGCTTCGTATTCTGAACTTCTCCACGGATTTGTAGCGTTCATATTTACGACTGAAACTTTATCAAAATTAAAAAGTTATTTATATCAGTGTAAGAATTTTCAAAATCCTATTAGCAAGTTTTGGAGATTGTCTACTATATCCAAACTTACAAATTTTATCTTTTATCTCTTAACAATGATATTAATGTAGATAATGTTTGGTTACAGGACATTTCTTAGCCATCGACGCGGCTGAAGACGACACTCTGAGAATGATACCCACAGAACTGATGCACTACAGCGTCACTGAAAACGCTAACGTGGAGCATTCACTCGCATATTTGACTGAAACCAGCACCAGTTCAGATAATGTAGACCCTATTATCAAGTGAGTCTAGCCTATCTTTAAACTGACTGATGTCGCTCTGCACAACGACACACAAAACATCTTGTGTAGTTATTTCAGTACTAGCTGTTGCCCGCGACTTCGTCCGCGTGGAATTCGGCTTTATCTCGCACCCCTATTTTACCCCTCAGAAAAGTAGCCCAAGTTACTCCTTGTTACATCAGCTATCTGCCAGTGAAAGTCCCGTCAAAATCGATTCAGACATTTAAGTAGCCGGAACAAACAGACAGACAGTCAAAAATTGTTAAAAATGTTGTTTTGGTATATGTACCGTGTATACATCCATATGCACATAGTAAACAGGGGTTATTTTAATATTACAAATAGACACTCCAATTTTATTTATTTGTATAGATTTTATCATCATTTTCTTGCCCTTATCCCACATTAGGTGGGGTCGGCACATGTATTTTCCTTCATTTCTCTCTGTCAGACGTCATCTCAGCACTCACTATTTCTTACTCATATCGTCTTTCACGCACGCAATCGATCAATCTTCTTTGGCCTACCTTTACTCTTACATCCATCCACATGCATATTTAAGACTCATTTCAGTATTTATCATAAATGTCACATAAATCTAAGTACTCAGATTGTTACAAGGATCGTGCTCGCGAATCAAAAGGAAGCCCTCCTTTAGGGGTTTCTTGTTTGTTCTCCCCATGGAGGGTGGGATAGGGTTTGAACAGGCATCAAACTTTGCGATAAGTATACGCGTGACCTTATGTTTTGAATATTGTTGACGTTTCCAAGCCATTTGTTTATGAATTGTATTGAAATAAAATTTTTGGCTTTTCTTTCTTTTTATCAGGTTTCAGTCATGAAAAATGTATGCGTATAATTCCACGAAGGACGAAAAAAAGCGTCGTGATTTAACTGACATGTCCTACAACCAGAAATTATAGCATGGTGTTATTCTTAATCTTGCGTGGAATCTTAATCACTGGCTTATTAGCTCAGCTGGTATAACTGCCATCTGATCTGTACGTCTACGGTTCGATTCCCACTCAGGAACAAAAATTGTGTGACTAACATAGATGTATGTTCTGTGTCTGGTATTAACATGTGTATGTATTTAAGAAAAAGTATGTAAATATTCCATCAAAGGTCTAGTTCCCATAATACAAGCTATGCTTGATTTGAATGAAGCCACTGTTTGAAATTTCCACCAATATTTATTATATTATATATTATTATTATCTAACAGTCCCAATAGGGCTCCCGTAGTAGGTTAAAGCCCTGTCACTCTCGCGTGTAGAGGGTAGGCATGGCATGTGCCTCTTCATTGGCATTAGAGGTTAGTGTTGAATAGCACTGGCGAAGACAATTCTCAGTGCCTTGTCAGTATTGTGGAAATAGAAATTCGTACGACACGGGACTTCTTATCAGATGACCTGAATCTTTTGTTGTCATATCAAGATCTTAAATACAATCATCGTGCATAAGTATTTAAACTGATTGTGTAAATTGTACTTTAATGGCGGAATAAGCGAGAAATAACCGGTTTTTCACTAATATCTTGAAGGTAGTAGGTAATTCATAACTTGTCATTATTTTCCACGTGGACGAAACCGTGGGCAGGTCTACTAGTATTTATAACTTGGTGCGTAGATGTCTGTTTTGTGTCTGGGTGTTAAATGTATAAAAAGAGTATATAAGTATTCTATCAAATGTCTGGTAGCCATAGTACACAAGCTATGCTTAGTTTGGGGTCAGGTTGTGAAATTTCCACCATAGTAAATGCTGTTAATACATTTAGCTGATAGGCACCGCGCTGGCAATACCTCGAGTGTTGCAGGCGCCTCTAGGCCACGGGAGCCACTTATCATCAGGTGGACCGTCAGTTTGTGTGCCTTATCATTTACTAAAAAAAAACCATGATTTCCCTTTGACAGAATTGTAGGTCAGATATTCCGCATCAGTACGTGGGAATGTCTCGCTCTGGACGCCGGCTTGGGCGCCGTGTTCAGCCCCGAGCTCTCCGCTACCATCTCGTGGCTGCTGAAGATATGGGCGCAGTCCTACCTGAGGATAGAGGCCTCCGAGTATACTGAGGTAATAAAGATTGTATGATGCAGGGCTTATACACCCTTTTATAGTTCTGTTTATGTTATGTACTAGCAGTTGCCTGCGACTTCGTCCAAGTATTTCGGTTTTATCATGCACCCTTATTTTAGCCCTCGAAAAAGTAGAAAACTTACTCCTTATAACATCAGCTATCTGCCAATGAAAGTCCCGTCGAAATCGGTCCGGCCGTTTCTGAGATAAGCTATAACGAACAGACAGACATAAAGACTGACAATTTTATATTTTATATCTAGTTTATATACTTTCATTGTGCGTTCGTACGTCGCGTCAAAGGGTTACGGTCGCATATGATGCGACTTGGGTTGTTAGTGGGCGATCCAAGTCGTATCGCGTGTTATGGGCAGAGTTTACCACTTAACAACATCTGCTCGATCTGTAACTCTACCATATAGAAATGGATAAGAAAATAGTACATGGGAAATATTCCGCGTTAATTAGAACGTCTTCTCCCGTCCATTTGCTGATGTACGTCATATAAACTCGTTCATTGTGTCCAGATGTCCGCGGTGATGGAGTGCGCGTTCGGCGCGGCGTCGATGGGCGTGTCGTGGGCGTGCGCTCGGCTCGCGGCGCGGGTGTGCGCTTGCCTGAGACACTTGCACGCGCAGTCCCGCGCGGCCGAGCACGCGCTGCGCCTGCTGCTGCTGCTCGCGCACTGGTAACTGTGTCTCCCGCCCACTCATACCACGCAATGGAGAGCGTCATCTACAATTACACGCACATTGGCATCGCCAAGTAGCAACACATTCGCTTAAGTGTGTTTTGAAAAATGATGAAATGTTCCATTTTCATAGGCTCTATACGGATATACTCGGATTTTGTCATGTAGAAAGCCTTAGTCGTATAGCTGTGAGAAAAACAGTAGAAGTTTTCAAAAGTGTCACTTATCGGATTTGTGATTTCGCAATCACCTTAAAATACCGATCGTTTATTTATAACATACATTAATGAAAAACACTTACCTATCATTTAAATTCTAAGTTAAATCTTTCGAGGCTCCGTCGCTTCTCCGATAATGGTCTGGTCATATATAAAAATTAGCTTATCTGATATAGTCGAGTGAACTTATTGTATTTATTATATAATATAACATTATATATTTAGGTGGTGCATTACTTTACTTTTCCTCAATTGTCGTCCCTTTAAGAAAGGTATCATTATAATTTGAATGTTGTTATCGACAGGGAGAATACGTTGTCGCAGTGCGAGGAGTTCATCGCTTTAGTCAATTGGGAGATATCGGGGAACAATCTCTCCGGGGATCTCAAACGGCAGCTACACAAAGTGTTCGCTCTAGTCTCTAGGAATGCTCAAGGTTAGTATTAGTACTCATCAATATGTACATCAATACTAGTTGTAGTTTTTAATTTTTTAGTAAGCGTATGATTTATTCTGGCCCTCACATACATTGCGTCATAGTCGTAGAACAAAACCGGTTTAGGTATTTTTCAAATTTAGTTTATATGTTGTAAACGACCTTAAATATCATAGAAAATCTTATTACAGTTTTACATATCCAAATTTGACGATGATAGGACTAGCCGTTTTCAAAATATCACATCAACTTTAATTCAAAAACTTTGTAAAGTGCTTTATTGTAAAGTTACTGTATTGAAGATCCGCCTTTGTTCTACGACTACGATTTATTTACTCAAGTAGAACACATATTATAACACGTGTATGTAATATACCCTTTGTTTTACGATATTAATGTAGTATATAATATAATGTTTTATGCACCGTGTCTTGGCTAGGCTCCTCCAAGTGAAAGGCATAAATGTAGCTTTAAATATTGATTTCTCTTTACATAATCGGGAACATGTGTTCTATAAAACTATTATATTTTATAATAGTCTTGTATTCCTAGACTGTAGACATTGTAGACTGCACTCGGAGCTCAGTTGTTAGTAACTGTAGATCGTGGGTTCGATTCCCGTCTATGGCAAACATATGTGTTCCGAACGAAGAGTATATAAGTATTCTATCAGTTTTCTGGTACCCACAGGCTATGCTTAGTTTTTGGGTAGACGACACTGCATGACAACCAATATGGATTTTTCAATTTGGCTGTATATTTTATTCCTAGGTATGCTGAAGACACGCCTAGTGGAAAGTACGATGACTCTCCAAGATAAACTGAATACTATTAGAAATATGGACTTAGACACTGAGCCGGTACGCAACATGCTGGCCAATATTCTGTACTGTTACATTGGGTTCACTGAAGGCTTCCAAGAGGTAACTCATTACATCATATTTGTTAACTCGTAAGTACTGTTTGTTTTATTTTCACTTGACGTACTTTAATTGAAGAGCAGTAGAACTCACGCCAAGTTCGTCCGGGGTAGTACTGCCACCATGCCCATTTCTGCCGGTAAGCAGTAATGTTTTCGCGTTACTGTGTTCCGCATTTAAATGTGTGATTGCCGGTGAAGTTACAGGCACGTGAGACATTCCACCTTCACGTCTCAGAGTTACGGGCGCATGCGATGCGACTTGGGTCTTGTCGTACCTAATAAGTAGAAGACATAAGTCGCATTGCTTGTTATGAGCAGAGGTTACCACTTAACAACAGGTGGGCCATGTGCTCGTTCAGTTACTGTATCACATAAACAAAATATTCCAAAAAAGGATTGAATTTATAAAAATGAGCTTTTCAAGTTCTGCCAAAGATATCTAGGAACTACAACTGCTATTTGTGACTCTAGTAACTAGTGTGAAAGAACTAAAGTGCGCCTCAACGAGGCTCCTGCTAGACACATGACAGTCAGTACAGATACAGTCTTCGAGTTTTTTGTTTACTTACATAGATGCTTTAATTTATACCTGGTATACCTACCTGATATTAAGTCGTTTCTCATGGCTTTAACAATAGCTTGGGTCTTCCCGTACTTAAGTAGTAGAAAACGCAAGACGCAAGTCGCTTCGGATTGCACCCGTCGCTTAACACTCGAAACTGGATGTCTCATGCGCCTGTAAATTCACCGGCCATCGGCTTGTCGTAAAAAGCCGATGGCCCACCCGGTGTTAAGTGTGCGTAATCTTTGTGATAGCTACGTATAACTATAACACACAAATATTACGCACAAAGAAGTAACATATGCAAATATATGGCACTGTTATGTACAAAGCTATGTATTAATTACAATTGCAGGCGGAATCAATGGATCAGCAGTTGTTGATGTTAGTGGACGCGCTGGAGAAGGTACCGGCCATCATATTCAAGTACCACAACTACCCGGGCGTGGTGCTGCCCGCACTCGAGCTACTCGCCAACAGCGCCAGGAAAATGATTGTCTCCATACATCCGCAGAATTGCAACAAGTATGTTTGTATTTACTGGCGACCCGCTCCGGCTCGGTACGGGTTGCACAGCGCCCAATAAATCACTTTACGGTCGTATTTAATTCAATTTAATAAGGGTATCGACCCTTGACCGCTGAGTAAGCGACAATTTTAACCAAATAGCCTTTTTTTAAGTGATATTTGAAGCTATAACGACAAGGTGTTATCGATATTTCCCGCTAAAATGACGTTATTTAGAATATATAGCGGATGCAACGTTTATCGTTAGCACGCCATTTTTCAAATTTTATTTAAAAATATATAATATGTAATGATTAAATACTCCTTCCTGCTAAGGTAACACAGGAGAAAACATAGTAAAATCAGTTGTAATATGTTGAAGTAAACAGCAGTTGTAAACATAACATCAACAAATCCTTTTAACTCTCCTTTAAACTCCTGTACTAGGATTCCCTGTGTAGCAGGTGGCATGGCTTGGAATTAATACGTAACACAAGGTACTATATTAATACAAGTTTTATTCATTGTTGTAGATTCCTGGGTATTTGCAACACGACATTTGAAGTGTATCAAAGATGGAATTCTGGGAAATTGACGAATATTCCTCATGATGCTGAGGAAGAAGCATATGAGGTTTGTGCTATTTCATTATTTATATTCACATCCTGTTATTTTCGTTCGTAATGGCACAACTAATATATTTATGTTACTTTAATACGATAAAAACATTCGGATGTTGGAGTAATGAAGTCCCCGACTTTTAATCCGAAGGTTGTCGGTTCAAATCAGAAGCAGTGCATCGATGTGTTCTGGCTCTAGATAACATACTTTCATAATAGGTACTGCCAGATAGTCAGAATTGATTTTCCCTATTAAATGTACGCGCAAGTATTGTAACTAATTGTAGGTACGTTTTTGTATTTGAGAAATGAAACAAGCTAGGTATTTGAATGATTTTTCCATTTCGATTCGGACAGCCAAATATGTTTCGTTTTCGCAGGACATTTGCGCGATAATAGACATAGTATGTGTGGTGGCGCGCTGCGCGCAGGACGCGGCCGGCGGCGACACTTGCGCGCGGGGGTTGCGGGTTCTGTTCCCGCTGATCACGCCCGCACTGCTCGCGATGCCTACGCTCGCTAACCATACATACAAGATGTTGCGAGTGTTAGAGGGAGCCGATCAGGTAATTTAATGCGATGATCTAAAGTTGTGCGAGTCTAGGCCATGAGGCTCGTTTTATATGGGGTCTATTATAGATAGGAAGAGGGAAGGTCTGTGGAGCTATTTTATGAACAATTCAGTAATATTTCGGTTGAACACTAGATTCAATTGGGTATATATATTATTAAAAAAAAATGGACATTTCACACAGCGTCGCCATCTAGTCCCAAAGTAAGCTAAGTATAGCTTGTATCATGGGAACCGGACAACTGATATAATACTTATATACTTTGTTCTGAATACAGACATAATACATATTAACACCCAGACACAGAGCAAACATCTATGTTCCTCACACAAATGTTTGTCGTGGTGGTATCGAACCCACGACCTACAGCGCTGAAGGCAATAGTACTACCAATTGAGCTGTGAGGCCAGTTAAATATATCTGATTTAATTCCCTGGGGAGGGACGAAGTTGCGTGAACCTTAAATCAGCTTTAATCGGTCTATCTATTCGAGTCACCGGTTCTCTCGAACTTTTAAGTGCGCCTCAAAGAGGCTCCTTTCGTGCACTCGACACATGTCTTTGAATTTTTCTAGAACACGTCGGTTTCCACACGATGTTTTCCTTCACCGTTTTGTGAACGTGGTACATAAATCTTTCAATCGAAAACTCATAGGTGCTTGTCGGGATCATCTGATTAATGGCTCTATAATAGACGTCATGAATGGATATTATACAATGAAATGAAACATTAAACTGCAAACAAATCTGTAAAGTGATTTGAACCGGCGACTTCCGGATTGAAACTCGGGGTCGGCACCACTAGACCACCGCGCTTTAATCGATTGCCAATACGATCACCATCATTAGTCCCCTTGCAGCTGACACAGTTGCCGATAGAGGATTTCACTATGGTGGTGACGGCGTTGCGCGTCGGCCTCACATCTGTGTCGAGCGACGTGTCGAGCGTGTGCTGCAACACGATCGACGGCCTCGCGGACAAACTGAACGCGAGCAGCGCGTACGCGATGCCGCTGCTGTCGCTCGCCGAGACCCTGCTCACGCTGATCGTCAAGATGGAGATGGCCGCTGACTGCATCCCGGCGGCGGGCGCGGCCATATACGCGCTCACGTGCCTCAAGCCGGCCCTCTTGGAGGGGCTCGCGCGGCAGATGATCGACGCGTTCGCCGCCAACGATCCCGCCAACGTACACAAACTGGAGCACGCGTTCTCTGTACTCACCAACGGCGTGCTGTTCGACCGACACCGCCCGCACAGGATACGCTTTCAGGATAACTTCGATAAGTTCCTGTCCAGCGTGCACGGCTTTCTGCTCGTTAAGTGACTCAACGGAGTGACTGAATTTCTTTTTTGGTACCGTTACGGATCGAGCTGATGGTCTGGTGTTAAGTGATTAACTTTGCCCGTAGCTAGCGATGCACTTCGCGTTCGCACGTAACTCTGAGACTTGAAGGTGGAATGTCTCGCAACAACACATTCAAACCGGAGCATAGTAACGCGAATGCATTACTGCTCGGCGGCAGTACTTCCCCGGAGGGATATGGCGTAGGTTCTCTCGTACTGCTCTTGAATGATGAAATGATGCTTTGTAACGCTGCTTGGGATTATCGAGTGATTGTGCTGGCGATTTTTGAATGGTGAATTGTTGGAGTGCGCGGCGCGAGTGTATAGATATCATAAAGTTTTCCTCGTCCTTCCATGGGCTGTGTCAAAAACACTATTGTGTGTAGTTAGGATCGATGTTTCAAGTGCCATGATGGCTTAGTTTTATTATTATAATTATGATTGTTTAATAATGGCCTAAAGTACAGGGTGCGTTGACTCCGATGTAAACTGTCTTGAATATTGTTATTTTTAATCTTCCTTTAGTGTTATAGACTTTTTATGTTTGACAAAATCTCTTATGTTTACAACGAAATAAATATTATTACAGAATATATATATAATGTGGTTGTGAATGTGCAGAAAAAGATTTATCGCCTGTTTTGTCGCCTCGCTCATAAAACGTTTACTTTAGTGAGATTTTTTTCTTACCTGTGTTTTCCTTAGGGGTGACAAATCGGGCTTATTTTTAGATATTTCATAGATATAGAGAAAGTACACTATTCGTACTAAGTATATTGCTAGCTAGTTTGACTTAAAATGTAATTTACACGCGCTACTTGCTAACATTTTGCAAATTTAATTACATATATGTATTTTGCACTTAATTTAGTGCAGGTTTTACTCCGTCTTATTAGATTATACTATTAGTAAGTACATTATCACAGATTTGTTTAATTGTGGATAATAAAACTATTTGGTACAGAATTGAATTGATCATATGATATACATGGTGTGTGATGTGATATGGTGAACCTCTTTTCTGTTTCAAATTTGTTTTCACTGCCACAATCGTAAATAGCAGACTAACAAAATTTTGATATTCTTACAGGTGTATCTTAGATATATTATGAAAGCTGATGACTTATTAATATTATCACATTTCCCGTTGCAATGAAGTAGACAATAATCTTCTATCATTGGCTCACTTTCATTTAATTCTTCAGAATTAAAAGAAATCAGTTAAAAGCCATTTCGATAATAATGGCAATTTCTACATGCGTGTGCATGAAACTATTCGCTTGAAACTATTTGGGACATTACTTATATTATTTTCTTTTGCCAGATAATTTCAAGTATACTATACTACTACATACTATACAATTCAATTATGTGTTTATTCACATGAAAACGTTTTGTAAATACTCAGAACAATAGTTTATTACCGATAACGTAATAATATGGTAAATAAAATACTTAAAATTATATTCAGCGTCTAATAAAAATAAATCTGTACAAATTTTGTATCATATATTTGTTTTATTCACTTTTTAAATCCCTGTGGGCTAGTCTTGTAAGTAGGTAGTATAGATGCCGGCAAACAACTTGAATAATGTCACTTGATGCGCAGAACTCATTTTTCGTACCAGTGTACATACATGTAACTTCCCCTCACTTCGCCAACTCATGTTCAAGTTGTTTGCCGGCAACTATACTGGGTAATATATGATTGCTTATTATTTGGTCAATATATTTTATCTTGACAAGATTAAAAATGTGGCAAGCGGATTATTTCTTTCCTATATTTGGTTGGACTTCTTGTCAGAACGAATTATAAAAGAAAATCCAATCTCGTTTTCAATGCTGATCGCCGGAGTGTTGTAAAGGACTGAGTTCTGAATTTCCGAAGAATGTTCACTAGTGAAATTACACCCATATGCGACGCTTTACGGTGATGCCATTATTCTCTTTGGAACGGTGTGCGGTAGTCGAATTGAATAAGTAAAACATCTCTCTTTAGGAGGGTTGAAAGATAAAAAAAGCATTTAAAAATGACATTATTACACTATTCGTATTCAGTATGTGAAATTAAATTAATTTAAAATGGTGGGCTTATTACGCCCATACTCCGGCACACATTCACGATTAAACCTATCCGATCCGCTCCTCTCTCTCTTAATTTACTTTAAGGGGACGGATACCTTTACACCCTTGAGGATATAGCTTCCGAACACTGGCGCCTTGCGGGCGGAGGTTAAAATTAGTACCAATCGCATCTCATAAATAAAACAAAATTTAAGATGCATTTTAAGCGTATTTTTAAAGTTTGATCAAAATAAGTTCGACAACCTATGCAGTTCTGATTTCTAAATTTTACGGAATATAATATTTAAGTGTAAAAAGAATTAAAAGAAAAACTGCTTTACACGGTCACGTCATTATGTACGAAGATTTTTTGCAGAAAATTATTTACAATTATATTTTGGTTTCCGACTATGTCTGCCAAAAGGACTTTAAAACAAGCTATTTCCAATTTAAAAACGTTACCGTTTAGTAGATAAACTGCTTTGGAAACTTCCCCTTTAGTATCCCGAACCATTATTAGGATGGTTCACGAACTTACACGAGCTACTTACATTATTCGAGTTTGATGAGTAGTACGGGTGTTTGACGGTATAATTATCTATCAGCACCATAATAACCCTTGCTAACTCCATATAAAAGGTCCAGAGAGGCTAAATAACGAATAATGGTGTAATATAATTTTTTCACCTTTTCCGATATTATAGATACATATTATTTAACTCTTTAAATTGCACACAAAAGATATTATTTTGACATTTCATAGAACAGCCAATGTCATTCACGCTATATTTATTACTTTGTTCACTCCTGTCTGGTTGGATTGTTGTTTACATGTGAAAAAATCAAAAGAAAATTCATTTTTTCCCTCATTTTAGGTTTGCGCAGAGGAATATCAGAAAAAGCGTGAAAAAGAAAAATGAGTGCGTTACAAGAGAGTAGTACATCGTATAACTCGTCCGTAGCTTCATCCCAGTACGATCGTCCTATTGACGATGTCGAAACTACAAGAGTCAAAAATTACGCGAAAGAATTGCTGAAATCACGAATATTCTTGGGCCGATACATCGAGAGGAGACTAATCAACCAATCTATTGGTTATCGTGATATAGTTGTGGTAAGCGGGGCGGAAGTGGATCTCAAGAGAGACTTGTTAGAGGCGCAACACAAGTTAATTACTGCCTGCCCGAAAGGAACTTGGATTGGTATAACTGAAACTGATTATTTTGGATGTGGTCCGGCCGGCGCATTATGTCTCTGTACAGAAATAGACAACCAACCGTTTGGTGTGTTTTGGTTCCAAATAAAAACTCTAAAGTTTAGAGAAGAGGAGGTTCTCGTGACCCTGAAATGCATAAGACACATCACTGATGCCTTTTTGGAAGTAGAGACAATACTCACCGGAGCAACAAAGAAATACAAAGGCACTTCGGATAACAAAGTGTTGCCAGACATTTCTTTGAATGAATCCTATAAGGAAATAGTGGTAAACTTAAAAAGTGCTTTATCAATAACCAATGTAAAAGAGTTCTTCACGTTTTTATTTGCGTTTGTCATTGCATTTTTCACAGGTAGTACAGCTTTTGTAAACTTTCTCGGTAATTTCATACTTGCACTTATTCGAGAAATGTCAATATTATTGAAAAATTCTACACCAATGTTCCTAGGAATGCTAGATTTCTTTAGTAAGATTATTGGAGGATTTTATATTTTGTTGGCCATGTTATTTAAGCAAAAGGCTCCTATGCCAGTAAATAAAAGAAGTTTAGGGTATTATAGTAGTGAGCCCAGACAAAATAATTACTACGATGGTCAATTTGACTAATATGTACAAGATTTGTAATTTTATTTTGTGGATTTGGTTATTGCTTGCTTAATTACATCATGAATATATATTTTGGTGTATAAACACTGACTTATGAACTGCATTTTCAAAATTTTAAATGAATAATAGCCTGTCAGTTGTTGATAAGAAGACACGAGTATTATCCTGTGTTGATCTGAAATGTCTTTACATATTTAAGACTCCCACATTTGCATCTCACATTCCTAATAGTGCATTTATAGTGGTTATTTTAGGACTATTATTTTAAATATACATACTAATTCCACAGCCTAAGAAATCATAGTCCTTCGATGGAAGCGTCTAGACTGGGCAATTGTGCGGGGTGCGAGGGGTGAGACGCGAGCTGCTTACATCACCCTTATTAGAAACTTTCAAGGTTGTCGCAAATTTGATTTTATTTTTATTTAAAATGGTGCATACTACGTTTACTGTGAAAGATGGCATGTCGTCATCTCGTTTGAATAAATGATTTCCGCACTCAGAGGAAAAGTAACATGTCATTAATAATACATTTATATTTTGCCACGTCATGCCAAAGTGCCAGAAGAGCCAAGATTCAACAAAATGGCGGAGATAAGGATATATTTGTTGCGGGTGCGCGCGATTAGTGCAGCTGTTAATACATTTTGCCAATCAATTTTTTTATGAAACGGTTGATAGTTTGGAAATTTCTTAAGAAAATGGGATCCAATCATCCAAGATGGTGGACTTTTGAAAAAATATTTAATTTTTATAAAATTACGAGGCTTATTCAGATGATAATTTAGAAAATGGCGTCCATATTCAATGCCAAGATATCGAACATCTTTTTTAAATATATTGAAATGGGCGTCAATTTATAGGTTTATTACGGTTTTTTGTAATATTACACGGCGTAATTGACTTAACCGAATAATTTTAATTTATGATAAGTAATTGTTTTTATAAAAATAATTACTTAACAGGTAGTATTAATGTTGATGATGACGAAGTTAATCGCTAAAAAATAAATGAATACATTTTGTTTACTTGTGACAACCCTGGCTGTCGACTGTCTAGCCGCTGTTGGCATTTATGGAAAGATCATAGGCGTCGTCCTAGGTACTCTACTAATGTGCTAATTCTTAGCTATCTTTAGCAATATAAAGTTGATAGTTGAAAAATATCCCAGATTTCATTATTTATTGTTATTTATTTTTCATTTTTATTATTATATTAATGGCTTTTATACATGTTGGTAATGTTTTTAACGGTTTTAAATAAATAGAATAGTTTTAATTTGTAAGTGTTCATTCTTCAATAGGAACAACTATGACTGAATCCCTTTTATCTGTAAAAAAAACCAATAGGTATACACATCATAAAATCGAATTAATCACAAAAAAAGTATTACTTACTTACCCTTGGAGAATTTCTTTGATCTATTCAGTTGGGCAGAAGTCTCCCATCCTGCAACTAAGTAATAAAATGAAAAATTAGGTAAGTACTTTTTGAAATATGTAGTACTGATGCTAGTGACTACCTACGATGTATTCTAATAAAACGTACACCAAAATTAAATTAGAGAACGCATCAGACTACAGAGAAGCATCTAGGACGTAGTATGAAGGGGGAGAGCTTAGAGATACGTCAAGCCGCATCTGAACCTTGATTTTATCGCTAGATATTTTACATTAACTAAAGCATCGAAAATGAAGATTATATACTCGATAATATCTAGATTTTTGTACCTTTTCGCTTAGACGGTTGTCTGAATTTGTTAGGTGCCAAACCCAAACTTAATTTTGATTTATTCGTCTTCTTAGCGTTGCTTTTCTTAGGAGGTATCTGGTTAGTTTGATTTTTCATCAAAATTGGCTGAAACAATAGATATTAAAAACGAAATAAAGTTTTTTCTTAACTATGATTATGATGGTAAATAAGAGACTGAAAAATTACAACTTAACATACTTCTGTTGATGTATCAGCCATCATGACAGTTTTTGGAAAGTCTTTTTTAATCATACTTCTTGAAACGATATTATTCAAAATATTCGTTATAATTATATTCATTTCACTGTTGTCGTACTCTAAGAGCAAGTTTTTAAATAAGCATAGCATAGTTGGTATGAAGACAGTTAGTTCCTCTTTCCCATTTTCATTGCTACTCAAATTGTGCAATAAGTCCAAATGTGTAAAAATTTCATCTAAAGTCATGTATTGTCGGTACTGAACAAGTGCGCTCACTGTTTTATTTCCAAAGCCTGAAAAAATACACGATGCACTTAAACATTCCTATAGTTTTTATTATTAACACAGTAATGGAACTTATAAAATAGTTCAATAAATAGTCGGTAGGTATTAATACCTACCCAGACCCATTTTGTATTTCCGTCCAATGTTAGTACGTCCAAACTCAAACTGTGTAAACTGGTATTATCTTTGGTCTCTTTAAACTATGACTATTAAAGACTTCTGATCTGGAAGTTCGAGTTTCAGTGGTGCTTCTATATAATTTATTAGGAGATTCATAAGATTTCTTACAAAACTTCTTATTACCTTCATCTATAGGCTTGCAGTAGTAAGTTACGTTTAAATGTTGAGCCATTGGAGGATGCATTAAGTTTAGTGTAGCATTCAACGATTCTAAAGTATCAAACTCTAATTTAGAAGCTTTCTTTCTTAAAACTTTCTTAATGTCGTTAGTTATTTTTGAACTAAATTTGAGATATCTCCGCCCTTCTTCTAATTGAGCTAGTTTGTACAAAAATCCTGCGGTTAGTGCCTGAAAAATAAAACATACTATACTAATACTATATTATTCAGGTATAATAACCATCATAAAATCTACTTATATGATAAATTATATGAATAAACCTGCGTGTGCATATCACAAAAATTTTCGTATTTGCATGGCCATGAAATGCAAATTACTACTATGGAATGTTCTTCAAATATATTGCACACGTCCGCATACGAACATCCTTGAATTATTTCCACTTTTTCTGTGACTGTAGATTTTGCTAGACCCTGCATGACAAAATATTATTCTAAAGGAGTGTCAAGATAGTAATCCCAGCTTATCCTTGTACCTTACATAGGTAAAGCTGGTAAAAAACTTACAAAATTATGGATTCGGGACTTTTTCATTGATATAAATATTTTATTTGTTCATTAATAAAAGCAGCTGCTTGACTTACTATAGCTGTACCTATGTATTTATAATATCCCTCTTCGAATAAGGCGCCAAACTATTTTTCTTTTTATTTTGGAACGTTTTTAAGAAATTTTTGGAAGAAAACGTTAGTTAACGTCTATAGACATTGTCGCATTAGCTATTTTACACCGGTTATGTTATATCGTGTACCTACTAAGCATCTCAAATTAAATTACCTCATTTAAAAACATTAATGCGTGTTTTCCGTAATCTCCACCCATGTAGAGAAACTTCTTCAGTATGCGCATATTTTTTATTATCTCTCCACTGGTGCTCGTAAAATACTTTGTATCTTCATTGAAATGTATTATGAAATCATTGTATTCTTGCTGGTTTAAGCAATGACACTTTCTTGTTAACCTTTTGTAAACGGAACAGTCGTCATCTTCATCCTAGAAATTATTCAAAAAGGTTTTACTTATATATATATAACGTATTTAAAAGAAAAATATATTTCATAGCAGATTGAAGACATTTAATGTAAATAATTAGAATAATGCATTTAATGTTAAATATATTTCCCCTAGTTCGTCCTTAGTACAGCCTCATTCTATTTACATGACTCGATAAAAATTTAGTTTGATACAAATAAATATATATTTATAAATTAACAAACCCGTTGCACAACACAAACCTCTACATAGATTGCATCCAATGTTTTAGCTTGACTTTCAAGTCTATTCAAGGCATTAGCACCAATTATATCCGTAACTGATGGGAGCTGAAATTATAATTTTATTATCAAAGGTGGCCATCCCATATCATAATCGTTACCTTCTTGGAATCACGGAGTATGTTGAGCGTGCCGGTCGAGTGTAGGATTCAGTTGGGATGCTAAACTACTAGGTACTACTAGTAATTGTATCACTAGCTCTCTCGAACAATGGGACAAGTCTGTATCGATAGCACCGTGGTAGTATCTAAATACTACCACCTACTCATTCCCGGTAGTTACAAGGGTAGTTAGACGCCTTAATGGATTTAAATCAAGCTCAAATACATACCTAATTCTTACAGTCAAGTCTGCTCAAGAATATTTGCAAAAAAAAACAAACAAAAATCTCACTGCGTTCGTATTTGGTATTGGTTTTATCAGCTCGGTTAGGCGATTCTCGTGGATATTGTTATTTTTCGAATGTGTCTTGGACTGTATCTCTTCCAACAAGCAGATAAGTTTTCTCGTGCTGTCCTTCAGTTTTATTATGGAATCCTAGAAAAAAAAACCTAAGTTATATAGTAGTTGTGAGAAGAGACAACGGCATATTAACGGTATAGTTGCCGGCAAACAACTGGAACATGAGTTGGCGAAGTGGAGGGAGGGGGGGAGAGATTACGCATGTACCCACTTTTGTACGAAAAATGAGTTCTGCGTATCGAGTGACATTGTTCAAGTTGTTTGCCCGCATCTTATACCTAGGCATGTAATACTGGCGTGGAGTTTACTAAACTGATCTGTCCACTACGGCCTCCACTGGTGAGAGACAGCGAAGTTCAGAACATTTCAGACACATGACTCATCGCTAAGAGGGTTATAATTGCAACACAAGGTAACTAAGGACGCCTATCGCTGGTGTACTAATACTTACATAATATTTACGATGCTTCTCCAAAGATATTATAGTTTCTATTTAGAAACTATAAGGTAGGTAGGTACATACTTACTAATTTCACATGGGCATAAGGTTCTGCTACGTCTTTACACTGCAAGCAATTTTCATCGCCATTTACGTTTTCAATTTGTTCACAAGCTTTTGGTCCTACTGACCCTGTCTGCATTCTGTGTGTTTTTCCACTAGCCGAAGATTCAAGTTTCCTCAAACCAAAATTGAAGGGGTATCCAAAATCGTAATTTCGATAGTTCTCTGCGGCACCAGGGCCCAAGTTTCCATGGCTAGATAATACTGTACTGGATGAAGAGTTAATGCCGTTGATTTCATCGGTATCTTCGGTATCCATGTGTAGTTTGTCCTTGTTCGAATGATAGTATTTCCAAATAGTGTTATTCAAATATATCTATGAGTAATTTACATGTTATTTCTTACGACAAAATTTAAGACTTGATAATTTACACATGAGTGACTCATAAGTCATTGTTTTATACCATGATTAGATCTTAATTTTAGTATAAAAAGATATCGTCAAATTACATTTTCTGTTTCGCCATGTTTAAATTTTGGTGCTGATAGGACAGTGATGAGGACCTGTCAATTTGCAATTGCAATCAGTTTCCCCCGATATTTATACAACTCTATGGCTCTATCGGACCAATCGGACATTTAGGTAACCACAATCTGCGTAACTTAAGCCTTCAATATAACATTGGCCCAAAATCTCATTTCAGTTTTTTATTTATTTTTTGCCTTCTCTTTAGTTTGTTTAAGTCTAACTTTGTAAACAGCGTGTAGAAAGTATCTTCGTAAATGATCCTAGCCCGCTAAAATATTGACATCTATGAATTTTACAGCGTCACAGTGTCTTTTAAACTGAGAGTATTTTGCGACAAGTTTCGAGTGCACCAAAAAGTGACCTGCTGTTCTGTTTCTGGATTACATAGAGAGGAGAGGTTATTTCGAATCAACTGCTTTATATCTATCTATGATCACAATCAAAAATGTACACAATTGGTTCGTTTATTGAAGTGATATGGCCCTAAATATCGAGTAAATAAATAATCATTATTCAGTTAGGGTAACTTTAGCCCGGGCCCATCTTAGCATGATTGTCATTCTTTTAATAAGGGTTGCTGTGAAAATTTATTTTCTGCTCATATTTCGATAAAAATACATCCATATTATGTTATATTGAATAAATATATTGTTTTTTGTCATAGGTCATAGGCTATATATGTACAAAAATATATATATTGGCTGTGGATCGCTTTTGTATAATTAATTACGAAGGAACATTGTTCCCAGGACGAATAGTACTAGCAAACCACCCAAAATACAATGTTTCTGTGATGCAAAAGGCCGAAATGGGCTGGATTTGGCCTAGGAGTGTCCAAATTGCTTCAGTGAATGATACGAATATTATAAGAGTGCTGAATGACTCGAATCATCACAGAAAGAAAGGCTATATTACTATAGAAGACGACTTCCTAGCTATGGAATGGGGTGACTAAGTTTTCAAACTTTGATATCATGATGTGTAGTATTAATCAAATGTTTTACTATATCGATGTTTTTTTATTAATATTTTAGCTATATTTTGTTATTATTATATGTAAAAAACGTAAGTTCCTGATTGATGACCAAAATATTTGATTTCATAAATGGCAGTGTCGACTTTAGTACGGTAACATTTTATTTACCCAAAAATACCGTAAAACAAAACAAGGACATACGAACTTATTGTCTATGGGTCTCAGCTGTATTTTTCTAAGTAAATAGAGAGGCTAATGTTAGCACTACTCCTTTATTTCCATAAAATAAGCAAAAAAAGCCTACAATCGGGACCCGGGCCAATCTAAGCCCAACTCACAATGTAACTTTGGCCCGGAGGTTAAATGGATTTTTCAGAAATATTTTCCTAGAAACGACCAGTAAATAATTATATTTTCTAAAAGAAGGTTACTCAAAGCCATGAAAATAAGTATTTTTTTGTGTCTAACGTATTATTTTGAACATTAGTTTATCTGATTTCTCCGAAATGTGGGCCAAAGTTAGCCTAAGTGACTGTACGCCAGTTAAGTTTTCTTCATAATCAGAAAATGAAAAGCCCTTTCTTACTGGTTACTGTTATTCTAACCAACCAAGTCACTAGGTACCTATATCCTTCACCATATTAATTATATGATATAAAATATATTATATTACATAATCTACAATATTACTACATGCATTGTATCCAAATGTAGTGCACACATTCTAGGCAAGACATGGATCGGAATATTGAACGTGAATATTATTAGGCTGCTGTAGCATTATAGTTACAAAAGGGACAGACGTTCGTGACGTTCGTACAATATAGGGGCTTACTACATTTGTGCGTTCTTCATCTTCAACTTCATTTTGTTTTGTTTTATTTTAATCAAAACAATGAAATAATTTATATTACTAAATATTCTAATTTTTTGTTCAGTGATGAATAATTATAAAATAAAAGTTACTTGTGATAGTCCATGCGATTCAGACAATGATTGGACAGACTCCACTGACGATTCGAAATACTCTGATTCGGAAAGGTCAAAAAAACATTCTTGTGAACCCAATTTTAAGTAAATTAGGCCCTCTTTTAACTTCCATAACTTCCAGCTCGGTGCCAGAATGGGATTCTGACGTTGGAGATGACGGAAAACTGGTGTACATCAAAGTTAAACCATCCACTGAGGACGAGGATGCTAAACCGGCCCTGTTAGAAAACTGCGAAACATTCAAGCTACGAAATAATTTTAAACGATCCTCTACCAGACGTTCAAGCAAAGGTAAAATAATATAATAAAATAAAAACAGCTTTATTTTCCGTACACTAAATAAAATAATTATATAACATTACACCAGTGGTGATAAAAGCCTCCTCCAAGGTGTTCCATTCCTCTCGATTTATTGCTCAAATTGACCATAGCGTTCCGAATAACGCTATGGTCAATTTGAGAGTCAATGTATCGCAATATATATAGCGTTATTACATTTGATACTTAAAAAACTTTTTAAATATTGTATTTATCGTCTGTCTAATTGTTCCCGCTAATCTCTGAAATGGCTGGATTGATTTAGACTGGAATTTCACTGGCAGATAGTGGATGTTATAAAGAGTAACTTATGCTATTTTTATACAGGTTAATTCAGAAATTGATAAATAATAACTAATCTATGTAGATCCACTTTTAGTCCCACTGGTACCTACAATTATGATGGCTTCAAACTTGTGTATTTATTGATCATCATCATATTTTAAACTCTTTTTGAACTCTTTTGTTTCAGGCAGAATATTCAAAGTTTTGAAAGGGCATAAATCAAAAAATCTAGATGGTGAGAAGAAAAAGGATAATCATGCATCAGTATCCAATATCAAGTCCATTACTGGAGGAAACCAAAGATCTGATGATATGGCACCTCCAATAATGATTCAGGTCAGTTTTTTTTTTAATAGTACTGCTAATTTTATAGAAAAACTGCTAATAATAATTAATTGCATTTCAGGTCAGCAGAAACATGATATTTCCAAGTGAAAAGAATTGCCAAATTGAAAAACTATTCGGCTTAAGCCTAGAGACACACTCCAATGGCAAGACTTTAGTGATTAAAGATTTCTTAATCGAAGCTAAGACTATCTACATGCCTAAAGTAAAACAAGGATATTATTTGACTAAGATAAATGGCATTGATGTGAATTCCCACAATCTGAATGGTGTTATAAAAATAGTGGTTGAAGACCATAACAGTCCTACATTGACTTTTCAACTTCCCAATGAGGACATCACAATAGATCTGGAAACATTATTGACTTGTAAAAATGTTTCAGAAAATTCCCTCGCATGTGTTGTCAAAGATTTATTATGTTCCGTTTTGTACATTTGTTGTAATGACGTGGAGCACAACAGCAGTGATGACAATGGGGTATTATATTGCTATCCACGACCATACAACCAAAACTTTTTGTATAGCACCCGAGGGGCATATGTTACACTGAACCATTTAGCTCCAAAATCTCTGCGGACAAGTGAACCATTGTCCTCAACTGTACTTCACAGCAACAAATTGATAAATGTTATTTACACACAAAATTACAGTGACTTACTTTTGATTGCATTTCCAAACAATGAAATAGACCTGTTTTCTGCGAAGAAAGTAGTCGCTGATATTGTTAGAATGTTGGAATTTTTATATGGATCACTTAAATCATGTTTCACGAAGCCGAACAACGTTGATAAACTTGATCTATTGTTTTCACGAATATTCGTGAATTTACTACAGTCTAAGGAAATAAATGCAACGAATAAAATTGGGGTTGCTAATTTTGAGGACGTTCTAGGAGCACATCTAGTCCCCTTACCGTTAGAAGTGAAAGTGCAAGTTGATGATGCTATAACAGAACTGGAAGCTGCAGACTATCGAGAATGGGTATGTTAATATTACTAAGTTCGTCCAGGAAGTGAGGAATTATAAAAACACGAAATGACAAGACAGTATGTTGTTAAATAATGTAAAAAAAGATTTATTCTGGGTATCTAATCTACTCCAAATTTTGCGTCTTCGATTCTGTCCGCAAAACTAAACTAAATTTTTGTAGTCTATTTACTCTATGAAATTAAACAAGGATAATTTTAGCTATGCTTTAATTGAGACTAGCACCTACAGAATTAATAATGACAAATATAAGTAAATAAATAAAAAGGTTTTCACCAATAACCTTACATGGTTACACAATTCATCAGAAACGGCGACATCAAGGTGTTTTATATTTTTATTATTTAATTCATTTACGGACCGAGCCGATGGCCCACCTGGTGTTGAGTGGTAACCTCGGCCCATAACAACCGATGCGAATTGGATCATCCCCTACTAGGTTTGATAAGACTCAAGTCGCATCGTATGCGCCCGTAACTCTGAGACGTGTAGGTGGAATGTCTCATGTGCCTGTAATTTCACCGAAAACCGCACCTTTCAAACCGGAACACGGAACACAGTAACGCGAATGCGTTGCTGCTTGGTGGCAGAAATAGAAATGGGCATGGTGGCAGTACTTCCCTGGACGAACTTGGCGAGAGTTCTACTGCTCTTTATCTAGGTATAAGTCTAGGCTATGGCATAATAGTAAAATTAGCACCATTGTGACTGTTTCAGACTGATGATGTGGAAAATTTCCAACGACTTTACACTGTGATAGGGGGCTGTTTGTTCTACTCCGGACATCTGCTCAGTTCACATTTACAAGATGAGGATTTGAAAGAGATCAATTCTTATCTGAAACTGAATGGCGTCCTCAGATTGAGCACTCAGAGAGAATTGGACAAGCTGATTATGTGGACGGAGGTTTACATTAATGAACACAGAAGTCAAAATAATGAGGCTAATGAGTACAGGTATATAATATATATATATATATATATATATATATATATATATATATATATATATATATATATATATATATATATATATGTATATACAAATTTTACTTGTTTGGCAATTTATGTTGTTTGATTTTGTCGAGTTGAGTCACTGGTTCTGTCGAAGCAGTGTGCTGAAACGATATTAATTGCGCCTGAAAGAGGCTCCTTTCGTGCACTTGACACATGTCTTCGATTTTTTGTTCTAGAACATGTCGGTTTCCTTACGATGCTTTCCTACACAGTTTTGAGCGCATATACATTTTTCACTCGAAAATGCTCATTGGTATTCGTCGGTATTTGAACCTGTGACCTCTGGATTGAAACTCGGAGTCAGTACCACGGGGCCACCATACTCTCACTTCTAAATAACTACTTATTAATAATACTTATTAATCACTATATACTAACTATTAGGTAATTTGAGAGATAATTAGGTACTGTATGATGTCCGTTCATGATTTAACAGCTATGTGACTTCTTTGTATCCTGTCCATCCAAAGGTTGCATGGAAGAGATCACTGAGTGATAATGCCGCCTATTGTGTGCCTAATAATAAATGTATTTTTTTATTGTATAATGTTTTTCTGGTGTATACAGTAAAGATTTAATCAATTTTACGATGGAGTTAATAAAGTATTAGGTATGGAGAGCCAATTAAATGATCAATGAACCTATCTACCAGTGAAGGTAATACGCGAAAACAATTAGGTGAAAATAAACCATTTCATGTAACTCATGTCCCACTGTTTCAGGATTCCCGATGGCCGATGGTTTCTACTCGTCATGGGTAAAGGTCATTTTGTGTTGGCTACTTTGATGGAAGCCGGTGGTTGCACAGAAATTGTAAGTATACAGTTTATCTTGTTGTTTCATACTTTTTTGCGGCTGAAATGGTACTTATTTAAACAAATATATTATTGATATTCTTCCTAGATAATTAATAAAAGTATGTATTTTATTTAGGTCTCTCATTGTACAATCTTCGTTGAAATGGTGATGGTGGCCTTGGGTGCATAAGGTACTTATATCTTTCTATTCGCTTATATATGCTTATCTGCTTTTATTTCTAATCTATTAACTTCATAAAATCAAAAATATATTCTATTTGTTGAATAAAACACAGGATTTAATTACTTAGTTGTTTATAATTTAATTAATTTGCATGCTAACTCGTTTGTTACTAATGCTAGGTTTCTATATAATATAAAGGTAGTTACTGTCAGTAAGCAGTGGTGTGATCCAGTATTATCCAGATCCAGTATTATTATTATTATTATTATTTAATTTTTAGTCTAATTTCTCCTAGTTATATGTAAATGTAATCGGTTTGGTGTACAGTTTGACAAAAATAAATTGTTCTTTCTTTCTTTCTTATCAGGATGACAGGCATAATGCGAACATACGATTTAGAACTAAACTAGCTATATAATTTTAACTAACTCTCCTCACAACTAATTTTGTAGTAACTCTGCCTTCTAGATAGGTTTAGCTAGTATGTTTTTAATTAATAGGTGTATGGTATTAATATAGGTAGGTGTACGTTTTAGGTTCGATTTCCACTCAGGATAAACATTTGTGTATTGTCCTGTTACTGGATGTTAATTTTTACATGTGAATTAAAAAAAAGCGTATAAACATTCTGTATATTCTGTCACTTATCTAGTTCCGATAGTACAAGCTACGTTAACTGAGTGAATTGTCCACCAATTTATCACACCAGAAGAACTCTGCAGACGTAGTTTTGCCAGAGGCAAAATGGATAGCAAAATATCTAGTCCAACAATTTTTTTTGTTCCTAGTATAGTATATACTTTTAGTAAAAAGCTGTTATTGTTACATTACAAGCGGGCACTTAAATTTTATTCATTTGTATAAATAAAATATATAAAAATATTGCATTGTTCAGGCTGTCGGCCCCACCCCGCCTTCGCCGTTCTACGTGGAAGAATGCGAGAGCTGCCTCGACCTGCTCTACGAGGTGGGCTTAGACAAGCATTTGGCCGCCCTGTTCTCCTCCAACACTCTGCCACAAGTAGAAACATCGCCAGAATCACTCACAAAGTATGGCAACAAGATGAAAGAAATCAACTGTGAGTCTCCTGTTCATTCATGTGTTTTTTTTTGATATAAGGAATAAGCAAAATAATTTATTTTTGCTATAGAAAAAAGTGTTTTAGTAAATATTTACAGCTTACTAATATTTATAGCTTACTTACTGATACAGCACATGCTGAGTGGTAGCTTTTTTGCTGTTAATAGGCATTTTTTTTTATTTGTACATAATTTTATTTGTAATGTAACACAAAATAAATATTTTTATATCTTTTTTCTAATTTTTTGGCAATAGTAACGATAAACTTGGTCGCCACTCAGCATAGTGCTGCTAAAGCTTTGCAGCTCCGCCGCGCTGGTTTTCAGTGACGCCAGTGCGTTGCGACTGAATCACGCTACAAATATGTTAAATACAGGTCATTAAAAATATAATCTTAGTATTTTAATATGTTTTGCTAATCATAATAATAATCTTAACAGTAACATAAAACAGTTACCTATCAAATACAGAAGTAGTAAATATTTATAACTCTCACAATTATAATTTATCAGTAAGATATCAGTTGAATTCTTAATTATTAGCACTTAATTGTTGATTATTATTATTATTATTATTATTAGTATCTTAGCTTTACAACATAATTTTCATAACTAAATATACGATTTAGCTATTGGTAGAAATTTCACCCAGCGCCATCTAGCCCCAAAAGCTAAGCATAGCTTGTATAATGGGAACCTGACAACTGATATAATACTTTTTTTTTTTAATACACACATTATACATTATGACACAGAAAAAACATCTATGTTCGTCGTTCGTCACAAAAATGTTTGTCCAGGGTGGGTGGGAATCTAACCCACGACCTACAGCGCAGAAGGCACTAACTGAGCTATCAGGCGATATCTATCTAGACAATCCCCCTTATTGGTACTATTTAATATTTTAATAATTAAATCATTTTCACATTAGTAGATGAAATATGATATAATTTAACAAACACTCATAGTTAAGATTATTCAACTGTGAATCTTATTCTTTAAAGTATTGTCTTTATTTTCAGCTTTAAAACAGGACAGCAGTCTAAAGTCGTCCACTCTGAAACTGTCGAAAGGTTCCCCGATCAAGAGACGTCACAACTCAACGGAACACATCAACACGGGCGCGGCGGCTGACACTTTGTACAACCCGTGGTACACCGGAACCAAGTACCGACACTCCAGCTTAGACGTCAGCTATTCCGAGGATTCCAACAGCTTGAAAAGCAACAGGTTTGTTATCAGTGGAAACGGTGGAAGGGGTAGACCTCGGCGTACATACTTAGACCAAATCGGTGATGTTTTTGGAAAAAGGCCAGGTCAAGAGTACCCTCAATCGACGAGCATGAATGAAGAATTTGATGAGAGTAGATGAAGCTAAGGAGGTATGTCAGGATTGTAGCAGGTGGAAAACCATGATCTCTGCCTACCCTTCTGGGAAACAGGCGTGATTTTATATATGTGTGTATCGCTAGTAAGCTATACTAAAGCGAAACTAAGTACTTATTCTAAAAAAAATATGTTATTTAAGTGACGAAACGAGCTGATGGCCCACCTGATGTTAAGTGGTAACCGCCGCCCATAGACAACAGCAATATGACTCAAGTCCTCTCCACTAAAGGACGGATGACTCGACGTAACGCGATGTTACGTCTCATGCGCCTGCAATTTCACCGGCACCCACTCCCTTCCTTCCTTCGGAACACAGCAACACCATGAGTGCATATTACCAGGTGTGGTGGCAGTACTTCTCCGGGCGAACTTGGCACTCGTTCTACTGCTACTTTGGGTTGCTCCTTTCGCACCACCCGGGGGACACGTGTAGGGATTCAAAGGGTTATCACCTACAGACGCGGCCAATGGGTTTTACTTAATTTACAGCGAAATGAGTGAAGATCGCATTCAAGGTAGAAGAGCCGACAGGGAGAGGGGCCGACGGGATTCCTCCGGCTCAGACTCAGACTGGGATAGACAGGTATGATATCTAACACGACTAGCGAAAGTAAACTATGATCTAATAAAATTTCATTTCAAATTTCAAAAATTTCAATTTATCTATGCATATGTTACCGGTATTCTGTATAATCCGGTATTCTGTGAAATATATTTTGTATATTTAATATTTTGCACTTGTATTTGGTTTCAGAAACAATTGTAAAATATGTTTGTTAAATTAATGAAACGATGCCTAAAACGTTCACGTAATGTATGAAATATGATTTCATGCCTAGGCATTGTGTAGAATGCCGGTTTTCATACATTGTCGATAACATAATTTGGTTGTATGTATGAAGCCGGTAAACTCCAAATCCGGTTGACCGATCACCATGAAAAATTGGCACATCTGCACGGTGCTTTTTCATGCAGAAACATTATCCCACAGTTTGCCTCAGGGTATCGAACCTGGGACCCCTCACTCAGCAGGCAGCACTAATAACAAATTAGGCACGGGGTTGTATGACAGTAATGGCCTAACTTTATAGCCAAAGAGAGCGGTTTTGTCCTTTGAAGTCACAGACTAAAGATATTGCCTGTTCGTATGGGAAATAACCCTTGTCGCTATTTTCAGGATGGCAGCAGAGCCAGTGGAAGCATTGATATGTCGGACATAAGGAAATCTCTTCTGAATGATATCAATCACGTGGCCGTGCAGAGGTGAAAATGACTTGTTCTCATCTTCTCTCTTCTTTATTCCACAAGGGAAGTTTTTCTTTCACTCTACTCTATTACCCATTCTCTTACCACTCACTCCTTTCCTCTTTCTGCTCTTTTTTTGTAAATCATTTGTGAATGTACTCAGTACCATTTGGTCCATATAAAATTCAAGCAAAAACACAAGCCGGTTTCCTTCATCTTTTTGAGAATGTGGTATTGCGCACAAACATTTTTCAAGTGATAAAATCACTGGTGCCCTTCAGAGTTGTACCAGTTATCTACCATTTGAAATTCGGGCTCTTTACCTCTGGACAACTGGCTTTTAATTCACTAGCATTAATGTTAGGGGAAAGTGAGAAAATGGTTCCACTCACCACTCTATTCCACTTATCGAATGAACATATTACTTTTTTCTGATAAAACAAGTTTTTTTTAAAACTGTTTCAGAATAACGGCCGGCGATGATAACGTCCTGTTTCACTTTGTACAGTTGGAATCTGAAAAGGGGATTTTAATAGCACCAGTGAAAACTATTGAGACTCGAGCGAACAATGCTTTGTATTCATACATACTGGAGACTTTCAGATCGGCTTGCAAACGGATACACGACATACTGCAGCACAGTATTAGGTATTTTTTCTCTCTACATAATAATACTATATATATTTTTTCTCTAAGTACAGGATAATACATATTTCATAGTAGTATTTAACCTATTTTATGACAGAATGGTGCCCGAAATAGGCTTATTTCATGTTGAAAGAACGATCTTTTAGGCATGCTGTAAATTAATTTAGGCCAGAATCTTGTTGAAAACCCTAGTTTGGGAACTGACTATCAAGAGCGTTGCCGAAACACCATTTGGTGCCTTTATTTTGAAAAAACCACCAAATCACTTTGACTGTGGTATTTTCTAGGAAGCTCATTAGATCTCACGACCTTCAAGTCGTCTGATCGAATAAGCTCGAATGAGCTGTAATCCTTTAAACAAAAGCGGGAGATATAGGTAACATTATTACCAACTTAGCCATCTATGGACATAATGGAACTAATTGAATAGTTTATTTCGATCACCACTTAAAATATTGTCCATGCTTCTAATCAAAGTATCCATTTATTTATTGTCAGATTTAAAAGGAACCATGCCCCATGCAACCCTCTGAACAAGATACTCGTAGCGGTGAAAGAACACGGTATGCTGTTCCAAGCGCCGCCAGATATTCTTCACCAAACGGGCGTCAGTAAGAAACATACGGAACCATTTCAATTTTGGGTTGTTGGGTAAGGTTATTGAAATTACGACAAATTTTTTTGCAAAATAATTTTAGTTAAATAAAAGTCAGCCATATTGGATTTAATGTGACGTCACATGCTATTTTGCTCATAAATACATATATCCAAACAACATTAGATTTAGTTTGATGTCTGATTTAATCTATGTTTAAAAGCTGATCAACTTTATTTAATGCCTTATATTAAAAAAGTATTAACCGAAGGCTTTATTTGTTCCAGACGCGTCTTCAGTGAACCAGATCCTCGCGAGTTGTATATCTGTTACCATGAGTCCATTCCTCAGGATCTTACCGAAGTGGCATATTTGCTATCGTATTTAGAATGAAATAGATCTTGTTGTTATTGCAAGCATGTATTAATAGTTATATAGGTAAAAATTATTAGAAATAAAATCCGTCCAATTTACTTTTTTTTATTATTTCCTATAGTCTAAGTAAAGTAACAATTAATGTGTATTTATTTAATACGTTGCCATTTGAGCATAACATTGATTTCGGACTAAGAATTTGGAAGAATAATGAGCAAATGATTATGTAGTATATGGGTCAGTCTAATATATTATATACATACACCTTAAGGTGTATGACAACCAGACTCGGAGACGCTGGCGTTTGGATTGTACGCCGAAGAGCGACATTGTTCAGGTACCCAAAAAAGTTATGAAATTGATGTCTGGTGTACAATATCTAGCTATACCTTATCTAGTCATACAACAATATCAAGTACTTGTTTCCCTTAAAGAAGGTATGTAAATGTGTGTGCTTAGTCCAACGCGTCATGGACTTGTAATGTTGCCAGATTCATGATTAGTAGATAATGTTCACTGTGATGTACCCTTCTATCTCTATATCGACATTGTAAGATATGAAGATTGTTAGAAACTGGTACATATCAGAGAATCTGAAATTCATTGTTAAATGGATCAAATACCTATTATTGTTTATTCATACGGACGATTGGCCTAAAGATAGTGAATGTAGTCTATTAGCTATTCTCCCCGAACCGAGAACTCACGCAATTATAGAAATATATATACTTTCGACTAGTTCTAAAAATTAGCTAACAAAATGTATATTAGTGAAAAATATTTACTAGTTAGTTTGTTAAATATATATACGAATATTTCAGGCATTTTCTCCAACTATCTTTTAACACGTATTGAGGATGAATTTATAAAAATCTTTATTTCAACGTTTTAATGGTGTCACAAATCAATCGCTCACCATTTTGGACACCATATACGACAGCCTCACCAACCAAATGTCTCAGCCATTACTTCCACTCCAATACCATTTTTTGGGGAAATCGGGAATATCTATTTCTCAAACATACGTAAATTCAAATTGAAGAGTTGCATAAAATGGATTTGATGATAATTGGAATTATTTTCAACAGTTTCAACTTAACAATGTGAAATCAACTTTCATAGTGATTGAATACACTGTATTTCAACTATCTATCTGGTAACACTTGCGCTGCGGTTGCGCTCTTGCGTGCGTGAAATGAAAAGACTAGATGAGCGAAGAAATGGCCGTGCGTAGCAAATGGCTTGGTGTTGGTTATGATTATTCGGAATTTTGATATTGCGCATTGGAATAAATTGTGAAGCTAGATTTTACGTGAAAGTTTTTTCTGTTCCGATGAATAATTTAGAGTGTTCTTCGAGTGAGCTGCATAATTTTTGATTTGAGCTATGATCGCAAAAATGCAACCTCAAGCCAATGTTGCCGTCCCACAATCTGTTACGACTCAATCGCAGTCCCAGCAAATCGTCGGCGTTCCAGCGAATGCCGTGATCCTCAAAATGACTGATATACAGCAAATATCTACAGTTGGTAAGCGTTTCCTTTGTCATGAAAAAAATATATGTAAAATTTCCATCCCATATTTTCCGAGATTTGGCTGCATCATATTTCATCGATTTTGCGTTGCATCGATAAGAACATGTTGCCTTAAATACAAAACTTAATATTCAATTGGAAACAAACCTCATTTTCTATCTACATTCAAAGCTAGTTCATACCATAGGTTAGGTGTCATGGTATTTTCTAAAATAGAATGAATCACTGGTGATTGCTTCAAAGCCAATGGTTGCTTCAGTCTAAGAGGTGAGGTATTAATGCTTAGCCAATATGACACTACTTGTTGCTTACATAGGTTGATTCATGATTTTTCTAGAAGTTCTAGGCACACTAGCCAGGTAAAGTAGATGTAATAAGTGGTGATCTCATTATCGCCATAATTATCTCATTAATAACGTAGATAACCTGTCTTCCAACTTTACTAATGCTGTCATTCAGGAAATAATCCCTAACTTACTACGTAGTTCACAATTTGAAGATGTCAATGTATCATTGTTTTCAACCAGGCTTATTGGAACTTGCCCATCGAGAGTATCAGGCCGGTGACTATGAGAGTGCGGAACTCCACTGCATGCAGCTATGGAGGCAAGACGGCACCAATACCGGTGTGCTCTTACTGCTTTCATCCATTCACTTCCAGTGCCGAAGACTGGACAAATCTGCTCAGTTTTCTACGCTGGCGATCAAACAGAACCCTTTACTAGCAGAAGCTTACAGGTAAATATTGTTCATATATTTGAGTAGTCCAATTGCAAATGGGGCTAGTTATGCCACGCCAAAATTTGAGATAATCTCAAAAAATGTATTCCTTTGTTTATGGTTGTATGTGATTAGCTATTCTCATAAATAGAATGAGACTAGTAACATTTTGGCTTTATTTTCAATTAATCATGTACCTACTAAGAAGATTTTTGATATCTGCCATTAACTTATATTCAGTCAAAAATTGAATTACCCATGTTATCCATTAGACTACTCATTGGATACAATGGTATTCCGATCGGTTTGATTAATTGAAACGTCTTTCATATAGATACAAGTTTTATTGTTGTAGTTGTCAATCTATCCTCGTAATACGATAATGAATGATGACAGAAATTTATGTTTGGCACTTACAGCATGACTAATTAGTTTGAATAATGTCATTTTTACATAACTATGTCCCAAGGTTTAAAACTTGGCTTCATTCTCCTCTATATAAAACTAATGACATGAAAAACTTGTGAAACATAATTACGTAATATTAACTAAATATAAAAAAAAATACAAATTAAATTGTTACAAGAGAATGAGAATTCTCATAATCTCCAGTGTGTTTTTAATCAAAATCAAGAACTTTGGTCTATTATATAGTTTCAATTTTGAAAGTATACCAGTACAGGTTGTTTGATTGGCCCGAAGTCCACAAGATATAAAAAGACAGAATAATGGCTAGAAATGTAATTAAATTGTTTTTCCCTTGCTCATCACCCCTCTTTACATTACCACTACTACAACTTTATTTCTTGTGGTAAAAAATAGTTCATTCAAGTATGCATGAATATGACATTGACTTAGAAATATTATTAATAACACAAATGGATTTAAAATGATGCAATATATATGTATATGAAATGAAATAAAAAAAAAGTTTTTTATATATATATATATAAACTACATCTCCGAAACATAATTTTGTCCAACAGTAACCTTGGAAATGTGTACAAAGAGCGCGGGCAGCTACAAGAGGCGCTGGAGAACTACAGGCATGCAGTGCGGCTGAAGCCTGATTTCATTGATGGGTACATTAACCTGGCTGCGGCTCTGGTGGCTGCGGGTGACATGGAGCAGGCTGTGCAAGCTTATGTGACTGCTTTGCAGTATAACCCTGTGAGTATTTAGTAGTTATTACCATGTCATCATAATAGCAATTAACTGACAGTCAAAAGGTTTTGTCTCTTTCCATACAGGAGACTTGGAAAGGGACAATAAATTACAGTTAATTTAACAGCAAACCACCTTTAGTCCACCTGTAAACATGGATAAGTCCATTTCTGACCGAATGTAGGTTAGTGTCGGGAATGTCTTTATATCTCGTAGGGTTCCGCCAGCGTTTGCAATGTAAACGCAAAAAAATGTGTTTATTTACGACATCACATTAGAAAACTCTAAAATTATCAGTGTTTCTCTACTATATTATGCATGTATTATACATATAAACCTTCCTCTTGATTCACTATCTATTAAAAAACCCGCATCAAAATCCGTTGCGTAGTTAAAGATCTAAGCATACATAGGGACAGACAGACATCAGAAAGCGACTTTGTTTTATACTATGTAGTGATACACTTAGATATTTAACACTAGGTGGGCCATCTGCTGTTTCCTTAACTTGGTCACAAACAAACAAGTTTGTATCATGCTACTTGTCTTGTATACATAATGATAAACGTGTTTGACCTTGATCGTGAATATAATCGCTATCAGAAGTATCTATGTATGTAGTTTATTTCCCTGTTTGGTTATTATCTATTGTTAAAGGTTGTTTATAACATCGTTATGTGTTAGTAATATTCCATACCAGTTATTTGCCTCTCGTTAAGGAAACGATCCGAAAAACTTAACGAATATATTCATTGTTTTTATATAGTGTTTGATGATAAAACGGATAAGACTGATTGTACTGCAATGCAAAGATGATAACATATAATGTAAACATTGTGGCATGACAGTTTGTTGTATATACTTATTCACGCCTTTATTGCGGAAGGGGTAGGCACAGATTAAGTGGGCCACTTTTCACCTTGTGGGTTACTATCGTGTAGACGCGTTGTCACGTATCTAGACGTGACTAGGGGTGAGATCGTCGCGGCCATTGTTGAAACTATCTGAGCATTTTTTTTTAGAAGAAGAAGTTCATTTTCTCCTGTAGCAGTAGAAAAAACTATGTCCGAGGAAGCATTATATCCATTTCCACTGCCAAACAGTTTTGCGCTTGTATTGCTATGTTCTCATTAAATTACAGGCTTAATACATAATTATGAAGGGTACAGCTTTTTCTATCACTAAAAAAATAAATTTTAATTGTTTTATAATTGAAGTTGAGTTTTTTGAGAATGCTCAGTCTGCAGTCTGATGCTATGCTACCTACCGCGTAGCTGACGTCATCTTAACTAAAAATCTAAAAATAGAAACATTTATACATAGTAAAATCATGATCTTCTATTTCGTGAATACGACTTAGCAGTCACAATATAGCTCACACAAATGCTATTTAACCTGTTGTCTGACCTGTTACACGTAAACAGCGAAAACTACACAGGCACTATTACACTATTCTTGTTACAACTCAGATTGATTTGTTTACTACACTGCCGTACTTTAGCTAAAAGGCAGTTAAGCCCAAAATGTTGTTTTTCAGATATGTTCAGAGAACTCTTTTTAATTCATTTTAAATCCGTCACTAGAATTTAACGCCTACAATATTTTTTTATATCTCCGGAACTAATTATAATTTACAAACGTTTCTTAGACAGAAAGATAGATAATTTTGAACTGTATAGCTTCCTACAACAAAAAACTAAATTGACCTTTTGAGGGTTAACGGTTATTCTAATTAAAGGACGGCAGTACAGCCTGATTCACAACTCGGCTCATAGTAACTGCCTTCTCTACCTTCGGCCATGTTTTTCCCGTAGGTTCGATTTCCACCCAGAACAAAAATATTTGTGTGACAAACATAGATGTTTGTTCTGTATCTGGGTGCTAATACATATATGTATGTATGTGTTTACACAAAAGTATTTGAGTATTCTATCAGTTATACCCATAGTACAAGCTATGCTTAATTTGGAGCTGCGTGAAATAATAATAAATGTTAAATATTGGTGGAAATTTCACACAGCGCCATCTAGCCCCAATCTAAGCTAAGCATATCTTGTATCGTGGGAACCAGACAACTGATATAATACTTATATACATTTTTTGAATACATACATATTTATTATACATATCAACACCCAGACACAGAACAAACATCTATGTTCGTCACACAAATGCTTGTCCTGGGTAGGAATCGAACCTACGACCTACAGGCAGGGTTCCAACTGAGTTGTGAGCCCAGTCAAAATGTCCACCAATATGGTTATTATTTTGTTTCAGGATCTTTACTGCGTGCGAAGTGACCTGGGCAATTTGCTCAAGGCCCTAGGACGGCTGGACGAGGCGAAGGTAAACGATATTCTCCTCTCCGATGTCACGTTTGCTCCGAAGTAAACAGGATTCTTAGTAACATTCATTTATCTCGTGTCAGGTTGGCGTACTCTCCTATTAGCGGAGCGTAGATTGCGATTGCGTTACATGCGTCAGCGTTATTATGTTACGCGATGCCAACGTTACTATCGTTATTATTTTCGATTATGGAACGTCTCTATTCAATTACTTCCTCTTGCCGGCAGATGGATGATGCAAATGATATAACTAATATTAGTTCGGCCAAGGTCACAATGAATAATCCCGTCCGAACATTATGCTTGCAAATAACGTTATTTTCGGCTCGTAACTAATATGAATATTAATAGTGTTAACGACATTGAATTAAATGTTAGTGTCGTTCGAAAGCTATAAATTTCGATATAAATTACAAGCGAAATATAAATTTGTTTATACAATATTTTGTGGTTTAAATTGTTTCGCTAATAAAATAATTGTTACAGCGAATGTCAGCCAGAATCGATACTGATCTCAACGTTAATGTAATGTTTTGGCTTCACGTAACAATACAGATAATGGTTTCAACTTGACTCACTTATAACGCTGGCTTCATTTAAATACAGTGACGTTGAAAGCATTATCAAGACAGTGGAAACATCGTTGGAAAATAGTATTCAAACGTTCGTTTCCAATTTTGTTTCTACAGTTTTGAATGTCGTATAATATTTGACGAAAACTCGAGTCTCATATTGTTCGACTGCACAGCGTAAATGTCGATATCAATTTTCCGTGCGATATTCCGTCAATTTATTCAGTTTACTGTCACGCTAATTGCTGATAATTTTTAAATTCTTCGTTGTAATATTTGGTTGCCTATTTTTGAATGTGGCACGGAAAATTTGGAAATACGAGTGTATGCTAATTTACATTGCAATAAATTGTACAAACAGTCACAGAATACAATCAATCCTGTTTCCTTCACACACTGTATAGTTTTAACATTTTGGATCTTGTGCTTGGTAGTGTTTTGTTACTTACTATTTGGAATGAGGATCAGAATAATGCAGTAGTATTGTAACATATAATTGATGTACGCGTGTATATGTTACGCGCTCGCTAGACCCGATAGCGTGTCGGACACAGCTCGTGTAGCGATTAGCGATCCTCATGATAACTTGACATTAGAAGATATGTAACATTTAAGAAACGGGTACAACACAAATGACACAAAATCAACTAATGATGTTATATTTTCACAAGGTATTGTCTGGTAAGACAAATGTAGGTGTGACCGGTGGTGTATCTAGCTGAATAACGGTTGGTACCTCGCTGTGCCTCCGACCCCAGGTGACTCCGAGTGTGCCGCAGGTAATGTGGATAACGTTTGCCAGATAACTCAGATAAGGACAGGTTTTATCCGAATAGTGTTCTTTGACTTCTCATTGTCGTGATCATCTCGTTCATCGGCTAGGAAGTGGAAGCGATTCATCGCGACTCGTCGTCGGATTGCAACATTTTTTGTTTTAATTTTCGGGGCGTGCCGTTGCACTGTATCTGTTCGTTTACATTTCCTGCTGATGTGTGGCAGTTGGCGTAGTTTGTAGGGTGCATTTGGCGTATAATACAGTTTGCTATCGTGATTGGCGTTTGGTGATCTGTCGTTGGTTCGATCTCCAGGCATCACTCTCGGAGGAAGTTGTATTCGAAAGCAATTGGCGCAACCGACATTCCAGATAGTCATCTCTCGGATACGTACGTGCAGTATCAGTTTTTAACATGTCGTTTTTTGGTGTGTTTAGGCGTGTTATTTGAAGGCCATCGAAACGAGGCCAGACTTTGCAGTGGCATGGAGTAACTTGGGATGCGTTTTTAACGCGCAAAGTGAAATCTGGTTGGCAATTCACCATTTCGAGAAAGCTGTGGCATTAGATCCCAATTTCTTGGATGCGTACATCAATCTGGGAAACGTTCTCAAGGAGGCGAGGATATTTGACAGGTAATTGAACTTTTTTTGTTTCTTTTCAATAAGAGTAAAATAAATAAATACTGATGGATATTTGCACGGCGCCATCTGGCCCTAAACCAATCATAGCTTGTACTGTGGGAGCCAGATATAATACATGTCACTTTTTTGTAAATGCACATTAATACCATCACACAGTCTCACAAATATTTGTCCCGAGTGGACGACCTACAGCGCAAAAGTCAGAATTACTACCAACTGCCTGTCAAAACTGAGTGTTGATTTGTATTTCAAAGAGACAAAATTTACACCTGTCTGTAAGAATAATAAAGACTCTTGTCATCCAATTAGTCCACATAAATTGTTATCTTGTACATTGTTAGGGCCGTGGCGGCGTACCTTCGCGCGCTGAATCTATCGCCCAACAACGCCGTGGTCCACGGGAACCTGGCCTGCGTGTACTACGAACAGGGCCTGATCGACCTGGCCGTCGACACTTACAGACGCGCCATAGAATTACAGCCGAACTTCCCGGACGCGTACTGTAACTTAGCCAACGCGTTGAAAGAGAAAGGGCAGGTCGTCGACGCGGAGGAATGTTACAACACGGCGTTGCGACTTTGCCCCTCCCACGCCGACTCCCTCAACAACCTGGCTAACATCAAACGTGAGCAGGGATACATCGAAGAAGCCACGCGGCTGTATCTGAAGGCCCTCGAAGTGTTCCCGGAGTTCGCCGCGGCTCACAGCAACTTGGCTTCCGTGTTGCAGCAACAAGGCAAGCTCAATGAAGCGCTCATGCACTACAAGGAGGCGATACGCATCCAGCCGACCTTCGCCGATGCGTACAGCAACATGGGTAACACGCTTAAAGAGATGCAAGACGTGGCCGGCGCGCTCCAGTGCTACACGAGAGCTATTCAGATCAACCCCGCGTTTGCCGACGCTCACAGCAACTTAGCCAGCATCCACAAAGACTCCGGCAACATTCCCGAGGCTATCCAGTCATACAGAACCGCGTTGAAACTGAAGCCTGACTTCCCTGACGCGTACTGCAACTTGGCCCACTGCCTGCAGATCGTGTGCGATTGGACCGACTACGAAGCTCGCATGAAGAAGCTCGTCAGCATCGTGGCGGAGCAGCTGGATAAGAACCGTCTGCCTTCCGTCCATCCGCATCACTCGATGTTATATCCGCTGTCGCACGAGTTCAGGAAGGCGATAGCGGCCCGCCACGCCAACCTGTGCTCGGAGAAGGTGCAAGTGCTGCACAAGCCGCCGTACAAGTTCCCGCGGGACTTGCAAGCCCGCCTGCGCGTCGGCTACGTGAGCAGCGACTTCGGTAACCATCCCACGTCGCACTTGATGCAGTCCGTCCCCGGCCTGCACGACAGATCCAAAGTGGAGATCTTCTGTTACGCTCTCAGTCCCGACGACGGCACGACCTTCCGTTCAAAGATCGCCAGAGAGGCGGAACACTTCATCGACCTGTCCCAGATCCCGTGCAACGGAAAGGCGGCCGACAAAATATACAGTGACGGCATTCACATTCTCGTCAACATGAACGGATACACCAAAGGTGCGAGGAACGAGATATTCGCCCTGCGGCCGGCGCCCGTGCAAGTGATGTGGCTCGGATATCCGGGAACCAGTGGGGCCAGCTACATGGATTACTTGGTCACCGACGCGGTGACATCTCCCGTCGAACTGGCGAGTCAGTACAGCGAGAAGTTGGCTTATATGCCCCACACTTACTTCGTCGGTGATCATAAGCAGATGTTTCCACACTTGCAGGAGCGTTTGATTCTGAGTGATAAAATCAAGTCGCATAACAGTTTGGGCGGGTTGGCGGATAACGTCGCCGTCATCAACGCTACTGACCTGTCGCCGCTCGTCGAGAACACTGATATTAAAGAGATCAAGGAAATCGTCCGGGCCGCCAGGCCGTTGGAGATATCTATGAAAGTGGCCGAGCTGCCTACCACTACGCCGATAGAGACCATGATTGCATCTGGACAGATTCAGGTGAGGACCGATTGATTACTTAATTTTATCCAAATTAACTTTTTTTTTTATGGGTAGTATATGTAAAATGTTTTTTTTTTCGATTTCAGACCTCAGTTAATGGAGTTATTCTACAAAATGGACTAGCAACCACACAGACGAACAACAAGGCGGCTACCGGTGAAGAAGTGCCCCAATCCATAGTGATCACGACTCGGCAGCAGTACGGACTGCCGGACGAAGCCGTCGTGTATTGCAACTTCAACCAACTGTACAAGATTGATCCCCTGACTTTGCACATGTGGGTGTATATATTGAAACATGTGCCCAACAGTGTGCTCTGGCTGCTGAGGTTCCCGGCCGTTGGAGAGCCTAACCTACAGACCACTGCGCAACAACTTGGTGAGTTTTTTATCATAATTCCATATATTGAAAGTCATACATAGCAGGATTGACAATTCAACATCCAATGTGAAAATTTTGACAAAACGGTATAGGAAAACATCTAGAGTTCATGCCCCAGAACAATTAATTTTACACCATTTGTTAAGACTACTAAGTATTTTCTTTTCCGATTCGGACTTGCTTTTCGGGATAAACTTGTTAGTATAGTAATAAAATAACAGTCATTTAGTATGTCAAGTTGTTATTCTGTATTCCAAAAACAAAATGATATCAACATGTATAAATATTGCACCAAATTTCTCATATTTTTTCTTGAAATCCTCACATTTATTTGGTTTATTTGATTCCACAGGTCTTCCTCCGGGCCGTATCATATTCTCCAATGTGGCAGCTAAGGAGGAGCACGTTCGACGCGGGCAGTTAGCGGATGTTTGCCTCGACACTCCGCTGTGCAACGGACACACTACCAGCATGGATATACTTTGGACAGGAACTCCTGTGGTCACTCTACCTGGCGAGACGCTGGCTTCGAGGTAATTTTTTTATTTGTGACGTATAAAACTATGCACTATAACCTAAAATATCTGCACCCACCTTTGAGTGTTTTTTTTACTATTATTTTGTATGTGTTTGTGGCACAAAATATAGTTTTTTATGTGAATAAGTTACGGAATGAGTAAGATTGCCCCCACCTGACGGTAACTCTGCCCATAAAAAACAAAACTTTTGGGTCTTCCCCTACTTAGTTATGGTAAGACCCAAGTCGCATTGTAGTGCGCCCGTTACTTTGAGACCTGAAGGTATAATGTCTCAAGTACCAGTAATTTCACCATCAGCCACATTTGTCAAACCTGAACACTTTACCGCGAATGCATTACTGCTTGGCGGCATTACATTTCCGGACAAACTTGGCATGAGTTCTACTGCTACTAAAGTGTTACTTTACTATTCTATACTGGTACCTGGGTATGAACCCTTTAAACCGAATCACAACATTGCATGCACTGTACTTGTCACTTTTAAAGCTTTCTTTAACATAAATTGTCTTTTCTTTTTAAAGGGTGGCAGCTTCTCAACTAAACACACTTGGATGTCCAGAGCTCATTGCCAGAACGAGACAGGAATACCAAGACATAGCTGTTAGACTAGGAACAGACAGGGAATAGTGAGTATTATATTCGGAGATCATTCACTTTGACACGATTTACATTATATAAAAGTACACTTGCATGAAAAAAAGTGCACCCACTACTTACATTATGAAAAAATAAATTTTGTGCCAAAAAATCGACCCACGATTATCACTATTTGAAAATACACTTGCGTGCAAAAATTCGACCCACCCACCCATGGAGTACTATGATCAGTAAAAGACAGGTCTTCAGATTGAAACAACTTAATCTGTTTCAGCTTGAAAGGAATACGCGCGAAAGTTTGGGCCGCGCGCAGCGACAGCCCACTATTCGACTGCAAGGCGTACGCCACCGGCCTCGAGATGTTGTACTCCAAGATGTGGTCCAAACACGCGCGCAGCGACAGGCCCGACCATCTGCAAGCTGTCGACAAGTAAACTGTCACTCGTGGCCGGCCAGTGTTAGCTGCGTGGAATCTGAGGAGCACTCTTAGATTTGGCCCAATAACACACCGGGTTTGATGTGCAGTATGTGTTGTCCCTGATAAACGTTAGGATTCTTGTTGTGGGCGAAATGTAAGTTGCTCTACAGATAGTGAAGAGACTGTAAGTGTTGTGATGTGTTACGTAAACGGATAATATGTGTACGGTGTGTTAGCTCAACGTTAGTTAGACGTTCAGCTCCAATTAATTAAGCAACGTGGAATAGACAATGAGAATGAAGTGCAGTAATTGACTGTTTGATAGTTGTAAGGTGTACCGTGAAGTTGGGATGGCAGAGTTGATATGCCTCATTGTTAGATCTAGATGATAGATCAGTTTTATGTTAAATAAATTTCGGTCACTAGTGGTGCCAATCTTTAACATTGTAGTAAATGAGCCAACTTGTACCGAAGTTTTGAATTCAATTGAAAAGTATTGACCTATAATGAGCGGACTCCTTCTCTCAGCATACATACATACATAAAATCACATCTGTTCCCCGGAGGGGTAGACAGAGATCATGATTTTCCACCTGCTATGATCCTGACATACCTCCTTAGCTGCATCCACTCTCATAACATTCTTCATGCATGCTTTTTGTAAAAGCAGTTAAAATTAAAATAACATAAAAACATGAATTCCATACTTTGATGTCTCCAAAGGCTGTCTGCGTTCAACTAGTTGATTTAAGTTTTAATAGGAAAGTATTGAGAAGACCAAATAAGAGTATTCGACTTGCATTTGGCTATCCAAAATCGGAGGGCTACGGTTTGTAATGATCATCATCATCTTTATCTAACTCGTATTTTAAGATGCTGGCAGGATAGTTGGTTTGATGTTATATTTTTTGTTCAATACCTATTTTATAAATCTTTCTATTCTATGTAATGGCTCATTCAGTCTTCTTGTCGTGTCTTCTAGTCAAATTAACTATTCCCTCGTTCAATATGCCAGTATAGTAGATTTAATGTATAATCTTTTGATCCCAGGAATGCAATAAAGCATTTTATGAATAATGTTAAAAATAATTCTCATATAGATATGTTATTCTTCACGTCTACTGTAACATCAAATAAAGTTGTTAATAGTTTTGCTATCAAATTCAAGTGAAATGTTAACGTATTTATGTTTAATTGCCAGCTTTTATCCCCAATTTCCACTATATGATTATTTCTTCTAGCACAATGTAGAATAAATTTTAGTTAATTTTCATTAGTTAAGTTCCATCAGCTGCTGATCTGTCTAAATACTAGTTTTAAGTAATTATTATTTGTGATAGTAATATAAATTGGCTATGCTTACTAGTAGTATCCAGCGATTCTCATTTTACAGTTCGAAGCATCGAATTTAATATTAAAAAAATCATGAACTAAATTAAGAACATTAGGCCATGTACATAAATACTGTATAATCATTTCTAGATGATATTGTGAGTATTCACGCAACTTTTTTTTTTAACCATTTACCTACTCTTATTTAGTTAAGACATCTGAATATTGAAAATTGAAATGTAATGTAAAAAAGGAGAGAAAGCATTGTAATAGTTTAAAAAAATGCATTAGATTTGTATTATGTGTAAGAAATTAATTTATTGGTATAAAATTTTGTTTTCAATGATTTTTTTAGTAGGGATTTGAGTGGTTATCCATTAATTCGCCAATGTTGCGTTGTATGACTTGCATACTATGGACGTCATCGTCATTGGCCTTTTCGTACGATGGGTGATTGATTTATTATTAAAATTGATTTCGTTACAATGTTTTCGTCTCGAGCTTGAGATATACGACAATTTTAATATTAGTTATTAGGACTATACCAGTTAATTTGGAATAATTTTCATTGTAAATATATTTTTTAGATTAGTCACAAATGTGTCTTCGAATAAATATGAAGCAAATTACCGTTTTTTTTCTTATTCCCCTGTATTGCAATTAACTAGTTGCTAATGACTTGAACTATTAATTCTAATACGCGTGACCAATATAAGAAGATCTGGAATCTTCAGAATTAGGCTCCCGCGGTAAAAAAATCGTGTGGCTTTGGTGACATGGTGCTTGAGTACCTACTGCTTATTTACTTAAAAGTATGTACACATTATGTATAGTTTTAAAAGCTTTCGAAAAAGATCGAACTCAGATGAACTATATCGTAATAATAGGGTACTTTATAGAACGTTTACGAGTAGGGCCTGTAATATACAAACTAAAACAATAGCACATATTAAGTAGTACTATAAAAACAACGAATAAACTATTTAGATATAACAATTGTAGATTGTTTTTCTGTCTTTAGTTGAGCTTGTTTTACCACAAAAAACAAAAAAAGAAATAAATAAATTTTAGAATTTTTCAGTAGCATTAGATCAGGCCAAATGACTGTATTCGGACTTGCGCAGCAATCGGTCGACAAACAAAAGTTTACCATCCAAGTAGAGTTAGCGTTGGCCATAAATATTTCATTCCAAATTGGTTCAGGAATAGACATTTGACAGAACCCCGATAAATATCTGTCCCTGGCTCTGTCCCCTCATATATTCCGCGGTACTAAACTCAAGACAATTACTCAAAGGGGACCGCGAAAATGTCTAACCGAATCTATTAAAGTTTACGTGCGACGGTTACGCAAGCAGGTAGATTATGGTTCGGGTACCTATTGCACCGGTTTTGAGAAATTATCGATTTGTTCTGGCTAACCGAGTCCAGTCCTACCAAACTATTCAATATCGAGCTCGCTGATAGATATATATTTATTTATTCAATAATGCTAATACTTCCAGATATACAAAAATATTATAACACCTACAACAATGAAAAATGTAATCCTGTTATGGCGTAGCAATTAAAGAATAGGTTACTACTAGCTGTGCCCGCGGATTCGCCGTTCGCGTTCCATTCAGTTTGTGTCTAAAAGAGTAGCTAGGTGTTTAGCCATTTTTATCAAGTTGTGAATTACCCTTAGGAAATAGCCTGATTTACTCCTTATAACATCAGCTATCTGTCAGTAAAAGTCCCGTTAAAATTGGTCCAGCCGTTTGTAAACTTCTGTATCATTTACTCTCATATGCATTTAGTAAAAAACTGTTATTTTAACATTACAAAGACACTTTAATTTTATTTATTTGTTTGTATAGATTAAATTGCATTTTGTAACGTCTTTGTTAAGAAGTTTAGAATGATTCAAAGTTAAGCCAAACAAACAACAGCTGTTCTTCTCTGTGGCCTCACAGGTGGTAAATGTCGTGCTCGTAATAAAAGCATTTGAATGAAACCGCCATTAATATGTTCACTTCGTGTGTTAACCCAGTCTATTAGATTATAAGTTCTTTGTTGAATTAGCTAATAGCATTTATGGAAACAAAGTCACGTAACGGTTTTCGTAAGTCAAAATAAAGGGGATTAGTTATGCGGCCGTGGATCGGTGGTGGGTTCGGGTTCCGAGCTGCCGCCGGCGACGCCGCGCCGACCGACGGGTGGCGGGAGTCGGTTTGGAGTTGGCGCACATTCATGGCATTTCATTGTACGGCAGTCGCGGCCTCGCCACCGCGAGGGGATCGCGTGCCATGCCTCTGCCGCGCACACGCGCCGCGCCGCCGCCGCTCCGTTCATTGTTGTCGTAACGTTTCCGCACCGTGCCCGCAACCGCTACCGCGACCGAGACACCTGAATATGACCGCGCGCGACCCGCGGAACCGACCCTCATTCATCGGAACCGCGCGCAAGTGACGAAAATGACATGTACACAGTGCCTAAAATGATAATCGAGGCGATATTGTTTTGTTTAGTGATGGGCGCGGCGCTCACGGAAGCGCCCGACGATGCAGATGCATGTTTCCGCGTGTCCGGCTCCGGCGAGAGCGGGGCCATGGAGTGCAACGTACGGACGCTGTCGTCGGACAGGGAGGTCGGCGCGGGCGGTTCGATGCACTCGGAGGGCGCGCACCGGCTCGCCATCCGGTGCGGCGCGCTGGCGGAGAGCACGCTGCGGGATCACCACTTCGGACGGATGCAAGGTTTGGCGGAGATCTCCATCGGCAACTGCAAGCTGCTCCGGCTGCCCGGCAACGTGTTTGAGGGCCTGCGCGGCCTCAAGACGTTGCGGATCCGCTCCATGAACGACGAGTGGGGCCCCAACAAGGAGCTGGAACTCTCTCTGGGTGCATTCAACGGCCTCCGTGAACTGCACACGCTGGATCTCGCCTATAACAACATTAGAAAGATACCGTCGGACTTGTTTTGCGCATTGGAAAATATTATAACGTTGAATCTGACGCGAAATAAAATCAAATTTGTCGACGAGTTGGGTTTCGGACACAAATGCGGTTCCACGTTGCAGACGATAGACCTCAGTTACAACGACATCATGTCGCTCCCGGCCGACTCGGAGATATTGCATTTGCGACGGCTGACGCAGCTGTTCCTGCAAAACAATAAAATAAGCGAGTTGCCGGCGGACGTTTTCAGTGATCTGCTGTCGTTGAAACTGGTGAACCTTTCCGATAACGGCATAACTTACTTACCGGACGGACTGTTTCATAATTCGAGAGAGATTCGCGAAATTTACATGCAAAATAATGAGCTGGAAATTTTGCCCAAGAGAATATTTAATCGGCTGGAACAATTGCTCGTTTTAGATCTTTCGGCGAATAAATTGAGGAGCGACCACATAGAAGATGAAACGTTCGGTGGTCTAATAAGATTAATCGTGCTCGACCTGTCACACAACGCGGTCACACGCGTCGCGCGTAACATGTTCAAAGACCTGTTTTTTTTACAAATACTCAATGTGAACAACAACTCCATAGGGTTCGTGGAGGACAACGCATTCTCACCCTTGTTCAATCTACACACTTTGAATTTGGGCCAGAACAAGTTACACGCGATCGAGGATCACGTTTTTAATGGATTATTCATATTGAATAAGCTTAATTTAAATAACAATATGCTATCGTTCGTGAGTGAACATGCATTTAAAAATTGTTCCGATTTGAAGGAATTAGATTTAAGTTCTAATAAGTTAACAAAAGTACCGGAGGCCATTTTGCAGTTACCGTTTTTAAAATCACTTGACATGGGAGAAAATCTGTTGACGGAAATATCGAATAGCTCGTTTCAGAATCTATCACAGTTGACCGGGTTACGTTTAATCGACAATCAAATTGGAAACCTTACCGCGGGCATGTTCTGGGGTTTGCCTAGCCTGCAAGTGCTCAATTTGGCGAAAAATAAAATACAGTCTATTGAGACCGAAACCTTTCAAAGGAACACGCAATTGGAAGCCGTTCGCTTGGACGGAAACTTTATTTCTGATATTAATGGAGTGTTTGTGGCTTTGACGAAATTGTTATGGCTGAATTTATCGGAAAATCACTTGGTTTGGTTCGACTTCGCATTCATTCCGGGAAGTCTGAAATGGCTTGACATACACGCTAACTTTGTCGAGATCCTCGGAAACTACTATAAAATACAAAACCAGTTACAAGTTAAGACGTTAGACGCGAGTCATAACCGTTTAGTGGCTTTATCGTCGATGTCGATCCCTAACAGTGTAGAGCTACTGTTTATAAATAATAACCTAATAACGAAGATCGAGACGGACACGTTTTTAGACAAGAGAAACTTGACCCGAGTCGATATGTACGCCAATGAGATTGAAAGCTTAGACATAAATAGTTTGCGTCTTTCGAGAGCGTCGGATACGCACGCGTTGCCTGAGTTTTATATCAGCGGCAATCCCTATAAGTGCGATTGCACAATGAAATGGCTACTGCTAATCAACTCTCTCACTTCCAAAGAATACCCTCGAGTGATGGACTTGGAAAATGTAATTTGTAAAGAATCTTACGTCCGCGGCGCTAGGTATCTCCCTGTTACCTCTCTTCATATAAAAGACTTTTTGTGTAAGTACGACAGCTATTGTCCGGATGGATGTCATTGTTGTGATTTCAATATCTGTGACTGCAAAACTGTTTGCCCCGGTAACTGTTCGTGTTATCACGACTCTACCAAGAGTACGAGCGTTATCGACTGTTCTGCAAAACAACTCAAATATGTACCTCATAATTTTCCAATAGATGCAACTCATATTTATTTAGACGGAAATGTTTACAGCGAGATAAACGAAACTGTTTTCTATTCAATGCGAAGCGCCATTGTTATTTATCTAAATTCTAGTAACATAATAACTATAAACAATAATACTTTTAACCGCCTCATAGATCTCAGAATATTACATTTAGATAATAACAAACTAAAACAATTACGGGGACCCGAGTTTTCCAAGTTGAGCAACTTGAAGGAATTGTATCTCCAAAGTAATTTAATCGAGTACATTTCAAATGAAACTTTTTCTCTTCTGGGAGCCTTAGAAGTTCTGCGCTTGGACGGAAACAGACTCGTGAATTACGGTCTGTGGCATTTAGACAATAATAAGAGGCTGCAAACCTTGATGATCGGAAGTAACCACTGGTCTTGCGATTGTAAATATTTGCAGGGATTCTTGACTTACATCTCACAAAACGTCGAAAAAGTAATCGATGTACACAACTTGTGGTGTCTCAACGAGAACATGAACCCAGCGAAGAAGCCATTGAATTTAAATGTGACAGTTTGCAGCGAAATAAGCGACACCTCGGTGATAAGCGCGCTCTTCGTCTCCCACAATCTGCCATTATTGGCCTCCGCTCTCACTGGGTTCATGCTCATTTTATTAATATTAGCTTTAGTATTCACATTTAGATACGCTTGTAGAATGTGGCTGTATTCGAATTGCGGAATTAAACTCTCCCCTTTGGCGGGCGCCTTTAAGGATTCCGATAAGCTTTACGATGCTTATATCTGTTATAGTCCTAAGGACGAAGATTTCGTCATAGAATCGTTGGCGCGGGAATTGGAGACCGGCTATCCGTCGTACCATCTCTGCCTCCATTACCGAGACGTGCCTCATTTCGAAGCGACGTACGCCCAGTTCCCCGACTTAGTGGTCGAGGCCACGGAGGCCTCCAGGCGTATCATAGTAGTCTTGACCAAGAATTTTATCTCGACCGAATGGTCACAGACGGAGTTCCGACAAGCGCTACAGAAAGCGCTCCGAAAGAATCCCCATAAATTAATAATAGTCGCCGTCGGGCACATCCCACGAGATCCGGAGTTGAAGTCATATTTCAAAACGGGTTTCGAGATAACTTATAAAGAGAAACGTTTCTGGGAGAGGTTACGGTACGCTATGCCGTCGACGAAGCGGCACGGGCACAAGTTGAAGAGGCTTAATTACGGGAGGAATTCTAACACTTACACGATGGACGCGTCCGTGCTGAACAGCACGTGCCAGACGCTGTGCGGGAAGTCCGCCAACTCGGCGGAGCGGTCGCCCTGTGACCGCCCGCTCTCCGAACACATCTACTCCACGATAGATTCCGATTACTCCTCGAACGATTTCCAAACTCGCCACCAACCACAGGCCGTTGTGTTTCAGCACACTGTTCAAACGTACCTGGTGTGAATATGAACGACCTCAGTAACACTAACCCTAACGATCTCTGTAATCGATGTGTAAGCCTTAGACTTAGCCGTAGACGAGCTAAATGTTGTTGTTTATTGGTTATAAGACGAAGTTCGTCCGATGTAAATATTAACTAGACCTTTGTAACCGTTTCATTGTAACTTTTGTACAATAATGATACCAAATTTTCGCATTTGAGAATGTTTGCTTCTTCATAGTATTTATAACTTTTTTAACGAGAAATGTTTTAAGTATTAATTGGAAAGACTGTAATATATTGTGTAGACGTAATTAAATTGGCTGATGTTTGTATAGATATGTAATTAAAGAAGTTTATAAATGATCCAAATGCAAGTTTTTGATTTATGGATTTTCCGACCGACATTAGTTGATGAAGCTGTGAATCATTGGGAGGGTTTGCCGTTGAAATGCATGTTTTATTTTGCTACCAATTGAGTTTTACGAAGCGAGGTAGAGTCAGAGCAGCTGCTTCGTGTAAACAGAATAAAAATGAATGAAAACAGGTCGGGTCGACGCGACGGCGACGTCTGCGAGTGTTTTTCAATGGCTACAGCTATATTATAAGCTCTTCCTGATACCCTTTCAAAAGTTCATTTCCATTTGAGTTTTTTCAATTATGTCTTTATAGCGCGCCGACACAGAGAACGCTGTGCCAATAGGAAAGTTATTGATCGGCCTGAACAAGTAAACGAGTCAGCTGAATAAGTAAAAGTTTTGTTATTGAATACATATTTCAGTACCTTTGTGATTTCAGATGGCATGGTTCTAAACCCCTTGACTTCAGCGAATAGAAAATTGGAGAATTGTTTTTATTGAAACGAAATGACTGTGACGATATATATAACGCAGAAGCACTAATTCCAATTCCATCGCGATATTTATTTATTTTTTTATTACATGGAGAACCAACATTACACTGTTATAACAATGGATTAGCTACGGAGAGCCAATTAGAGGTTCTCGCGTATAAATTGAGAAATTAAAAAGTGATAACAACAAAAAATATATAATAATAATACAACACTAAGTAACAACCGGTAATGGTGGAACATTGACATAGTTGTAGGTATGTCTCAAACATAACATTACGTTAGCTCACTATCCGCCATGAAACATTTTGTTGACATCTCACCATTTAAGTATCATTACTACGTTTCTCGGGTGAAGATCTTGGTAACTTTAAACCTGTATTCACGGAAAAATCAAGACATGAAGACGGGAACAATGTTCAAGGTTTGCGATTTCGGCAACAGTCTACAAAAATGATGCATTCATTTTGTCACAGTAATGTATCAAAGCTAACCTACATTTTGTGACTGTAATTTGCATAGAAAACCCGTGACGCCCCTGACACACTACTGTATAATTCAAGTGTAATTGTACATGTACTCGCAGGTTCTATTCTAATTCTAGCATTGAAATGTATTATTGTTATAGCCCCCGCATTGTGGCCTTAATTTCGTATCTTTTTAACTAGGTACCTGCCATTATCTATGAATTGTACATGATATTAGTTATTATGTTTAAAATATAAAGCAGCGGCATTGAGTATTGGTATTTTCACGGTAATAAAAGCCATAATTATCTCCTATTGTTGTACAATTTGATTGTCTACTCACAGCTTGGATGGTAGTAATTCTGCTTTCTACGTAGGTCGTGGGTTCAATTTCCATCCAGGACAAATATCTGTGTGACGAATATAGATGTTTATTCTGCGTATAGGTGTTAATATTTATGTGTATGTACAAAAAACTGTATAATATTTTTATACATCTAGTCGCATAGTACACGGTATTCTTAATTTTGGGCTAGATGGCGCTGTATAAATGTACATTTACACGTTAAGATCAATTTTATCTAAAACAATGTTACAGGTCAATTCTTTGATTGTACATATTGACTTCAAAAGCTGAGTGTGCAAAATGATTAGTTGTATCGACAACAATTTAATTAAACCCTAGAATTTTCATATCAGATAGGTACACTACTAATTCAGTAGATTATGTAACTTTTTTGAAGTTGATAAAAACTCCAAGACAGCTAGGGCTAGCGGTAACTGTAGTTTAGATAATACTTATGTTGCTGTACAACTGGGGAACTGTATAATATTGTTGGATTGTTGTACTTATTCCAAGTTGATCCAAGTAATTTTCTCTTCCTCTCCCATTTACGGCGAGATAGTTGCCTTTCTTTCAACATAGCGTTTCTGCTTGGCTGTATACGGGATAAACTTGGCAGCTAGGGAATCTTAATGCGTTCGTCCGTACGTATGGTAGCAGAATGTTAATTGTGTAAAAACCTTTGCTCGATGGGGGATCAAATTACACTTGCTACTTGGTTTTGTTACTCATTTTCATTAAGGTTGCTTTCTGTTAGGTTTTTAATCTGCGAGCCAAGTTTTTATGGGTTTAGACATAGTGCCACATAGCCCCAAACTAAGTATAACTGTACTATGGGAACCGACAGTTTTCTAAAATATTTATATAAATTTATACACAATAATCATCTATGTTTGTTACATTCATGACCTGGTTGGGAATCGCACCCACTAACTACAGCTCAGAAGGCAGTTACTTAGTGCCAACTAAGCTGTGAGGCCAGTCATATTCAAGATAAATGTTAGTACGACTGATGATGATATAGTTATTTTGTCTGACAAAATAGCTATAGAAAGCTAAGTACAGTTTTTAGCCTGATAATTCTGCCACTTGAAAAGCTTGAAACTGAATATCGATCAGATGTAGAAATGTATCTAAATTGTATGTGTACATACTAGGTACTTAGCGCTTAGGTACACTGGATATTATATTTTTGGTTCCCATTTAGAAACTGAAAGTTACCAAGCAATATGTTAGGTGAGTCGGAATTAGCAAGATATATCTAAAAGCGATTTTTCACTCGAATGGGATTTTTTTTTTTAAATATATATATCAATTCCGACAATTTTCTTTTTATCAATACATATTATTAGATCAAGGCTCGTGAGTGGGCGACAACATTGATTGGAAATTGTGCGCCGAATATATCTCCAAGAACAAGAGGCCCGCGGTGTACGGCTTTAAAATAAGAATGCTTGTAAAAAGCACATCTCGACAATTTATTCCGCAAACAAAATGATAAGTTAGTTCGGCGAGTTTCTTCGTGATGGTTTTTTCTCGGTGACCGAGTGATAAATGCGCGTTTAAGTCTTGACATCACTGCACTTAGTTGGGGATCCGAGACAGCAAAGACAATAAATTCACTGCGATAGATTAAATAGTAGACAGCAAAAAGCACAACAATGCAATAAAAAGTAGGTACGCTGTAGAAAATGCGGGCACGCGCTCCGTTCCAACCATTAGTTTCAGTATAACTTATGCATTCTCACTTAACCTTTCAGTGTACTTAACTACATCCCCGCCTTTTAGGATAACTGGGTGTTTAGCCTTGTTTTCGTAGGTCATACAAGTTAAAACTAGTAAATTGGACTCAATTTTGTATGTAATAAAGTTCAGAAAGTGCAGATGGCTCATCTGGCCCAAGTGCTAATCTGTACCCATAACAAGCAATACGACTCGGCTCCTCCCCTACTTAGGCAGAACGATACCCAAGTCGTATGCGGTTTATCTCAGACGTGAAGGTGGAATGTCTCAAGTGCTTGTAATTTCACCGGCAAACACACCTTTCAAACCGAATTACAATAGACGAATGCACTATTGCTTGGCGCTAGATATGGGTATGGTGGCAGTAATTCCTCGGATGACTTGGCTTAAGTACCTACTAATACTACTCAAATTCTTAGTTAACCTAAATATGTAGACAAAAATTATCTAACTTAAGACGCTTAACTGCATTACATGTTAAAAAACTACGACAATTTATTGCAGCGCAAAAAGCACGGTGTACAAAAATGGTATAAATTGTATAAAGGATAATTGGATGCATTACTATGCTGAAGAGATAAAACACACCGGCTGCTCCTATTATGCAGAGCCAGTCAACTATGGACGGCTGGGGAACGAAGATAGGTGTGAAAAAGTGGCACATTCAGCTCAGACCTTGGACACAACCGTCGGAAAACCTTCAACAGCCTCAATCTATTCACGCTACGCTGCGTATCCATTATAGTCCATTTACGATAAATACTTTTTTATTTACGTTGTTGTATTGAATTAGACAGGGCCGGATGTTCGCCGCTTCCCTAAATTACATCAACATTACCAATCCGACGTAGAATTGGAGACGTTGACGAATTTTATACGGCATAGAAGTTGAAGTCTCCCAAATTCCAACGATATTTCCACGTTTGAATATGGACGTTATTTTTTTACTTTGATGTTGATGGTGCATAACCTAAATTGTAGGGAAGTTGTCTACTGAACGTGAGTAATTGAGGGTCAAAAATATGCTTTAGTCAATTGCTAACTTCATGTAAGACTAGAAAACGACATAAACAAGAGTTTTTTTGTTGATGTTGTGGATATTTCACACACCGCCATCTGGCCCCAAACTAAGCATACTTGTACTATGGAAACCAGATGACTGATAGAATACATTACATACATTTTTTGGTAAATACATATTACCAACCAGACAGAACAAACATCAAAGCTCGTCACACTAATGTTTGTCCTGGGTGGGAATCGAGCCCAGACCAGAAGAACTGCTCAGAAGGCAGAGTTACTACCAACTGAGCTGTAAGGCCAGTCTTTATTAATATATAGATGAAATGTTCAAAAAACAGACCAGCTGAATGTCAGAGTATAGCGTTGATTGTTTCAAGATAGTAAAAGCTAAATTACCTCCTCCTATCGAACATGGTCGGTTTTCATGATGTAAGAATATCAGCAATGGTTCTTGGGATACAAACCAACATTATTGAAGAACATGCAACTCATTGTCTAATTTCTGAGTTAAAAATATCGTGGCGTTTGAAAGAGGCGAAATTTTAATATCGTTAATCTTGTTTGGAAGCAGTTAAGAGTTCATAAATAATGCCTTTAAGTAAAAATTACATGTTTTAAAAATATTAAAATAAGCTTAACCTTAGATTTGTTTTAACGTTTATTTATTAAACATCCCTGCACTAGAATTAGGTACTCGTGTCACACTCAGAAAAATTATATAAATAATAAATATTTCAAGAACATTGGTTATATTCCCGGTCCGATCTAAGACGTAACATTGAAATAATAAATATAATATTAGTATAAAAGACAAGTAAATTCAAGTAACTCTATTATTTTATATAGGGTAAATACATAGGGCCGGCAATTGAACCCCAGAGAACTGCTGTGCCCATCCTAAGAATTCCAAATTCCTAGCCCTTTTTGAAATTAAGTTAACATTAAAGCTATTTTCTACCAACTGAGATGGTTTTGTAATTATAAGAAACAAATTTCATTTACATATTTTATCGTGCATTTCGTGTTTGTTCTGATTTGACCGAAAATAAATGTTACGTCACCCACCCCTTTTCTTAGCATTACATTCCTAAAGTTAGTTCTATGTTATATGTACCAAAAGTAGCGTAATTTTACGTCTTCTAAGTATATTTATTACTGACATTTAAATTAACTGTTTAATACCCAAGCATTCTACTGTAATTGTAACTTCTCTTAACCTAAGTTCGTTGCCCTAAACTCTAGCCTTTTAAAGGTTAGACCTATTAAACACAAGTATTTTAAAATGTCTAGTCACGTTTTAAACGTGGCTGTGATATCATGGTAATTATAATCAATTCATTGAAGACTGTTAAAGCTACTAACAATTGACTCAATATGACGAAATTGCTTTGTATGTTATTTTAATAGGTATCATGCGTTCTCTAAGATCCCAAATTCATGGAAATAGCTCAGGACGTTTTAGAAAATATATAATTTAAGTTATTAAGATTAATTTTGTTTTTTCATTTTTTTTTTATTAATGTATATTGTGTTTTTTGTTTTGTTATATCATCGCTTTGGTCATACTGTTATGGTGTTATAATTAATTCTAAATAAATAAATATTCACCTAGACTTCGTAGAACACAAATTATTGCTTTCAATAATAATCTCTACTTATATCATGTATTTTTTCTTCCAGTTTGTACCCAACCTATTCAGGATAAGTGAGAATATATATATGGGCTGTAATTGTTTTCCCCAATCCGATTAGTTAGATTAGTATAATATTATATAGTCACATACTTTAGTATAGTTTTAAATTTCCACTGTCATAATAATAATGATATCTGGAATAAATCCTGTAATTAGTACTTTTATAGGTACGGTTTGATTTTTTCTGAACCTTGGACAGTTTCCAAACTATGTACTTTGTTTTCTCCTTCCAATTAATCCGGAACGAATTTCGATGCACACAAAAAAATGTAACATATTAAAATACCGTCAGAAAATCTGTTACTGGGCGGTAACAGCGCGTACATTTATCTGACAGCTCTACAAACTACACGCCCTAAATCATATTAATTGTCCTAGACCTACCGACTTGTTAAAGTCATGAATCATAATTATTTTGTTTTGTTATTTGATTATATATTCATCGATAACTGAAATTTAAGTGTTATAAATTGATTTATTCACGCGACAAATTGCCCCCCGGTATTCCTTATTAGCTTGGGGTGCTAAACCAATGAAGCCAATAGAAGTTCATCACTTGAAAAGCTCCCCTTGCAAGTGAAAGTAGGTGAGGGATTTCGTTATCTCGACGAGGTTCCCAATTATCATCGGGTGATACTTACATGTGTATGTACTATGTAACTACACCGGATCACATTGATATTAGATAATAATTAGATATATATGCAACCTGCGACACTGTTTTATCACAAATCTTAGAAATGTTAATATCTGAACAAACTATCATCTTGGAACTATTATAAATGCGAAAGTTTGGATGGATGGATGTTTGTTAGTCGATGAAGCCAGAACAGCTAAACGGACCTGGATAAAATTTGGCAAGAAGATAGATTATAGTTTGGAAAAGCACATGGGCTACTTTTATCTTGGATAACTTCTTGGATAACGGTTCCCTTGGGATGACTTATTCACCGCGGATAGGTAACATTGCAGGGCGCAGCTAGTAATAATATAAATAAATTTTATTTATCTTATGTTAGTCAAATTCATGTTGAAGTCATATTTTTGTTCTTTTGTACAAAATTATAAACAAGTCTTTGATCGACGTTACTTTATCCATTTGTCGACTCATATCCCATAAACTAATTGTCGCCAAGTTAAAATTTTGAGCGCAAACTCCCCACCGGGGGTCCATTAAATTTATTGCTTGTAAAACGAGGAGCTAATTTCGAGTTACATTTTATTGTGTTAGCTTAACTAGTTTAGACGCGAGTGGCGCCATGGGTGTGCAAACGCAACTTTTGGGGCCCGCGACACGAATAAAACAAACCTTATGACCTCGTAATAAGAAGCACGATTTTTATGCGAAAGGTGCTTTTATTAGCCGTATGTAATGCGTAGTAAAACAGTGGGGCGTTTGTTTTTATTGCTTTTGTGCACCTAAATGTGGACGTTTCGTAGTTGTGACATTCTGGGACGATACAAATGTTGCCCTTTTCACTTCTACTCATCATCGTTATACTGCGCATATCTTCAAGCCCAACTACGATAACGTTTTTCGACGTTATTATGTGAAATAAAGATCCTTAATAATGAAAATAAATCTTGTTCAACCTAGTGGTTGTGTACCGAAATCCCTTCCCCATAATGTGTCGAGATCTTTGCCCAAATTGCTTTACGAAGGAAACAAAAGGTAATATATGCAGGTTATTATTACAGGCGAATCTTCGTTCATGGTGAGTGAACACCGAACAAAGGGCTTCAATATTGTCGTCTCCCATTTTTCTTGCTTATACGCGATTTTTTGGTTCACACACGGATGCTTCCCAATAAATGATGATGTATGAGGTACTTACAAGTTGTATCCACACACTATGACAAGGGAAATTGTAGGCGTTTTACCTCCGCATATGGAATCTCCTTATAAAACACAATGAATGATTTGAATGAATGATTTAACAAACAATAGAACGCTGATGGACGAAATCGATTAAGCGTAGTAATGTTTGCGGTTCTTGCGATTACCCAAGAATCGATTCCGATACAAAACAGTCCTAGTGTACAACCAACAGTTATTACTAGTCCTGGTCGCGACTTAATAAATTAGTGTCTGTTGTAGTCACCCATTCACAGAAAAAACTATGTTCGGCACATAAATGTTTGTCCTGGGTTGGATTCGAACCTGCGATCTACAGCGCAGAATGCAGAGACCCAGCTGAGCTGTGAGGCCAATTCGTTTAGTTTCGGGTCAATCGCGATTGCTTGCACCATTGGTTTCCAATTCAACAGCAATTCATTTTAAATTCTGTCGCTAACCAGCAACGCATATTGAATGAACCAAACTTGTATAAAATAATGTTCGTTCACCCATCGCCATTTTAATAATATTCTTCGAACCCAAAAGTGTTTTGAATGTGTTGCACGTCTCAGGCACACGCTTGTCACTTGCAAAACATACGCATGTGAAATTTCATGATTTACCAACAATTTGTTTGACTAACCTGTTAATGATAACAGTTTCAAATGAAAGCCAGTTGGTTTAGGTAATGCCCTTTTATTTGAAGTTATTTGATCCAAGTAGTTATAAGTAGAACTCACGCTAAATTCATCCGGGGAAGGACTGCCACCGTGCCCATATCTGCCGCCAACCAAGTGTTCCGGTTTGAAAGGTGTCGTTGCCGGCGAAATCACAGGCACATGAGACATTCCACCTACAAATCTCAGAGTTACGGGCGCATACGATGCGACTTGGGTCTTGTCGTACCTAGTAGAGAGGACCCAAGTCGAATCAGTTGCTATGGGCAAAGGTTACCACTTAACACCAGGTGGGCCGTCGGCTCGTTCCGTAACTGTACCACAATAAAAAAAATAACCAAATTTATAAAGCCGTTTTTTAAGGTTATCAGTTTCCATATACAATATCTTGGATCATAGCAGGTTTCCGTTATTTTTGTTTTATGTTTGACTTATAATTCATGTTAATCACTCGATAATTTGACACCACTCCAGGATTCACTTGGAAACTAGTTTACATGTCAGGCCTCTGGAGCACACCGTTAGATACTTGGCAGCAGAACTTGAGGTATGAACTTGAGGTAGCAGCTAATCTTTCATGGAAAAAGGGCCGTTTCTGATGTCCGCTTTCATTAGAAAATGCCCTTCTTTCGTAGTCTTGCTACAAACACTCACTATTAAGGCAAACCTGTTGTCTTAATTTACTAACCTACAACATAAATCCAGTCTCGTACTTGGAAGTTACATCCACGGGAACTTACCTTACACGACCTAGGTCTTAACATCTGTTTATTGTTACTCTTCTCGGAATTCGTTAGTCGAGTTCTCAGTAACACGAAATGGTTTCTTAGGAGAATTATAAGGGTGTAAAAATGACTGAATGTAGCAAGACTTATCATTAAAACCCATAACAATTTTATTTCAGTAGAATTCGTTGTAACATACTATTTAGGCAGGAGTAGCTTCCTGGACAATTTTTTATACAATATGTTGTTCCTTTTTTATCGTTAACTTCTGTAATGTATTCACTAATATGTATTATCAGCAAAAAGTAATTCCACCCACAATACATATTTATGTCATAACAATTTCAACGCAGTACCATTGAAGTACCAACTTTGTGTTTACAGAGATAAAGGTTATAATTTAATGGCACGCGTTGTTGTACATTTTGGCACGTGGTACGCTGTGAATGATTATTTGCGCGAAGGCTTTTTGTTAGGCGCGCGGCGTGCGTGCGATCCAAACTACCGATTTTGTATGGGCACCACAATCATAATCAATGTTCTGTGTGACATGAATATCGGCTTGTATACAAGCTTATGGAATTAGTCATAACTGTACACACGCATTCGTAAAATGAGCATTCATAATTGGTCGGAAACTTTTGGATGTGTTGCCTTTTATTTCTGACTGGCCTCATAGTTCAATTGGTTGTAACGCTGCCTTCTGCGCTGTAGGTCCTGGGTTCAATTCCCATCCAGGACAAGTATTGTTGATTGTGTGACCAAAATAGGTGTTTGTTCTGTGTCTGGGTGTTGATATGTATTATATGTGTGTATTCACAAAAAAGTATATATGATGTATTCTATCTGTCATCTGGTTCCCATAGTACCTACAAGCTATGCTTAGATTGGGGCTAGTAGGCGATGTGTAAAATGTCTGCCATATTTAAACGGTTTTATTTAGCTCGACCCGTACGGAATTTATTTGGGTCAAAATTAGAAATTGAAATTTAAGCACCTTCCCGTTGTCAGATTGATCTGAAATTTGGTACACACATTTAATTTAGATGACAATACAATATAATAAAATCAATAACATTATAAATCTAAGATGGCCGCCGATACAAAATGGCGGATTACATATTTTTCCTTAACCCCCTCAATATGGGTATCAAATCAAAGGGCTACACTATTAAAACACGATGATTATGTCAAAATTTAAAATTCAAGATGGACGCCGTTCCAATATGGCGGAGTAGGTACATATTTTTCCACAACCACCACAATATGGGTATCAAATCAAAGGGCTACACTAGTAAAACACGATGATTATGTCAAAATGTAAAATTCAAGATGGACGCCGTTCCAATATGGCGGAGTAGTTACATATTTTTCCACAACCACCACAATATGGGTATCAAATCAAAGGGCTACACTAGTAAAACACGATGATTATGTCAAAATTTAGAATTCAAGATGGACGCCGTTCCAATATGGCGGACTAGGTACATATTTTTCCACAACCACCACAATATGGGTATCAAATCAAAGGGCTACACTAGTAAAACACGATGATTATGTCAAAATTTAAAATTCAAGATGGACGCCGTTCCAATATGGCGGACTAGGTACATATTTTTCCACAACCACCACAACATGGGTATCAAATAATAGGACTACACTGCAGAATACTGTCATTATGTCAAAATTTCAAACTCAAGATGGACGCTGTTACAAAATGGCGTATTAGGTGGGGGCATGATTAGTCGTGTCGAGAACAGTTGCGTCCAAGATTGTGTGACGTTAGAGGGGCAGATAAAAAAAAATACGTAATTAGATACCTCGTTAGTAAGCGGTAGCTATACCACCCAAGTTAAGGTAATAGGTTAAAACGTGCCGAGGACTGTATGGCATTAGGGTGGATAAAAATGTAATGTCGTAAGCGCTTCCCCCTCAAGATTGGGCGCATCTTGTTGTATATTAAGCCTTGTCCCTTTACTGGACCTCTGGGGAGGGGGGGGGGGGGGGTCGACCGTCAAAATGCCCCTTAATCGTGGGAACAACATGGTAACAATAAATAAAAAAGCAAACAAAAATAAAAACGAAACTGCTACACAACGAGAAGAAGGCTCGAAAAGGCAAAAGAAAAGTATAGAACGAAACGTGCAAAGGAAAGTGAAAATGAAACCCATAGTCGACTACAGAAACGAAGAGAACGGAAAGAAGAAAAAAAAGAAACACCTGAGCAACATGATACCAGGTTAATAGCACAACGTGAGAGACAAAGGCAGCTGGTAGAGTCAGAAACACCTGAGCGTCATGAGTGCAGGCTCGCATCACAACGTGACAGACGAAGAGAGCTAATAGCGTCAGAAACACCCGAGCGTCATGAGTCCAGGCTAGCATCACAACGTGACAGACGAAGAGAGCTAATAGCGTCAGAAACACCCGAGCGTCATGAGTCCAGGCTAGCATCACAACGTGACAGACAAAGAGAGTTGTTAGCATCAGAAACATCTGAGCGTCATGAGTCTAGGCTAACATCACAACGTGACAGACGAAGAGAGCTAATAGCGTCAGAAACACTTGAGCGTCATGAGTCCAGGCTAAGATTACAACGTAATAGACAAAGAGAGCTATTAGCGTCAGAAACACCTGAGCAACATGAGGCCAGGTTAACAGGACGGCGTGAGAGACGAAAGGAGTTAGAAGCTTCAGAAACACCTGAGCAACGCCACGACAGGTTAAATAACCAACGTGAGCGTGCACAGCAACGCAGAGCTGAAAATCATGTACAAGCGTTTGAAAATGCTATTAACACATCGTGTATACACGTTTGTGACATTTGCACGAAGCATTGTTATCCTAACCAAATTCATACTGTACGTTACAACACAGCTGCATTAGGATATCTACCTGCAGAACTGTCTTCAAAAACAACATTACTTTTATGTTCGCGCTGCCAAACACATGTGACCAGTAATAAAACAATAGCACCATCAAAGGCGTACTGGAATAATCTGGATCCAGGTTCAATACCAGATGAGATTCAAGCGCTGACGCAAGCAGAGCAGCGATTGCTGTGTAGAATCATCCCGTTTGTTAAAATCGTAAAATTTACTGGGCTATACGGGCAGTACCTACGGTTTCCGCGGACAAGCAGTGTTGTTTGCCCAAGATATCTTTGAGGTCAGTGAAAGATTACCTAATATGCTTCGAAGATCTTCCAGCCATGTAATAATGATGCACTGAATGAATTAAATAGAATGAGGAATATTCGGTAGACAATTTCACTAAATACTAAAAACAAGAAAATAAAAATCGGTAAAAAAACTTTTAAGTTAAACAGTTTTATTTTATGTGCACTGAAAACTACAAAATAAATAAATAGTTACTTACCTATCAACCTACGTTGGTGATCTCGGTCATTAATATCTCTGATGGTAGTGGTTGTCATAACATGAACCATGTCAGCGGCCGAAAGGCAGTTCATGAAAGAACACTAACACCAGGGTTTGCTTGGTAGGTAAACTAAGCAGCCCACACTATAACAAGTAGGTATTTTGACCTTCTAGTTCAGAAATATTTTAGTACTAGGCAGAATAGCTTTTAGGCATATTAGACTAAAATAAAAACGTGGGGCCCCTCTGAAATCATACCTATGGCAGAGCATATCTTATACTTTGGTAGATCATGAGCTCGGCGCGGCGTTCGCTGGTGAAGCCGTAACGGCTAGTTATTGATGGTCAAAACCTCCAGTTACGATTATAGTAGTTTTTAGATTATAGTTAGTCGATTCAGCGGACCCTGGACTCCGGAGCTATGAGGTTTCGGATGCGACCGGGATAAACCGCTAGGATGATGATGATGACGATTATAATAAGTCGATGCAATCCACATTTAGTATAGTAGAAAGTAATACAGAAATAGTTAATGGGCCCCACGTTTTTATTTTAGTCTAATATGCCTAAAAGCTATTCTGCCTAGTACTAAAATATTTCTGAACTAGAAGGTCAAAATACCTACTTGTTATAGTGTGGGCTGCTTAGTTTACCTACCAAGCAAACCCTGGTGTTAGTGTTCTTTCATGAACTGCCTTTCGGCCGCTGACATGGTTCATGTTATGACAACCACTACCATCAGAGATATTAATGACCGAGATCACCAACGTAGGTTGATAGGTAAGTAACTATTTATTTATTTTGTAGTTTTCAGTGCACATAAAATAAAACTGTTTAACTTAAAAGTTTTTTTACCGATTTTTATTATGATTTATATTTCCATTGAATTTTTTAAACTTAGATTTGAAATGTCATAGTTCACGCTTAGTTATAGCTAACTGTTCAAACTATATCTGACCATCCACGGTTGATAACAATCAAAGCTATATCTACACATACCATGCCCTGAGAGATTCTCGAAATTATATAAGTAATTGTGGTTTGATTTCAAATACTTTCATGACATCTAATATAAATACATAAATATCTTCTTACTTACCTATAAACGAATTAAGTTGGTAAAAGTAGCATTAGAAAACAGCAATATCAAAACATTCGCCGCTTCCGCAGAAACCTGTTCCAAGATGATTCAGAGTCGGCGGCTGCCAAACGAGCCTAGTGGTAGGTGCCTGTGCTACTGGCACAAGTGCTTTCTCTTAGAGTTTAATCACTATAGAGGCGATTGTGCTGAAAATACTCACTCCGAAGCAATGTGTCGTATCAGTTGATTGTGCTCAAGACTAGTTGGATTTTGAAGCAAACACTGGCCTACTTTTAGACACTGAGAGCGCCCTGGGTGGGAATTATACTAGGACCTACGGCACCGAAGAAAAAAAAAATGAGGTTTGAGGCGAGCTAGTACTACATTCGCATCTGTACTGAACATTTCTTACACTGACTTGGTGTCCATGCACACTCTATGCGGCGTCCGAGGCGAGCCGTGTCTCGCTTCCTGCTCCGCCCACGCAGACGCGCTACATATCTAATTATTTACGACGTTAATATCTGATAACTATCACTTACACCGAGCGCTACTGATGACGAACACAACACCCACATCATTACGGATGCTACTGCACAACTTTATGATCGATGATGTTTTGGTTGAAACACTTAGGCTGAGATTTGTTGATAACTTCAGGCCACAGCGAGACTGTATAGTTCGAAGGCGGTTACCATTTTGTATTGAAATTATATGATCAGTTATTATTACCATAGAGGTGGCGTCATTTGAAGGACATTTTGACGGACCAATAGTGTCAGTGTATGGCACCGACAAGGCTTCGTCTCTGTTTAAAAGCCATCATCAGGGAACTTACATTGTTACACATAAAATAAAATAAAATTAAATAAAATTCATAGAGGATAGGTAATGTAGTATATCCTAAAGTTCCTACGCAAATCTCTTCTATTTGGGAAACAAACAGAACATGATTCCGTTTTAGGTAGAGTCTTTCTGAATATAACACCAGCAAAGTTTCTACCATAACTTAAAAAGCTTGCAAATTCAGAATTAATTAAATTATATAAACAAACAAAAATGCGCAAGACAAAAGGCACAACTAAATTCCTTGATGACATTATCAAAGAGAATCATATATCATATCATTGCCGGGAATTAGTGGTTTAATTTCTTGGTATAAGATTTGTGCTGACATCGGTTTATTAAGGAAGTTCCTTGAGGGTGTCATCAGAGTTATTGCGAAAACAATGGCCGCGATGATGTCACCACTTACCACGTCTACGTTCCCAGGATAGCGTTACCCACAAGACGAAATGCTGCCCATTGGCTCTTCCAACCCCGTTGATGCTTGCGACACAGTCCTGCAGTTTCATCGTTCTTCATTATCCTACTAATCCTACTAATATTATAAACGTGAAAATTTGTATGGATGCTTGTTACTCTTTCACGCTCAAACGGCTGAATGGATTTGGATGAAATTTGGTACCAAGTTAGCTTATATCCTGGATTAACACATAGGCTACTTTGATCCCGGAAAAGTGCAGTGTTCCCGTGGGATTACTTATTTACCGCGGGTAACACCGCGGGGCGCAGCTAGTTATTTATAAACATTTGTTTGCGTTCCAAATAAATAAACTTTAACTTTAATTTTCTACCCCAGTGGGATAAAGACGTAAATCTATTAAAGTATAAATAAACAATTTCTTCATGGGTAAATTAGTAACGTGTTATTACTCTTACTTCTAACAGTTAAGCTATAAATAAGTAGTTATCTTTTAACGACCTGGAAAGATATATATGAAACACAGCAAACAAACAATATTATAGTTCATCTGAGCAAACTTCCGATTCGGAACCAAACAGCGTATCCGGGAAACTATAACAAAAGGCACGGGCCGTAAAAATGTTACCTACTACATCCATCATCTATACAAATAAATAAAATTGGAGTGTCTGTTTGTAATTTTAAAATACCCGCTTTTTACGCATGGGGGTCATGACTCCACCCTGGGCTGGATCCAGGACTTAGGTGGACCACTAATTAAAATTGTTAAACATAATGTTTTCTATATTTTTTTTGTCACCATATAAATGTTATGTAAGTACCTTCAATATAATTAGGTACAGTAAGTACTTTTAACATACATTAATAAAATACCTACTTTTTACTTGTATCTATGATTATAAAAATTAAATTATAACTTCTTGTGACTTGACCACGACTATGTGACCCCCCCCCTGGCACCAAAGCTGGATCCTTGTGACTTGACCACGACTATGTGACCCCCCCTGGCACCAAAGCTGGATCCTTGTGACTTGACCACGACTATGTGACCCCCCCCCTGGCACCAAAGCTGGATCCTTGTGACTTGACCACGACTATGTGACCCCCCCCCTAGAACCAAAGCTGGATCCTTGTGACTTGACCACGACTATGTGACCCCCCCCTGGCACCAAAGCTGGATCCTTGTGACTTGACCACGACTATGTGACCCCCCCCTGGCACCAAAGCTGGATCCTTGTGACTTGACCACGACTATGTGACCCCCCCCTGGCACCAAAGCTGGATCCTTGTGACTTGACCACGACTATGTGACCCCCCCGGCACCAAAGCTGGATCCGCCCTTGTGTTAGAAGCTATTGATTATTATATTTCTTTCCTTCCATTTTGATACAGTAAAATAAATAGAGATAGACTATGTAGCGAAAATCACCGCAACGAGATTGGATATCATAATGTCAGCAGAAACAAGGAAAAAGCTTTCCTTTTAAAGTAAAATATCAAAAGTCAACTCCACATATTACCAAAATCCTAATCCACGTAATGCGAGCCTAGAGATATTGACGTAGAGCAAAACCTATAAAAGGAAACGTATATTCCTGAAGGATGGTCGTAAATAGCCCCGGACCGCACCTGTCGCCCATTCCAATGATATTATCCTGAAATAGATATATCAAACAGTAAGGATAACACGGGAAACTTCATATAATAATAATAAATGTCGGTGGACATTTCACACAGCGCCATCAAGCCCCAAAGCAAACTAAGCATAGCTTGTATCATGGGAACCAGACAACTGATATAATTTTTATATAATTTTTTGTTAATATACATATAATATATAGTAACACCCAGACACAGAACAAACATCTATGTTCGTCACACAAATGTTTGTCCTGTGTGGGAATCGAACCCACGACCTTCAGCGCAGAAGGCAGGGTTACTACCAACTGAGCTGTGAGGCCAGTCTGTATACATACACACTATATACATTGTCATAACGAATAAAATAACCATGCTCTCGCATCTCTGCTACGAATATATATTTATTGTACACCATAAGTAAGAAACATACAAAAATACTGTTGAAGACAAAGTGGTATAATGGGCGGCCTAATTAGAGTTGAAACTATAAATAAATTGTGTGGAGATTTTTCTTTTGATAGAACATCTTTATTTTTTGGCGCTTGAACTACAATACATGATAATAAGTTTTAGATTCGCATTCAATCAGTAAGTGTATATAGTATACAACGTATCCCAAGCTTGACTCTTACAAATGGCTGATTGAAATTAAAGTCAAAAATATTAATTAACGAAATAGTTCCCGTACACTATACAACACAGATATAACGTTAAATCTCTGCTAAAAGGTAATACAATGCATCATAAAGAATATTCTAGACACATATTCTTCACGACATCAAACATCGTTACTGAATGGGAACTATATTGTTATACCCTTATCTGTTTGCTTATGAAGGACTTTGATGCTGTGTGAATGTGAACTCTTCAGATTTATGAAGATCCACGCGTTGGTGTCGCTATTTTAGAAGACACACTTGATCAGGTAACGCCAAATAAATTATACTACAACTGTTTGCATCCGGATAAGTTAAGTCGAGTGTAACGAAACGTTATAGATAACGTTTCGTAATTTCGGTTAAGCAATTGATAGGTATAATGTTAGATGTCTTTAGTTTTACCAAACTTAAGTATAGGTATATATACTTAGAGTTTATACTCTTTTGTAAAGGATCCATTTATATTACGATGGTTCTTTTCAAATTTATAGAAATTATGATACATAGCAATCTTTGATCGTAAACATCGATTATCTGAATCGGTAGATCGTGTAATTTCACTTTACATCCTCCACTAACTGTGAAATCTATAAAAATTAAATATCCTAAAGCTATATTCAGCAGATTCGATAATTAACACAAGTAATTGTCAATGCATGCGTAATCCTAATCATACAAATTATTAAAATTATTAAGTCCTCTTTTTGTCTTTATAAGTTAATCTAAAAAACGACTGTAGGAATTTTGATGTGGTTTTTCCCAATATAAGAAATTCTAGAAAGGTCTGAAGTATATAGGCTCCCATGCATTTTATTGATTTCTAAGTTAAAAACCCACATCCTAATGTATCCGAATGTTGCCCTCAACGACTGCATGATAAAAACAAGCATGCAGTCGTATTCAAGGGTATTTCGGATTTCCACAAAAAATAAACTTTAAATGCCGAAAGTGGCGTCGACACGGATTCATTAAAAGTGGTCTAATAAAGAATTCTTGTCTGAATAGGGAGATACAAAACATTTGAGTTTAAAAAAAACTGTGGAAAAGGCTACTTCAAAAACTCGTATTGCAGCCCACGAGAAGGAAAACTAACATTTTTAGACTGACGTAGTCGATTAAAAAGCCATTGCTCGGTTCGCCGACCGTAAGAATTGCGCGCAGCCGAAAATACACGGCCGCTAATAGAAAAATAACTTGGGCAATCTAGTACTCACTTAGACGAGGAATTATTTTCCCGTTTAGTAATAGGAATTAGAGTCCCGTTAAAGCTTCTAGACCACCAACGATTTCAAACTGTATAGTTTGTTTCTCTAAGCTAACTAAGAAACATTAAAACACAGTTTTGCATATGCAAAAAGAAAAATAGATAGATTGAAGATTTATTTATTCATTGGCAAATCAACATCACAGTTAGTAAACATTAAAATAAGTTAGTTAAGTTAATTGGTATTCTAGTAAATTTAGTTTCCATGACCAGCGGCCTAATAATCCAACAACATTACTTTACCGACCACATCTTGTCTCGAAGCAATAAAAAGTTTATTTCCACAGACCCACACACACTGACACTCTGGGTGAGTATTAAATAAGCAGAGAAATGAAATAATTGAACAAAGTAATATGCGTAAGCGATGTTTAAGCTCTGCACGGCATTCAGTTAGACAAGGCATTATGTAGTTCAGTTTAATAAGGTTCCGGCCAATTTAGTGGGTAGCTCGCGACCGTGCCAACTGAAGAGCCATCGTCGTGAGAGCGATGCAATTTGCCTGCAGCCACCGGCTCTACAGACAAGAGCACGCCAATTAGACGAGACAAATTCCGATTTATTATTCAGCGTGGGCGCGATTCAAGTGGATAATAGGTGTCGTTCGTTTCGCCTCGACTACTCGCCGTAACTCGCCCTATCTGTTCTATGGATCCAGAAATCTAACTTTTCTGTGGTATGTAATATCTCGGTCAGGTTGGTGCAATGTTTTACAAAAGGTTTCTTTTCTTCTAATTTGAATATGTTACGGAAAGAGCATGATGTCTCACTTGAAGCGGTAACCTCTGCCCATAACAATATCAATATGCCTTTGGTCTTCCGACTTAGTTATAGAAGGACCCAAATCGCATTGTATGATATCGCATTTAAAATTTAAGTGTGATGGGCATCAGTCGTTAAGAACGTAGTATTTTCAATTCCCTTCGTGTAACATCCCTCACAACACGTTTCGGTCTGTGAAATAACTAACTAGAATTACCCATGCAGATGCAATGCAATCGAACGAAAGTATACGCGAAAGCAATTTGCCTCGCTAATAACATATCATTATGCCTAGGTTTATCTGAATGAATCTTATAAGCGGCATCCTTTTGTATTTGGAAACGTACACGAAGACAAGGTAGGTAAGGAATGTTTTAAGCTACTAATGAACAAAAGACGGTTACTTACTTCTTGATTAACCAGTAATTAAGAGTGATTAATAGAGTCCAGTAATAAACTTCAGCTATATTAGCTGGTTGGTATGTTTTGACAAATGGAAAAGCCATCACCGATACGATCACATCTCGACAAGCTGTAATTAGAGCGACAGACTAAGCGATATCCATGGGAGCGTTCGCTGACCCCTCCCAAAATTTAAGGCCCATTGTTGAGGCTTCTTTAAACCACCTCGATTTAAAGTAATAGTCTCATAACTTCTCGAGTCATCGATACTCTTTCCACTGTGAATATATTAGTCACAATGTCGGGTTTTAAATTATAACCGATCCCTCGCGGCAACCCGTGTATAAATCAAAATGTTTTGGGTAAAAATTCTCACTTAGCTGTGTATAATGTATTACCCTCATCATGTTATGACAAGGTTTCACGGTTGGTTGTGTTAACCATATTTTTTTCTTACGCATCGCCGTAACCAATTAGTTATCTGCGATGTTGGATCAAATTGCTTCCCGCATAGACGGGATTGCATCAGCAACAATAGCTGTACTAGAGTATGGCAAAAACTATCGAGTCACCATCGGACGTTCGGCCGACACTATTGCGACTGGATTCGATATCGAGATTCGATTTCATTGCTGCGATATTAGCTCTGTAAATTAAGAATGTTCTCTTTCAGCTGCTGGTTTCCAATAGCTCGGTGCATAGCCCGGTTTCATTACTCGACCGGCATTGTATTGATGAGTCGGATTGGTATTTCAGTGTCCGAACTAGTATTCGTGGGAAATTGAAATCAATGCGTAAATGATGTCATTGAAATTCCATTAGTATTCCTGTTCCAACGTCATGTATATTGATTTACTTTGTCAGTTAAAAATGTTATTTATGCTTAAGTTTCATTCTCTCATTAAAGTGATAAGTAGCTATAACAGATTCAGAGGTGGCCCTTGAAAAAATAAATATCTCCAACTCCATACCATTACGGTCATTATATTTTTACGATAAACATCTAGAATGGTAACAATTCCAGAGCAACAAATTATTTCGTAATAAGGCCTCGGCGTCGTTAGCAGTCAGATCGACGCAAGAAATACCCGTTTTCTTTCAAAATTAAGTGAAACGCGAATCAATAACGCCCCAATTAAGAGTTTCGTTTAATTATGCCGAACGGTGGAGCATGAAGTTGTGAATGCGATATTTGAGCCTTTTAAGATGATTCAGTAAAATCCAGTAAGCTTCGATTTTATGGCGCTCCTCGGTTCCGTTAATTAACGGAATTAAATGCTACGGATACTTAAGACGGGTGTTCACTTGTGAGCTGTAACCTTAATCGTTCCGCGTTATTGTTACATAAAATGAGCTACACTAGCCGAGAGCGAAATGAGCTGCGCCGGCAGCGAGCCTATGCTAGATATTGAAAATCTATTTGTAACTAGTTCAAAATACGTACTCGTGAAATTGGTACAATGACGAGTGAAATTTTCTTTTTATTTCAAATAGGTGATAACGAGCTGAAGGCCCACCGGATGTTAAGTGGTAACCGCCACCCGTGGACAACAGCAATACGACTCAAGTCCTCTCTACTAAAGCATGAGATGACTCTAGTCGCATTGCGTTGCATCCATCACCCCGAGACGGGGCTGTTATCTCTAATGCGCTTGCAATTACACCGGCACCCACTCCCTTCCACCGGAACACAGCAACACGAGTGTATCACTGCTTGGCGGCAGATTATTTAATGATTATTTAATTTAAATATTGAAACAAGAAGTATATACATTCTTTCCGACTTCGTCTCACATCGTGGACTTCCAGATGAAAACTAGAATTTCGTTTATCTGACTGCATGTTTATGGTTACAGCTCGCTAGTGAGTACCCGGCTTTACATGTTTCGTTTATGCGCTGCGCAAATACGGACACTATAATACATCACACCGATACCGGACACAGCTACCCGCTATTAGAAATATCTGCTATTATTTCTGTATAAAAATAATTATAGTAGTTCTAATAGCGGAAACTGGAAAAATCGATGGTGGTTGGATGTGTTGAGCTTACCGCTATTGTAACCCAGAGTGTAAAGTGTCCCATTCAAGCCTAGCCTACCCCTCCAGGATAAAAGCGTAAACCTGCGAATGTCAATAAAATTATAAAGGTTTTGTGTAAATTTGCTACTACTATCCAATATCCAATGACACGATTACTAAATCATGTACTGGTTCGCTCGAACCAGTTTAGTGATACGATTAAAGTGCGTCTCAAAGTGGCTTCTTTCGTGCACTAGACACATGTCTTCGAATTTCAGACTCAAAAAAGTATCTGCGTTTGCGCAGCAGTTTATGTTAAAGGTTTACCTTGCAATTTGAAACATCAGGGCTAATTACAACACGATCGGTTGTAAATGTCAGAGGTTTGTGTTATAGAGAGAGACGCATCTTTTAGAGGCTCGTACCTATAAGACCTTTGCCGATGATATCATTGGCTGATACAACATATATTTTCTTTAATTTCTAACACATCTGATGTTTTCTTCCATCTTCCTTTCTCTATATTTTTTTTTTCTCTTATATTTTCGTAATATTAAAGCCATAAAACCTCGCTCCGAATAAAGCGTACGACATGTTTTGACTTTTACCATACGTATTATTTAACAATCATCCATCAGAAATGTTTACAGTCTATTCTAATCGAGTCACTAGTTCTCTCGGACCAGTGTGGTGAAAGGATTTTAAGTGCGCCTCAAAGAGGCTCCTTTCGTGCACTTGACACATGTCTTCGAATTTTTAGTTCTAGGACATGTCGGTTTCCTCACGATGTTTTCCTTCACCGATTTGAGAACGTGGTATTGCGCACATAAATCTTTCAATCGAAAAACTCATGGATGTGTGGTGACACAGATTGTAATGTAGTACGCGGCGCTGTCGCGTACTGCAAAGTTGCATATTTCCGATGTATGACCAGTCACGGTACGATCCCCAGATAGTAACCACGTTACCTAATAGTAGCTAACGAAACCCATGTAATTGTTAACCTAAGTAAAGACAATATAGTGCTATCCGTGAAGACTTTGTTTCGATACATCCCCACACACTCCACACCACAGATTGGTGATGGCATCTGGGTATAAAGTACCCACATGACCATGCCGCCAGATGCACGTCGTGATTTGAACCGGCGACCTCCGGATTGAGACTCGGGGTCAGTACCACTAGACCACCACGCTACATGTTTACAGTTATCGCAGTAAACGAAGTGTCATAATTTAGTATCGTCCGGGCCATTAGCAGTGAGGAATGGCCACTCTTCGCGTGGCTGGCCGTTTGCCAGAATTCTGTCGCGGGCCTAAGCGCGAATAAAAATGTATTTATACGGTTGAACTTATTGATTGTGATTGAGTCGGAATATGAGGAAGACATGATGTTACGCTCGCTACGCTGAATAGGTATAAACTTGTGAATCGTCTATATATAACGAAAATTGTAGTCGTTTGAACTGATGTGACGTTAGCAACAACACAATATATTTTCTTTTGCTATGATACTTTGGGCTTTTATATTGTTATCTTAGAATTTACTTTAAAATGTTATGTTGTGACGAATGGAGTAACAGTGATTGCAGTAAAAAAAAGCAACTTAAGAAAAAAACAGTATTTTAGTACCAGTTTAATTTCTACGTCCTCAATATTAATTGGTCTTTCAAGCGGCATTTCTAAACCAGCATCCCATCTTCTTATTAAAATTACAAGAGAGCTGCTGGAATTCGCTATACTAATTTTAATCCTTGATAAGAATTACGTACATATTTATATCAGTTTTAAAGGATTTTGCATGTTTTTTTTTTACAAGTGATAGATACCTATATTAGTCATGGCGCCACCTGGTGTCTCATGTAACTGAAACTACGAGTACATTATTTGGTATATCACATGACCATATGTATATACCAAGCGACATATCAATCAATAAGTTATTAATTAGTTTTGTTTTTGTTAATTTCTATATTTATTTCAATTATTTCTGTACGAAGTAAATAGGATTTTAAGTAGGTTTATTCCTCGAATTAACGTGTAACCAGTATTCTATAACGCTATTTCTACCTTATAGATAGCCGCCAACCAAATAGAAATGGTAAACGTACGGTACTTTTACCATTTCTATCTATTTGCAAAGCTTTTACTATTTATTATCTATCGTTTGTTACATAGAATTTTCTCTATAAACTATACTGTCCTATGATCTATTTATTATAACTATCTCAGTTCCGGGCACATACGTTGCGACTTGGTTCTTGTTGTATCTAAGTCGTATTCCTTGTTATGGACAGGGTACCACTTACACTAGGTGGGCCATCTGCTCGTTTGGTAACTTAGTCGCAAAAAATACAGTAACAAATGAGACTAGTAATACCACACTACGTGATCTCATAACTGGACCAAGGAAAGCCCTTGATATCCTTTGAAAATATATCCATAAGGAACTGGAAATTTCCGCGAAGCATTGGTTTGTGCCAGTAACGAGCCAATACAAAAAACTGGAAAAAAATATGCGCCTCCCGGATAATGGTTCACGGTTTTGGATCCGCTATCTCCGGCTTACTCCCGGGTTTTCCTTAATCTTTCACAATTCGCTGTTTTTCCTAAACATTTTTGACGTGTAAGAGATTACTGTGCTGAGCTGCTATTTTGGGATCCTTTTATTTTGGAGAGGATTTCTCAGAGGATGAAAATCTTAAGTTTTCTGTTTAAATCAATAATTTATCTATTATTCATATATTAAGTATTTTTGTGGTTTTCTTGTAATAGGGTATAATCTAGGGAAGTTCATTCATGATTATTCGCAATGACATTCATGTCATTGATTATTCGTATAGAATTTCTTAAATATTACTTTATTTGTTTCGTATTTACATAATAAAAGTTATGAATTTGGAACGTTACAGGTTTGCTCGTGAAATGTGACAAGTATGACAGACTACCAACTAAAATAAGTGACATTTGATTCAAATAAGTTTGCAGGTTTGTAGTCATAGAAACAGTTAGTGGTTCCGCTCGTTGGAGCAACATACACCTGTCCTAGCGGAATTAAGCATTACTTACTATTGCAATGACCACACTGATGCTCGCAACAGCAATGCTCGACTGTTATTTGCATAGTGAGTATCCTAATGAACGGACGCACCGAATGACGAGATGAAGGAAGTAATAACAAGGCAAGCGAAGCTCCTATACTACATTGCAACAAGCTTTAAACCACGTCATTTTCGAAGCGTGTCGCCAAGTAAACCCATACTATGTGGTCTGTAGCTCCAGTTCTTACGAAATATTTCGTATCAAGATTTTTTCACCATTTTCCTGTATATAATGGCTCATGCATACTTTGCGGCAAGCCGTACGGTTGGCCGGATACGGTTAAATATTAACGGATCGAGAGTAGCTGCGATTGCAAGCTAAAGGCACAGTGCAAATAATCGTGCGGCTGGCCTAGTGTTAGGGGGCGTTTGCGGAAAACTGCATAGTAGCGCGAATATAATAGTTTCACATGCGAGTAGCCGCGCAGTGCGTATGAGCCCTTACAGTGATGTTTCGTGAAGCGTTACAATTAAACCTCTTCAGCGTTCCATAGCTACACCTTCAAGGAGTCGCAATGTCTCCATAACGGCACGTGCGGAATATTAAGATAGCATAATGATGTTGATAACAGTTATTACAGTACAGGGTTGCCAGGTAGCTCGGATTTCAGTCGAAACTTATAGGCTTTCAGGGTCACGCCTTTTCCTGGAAATAAATGAGTAAATCACCATAATTGTTTTTTGTATTAAGTGTTAAGATGGCGATTCCTGGTTACACAATACTTTTCAGCAACTATGGGCCCAACAACTTCATAGATAAATAAATACTTATAATAATTTTGTGTAATAAAACTTTGAAGTTTTTCACTGACACTTAAACAAGGAAGTAAATAATTTGTATGCCTTTGAATTTTGTATAAATTCAGAATGAGATTACTCTTAAGTATCTGGAGCAAAGCGTAATTTTTCAACATATAAAATTTTAGAATACATAGAGATATAGATATAATTATAGACTAACGAATTGAATTTGATTTCCGTTCATTTGGAACATTTAATTTATCTTCTTTCTTTCTGCTTTCTCGAAACTTCCCGATTTTCACACGATCTTGATTTGTTGAATGTGCCAACCCTGATTACGATGTAGGTGGCGGACCGCGTGTCGTGGGGCTTCGAATTACAAAAACGAAGGCAACACGACCTCTTTAATTAGGAGTCGACATTATGTACCCGCTTCACCGACAAACAGTAGAGTTACGGTGGTAAGTGAAGTATCTAAATAAAACAACATACACAATACCTTTTGGTTGCCGATGGAATCGAGTGGAATTCTTCTTCTGATTTGTAAACTGTATATATACAAAATGTATGGTTTCGTTATGCGTTCAGCTGCAAAATTTAAAAACCCCGCTACCTATCTTTATCTCTATAAATCATTGGTCCGATCACAACTTGAATACGCTGTGGCCATTTGGAATCCTTTATACTGTAAATACAATAAGGCACTTGAAACTGTACAGAAAAAGTTTCTGCGGTGCATGCATTATAAGTGTTTCCATACTCGCTTACCTTACAACCAACTCCTTGATAAATATGAACTGCTTACACTCGAATCTAGACGTAAGCAACTAGAAATTATGTTACTTTATGATCTCTGTCATAACAGATATGATTGTATCCCTCTTATAAACAAACTATGTTATAGGATTCCCACTAGAACGCACTGTCGAAATACGTGTCACTTGTTTGCAATACCGCATTACCGCACTAATGCTGGTAAGAGATCTCCTATAAACCGAATAGTCGATTCATTCAACACTAGCTTCAACTCCATAGATATAACGACAACGCGTCCTAGACAATTTAAAAACAAAATTTTAGATGTTTTAAGATAGCACATCCATTCTGCAATCCTATATTAATAATAATAAGTAATCTGTGGTAAACGGTGTGGGTTCCACAGTGAATAATTTATTTAAGTATTTATGTTATTTTAGTATTACTGTGTGACTGTTTGTTTACCCCAATAATAAAAAAAAAAAAAAAAAAAAAAAAAACTGATTACGTGAATATATAAATGTGTAGTGAATCGCTTTAGATTAGAAAAACTGACTGCGCTTACAGTTGGTTGACTAATTCTGCATTCTGCGCTGTAACCCTACAGGGTTAGTTCGAGTTCCCACGGAACCTACCCAGGTTCCGTGGGTTCGATTCCCACTTAGGCAAGTAGTAAGGACTAACACAGACATACAACACGAAAAGTAAGACCCTCGAACCAAATTTAACCCCAATTTTTCTCCAGCCAGTGACATCAACAATATCCTGATGGTGGAATGATCCTGATGCGAATCATAAGATTTCAGTTTGAAATGTGCGGATGCTGGGCATTACAGCACATGAGACATAACACGTCTCGGAGTTAAGAGTTACGGGGGGCATACGATACGTCTGGGGTCTTATTCTACCTAAGCAGGGGGAATCCGAGTCATATTGATTGTTGGTAGAGGTTACCACTTGACACTATGTCGGCCATCTGCTCGTTCCGTAACTTTGTTACGTAAGAAATATGCCTTTGTCAACGAACGCGGGGCACAGCTAGTATTTACATGTAGCTTGGTGTCGATTCCCTCGTTTTCGAGATATAATATCTCATTGTCTTAAATATGTCATTGAAATCAGGTTCTCTGAAGATGCCTGCACCTTCGAGTTATGTCGCACTGTACGACCTGACAATTTGTCAGACGACACGCAGTGGGAGGAATAACGAACGATGCGTCTTTGTGTCGCGAATTAAGTATGGGAATGTTTCGACACAGTTTTCTTCATTGCCGACCATTATCAACGTTTATGGGGCATTAACATTGCTGCAGTGAAGAGAATTATGTACAAAATGAGTTACGAAGTGAGACTTAAACACGTTTGTACATAATTGTCCCGTAAGAATAACGAAATAATGAATAAATAATGTTGGACATCAGCGCCATCTAGCCCCAAAGTAGGCTAAGCATAGCTTGTATCATGAGAACCAGACAACTGATATACTACTTATACTTTTTTGTAAATACATATATATAATACATATTAATACCCAGACACAGAACAAACATCTTATGTATATTCGTCACACATATATTTGTCCTGGGTGGGAATCGAACCGACGACCTACAGCGCAGACGGCAGGGTTACTACCAACTGAGCTGTGAGGCCAGCCATAGCTATTAAAAACTGAAATTGCTAAAACTGCATGTATGTACTTTACACTATTTTAGGTTTCCGGAATAGAACGTAGGCTACTTATTATCTAAAAATTACTTCCCACCACAAAAGTAAAAAAAAACTGTACTTACCAAATTAAGATCATACTGATCAGAACCGGACTAGACCAAAGCAAATCGAACTACACCAAACCAAAGCTAACGGAATCGAACCATAGCGAACCAAACCCCTCAATTAATAGAGTAACGCTCATAATTACTTGAGAGGGAGGCAATGCATAAAAAATCACCAACCGCAAAAGACGGTTTTAAGGAGGAAAATCTAAATTCTCATTTATCTGTGTAAGTAATCGTTTTTAATAATTCGTAAACTTCAGTCATTTGTTACTCGGATTAGAGCTACGAAGCGTTTTCCCGATTCGAGGAATTCGACCCACACATATACAGTTACAAATTAGCGCCATCTTCGTTTTAGCTGGTTCTTTATTAGTTTGAGAGACAGACAACCGGCGCCTACTTTATGTACTTAACTATGCAGTTCAAAGTGATATGAGATACTTTGTAGAGTCAAGTGAAAGTGAGGTAGAATTAGGAGGAGCGTATATATATACATAAATAAATATTGGTGGAAATTTCACACATCGCCATCTAGCCCCACCCCAAACTAAGCATAGCTTGTACTATGGGAACCAGACAACTGATAGAAAACATACTTACTTTTTTGTAAATACATACATAATAATATTATATATATTAACACCCAGACACAAAGCAATCATCTATATTCGTCAAACTAATATTTGTCCTGGATGGGAATCAAACCCACGACCTACAGTGCAGAAGGCAGAGTTACTACCAACTGAGCTGTGAGGCCTGTCACCATTTTTTTTATCCATTTTTAATTCATCATTTTTGAAGTGGTATGGAATATAACCACACCTAAAATGTGAAATATATATTGGGGTGAGCGTTATAAAGTTTGGAGTTGTTTCGAAGGTTGAATTGAGATCGATGTGGTAGGTGCATAAGCCACCGTCTCTCCGCCTATTCCCTGGCGACCACTTATGTGTCACAAGAGATTCAAGTGGACGTTGTTCTTCATCATGATGCTAATTTACACCGCTGCCACCGCTAATTGGAGATCAAGCTTTGAAGCTTTTGTTCCTTTCTGTTTCATTGTTTGAAGCGTGTTTTATTCTCGAAGAACGAACAATCGCGCTTTTGATCATCGGTTTAGAATATTCTGGTAATAAATCTACTCTGACTCGTTACTTTAGTTCATTTATTATTTAAATACCTACTTACTTCAAATCTCTCCTTAGCATGTTCTCTAGTGAAACTAGTATTGAAGAGTTATTAAACACTGCTTAGCTCTTAACTAATTAATTTCTGGGAGTATCTCATCAATTCACGATCTTCTAATTGAATTCCTTGGAGGCCTTATAGGCGGTTAGCAAATTCTGACGACAAGTCTGGCCACTAGCTCAAATCAACTTGATTGTTTTATTATTCGAATTAGTTACGGAACGAGCAAGATGATAAAACCTGATTATCCCACGTACTTATTTCTATTTCAGAACAACAATCACTCTGAAGATATCCGGTGTAATCTAATTTGAAAGATAAACAGCGTTCATAACAATCTAAAAATTCTTTATCCTCAAGAATAAAGGGAGATCAGTCCATAACAAAAATAGGTGAGTTTCGCGTCTGACCCATCGGACTTATTAAGGTCCAACGACAACATCTTATCCTCCATCGGCGTTACTGCCACTGCGGCTCCTCAGATTACGAAGGGGAATTTCACATTTTATTCGCATTTCTGCCGAAATGGTGGTATCTTTAATTGAAATCAACCTCATTGAGTCTATAAGATAGAAGCGTATAGCAACGTACCTTTATCATTGGAAATACTGACGATAACTGTTTGTAGCTCTCTGGGGCCTAATTCTTCTAAGAACTTCGAAATTGTGCAATTGTATTTCTAGTTAAAAGTTTATATAAAGACTTCCCCATTTTGTTCGGGTGTGGTATTTAGTCAAAATGTTGTAAATACTTTTTTGAAGTCAGTTTTGTTTTTAGGGGTAAATTATATTGGATAAAATGTAAACAATTTTTTTCTTAAGTAACAAGCATCATCAATACCTAAGTAAAGTGAGATTTTAGAGTTGAGAGAGATTGGAGTAGGTAATATATTAATCTTTTTATTGGTAAGTTTATTTTAGGTAAGTAATTTTAAACATATAATATAATATAATTTAAATTACTTATCCAAGAACAGACACGAATACCCTTACAGAGCAGCTGCAAATAATTGTTCCTCGCCCAATATGGACCGGGATTGACAAAGTTCGCCGTTCGAGGCGAGTTTAGATGGGAATCTGTTAATCAATATCTATATCTATCTATGACTGGTAATGTAAGATAATTTGGATTGAAAGCTAATTTAGTCTTGTCCATAGATGGTCAGTTAGAGTATTTAATCAATAAGTAAATTTGTTTAATGTATTAGTTTAAAACATATTATAATATTTTTTACAAGAAAACTTCTCTCCTTGTTATGGAGCATAAATATGTGATATCATAAGCATTTTACGCACATACAAACGTAAGATATTTACTATTACGTATTTAGGATTTATATAATATAAACTGCTGGTTACAAATCTCATTCACACTTACCCTTACTTATTGTAGGGACCCTCCCTACAATATGTTTATTGAAAAAAAATTGATATAGTGATCATAGTTTTGGAAGCATTATGTGCGTTATAAGCATTATATATTCACTGTATATATAATGCTTATAATGTATATGCATATGCATGTACAGTATTTTATCAATGTGTGTTCTCAGTATCAAGCAATGAAAAATTCACAGAGTAATAAATGAATGCAACACAATTTTGCACGCTCAACTGGGATTTGACCCATGGAGGTCTCGACCCATTCATAACAATGAATCAGCATTCAACTCGCCGGTATTGGACACGGTATGGAACCTTGACAATTAAATTCAGGTGGTGGCAGGCTAGGCTCAGAGTCGCGCGACCGCTCGCGGTTTGCAAATCGCGCGACTACGTGACTATAAAGATTCATAGTCAATACAACCGTTATGATAGTCCGACTGCAGGCCGTGTCATGTAAACGCACGTTGTATTTTAATGTAGAATTGTTTATAATAAATATATATTGTTCAACATTTAATACCAAATCTAACCAAAAACTAAACTGAGCTTGTACTAGATAACTGACGGAACACTTATGCACACTTTTTTGTACATATATATATATACATGTTATAATAACACAATAAAAGTCAAAGTCAAAGTCAAAAACTTTATTTCCATAGAATTCATAAAGAAATGGCTTGGAAACGTCAATATTCAAAACATAAGGTCACGCGTACTTATCGATAAGTTTGATGCCTGTTCAAACCCTAATAATAATAATTAATATTAATGTTATATTAACCAAAGCACAAATATTTGACTTTCTGGGAACCAAACCCCTGACCTACAGCGCAGAATATATTACTACCAACTAAACGAAAAGGATAATCAATTATTTGAACGTTAGTACAAGGAGTATTAGTATTCTCAGATTGCGAGCGATTTTCATGGCTAACCGAACATACATAGCTTTATACTGTAACCCTTTTGCCTTTGCCTCTATAAAAGTTTGGATGAAACTAGGTTATTCCTACGGGACTTCGGTCTTACTTGAAAGCTTGGAAAAATGTGGTAAAGCCCTAGGAGATGTAGAACTTTCTTGGCTTGGAAAAGTGTATATAAAACCTAGGGGATGTCTTTATTCTGATCTTGACCGATTTGCTGATCCTTATGTTGTAAAGATTTCCGTTCACAGATTTTTACCTCTGTCGAAATAAAATTTACACTCAATGCGTAAGAATGCGCACGCTATATTCGGGATTTAAGAGTGAAAATTTCCAATAAAATGTCTTAGAAGAATATTAATAGCTGTTCTTTTCTTTATTTACTCACATCTTATATTATATTACGCATACATTTAGATACATCACAAATATTTACGGCGTATTCAGGGGTTCAAGGTATCTAGTCCTAAGTTAGGGTACTGGAAACTGCAACACAGTTTAACAATATTATTTTACAGCCTAAATTTTTGTATACTAATTTAATAATTCACTGTGACTGGCCTCACAGCTCAGTTGGTAATAACTCTGCCTTCTGCGCTGTAGGTCGTGGGTTCGATTTCCACTTAGGACAAACATTTATGTGACGAATATAGATGTTTGTTCTGTGTCTGGGTGTAAATATGTATTTACAAAAAGTATATATGTATTCTATCAGTTGTCTGGTTCCCATAGTACAAGCTATGCTTAGTTTGGGGCTAGATGGCGATGTGTGAGTTGTCCACGATTATTATTATTATTGTTAATAACAATTTTTTTATATATTTACGTATTCCATTCACAATTACATTATATTATGAATACCTGCATACAGCTCAAAATAGTTTAGCGTAGCATGTGCACGCTCGGTGCAACACAGTCAGTGGGCCAATAGTCACGTTCTCAGAGAATCAATCTAAATTCTATCGTCTCACAATAGCAATTGAAAAGATATGCGTAATGGAAAGCACTTACCCGTTCGCATAATTCAGGTTGGAACACCCACACACCTGACTCACGTCTGTACCGCTGTACCGGGTGCCGCTTGTGTTCGGCGCACACTCCGTCTGTCAAACGCTACTCGTGCATTGATGGAGCAATGCCCTACATTTTTATCCGGGAATTCGCTGGCATACAAAAGAAAGAAAAATATTTTATCTGTGGAACAAGTTACACAGAACATAAACAAAAGACACATTACGATATGCAGCTGAACCTTTCACTTGAAAACACACGATGAAATGACAGATTATTTTCAATCCAAAATTTGCAAAACTGCATTGTCTTTAAAAGGGCACTAAAGGTCATAAGGATCAGTATCTGTACCTAATTGTGTACTAGGTTGGCGAATAAGTAGTATTGTATTGAAGTTCGCTGGTCAATAGTCAATAGTATTTTATTGGTAATATTGTTTTATAAGTCAGTTTCTATTCTAAAATAAATTACAATCATACTTGTTAATTAATAATAATAAAAAAACTGTATTGTCTACGTATATACGTATACGTCTTCTTCCTGAGAGGACAATTCCTCTCAGGAAGAAGACGGGTTTTCGGGAACTATTCCCACTAAGGGGATCAAATTACACGAGGATAAAGTCGCGGGTGGGTCACTAGTAAACTAAACAAGCAGGACTTTCCTAAAATCATGAAACTAACATATTATAATATATAATAACATACTAAGGCTCAACCTATGTTGGGAGATTTTAAACGTTACTTTAAAAGAATAGCGTAGGACTTTTTGTCTTCTCTCTTGGAGTTTAAAAGGAAATAGAGTGAACCAACTTTGTATCAGTAAAACTGCATGTGTATTGTTTGTCCGGGGAAGTGCTACCACTATACCCATATCAGCTGCCAAGCGGATTACACTTATTGCTATAATTCAGTTTGAAAGATGTACTTACCTTTCATATGATACCGAACTAATACCTACGAAATCTCTGCCCAAAATAGAAAGCCTTAGCCAAGTACAGCGCTTATAATACGATATCTACTTATAACTTAACTAGCACAATTCTTACACAGTTAGTTTGGCTAAACTGGGGCACCGAGTTTACCCAGCTCTAACTGGGAACGAATGAAACAAATGTCTTTTCGGGAACTGAAGCTGTAATTACATTACACACTGATCTTGTGCAGACTTGGAAAGTTTTTGTTCGAGCTGATTTACCTACTTGACAAAGTTTCCTAAAATATCAGCTTTCAATTTATTTCGATACTTACACCTAGGGACTACAATAAGTATGATAAATGTAATGAAAATGTGAAATGTCAACCAATATTTATATATTTATTTATTTATTCATGTTTATTTATTATGCTTACCCAACATTATATATAAAAGATTTTAAAAACGGAAGCACCTAGATACTGAATTCTCTAGTATTCGTATATTCATTTACTTAATACCAACAGTAGGTACTCCAATCAACACGAGAAGAGTGAAAACAAATTTGCCAAATATCTTCATTTCGATTTGTTTTACATAAACATTTGTGTAGTAAACAAACACACGTACGTTCACCCACTTCCCTAATATCCAATAACCATTTGCCTCCCGAAACAGTTTACATGGAAAACAATAAAACTCAGAACAGTTATTTCGCAAACACTGTAGCTATCATTTTCTAAACAACTACGGAACACAGAGATGGGAAAGTGAATTATAGGGTGAATTACATTTGTTTATGATTAAGTTAAAACAGGGAAAGGCGCCACTGATCGCGTGACAGTTCTGCTCGGTACCATGCATCCCTTACTCCAATTTTCTAACATTTGCTTCTACTTTCATCCATATTTGTTAACGGCGAAGGTTTAAAATGAATGTTTGGTTTGCGGGAATAGCTTGGTAATTCCGCCACGTTATCATTATCAAGGTAATGAGTCATCGTGGAAAGTGGCCTTATTAATATGACTCATGAGGTTTTGTAAGCGAGGGGTTGCTCATAGATTGCTGTGACCGATATACATAAAACACGACTTGGTTTCACATACATATATATTTTGTACATTGTGTGAACCTAAGTGAATGTAGTAATTGTACTGCAACTAACAGTTTTTAACGTTCAGTTAAACGTGTTAAGTAATTAATGTATCTATTAATCATCACATGCCACTTTCATACCACACCGTTGTGAATTCAAGTTTATTTTGACTGGCCTCATACCACAATTAGTAGTAACCCTGCCTTCCGCACTGTAGGTCGTGGGTTCGATTCCCACTTAGGAGAAACATTTGTGTGACGACATAGATGTTTGTTCTTTGGTATATGTACCGTGTATACATCCATATGCACTTAGTAAAAAGCGGTTATTTTAATATTACAAACAGACATTCCAATTTTATTTATTTGTATAGGTTAGTGAACCCTGAAAATATATAAACGTATATATGGGTAATATTTACAACAGAATGCTTCTATGATTCGGTGTTGCCCTTGATAAGCCCATTTCGTCAAAAAGCCGAACTGTTTGGTTGAAAATTCGTTCATAATTTAGGCCTCTACCTCATACCAACTTGCTTACTTAACATATAGGCTATCAAAACACAGTAGGATTAAAGGATTATTGGCAGAGCCTGTAAAATAAATACCATTTGCCCCACGATTTACCCCTTTCGGACTCCGGGCACAGATTAGGGTGCCTAATGCGAACGTATTTGCTTTGGGTTAAACCTTTTAAGATTTAAAGACCTTTAGATTCACCTCTTCGATTCCGTTTGGGAATTCAACGGTCGAACGAATTAATGAGTGGTCACATTAGGTTTTTGGTCTCGGTTAGTTCAGAATCATATACATCAAGCTCTCGTAAAACTCGGGTAATTTTTTATGGAAGGCAATTAGTATTGACTCTATTGGTACTCTTGAGGTGTATTCGTTCTGAAACGTTACACAAATCAATCAAAAAAGTCCCAACGCTGATTACCTAGTACCTATGAAAATAAAAATATATTATTAGTCTATTTCTTGAACATTGTGCATAATTTGGTGTGACCATATTCTTTAGTTGGATGAATGAATAATGTATTACCCAGCGAAGCGCATTTCAACATAAAACTTTGAAGAAAAACTATCAAATTCTTTATAACAAAAATAAGTTTCGATAATAGTGAAAGTTACGGAAGTGGCGAATCCATGCAAATCAATAATAGTATTATAATAAGCAAGGCATACATTCACATTTTCTTAAGTTGGAATAATTATATATTAAATAATTAGGGCCTTAATTAAAAACCATACCCAGCGACTGATTAGCTAAGCAATGTTAAGTCAACTGCGGATTTGAATTCAGTCATTTAGTAATATTTTTAAGTAAGGCCTTAAGTAAATACAAATACGTTAACATTGTTGACGTCGGATTTAAACTCAGATCAAAAGGCAGTGTAAGGATTAATTGGCGCACGAATTTGAACATTGGAGCGGTTTGATGATCTTTCAGGGTTCACAACATGGCCACTTGCTAGTTATCCCTGATGGCTTCTAAGTATAAGACCAATTACTATCTGTTAGACGGTTTACTGCCAGCTCTGTAAGTAGTCATTTTATGTTGGTTGGGAACAAAACTTAGCTGCAAATAAGTAACGTTTTTGAGCTACATCGAACCCAATGCATGTAATCACACAAAGGCTGCTTCGATATATTGAACTAAAAACTTAACAATATAAACGATAATCTTAGAAGAATCAGCATTTGTTATTCGCACTATTACTGTCGTAATCCTCTCCATTAACCACACCGACCTTTTCATCGCTGATATTAATTACCAAACGCTCAAATGATTACATCCCGACAAAACACGGTTAATCATAACAGTATTTCGACGTAAATTGGCCGTGAAAGCCCCGGTTACTTAAGCCATAAACCATGATAACCGATGCGATTTATAGTCAGATGCCTTATACAGCGGGACCACAGTTTTATACGTTTCTTCTATTGAATTTGACCACGGAGTGCTAAAATAATTACAAAATAGAGGTGGTATATATAGGTCTCCGCTGCATATGCTGTATCTATGTACGATACTTATTATATCCTTATCTAACTACCCCGAATTTCGAACTAAGTCGCTAATATAAATCAAGAGGCGTGTACCAAAATATTTCATCTCGAAAAATATATGTCCTAAAATGGCGAAGAAAAGCGTAGTAAGGAAACCAGCATGTTCTAGAACCAAATGTGCGAAGGTATGTGATAACTATCAACCAGGGTTAGGGATCCCGCCGTATGTTAAAACCAAATAACTCTCTAATCTTAAGTGTTAAAAAATTGTTTCTTAGGGTATAGTATAGTCTTCATCAGTTTTTACCTGTATATTAAAATATTAAAAAAAAGAACTGTACCTATATCAAGGCGTTTTTACAACTGGAACAAAATTCAAGATTTTCGATACACGATGCCCGGACATTTAAACAACTCCATTAAATTCTCACCAAAAGCTTACTAGAAACTGAAAAATATACACTTTTATTTATCAAAGTGAGAATTACTTGTGTAAGTAATTTTTCCCGTCTAACAGTTGACTGTTCAGTAATCTTTTTCTTGTACAGTTGAGAACAAATGAGATTAATTCGAAAGAAACGGCCCTACGTTTTGACTTTTGAGACTAAGTAATTACTTGCTATTGTGTTTCGTAACATGATGCATTGACCCGAAATTTTTGTCGTAAAATGGTGACGTATTTGATGTTATTCAAATAACATTCTATTTGCCAGCTCTAAAATCATTGGAGAGTGCGCAAGTGTAGTCGCGGTGCCTGCGATTTCGTCCGCGAGGAATAGAATAGAATAAAATAGAAAACTCTTTATTGTACACCACACAATAAATAAACAGAAGAAATAAACAGGTTTAAAATAAATAACAATTCTTGTGACGTACAATAGGCGGCCTTATTGCTTAAAAACATTTCTTCCAGGCAACCTTTGGATGGACCGGATTAGAAAGAATAATATGGGACGGAGGAAAAAAAATATAAAAAAAAGTTTATATATATATAAATTCAACGATTATAACAAAATGACTGCTGAGGAAGAAGAAGGAAAAATACTCGTGAGACTAAAGGAAAGCAGGAACTTTGTGTATTTTTAACAAAGACCGAACGTTTTAAGCAAATTTCTTAAACAAAATTATGAACGTACTGTTCTAACTATTATTTTTCACTATTCCATGATGTCGACTATTAAATATACTTTCCGGGGTCATTAAACCAGTGTTCCGCCCACGGACGAAGCTATGTCAATATGCATGGCAACGCCTGCATTCGGTCAGAGGTACCAATGTAAGTAAAGAACGCTTTTTCTTTGCCACGAGCAAATTGTTCTACTACGGCAACATGAGTATAGAGAAGACAAATAAGTGGAATGCATTGCACGCTATGAGCACGACGCAACATTTATTTCTTAGAATCTAGTTTTGAGTCTAGTTTTTGATGATGACCCTACAAGTAGATGGCCCACCGAAGAACTGCATAACTTCCCTATTAGATACTATTAGACTTAGTACTCCATAGTTAGGTATGGGACACTCCAAGTCGCGTCATATTGCGCTAGGATGTGAAGATAGAATGTTTCGTGCATGCACTTTCACCGATACCCTTTATCTTTTGAACTGGAACACTAATGCGAGATCTACTGCTCGGCAGCAAAAATGGTTATGGTGACAGTAATTTCGCGCTTGAACTTAGTAAATTTTGTATTGTTTCTAACTACGAGACATACCGTTAATCAAATGCCTCAAAGAATAGAATTTGGTTTATTTGTTCAAAAATAACAGCAAATTAAGATGGACTGAATAAATAGACATTACCTAGAAAAATTTTGATTGTCTTCAGTAAACTTGAGCTTCATCTAACTGAATGAATTGACTATTGAATTTTGGTGATGTTTTTTGAATAGATTTCGACGTAAACTTTTTGTGATTTAAGACTCGAATGTTTGTTTTTCCGGAGCTGAAAATAAGAAAACTGTGTCAATTATAAATAACTTAAACCTTTCCAATTACACAAACATTACACAGTTAAATTTTAACGAAAATAAATTGCAACTGTTCCCACCGCGCATCAACCATATTTCGCCTCAAACAACATAAAGGGTCAACGCAATCAGCAAATGGAATTAGGATGGCTGCAAAAATAATGTATGAACAGGTCCGCCCTAGCTGGTTTACAGCACTTAAACGACATTTTAACCCACATTCTATTTACAGGACCCACGCTCACTCCACTCATCTCTAACTTAACTCACTAAAGTTCAGTTTCCAATGGTCCGCGAATAAAGTGTAACTGTTATGTCTGAGGTTAGAGCCCGTCTACTAATTAATTAGGATTAGGGTTCCGCGGATGCAGATAAAACTCTGCGGTTGCCGTGACGTCACCCGCCAGCGCCCTAAATCATCGCTGTGTACTTAAATTAGCCTACTCCTCGGCCCGAGTTGGCCGTATTGCGGTTTTGATTTAGATTTCAGATAGGATTGAAGATGAATGGTAAGGGTTTTGGGAAGGTGATGTCGCTTACATAAACAAGCTCGTTTCGACGAAAATTAACTCTTAAAATAGGTTTGGGTATTTATATAGACTGCTATTTGATGAACATAAAATTGAATGTATTTAATAAGCATTTTAAACATGAATAGGAGATTATTTAAGGCCTAAATACAACACTGATTATTGCCCAAATTAAAACGGCAATTTTTTTCTTTTACGAAACTTTCAGGTACATTACTGTATTCCGAAAATGGAATATCTGTGCGGCAGAAAATAAAAATAAAACAATTATTCATCTCTAATTAAAGCGACTAAAATGTTTCTTTGAAGAATAGCTATATTGTAATAAACCAATTCATCCCTCAACTTACTCTTGTATCTCTTAGTTCAAAATGGGGGCCATCGATTGAGAGCAAAATGAGTGACAACGTCGCAAATGAGTCTGCGTCGTAAAATGTAACGTCGCACCCGACGTACGGCTGATAGTGCCGATGGCAAGCAAAGTATCCATAAACAGAATTGATGAACCGCTTTTCTGATGGACGTAATCAGGGTATAGTCAGGGGCCTTATTTGACAGAGTTGTAACTGACTGTACTTATGTGAGCTTAACCGATCATGTAGCCGAAGAAGTTGCCAGCCAACATTTGCTTTAGGAGTGGCTCTCAAGTGAGGTTGTCAGAACAAATCACTGTGTAATGTGTCGGCAGCCAGTGGAGTACTTATGCTACGACCTTAAGACTAATTTCATTAGAACACACTTGATCTTATATATATCCCACAGCCAAGTTCAACTGTGGGTTAGCATCACCTTATCATTTCCTTAATCATTTCCTCATCTTTTAGTCACCATAGGAGCGAGGTAGACTATTTTTTCCCCTTTTACTATACAAATTCACTGAGCAGTCTGACCGCAGGCGAGGTGGCCCTTTTCAAGTATGCATATTATAATACCGCTGTAAAATTTGTTTGATAACGTAATTTTGCGATATCTTAATAAACGGTAACGTAAATTTTTGGGATATCGAAATAAATTGGTATCTATTAATTTCTGTACGATAATCATAAACATAAATATAGGTACGTTTTCGGTAATTCTGTACTTGTTTAATAATTACCCCAAAAGTGAATTCTTGCTACGTCTCTTCACGTCGTAATATACCGCTGATGCTGTGTGTACTTACCCTTAAATTGCGTGAGAAATAACTTTGCAAACATTTTTCTGAGCTCACAGAGTAGACGGCGGTTTGTAAGCAAATTGTTTCTACGAAGTCTGTTTTGAATTTCACTTGTTAGAAATGTTTGAGTTACCAAATACCTCAAAACATGAAATTTTGTCGCATGAATATGTTTGTTAAATATGCGCAATACCCGGTTTTCGAAACGGTGACGGAAAACATCACGAGAAAACTGGAACATCCTTGAACCACAATAATCCAAGCTGGGAACCCAGGTAAATTAAAGAAGGAAAAAAGAAAATAGGAATTTTATTGTTGTGAAATTATATAAGCAGGGACAGAGATGCGGATCTGTTATTACCATTTTTTTATGCGATACAGTTACAGAACAAGCCGACGGCCCACCTGGTGTTAAGTGGTAATCTCAGCCCATAACAACCGATGCGACTTGGGTCCTCCCATAGTAGGTACGACTAGACCCTAATCGCATCATATGCGTCCGTAACGGTAACCATGTCTCATGTGCCTGTAATTTCACCGGCAACCACACCTTTCAAACCAGAACACAGTATCGCGTATGCGTCACTGCTTGGCGGCAGAAATGGGCATGGTGCCAGTACTTCCCCGGACGAACTTGGTGAGAATTCTGCTGCTCTTAAAACCATACTCATTGAACAACAACCGTTATAATTTACAAGATGAACTTTATAAAAGGCAATTTAGCTCACCTATTTTCCTACCGTTAATTAATGTTGCCTAGCGCGAAACTGAACGAGTATGTTTATAATTTATTCATATTTATTTAGGTACTTATCATGTACGCTCGGGGAGAATTCACAATACAAGCTACACTTACGAGCCCACTACAAGCCATATGACAGTGATGCTTTTAAATCGTAGCGCAACTTCAGTCAGTCGGGTAAGCACCGCGCTGGAAATTTATCGAGTGTTGCAGGCGTCTATCGACGTAAGCTATTCACAGACTGGTCGTCAGGTAGGCTGCCAGCTTCTATGCCTCATCATTGACATAAAAAAGTCCGTAAGCTTTGTAGTCTCTCAGTTAATGCCACCACACTTTGGATACCAAAAGGCCTATTCCCGGCGATCTCTGCCGTAACATTTAATCTAAATAGGGCCACTTTATCTATTCCACTGGCCTCATAGCTCAGTAGATAGTAACCCTGCCTTCTGCGCTGTAGGTCGTGGGTTCGATTCGCACCCAGAACAAACATTTGTGTGACGGATATAGGTGTTTGTCCTGTGTCTGGCTATTGATATGTATTATATGTTAGTATTTGCAAAAAAATATTTAAGTATTGCATCAGTTGTCTGATTCCCATGACACAAGCTATTTACTTAGCTTACTTTGGGGTTAGATGACGCTGTGTGAAATTTCTATCAATAATTATTTATTTATTATTCTCTATTCAGTTTCCTGATCAGGGAAGCATCAGTGGGTTTCTGAATTAACATTTAGGTTTCTTTTGTTTTCTGGGAATTCTGGGAACTAACTAATTGCTAACGTAATCAGTCAGTTCCCAGATGTTACTAGTCATAATGATTGTAATACTGCTATAATATTACACTGCGATTTGGGAAGTTGCATGTGAGCTCAAAGCTTTGTATAATATAATAACATGTATGAAACTAAATGGTGTAAGTTAGAATGCTTTCAGACGTTAGATGCGGAGAAATTAGACATTGTTGTTCAGTTGAGTTGAGCAAGGAGGCTCCTATAGTTTGGTAATGGTGTGATACAATAGTAATAGATTTTATAATAAATTAAAGAAGTTACGTCTCATATATCTGTAAAAAATATGCGACTACTGGAGTCGAATAGATTCGGTTTTCAAAGAATTTTAATAGGGTCGCATCACACAATTTAAAGTAAAGTAAATTTTAAAGTATTTTTTAACTGTTGACAAAATACTTGAATTGCTGTCCGAATCCAATAGGTCGAATGTCCAGCTCGTTGTACGTTTGTTAGCCCTTTCTTCATCTCCGTGGTGGCCACAGTGTCAATTTTTTCATGTATAGCGGTACGATTTGTAGTATCAAGACAAGTTTCAAATAGAATCGTTTTTTGCATTCGCTTTCGCCGTACATCCATAATAGTTTCATACGCCACTGAAAAAAGGAAAAGCAAATAATGAATTAGAAGTTTTCGAATTCGTTTTGTAGTATAGAGCGAAACCGTACAATGCATGCATACGCTACTGGAAACCATAATAGCAAATAAAAATGATCGTGTTTTTCAACTTACAGCTTGGTCGTATGGTGAGAACTCATACACAGTGTTTGCATACGCCACTCAAAATAATTCGTATATGTACATGTAAAAGTTTTGGTAAATGAAAAAACCATGGGAATGAGAGTTGTAACTAGACATAGGTACTCGTAATATTCTTTAGTTTCCCACAGTCAGGTTTTACGGCTGAAAATCAGCGCTGAGTGAAACTCACCTAGCACACGCTGAGCCAGCACCTCTGTCGGCACCGGGCACATTGTATTTTTGTATAATTATTATTTTTTGTTCCTTTTGTTGCTATTTTATTTCATATTTTTTTTTTATTAATTTTACCATTTTAGTAGATTTTTTCCTTTTTGTTGAAGTTTTTAATTTATATTTTTTGCATATTTTTATCCATTCTTGTAGATTTTATTTCTTATTTTTTGTGCATTATTTGTAAGTATCGTGCTGAAAAATGTTTTTTCTTTCTTTCTTTCATTCTTTCTTTGTTTATTGATAAATAATTTTGGCTGATCGGGACTAAGAAAGAATTCTATGTATGATTTCAAGATTGAAAAATACTTGTTTAATTTAAATTAATAATTAAATTAATCTTAGTGTATTTCACAATTTTTTCCATAACCGTTTTGTGCAAATATCTACGAATGTTTTTTTTTATTTGATATAGTTACGGAACTAGCTGACGGCCCACCTGGTGTTAAGTGGTAACCTCGGCTCATAACAACCGATGCTTCAGAAATGTTTCATCAAGTGGAAAACTCATTGTACCTACCCTAAACCTATATTAGGAAATAGGGTTAGTGGATTTCGCTAGACTATAAACGTCCTCTAATTTGGAACCTCGTTCAAACTATGTGAACTCATTTCCAGTGTCTAACAATTTAGATTTTAGGATTTAGTATTTGGGCCTTACACGACGGCGCGGTGTCCACTCAACCAGCTGGTACCAAATCTATGGTTAGCTAACTACTAACTTAATAGAGATTGCATATCCGAACAAAAGACATATTGTACAGTAGTTCCACCTTTTTTATGTTAATGATGTTGCAAAATTTTTGCACAACAATACTTACGATAAACTAAAAGATACCCAGTACCAGAAAAGGGTCAGACACAAAATATATTCTAGATCTATAAACAACCACATAGATTGATTATTTATTGTATATAATTTATAAAAAGGGTTTTCTATAATCATTTTGATACTAACGTTACATACAAGAGTACCCTAAACCGACGAGCATGCATGAACAATGTGATGAGAGTAGATGAAGCTAAGGAGGTATGTCAAGATCGTAGCAGGTGGACAACAATGATCTCTGCCTACCCCTCCGGGAAACAGGGGTGATTTTATGTATGTATGTATGTGAAGCAAAAAAGATATTCTCCTTTCTTTACTTTACCTTTATTTTTATATGAATATTCTGGTTTACCCACACAACTCTTTCAAAACGAAGGCACTGACTTCCTATACGTAGTAGTAGGTAAAGTAGGATGAGGAGAGCCGTGCCCGCCGGCTATGAGCGAGCTTCCATCCGAGAATTTGCATGGAAATGAACCACAGCTAACCGGCATTTCACATGGAATATATAACACGGGCGAGCAGCGAGACGCGGCCACGGCGCGGCGCGGCGCGGCGGTGATCAATTACTTGACGTACCTTTTTCTTTGTGCTCGGATAATTGATCAGAATAAATAGCAGGGATAAATAATATAAAGTTAGTAATACTCCTGCCATAGGGGAGGCCTATGCCAGAGGGCAGCACAATCTCGAAACCACACAGCTGCTTTATTAATTTTAATTAATTTAATTAGCATAAGATGTAAGATTCTGAATAAAGGCTATTATTATTATTATTATAATACTCCTGTCGATAAGATTCCTTGTGTTGCAGGCATACACACACACACACACACACACACACACACACACACACACACACACACAGACACACACCAGAAACATCTCCGTTCCGTAAAATTCACGTCCAGTATCTGCTCTAACTTGGGATCGAAACCTGGAATCTTCGTTTTGTAGACAGTATTATGTCGAATCGCGGTTTTATTTTTAGTGGTTATTTATGTATATTGTTTAGTTTATAAAAACACTTATGAATATATTTACCAACGCGAATCCTGAATAATCGTCCTAAACTACAAAAAAATAGAACATACCTCTTAAGGAACTGACTATGCGATTTCCAAAAGTTCCAACCGACTTTAGACGTTTCATTGTCTCAAACACATAAAAAATAATGTATTCATTAAGTTGATGAAATAAAAGTTTTTTATTATTATTATTTATTATTTCATTTAATCTAAATCTATTTTAGCGGCTAAAAATCTAAGGATTCTAGCAAAAGAAGGATGGTACCTCACAAGGCGCAGTTTTCGTTTGCGGAATATTCATATTCATTCTAATATTCCGTTCACAGTACGCCGTAAATAATGGCGCACGCAAAAGTTATTTAAATGTACAAGTTTTTAACATCCAAAGTATTCATGTTTTTGCAAAGCAACATTTCACTTTTCGTGTTAAGCAAAAATCTGCCCCATTTCTGGCAGGGGGAGAATGCCCTTGAATCGCCGTGTTGACCTAGTTTCAAGGGACGAGCTTGCTCCTTTCATTACGGTTAAAGCTCACTTATGAGATACCAAGCTTTAAACGGGACGAGACAGGAAAACGTAGTAATATCCAGTATATAAAAAGCCTGACGTTGACTTCTTAGATTTCTTCTTGTATGGATCGGTAACTATGTATTACTGAAGGACTTAATATAAATATAAATATTGGTGGACATTTCACACAGCACCATCTAGCCCCAAAGTTAGCTAAGCACAGCTTGTAACATATGAACCAGACAACTGATTTTTATAATACTTATATACTTTTTTGTAAATACATATATAATTAACTATCAGAACCCAGATACAGAACAAAATCTGCGTTTGTCACACAAATGTTTGTCCTGGGTGGAAATCGAACCCACGACCTACAGCGCGGAAGGCAGCGTTACGTCCAACTGAGCTGTGAGGTCACGGATCAAATAATTAAAAAACTTAATAACAACTACCTGCGATTTAAAACACACAAACCTTTGAACAAATTTTGTGATGTACACTTTGAGCACCCACTCTGAAATACTCTCGGTTGAGAGTGACACTAGTGGTTGAGTTAAGGTTCAACAGGAAATATGAATTCAATATTAATTTTCTTAAGTATAATCATATTTTAAAGGAAACAAAATAGCTTTCATACATTTTAAGAGTAGAAAATGCTCAAAACTCCAATCTCCTGAGATTTGAGCTTACGACTTTTTTCCGTTCTTTCTTTACGGAGATAGATAGATTATGAAATTCTGAGTAGGGTAAGGTTTTTACGAGAAAATAATTTTTTTACGCCCGTACTGATAATTAACTTGAACTTTAAAAGGTAACTATTAGTAAATATGCCTCAGCTCGGACGCGGTGCGTCGCGCTGTAATTTGCCGCCATCATGTACTTACATCCATATTTTATTAAGAAAATAGCTTATTTTTAAATAAAGCTGTATACGAGAGTTTTACGAGATATAAAACAAAAATTTGTTTTTTTATGGTCGAAGGAATATTGCGATAAATCATTTTGATCGTATAAAATTCCCTTTGAAGTAGTTATTAAAGCCAAAATTTTAACTCTTAAGTTCATCATCCTCTTTTGCCAGTCATATTTTACAAATTGACTTTAATACTTTCATAAATTAGTCTTCAGTTTGTATTGGATTGCTTATAAAAAGGTTGAAAAAGGTGAATATTTCGTTTAGACATTTCGGGTAGGGGTAAGTTATTATTCTGACAGGCAGACAAACTACAGTGAAGACTACAAAGCTGTTGTAATATTCAGAAGCGCCAGGCGCACCTATTGTTGAAATATTTCTTTGTAATATTTAAATTTACATTCTGTTTAATGCTATTTTAATAAAAATATTTTGCCTAATTTATTTAATTTAGGCACATCTGTTTTTGAATAACTTATGTGAATAAATCATAAACTTGGTCTGAATCTACTGATCCGTGGGAGCATTCTGAGCTCTGTAATATTTGAACGTTGCACCAATTTTACCACGCACCGACGAACTACTCAATTTGTTTAAATATTTCTTTGCATAAAATAATGGTGTTAAAAAGTTTTATTTGCGAAATAAAGCTGGGTTTCAGATGGTCGCGCGACGGCAGGCGATATGCCAACCGTGCGCATAGATATACAAAAGTCATTATAACCGTTCATTACACCGTTGCAACCGTCTGAACTTACCCCAGTTAGCTGTCTGAACTTAAGCCAGCTTTTGTTTGTAACTATCATAGATATCGTTAGTTATATCCAAGTTGTAGTCCTATTAAACGTCAATCGTTTCGTATTCTACCATTCAATTGTATTAATTTACGATATGTCTCTGTGTGGGTGTGGTGATAAGTGACTTGCCTCTCAATGGTACTTGCCTGTTAGGTCTTGGTTAGGATCAAGAGGAACGAGCAATATGCAGATTGTGGACAGAGGTATGAGCGATACTTTCCTACCTCGCTAAGAATCTTAATTCTGAAGACATTACGTTCAATAGGATATGGCATCGATTAGGTTTCGTTGGTGGTATAAATCAAACATGATACAATCAAACGATAAGACTTGAATCTTGTTGTAGCTGGGGAAGACGCAAGTCGTATTACTTGTTATAGGCAGAGATTACCACTTGATAACAGGTGGGCCATCTGCTCATTCCTTTTTAAAAAGGCAGACCTATGTATACAATAATGCGGTGCTAGTTTATCATTAAATCTTTTAAGCATATTTTTGTTAACACATAAAATGTTGCTTAATTTCACGTGCCCTTCGTACCTCACTAAAACATTTCACCGTTAAATAATAACCTCCTAAGTTCGTGATGCTATGTCCTCAATCTGGTAAATAGGTTAATGTTTTGTTTGACGTCGTTCCGGGCTAATCAAGGCTCTTTGTGAACATTAAAACCTTTGTTATGGGAACATTTCGCTGCAAGAACAAACTGTTGATGAAGGTCGTCAAGTAATAAACAAAATTATAACGATTGTAATGGTGGACGAGTCACGGTCTATGGGTAATATATTTTCACTGTTTGAGTAATATAATGTTTTATTTTATTTATAAATAGCGAACAACTTTTTGCTTCATTACAAGATGACATTTCACATGTATTTTTAAAAGTAAAAGTGTTTTTTCTTCGTGTACGTAGAAAACGTACGTACTAACTTTAAGTTTCCAAAATCTGAAATACAGACCAATACTTTTTTATTACAATAATATAATATTTTTTTTTGCTGAGAACCCCTAAATCGAATGTGTGGTTATAAAACACACCGGTAAGTAATTGCGGGATTTGAATATTTTGTTGAGGTAAGTTATAACATTAAAATAACCGAAAATGGTCCGAAACTTTAAAAGTTACCAAGCAGTGGGTAGAACTTAGCCAAGTTGTTCTAGGGAAGTACAACCACCGATTTCTACCTCCAAGTAGTAATTCGGTCACTTTTTTGTATTCCGGTTTGAATGGTGTGGTGGCCGGTGAAGTTACGGGCACTTGAGACTTTCCACCTTCACGTTTCAGAGTTACGGTTGCAACTTGGGTCTTGTTGTACCTAAGTAGGGGAGGACCCAAGTCGTATTGCTTTGTTATGGACCTTTACCACTTAACGCCAGGTGGGCCATCTGCTCGTTCCTTAAAGTTGCAGAAAAAGTGCAGTCTCCTATTGTTTTTACATCGATATCTACGAATAGAGTGTGTTATAGGTTATAGAATTTATGGGTTAAATCGCCTATTTTCTTATGTAGGCGCAGCGTCGCGCGACGCCTGCGGTGATTTTTAGTCCGACGAAGTAATTTCATCAGAAAATATGAGCCCCCAATAGTGCGTGCACAAAAAACCACTTCAGTTTATACACACGGCCCGCCCTCATTCGGCCGGCGTATAATCGAGTGAATATTTAAATGTAAATCAAATATTATTTATGCGTTTATCGGGAAATACTCAAACAATACATGGAAAGTTCGATAAAATGTGATTTATATTTGCCCAACGTTGTTTGTCGGAAGAGGCGGGCGCTTCTACAACATTATCTAAACTGAGTCGTATTACGGTGGATCAAGTTTGTAACTGAATTGGCATAATGAACATATTTGTGCTTTACGTTTCTCCATAATATGTATAATATAATAAGTATGATCATTGATCAGTCAATTTCGACCTTTGACTAAGTAAGTACTGCGGATAAGGAAGCATTCATGGAGTCGTGGACTACTTACTGTTCAGTTCTACCGCCAAGCAGTAACGCATTCGCGTTACTGTGTTCCTACTACTACTGTGTTCTGTGTTCAGGCACATGAGACATTCCACCTACACGTCTCAGAGTTACGGGCGCATACGATGTAACTTGGGTCGTACCTAGGACGGGAGGACCCAAGCCGTATCGGTTGTTATGGCCCGAGGTTACCACTTACCACCAAGTGGGCAGTCACATAAAAAAAAATAGTGTACTTTTTGATAATACCTTCTAGGAATTTTATGAAATGCCCAGGATTATGCGAGTGAATTCTGGGCATTTCGTAAAATTCCTAATAATTCCTAGTCCCGATGTCTCACCCATTATTTATTAGTAGGTACGTCATGTGACCGCTTCCTTATGCCCAGAGTCGCGTGCTCCCGGGCTATTCCTCATTCTATAAGCTCAGTACAACTTGCGTACTGAATAAGAAGTTCGTTAGTTGCGCATGTAAACATGACTTTACAGATTAATGGAAATTTGGTATCGCTGGGCCGATATAAATTTTAATTACCTGCCCCGCGCCGTTTATAAATCAATCTTGTCAAAATGTTGTACATGGCGTCTTTGTGCACGGGTATAAGAACCGTATTATATACCCACAATATGCACTCAAATTAAAAAAAGTACCTTACTCTCTTCTTATATCTCTGAGCTTAAGTTTCTGTATCTGTGGCAATAGGACCCCGTGTCTATGGACATACAAATAATACACGAAACAATCCTCTGCATATGAAAACTTTATGCTCATTACCCAAATGTTTAACCCAGCAAGAGCTCGCAAGAGCTTTACAAAAAGAGAACAACTTGATAACAGGACATGGGTGCTTCAACTTAAAATACCATCGTATTGCTTACTTTATTACTTTAGGACAATAATATACAAACAAAATCATTTATTTCATTACGATACTCACCGTATATTTGGAAAAGACAAACACTTTCAAGAATTTCAAAATCAATTTTACCTACAATAATTTATGAATATAATAAAACCCTAGAGACTAGAAAAGAGTTCGTAAAGATATTTATATGTATCAGGTGAGTCATCTGACCTTTCTTTCAATTAGTTCTCTAGAAATTATTCAGACAAAAATTGACGAGCACGTAAAATGCGTGTTGTCGTGACATGTAAAACGCCCCCGATGTAAGCGATGCCGAGTCAAACCGGGTCAATAAAGGTTACGAGACAAAGTTTATTGAGTATCATTCAATATTGGCGGCGTCTATTACCCAAACAGTTATTGTGATTCCATTTTATTATCGTCATTTTATTGTTTAGTTTCGTTGAACTGAGGAATACTGACGTTTGTTAAAGGGTCATCTAAACGGACTATATTTTTGAAGCGATACAGCCAGGCAAAGTTTGAAAATTACATATATTCAACATAGCTCAACGGCGAATATTTTACCGGTTGAGAGCCGTCTGCTCTCACCAAAAGCCCGTGTAAACGCTGTCAAGGCCATCTGCGGCCAACAGCATAATGTCCAAACAAAAAAAAAAAAACGGCGAATATTTTATTTTAGACTGTGGGTAGAAAATCTATACCTGCAAAAGAAAGGGCCATTTTTTTTGTAGCGCGGGGTTCTGTAATGAATATAACATACCTAGTAAATGTCCAAAAAAATTCATAATATTCGTCTAGTCGTTTCGGAGGAGTGCGACCACAAACACGAGATTTTTATATATTAGAAAAATATATTTTATGTGATATAAACAAAGGCGCCGTCATGACAAGGTATGGAATCAACCGGAATGGAAACCAGTAAAAACAGTATAAATTGCTGTTGGATAATGTCACATAAACAACATAAAATTGTATTTGCTGTAATCAGCGTTAATTACGTCCCTAGAGGCAGGTGACGTACGAAAAACAATGGCGTCCTTTGTTTGTATAATAATTGTTTAAACTGTCTCATTAAAATGTCGTACATGAGGGCAAAGAGTATGAAAGGACTCGCAATCTTTGAACAAAATTGTGTACGTTTGTGTAGTTGTGCCATGTTGGTAGTAAATATTAGAGTTGCGTATTTGAAATCATTTAGATTTTAACATTTGAGAATTTTCATCATTCAGTGATATTTTTTTATTTTATTGTTTTTTTTTAAACTAAATATAATCTTACAATGTGCCCAATTTTAAGTATCAAAGCCCGCAGTATGTCTTTTTGTTCGGAGCAGAGGTTAAAGCTTAAGATCGAGATCAGTGGGCCATTTGCTTTTAACCACATAAAAAAATGTGGCTAACTTCAGTCTTGCTTAAACGTTCGTCCTCAGTTGAACGTATCGTCTATGAAAGTGTTTTTTTTATATGGCAATTTTACGGAACGAGCCGCTGGCCCACCTGGTGCTAAGTGATAACCTCTGCCCCACAACAAGCAATCCGACTTGGTGCTCTTGATTTGTTGACATGTCATTAAATGATACAATTTACTCATTTGATGGGGGTTGCATGGTTTCCTCGTATTTGTGTGCTTTTGTACTATTATTGTGCAGTGTTTTATATCTGATAACTTTAAGTAAAACTGCGTCGTAGTAGTCAACGCCCACCTGAGTGTTAATCATTTTAAATAGCGATGTGGGAGTAACGTATATAGATAACATATTGTTCACAAAACATGGTTAGAATGTTTTTATGACACAACGCTTATCAATGATAGTGAATGATGTACAAAAAACTAAATTTTGGTTTCCGTCGTCATTCTGTTCAAGGTACGGGTCTCAGCCTACATCGCCTGTCCGTCTGTCTGTCTTAGCTTTTAGGGGTTGCTGTGTATTTTGAATAACCAAAAGTAATAAAATTATAGGGGGTCCTCGGCCCTCTATTTTGTTTTTGTTTTATCGTACTCGTTTTCAAAGTCTCTTTAGCCTGTTTATTTCATATAATTGTGACGCGGAAAGCAGATGGCTCACCTGATAATTTTCAATAAAACCGAAATTTAGCTGAGGTAAATTCACGTCACATCGCACAGCGCAAGTCACTTTGAGACTGAAAATTATCATTTCACGGTACTGTAATATCCCCCGCACCCATGCCCTGCAAACTTTAACCCACCCTATGTGTGTCTCATTTAGTACCTACTGTTTGGTGTGAGAATCGGGTGGTGGCTATACTGCCCTGGCGAAAACTGCTCAGACAGTTTCTTCATCTGGTACTAAGTGTATGAATATAGTTTTTTTTTTAAGTTGTAGGTAGAATTAATCTATAGATTGAACAACAAGACCTTCTGTCCTGTACCTACTCGTTGTACCCAGAAAGAGGTTTTTAATTACGTTTTTTGTTAGGACTCATTTATATTGCGGCTGTCTATTGCTTCATTTGTATGCTGAAGTCTTACAGTGAAAATGGCTTGTGAGCGGAATGTTTTTTGAACGTAGATTTTAGCTCGAGACTTCCACACAGTAGTAGTATATCCGTAGTCTAACATAGATGGGATAAAAGTATTTTAAACTGAAACAAGGGCGGAACTTGTGCCAAGTTCGTCCGGGAAGTACTGGCACCATTCTTACTTTAGCTGTCAGTACGCATACGCATTACTGTTTGCGCATTGTTATGCTGAAAATTATTGTACTAAAATAATATTATACTGAAAATTTGATAATTTTTGTTTTAAATTTGGAAATTTGACAGTTCATAGTTGCGTGAAATATTCTTTAAATACATAATGATCTACATATTTATTTAAACATCAACAACATAAGTATGACTAACCGATTCGCACTTAGCTTAATTTATTTTAAGTATGTAGTACCTAGTCTGAGACTGCACTGAGGGTTATTTAATAATGATTTAATATTTTCGAATCTGTTGCTTAGAAGACAATAAGGGATAGCAAAACCCGATGTTAGTAGCAACTAAGTTAAATAATAATTAATTTTAACATTGCCTTTAAAAGGTATGGTATGAAATAAAAGTCACCAAAAGAACCCTGAAAAGTGCTATTTCATTATCGGGGAAAATTGTTTTCGCTTTGTTCATCGTGACTTTGAAGGAAAGAGGGATGTGATCTACTAATTTTATTACTATTTACTTTCGAGATCAATATTAATTGTATTTTACGAGGGATTGTCACTATTCTCTCGATTTTCCCCTTGACCACTAGTTGCAATTCAGTCAGAGCACCGAAAATAAAGAGAGGTATTTAAGATACGGAAATGTGTGATAAATAAAAAAAAAAGTCTTTTAGGGTCGGGAATTTTTACTGTTTATGGGAATGTAATATTCTATAACAGACTTTTTCGGCACGTGTAAAACTGCGTATATCTACATCGCTACCGATCCCATTGAAAATTTCCTTATTAAAATGAATGACTAATGTAATTCTTATTTTAATAAGGTATTCTTTTATATATTTTCACTCACATACATATATCAGAAGATACAAGTAATAAACTAACATTCTTAAATTCTAAAAAACTTCAATGGATAGGCATTTTTTTTTAGCGATAGAAATATGTTTACTTGCGTTTCTGTATACAATTTAACTGCTATTACGTAATGTAAATTTTATAAAGTATATCTTTCTGCTTCGGTCGATGCCAGCCCGAAGGAAGCTCATAATTTACAAGTGTAGGTCAACCAGGCGAGGGTCCGATAGCGTCGAACGAAATTGGTTGATTTATGACTATCTATCTACTCGTACCTTCCCACAGGACGTCTGATGGTTTCTCTTCACGATGATTTCTTAAGAGTACGAGATAACCTGATGAAGTTTGATTTACGCTTTGAACCTTTTTTCATAAAGAAAAATCATACTATCAGAATACTATTGCATGTTTTTTTTTAATCAAAATACTTTCCCTGAATTTAGTAACGGTTCCAACTTCATGAAGAAATTACACATCAACATCTTTAAGTATCTGTTAAAAGTCTTGTTTTTGGGATAAACATTTCTTTGCAAGTTTATTCCAAATAGAGGGTTTTCGTCAACGTAAAACATCAGATCAATGTTATAAATGCGAAATATGTTTTCGACTGCTTCATATTTCACTGATTTTTCCACGTGGTAGACGATGACACAAAATAGCATTTATGACTGTCCTTACAGTTCAATTAGTAGTACCTAATGCCTGCTGCGCTGTAGTGTGGGTTCAATTCCATCTAAGACAACACTTATTGTGAAAAACATAGTTGTTTTTTCTTTGTTTGGTTTTCATTAGGTACTCTATGTATGTATTTTCAAAACATAGTATGTTTTCTATTTGCTGTCGATGGCGGTGTGTGAAAAGTCCACCAATATTTAATTAGTTTGATTCCGGTAGAAGAATTAGTGATGAGGATTGTGATGGGTATGCTTAGATGATTTGGGCATGTAAAGAGGATGAATGAAGGAATAATGACGAAACATAAGGCGAGTTTCAATGGGACCGGTGTAAGAGGAAGACCAGGGCGTACCTACTTAGACCAAATTAGTGACATTTTGAAAAAAGGCAGCTCAAGAGCCTAAACTGACAACTATCCATAAAGAACGTGATGAGAGTGGATGAAGCTAAGGAGTTATGTCAGGATAATAGCAAGTGGGAAAGTGGAAAACCGTGATTTCTGCCTACCTCTCCGGGAATCAGGCGCAATTATATGTATGTATGGTTCCTGTTCCACGCAAGCGAATCCGCACACAGAAGCTAGTTTAAAATATCCTTCGAGTTACGGGGAACAATTTTACATCTTCCGCACCTAACATTGTAGTGAATTTATGGTTCTGAAAATGTCATTTTAGTTTCGTATTTCTGTATATCAAAGAAGGTGAATTTCTTTGAAGTTTTCAGCTCGCCTTCAACAAGCTTGCTTTCAGGTATGAGGCGCAGCTGGGATGACGGGACTAGGTGAGTCCCCTGCCTGTTTCTCGGCTATATATAACCCATACAGAATTATATTAATTATAATATAACAAATTATTTATAATTTTTATTATTAATTATTAATTATTTTCTATTATTATAAAAGACAGACAGGAGCGAGAAAAATGGACTGCTCCTTAGCTGAATTGGTAAAAAACCTGCTTGAGCTGTGGGGTCCCGAGTTTGATTCCTGGGTGAGGGAAAATTTTGTATGTAATGATCATTAAGTTTTTCTTTGTGAGTCTTAGTTGTATTGTTATATGCGAGGGTATAAGTGTCAAATCAAAGTAGGGATATGTTTACAGATTTAGACAATTTTGTTAATCTAGGAATACAATAGATTTAGGCCAGATTAGGCGAAAGTTGTCTACTTTCCGCTCTATTTAGCGACAGAATTGCATTTCGATCTATCATTAGAGCCATCCCAATGACTCGGATGCCGGTAGCGGTCGATGCTCTGAGTTATATTTGACTCGCTGCAATTACCTCCGCTTCATTACACGTTCGATACAGGCTAATTATATACCTGATGCTGGGTCCACATCTGACGAACAAAACGTTCTCTTACGTTCACTCAGGTATTAACCATTACTGCCTTGCTGTCTTAATTGTAGTATCACTCGCGCTCAGCTTTTACGTTCACTTTTGCAGTAATCGTTTATGAGTTCTTGATCTAACATAAGAACCGATCAAATATCAGTCAGTCAACGGTCGTCTTTTGTCTCTGCTCGTACTCGCAAAACTCCATTATAGTCGCTCATCTATACAAATAAATAAAATTGAAGTGTCTGTTTGTAATGTTAAAAATATCAGCTTTTTACTAAATCCATATGAAGGTATACACGGTATTTTTTTTTTGTCTAATTGTTTCGGCTAATATCCGAAACGGATGAACCGATTTTGATGGGACTTTTACTGGCAGATAGCTGATATTATAAGAAGTAACTAAGGCTACTTTTCCCAGGGATAAAATAGGGGAGCGTGATATAAAAGAATTCCACGCGAAGTCGCATGGAATCAGCTAGATCAACATAAGATTGATAAAAGTTCAGTCAATCAGAGGTCGTTTGCCTTTGTCATTTGCAAATCTCCGCACTTGAATTTTCACTCATATGCAGCGTTCGTTCACTTAACTTCTCCAGGTATGGGCTACCGACCACATAATACAAGGAAACCAATCGTTTGTGGCAAGTATTTGCTGTGTCACTACAAACTTGATTTGTGGTCATTTTCTTCTATTTCATTGTGGATAATCGCGAGCTGTGAGTCCGAATGGTAAAAGACCTCTCTGGGCTCTTGTCTCTGCATGTTTTCAAATTGTTAATTGATATTTTGCCAGTATATCCAAGTGAAACATGCAATAGTCCGCATCAGATCAGTGTGATAATAATAATCATATTAATATCGGTGTACATTTCACACAGCGCCATCTAGCCCCAAAGTAAGCTAAGCATTGCTTGTATAATGGGAACCAGACAACTGATATAATAATTATATACTTTTTTGTAAAAACTTATATATAATACATACTGACACCCAGACACAGAACAAACATCTATATTCGTCATGCAAATATTTGTCCTGGGTGGGATTCAAACCCCACGACCTACAACGCAGAAGGCAAGGCTGTGATGCCAGTCAGATTATGTCACAGATAAATATCCTCTCGCTTCTTGTGATAACGAACTGCAGAAGAAAAATGTTAAAACAGTGGCGTCATGCCACTTGCCAGTCAGAGGTACCGAAATAATGAGAAAAGAGTGACTGAAATAAAATAATACGTTTCCTTTAAACCTGACAAGTGTTAAACTCGAATCTTCACGCGTTGATGTTCTCATTATAGTGTAACCCACAGTTAAATACAGAGTCCTCGTGTCTCTGCGTACCCCTTCGAGGAAAGCAGAATAATTTCAAATATTTTTAATACATTTTTATGTCAACTAAATTTAGGTCAAAGTTTGTCTGTGACACAATGTCAGGGGATAAAATTTTTCGTGTAAGTTCCAAGCACAGCTTTGCGTAGTAAATCATGTTTTGGCAAGATTCCAAAGCTTTAACATAATTAATTAATGTATTCCTTTTAGTCCGTTTTACCCACCGAGTCCAGAAAGTCTATAGATATGTTTGTACTTGAATATGATGACAATTTGATCTAGGTGTTGATAAAATTTATGATATAATATGTTTATGTTTACAAAAAAGGAAAGAAACCAATTGAGCTATGTAAAAATTGAAATTCACAATTTGTTTTGTTAATTTGATAACTTACTACATGTTTCTTTCTCCCATTTTCATGTCGATTAATAATAACAGTTCTTCCTTACTCGTTGGGCATAGAACTTCCTCATGATAAAATCTAATGTCTATGTCAATGCAAAAAGTTCAAAAATAGCTTTAAAATACGTAATAGCTCAGAGGAGGTAAATTTAACAAGTTAATGACTAAGGTTCCCGAACGAAGTCAAAAGGCGAATATTTGAATATGACCTTCGATTTATTAAAACATTTTTTTACCGCCATTCAAATTGGATATTACGCGTAACATACAGCAATTTCCTTTGAAATCCTGATACTAAGCGACAAGTACTTCGTTAAATCAAAAGCAGCACGATTTCAAAAAGTGTAACTCTCATGGCAAAATTACAATCAAATTGAAACTTACTGCTTTAAGATTAAGGTTCATGATTCCGACGATGTTTTACAGTAAAATGTATTACGTTATCGAGGTTTATAGCTGATAGCATAATATTCAGCTAATGAGTTTGTGTTTTGCTCACAACTGCTCCGAATGCGAAGAGAGATTGCATCTTGTGCGAGTTTAAATACAAAGTTATTTTTTACTCTGACTTGTGGGACTGGTGGTTGGTTTTTTTTAAGAAAAGAATAATTATTTGTAAGAGACCTTTTAATCACGCTGTATACCTTTTACTGACATACACTGGTTTACATGTTACTAAAAATATTGATTAGATAATGACTGACAAATTTTGAAAGTATTCGGATGTATACTTATTAATGCCCCTTAACCCTCATAGTAAATATATAGGTATGATTCATAATAAATTATCAAATGCTTATAAATGCTTGTAAGCATGCACTTCGCTTTTTTGATGTGTAGTAGTCAAAAAACAAGCCATACCTACAATAAGAAGTCAATCATGTGAAATTTAAAATAATGAAATAAATGATCCAAGTATACGAATCAAATAAAAAGAAAAACCCGACTGTACTTATACTGAAAACTTTATGGATACCAACCTCGATATGAACCCAAAGGCGCATCAATTATCAAATACTCATTTAGTTTCAACATCTGTGGTACTTTTTCTTGTATCAAAATAAATCAATTTGGATTTGTAGACAGTGGATATACTCAGTATCACTCTCGCGATCAATACGAATCGAATGACACCTCAGTCACCAGATCATCACCACTCATTTCCAGGATGTCGGATAAAACAGAAAAAGATTTCGGCGTCTTTTAGGCAGTCGACTAAAAATGATTATCTTTCATATTCTTCGTAACTAGAATAAGGGAGAATAAACAAGAGAGCTGTCCGCTAGCCCACATAATCGTTCGCTTCAGAACGTTTTTTTTTTAAAGTATATAAGATTTTCTCTTCCCCAACTACTCAAACTGCATCTTACAAAAAACGCACTTTAACTCTATGCAGCTGTTTTATCTCTGTGGTCGCCATTTTCCAAGAACGAAGTGTTCTCTCAAACGTGATCACAGTCAATAGTAACTAAGTACCTTATTAAGTTCAATGAAGATTCAAACTAAGATGTCGAGTGCCGGACGTGTAAATTAAGGTTCAGATAAACCATCGACTGGATCCCAGTTTATGGGAATCCTTTGTACTTTGATCAGCTTAGTTTGATGTTTGAAACGGTGCAGGTGTCGCTCGGAGCGCCGCGCCGCCCGGAACTAAACCGATTTCAACTTTACACACAGTAGTATAGATCTAAGAGTAGAGAAACTATGGGAAAATTAAATAAATAAATATGGGTGGATTATTTACATTTATATTATGGGAAAATTGATTATTTGAGCTGTCTAATCAAGCAATGGATATCAGGGTTATGAAAATACAGTAATGAATTTATGACATGCCAAATCTCTTTTGCGATGTTAATAGATTGATAGTAAAATACTTAATCAGACTGAATAACAGTGGAAGAATGTGCACTAGCCCCCACACTAGGATTCCCTGTGTTGTGGATTGCTAGATTCTTCCAGAAGTAAAAGAAGTATAGTAGAGTGAAATAAAATAATAATAACAGTCAATTACATAATTTTTACTAAAAATTTAGTAACAATATTAAGTCGATCACTTTTTGGTTATCTTATACATAATGAACGAGCAGAATGAAAAGAGTAATGAACATGAACAAGCAGTAAGAGTGTGATACTTGGCGACAGAAAAGAATATACTATGTTCTGGACATATTGCTTGGCAAATGTTTTTTATTTTTATTAAATGAGCTTGTAAATCAACATGGAAAGATTAACACAATCGTATTGGTGCTATCGTTTAAAATCAAATGAGTCCTTTTGGACTATGGACATTCCACTTAATACATGGAGCTTGCAAGCATAGCTTCTGATGATTATTATGGGACTATACCGAGCCAGTGGATCTATCTCCCAATATCGCAAAATTGCACAACATTTCAGAAAAAAATATATTATCATCTTCATCTCTGCCGACTACGAGACCTATAGAACGCTATTAAACTGTTTTCCTATAATAGACTGGGGATGATAAGTTGTTTTCGGCGCGTGACTTTGAATTCGGCTTATCAAACACTGTCTTTGGTTAATATAAATGCGTTGTTTTGAATGAAATAATTTAGGGGATGGATCTTGTACTAACAATTTAACTTTTTGCTTTGTTGTTAACTAGGCGTTCAGGAAAACCAGGCAAGTCTGTCATTTTCTGCGTTGTGGCTGGAGTTTGAAGCGATGCGTCTGCTCCCGCTACCCCATACGTCATGTAGTCATCCTAAACCTTCTGTCTTTTCGTCAAAATCCTGTTAGCGAAGTCGTCTCCAAAATGATTGCGTTCCAGGTAAGAATCCCAGTCGGGGCAGACTTTGTGTAGCAAGCACGAATTTGTTCTTTGCTCTTAGATAGTCGTGCTATGAATCTGTTTGTCATTATTATAATTATCATAATATTTAATAACTGTCATCATTATAATATTTAAAAATTATATTTTTTAATTTTTTTTAAAGAAGATGGTTTCCTGATAAGTTTGACAGTCACATTGTGTGATGTCTACACGGGACTGGAATACGAAATATTGATTCTCTATCAAACGTGGTGATAATTGTGAAATACCAAAATCCCAATGAAACATTATTAATATGTTTGTGGAGAGTATACCTTGTGATCGCTTGTCACATGCCATTCAATAAGCGATAGCATTATATTTTGACACTTAAATGTAAAGTTAACGAAAGCCTGAAAGCATCTTAAAGAAAAACACAGAAATGTTGATAATTTTTCTTCAGAAGTCTTTTCATTGCTCACCTTGGGCCGTTTCACAAGTAACAAAAGGAAGGGAGAGTATATTTTATTATAAAAGAAAATACGTCAAGTGAAAAAAAAATGGTTAAAAAATAGGTTCTTTTTAAGGTATATCATTTCTGTAACGTTCTCGCAATTTGAGGTATGTGTTAACGGTCGAAAGTGGTATTATATTTAATAGGAAATGCATTGTCGTAATTGAATATAGCATTTTTGTGCCTCTGATGAATTCTATGAAAATAAAGTTTTTGATTTTGCCTTTGTTTTTATTTATTTATTTATTATTATTTTTTTTGTTCGAACTCCGGTACCCAGTCTCTGGATAAAATAAACTTTTGAGTTGAAATTGATCATTCTTATCCCCCAAGCTTATTACTCGTAATCCCCCAGCAGTCTCAATAAGAAATTAGTTCATTAATAAACTACAGAGCACGGACCTTTTAAGATGATAGTCTAATGAGGAAGCGAAGTAATTACACGCGCTGGCGGCCTATGCACTTAATGCCTTAATTTAACATTTAATATGCTATTAGAGCTGTTTCATACGTTGGAATTTACAAGCATATACATGGAATGATTTTAATTTCACATTGTTTAATAAGTGAGATAGTGAGTTCATTCGTGAGTCTTTGGCGATTCCAAGCCATTATGAATTCTATGGAAATAAAGTTTTTCACTTTGACTTTGACTTTGTTCACTAGTGATGCTATTTTTATGAAGTGAACTTCATAAAAATAGCTTTTGCGACTTGGGTCTTGTCGTAACCAGTAGGGGAGGACCCAAGTCGCATCGGTTGTTATGGGCCGAGGTTACCACTTAACACAAGGTGGGCCGTCCGCTCGTTCCGTAACTGTATCACATTAAAAAAAACTTTTTGTCAACGACATGTTGTAAGTCCACATCTGTTTCAATTACTCACACGTAATACTTATAATTAAGTTAACAAAGGGACTATCAAGAGGAGCGGAACAAAGGTTGCAAAATATTAGTTTGCATATTGTGTGGGCGGTAGTGAAATATGCATCCTTATTTCGCTGGACTCAAGCGATCCTATTACATGCAATTTGTACAGGATGTTGACGCAAATTAATAAAGAAATAGAAAGTAAAGCCACCGAAGTCAAGTAATTTCGACGTTTTAGGCAGTTGGTCGCTAAATCGAGTGGCGTTAAATAGAGTTTACTTTGTATTTGTTTACTAACTGAGCCATCTCAAGCTCTGACCTTATTGATCTTTTATTCCAATTACAATTCGCAGATGGAAATAAGGAATAAAGTATAGTACATTATATACCAGGTGTGTTTAACTTGTTCGTTCCTCATAATGTTTCATTCAACCCTATTTGTAGGAGACAAGCGACTTGACCCGTCAGTTCTGTACTATTAAAAGTTGTCCCATTCACGATCCTTCGATCCCTTTTGTCGTATTCAGAACCATTACGAAGAAAAGTTGAATGATATTCACAATTGTTGCGTAAAGACCCTAAAGTCCTGTTATTCCACTTTGTAGTTTGTAGAAGGTATAGGCTCTATGTCTATAATAAATCTGATATATTTTACACATTTCCATAGATGAAGTATGTTTGGTAATGTGTAAAGATATACTTTCTTTTCTTTTCTACAGATGTACCATAAAATAAATAGAATACAATATTGAATATCTGAAGTTAATAAAGATTTATGACTTTGACTTTAACTTTGTTATGTTAAGAGCACTCTGTATAACATAGATGCAGCCGCAAAGGCGATTACAAATTACAGGAATTAATGCACGCATGCCTTTGTTGGCGATAACGTCGACGTTTCGATTTTATTTTATTCCGAAGCTAACCGTGCGAGTATACCGTTTTATTTAAACCGCCATTTTACATACGACGCCTTTTAAAGGAACTTGGATTTTATTCACGTTCTACGTGATTTTAGTAAAACGAAATCCGTAAACGATATAAGGTTTTGCTTTTGGTGAATTAATGAAGCAGCGTAAGCGAGAATCTTTTTTTATTTTTATACATCATTATTGGTACATCAATTCCAGTCATTTCCATTAGTTGTTCCATTGAAAGTTGTGGTTGCCTGTGAAATTACAGGCACGAGACATACCACCTACACGTCTCAGAGTAGGACCCAAGTCGCATCGGTTATGGGCCGAAGTTACCACATAACACCAGGTGGGCCATCGGCTCGCGCTGTAACTGTATCATATAAAAAAAAAACAGCTACTGCAATTAATGTATTGAAAGTTGATGTATTTTCGTCACACCAACTATGAGCATCATAGTATAAAAGCAAATAAGGTTAAGTAGGTAAGGTAGATGAAACTTTTACTTTTCAAGAAAGTTTTTACTATCATACTCTGGACAGAGCAGCTTATGCTTGAATAATGGATTATATGTTTGGATAGAAATACAACAATATAAATAATATCTTAAATAGAAAAAACAAATAAATCATTTCATTTTTGACGATACAATTAATATATTATAAAACGCAACCTAACCTACATGACCTTCGAATAAAAAAATGACAAGCTTGCAATTTCAGCAAATAAAAAAGATATTGAACAATGAAAAAACTAAAATAAAACCAACTTATCCATTATAATAGAGAGAGAGTAAAAAGCCCATCAAAAAGTAGAGGCTCGTAAAACTGCGAGTACAAAATTGCTTACATTAGCTGACGACGCAACTAAGGATATAAAAGTGCACCGTATGATGCCCGAGGGAAACATAAACTGTAGCGGGTCCTGGGAACTGGTACTGGGGACCCAGAATGGATATCCGATAGTATCTTTTGCTATAACTTTAGCAATGGATCAAATCATTGAAAGCGTGTTCTCTGTTCGGTGGCTGTGATCTATAGGGATTTGTCCACGTCTTCCTAAATATGAATCCTGCCAATGTAACATTACAGGTTTTTTTGACATAGCTAGGGTATACACCAGGTCTAAGTTAACTAAGCTAGTATGATGTGCTATTTACCCTGCAAGCAGAACGGCCACATAAGTATTTTACTACCTTTGAGGTGTCAGAAGGATGTGGCCATGCAGCGGATGGAAGGCTCTCCTCACCGCTACCCGCGGGCATCGGATCGACTGAGTTATATGGTTCAACTTCTCAAAAATAGTAATTATTTTACTTTTATAGGCTCTCAGAGACACTTACTTAAAAGGATGAGTAACAACCAGTGAGGTTTTATATATTAATACGCTTAGTAGTTGTCATATGCAATGCAGTGAATTATACAGACTATATTTGTGCTTACAAAAGCCTAAAAAAGAATTACATAATTTTAGTAAGGGCGGAAAAGAAGTTCCTGGGATAATTGAAATTTAATCTTCATCCATTTGCAAACTGATGCTTAAAAAAGGTTTCTTTGCTCGTCCCTTAGATCAATAACTGTACGTTTCACTCGTTGTCTGTGTAATCTTCAGTAGGCAGAAGTTTCGACATTAGGCCAATTTACAGTAACGCGGAAACGGAAATCATCCATCATTGGCGACGTTTGCAATATACTACCAGAGGCGGTTTACATATTGTGAATTGGATATTTGCTCGGGATAAATTATGGAGATGCTATTGTGGGAACTGGGAATTGAGATGTACGCGTAATGGAATCTTAATTCGATATATTGCTATGATCTTTATATAAGGAGAGAAGAGCAAGACAATTCATAAGTAGAAAATTAACGGTACCAATATCGAACGCTGCACTAGTAACAATAAGAAAAAAATTCATACAAACACTTTAACCGTGTGTAATTAATAAATACTATCTATCTAAACTATGTTTTATCTATCTATCTACTAAACAGGAAGTTCCAACCGACGTGTTAAGTTTCAGCGTTATTATGTGCTAAATTTCATACCTATATCGGTTTAAAGAATATATATTTTCTCAAAGAAATTTGCATATAAATAAATGAATAATTATAGCAAAAAATTAATTGAGTATTGAGTACATTTCATTTATAAAGAAAACTTAATATCTAACATAAAATCTACAAGTAGAAGTAGTTAGTGTTTTATTTCCATTTACGCGATATTATATCATAAAGCCCGCCAGTGTGCTTCCTCGTCCAACTTAAATCTAATAGTTTGAGTCGCAGATATAATTTATCACAGTTGGCAACTACGCAAAAATTAACTAGTGAATTGAAAAGAGTTATTCTTGCTTGGTGTTTAATAGCCTCTCTCATTACAACGTCACTTAAAGTCTCAAATGAAATTGATTTCGCCGATGATGAATGGTTCTTATTGTAACTGGACGCCTTCCTCCCATTTAATTAGCCCTAAAATACCATAAAATAAATCAAAGAACTTGTTTCCCATGTGTCAGAAATCCCCTCGTTAATGTTGTGTGAGTAATACGTGCAATATCTTCTACCAACACAATATTCGACATAACAGCTCTTCCATGAATTCATCTAAGCCAATTTATAGTGGCTATAAACTGACGCTGAAAATACATAACTCATATAGAACATTCATGTCTCGTTAATATCTACTATTCATACTTAGCTTTATCTTGATACACGATTTGGCCGTCAATAATTCTTCGTAACTATTTTGATTACTATTTGTGTATGATTTGGTCGACGGCTCCGACCTTTGTCCCCGAAATTATGAGCGATGATTGTCGCCAACTGAATATCATTTCTTTGATGTTCTTTTTAAAAAGAATGATTAAAATGCAAGTTTGCGGTATCGAACAGGCTATACATGCAACTAAAATGGCAACGCAGAAGCCATGTGAAACTAAGAATAATAATATTTATGTTTATTATCGATTCACTAGTTATATATACCGATATATTATATATAACGATAGTTCGAGTTTTTATCTATCTACACCATCATAAAACCCCACATATTTATTGCATGAGTGAGCGGTTTGACGTTATTTAAATCCAATAAATAACGATTCAAATACATTGTAATATGTGGGCCCCGCCCCGGCTTCGCACGAGTGCTATGTAGATTCTAATGTGGAGTCAGTATGAAGTGATTAATAATATTACTATTATGATTAGACTATAACTACTGGAAGTCTTTATGTACAATGTTTAGTTCTGTTTTTTAAGACATTATAAATACGTTTTCTTTAGAAGCTACTCTAAGGTAACTCTATGAATAAGACAGCATATTCGAAGAAAGCTCTCAGTTGGCTTGATTTCTTCCAACATCTTGGACAATTATCGTCATAGTCCAATAAATAACGATATAACAATATTCAACTATAAGTATAAATCTTCCTCTTGAAGCATTTTATATATTGATGAAAACCGCATTAAAACCCGTTGCGTAGTTTAAAAGATCTAAGCGTACAGATGGTCAGGCAACTTTGTTTTATACTATGTATAGGCAAGTTATCCTATAGTATCGATATATTAACTCTGAGTGCCCATGTAATAAAGACCCAATAACAATTAATAACGACCTTTTTGCCAAAAAGGACACAACCAATATGCTCGGTATGATAAAGTTCAGCAAAGATAAATGCTACCCACTAAATATATATGAATACAGATCCTGACATCAACATCTTCATGATATTGCAGGTGACTAAAAAGTGGTTATATATTCAGAATCTGAAGTGTCATGATAACCAAAAGCAAAACTTTATAGTTAATTCACTAACTCCAAGAAAATGGTGAATACATCAAGTTAGTAAACAAATAAAATGTGAAATGTTGCTAATAGAAGGAAACCAACAAAGTTTCCGCAATTCTGTGCATTCATAGCTTTGGTTTATTGAGCTGAGAACACACTGCTAATTATAAGCCAAAGTTTACTTTGTTTCAACGTGTTTGAGAATCTCGAACTAAATAACTGTACCCTGAGGTTTAATGAGAAATAACTTTGAAGTAAGTCAAACTACTTTGAGAGTGCTATTTACATTGCTAGTGAATATACTCAACAAAGGAGACGTCATGCGAAAATATCTGAAAGCTAAGAAAACAACCATAAAATTTTCAGCATTTTTGATTAACCTCACATCTCAGTTGGTACTAACCCTGCCTTCTGCACTGTAGGTCGCGGGTTGGAATCCCACCCAGGACAAATATGGTGATCAAAATAGATGTTTGGGTCGATACATCGTTTTTGGGTATAACTATTTATTTTAAAAGAGATGGAACTAGATTTGGCCAACCTGATATCAAGCAGAAACCTTTTTTCTTATGAACAGAAGCACTGTATCCATTATCTGAGATTTGAAGACGGCCTGTGGTTTATTTTATCATCTAAAATTTCTATTTCAAACAGACATGTCTTACATGCTTTCACTTTCACTGACATGCTTTTGTCCTGAACGGAAATTGGTAATTAACAGAAGATAGTCTGTTCGCCGATAGGGATCACAGTCGTCAAATTGGCTTTTGTTTTATACTGCTTATCTGAAATCAGGATCGCTTTCTCCAGTCTGACCAAGCTACCTTGGCCGCTTACACCAAAGGCTTTGAAATTAACAAAGATAGTTATGCTACATTCTATACCAGATTACAGTGATAAGACTGAACGAAATAAGCTGTTATTATGTTTTTTATCTCGGAACTTTGAATTTTCAATAACCCTATTCCGATAAGATAATAATATTTGCTAACTTAAGTTGTATATGCTTTGGTGTCAGTGATAAATGTGTTAATACATATATATTTAGAATACGAGTAAATAAAATGCAAAAGTAAATCAGACAAGTCACAAGCATAGTTAGTTTTGTTTGATTAACATTACGAAGGGGACGAAAATAATGTTAGCCTTAATATTATTTTTCAGTAAGTGTGGACCCAAATGTATTACTTGTTATGGGGAGAGGTTACCAATAAACACCATGTGGGCCATCAGCTCGATAACATCGCCACACACGAAAAACAAGTATATAATGCACATTGTACCATAGCAATACAAGCTAAGGAACTGATTAAAAAACTCCAATATATCGGCGGTGAGATCCCCCCATTGGACCGGCATTGTTTGTAAATGAGTGAAAACAAAAATAAACGTTTTGATAATGCGTCTCGACTCAATTGTTTCGGACCTTGAATCGAGTCATTGTAACTTTTTAAATTATTATTTGAGCGTGGCTTATAATGCAAATTAAATTAGTAATGTCGTCGAGCTTGTCGTTGGGATTTTCTGACTTCGTTGGACCGCGTGACCGTTGAGTCAGACTGCGGAATATACGTTCTGAACACATGAATGTACAGCTGTGAATTTGTTTTGGAGATTTAACGGACGGCAAAGAACGTTTGAGATTTTTGTGTCCTAATATGATTAGGTCATATATAAAAAGAAAAGAGCTCACGTGCTTTTCATTAATTCATTTCAGACAGCTCGTAGTAACTCTGCCTTCTGTGCTGGAGGTCGTGGGTTCGATCCCCACCCAGTGGTATATAATATATTAAATAAAATATTGGTGGTGCTTCTTCCGCAACACCCGGGGGACACGTGTAGGGATTCAATGGGTTATCACCTACGGACGCGAGCAACGTGGGCCCCCAAAATAGCACAGCCATTGTTTTTCAAATTAAAAATAATAGTAAGTTTAAAGAAAGAAAGAAAGAAAGAAAGAAATAACATTTATTCAGCACACGACACTTACAAACGAACATAGCGGAGAAAAAAAAAATAGAAACTAAGATACAAAGAAAAAGATAAACATATGCAAAAAAAACACGAACAAATTAAAACTACATCAAAAAAATAAAATGCCAAAAACTACATTACAAAGCTTTAAAAAAATATATCAAATCAAATTATAAAAAAGAAACAAAACATTTATTACTAAAAAAAAATATTATAAAAAAATACGCAGTGCCTAGTGCCGAAAAGGGGTTCGGCTCAGCGTGTGCTGGGTGAGTTTCACTCAGCGCTGATTTTCAGCCGAAAAACCTATAACAATAATACCTTAATACCTTTAACAATAATAATAATAGCAGTTATGAGTTTATTACGTCCCAGATCACTAATAACATCAAAATGTCCTAATTAGGTACCAACCTGGATAACAACGATAACTTTAGATGTCCTTCTTTAGTTTGTTAGTTGTTATAAGACGAGGCGTGTTGTAACTGTACCGGGTACAATAAGGCAAGTTATTTGTATTACATACGTGACGTTCCTCGTAAACATGTCTGCCTTGTAGGTATACCAGGCAGGTAATATTTACGAGGAAACGTCACATGTTGCTAGGGTCGTAAAACGTAGAACAAATATCGATGGCATCGTTTATTGGCATTTATCGATCAAGTGCTATGAACGTTGACCGCGCCCATTCAGCCGTGGAATGCTCAGTACCGTGACTGTATGCGTGGGTGAACTTGGGGATGGGGGTAGGCCAATTGCCACTCGCTTCGAGTTGCCCCCACATAAACCAAGTTGCTCGCGTCCGTACGCGATTACCCTTTGAATCCAATAAACCTGTCCTCTCGGGTGGCGCGAAAGGAGCAACCCAAAGTAGCAGTAGAACTTGTGCTACGCTCGCCCGGAGAAGTACTGCCACCCACCTGGTCATCTGCCGCCAAGCAGTGATGCACTCGTGTTGCTGTTCCGGTGGAAGGGAGTGGGTGTCGGCGAAATTGCGCATGAGACGTAACATCCCCGTCTCGAGGTGATGGAGCGACGCAAAGCGACTTGAGTCATCTCGTTCTTTAGTGGAGATGACTTGAGTCGTTGTGCTGTTGGCTATGGGCGGCGGTTACCACTTAACATCAGGTGGGTCGTCAGATCATTCCGTGCCTACAATGAATAAAAAATGGGTATTTTGACCATATCCGACTCTAACGGTCATTATTCCGACGTTGCTGGTTCAAGTTCCGACGTACACCAATGAGTTTTTTCGCTTGATTAACTTATATGCGCAATATCACGTTTTCAAAACGTTGAAGAAAATATCGTGAGTAAACCAACATCTCCTAGAACCAAAAATTCGACCATGTGGAAGGAGCCTCTTTGAGGTGCTTATTCAATTTTTATCGTTATGCGTCTATTATCTAATATAAACAATTTAAAAGCTGAACAATGGGAAAAATTATAAATATTCTGTCGGCATTAATCCTTAGTACGTCCACCAGAGACAAGTTACGCGCAGCCAACATAGAATCACTTTGCGGTCGGCTGGCTATTGTTTCGTACAAAAACTTTTGGTAAACTAATTTATCGTAATTGGGAAAAAATCCGAGAGAAAATATTTGTGGCGCAACTCGCCTAATGAGATCAATCTAACTTTCTTTATAAACTGAATGTTTTTTGTAAGTTTCTTCAGCCTCTCAAGATTTTGTTATGTAAGGCTTTCTTTATGCCATTATTTACGAAAGCGCAAGATTACAAGATGTTTCGCGTCTTATAAATGAGTGTAACGCGACAAGGGCGCCCGAGCGGGTTCTTTTTAAATTATTTTCTTTTTACTCATATTTTTTTACAAAACAGTCATTTTATTAGAATGTTAGTAAAATTTGCTCACTTGTTTTATATTTGTGGCAGGTATGCAAGGCAGGTCATATATATATCGTGTTTTGGAATTTTCAAGTTAAATTAAATTAGTTAAATTGCAGACGCATGCGATGTACTCGTAACATCCCCGTCTCGAGGTGATGGATGCAACGCGGTGCGACTTGAGTCATCTCGTACTATGGAGAGGACTTGAGTGGTATTGCTGTTGTCTATGGGCGGCGGTTACTACTTAGCATCAGGTGGGCCGTCAGCTCGTTCTGTCACTGAAATACCATAAAAAAAGATAGATAGATAGATAGATAGATTAACTCTTTATTGTATACACCACAAAAACATTTTACAAAAAATAAATAAAAAATACATTAAAATATTAGGCACACAATGGGCGGCATTATCACTAAAAGTGATCTCTTCCATGCAACCTTTGGATGGACAGGAAACAAAGAAGTCACATTGGCGGTGTACATAAGTAGGAATTATATATTTAAGTTAATAGATTGAAAACACGTTAAAAAAAAAAAATATAAATGAATAATTAGTTACTTAAAAGTTTGAGGTTCAAGCTATTTCTTTGAGAATTCAATGGAAATTTAGTTTTGTCTGTTGTTTTTATAAATCCGATGCATAATCGGGAACAGGTACGATCGACTCAATACTTCATTGAACACGCGCCACTGGTTCCCCCTAAGTTTGTGATATTGATATTGTCCGTCCCGCCTCATTGGCGACGAATGAGCTGATTGCCCCAACTAAATTGTGGCTCTACAGTTCCGTGGGTCATTTCAAACTATTACATTACGGCTATTATTTAATGGAGGGAATTGTTTGTCAGTAAGAAGATTTATTGTGAGAGTTTATGCGTCAATCGGAGTTGTTGGCTGATTGTTGTATCGGAATTGTGTTACGGATAAGGCTTACGTTGATAGATAAGTTAATTTTGAATACATATAGACGAATTTTGACAGTTATCTGACTGAAATATTTAAAATAACGCTCAGCAGTTAAAAGTTTTGACTTTTACCTGAATCCATACAAAACATTTTTGATTTAATAAACCAGACTCATCTGGAGTTGACTCCAGTCAGACTCAAAGTCATCTATTATTCATAAGTGGATTTATTGTGCGGGGTTGCTTTGCGACTATACTTGTAGTCACTGGGAAAATTGTTTGCGTGATTTGATCAAATAAATTAAGGTTATGGGCGTTGCGGTACCTCGTAATTTCTTACAACAGTTACAGAGAGGTTTTTTGTTTTGACTTTGACGTAAGCCATACTCGCTATTTCAACCGCAAGAAGCTAAGAAACATATGCCGAGATCCCAGCACGCAGTTCTTATAGATGTTGGACGAGCGAGCAAAGCGAGCGATACCTAAGGATAATAAGCGAGCGATAATAGGCTGTGCCAGGTATTCCGTCGCCTGCTTCTCAGTACACAGGTACCCTTATAATGTAGCCAGGAAGGGTATAGGAGTTGAAACTGCGGGACCACAATATTTACAACTAACTTTTACCACTTAACATCTGGGGTATTTTTGGTCTTCAGGTGGGCAATCTACACATTCCAATCTATTAGTTCGGTTTCTAACCACTACAATTAACTCTCATCATTTTGGAGGCTACCCTCTATAATAATTTATATAAAATAATTAATAACTGAGAAAAGAGAAAGGACCGCTCGCACTCTACTAAAATTTCCACTGGTTATTCGGTGAAACGATAGTTTTATACTCTAAAATGTGAACTCTACATTACAGTCCAACGTTTCATTTATTTTATTCACGTTGCCGTATTTCATTGCGAATGCATTATTGAAATTAAAACCGTTCCGTTGTGGACATTACACGGAGTGGGGAAAATTAAATGTACGTAATGAAAAAGCTTCATTAGGTCAATGCAGTTTTTAATACGTTCAGTACAATTAATTATATTATTTTTTAAGTGAAATGACTGTTAATTTTCTGTGTCCGGTATTAAGGATTATTGCTGTTCTTGTGGAAATAGGATCGTATAACAATAAGCGGAATTACTTTTCTCTTTGACCATAATAAATAATTATTTAATTAAATGAGACGTAAAACGGGGTTTGCTTGGTATGCGCAAGCGGTTGCCACGTTCTTCCCGATAACAGCATACACCCATTTGACATCTCGACCCCACCCCGTCATGCAGCAGGAGAATACTCAGCTATCTAGTTTACTATAGTAGCAGTCTTCTTCTTCTTCTTCGAGTCACCGGTTCTGTCGAACCAGTGTGGTAAAAGGATTGTAAGTGCGCCTCAAAGAGGCTCCATTCGTGCACTTGACACATGTCTTCGAATTTTTAGTTCTAGACATGTCGGTTTCCTCACGATGTTTTCCTTCACCGTTTTGAGAACGTGGTATTGCGCACATAAATCTTTCAATTGAAAAACTCATAGGTGCACGTCGGGATTTGAACCGGTGCGGCGACCTCCGGATTGAAACTCGGGGGTCAGTACCGCTAGACCACCACGCTCTCACACCACAGTAGCAGTAGAACCGCCAGACATGTGTAGATTTCGTCCGGGAACCATAACTATTTCTCCTGCCAACAGTATATAAGTATTATATCAGCTGATGTCCACCAATATGTCCAGGTGGGCCGTCAGTTCGTTCCGTAAATATATAACATAAAAAAAAACTTTTTATTATTATTATGTAGTAACTAACATACTTGACAAATTGTTTGATACGTAGCATGTTTGCACAGTCACGTCGTTCATCAGTCAAGCGCCACGAGCGGTGTTTTTGATTTGTTATCCGTCCGCTGTCACTGTTATTGATGTGTTGCGAAATTGGAAAGTTCAGAGGGACTTATCTCTCAGATTTAGATAACGGGGCAATTTATATAGCGGGGATTTCTTCCCCTAAAGTATACTTGACAGCACGCAAGCCCGCGGCAATTGCGCTCAGAATAAGAGGTAGACAGGCGTCATCGCAAAGATGTTCAACCTAAAGAAACAAGTCAATTACTGCAAGTAATAAAAAGAAGTTTCTTTTTTGTATCATAGACATAGACATAGTAAGCAATTATTAATAGATTTTGGATTTAGAAGCAAGAGCAAAACCTAGTCGACGTTGTTCTGCAATGGATAGCAAATAAACCTTAAAAAAGCACTTAGATGTTCCAATTATCATGTTTCGGAGTTAATCAACTTCATGTATGAATAAGGTCCTTTTATATATATACAAATTTATATCAATCGGCCCTGAAATACCTTACAAATAGAAGTGTTGCGATAGAATAAGAATAATAACTAATATTGGAGCATTTTTGGCGTCCTTGTCTAACACAGTAAATCTTCTACCTGCAAAAGCGTTCCCCATTACCGATCCGAGAAGAAAACATCCAGGTATTCGGTTTTAAAATTATCACATTAGATTGCTAGAATCAATCCTCTTTGTTACTTACACTCAAGATTATTTATGCTAAGTAGCTTTTATGTATCGCTCCTTCGTAATTTAATAAAAAAACTCATCCTACTTTATTGTTCTATCCTCAAACAGTTGCTACTCCCAGAAGCCAAGACCTTGGATTACTGAACTTGTTACATAAATACTATGTAAGCTCATTTATGTAACCAAGTTTTTGCGGATGGAGAAATATATAAGTTATAGTTCTTATGTTAACGGGTTTCAGTCAGGGCATAAATCTTAAGAAAGACTTTCATAGCTTTTACCTTTGGAGAACTAGCTTAGTTGTAATATTTTTTATCTTTGAAATGTAACACGTTTTTATTACTGATTATGCTTCTATAATAAAACAAAACCTTTTAAGAAATACATGGTATAAAAACATCTTTTATCTTTTATTTATCTATATTATAATTTTTACATCAATAGCCTTGGTACGTGTGTTCGATTCGCATTAGGGCATTTTTTATGACTTTCAGGTACCACGTTTCTATTGACTACTACTGAAAAGATTCGTCTTTAATGATAAAGATGAATCTTTTCAGTCAACTTTGAATATCATTGAGTTTTAACAAGCTCCAGACACTTCGAGATTCTCTTAAGACTAGCCGCGCCCCGCGGTGTTACCCACGGTTAATAAGTCAACCCATTTTGGAGATAAAAAGTAGCCCATGTGCTATTCCAGAATATAATCTATCTTTGTGCCAAATTTCATCCAGATTCGTTCAGCCGTTCTGGCGTAAATGACAAACATCCATCCATTCAAACTTTATTTATATTAGTACCTATGCATATGAAGTAAGATAACGGTATCTTTACGTAAGCTGGTCTAATGACATAGACGAACATGATAAAATAATGTACTACGTACATACATCGTTTTGGATATTGCGTTTACATTAATTAATATAAACACAATGTCGCATATATATTAAGTGTAATTACGTACATCTCTAAATATTTACTTTTCATTTAAAAATATCCGACGCGAAAAGTATGGATCTGTGTTAGGTTTTTCATAACGGAACGTAAAAGTCTTACCGAATATATTATTTTTTTCTCAATAAAAGTACTTTCTTTATCTTCCTATGTGTACGTTCAAGTTACTGAAATAGCGTGTTTGGGTATCCTAAAATTACAATAACAGTACATTGTTAACGGGTTCTGTGATAGTAACGAATCATACAATATTTGACTGGCCTCACAGCACAGTAGTAACCCCCTGCCTTCTGCACTGTAGGCCATGGGTTCGATTCCCCGCCAGGACTAACTTTACGTGACGCGCATAGTTATTTGATCTATGCCTGTGTGTCAATATGTATTAAGTTACGTACTAACACAAAAGGTATAAAACGTATCAGCTGTCTGTTTCAATTGAATATTAATCAAATATTGACATTCAATATTCTGTTACGACTTGATATACAATTTATACTTCGCGCGTTGGACGTTTGGTAGAACATACATATAAACAGAACATGTATATTTCACAAATGTTTGTCCTCGAACCCACAACCTACAGCGTAGAAGACAGAAATATACCAAGTGAATAGTGAGGTCATCACCCAATCACATTGGACATGAAGTCGAACACACACACGCCAGAAAACAGAAGAAAAAACATGAACCAATAGTCCGTATCATTTTCCTTCATATAACCGACAAATCCATTTTGTTTGCCTCAAGAAAACTCACATCAATAAGCAATCGAAGCAACAATCCTAGTAAAGATAAGGGTCCTTCGCGTGGTATTGATACATTTACAGTTGCGGCTCGCCTTATCTTGTTTTGAGGTCTGATATCGAGGGGTTGCGAAGGGGAAGTTGTTGTCATAATGTTTTTTCTTTATTTTAGTCATTAGCACAAGTTGTTTTTGACGTCATATCTCGCTCCGCAGTTTGCTCGGCGTATTCAGACATAAACGGCTCGTGTTTGTTACTTTAGTAAAAAATGGTAGGTACCTAAATATGATCTGACTTGTTTAAAAACTAAATCTTGGCTCTAAATTCTTTGATATTTATGTATATAAATGCTGTAAATATACAATTTATCAGATTTAGCAAGATAGGAAGAAAATCGCGTGTGATTTAAAAGTTTACCAATTATATACTTATTATTTGCTTGTACGTTTTTTTCCGTGTCCCCCCCCACGAGTGGAAGTGGTTATATAAAAGTAGTTACAATAAAAGAAAGGGCCTGAAAGTTTTAAAAAAAAATATTGGTGGACAATTCACACAGGGCCATCTAGCCGCAAACTAAGCATAGCTTGTACTATGGGAACCAGACAATTGATAGAATACATATACTTTTTTTGTAAATACATACATATAATACATATTAACACCCAGATATAGAACAAACATCTATATTCGTCACACAAATGTTTGTCCTGGGTGGAAATCGAACCCATGACCTACAGCGCAGAAGGCAGAGTATCAACTGAGCTGTGAGACCTGTCATTCTGTAGATGTGAGAAAATAAGGGCATTAAGTTGAGAGACGTAGAATTCCTTCAATTTCCACATGCTTCAGTCAGTTGAGTCGAGAGAAATGAATATTTATGGGCTCAGACCTGCAAGCCAGTAAAATTTGGAGGAGTTATTTTCTCAAGCCCTGTTACTCATTTTGGGTGACTCCCTAAATCTGCAGCCTTGCTGTCGGGCATATTCATGACGCCAGCTTAATAATTTACAGCTGAAACGAGGATTAACTAAAGAGGTTACATGAGGCCCGGCGCATATGCATTCGTTTTAAATATTGTCTTTCCAGACATAACTTAATCTTAATGACTTACTTGAACTTTGTACGTATGAAAACTCAATGGTAAGATAAAATAAAGTAAATTTGAAATGCCTGCTTCGGATTTGAGTCGGTTACCTTCGGACTGAAAGTCAAATATACGAACGAGTACGTACCACTATGTAGAAATGCACTCCGTATAGAATAGTGTTACAGCTGTGTACAGTTGTAGAGCCTTGTGTGCAGTATTGGTCCAAGAAATACTACCACCACAATTTTCTGCCACCAAATAGTGCATTCGCTTGCTGTGATCCAGTTTGAAGGGAAACTATTTGATCATGATTATATTGATTCATTTTGAAGTCGCGAAGTGACAGAGGCAATGCTGCATTGCTACTAGAGATATAGCTCAAAATCAGGTGGGTCATCTGCTCGCCTCGACACTTCATATAAAGAATTCACAAATGCCACTCCACTTGCCACTAATGAAACAATATTTCCACATCCTGGGTGGCGTCAATTCGTATTGTCCGTTTTAATTGCTTAGCCGCCGCTGGCGACGCGACGATCGCGCTTAGCGGGTCAAATGCATTGTTGCAGTTCGTAATAAACTTATGCACATTGTTGTTTTTATTCTTCAAGGTAATAGAGGTAGTATTTTTACATACATATAATTTCGCTTGTTTTCTATAGGGACAGTGAGGACGGTTTTCCACCTGATAGGATTTATTATCGAGAAAAGAAAGGCAAAAGACATTTGAAAAGTTGTACTGCATTCTCTCACTGCAGGATCACACAGATACATCTGTCATTGAAGATTGTTAGGAAAAAATGTTGTGACTCCATAAATGCTATTACATAAATATACCTATAGTTCATGTATTATTGTACATAAAACATATTTTAACTTGACAAACCACTCTATTATAAGAGTACATTGTGATATCGTTTTGCTTAGTAAGCAAAGTCTTTCATACAGCCAAAAATGATGATCTGACTGCAGTAGATAAATAATAATCTATAAAAATCATTATGAACCATGTTTAAATAGATATAATAGCAGCGCAATAGAAAAATAATGGTTACTTCAAAAAATAATTGCTACATAACCTAGTTCGGTTAATTTATCAATTCATAACCCGAGTATGTAGATCATTCTACAAAACTTTTCATATCCTTGAATTTGGAGAAGTCAGTAGCGTAGTAATGGGTTAGGCCGGCATTGTCTCGCAGTGAAGTTTCCTGTACGTTGTTTCCCACAATAAGCATCCATATAGCTTGTTAGTTGCGAGATGGACCACAAGTTGCCAACTTGCACTTGCCCACTTGCCCCTCTATACGAGCAGCGTGTACTCACTTTAGTGGTAGGTTGTATTAGGGACTTACATATTGGATATTAACATTGACTGATGTACAGTGTTCCAGATGAGTATTTTTTAACATGGTAACATTTGTCGACATCTTGTAAAGTCACAATACAAGATTATACAGTGAAACATGAAATAGCAGAAATTACAAATGTAGTTCTAATGTTACAGTTATGGAACGAACCAATAGCCCAACTTTTTCCTATAAAAACAATACGACTTAGGTCTTCGATTAAGATTTGGAATCGGCACCCCGCATAAACTCCTGGATACCAAATTTCACTGCGATCACAGCAATTTTTTTCGCCCAGTTTGAATTTCCAACAAAACCATTGTTTTCTGCTCTTACCCCCTATGACATTTGGTCGAGCACCCCCCCACCTAGCTTCAAATGATTCCGAGATAATATGAGCGTTTCAATTCTGTATGGCAGCCATCTTTTTTTATTAGGCAGCCATTTTTTTTTTGAGAAAACTGAAATCGTTTACCCTTTTGCAACTTTACTTTGAGAACGACCCCTCTCTTATAGTGTCTGTGATTGGTAATTAGGCATGTAAAAGTAGAATAAAAAAAATGTTGTCTAGCAATTTATTCATACTATGTATATCTTAATCAATGATATCCATTATCCGGATGTACAGTCACACAGAAATATTTAACATTTTATCACTTTAATAATGTTAAATTCATTAAGGTCAGTTTAATTAGTATTAAATTTACTCATAGGATCTGATGAGTTCCGCTCCCTTTCACAATTAAGTACAAACGTAATAAAGTCCCGTTTCATCATAAGTCCGTAATAGGTTTGATGTAATTTTGAAAATTGGCCATAAGCCGTAACTTTTCTATGATCATTGGCTAATTGTGTGGAATTATAACAGGTAACAGGTTTATAGGTGCAGCGGGCAATCATTGGTACTAAGGAAGATTGTAACTAGGAAATATAACGGTGTTCTAGGATATATAACAATAAAAAGTTTAATTCAACGTCTAAGCTTAACAAACATTTTTATTTACACAGTAAGCAAATAAATATGATTAAGAGACCACTTATGTTTTTTTTTTAATCAGACGTATTCCACGAAGAGCACCTGCGTGAATAACACCACAGGAGTTAGTGAAATAATGGGAAAGCTGCGTACTTATTTGATTTTTGATTATGTTAAATTTGATCATTATTACTTGTTATAGGGAAAATACGATTGGATACCATGTTTTTGACTGAATATATTTTCAAGTATGTATCTTTTTTGAAAAATTTCATACAGCATATTAAAATGAAAGCCTAAAAAACTGGCAAAACAGAATCGTTTATTTTGCCACATTTGACAATTGTATAGCGACTGGCGATTTATCCCGCAATGCGCGTATTTTCGCATAAGAATTTATCGGGTGATAGCGACTTCCCTTGCATAAGTAGTAATACAAAGTAAACATCAAACTGTCTAATGATAGTTTCAAACGATCTATATAGACAGCTTAACTGATTTAGTTACCACATGGTGGAATTTTACCCGAAATAAAAAACAAGGTAAGTGTTAGTGCTAGTTTTTTATTTTTAACTGTATGGGTTCCTTATCGAGACTGAAACTGTTAATAGCGGGTATATCGGCTAAATAATCATTGAATAAAATTGTACACTCTGTAGTAAATAACATGTAAAGAATGGTTGCTCGGACTTGGGCATTTGGCGTAGTACATTAAAAATCTTCGTTGGAAAACAGTGGTAGCGATATGTTCATTGTATAAATTCATTTGCCATGTCTACGATCCCACTGTATTGCAACGTCAAAAGAGGTCCATTGCAACTCTGCCTAACCCCACGGGGAAAAAGCGTGTACGTTAAGTATATGTGTAAAAGAAAGGCCTTAAAGTATTTAAATGGCTGAGTTCGCGAAACGAATACATTTACAAGAGTTGTCAAGTGCATACTGCATAGTCAATGGAAAGAATAGTTTTGTCGTACTTTTATTTGGCTGTTAACTTGACACCCGTCGGAGTTACGCGGTAACCTCTAACTTTTCACTTAGCTGGAACATCTGAGAATTCACAGCGAAAGCTTTATGGCTAAACTTCGGATTGCCATAGCAAAGTACGCCTGAGCGGCGTAGCACACGAACATTCAGTAGAGAACATTATTGTGTTCGAATAAAAAGTGCATTGAATGATTTCTGAGAAAGAACATATTTCCAGAAATCAAAACAAATTAAGTTCAGTAACTTTTGAAAGCCGTCATTTTACAACGTATACGCAGTCTTACACCAGCCGAATGAATGAAAAATCGGTTTATAGTACCTAACATCTGCCCGTGACTTCGCCCTTGTGGTACTAAAATTGACTATATTTTTTGGGTAATCATCTGATGATCCGAATGATAATGTAAAATTGAAGAAAACAGCCAATTCGTTTCGGTAGTTGAAGAACAACAAACATACTTTTATCCATACAGACAGACATGATTTCGTATTTGTCATTATTAGTGTGATATAGTGATCATATGCCCGTTCTGGAAAGAAAATATATTATCTATAATAATTTCGAGTATTTACAGTTTACTCACGAAACAAATAAAGAACTTCTGTTTTTTTATTGAAAAGTCTAGTAACCTTAAACAAACGACGATGAGTCTAATTTCGAACCAATTATTGTTCCATTTTTTAGTAATTTTGTTCTGTTGAAAATACTATTAGGGGCCTTAATAAATATTACAATTAAATAAAACATGGTAATCTAAATAAGTGATGGATGAAACTACTTAATACTGTGTTATGGTTTTATCTCTGAACATTGCCGGCAACCATTAGCAACTTTATTAATCGCCAAAATATCCAGACGTACATTTTGGACGTATAAATATAAATACTATATAATATATAAATACAGGTGCCTGGACTGAAGCTATTCTAGACAATTTTGGAACGATACTGATATATCAGTAGTTCATTGTGAAATATACTACTACACAGTATGGCTATGTGTACTATTCTATTCTATTCGAAAGTGTGTTGAAATGATTTTAAGTACACCTCAAAGCCAGCACTTGACACTTGTCTTAGATTTTTTAGTTCGAGGACATATCGGTTTCCTCACGATGTTTTCCTTCACCGATGAGAACGTGGACATAATCTTTCAATCGAAAAACCCATAGGTGCACGTCGGTATTTGAACCGGCGACCTCCGGATTGAAACTCGGAGCACCACGCTCTCAGTGAAATCAAACTACCGACAGCGTGTCAATGACACTACTGCTTCACAACCAGTTCCCTATTCGTTACAATGACATACACTTTGATGGATCGTTAAATGTTACCAAGTAAATTAATAACTTATGTTTTACGAGAGACAATAATGTGGAAACTGTGACATTATGAGACTACGAAAAGCCATGGTTATGTAACAGCGATAGGTTTTCTGTGTCAGTTTATAAATATAATAAAAAATAATTACGACCAATGCACGCTACAATATAACAGTGCAATTGTTAAATAGGTAGAATGCGTATACAGTAGTCGCCCAAGTCATCTCCTGCCCTGCAAAATGTGAAGAGGTTTGCCACTTAGTTTTTTCGTGATAAAGTCTCGGAATAAGCAGATTGCCCACCTGTTGTTAAGAGGTAACCTCTGCCCACAGCAAGCAATACGACTTGGTTCCTCACCTACTTAAGTACAACATGACCCAAGTCACATCGAATACGCTAGTAACTCTGAGACGTGAAGGTGGAATGTCTCATGTGCCTATAATTTCACCGGTAACCACACAATAATGCGAATGTATGTGGCAGTAATTCCCCGGACGAATTCGGAATGAGTTCCGCTGCTACTAAATGCTTTGACAAAAGCTACCCAAAATGATCTTGGCCTACGACATCAGAGTTCGCTAGGTTTCTTGCTCCATCGTTGCATTCGACGGCCGGGAGTTGCACAGGTCCATTTCCAATTCGTCTCCCCAGCGGCACCTCGGGCGGCCATTCGGCCTCCGCCAACTCAGACGACCAGCGTAAAGTGGTTTATAACTGTAATTATTGTGTTTGTATCCATTGACGTTATGTATCGGACTAAAACTAAAACGAAAACTACTTATCACAACGATTAATTAACCAAACTCTTTAGATTTTGGAAATGTCAATAATATTCATAACATAAGGGTCACGCGTATTTATCGCTAAGTTTGACGCCTGTTCAAACCCTATCCGACCCTCCATGGGAACAGGCAAGAACCCCTAAAGGAGGGCTCACTATTTCTCTTTCGCGAGCACGATCCTTGTAAAAATCTGAGTACTTACTTTACAATATTTGATAACCACTGTTAAGGTATTTCAAGGTAAATACACACATATTTAAAACTGATAACACATGGCGCACCGCGGTTAGGAAGAAAGTTTACGATTTAACACGGATATAAACAATTAATTTTGAAAGTCGAGTGTAAAAGTTTTACGAGTTTCAATCCCGACTAGAATGTGGTAGCTTCGGAACATAATTTTGTTCGGTTAGCCACTTTTAAACAGTTTGGTATTTCAATTTGGAATATTTATAGAAGCTTTTATGACTATGCGCAGTGCACAAAAATTAGAGACAAGTGTAAGCCTGCTTACACCAAAATTTCGGATTGGAAGATAAGTCTTAGTTCAGATCTCTCTCACTCTCATGATATAAAAAAGTCCCACAGTTACGGGTCGTACGATTCGATTTTGGCTTGTTTTACCCCAAGGAGGAGCAAGTCATATCGTTTGTTATGGGCAGAGGATACCACTTAATACTAGTAACGCCATCTTGCTTGTATCAAACGTTTTACCTGCCCATCTTTTTTTCTACTGACAAGTTACTCTGTATTACTTAATATTACTCCACTAATAAATACAAAAATTAGGTGCATTTTCAATTTAATGTAGTAACCGCTTTGAGAAATAACTAATCCCACTGCTTTCAGTAGCAGATCATTATGGGTAGGTGTTTAAGTAATTAGAGATCATTCAGAGTTTTATAGAGGTAGTTATAAATTGTATCTGTTCAAGTTAGTTTACTTGATTGATCCAGTAAACTTTTATGGACATCATTTTGGTTTCATAATGTTTATATTTTTATCGCTTCATTAAAATGCCCTAAATGAGGTAGCAAGCCAATCCAAAGTACACGTTATATACAAGTAGATTGGAAAACTGAAGGCTGCCGCCACATCTGATAATTATAATTTATATTAAATTACAGTGAGATTTCACTTGGTTAATATAGCTTTCACAGAGTAACGTTATCTAATGTCAATTATAACATATATTCTCATGAAAAGCCCTCATTATTTGGCGAAATCTGCAAAATTCACATTCCAACCACTACAAATCGTTATTCATGTTCGAAACAACCGGTAATAGGCACGCTTCGGTATGTCATTTGTCTAGTACATGTCGATGTCAACCGCCGCTGTAATTACAGTACTCGACTTAACTGACAATGTGAGCGAGTTAGGATGACGTGAATATAGCCCGACTACATTGTTTAGAACGGAATTGTTCATTGGCCATTATTGGCCATTATTGGCCATTGTTCGATGAAAAAAATGTTTATTTTTCTGCGAATATGTTACGATACGAGCAGATGCCCCACCAGTAACCAGTATAAATATAACAAAAATTACTTACGACCAATGCACGCTCCAGAGAGAGAGATACGAGTACCTTTGATGAGGTACAAGCATTAAGTTTTATTAAGTTTACGGTTTTATTGAGCAGCGTTAGAAATATTTGTTTTTATTTCAAACAGGTGAAACTGCAGGCACAGGTTAGTGTAATATAAATTTCACTACTGGAAGCATTTTAATTATAATTCTATAAGTAGCCGTACAATAAAACATCATATTTATTGAATTGTGTCTTTACCGCATCGACGAAGAAGTTAGAAGCGATTATCTTGTTAAATGTTTTTCTGTTAAGTATATAGTAATCAGTTAAAATACTTTTTCATTCAAATGAAATTAATCCTATGTAAGTAAAAAGGAAAATTCCTTTTTTATTAGTAATTTGTCATCCAAAAATTGTTCCAGGACAAAATGTTTTAGGAAGCGAATAAAGAGATTATATTTATTTATTGAATTCTAGCGTAAAGGTTGCTGCTAAGTAGTTCCGCGCTTTAAATTGTAGATATTAGAAAAAAAGTAAAAAAATATAATAACCGATGGATGAGTACTGTTACCTAACTAAAATACAAGTTCAGACTTAGTTTAGGTCTCAGCTGCAACAATCTTCAAAGTATAAATCTTCTTAGCATTCTTACATTTTAAATATTTATTTACGTTTTTTTTATTGATTCTAATATGACAATAAACGATTTATTTATTAATATTATCTTTGGTTTCATAAATGAATGGTCCAAAAAAAAGCTGAGTAAACTTTAAATTTAAAAAAGCATAATGAACCGACATGTACAAAAAGATATAATAAAACCACTCAAACAAAACAACGTTTCTCTTCTATTTGTTAATATTCTTATGCTCGGTTTTACCTTCACCATAGGTGGTAGAAACGCTATAAAGACGTTCAAAATTATTTTATAATCATAAAACTGACAAATATTTATAGATTAAGCTGTTTGTGTTTATATTTTGTATGTTAAAACAAAATTCGTGGTTAGTTATTGTATAATACGGTCCTGTCAGGGACCACGATTGGTGTACCACACGTTTGGAAATTGAAATCTTGTAACTGAGCGACAATCACACAGACTTGCCCGGTTTTGTTGGTAATTTCGTTGGTATAAGATTTGTCCCGGCTATCGGGTTGAGAGGAACGAATTACTGGAAGAAAGTGTTAGCCTAGTTATTCGTGAGAAAACAATGGCTGCGACAGCTCACCTCTTGTCCCCACGACCCTACCGACCCTAACTTACCCACAAGGTGATAAGTGACCCTCTGAAACTCTGCCTACTTCTTCGGTGAATCTGAGTCTGAATTTATGTACTTAGATCATTGATTGTTAAAAATACACTCGAGTGAAAATTTGTAGCATGTGTTGTGAAAATTTAAAAGCCGTTCCAAGAATTGTTAAAACTTGTGATGGTGTACATTTTCGAGTCCTCATGCGTAACATGCTAGCTTTTAAAAGTACTTAAATAGTAATATTGAAAATGGACGCCACTTAAGATTCATTAGACAATACAAGACTATTAATTTGTAACCTCCTGATGTGTATGTAATTTGATGTAATTAATCGTTGGCTCATTATTTTCATTCGGTTTAATATTGAAGTCCTAATACCACATTCCACAATGCACGTGACTGATACTCGCTTGGATAAATAGACTTGCACTTTTATTAACATGGCTTTTCATACGATTCAGTTAACTTGCATGAAATAGCATGTTTCTTTTGTTGTGTATATTTTTGTACACACAAGCTTTTAATGCGGGTTTTAAGATTGTCCTCCCAAAATTCCTGGGATGGCCACTTATATTTTTTTCTGATCAAATTTGGACGCCACCTTAAGATATGACACTACGTTCACAGGAAGCTCTGGCTATTGTAGGATTTGAACCGGGAACCTACAGATCGCAAGCCGCAGGTACAGCTAGTGAATACAAAAATGAAATAGACGGCGTCGATTGTGGAGTTGTAAAATCTAGTTCATATTTAAGTTTAATATCAATAAAATCAATAACAGATACATTTTTTTTATTTGATGTATGTGATAGAACGAGCTGACGGCCCACCTGGTATTAAGAGGTAACCGCCGCCCATGGATAACAACAATACGACTCAAGCCCTCTCCACCAGAGTATGAGATGACTCAAGTCGCATTGCGTTGCATCCATCACCCCGAGACGGTATGGGTACTAACGTATCTCTAGTTCTTTACAAGGGAACGCAAGTAAGAGCGAGTCAATGATACCGATGGCCTTCTTGATGATCTCGATGATGACCGGCTTGCCCAGCGAGGCGACGAGATCATTGCCGCTAGCCTTTATAACTTGCTCGACAGGTTCAGCTTAAAAAAAAAGACAAAATGTAAAAGGTATTATTGTGAAAGTTGATCCTAGCACACCTTATCATCACTTTCAGGGTACGAGAAGGTATCAATTTCATGCACACACCCGATTCTACCTGAATTAAGAATGCATTCTAAGCCGGAATATAACCGTTGAACTAAGTAATAACTAAGTAAAAATGAGCTTTAAATTTACTCTCTCCTTTTCGAGAGCCGGCCTCAGTCCTAACAGGAGGAACATTTGAAGTTGTTGTAGCATAGGTACTAAGTTAATAAATGAAGCCATATTCACCTTTCTTCTTGTCCCCATCGAACAAATTGTTGAAGTGAATGTGGAATTCCTCTACGGGCTCATACTTGTAGTCGAATTTGGCCACTTTGTAATGATCTTCGTCGTCTTTACCTTTGATAACCTTCAGAGTTATGTCTACTGTGATCCTGACGTTATCTGAAAATGTATACAATAATATAAAAACCGAAAATCCTTCTCAAAGCGAGTTAAAGAATTTCACTGGAAACCGTTTTCACTCGACAAGCTTGAGTATTTTTTGATAAGGTAGTGTTCTACACTTCACCTTGTGAAAGTTGAAAAACCGACGAATATACCTACCTATCTGTACCTACTTTTTAGCAGAGACCACACGAAAGAATAGTGCAATTTTTTAAAGTCTTTTAGGTGATAGAACGAGCTGACGGCCCACCTGATGTTAAGTGGTAACCGCCACCCATAGAAAACAGCAATGCGACCTCATCTCCACCAAAGTATGAGATGACTTAAGTTGGCAGGCTTGAGTGTTTTTCTGATAAGTTTGCGTACTACACATAATCTATGACTGGCCACATAACTCAGTTGGTAGTAACTCTTCTGCGCTGTAAGTCGTGGGTTCGAATCCCACCCAGGACAAACATTTGTGTGACGAACATAGATGTTTGTTCTGTGTCTGGGTTTTAATATGTATGTACTGTATATACAAAAAAGAAAAAAGTATTATATCAGTCTTGTCTGGTTTCCATGATACAAGAAGCTTAGCTTATTTTGGGGCTAGATAAATGAAATAAATAAATAAATGAATGTCTACCAATATTTTTATATATTTAACTATGAAGCAGATAGTAGCGGCACGGAACGCCTGGACTTAAAGTGGTTTTCAAGTGATGTGTTTGACTTGTAGCTATTCGTTAGACCCTTAGAATGGTGGGCCATTACGTAACTATAGACCAATATATTTTCTTTCCTTTTTATGATACATGTATGGACTTGAAATCGGATAGTTAGAAACTGAACTGCCGCCATACAGTTAAGCATACGCATTATTGTTTTGGTTTGAAAGGTGTGCTAACCGGTGAAATTACATACACATAAAACGTTTCAAAATGACGTTTTAAAGTTACGGGCGCAATTCACTGCGACTTGGTTCTACTTGCACCGAAGTAGCAGAGATTTTGGACCGATGATATCATCAGAGGTCATCATTCACGTTGCGAAATTTATAGATATAAAAAAAAACTATTAGGCGAAATATTCGATTACCAGTTTTGATTTCGAAGTCGCTGTCTCCTTCAACGGGTATTTGGAGAAGATCTCCAATCATGGTGTATAATCCTGTAACTGTGATGGGCAACTCGATCACTAGTTTTGCATTAAAGTAGTCATTTCGCCTGTAAAAAAACATTAATATTTAATTTATTAGTCACCTGTGTTTAGTTCAAATCGAAACTTACTGATTAATATCTATGCTATGGAAATTACAACTTTTATAAGAGATGCATTTACGGAACGAACAGATGGCCCACCAGGTGTTAAGTAGAACCACTAACCCGTAACTCTGAAACGACTAGGTGGAATAACTCAAGTACCTGTAATATCACCGGTACCGCAATTTTTAGAACAGAACACAGTAACACGAATGCGTTATTGCTTGGCAGCAGAATTGGATATGGTGGCAGTACTTCCACGGACTAACGCAATATTAGTTCTACTGCTGCTAACTCCTGTATCACCTGGCTTGCAGGCACTGCCTGAGAGTCTCTTTTAAAGAAACTAACCAAAAATTGAAAAAAAAAAATTATAAGATATTTTACGTTTTTTTTTTTTATGTATAATAGTATGCTTAACGTAACATAACCTAAAGATTGAAATTAAATGATATTTTAGTACAATATAAAAAAATAATAATCTCCTTAATTTTGCACAAACAAATTTAGTTAATCCCATGAAAAAAAAAACAATCTAAATACATAAAAAATATATTAAATTCACGATAAAATAGTGAAGGCATTATTAATTCGATTTTGTCTTTTCAGATTATCAGTATGGATGAATCTGTTTGTATCATCTGCAATAAGGCAGATGATAAGCAAGTGTATGAAATAAAAAAAGCAGCTTTGAGTCGTTTAGTGGTATCCAGCAAGAAAAGAATCGACAATAAATAAAAAATATATATAAAAAATTACGAATTCGAGTTTTTTTCGATTTTTTGCATTTTCTGAGAAGATTTACTATAGTAACATATATTTTTTTTTTCACCATCGGAAAGTAGAGATTTCAACGAACAGAAAACATACCAACTTTTTGAAAAAAGCTGATATTTTGACGGGTGAGTTTTCGATTGAGAATTAGGGTGTTTTTTCGATATTAATTCAAAATAAGGTGAAAAAATTAATATTTTTAATCAAATAAATTACAGCGTATTTGGGACATAAAAAGGTAAGTTTTAACCAAATTTCGTTAAAAAAAAAAATTTTGTAAAAGATAAAAATAAAAAACCAAAAACTTGGTTTTTTGAATTTTTCACATAAATTTTGAGGTTATGTGAAAAAAGTGTATATACAAAAGTTTTAGATCTTTTTATTACCTACAACTTTGCCATTTGACTTTTTTCGATAGGACTTTTTAGTTTTGCCGGAAATCGAGAAAAACCGTTTTTTACCCTTAAAAACTCACCCCCATCCCCTTCCCGACCTCAGATCGCCCGTAAATTATTTTTCCTTTCATTTTTATAATATTCCCCTCCTTTTCTAATGGGTTTCATCCTACTATTATTTTTTTTGGTTTTAAAAATTATCGACCCTGGTCTATAATGAATAAAGAATAAACTATTTGTATAATAAGTACCTGAAGTATTACTGTAAAATTAATTGCTATTGCCACTTATATAGATATAGCTCAGTGTGATCTTCTGACATCGAAACTTTATTATAATGAACTATTTTATAATTAAAGCTAATAAAAATAGTGATATGGTCCACGTATCACCCTTGGATTTTTTATGCTATGTAATTATTGTTTAAAATATCTATCACAAAAAACACTTAATTCTATTATCCTAATTAATATACGTACGAGTAATTGGTAGATGAAGCTAAGGAGGTATGTCAGGATCATAGCAGGTGGAAAACCATGATCTCAACCCTACCCCTCCGGGAAAGAGGCGTGATTTTATGTATGTATGTATGTATGTATGTATGTATGAGTAGTTGGTTAGTATCGTTGGTTTACGTCTAAATTAGATTCGGGTTGAGTAATCACTCCGATGTGAAAAACAGGCATGTTTGGATGTTCTTTTATAATAAAGATTGGTAAAAAAAAATCTCTTCTTTTATCAATCTTCTATGTAATGAACATATATATTTCTGTGTCTGGATGTTAATATGTATTATACGATATGTATTTACAAAAAAAGGATATAGTCCCGAGGTATATATCTTATCCTATATATATCGCCTGAATTCCCATTGTACAAGCAATGCTCAGTTTAGGGCTAGTTAGTGCTGCATGAAAAGGTCTAACATTATTTATTCATTTATTTTATGTTACTGCAGTTTTTATAGAACAAGTTTTTTTTGTAGAATTTTGACATTTGAATCGAAAGTCGTTGTCAGTGACCGCTGGCGCTGGTTAGCGTAGGTACAAATGTATTTTGTGCTGTTATTTTAGTGCTAGCGCATATTGCCCGATAGAAACCTCGAGGTATGTCTAATACTGTAACTTTAACAGGGCTTACTTACCCAAATTTAAAGAAAAAGAAGAAAGAAATAAAAAGATTTTATTCACCTTACGAACACAATAAATTTGACATGTTTGTTGATACTACGTGTTTAATATTTTTGCGTATCAGAGCACAAGGTAAACATGGCTTTCGCTCAGCATTGTGCTGGGCATACACTTGTGTGTGCACCCAGCGCTGGTTTTCAGCGGAAACCATAGTTAAAAGTTTTACTTACTTGATTTCCATAAACTTGCATTGACCGGGTCCTTTGACCTCCATGTTTCTGAATCTGATTTTGAGGCCTCCGTTCTCTGTGAAAACATCGTCCAGGCGCAGAGGGTCAGCGGGGGGAATGCCGAGGTCTGGGATGCCTTTTGCGATCACCGGCAGCACTTCCCTCGCGGAAGCCAAGATGCACTCATTGTCTTCTATGCGGCACGGAGTGATAAATGAAGCTGGAACATACAAAATGGAATATATAAAAAAAACATGCTACTATAATTAGTGTTTTTTAAGAATTTATTTTCTTATAGAATTAACCTATAGAGAAAAATCATAAATAATGATTTAGTTTTGAGAAAAGTTTAATATAGTTAAAAATAAGGTATTCTATATTTAAATATGCGTTTTAGTTTATATCAATAACATCATGAGAAACAGCTCTCATACATAAAGTTAATTTAACATCAACTTTCCATGCAAGTTTCTTGCAAGACCGTTTTATTTTTGTTTCCATGTTTTGCTGCGACTATGAGAACAGGTACAGAATAGGTGCTCAGAGTGGAACAAATCAGTGCTATTCAAATCGGCTGCATTTCCCAGCCAGTGCATGATATTAATCCAATGTAAAGTAGGTAACTTACATTCACAATTGCCCCTCAACACAAAAAGTTCAGTTTACCAGTTGTTTTAAATTTATTGTAAAATTTGCTAAGTTAAGTGTACCGTAGTTATATTACCGTTGTCTGGGTCAAGAAGACAGCGTTGAATAGTTATTCATCATTTTAAACGCGTTCATTAATTTTTCTTGAACACTATTTAGTTTTACTAACGAATAATATTTTGACGTCTTACTAAGTACTATTTACTGCGGTATTTATATTTATAAATTTGTTACTTGTAAAATTTCGCAATAATAAATCTACTAACCCTTTCATCCTGTACATTTTCCCTTACAAATAGCCAGAATAGATAAAATGCCAACTAAATGAAACTGACAAGTCCAAAAAACAAATCCGACACTGCAATCACATAAAGCGGTGGTAAAAGCTCTAGTTGCAAACCGAAGGTAGCTGGTTCAAAATCAGCGATGGACGGTGGTAGATAGGTCCTTTGGACCACACTGGTTCCTGAGTGACTCAAGTAGAAGTAGTATTAATAACACAAAAACTGTTTCCCTTACCCACTTTTCCTTGAACACTTAATACTATCAAACTCATAGACAAGAAAAACATAGCACCCCTTAGTCGTGACATTATTATAATTATATATATAACTAGCTGATGCACAAACAGCGGTTGAAGCAGTGAACGCTACGCTTTATGTACTTCTGAGAATTATGCGTCAAATTTTAAGCTATTTATTCGGGTAGCCAAGGACGACTTCTAATGTTGTCGTGTCAACTTGTATTGTTTTATATTTTTTTCATGTCTTTCAAGTTCAACTAAGTACAAACAAAGGATACACAATTTTTATATTATTTATTTTAAGTCTTTTAAATGGATATACATGTTGATTTTTAGAATAAACATCAAAGTGGCTGGAAATATGGAAAATTAAAGTCCTACTATCGTTTCTATAATCTTCTTTCTTCTTTCACTTAATATTGCTAATCTTATAAGCTATGTGATCAAGTTGCGATAATTTCTCTCTTATTTAATTAAGTATGGGAAGAACCAGGTCTTATTACATTTCGTCCGTCACTCTCATACTCGGATCATGGATAAGTTAAGTTGGAACTTCTCATGTGAATGTAATTTCACCGAAACCATTTGCAATCCGGAAGATATTACCGTTATGTGAAATCATTTGATTATTTCACTTAAAGCAGTTATTGACAAAATGAAGTACCGCGAATACCAATGTCTTCTTTATAGAGCAGTCAAAATATATGTATAACATCACGTTATCAAAGTGACGAAGGAAATCACAGTAAAGAAAACATATCGCCAAAGAACCAAAAATTCATTGAGTGTACACGATGAAACCTTTTTGAGGGCTCTTTAATGATTTCCCAAATTGGTTCGAAAGAGCTGGCGACGCAAGTACTGGTTGGTATTTTGTGAAAAGCATTTACTAGATACATGAATAATAAAACTATACGAAAAACCAGATCGTAAAGTTGTAATCGAATAGGTAATTATAATTTTCGACGTCATTTCTCGGAATTCACGTATATATTCAGTATAATTGATTTAAGTACGTAATTAAAATTTTATTGAATCTAATTAGCTTATTTACATAAAATTACATTTTCATTCTGTATATATAATGATAGTACATTTTTTATTACAACTAAATGAGTTTAATTATTTTTATGAGAATAAGTAACGGATCGACAAGATATATAATTCACGTGTTTTTAGTTCGGGACCCTCCACTAGTAATGTAGTTCAAATATAATATAATAATATCACCATTATTCGACCAACAATGGTCAAAATCGCTGGGTGTAAAAATAGACATACATTTTTATTTTTATTCATAGACCTGTTTTACTTATTTTAATGTATAGTCTGGTCATACTAGTACTCTTATATGAGATATTTATTATATTATTTTTGTGTGCAACAATGGTACAATGAGTTTCAATTACTAATTCTTAGTTACTACGAGACTATTTTAATCAGTTTTTTTTTAATCAATAAATTAAGTTTACACACACATTCCTCTACAAGATGTTTTTTTTTGTTTTGGTATGTCGTACACGAAATGCTCAGATACACAACATAACAATACACTTAGAGGCACGAACAAATCCGTTTAATAAAATATTAGCTTTGGCCGGGGGTCGAATCCGGGACCGCCCGCCTTGCAGGCAGTGGTGCTACAGACTTCGCTTCAGAAACGTAAGATCCGATTCTCAAGTCCGGCTACGATATATCTTAGCTTTAAATCGATTGGAAGGTGATAAATGCTTTGACCCACAATCTGTGTAAAAAGGTCGCAACGATAAGTTTTCTGTTTGTTCAAGACAAAAAAGGATTTCCAGTAAATCACATGGGATTTATAAGGCTGACATATTCTGTTTATAGAAGTTGAAGACTTGACAAGGAAAATTTTTGTTTGTGTACTATCATAATTCATGCGATTACTCCGTAGGTTAGGTAGGTTTCTCTAGAGAAATGAGGAAATATGAAAATGTAGTAATTAGAATCTTTTTCACGATGATGTTTTTTAAGCATACATGAGTAATATAATAATAATAATAGTAATAATAATATTGGTGGACAATTCGCACAGCGCCATCTAGTACCAAACTGTGCATAGCTTGTACTATGGGAACCAGACAACTGATAGAAGAGTATGTACTTAGTAATTATGTGATAATGTGTAATAATGTTTGCTCCGCCACTTGAATGAAATAAAAAAACCGCAGTGCAACTAGCCACGATAACACGTAATGGCCAATACATCTTGGTTACATCTTGGTACATGGCCAATACGTCTTGCTTGCAGACCAACTGTGATAATTTTTTGTCCTCAGTTGCCTCAAGGGCCAGTGGTTTAGGCTTTACGTTGTCTGTCTATCAGTCCGTCAGGATATCACTCATCTCACATCTCAGGACTCTTTTATGATATATGTTGATTCTACAGCAAGTGCAAATGGCTGCAATAAAAAAAAATGGCATTGTCGACTTTATCTTGTGTCATCCCTAAGCATTGCATCAGGGTATTTCATACAAAATTCATCGGTCCCATGAAGCTTCGAGCCAAGTTTCTTGGCTACGTAATAGGTACCTGCGTCATTGACTTATGTTACGTTTGTCGAGGGTTACTCACAGACAGGGTTGGCAAATATTTTATATGACATTCGTTTTTTTAAGTTTGTTATTCCATAAATAAAATATAACATCAATAATTTGGTGGGGAGGACTTGAGTCATATTGCTGTTGTTTATGGGTGGTTATCACTTAACATCAGCTCGTTCCGTCACTTAAATTATGTAAAAAAAACTGTGGCAACCCTATTATTAACGAAGCAAGAGTTGGAAGGCATGAGATAATTATAAAAATATTTGTCCATTTTGTGGGTCACGTGACATTTTTCGTCCCCGACAACTATCGTCGCAACGGAAACCACATGTTCTATGAATGTTCGATGTTGCAACATGTCTCACGGTAGCCCGTTCCCAATCCCCCTTACCGCGAACTTGACTGCACTCAATGCTCTCCTAGATGAGCAACCGCAATTTGAGATGTTTGCGTGTGAATGGAAAGACATATTGTCGATTTGCCTGGTACTGAGAGGACAGAGTGACCTTATCCTACTAATATTATAAACGTGAAAGTTTGTAAGGATGTTTGTTACTCTCTAGACTCTAGATGAAATTTGGTTTGGGCTGCTCAAGGTAGCAATGAACAAAGTAGACATGAAATTATATTAAAACAATGCTGTTTTTTAACTCGCCTTGTTCATTAAAGTTCTAAGAAAAAATAAATATTTGACTTTGCAGCCACTTCAAATAACATTCGTAGAGTTACTCAAAAGTATTTCTTAATTTATGCGCTCATTAAAAGATACCTAGTTATTTTTAGTAATTTGATTCGTTATAAAAGACAGAGGTATGTCTAATGTGATAAGAATATTTTTTGTTGGCAACAATTTTGGTGATTCTGCATTGCATCAAAATTTTTATCAGTTTGCCTCACCCGAGAAGGCTTGTCACTGTATAAGTAGAAAAACCGTATGTCTATCTTATCGACTATCCAAATATACATATATCTAAACAAATAAATAAAATTGGAGTGTCTGTTTGTAATATTATAATAATCGCTTTTTACTAAGTGCATAAGGATAGGTGCATAAGGTGAAGGAGGAACACGGTACATATACCAAAACATTTTTTTTTTCAATTTTTATCTGTCTGTTTGTCAGGTTGTTCCGGCTTATCTCTGAAACGGCTGGACCGATTTTGACGGGACTTTCACTGGCATATGTAACAAGGAGTAACTTAGGCTAATTTTCCGAGGGGTAAAAGGGTGCGTGATAAAATCGAATTCTACGCGGACGAAGTCACGGGCAACAGCCAGTACTGAATAAAGGGGCCAACTAGCTGACCGCATGGTTGACCATTAGGCACCTATCGCGACCCATTTGCATGCAAATAGCGCTGACCACTGGAACAAGCCTGCGTAGTACCAAACTATTGTGATTGTTCGCCCATGTGTGAACTATAGAATAAGCAACTGCATATTTTTACAGTACCATACAAAACGCAGCACGATTTTGAGACTTCATCCAAAAATTATTTTAGAAACTTTTATGAAAGATATGTGAAGTTGTTTGACCCTGCTGCATTTAAAAGGAGGAACATTTCCTAAGTAGACATTATTAACTTTTTTTCTAACAAAACCTTTAATTAATTTAGGCTTGAAATAATTCATATTCTAAGGTAAATGCCCATCGAGTTAAGCACACTGATTGATAACTTCACTATTTTCATGAAATACTCATTCTACGTCGTAGGACCACATCTACTACGTAAAACACTGGGGAAGAAACGATTTGGTTATAAAAAGGATTTTTCAATATTCATAGAGTAATTTTAGCTTATTAAAATAGATTTCGTTCTATATTTACTTACCTACGCACCTTTTTAAGTATACCCTCAGCGAAAGCCTATAGGTGCTTCAGGTTCTTGAAATGTGAAGGGTAAACGTGCCAGTTCATGAATTGTGTAGCGCGTCTCTATCTAGTGTTTGTTTAACTATTGATGCCCCGCGTGATGCTCGCGATCATAGAGGGAACATTTTATAGAAAGGCCTACTGGAAAACTGGAACACAACACTACGATAATAATAATTAATAAATAAATATTAGTGGACACTTCACACATCGCCTTCTAGCCCCAAACTAAGTATAGCTCGTGAGCTTGTGCTATGGAAACTAGATGACTGATAGAATACATATATACTTTTTTTTTGTAGATATATATTAATAGACATAGAACAAACATCAATGCTCGTCACACAAATGGTTGTCCCGGGTGGGAATCGAACCCACGATCTACAGTTCAAAAGGCAGAGATACTACCAACTGAGATATGAGGCCTGTCGAAGAAGAAAAAAAAAACAATTGAATTGGTGGACAATTCATACAGCGCCACCTAGCCACAAACTAAGCATAGCTTGTACTATGGGAACCAGATAACTGATAGAATACTTATATACTTTTTTGTAAATACATACATATAATACATATTAACACCTAGACACAGAACAAACATGTATTTTCGTCACACAAATGCTTGTCCTGGGTGGGAATGGAACCCACGACCTACAGCGCAGAAGGCAGAGTTACTACCAGCTGAGCTGTGAGGCCTGTCATGTATAGTCATATGACTGTACACTGGACTATTTCTTAGGAATGGCAAGTACTAGATCATGTTTTGATCTGATATTACTCAGCACTATGTTTTACAAAGCGCTCTATAAAATTCTCCCTCGATACTCGCACAAACAATCCCATAAAAATGAATGGGAGCACGAGCATGTATTTGCACGGATTTTTCTGTTATTGTCTATAAAAACAGATGCATATTGTGATGTACAGGTTCCTGGAAGCACAGATGTTCAATTTCATATTCATGTGTATTGTCTTTCAGATCTCAGACAAGTAAAAATACCCAGTAGTATTTCTGTAGCAATGGTATTTTCAAGCTTAACATTTTATATACAGTACGGGAACGAAAGTCCTGCGTGGAAATAATGTGAAGCTATAGGATTACTTCGCGAGACTTGTTGGTAGGTAATTTCATTGGTCATATAATTCAGCCAGACTGTCGAATTATTGTTATTCTTATATTTATTGGAAATAAATTGCTTTGTTTGAGTTATGCCTGAGAAAATAATGGTGGCGTTGATCTTAACAATTGTCGTTACCCCACGATTATTTAGACCACAGTGATCTATGTGCCTAATAAAATTAATTAATAATTTAATAATTAATATTAAAGTGTATATATATAAATTATCTGATGATTTTATACTGTAGATACACCGCAAGCTTATTGTTAGTATTAACGGTTAATGACACCGTGCGTAAACGAGCTGATCGTCATAGTGTACAAATGGCATTCATCCAAGTATTGAATACCTTTTCACCCTTTCATTCATGTTTCATTTACCTATTAACCTATTGTTTAGATTCTACTAAGATCGTTACAAGGATCGTGCTCGCGAAAATAAAGGAAGCCTTCCTTTAGGGGTTTCTTGTTTGTTCTCTAATGGAGGGTCGGATAGAGTTTGAACAGGCGTCAAACTTTGCGATAAGTACGCGTGACCTAATGTTTTGAATATTATTGACGTTTCCAAGCCATTTCTTTATGAATTCTATGGAAATAAAGTTTTTGACTTGGACTTTAATCATACTGGCTAGAAAATTACATCATTATGTCTGTCTGTCAGTCAACAGTAGCAAACATTTGTAAAGTCACTAATTATGCATCTCAGTCGATAGCCATCATGATGCTTAACCTAACCTAATCTTATCCTCCTAAACCCTAGTTATGACCTAATCACTCAAATTAATATTTTACCCTACAAGTTGAAAAGGCATTACAATATATCACATAGCTATACCGAACGAGTTTCGTCAGATGTGCTCCTATCTTAACTCTTATTATACTTACTTTGGCGAAACTGCCTCGTTGCAACGTTATGTACTGCTAACCGGGGACCTGTTCTAATAAAGTGGATGGCTCATATAATTCTGCAGCAGTAAGCTCTTAAGCATCGCGAAGAAGAGCTGGTCATCTTATAGTCAAAACAACCCGACTTTGTACTGCTGTTGTGACAGGCGGGGATATAGCCTAAGGTGCTATAAAATCGAAAAATCTATTAAACAAGGTTTTTTAGACAAAATGATAATCATACTAATAGTTAAAAAAAAATGAATCGTTTGATAAAGACAAAAAACAAAATTACACAAACTTTGCATAAGTAGAGGTAATTATAATAATAGTGAATTATAGATAATAAAGAAATACGTTATATCAATTCAGTCAGACAACTTCGAAATTACAAGATCACAAAGGTAAGTCTTGCGCTTGTTCAAACCCTTTGATCGTAGCAGATATAAACTGTAGTCTTCATTGTAACCTGAAACACTGAACTAAACATTGGAAGCTGGTAGATTATTTGAAAAGGCAAAATATGGTTAGTAGCTCGTTTGAGCAAGCCGTTTATATTAAGCTGTGCATGAAACTTCCACAGAATAATAAGACTTTATTGAAAAACTTTTGATTTATACACCGTTTACTTTGATGTATGGGAAATGTTAAATGATATAAGTTAAATCTTCTTATAACTTTCTGAAGAGGTAAAAGGTTTTATTTTAATGTGTTTGTCCTCCGCATTGTTGAATCCGGTGTTTGCTAATCTAATTCGATTAGCTATTTATTATCTAGAGAAAGCTAAAAGACTTTTTTCTTTTCCCAAAAACATTTTTTATATCCCAATAATTGCTGTAAATAAGTACTCTCCAAAAAGGATGCTGGAATAAATCACAGATAATAGCCGTTTTAGTACATTTGTAACCTCTTTTTTATCCTCCAGTTTTTACAAGATGAAGGGTATTACACAGTCATAAGTCATACCTACATTACTATTTTATATATCGTACAAATATTATCGATTTAGTTCAGGCTTGGGGGCCACAGACAATGTGTCTTTCCCGCACTACCCTTGGTCAAAGAATAGTTACCTCAGATAAGATATTTTCGAAAAATATTCTATAATATTTATATTTAGTCAGCTGGTTCAGATATGAGTAATTTGAGGCAAATGAGATGTTAGGAAACATAATATTTTATGTTGATTTGTCAATGTTTCATTCTAACCTTAGGAAATTAGATACTAATTAGATACTATTAAAATTAAATATTGCAACTAATTTAACGTTACCCAATTAAGGCTTTGTAGTTATTTGCGAGAGCTATCTTGCTCCATTTGATAGGTTTTTAATCAGTAGGACGTGTGTTGGATCTACGTCTCGTTGACAGGGCAACATAACTCGCAACAATCCATAGCTTAGGTTTCCAATTCGATTCCAAGTACCCGTTGATTTCACTGAATTAATCGTATCTCTTAACTATAACTACAAAACAAAGTCAAATTTTACATTTCTGTCTTTGAATTTCGATACGACTTTTGACCAACAAATCAAGGAACTTATATGGTTCGTATTAAGTACTGATTTCAATGTGCATTGAAATTGTTTTCATTACAACTAATAAAAATCAATTTTGCGAAGCTGAGGCATGTCGTTAGTATAATATTAAAGAACTAAGTCGAAGATATGAAGCTGAAACTTTAAGCCTTGAAATGATACATAACATTTCTGTGTCAGACATTCCCCTCGCGATAAACCGAAATCTATGCGTTGGACGTGATATGCCGCAACATCAACAAATACAGCTTACGGCACTGAACCACTCCAGAAATGTCTACGCGACATTTTCAAGACTACTAAAACATGGAATAACACGATAACAGCAGAATCTGTAGCAGTTCTGGGCTATAGTTTGTGCAACGTTCATTCAATGAGTAATTATTGTACTACTGTTTTGAGTGGGTGACGATGCTTTGACATACTATCTTCATGTATCCAAGAGTCTAGCCTAATGCATGACCGCTGTTTAAAGCAGATAACCACATCTATTCGTACCTACTTGTCACAAGTAATATGAGAAAATCATCCATAGCGAAGGAAGTTGGAAAGAGGTCAAGCCTCAATTTATTTGCCAGTGTTTAATAGCTATATATATAAGACTTAAAATTCGATAAGTTTAATATGATTGTCATACAGGCTGAGTAGATGGAGTGACCATCTATCTTTTGATAAAAAAAATAGTATGAATCGTGAGAAAATCATCCCTTGTTAATAAGACTAAAATATTGTTCGTAAGACATTTTTAGCTAACACTTTCAAGTCAAAAGAATAATAATAATATTGGTGGACAATTCACACAGCGCCATCTAGCACCAAACTAAGCATAGCTTGTACCATGGGAACCAGACAACTGATAGAATACATATACTTTTTGTAAATGTAATACATATTAACACCCAGACACAGAAAATACATTAGTGCTCGTCAAACAAATGTTTGTCCTGGATGGGAATCGAACCCATGACCTACAGCGCAGAAGGCAGAGTTACTACCAACCTCCAACCAAAAGTCTCTGAGAACCTCTGTGATAGGGCACATGCTATAGTAGCGTCACTTGAGAGCCAGTTTACGATCTAGGCGAAAGTGGTATCTAATATTGCCACTCTTCAAAATTAATTAGTTTATTAATCAGAAAGAAAGAAAGTAAGAAAAAATATTTTTACAATTACTACTATATTTTTAAGTAATATTAGGTGTGCCAATTATTTTCCACCAGACATATCTGTAACTTTACCCTCTACGAAGATGGATCTAGAATCTATTCTTTACACCCTTCTACCCTTCGCGTCATTATTTTGAAGTGCACTCAAATAGTCTCGCTCAAGAACACATTACAATTATTCGGAAAGTTTTCACTAATGTTTAACCGAGGGGTGTCTTCAAAGGGATGATTTATAAGGCTTGATAGTCATTGCACGTAATAGGGAGAAATGACTACTGCATTCAGATTGCAATACAAAAGCAAGCAAACATAACTCGAATAAATTGACGACTTGGATGACGCGGTAGCTTGTGTAACCCACTGAAATGCAAGGTTTGTGGGTTTGTATCCCGAACGACTCAATTATTATTTAAGAAGCGATTTATTTATGCTAATAAAATATGGAAAGAGCTAGGTGGCCCGCCTGATTTTAAGCGATAGCTAGGCCATATAGCAAAAGCAATACGTGTTGCGTTCCTTTTTAATTAGGTAGGATGTCCGCGCGCACTGTATTGGGCCCGTAATTTAGAGATATCAAGGTGGAATGATTCACTTGCCTGTAATTTCACCAGTACACTACCTTTCAAACCGGAACACAATAATGCGTAGGTATCTTTACTGCTTGACACCAGAAATTGTGATGGCAGTCCTTACCCGGACGAACGTGGCACAAAGTCCTAATATGTTTATCCCGGTTATAATACTTATAGTAGGGTCTATAGTAGGCCCTCTAAAACATTTTAGTAACCTACGGATGTATCAATCAGTCTGCAAACTAGCACCAAAATCGACAACTGCAAGAAGGATATTCCATCTCCATATACATTAATAGATCTTAAGCTGATGATACAAATACAAAAAAAAACACGAAACACACGCGCGCATACACACACACACACACATATGTCTTTGCTTCTGGTTTTTTTTCTTAATTTCGTAATTTTTAATAGTCAATAATTTAACGTATTAATAATGTATAAAAAAAAATTGGTTAAATCGTACTCCTGAGACCCAAGATACAGGCTTAACCATTGTGAAAGTGAAATTGACTTGAAATATAATTAATATTATTGGCAATAAAGTTATTATTATTTTTATTATTTATTAATAAAAGTAAGGGTACAAATAACTGTGGAAGCTCTGCCTCCTGTTTTAGTTTACAGAAACTGTGTTACAGGAAGCAGTGTCTTCCCAAATATAGGAACATACATGATGCTTGTACGGATAGCATGTTTGGATGTTGTCGATAAAGGTGTGAAAGCATTGTGAGTGAAGTGTGAAAAATCCCCAAGAACACAACGGCACAAAGATTCAAACAATGCCACACCTACATACAACCAATTGATACGGACAATGGAGCATGCTCCAATGCGCCCAACACAAAGGCTTCTACTGATTGATTGGTTGGACAAAGCGGAGGGTCGAGATTATGTTATCTATGAAATGCTTATAGATTATGACTACTGTTCTGAATGTTCAAATGTTAACTCGCAACTCGCAAAGGCAGACGCTACGTTTGGTATTTTAGTTGGAGTTCTTACATTCCCTACCGAAAAGCAACCTTATTACCTCTACCTAATTCCACCATTTGGCTGTAACTAACCGTGCTTCACCGAGTTAATAATAATAATAATAATAAGGTTGAAATTGTGATCATAACGGTGCCGACATTGTCGTTTGATGTTTTTTTATCCTCTGTGAAAATAGTGGCCTACTCGTCGTAACTGACTCGTCGCAAATGGATCTAGGGTGTAAAGACGCCGAGTTTTCTGATGCCTTGAGCTTTGAAGTCCCCACAGGAGCATGGCGTGCCACGAGGTACGGCCGCCATCTTGAAAGGCGTAAAGAACTAGATTTGAATCTAGCTCGTAGTCCAGGTACCGAGCGCTAGACTAATGCCACTGGGACCACGAAAGAGTGCTTTGACGTATCGCTAGCTGACAGGCGTTGAGAAGGAACACTATGTGGGTTTTATTTGGTAGGACAATGTAGGACCCATTCGTCAACATCGCGACGGAGGGTAGGTAGGCTTGTCCACAAGAAATGAAAAAACGCAGCGTGATACGTAAAGAGCGTGCGCCGCGGTAACAACAAAGTGCAATATCTTATCGTTACGCGGGCGATTGTTGTCGATTTACCTAATCGGAAATGCCTATTAGCGCTTAACGTCAGAGCCATTTGCTGGTTTCCGCTTGGTTTAGATATTTTATTCATATATAAAAAAGTTTTGTGTCACAGTAACTTAAAAACCAACTAACCTAGTTCTTGTAAATGCTTTCTATTTACACGTTAAGTTCTCCAAGTTAAATTAGGATTTATTCGCCGTTGTTTCGCAGTGAGCTAAGGATTAACGTCCTATCTCGCGAAACAGGCGGGGATGAAATGCAATTTGTCTAAGAACTAAAGGCTGTAATAGTTATAATGAACTTGGGATAGGAAAAAGGGTTGGAAATGAGGGCCACATCATTATTTTGTAGATAAAGTGTTTGTCATTTGTCTATTTTTAAACTGTCTTAAGTTATCACATGACAGTAATGAATTCTCAACTGACCTTTAAGAATGTTTTTTTAATAGAGTTTGTTAAGAGCACCTTTAACGTGTTTCATGCCTTGAGCAACACTAGCGGGATCAGAGTACCATTAGATTTGTTCTATGAGCGTCGTCGGGGAGATCACGATTCCGTTAGTGCGACTGTACTTTTTACGTTTTATTTATTTTATAAGAAATAGAGAGGATAGTAAGAGACAATAAAATCAGTTGTATGTATAGAGTTCGTTCGGGGAATGCTGCAACATCCATTTCTGCCACCAAGCACATGAGACATTCTGCCTTCACTTTTTAAAGTTATGTGCACAATGCAGTCTTTGTTCTTGGCATAACTTAGGAATACATAAATTCTATTGTTGCTGATATGGACAGATACCCCTTTTAATGTAGTGGGCCATCTGCTCGTTTTATCTCTCACTCACGTCAAAACATATCACGATTAATACTTACCTGTTACTATTGCTCATGGCAAGAAAATAATATAGATACAAAGATCTTTATTACCCTAAAAAAATATACAGGCAAACTTAATGTCACTAAACTTTTTCTTCCAGCTAAACTTTAATAATTGAAAAGAAAAATGTATGAAATTCGACCATAATCATCAATGAAAATGTGAAAAACAGAAGACAAATGTAATTAACAAATTTGTTTTTGAAAAATAATTAACTGGTTCCAAAATTGGTGCTATGATATGATAGCACTAAAGTTCGTCAAAAGTTACTAAACCAAAAAAAAACGATTCACAAACAGGACAGAAAATGGTTCTCAACTGTTTTGTCTTGACCTATTTAAATATAAGACTATAATTAATATGAGTACGTACATATATGATGATGAATATAAGAACTAGGGCCGGCGATTAGATTATGTAGGATGCCAGTGGGGGAATGACTACACAATTTATACTGACATCCAATGTGTTGAAAGCTTGTAATCCAGTATACACTTCGAAGTTTACTTATCCTAATTTGTCGTATTCAGAGTCTAAGCAGAGACTGAATTCAAGATATTCAGGACTCCCGTCGAGACAAGCATCAATCAGAATAACTGAATACCGGTGTGGGTTGCATCTAAATCGTTAATTTTATAATGCAATATCCGCTCACGCTGAAACTCACCTGTAGGGATGGGGTGATTCGTAAACAATTTGTGATATTAAAACGTTGAAAGAAAACACGAAGTATTTATTAGGAATATTTATTAAGTGCAGGAAAAGTTCGTTATATAGTTTCTCTGGCTCTGTAACAAATGTTACCTACAAGCAAAATATAATTTTAAGAAAAGGATAGGTATAAGATTTACTCAAGAATCAGTTTTTTTTTTATCAGTGCTTACAAAATAGCTAAACATCTACATCTACATACATTCCAATTCAAACAGCTTAAGTAGCATGAGAACTGTTTTATGCGCTACAAATACGGAACGAGCTGATGGCCCACCTGATATTAAGTGGTGACTTCGGCCCATAAAAGCAATACGACTCGGGTCCTCCCCTACTAAGGTAAAAAAATACCCAAGTCAGACCGTATGTGTCTGTAAGTCTGAGACATGAAGGTGAAATATCTCAAGTGTTGTAATTTCACCGGCAACCAAACCGGCACACAGTAACTCTACTTGGCGGCAGAAATGGATATGGTGGCCGTACTTCCCGGACGATCTTGGCATAACTACATAATACAGACAGGCAAACTTTGCCATTATAAATATGGAGTGAGAGAATTCCCGCAGAGAACACGAAACATCACTCAATCAACTTGATACCACTACATTCCGTACCATCTCTAGCCGGAGTCAGCAATGGAATATTCATGTCGCGACAGACTTCGCAGTTTCAAACTGCACCGTTGTTTTAATTACACAGTCTGACTCACATCCAGGGCCGTGGCCAGGGTTGCTGCCCAGGGCAATATGCTTCTAACGTAAAATATTCAACAATCAAAATCTTTATTTGCTTTGACTTATTTTTAGAGAAAATATATTTTTACGCGTTTTTTTGTGACCCTGTTCAGACTCTACTCGGCTCTTGATGTAAATAATTTATTGTTTACTATACCGCTGTCTAGAACATTACGGTAACTTATGATTAACTGACCTCGCAGCTCAGTTGATAGTAGCTCTGCATTCTGTGCTGTATGAGGGTCGTGGGTTGGATTCCCACCAGGACAAACGTTGAAGCGATGTATTTGCAGAAAAAAAAATATAACCATTTTTATCAGGTATCTAATTCTCTTAGTACAAGGTTTGCTTAGTTTGTGGCTGTGTAAAATGACCACCAGCAAATACCTACTTAACTGCATATTATCATCATTTTTGTGAGAATGAATCTACAGATCATGTTAACGGATACAATAAAAGTATATCCGAGTTTGACGTCAAGACTCTATATTTATGTTGGCTTTCATTCTCAAACTACGTTATCATAATCTAAAAGTAACAACCAATCAAGTTTTTGATTTGACAGGCCTCACAGCTCAGTTGGTAGTAACCCTGCCTTCTATGCTTTAGGTTGTGGATTCGATTCCCACTCTGGACAAAAATTTATATGACGAATATAATGTGTGTTCTGTTTCTGGGTCTAAGTATGTATTTATATGTATGAACTCACAAAAATTAAGATAGAAGTATTATATCAGTTGTCATGTTCCCATGACGCAAGCTATGCTTAGCTTACTTTGGAGCTAGATGGCGCTGCGTTAATCTCCACCAATATTTATTATTATCACTATTATTATTTTAAAAAATAATTGTAAAATTCATAAAATTAGTATTTGTTAATTTCTGAATAATTTTTGCCCCGTCCCTGACTACAGTACTGTTCATCCGCAGAAAGTTTCACCTAATCACCTGCTACTGAGTTTAATTGTAGACGCTTCTTCAACTAAGTCTCGGATTACAGATTCGTGTTTTGTTCGATCTGGTATTCAGGGTTTCAAAAATGTAATTGATAAAAAAAAACTTGAATGCTCAATTAAGACTCAAGTATTTAGTAGTTGACCCGGCAAACTTCATAACGCTATAGAATCGATAAATGTGTTAACTTATTAACTGAATTAACTTCAGTTTTTATTAAGATAAAATGAATACTCTAAATAAGTTCTTTTAATGTACAAAAATAAGAAAAAAAGACGTGTGGCACTCGGAGACTGCCGCGGTAAAGCTATTGCGCGTGATATTTCAAAAAGTCATTAAAAGTTCTGGTATTTATCGATAGATGGAACTAAAAAGTATCACCGCTGTGCCGGTTGGAGTGGGGGGTGTTAGGTTTTTTTCGTTACGGAATTTCTGGATTCGGTCTCCACGCTCAAGGCCCGCGATAGAAGCTATGCAATAGCTTAAAAATAGTTTTTTTATTACAAGCAGTTAACGTGGCAGTAAGGTTTATTAAAGCGAATCAAAATGATTGCCAACTCTGAAGGTCAAATGAAGGAGTTGAATCAACTGTCAGGGGATAATGAAATATGACGCAAAGAAACATGAAGTATTTACTGTCAGAGAAGAGATGGCGTTGTATACGGAAAATGAATTAGATTCATGAATGTTTCCGATGTTTCAATAGTTATTATGCTATTCAGGGCGGAGATATTTTTATTTAATATTTCATGCAGTTACGGAAAGAGCCGACGGCCCACCTGGTGTTAAGTGGTAACCTCTGCCCATAACAGTTAATGCGACTTGGGTCCTCCCCTACTACACAACACCTAAGTCGCATCGTATGTGCCCCTTACTCTGAGACGTGTAGGTGGAATGTCTCATGTGCCTGTAATTTTACCGGCAACCACACCTTTCAAACCGGAACACAGTAAGGCGAATGCTTGGCTGCTTGGCGGCAGAAATGGGCAAGGTGGCAGTACTTCCCCGCACGAACTTGGCGAGAGTACTACTGCTCTTAAAATGTAATATAAATAAATCCAAGAAATCCAAGATCTCTGTGTAATGCAAAGTAATGTATGAATGGAGATGTAATCTTTGTTTTAGCTCTGAAATTGTAACTCAAATTCAGAGGGCAAAATGAAAACTTTTCAGTCAACAATGAAAATAACTCTATCAACTGCAGGAAACTGGATTTGACGGCAAAGAGATAAAAAAACTGATATCAAAGTATTTCTTATAAATAAATCTATTGCATTCACAGTCAGGAGATGAAGAACGTCTAAGAAGTGCTTTTAAAACTTATAACACGCTTACAGACGGGCAATATTAAATTGCGCAACAAAACGTAGGTACTCGTGATCTTGATATTTTTGTGCCCATTTATTGAAGTTTCCAAGCTATTTAAGTATTCAATGTAAAATAATGTTCGTATCTTTTTTCTATTGTAATGACAAGTGATAATTAAACCTATATTCGACAAGACAACATTTTACATGTACTTTTGCGTTTCGCTGATACTTCTAAAGTGATATATTCTAACTGATATATTAATAATGGTTGTGTTAACTTGTTTCATTTCTCTTAATTTAATACTTACCCGTTCCCGTCTGTTCCTATAAAAATACTCGTTTAAGCTGCGAGGTATTTTCTCATGGGGGAAGGAAAGTTCTTTGGTAGTTGCGCATTCTAGCGGAATTATGTAATTACGTGACTTTCAAGCAGTTTTGAGTGAAATATTACCACATACTGAGAGGTGCATAAAAACTGACTTTTTTTTATTTCTTCTCTCACACCTTTTCCCAGAAGTGATAATCAGAACTCTGCGTGGAGTTTCACTGTATATTCTAACACGTTTTTATTTTAAGTCATCTTTTAGTTTTAAGAATAGTAAGATCAAATCTTCCTAATCTACTAAAATTTTGATCATTGTGTGGTTACACTATAAAAATATTTTTGTGATCGTTGTGTGTGCACTGCTGAGACTGTCGTCGTCAAACTCTGGGGTATCAAGTTCACGAAAATTGCATCTGCGTAAGATTTGGGTCAAACAATTTAGTCCTAAAGTAGTTCTAGCTTAGACGACGTCTGTGTATTGACCCCTAGATTGTTTCGTAATGGAGATGATATTCATCAACCAAAATTAGCCAGAAAGCTTTTATCGTCCCTTTTTTGCTTAACCTCTTCATGTTGTTAATCTACGGTCTAATCTTGTTGTCAACCAATCACACACACAGCTCAGGAAAATTTGTGCTCGATTTGAAATCGTCATATCGACTTTATACTACAAAATTATAAAGTATTTGAAAATCATATTGTCTTGAACACTAGCTTCATTTATAAATAAAATAGTATGTATAGACCGCTGGTTCAGATTTTGTCTCTTGGACGAATATTATTAACTTTATTTAATTGAATTTCTAGCATAAAAGTAGTGGCCTCCATTCGTTATACTTTCCCTGAAAGGGATCAACTCACAGAACCCCGGCAAATAGTTTCACAAGGCCGGCATACTCGGCGCGCCGGACAAAGTCTCACGAAGCAGTTTTAATTGTATTAGTAATTGCGAGAAGATTAAGCTTTTAAGGCTGTTCTACAAATAAGTATAAGGGGAGAGGTCGACCAAAGCGTCACTACTATTAAATTCATTAGTTATGGAATCTTCTGACCGGTAAACAAGGTTGGCAATAGAAAATATATTATATGAAAAAGGTTTTGAGAATTTTCATAAAATTGGGAAATACGGATTATAGGAATTTACTCTTGTTCTTCTTAACTTACTTACTTACTACTACTAACTTACTTGTTTACTTTGACTTTTCTTGTCTTGTTCTACCCTCAGCATTGAAAAAGATGAGTATATGGCTGCTAGGCTAATGGATAAGTAATTGGACTGGTGCGGTATACTTTTTTATTTCTTTTATCTTTCTTTATCTCTAAGAAATAGGTGTTCTCGAATTAAGTTTTATTTCAGTATTTACGACTTCGGATCTGAAACTATTTTATTTGACGATACACTATACTCAGACTAGGATACGTATTGAAGTGATGCCAATTGAAAAAGCTATTTATTCTGATTGTTCGTAATGCTAGAAATCATATTTATTTAAGTGTAACAAAGTTATTTTTCAATTTGACCTCCTTCGTAATGGATTATGGCATCGAGTCTTCCGACAAAGGCATCGTATGCTGCACAAAGTTGAGCTTTTGGGATTGGTTCCCAACGAAGCATTGACTTTATATTTCCACATTTTCGTATATTTTAGTTGAAACCCACTAAAACAGATACAATGGAGAAGTTCATGGAGTGAGTATGAAAGCTACTCCTAGGAAATGTACACAGAATGTGATATTGTAAAAATTGTTGCTTTGTGAGATGTAATGTGAATGATGGAATATAAAAGGGCTTGTGTTAAATTGTCGTCAAAGCTGCCAGTGCATAATTTGACTCCTGTAGTTGGTAGATTTCCTGGTTTACGTTGCCAGCCCTGTCCGTAACACACAGTGACAGACCCAAAACAATCTAAATATAGTCAAATTAGTATCTTGACTATTCAAGATACTACTATATTCAAGTTTACTCTATATTAAACACAAGAATTGTATTTCTATTTAAACATAACTTATCGTTTTAATGTACTTAGATTGTAAATAAGGGAATTATTTCGTTATTCTTTAATATCAGTTAAAATAATAGTTGAATTTCATAAATTACTTTTCGTGTAAACTTAATTGAAGATCTCTCAGTTTTGACGAAAAGAAGATTCAGTAGGCGATGTTACAACCAATATTTAATTTTATAGCGGATATTAAGTTAAGTCAAACACAATTGCCTATAATTTTGCACTTGAGTATATTCAGTATACAAGATAGATCAATTTGAATAGAGTATGTAAGCTATTAGGTAGACTTTTGTTAAGCTTAATTCGTTACTTAAGTCGGAATTTAATTTGGTTTCGGGCAGCATTTATAGTACGGAAATAAAAACGGACCACTCGTGTTGGTGTGATCTAAATTATGCTAAGTTCCATTCCAGAGGTCACCAGTTCAAATCCATGCAGGCACAAATCAGGGTTTTAATATGAAAAAGTATGTTCGCAATACCTCGTTTTCACAACGATGAAGGAAAACATCGAGAAGGAACCGGCATCCGCAGACTTGTCAAGTGCAAGAAAAGAGCCTCTCTGAAGTGCACTTCAATCCTTTCGAGAGATTATGTGACAAGTTTTTTCTTAAATAAGATTCATTTACGAACGAGCCGGCGGCCCACCTGGTGTTAAGTGGTAACCCATGCCCATAACAACCGATGCGACTTGGGTCCTGCCCTACTAGGTACGACAAGACCCAAGTCACATCGTGTGTACCCGTAACTCTGAGACGTGTAGGTGGAATGTCTTATGTGCCTGTAATTTCACCGGCAACCACACCTTGGCCGCCACCTGCTTGGCGGCAGAAATGGGCATGCTGGCAGTACTTCCCCAGAAGAACTTGGCGTGAATTCTACTGCTACTAAAAGATAGTAAAGTATACTGAAAATATTGCAGCCGAGTGATATTAAAACTATTTTAAAACACGTATGAAATCTGAACTCGCGGTATGTTCAATGCAAAATACGTCAAAGTAACTTTATTCGCTTGCTGCTCGATAGACATAACGAACCAACAAAGCTGTTACTCGTAAAGAGCTGTCTGAGTTTGGGGTAAGGAGTGAACTTAAAGCGATTCAAACAATTGTTTTAATGGCCTTCTTACAATTTACGCACTCTCAGGTGACCGTTAGGTGTCCGTTAGGTTGAGAGCATGGTGGTCTAGCGGTACTGACCCCCGAGTTTCAATCCGGAGGTCGCCGGTTCAAATCCCGACGTGCACCTATGAGTTTTTCGATTGAAAGATTTATGTGCGCAATACCACGTTCTCAAAACGGTGAAGGAAAACATCGTGAGGAAACGTCCTAGAACTAAAAATTCGAAGACATGTGTCGAGTGCACGAAAGGAGCCTCTTTGAGGCGCACTTACAGTCCTTTCACCACACTGGTTCGACAGAACCGGTGACTCGAAGAAGAAGAAGTTAGGTGCCCAAACTAGCATCAGTTCAATCAAGGTCATTGATTTTGATATTGATTTACGAGAACAATCTGACTCATATCAAAGTTACGGACATATGCCCTGGCCATTATTAAAATGATAATAAGGCGGTTGTAATCGCGTAATAATATTACATTTTTTGTTGTTGTATCAACTGTGGTCACTGGCTGACCAGCCGTAGTACTGACAGAGTTAGAGCGACACACTCGACTAACAACTACGCAGAAGCTAGCAAAGAAACTGCAATAAAGATCGCAGGGAAAACTGCAGAAGAAAGGTCATTCCATAGCTGTCATGAGCGCGGAAATAAAACGCGTGAAGCGAGTGGAAAACCAGCCCAATAATCTCATAGCTTGTACCAAACAAACAGATGCAAAGCGTTATTCACCACAGGCAGAGTTCGAGTCGAGACTCACAGCTCCCGACTAAGCGTTTTATCGCCTAGACGCAGCTCAGCTGATTTGCGCGTCTACCCGCTGTGCTGTATTCGCAATAACAGTAAAACTAAGCAACGTCTTTAAGTCAACTTTTCTTTTGAGAGATGTCCTTTCAGGGTTAATTATCTTTCGTTTCGGTGTATGATGAATAATAGTATTTGAAGTAGGTAAGTCCGCATTTAATCCACGTCTAGAATATTTGTACCTGACCCAAGTCGCATCGTATGCGCCCGTAACTCTGAGAAACAAAAGTGAAATGTCTCATGTGCCTATTATTTCACCGGCAACCACCTTTCAAACCGAAACAGTAATTTCATTGCAGAATGCAATGCTTGGCGGCAGAAATGGGTATGGTAGCGTACTTCCCTGGAGGAATTTGTCATAAGTTCTACTGCTACTCAATGCTGATGGTTATGATATGCAGCAGCTGCTAAAAGATTGCCAGAATATTCTCAATATTGCCTATTATCCTGTATAATCCAACAGTTTCAACGTCATGTAAATTTTCAATTTGCTATTTGAAACTAGAACTGAAAGTTTATGTTTAAATATGAAAAACAGGAGAACCTTCACGATCCTAGTGGTAACAGAAAGGTATGATGAGTACTTCTGACCCTGTTAATTTGTGTAACACAAATACTTATGTAACTCAAATAATTTGTATACAAACAAGAAAATACACGAATATGCAAACACATTGCGAACTGAAATAACAGAAGTTGGAAAACTAATTTTATCTCAACCCAAAGGTAAAATGCAAACCACAAGGTTTCAAACGTGTTTCCACTATTTGTGGAATACAATAAAGTAACGTCAACCCAAAATAAAACCCTTTCGTAGCTAACCTCAAACAAATAGGATACAACTAGCTTTTAGTATTGGGGACTCCGAATGTTTTTGTGTGAATTTCTCAAAAGGCTATAATATATTTTTTCTCGTTTTTTTATTACTCGTTCTTTCGAATTTTAAATTTAGGATGTAATTCTGGTTTTTTGGGTGTTCATATGTATTATATGTATGAATTTACAAGTAAAAAGTATATATTTATGTAGTCTATCAGTTCTCTGGTTCCCATAGTACAAGCTATGCTTAGTTTGGGGCTAGATGGCGCTGTGTGAATTGTCCACCAATATTATTATTATTATTATTATTATTAATTAATGTGTAACCAACCAGTTTATGTACAACTGAGAATCAAATTAGCTTTGAATAGCTTGAGAACAAGATTTTTGGTCAAAGATGATCAATTATGATTGTCGCTCGTTTCAAGCTCAGTTATTGGTCAGTGCCCACTGATCTTAATGAACTTGAATGTTTATTGACTAACTGGTTGAAAGAATTGCGATGATGGACTGATCTCATGGGGGCTTTTCACAATAAAGTGAAACGGAAGGGAATAGAAACTCGAATAGCTGATCAGTTCTTTATAAATATTTTCGCACAATCAAACAGAGCTTTGGCCTCTTTCGTGTCGGGTATAGAATTAATTTACAAACTGAGCTCCCGGCCTATTTAAAGCTATTCCCCAGCCCCTCTTACGGGGCGGGGCTACGATAAGGCGATGTGACGTAACGCTCGGTGTATTGGCGGTCTATTTGAATTGTGACTGGCTTGGCTTGCCCGGCTGGCTTGGCTGGCCCGGCTGGCCTGGCTGGCTGGCATGGTTGGCTGTGCTGCCGGGCGGGCTTGGCTGGCTGGCTTGGCTGGCTGGCGGGTTAGGCGGGTCCCCATGTAGGGCGTAAGGGCTAGGCGTTACAAATCGGCCATCCTGTAACAATTGCTCCCGCAATGGGAACAAACAGCTGACATTAGCTTTCTGGCAAATCAATTAAGTCTTCGGTTTCCAGCTGGTCGTCAGAGCTACTGGCACTGTCCGATACAGGGGCAATACTGCGATATGGTCGCAAGGAATGAGCTGAAGCTAACCCCATGAAGTTTTTATATCCCCTCAACCCCTTAATGCTCCTGATTCTATATCGGTCATTGCCTAAAACTCTGGCCACCACGTAGGGACCTGAATATAAATCGTCTAGTTTCGTATTAATCCGAGCAGCGCTACTTGTTGGGGCTTGTCTCCAAAGAACGAAATCGCCTTTTTTATAGATGAGACAGTTCTTACGACGTTTATCGAAATTATGTTTCATTTTGGCACTTGCCCTTTTGATACTTTCACTGGCTTTGGCACGTTTGGAATGGGTACACTGCGGAGCTCGCCCTGGCATCGATACATCGCATAACGACCTACCCGAGCGGGAAAACATCAGGTCGTAGGGTTTGAACCCAGTCGTGTCATTCAAAGTATTGTTTATACCCCAAATAACATCCGGAAGACAATTAGACCAGTAATTAGCGGCTTCACTAGGGTTTGTGGCTCGTAAGGCGTTGAGAATAGTTCGATTAGTGCATTCAACTTGACCATTGGCTCTTGGACACGCAATAGCCGTCAACGTGTGCTTGAACTGCTTATCTGTGGTGAATTTTAAGTACCTACTAGTAAATGCCTTTCCATGATCAGTTACTACCCGATCTGGATAACCAAATAATCCAAATATTCGTTTTAAAATTCTAATCGTTTCTACTGAATTGACTGTTCGCGTTGGTTCTGCAATAACAAACTTCGAAAATGCGTCTGTTATAACTAGCATGTACGCGTGACCCTTCTTTGTTCTACAAAATGGACCTAAATGATCAATATGAATCATCCTAAATGGTTCAGTAGGTTTTGGGATCGGGTGCAACATACCTTCCTTCTTCCCATGTTCCCCTTTTCCATAAGCACAGTGTAAACATGCCCTCACATACTTTTGAATAAATCGCGTCATCTTAGGAAACCAGAAATCATTTTTAATCAAGTCTGTAGTACGTTTTAGCCCTACATGCCCTATTTCATCGTGATGCATTTGAACAATTTTCCATCTAGCCGGTCCCGGAACAACAAGTCGCTTTCCGTTACGAGTTTTTCGATATAACCTATCATCGACTAGCTCATAATCTTTTTTTATATCTACCCCCGCAGTTCCGATTTTTAATTGTTCGATAAGGGTTTTCACTTTTTGATCTTGAGACTGTACAGTAAAGAACCAGTCCGCAACCTCCAGCCGATTTATATTTACTGCATCTATGGGGTTCTTACTCAGAGCATCGACGTGCTTCATACGTCTATACTCAATGCTTATGTCGTAGTCTTGAATTAACAACCACCACCTTGCAATACGCGGTATGATATCGCGTTTGGTTAGAGTGGCGCGCACGGCGGTACAATCTGTCACTATTTTTACGTGTTTACCTACAACATAGACCCGGAATTTACGTAACGATTCTACTACCGCTAGTGTTTCGAGCTCATAGCTATGGTACATGCTCTCTTCTTTCGAAGTTACGCGACTAAAATACATAACGGATCGTAAGGTTTCATCATATTGTTTTTGCAGCAATATACCCGCATCTAGCAACTCAGTAATTTTTATCTCACAATTTCTTGTTCGCTATGGGTAAGTCTATAAGGCTGACGGTATATGGGCCGATCGGTAGTTAATTTGATCGGCATGTACATTAAACTTGTACAGCCAAGTTCTTTAGTACTACTTGCGAATGTGTCCTTATATAGCAATAATAATTTAATTACTTTATTGCGCTCATTCTCATTTAATTTTCCTATTTTTATATGTCCTAATGGAACCCCACCAATTTGTCAGTTGGACTCAACATTAATGTTGCAGAACGTGAATCAGAGAGATTGGTCACATCAGGAAGCTTGGACCTATTAGGCAAATTAGACATTAATGGCATGGCTTGACTGACCTGGCTCGTCTTCGATGACTCCTCGCAGGTCTCTGCTCGCGTAAGGACCTGGCCGGCTGTCCACACGACGTCCTTGTTGCCAGTGTTGATGACCTTGATATGTCCGTTGGGCCCGCGAAGCAGGGTAGCTGGCAAGGAGTAGGAAATGCCTTGTAGCTCGTAGTGGCGGGGGGCAGTACAGACGTTGTTGTCCTCGTGGTTTCCCAGGACATTAACTTGTATGATGGAGGCTCCAGGAGGTAAAATTTCTTTGTTTGAAGTGACCACCTGAAACTTCTGAGGATCCTCGGCAACGTCTATTTGAGACATAAAATCAGGCTCGTGTCTCAGTGTGGCCGTACCATTACTGACGATCAGAGATACATTGCTGGCGTTTATCACAGGCTGACCGATAAGCAAATTTATGCCTCCCATTTCGAGATCTGTTAGATGAGCCTTGCATGAGACCCTAACTTCATCAATTTCTAAGTCGAAATTCACCTCCCCTCGACTTGTCGTTAGTGCTCCGGAAAATCCTTTTAAAAGTGTGCTTGAGGGTATGATTTCAAGAGATAAGCGTCTTGATATTTGGCAGTTCATGACGTTAACTTGACTTCCCGTATCGAGGTAGGCTTTCACAAAGACTCCATTGACCTTGGCCACTTTCTTGTAGATATCATTATAGTTTTGTAGAAGTTGTATATCTTTGACGTTACTGCCCACGTTTATCGAGGGTTTTTGAAGTGAAACATTAGGACAGCGGTTTGCAATGTGACCTTGTGCCCCGCATTTGAAACAAACACGCTGATCGGGCATCGTACAATTACGCAACATGTGCCCAGTCTTTTTGCAACGCGGGCATGGGTCGGTCTCGATATTAATTATTTTCTCTGGAATTTGCAGCTGTTTTACGTCTCTATTCGGTACACGACTTTCTAGTGCTGGGGTACGATAATCGTCGAGGGCACAGAGGAAGGCCTCGTAAAGTTCGTCAGGTCGCTTACATTGAAAGGCACGGGCATTTGCCTGTAAAAATGTGGGTAGTCCTCGAATAATGCACGAGACGCTGGCGCTGTCTGATAATTTACAGCGGAAGCACATGGAGACTTTGTCTTGATAATATTTGGTCATTGTTTCGGCGGGTAGTTTTTTTCTTTGCATCATCTCGTCCAACAGTGCACCGTAGTCGCGCTGTTTTGGAAAGGCCCGAAGTAACATTTGTTTCCATTCGTCCCAGGTATAATTATATTCTTCAAGTCTGTTGTACCACTTACGAGCTTGACCACGAAGTTTGTCTTGAAGGTGGAATGCCTTTAACTTATCGTTCCAGCCATGGATGTCCCCCGACTGTTCGATTTTCTTCAACCACGCAGATACCGTACAATCTTCTCCATCTGGGTCGAATTCGGGAATAAGTGACGCAGCCCGATGATTTTGAACATTTTGAAACGCAGTGGTTTCGTGGTCGAGGTCGTGTATCGCCCGGTTGACTTCATTTTCCAGTAAATATTTTAATAATTTTCTTGCGGGTGGCGGTGAAAAATCGTCGTCTTGCTCCTCGGAGTTTTGTTCGCGGCTTGAGCTCCATCCAGGTGGACGGACTCTTTTTCCAACTTGTTCTGGGTAGTTACGCTTCATATCCCACTTCTGAGTGAAACGGAAGGGAATAGAAACTCGAATAGCTGATCAGTTCTTTATAAATATTTTCGCACAATCAAACAGAGCTTTGGCCTCTTTCGTGTCGGGTATAGAATTAATTTACAAACTGAGCTCCCGGCCTATTTAAAGCTATTCCCCAGCCCCTCTTACGGGGCGGGGCTACGATAAGGCGATGTGACGTAACGCTCGGTGTATTGGCGGTCTATTTGAATTGTGACTGGCTTGGCTTGCCCGGCTGGCTTGGCTGGCCCGGCTGGCCTGGCTGGCTGGCATGGTTGGCTGTGCTGCCGGGCGGGCTTGGCTGGCTGGCTTGGCTGGCTGGCGGGTTAGGCGGGTCCCCATGTAGGGCGTAAGGGCTAGGCGTTACAAAAGATATATATAAAATAATAAATAAATATTGGTGGATATTTCACATCGCCATCTAGCCCCAAACTAAGCATAGCTTGTACTATGGGTAACAGATGACTGGTAGAATACACGTACACTTTTTTTGTAAATACATACATATAAATACCCAGACAGAACAAACATTAATGCTCGTCTCACAAATGATTGTCTTGGGTGGGAATAGAACCCACGACCTACAACTCAGAAGGCAGAGTTTCGAACCAACAGCTGCGAGGCTAGTCAATATATATACTGTGAAGTGTTTACATTGTTACAGAAGAAAGTTTTTGAAGTATGATAGCAATTTACGATTGCAAAATGTACAAAAAGGCGTTGAACTGTCAGCCCAAACAAAGCTCGTGTTTCGGTTTGCCACAAAATCGTAAACTCCACTTTGTTGACGCTGACCTCATGATTTAGGCAAAACGCTTTATCGTCACACCAAACAATATGCCTAGAAACCTAGAATCTTGCGGAAAAGTCCGTGTATTAATAGTATGATATGATTGATAGTATATATATAATGTCATAAATATGTGTATTACGTGTAAAATTGATTGCTTGTTGGATTTGAAATTATCATATTAGATTTTTTCATGTATGGTTACAATGTCATTTAGAGAGAAATATACAGGGTGTGGCGTAATGAGTGGATAATAGGGTACCTGCGGGTAGGGGCCATTGTGGCGGTTCAGAAAAATATTTGTTATGCTCAGTAAAAGTGCCTCGGTTTTCGAGATATTCGACATTTTCGAAATTTAAGAAATATTTCACCCTTCGTCACTATTTTTGGCGCCCAGACTGCAAATGAAATTTTTTTTTCTATCTGTTTTTTGGATAGTATTCTTGGATAGATGTGCTATCGAATGGAAACTATTATTTTTATAACACAAGCACAGTTATGTTTTTAAAATAAGATTTCACTAAAATTTTACTTGCTTACTTGCTTCGAAAATGTCGAATATCTCGAAAACCGAGGCACTTTTACTGAGCATAACAAATATTTTTCTGAACCGCCACAATGGCCCCTACCCGCAGGTACCATATTATCCACTCATTACGCCACACCCTGTATATAACAATGAATCTTAACCAATCGGCAATCGACTGTAGCACTTATGATATATAAAAGTCCATATTATTTGCTTTAATAAACAAACTAATCTAGGAAAATATAGGGCCGGGGCAAAATAAACAAAACAATATGCTTAATTATCTCATGAAGCCACGAATTTACAGCGTGGCGTATCAAAGAGCAATCCACCTCGGGCATAGTCAAGCCTGCGTCGAAGGCTTTCTGGAGGACATTCGGCGGCTAGATTGGAGCGTCCACTCGTCACGCAAAAAGGGTCCAATGGCGCCCTAGTTGCCGATATTACCCGCTCAGCCACGATACCACGAACTACTCTCACCCGAGTTGGTAATTGACAGAAAAAACCAACTGATAATGCACCTAGGAAGCACTTTTTTAATGAAGTATGAAAAACTTTTATAATATCTATAATTATATAATAATAATTTTATTTATTTATTTATTCAGATAATTTTACAATCATTTGTGTCAGTTTGCTTATAACTAGAGGTTAGTACTTAAAACGAATTAATGATTTTGTCCTTTGGACCAATTTTTAAATTACCGGATAGTACAATTTTTCAGCTATCGCGGTTAGGATGCCGTTGCTGCTCCCGCGGGTTCTGAAGGATTTTAGGGATCCGCGGATCCGCGGGTTTTAGGGAGTATCTTTTCTACAGTGTTCTACTGTTATGATTGCGGTCACGAATATTCATGTTTGCAAAATGATTCATAAATCTGACTGTATAGTTTGTGGGTCATACGAAATTTGAGATTTTAAAAGCAACCCTTGAAATCCCTTTTGTGAAGGATTTGCGGTTTTAAATATATCATTTGTGACTTCAAAGATACTCAGCGCTTTTTAAATTAGGATATTTTAGTAAAATTGTTGTAGGTAGAATTAAAATGCTAGTTGTGTTGCACATATGAAGGAAGCAAATACATATGTAGTACCACACCACTGATAAAAACATATTTTCTTAATGTTATTTACATACTTTATTTACTATAACATAATTTATGTACTGTATGTTTCCCAAATAAATCAAAATAAATAAATAAAAATACTTTGTGCTTAAGGTAATGTAAATGTTTGGTTTAAGGGATTTTTTTAAAGGTAAATAGCTGAGCACAATGTGACTTTCAACATTTTTGAAACTCCGTTGTATGTTTTAACACCACCCCGAAAAAATGCTCTGAGATGAATTTAATTATTTCACTACTCTGTTTCCAGATAAACATTGACACAAGTAATTGTAATAATAACAATTCTTTCTATTTTTCCTCCTCAAGCGTACACAATTTCTATAGAACACAAACGGAAACGATCATAAAACTTATTTTATTTATTCCTCAAGCTGCGTAAATCAGTGCACCTTCCGATAACAGCATCTCAATGCCGTGAATCCGTTTCATCTCCCGGCCCCGCAAGATTGATTGACCACAACAACAAATTCAATTGCTGTTACGTTCAAAGAAAACAAGTTATTGGAGGAAATAAATTTCCCTAGCGCACCTAAAGATTTTCATTACGTTTCAAGTCACTTGACCGGATTCGAACAAAAAGGAATCTAACTTTTATACCTTTAGCGGGGCATTTATTGCGGTCAACAAAAAGGTCCCTACATCAAAGAGAGTATAAAATGTCTTCTTGAGAGTAGAACGAGTTCTTTGTTCTATTTGTTCCAAGCTGAACCAGTTAGATTGCTGTAATGTTTATCTCGAGGAAGTAATTTTTAAAGTTGTTTGCATGTTTTTATTGTTACACTGTCTACGGGATAAATCGGAAACAGGATTTTTATATATGCATTTGTTTTGCGAAACCACCCATTTGTAAAGCTTTTATCCACCTTTGAGTATGTAAGGGTCAAAACTGCAACCTGAATTTAGTGATAACCTAAAAAAAATAGCTTCATTGAACCAACTGAGCTGAAGTTTTGTAAATATTTTTTGGTGGTAAACTAAACCACTTAAATCACTCAACTCTTTCTCTCTACCGAATGAAAAATATGTTTTATTTCACACAGACTACAGACTGAATTTTCGAACTGACATACTAAATTTAGTGATTTGTTGCCCTTTGTTTCCGTCATAAAACTATCACGGAACCGAAGGATTAGGACAAGTTTGGAAAGGATAGTAAACCATCCTTTCTAAACTTGTAAATGGATGAATTTCTTGGACGCCATGTACTAGGTATAGATTTTTATTATGACACTATAGTATTTTTATTTACAGGCGCAACAAAATCAAAGAAAAATAGTTGTTTCTATTGCTAAAACAATCACGATTAAATAATTAAATATTAGTTGACATTTCGCATAAACTCATCTAGCCCCAAATTAAGCATACCTTGTACTATCGGTACCAAATGACTGATAGAATCTATATACTTTTTTGTAAATAGATGTGTTTACATATCAACACCAAGACAAAATATAAATATTTATTTTCGACAAATATTTGTCCCGAGTGGGAATCAAACCGACGAACAGCACAAAAATTCAGAGCTGAATAAGCGCCTTAAGGCAGGAATGGAACCCTAGTATTTACCTGGAATATTAACCGATGCATTATGGAGAGGTTATCAATAATTTGGTAATAACTACCTATCGAGTATCAATCAACTGATCATACATCATCATGAAGTAAAACGATATTTCATTCGAATATTTATCGTATTGTCTTTATGCTTGTTTAAACACGAAACCAATCAAACGAACCAGTGATCCGAGCCGTGCCATGTACAGATTATTCCTCTCAGGCTGGTTTATCAATATCAATTACGAAAATTACAATTAATTTGTGATTTAGTGATTAATATATTGTGTTGAGTATATTAGTGCTTGTTATAGTAACAATGCAGACTGCATTGTTACTATAACAAGGTAAAGGTCCAGTAGAAAAACCAATTTTGTATGATAATAGAAACACGAGGTGAGGGCGTGGCAGTGTTACCTACCGACTCTGAGTTTCAATCCAGAGGTCGTTGGTTCAAATATTAAAGTGCACTATAAGTTTTAAAAAACGGCGAAGAAAAATATAGTGTGAAAAGTGAAAACCTTCATGTCCCAGAAGCAAAAATTTGAAGACATGTGTCAAATGCACAAAAGGAACTTCTTAGGTGCATTTTAATTATTTTACCATACTGGTTTGTGAAAGCCAGTAATAGTTCACGAGCTATGAGTATTGAGAGATATAGAATATGTCAGTGGTGCTGACGTCAGCATTATCTTGCATAAACCCTCTAGTAAGGATATGAGCTCAGTTGGTTAGTAAGTCTGCCTTCTGAGCTGTAGGTCGTGGGTTCGATTCCCACCCAGGACAAACATTTGTGTGACGAATATAGACGAGATGTTTGTCCTGTGTCTGGGTGTTAATATCTATTATATTATATGTATGTATTTACAAAAAAAAAAGTTATAACTATTATATCAGTTGTCTAGTTCCCATGACACAAGCTATGCTTCGCTTACTTTGGGGCTAGATGGCGCTGTGTGAAATGTCCACTAATGTATTGTAACGGACCTCCCCTTCCATCCGTCATAAGACACTCAGATCGAAAATTTTTCGAAAATATATTCTAAATCTTAATATTTATAATGGCCAATAATGTGATCGAGTTAGCGGTAGGACTGTACGTTGTGTTTCATAGTAGCCCGTTAAGTAGAAGGTTCTTTAAGAGGTATGCTGGTAGTAGACGTAAGACATGGTATTGGGTAGCGTAGTGAAGAAAGTCCCTAATGATAAATATTAGATCTGGAGAATTATAAATGTACTATTACAAAAGTAGATTGTTATAATTAATTAAAAGTTTGAACTAAAGGAATAGTACATACTCTAATTTAATAATGAAAAGTGAATAACAAGAATTTATTTAATACTGCTGTAAAAATAGCAGCTAATTATTTTATACCACGAACATAGTTTGTGGGCCAACGGCATCCTCACAAACTATGGCTCGACGCCCCTCCCCGCGCCATGCTATGAATTTCGACTCCTGACAACTCTAGGATTTGTCGTCTAGGAAATCCTCTATTCGTGGCATAATAAAGTATTATCCCATCGAACCTGCGGAACTTAACCCTCCTTAATCAAAAGAAGAGGAAAGGTCCTATTATTCTCCGAAGAGATTTAGTTAACTCGTATAGCATACGAGCAAGAGTTAATGATGAAAAGAGTATAAAACTCTCCTATATCCACAATGATTTACTGTACTGTAACAGTAATTTAAATTAAATTATAAATAAGAGCTTGGCTCACTTATGCTAATGAATGTATTTCACATTCAGTAAGTTTCTAAACTCGTACTGAAATTGCAACTGAGGTATAATGTCATAATGCAGAACAAGCAGAGCACATTATCAATATATAAGATCATAATAAATGACAGTACTTAGCAATGTGTCTTAACCCTAACAATAATTCAAAACTGATCAATTGAGGTGGTTACAGATCTCACAAACCAATACACTGACCATTTAGGTATTACAGCTAGGTGAGTCGTACCCCTTTTTGACCAGACCGCATAGCCTAACTAGCAATTCCATGAGATATCTGGGTTTCTCAAACCAATATATCAGTACCGGTAAAATAAAGTAAGAGTAGGTGGTAGTTCGGCAACAGTGATAATAATGGATGATTACCAGTCTCACTTTGGAAAGCTATTACGAAAACTAGACACAGCTTAGTAATATCATAACATTGTTATTTGATAGCAATACTTATTCATAAACCTTTGTGCTCAACAAGGCGGCAAAAGGCAAATTAAAAATAAATAGCATAATAAGTGTTAATGTATCAACATCTGTGAACCAATTATTTTCATCATTCAAATATAAATCAATTCATTAAATTAATACAAAGTGGATATTACATCTTCACTCTATCTTATACTAAAATATAAACTATGATAGGTTAAATGATCTGTTGTGCACATCAGATTGGTAACGTAGACCAAGTTGTTTCAATATAATAAATATAAAACATTTCCAACTAACATCTGTGAATGTATTCGTCAGAAGGCATTAATCTATACAATGGAGCTCCTTTACAGATAATAGCGGATCTAGCCATTATTTGTATCGTCTATTAAATAAATATTTTATTTACGTCTGATCTTTGAGATACTCTAAAGTATTAGATAAGTGTAAAATTATTTATAAAATATTTGTTTATAACTTAAAATATAAAACCAACACAACTATTCTTGGAATCATTGATTTAAACCAGTAGAATCAGTATCAATAAATAAAAGGAACATCCGTATAAACTCTGAAATTATCAGTTGTGTACCTAAATACCTAAACTAGTTACAAATATGTGTGAGAGCAAAACAAGGAGTTGCGTCCTTACTCCATATTTAATTCTAATTGTGCATGAAGGTACAAACAGCACAAGAGTTTGCAAATGTGTACCTTTCTAACTATTCTGACTAATGTATGCGAGATTGGCTTTCTCGACTTTGTATTCCTAATGCCAGCCCTAAGGTCTATCTCCTGCAGGCCGTAGCCAAAGACAGCAGAATTAAGACGTGTACCGCGAGGTGTGTGAGGGACCACATCAAATGGATCCTGAAAATAGATTTATTATGGGTGCTGAAGGCATGACCCACTTCGACAAGTCCCCATTATCCAAGTTCAGGAAACAACCAATGTGGGAGCTTTGCTGAGCCCAACAAAGGGAAAACTCAACACCCAGTTCGCTCAAATTGCCTGGGCCTAACTAACAAGGGAATCCCTGACTCCTGGCTTTCGTTGACACCGTGAGGATCAGGCCAGCAGACCATAAACCATGTTATGGGTTTTGGTATTCATCGAACAGATATTGATAATATTCACAACAAAATAATATAATGGTTAAGCCATAATAATTCTCTTTTATTTCCTTTTTTAGGAAAGAGAATCTTCAACATTTTCATAAAATCCACACTAATTACGCACTTAACATATTACGTTCTAAGACGTCATCACAGCAACTACGCATTACAAAATCCCGTATTCACGAAATATCATGGAAACAGTTTCATGGGTGGAACCAATTACACTATTAAACGTGTATCACAAAACTATGCACATTAATCAAATTTCTATTATAATTACTTGCAAAATCAATAATATTTTAATAAAAATCTGTTCGATTCACACATCTAAGCTCGCTATTCCAATCCGAATCCCCTGTCAAAACTTTTCCTTTTTCCTGTAGCCTTCTGTCATCTTTCTATGTGGAGTAAAAAGTATTTAATGCAAAGTAATGAAAAAGGTTTTAATAAAATACAGTGATTTCAAATAAAATACTTGAATTGATTATTGATTAGAAATTTTGGTGGTACAACAGAGTTGGGATCGTTACAATCGCCCCCTGTATTATAACGTAACTTGTGAAGATATAATACACCATTAACAAAAGATCAAAACTCACCACCAAAATAAAATTAATAATAAATGATTATAAAACCCTTTGGAAAAAGAATGTACCTAACAATTAATTATCACCCCGTCGACCAACACAAATATTTATGTTTAGTTTCATCTATTAAATAATAAATCAAACATTCCAAGAATCCTTATAAATATCTTTTTTATTTATAGATAATAAACTTCCATGACTATGGCATAAACTCCAAAATTTTAATACTCAAATGATAACACTAAGATTTCTATGGAAAATAAAAATTGTTAAATTGTAAAAATGTTAAATATCAAATTATCTCTCAATTATTCTCAAAATATCAAATTTTCAGTAACAGTATAATTAGCTGAATACTTTTTTTTTTTAAATAAGTGAAATGAGCACATAATGCATTCAAAAATATTAAATTTCTGAGTAAATACCTAAAATAATCATGTAAATTTTAACTGAAAATGGAAATGCCATTTCTTCAGATCTAATCAATTCAATTGAATTTAATTAATTGAAAATTAAATTTCAAAATTATGTAAGTATTGATGATTGATTGATTACACTTGGTAGTTTATTCAATAATCAATTACACTTGTTATTTACATTATTAACAATATTACGCAAAACTGATCGAAAATAGTGTCTGAAATTGGTAACCTAACCAAATCTGAATAAAATCCATCAAGATATTTTCCTTTCTTCAATTCTTGATGTTTACATAAACCCCAATAATATTCACTTAATGCTTCTCAATTTGATTTGCCTCTACTTTAGGCTATATTGTCTGAATATATTTATTTTTAAAATAATAGTTATTATTACTTAATAGTAATAGTAGTGAGTGAAATAATTTTCACTCACTTTCATACTCAATACTCAATTCAACCAGCAAACAAAGTTTTATTTATTCATCAATAAATGGTTTCAAACAGTATTGAGTAAAATGTCTGTATGTATGTGTGTGTTGATGAACGTAAATGTTTTTAAACCGAACCACAAAGAAACACAATCCAAGCCATCATCCAAGTTTATAAAGTGACAAGCATAACCAACGAAAACAACTCACCAGTTTCAGCATCGACAAAGTAAGAGAATCTGGTTGTGAGGCAGATTAGTCCTAGTGACATCCAGTAAGCTCATCCCGAGTGAACAAATTCCGTTTACTTGAGTCAAACATACAAGACCCTCCAGTGTCTATCCTCCCTATGAGTGAGTGCATCATTTGCCATGCCCTATCACTTGCCACTCAAAATCAAAACCTGAACGGGGCCCCTCCATAATTCGGTGAATGTGCAGTGTGGGTACTATTCTTTCCTCATGGTAGAGTATGAATCTTCTATAGAATCAGACGGTACTGATGAATGTCTTTGGGTTGGCGCAAAATACAACCAGACCCATGCTGACTTATCCTAACACCAACTTCTCTACTATAAAAGACTCATTGAGTGTATTCTATAGTTTGTAACCAAATATTGACAAATCGCCTCAACTTCAGGGCTCTGTCCTTCCAGTACGGATCTTTAAACATTCAACATTCACTGCGGTTTTTTTTTCCTGCCATACACGCATCCATATTGTTTAAACAGACCACTTAAACGAGAGATCTACTTAAATTCTATTTATTAATGTATTTTTTTATTTTAATCATTTATATTTAAACCCAAGTAATATTTTTTTTATAATTATAACTACTATTAAATTTGAAAACCTAAATTATTCATATTCAATCAAACCCAAACATTTAACAATTAACTATTAGAAAACTAGTACTCTTTGGTTTGGTTAGGTTCCGACTTCTGAACTTGAACTAAAATTATTATAGAATTACAAATAACATGAATAATACTACCATTGTAAACAATTTCAAGTCATTCTTCAATACGCCCCCATATAGTTCTTAAAATTGAAAACACAAGACAAATTGCCTTGAAAATAAATTAAATAGACAAACACGAATCAATTGCAAATAAACAGTAATACATGCTTGCCTTTTCTAAAATGTAATATTTTTTTTTTATATTACACAAGAAATTAATTTTAATAACTTTCAATTTTGATTAACATTATCTTGATTTACAACCGATTTGAAACACTGAAACAAATCAATAAATGTATACAAAAGAAATAAAAGTCTAAATCAATAATTGTTTTCACGGCCCTTTTCGAGAGCGTGGTGGTCTAGCGGTAATGACCCCCGAGTTTCAATCCGGAGGTCGCCGGTTCAAATCCCGACGTGCACCTATGAGTTTTTCGATTGAAAGATTTATGTGCGCAATACCACCTTCTCAAAACGGTGAAGGAATACATCGTGAGGAAACCGACATGTCCCAGAACTAAAAAATTCAAAGACATGTGTCGATTGCACGAAAGGAGCCTCTTTGAGGCGCACTTACAATCCTTTCACCACACTTGTTCGACAGAACCAGTGACTCGAAGAAGAAAAAGACGGCCCCAATATTCTTAAGCTTCTTTAACATTTTCTCATTAATTCTCAAGCTCATTTAACATTTGGATTCTCATCAATAAGAGGTTATAATTATTATTAATACTATTATTAATTATATTTTAAAAAACATTTTCACGCCCCCAAGGTTCTTAGCTACTTGCCAACATTTGAGACCCCTTTATCCTGGTCACAGCACCAATTGTAATGCCCCGTATTCATGGTAAACATTTGTTTAGCAACAGTTGCTAAACATTGTTGGTGAGCGGCGAGAATGTTGCTAGCAACTATGTTTAAATCAATACAGGTTGTCCACACGCCAGTCTGCGTTAAAATGTTGCCCGAGGAGGTAGTGTTGTTGTGTTCTCTGTATCAGATGTATAGAATCTCTAATAAAAAAAAGAGAAAAAGATGGTGGATTCGAAATTATCTTTTGCAAAGAGAAAATTTGATGAGTGACCTCAGAATGACAGATGGATCATTTTGTAACTTTACGAGAATGTCGAAAAGTGATTTCGAACATCTTCTAGAAATGATTGGTCCATCAATAGCCAAAAGGGAAACAAATATTCGTCAGCCAGTTTCACCTCAAACGAGGCTGGCTATTACATTACGGTATCTTGCAACTGGAGATTCATACAGTTCTCTTTCATACACATTCAGAGTATCAAAACAATTGATTAGCAAAATTATACCAGATGTATGTCAAGAACTAATTAACTCACTAGCAGGATATGTCAAGGTACAAGAACACTATTTGTGTAATCAAGTATTTTAAAAATTAAAAAACACAAAAAAAAAAACAGTGTATGCTATTGCGTTGATTCATCACTGAGATAGTTAACTAAGTTTAGTATAGCCGAATCTTCTGTTTCGTCTCGTAATGCATCTAGTCTATTTGTTTCGTGTCTCTCAATTTCCCTTATTTCAGTTTCCTGAACATTATTTGGTGTTGATGATGGATGAGGAGATGCCGTTTGATATCCATATGTATTATATCGTCCCATTTTTAATTCATACAGTATATTATTAATATGGTACTTTGCCTGTGTCACGGCTTGGTCATCTTTAACACTTCTTAATTCAGCAGCAATATATTCACCATATATATCAAATGGATCCTTCTTCTCCCTTTCATCCATCTTTTTTTTAGCACTTTTCAAAACCTCTAATATTTCATTTGATTCATCTGTCTTATTTCTTTTCCTCGAAGATGTAGATGTTGTAGCATTCGGCCTTGGTGATTGAGATGGCTCTGACTCCATACCACTTTCAAGTGCATTGTTTTCATCTACCTGTAAATTATTATCTTATTATATATTTATTTATTTTTTAGGTTCCAAGTTCGGAACAAGAATGGAAACAAATAAGTCGTGAATTCGAAATACGATGGAATTTTCCACATTGCATTGGGGCCATTGATGGGAAACACGTTATGATTGTGGCGCCAAATAATTCTGGAAGTGAATACTACAATTATAAAAATCAGTTCAGCATGGTACTTATGGCAATTGCAGATGGCAATTACAACTTTATTTACGCAAATTATGGAGCTAAGGGTCGGTCGTCCGACAGTGGAATATTTCAAGAAACACCGTTTTATAATGCATTGTTAGAAAACTCACTTAAACTGCCACGGCCTGAACCAATAACACAAGGCGGAACAGAAATGCCGTATGTAATTGTAGGTGACAGTGCTTTCGCGCTAACGGAGAACATCATGAAACCATATCCTGGCATTCATGAACGTGGGAACAAAAAGCGTATATTCAATTACAGACTATCAAGAGCTAGGAGGATTATAGAAAATGTTTTTGGCATTTTATGTGTGGTGTTCCGTGTATTCACTAAACCTATTCCGTTAAAACCAGCCAATTGTGAACTCGTGGTAATTGCTTGTGTATATTTACATAACTTCTTAAGACGTAACTCAGTTTCCAGATCCATATATACACCTCCACAAACTTTTGATTTTGAAGACTCTGAAGGTAACCTATTACAAGGTTCTTGGCGAAGGGAACTAAGTTCGTTTCCTATGATTGATTTGCAAAGACGGGGCAGGCCTGCATCACAATCAGCTCTTTGTATTAGAGAACAGTTTGCCGATTACTTTATAACTCCAGAGGGAAGAGTTCCATGGCAAAATAATGTAGCGTAATTGTAATAATTTTACAGACAATAGTATAAAACAATTATATACAAAAACAACTTACTGTTTTATTCATAGTATCCGTTTCACCAGAAGTAGTTGCACCACATAACAAAAATTCCAATGGCTCGTAATAAATCCATTTACATTTTTCTATTGCGCCGCTGCCTGTAGTTTTTTTTGCCGACATCTTTTTTTTCTCTCTAGTAAATTGAGTACGCAGTACATGTATTTTAGTTTCTACGTCTTTTTTGGGTATATTTAGGACTTGAGAAATTTCTTCGAATGCATCGTTCTTTTTGTTTCTATCTTTGTATTGTTTTATAGAACAATCCCATAATAATGGTTTTGATTGAAATAATTCTATTAATTGCATTATTTTATCATTGCTCCACACTACTGCCATGTTTATAAACTGTTGCAAACTCGTCCACACACGTCAACAATTGTCGCTAGACTGATGTTTACGCTTGTCGGGCGAGAGCTTGTCAACATGACTGTCAACTCTGCAACACGCAGTGTTGCCAGCAACATGTTGATAGCAACTCCGCAACACGTTGATTCAACTTTGTTGCTCAACAAATGTTTCCCATGAATACGGGGCTTAACGGACCTCCCCTTCCATCCGTCATAAGACACTCAGATCGAAAATTTTTCGAAAATATATTCTAAATCTTAATATTTATAATGGCCAATAATGTGATCGAGTTAGCGGTAGGACTGTACGTTGTGTTTCATAGTAGCCCGTTAAGTAGAAGGTTCTTTAAGAGGTATGCTGGTAGTAGACGTAAGACATGGTATTGGGTAGCGTAGTGAAGAAAGTCCCTAATGATAAATATTAGATCTGGAGAATTATAAATGTACTATTACAAAAGTAGATTGTTATAATTAATTAAAAGTTTGAACTAAAGGAATAGTACATACTCTAATTTAATAATGAAAAGTGAATAACAAGAATTTATTTAATACTGCTGTAAAAATAGCAGCTAATTATTTTATACCACGAACATAGTTTGTGGGCCAACGGCATCCTCACAAACTATGGCTCGACGCCCCTCCCCGCGCCATGCTATGAATTTCGACTCCTGACAACTCTAGGATTTGTCGTCTAGGAAATCCTCTATTCGTGGCATAATAAAGTATTATCCCATCGAACCTGCGGAACTTAACCCTCCTTAATCAAAAGAAGAGGAAAGGTCCTATTATTCTCCGAAGAGATTTAGTTAACTCGTATAGCATACGAGCAAGAGTTAATGATGAAAAGAGTATAAAACTCTCCTATATCCACAATGATTTACTGTACTGTAACAGTAATTTAAATTAAATTATAAATAAGAGCTTGGCTCACTTATGCTAATGAATGTATTTCACATTCAGTAAGTTTCTAAACTCGTACTGAAATTGCAACTGAGGTATAATGTCATAATGCAGAACAAGCAGAGCACATTATCAATATATAAGATCATAATAAATGACAGTACTTAGCAATGTGTCTTAACCCTAACAATAATTCAAAACTGATCAATTGAGGTGGTTACAGATCTCACAAACCAATACACTGACCATTTAGGTATTACAGCTAGGTGAGTCGTACCCCTTTTTGACCAGACCGCATAGCCTAACTAGCAATTCCATGAGATATCTGGGTTTCTCAAACCAATATATCAGTACCGGTAAAATAAAGTAAGAGTAGGTGGTAGTTCGGCAACAGTGATAATAATGGATGATTACCAGTCTCACTTTGGAAAGCTATTACGAAAACTAGACACAGCTTAGTAATATCATAACATTGTTATTTGATAGCAATACTTATTCATAAACCTTTGTGCTCAACAAGGCGGCAAAAGGCAAATTAAAAATAAATAGCATAATAAGTGTTAATGTATCAACATCTGTGAACCAATTATTTTCATCATTCAAATATAAATCAATTCATTAAATTAATACAAAGTGGATATTACATCTTCACTCTATCTTATACTAAAATATAAACTATGATAGGTTAAATGATCTGTTGTGCACATCAGATTGGTAACGTAGACCAAGTTGTTTCAATATAATAAATATAAAACATTTCCAACTAACATCTGTGAATGTATTCGTCAGAAGGCATTAATCTATACAATGGAGCTCCTTTACAGATAATAGCGGATCTAGCCATTATTTGTATCGTCTATTAAATAAATATTTTATTTACGTCTGATCTTTGAGATACTCTAAAGTATTAGATAAGTGTAAAATTATTTATAAAATATTTGTTTATAACTTAAAATATAAAACCAACACAACTATTCTTGGAATCATTGATTTAAACCAGTAGAATCAGTATCAATAAATAAAAGGAACATCCGTATAAACTCTGAAATTATCAGTTGTGTACCTAAATACCTAAACTAGTTACAAATATGTGTGAGAGCAAAACAAGGAGTTGCGTCCTTACTCCATATTTAATTCTAATTGTGCATGAAGGTACAAACAGCACAAGAGTTTGCAAATGTGTACCTTTCTAACTATTCTGACTAATGTATGCGAGATTGGCTTTCTCGACTTTGTATTCCTAATGCCAGCCCTAAGGTCTATCTCCTGCAGGCCGTAGCCAAAGACAGCAGAATTAAGACGTGTACCGCGAGGTGTGTGAGGGACCACATCAAATGGATCCTGAAAATAGATTTATTATGGGTGCTGAAGGCATGACCCACTTCGACAAGTCCCCATTATCCAAGTTCAGGAAACAACCAATGTGGGAGCTTTGCTGAGCCCAACAAAGGGAAAACTCAACACCCAGTTCGCTCAAATTGCCTGGGCCTAACTAACAAGGGAATCCCTGACTCCTGGCTTTCGTTGACACCGTGAGGATCAGGCCAGCAGACCATAAACCATGTTATGGGTTTTGGTATTCATCGAACAGATATTGATAATATTCACAACAAAATAATATAATGGTTAAGCCATAATAATTCTCTTTTATTTCCTTTTTTAGGAAAGAGAATCTTCAACATTTTCATAAAATCCACACTAATTACGCACTTAACATATTACGTTCTAAGACGTCATCACAGCAACTACGCATTACAAAATCCCGTATTCACGAAATATCATGGAAACAGTTTCATGGGTGGAACCAATTACACTATTAAACGTGTATCACAAAACTATGCACATTAATCAAATTTCTATTATAATTACTTGCAAAATCAATAATATTTTAATAAAAATCTGTTCGATTCACACATCTAAGCTCGCTATTCCAATCCGAATCCCCTGTCAAAACTTTTCCTTTTTCCTGTAGCCTTCTGTCATCTTTCTATGTGGAGTAAAAAGTATTTAATGCAAAGTAATGAAAAAGGTTTTAATAAAATACAGTGATTTCAAATAAAATACTTGAATTGATTATTGATTAGAAATTTTGGTGGTACAACAGAGTTGGGATCGTTACAGTATTATTATATGAAGCAGAATACAACGACTTTCGTTGATAAAGTTTTCGTTTATTGTCTATAGTCTAATCTACTTACTCTCCATTCTCTGGATAAACTTGTTACAGTTGCCTGTGAGTTTTATCTGTTCATTTCGTACCATCTTTTGAAATATGATAAATCCACTTACACAACGCCTCTGACAATAAGTTCTGCACTTGTTTTTATTGAAGTGTCATACAACTCTGCACTTCCATTTGTCATGGCTCTTTGTGTCGTTTTGATATTGCAACGGGACGTAACAGACACGACGTAAGTTGAAAAAATCGGCTAGCCATGGTAAATTGCGGAATGACATGTAACGATTATAGCTTAGGATAAACAAAATAAGTTCTCAGTTCAGGACGAAGGTTTCAATAACGCCTATTAAATACATTGCACTTGAAAATCTAGTTAAGAAAATCACCAAGAGAAAACCATGCTGGTATAGATTTTCTCTAACCCTTCTCCCCATTAGTTAAAAATAAAGTAATAAATGCCAGTCTCGGACTGAGCTAGATCTATAGCCATGTCAATAGTTGGGTAGCATGAAAAAACATGAAAAACATGAAAAGTCAGCCTATCTGTTAACGAACATTTCTTGCGTGCTAGGTTAGTTCATCATTGGACCTGGATTACGCTTTAAATCCATTTAAAATCAATAGGATGCATTGCCGGATGAAGATTTTCCTCAAACCCTAGATATTCCCGTCCCGTCGGCGTCGCCGCGCCGTTGTGATGTAACCCAACCGCACTCTGTGACACTTTCAACCCTTCGCCAGCAAATAAATATACTTTGTTACAAGTTTACAATAAATGAGAAAGGGCTTAGTGTGGATTTGCGAACGTGACCAATTTGATCAAAGATAAAGAGAACAGAAGCTAACTAAGTAACAAGTATTTGGCTAAGTCGTTACTTATTGGGGATTCTCTATGATAAATGTGTATATCAAATGATGTTGTAACTTTCATACAACTATTTTGGGACATATTGTTGCAATAAAATACTTCATGAGTTTTTATACTGAGGAGATTATTTTGAGCTCACAATAATAAAAATAAATGTTTTTTGTATCATAGTAAGTTGTATGTATTTTTGAGGTGTTTCACGAAATTAGAATATTGTATTGGTTAGAATTGATAAAGAAAAGTCTGTACGTAGGTATTATTTCACACATCACTAGTCCCATCTGTAAACTCAATCTCATAAATATTCTCAAGTAATCTACACGTGTTCGTTAATACTTTTAACAGACACTAAGCCTGTATAAAATAAATCGTAGAATAGTTTTCTTTATCACGTTGGAATAAAGTTGAATTTGGATCGATGTGTCGAATATGTGCAAGGTGCAGAGACACACAGATGCGCAGTAAACTGTCAGTCTTGATTACACCATTCCTATCGAAATCTAATTTCTGTATAAGGGCCTTTGGATATCGGATCAGCTGTGTCTCCTGTCAGATAATGGATTTGACGACGCTCTCTGAATATTTATTTGGTTTGAAGGGATTCCCTTAGACGAGTATATAATTAGGCACCTACGCCGTCTGTGAGACGGGGAAAGAATACTAATTCGTAAAGAAGAAATGTTGAAACTCCGGGAAGAATAATTGTTTCTTGATTGAAATTTTATCATTCTTGTTCTCACTTGCCTCAGTTTTCGTTGATCATTTTATTATTACTAGATAAACATAAGAAGAACATTTTACCGTAAAACAGTGTGAAGAAAGTTCTAAAAAATAAATCTCGGAAAAATAACAATTAATATTTATTTATCACACACTAAGCGCTTACAGTATACACCAAAGCGCCCAGATGCTAATATAATATATATGATGCTAATATATCAGTAATATGAACTGACTCATTCAGACTGCCAATATACCTATAGATGTATTTTGTTAGCACGCCGTAATTGTTTATTTACCTGTAAAGTTGACTGGCATAAAATGATTTAGCATTAAGTCCTCCTAAGTATCTTGTATTTTTATGTGTGCAATAAAGAATTAAATAAATAATATAGCTACATACATAGTAAATACAAATTATTCTATTCTATTCTATAGTTCAAGACGTATACGTTATATACGTAATTTCAATGGTTAAAACCCTTAGCATTCTCATCAGAGTTATAACCCCGCTAAATTTCAGCTTAATGTATTTGCGAAAATATGATGAGAATTAGATTCTGGAAACCTAATTCGAGTGATGAGTTATTTTGTTGATTAAATTAGATAGTATTTATTTGGGGAAAGGAATATGTATTTGGTTTAGTTTGATACTCCATAATTAATATTGTCTTAACCAAGGTCGTACAACAAAATTCTATCTGGATCATTACACCACATTTGAACAATAATGAACGTATTGTGTTTAATGCTTTGCTTGAATTACTATGAAGTGAGGCACCGATTTCCTCTGTAGCAGTAAATTCATCCTTAAATTAAGTTTAATGTGATGAATGGAGTAGTTAAGTACAAATAATAGTACATTACGATACGCGTGACCTAAGTTGCCTATTACTGCACGGCGTGAAGTTAGCGCCCGAGCGGAGCGAGGGTACTAAACGCCGTGCAGTAATAGACAACTTAGGCCACAAGTATCGTATACTATTTTATAGCAAGTGTGACATAAACCCGCCCCGGACGCGGGCAAGAGGGGGGGTTCGGGGGGGCCGGAGGCCCCCTGAGGGATGCGATTAGTGTTTTGAAAGTAATAAGAAATGAATTATTATAGCTGACCGTTTCTCCTTGTTTTGGCTGTTACTGAAAATCCCATTGTCAAATGGAAAAATGTCAATTGTCATTTTTGACAAAATGTCATTTATTTGCTGTGAGTTTTTAAGCTCCAAATGACATTTAAATGTGTTTCCTTTTATTTTTTCTACATGAGTGAAGTTGGTCAATTCATTTACACACCGTGCAGAAATAGGCAACTTAGGTCACGGAAAAGCGTGCGTAAAGTGCGGGTTTAGGTCACACTGTGCTATAAAAATAAATAGATAACCTATCGATATTAGACTCTGTCCAGTATTTTATAACTGTCACTTTTCATTAAACGTATACGAGTAAGTTAAAGTGTTTTTTTTTTTGTATTTATGTGTGTTCTTTGTGTGAGGTTCTTTTATGACGCGAGAACAAAGAATGGCACCAGTAATTAATTCCATGAATAAAGAGAATGCACATTTCGATTCAAACCCAACAATTATGCAAAATACCTCGCATTCAGTGATTCCTTTGATTAAAACAATTTATGCAATTTTTATCAACATACATGGTGTATTATATATGTTCGGCACGCTATCTTCTTAAATGACCTTTTTATTCATAATGAATACAAATAAGCCATCAATTTAGCTCATGAAATTTGTTTATTTTTAGGTCTACTTATTTTTAAAGCCACACATACTTGCACTGTCTAAACTGTCCTTGGTATTCATACCACCGAGTAATTTAAATAGTTTAATTGAATTAGTTGGCAAAGCGTTCACTGCCTTTTATTTCAATTTGTTCAAGTAGCGTTTATCCATAACATTAACTGATAATGTGTAACTGACTTAGTAACAATATGGTTACAGATTAAGAGACTGGTTCAAAAATAATCTGATCACTTTTAACTGCTCGTTGATAGTAGTTACCTAATATAAATAATAATAAAAAATAAAACTTTATTCATTGACTTCATACAAAGATTAATATATTGAGTTAGTATCTGATAAAAGGTAATAATTACACTATGCCTGAACTAGGTTGTGTCTCAGGCGATAATATAGGTAGTACTTCCCGGATGAACTAGGCAAAAGTTCTACTGTCTATTATGGATATAATATCATTTGCATTTTTAAATCGGGTCACAGCAATGCTGATTTCAGTCAGAAATAAGTATGATGGCAGTGCTTTCCTGGATGAATACTGCATTATTCGAAGTAGATGCTATAACTGCTAATAAAATGTGTAACTTATGAACTCTACCTATTGAAAGTTAAAGTTAGAATTAGTTTAAACTCTTGTTTTCAGTGTGGATATTCGTGTGGCTGTCTGCGGTGGATCTAAATCATCGACTCTCAGCCATGGTCCAATAAATTTACTGGCTGTGAAACGATATGTCTAATTTCGACTAGAAACCGTTTCATTTTGTGTGCGATTGATTTAATGGAGCGCTGTGTGTGGCATAATCAATATAATTTTGGCATTATTTTGAAAAAAAATATTGAAAAGTGCGTTTTAAGAGAACATTTCAAACAACACAGCGCCATCTAGACCCAAAGTAAGCATAGCTTTTATTATGTGTACCACACAACTAATAGAATACACATATACTTTTTGTAAATACATATATATAAAACATATTAACACCCAGACACAGAACAACCATCTATATTCGTCACACAAATGTTTGTCCTGGGTGGGAATCGATCCCACGACTTGCAGCGCAGAAGGCAGATTTATACCGAGCTGTCAGGACTGTCAAAAAATTACTTAATCATTATTTATTTTATTTAGTCGCATGTGTGAGTTGAGGCATTTTAAAATGTTGCCATCTAGCTAATGTTAGTAATTTCAAAACTATTCAAATCTGCATGAGAAAGATTGCCACTCGGTCGTTATAGTGATACCCAACGGAACTGGTCTCACGCAGAACGAGCTAAACCAGATATACGAGGATCAGCGATGCTTTATTTTATATAGATCGCAGGGAGTGATAACACATGCTAAAATGTTGAATAGAACGGCTGGATGGACAAATCGAATTGTGAAGCGAGTAGATAAAACGTATTTAGAGTATGCATTTCGTTGATTTTTTGAACGGATATAATACGAATATAGTTGAGCAAATATAATATTAGCATATTTCAACCTACTTAAAAAGGTAGGTATGCTGTATTTCTATTTGATTTACGATATCTTGGCCAACCGATTTCAATGACTGTTTCAAAGTCAGAGCTAAATACTTTATTTCCGTAGAATTTATTAAAGAAAATATGGTTAGAAACGTCAGTAACATTCAAAATACAAGTTACCCGTACTTATCGCAGTTTTCAAATATTATAATGATCTATTGAAACCCTAACCGACCCTCCTTGGAGAAAAACATCCCGACTTTGTTACTGTTTCAGAGGAGCAAAAATTGTTTTTTTTTTTTATTTTTGATGCGCATTGCCTTAATATTGGGTTAACTGTCACTCTCTAATTCCATTACAAACACGTAGACAAATATTTTTTTGTAAATTTAAAGTACTTAAATATAATATGCACACAATTAGCATTCAAGTCAAAGTCAAAAACTTTATTTCCATAGAATTCATAAAGAAATGGCTTGGAAACGTGAATAATATCCAAAACATAAGTTCATGTTATTATTATTATTATTATCGCTAAGTTTGACACCTAAGTATATAATTAGTTGTATGATACCCGCATAACAACTTTGCTTATTATGATTTAGACCGCAATGTGTGAAATCTCCACCATAATATGTTTCAAAAGTAACATATGAATAATATCTCTAGAAAGTTCCCTTGAGATTTCTAAGCCTTAATCAACAAAAACAGTGTTACAGAGAATTAGGTCGGCGGCGGTCGCGATTTGAATAAGTAATCGGCGTTGGATATTAAGTAAACAGCTTCAGTTACTTGGATCAAGATGCGTATCAGTGCCAATATAATGCTGCGCAACTTTCAATCTCAAGAACAAAAAACAAGAAAGCAATAATACCATACTATTTCTGTCACTGTGCACTAGTGCACTAGACACACATTCGCATAGCTTTGTTCTATTTGGAGGCTGTGGGTGAAATTACAGTCACATGGGAAGTTCCATCTCATTCCTCTGGGGTTAGGCGTTTTATAAATGGTGTTCTTTTTGCTATGGTAATGGATACCTAAATAAATTAAGGCGGCTGCAAAAATACGTAAATAAAATATAAATATTTGTGGACCTTTCGCTCAGCGCCATCTAGCTCCAAACTGTAGAGTAGAGCATAAGAGTATAATGTAGGGAAGTAGACAGCTAAGTTAAGAATATACTTCTATATTTATTTATTTGTAAATAAATACATATGGTACATATTAACACAGCGTAAAAATCTATGTTCATCACACAAATGTTTGCCCTAGGTAGGAATCGAACCCACGACCTACAGAGCAGAAGGCAGAATTGTACCAACTGAACTGTAAGGCCAGTCAATGTGTCATGTATAATAAGCAGTGAACGCATATAAAAACAGATCTTTCACTGATAATAAGTAGGTATTTACTATTTGACCAAAAGATTAGATTTTAATGAACACGCACTTAAAATGGTCTTTTATATTTAAAACAAGTGGCCCAACTCAAAAGCATTTGAAAGTCTTCATTAGGTCCGTTTTTCGCGAAGCATGCCCCGCTGCATACAAATTTAAGCTTCAAGTAATGCTTAAGTAACATTTAAATGCATAGCCCGAAGGAGCCGGCAATTAAGCTCAAAATGTACAGGAAAAAATTACGAAGAACTTTTCTGAATGGAAATATGATAAATTTTAATACGTAATTACTTCGTATTAAGTGTGTTACCTTTTATAGCTATATCTACTAGCTTTTGCCAGCGGTACATGCTGTGGGCTTATCAAAGCTTTTTTACAAAATTTGAGTTCGTTTTATGTGATTTAGGTGACGGAACGAGCTGACGGCCCGTCTGGTGTTAAGTGGTAACCGCAGCCCATAGACAACAGCAATACGACTCGAGTCCTCTCCATCAAAGTACCTACGAGATGACTCAAGTAGTTAAGCGATGCGTCCATCACCCCGAGACGGGGATATTATCTTTCATGCGCCTGCAATTTCACCGGCACTCCACCACCACCACCCAGCCACCCTTCCACCGGATAGCAGCCACAAGAGAGCATCACTGCTTGTCGGCAGATTACCAGGTTTAGTGGCAGAACTTCTCGGGGCGAACTTAGCACAAGTTTTGCTGCTACTTTGGGGTGCTCCTTTCGCACCATGGACGCAAGCAACGTGTTGCAAATGCCGGGCAGGCTGCATAAAAAGAACTCTCTTGTAGAAAATCTGCCGCAAAACGCCTAACAGTGTGTTTTGGTAGTCTGACTTGAGAGGCAGTACTCGATCTAGGCGTTGTAACTAAATGATTTAAAAAATCTATAAAAGAATGACTGGTTCGGATTGCTAATTAAAACACTTAAAATAATAGTACCTAAAGACGAACCCGTTCATAAAATAATTTGTGAAATATATGAAGCTACTTACATTTACCCTGAATTTGAAATTCTCCACAAAACACGAGTTATTGTGAACAAAACCTCTCAAGTTGAAGGATTTCGAGGACTTATTATCTATTATCAAGTGAGAAGAAAAGCTCTTTATTATGGACGAGACAAGAAGATTAAACACGAGTACCTTTGAGTTTTAGAACTCCCTGAATATACAATATTGCATAAAATCACGCCTCTTACTCGAAAAGGTAGGCAGACTCACTCAAGCCTCAAAGCAAAAATATTAATCTCACCTTTGTGGCCCGTGCTGGCTCAAAAACGTAAAGTGACATATTTTCCCCCAAAATGGTAGGCTTTATGGAAAAAAGACTGTGACATAATTTTTGAGTACTACTTAAATAATTTTATATGTTTTCGCAGGAATGAGGTTCACATATAACCATAATTTCATTATTAGAAGTAAGTAACTGGGTAAATTGATAAAGTTTTGAAAAATTGTAGATTTTGATATAAACTCAACTTTATATACTATATTGCCTTTACAAGTATTATGTTTATATGTATATGTCGAACATTTGAAGGTAGAGCCCCTCTAGTGCACATAAGCAAATACAGAAATGTTTCTCCACTCGTCAAGAGATGGCGCTACTCGTAATTATAATTACTCCATTCCATCTAGAGATACAACTGCTAACTGCTAATGTATATTACAGCCTAAAATAATTATTAAAATAGAAGATTCAATTAATAATGGGCTTGTTCATTTGTCCTTTGAAGGGTGATAACCTACTATAAGAGAATCAAAAAAAATTGCCATCTCTAGATGGTTTGTTAATTATGATGTTTGAGTTCTGGACAATATACTCAAAATCACTCGATATTTGAGCCATGAAAGTATCAGCTTTCGAGACTTAAAAAGTTCAACCACTGTGAGTTCTTCCCGCACAAAACGCTCAGTAACGCGTTCGCGTTACTGTGTTCCGGTTTGAAAGGTGTGGTTGCGGTGAAATTACAGGCACATGAGAAATTCCACCTACACGTCTCAAAGTTAAGGGCGCATACGATGCGACTTGGGTCTTGTCGCACCTGATAGAGAAGGATCCAAGTGGAGTCGTTTGTTATGGGCCGAGGTTACCACTTAACACCAGGTGGGCCGTCGGCTCGTTCCATAACTGTATCACATAAAAAAAAACGATTTTTGTTTTCCAATTTTGGGCGGTTGCCCAGTGGTTTATAACCTGAGTTTAAATCCGGTTGGTGGATATTACTTGGTGATCTCTAGGTATTGTGGTGGGATAATTCTAGTTGCTGGAACCGTTAACACAGGGAACCCTAGTAGTACGGAATGTAAGGTCAGGAATATATTTGTATCCTGTTGATTTAATATTGTCTTTAAACTACATATAAAAAAACTCGAATTATGTTAAATTGTGTTTTGCCATTACTTAACTAAAGCAGGTTTTTCATAAGTAGCTATTTTTGTAACTTCATAATTATACAGCTGTTTAAATTTAGAATTAAGGCAAAAACAAAACTTTAATAAAAATATACCTAATTTTATCTCCGAGTTTTAAGGTTATTGGTTTAATTACGTAGTCAAATTAAACAAAAAAGCCATTCTTAATGTGCCACTCAACCATCCATAATTGGTCGCCCGATTATGAAATGCTACACTTTTATTTTGATTCATATTAATTTCTTCATCGCTACCTGGCTGCCATCGGATTAGCAGTTTACTGTAACATAGGTTACGTAGCAGTAACTTTAATTAAGTAATAAATATAAAAATAAAGGTTACATACATCATAAATTGGTTTAAGTTTAAACTAATATTATTAAACACATTTTCATAAGGCGCTATATTATAATAAAATTGTGTCAGGCAATTTTCATCTTAACAAAGTTATGATATTTTCAAATCGTTTGGAACTATATATATTAGCTTTATGAAAACTAACAAAGACACAAGTAGTACAAGTCATCACATCACAAGTGAACGTACAAGTCAAATTATTGTGAATACTTTTGTTACCTCAGACTGGATATAATATAGTAAAAGTCAAGTCCAGGGTCATGATGTTAAACAATTATTTGAGCCAGAAACACCATCGCATTACGAAGTGCCTGCACTTGTCCTACTGCTTAATAAACATTATACTGTACACTGTCGGGGTTGCCATGATCACTATCCGATTACTAAAACAGTCACGGTGACAACAAAAAGTGCCGACAAAGCTGAGGACGGCGCGCGACGGCAGCGCGATGCAGACCGGACGTTTTTTACTACCTAAGGGGAATACTTACGGATCAAACGGATAGCGAGCTTACTCACGTCGACGATCAATACATACGAACACGATTAAATACATTCTAATTACATAAGTGAACTTATATTATATTATATATATATATATTATATTATATTATATATATATATATATTATATATATATATTATATTATATATATATATATATATATATATACAAGTTTATTATGGAAACTCGGATGAGGGTCTTCTATGCGTCATCTGTCTCCAGTCCAGTCTTGCGTACTGGCAATTCGATGAATTATCAGTAATATAATACTTTTATTCATTAATTATTCGAACTGCTAGGGAGTAAAATGCCTGCGAATGATTTTTCTTGAACAATAGAGTTTGGGAACATGTAATAAATAAGCGAATGTATCTGCCAGACGAGCGTACTACAACTTCGACCTCGTCACCACTTACTATCAGTTGGGACAGTTGTCAAAGCATACCTATAATAAATAAAAAAGTAAAAGAATTTCGGTCTAAGATTAAATTTTACAGACTGACAGAGAAACGTGGCATGAGACTTTAATTTATGGTAACAATAGTACTATAAAATATAACAAAATATAATTTATAGTATGAATGACTATATAAACAAAATAAATATTGGTGAAAATACGTTGGGCAATAAATAGCTGATTGGATATTTATATAAATAAATGTTTTTAAGTACAGTATAAATAAATATGAACACCCACACTTCTAACAAATATGTATGTTTGTCACAAATGTTTGTCTTGGGTGCCAAGTGAACACATGAAAAGCTCAGAAGGCAGTTTCAACCAAATAAGCTGTGAACCCTGTCAGTGATAACTAAATAAATTAAAGAAACAATATTTATATTAATGTTATTTATTTACTTTATTATCTGAGTCAAAGCAAAGATTTATAAATTGCAAACGTGTTACAGAAAGCCCTTGATTGTGGTTTCGTTAAAGTTGACTCTATTTATATTATGACCAGCCCCGAACGATGACTTAGGTTATTCTTAAAAAGTAATAAAATGGAGCGGTCAAAAGGGTTAACAGTAACGTAGTAAAAATAAATTCGTGGACAATTTCTATTCAGCGTACGTCTAGACTGTGTGTCACTATTCAAAGAGACGCCTTGTCTTAAAACACACCTGCTTAGAATCTTGATATCGAATTCCCAGACTGTGAAAACCAAACGGATTGACCTCTTATTTCCCGCAAAACTCTTATTTTTGGTTACAGAATTTCGCTGGTTGAATACTGGATACGGTTCTATCTAATCTGGTCCTTAAGTGTGTTAAAAAATGATGGCAGACATAAATGGTATCCTTTAAACTTTAATTTGAATTCTGCTGTATAAATAATGTTTTACATGAATTTTTATTTCTTTTGTATGCTTGCAAATGCAATCTCATTTGGGTTTAGGGCACTTTTAATTTAAAAAGTGGGATTAGCGATTTCGGAAGTCATTCAATTTCAGCTAGGTAGACTATGTGGTACGGACCCTGGGTCACAAAGCGAAGGTCGCTGGCTCATTTCTGGAGCATGCAAGCACTCATTATTTTCATAGTAAAAAAAAAACATTATATCTAATTCAACATGTCTTACATCTAAAATATCAAAGGCATCTCTCAATCTGCATCTGGCTCCCGTAGTAGCTATAAGCTCATTCCCTCTTCTTACAGAATGTAGGCATGTGTTTCTGTAGTGCGTATATTAGACGCTGATTTCATCACTCAACATTCCATATACATTATTTTAGTAACACCTGGAGCCAACGACAATAATCGGTGTGTGTAAATAATTTTAATATCCGAGGTCAGAAATTACTTTTAAGAACTAGATCAGTAAAACGCTCAAGCAGGAGAATAAATAAAAAGTCACAGTACTAATTTAATACTTTAATTCAATGAACCGAAAGGGTTCATTATTCACAAAAGAAAAGGGATACAAGGTGCGGCAACCGTGACAAAAACACAGCAATGATAAAATTGTCACGGACATCGAGGCAGGTGGTATCGTGGTGTTTGATATCGATATGCTGTTCACTTTATGCCTGAGAACTTCGGCCAAAGAGAAATAGCAGATAAGTCTTGAAACAGAGAGACTAGTAAAACAAGTATATACTTACACATAACTCTTCATATAGCTAAAGATCACGAATCCATTTCTATTACGACACAGGCAGGTTTTTTTTGCTTTATTTCGCCTTAGCGACTGTATCGGTGAAATTACAGACACGTGAAAAGTTCTGTTTTCAAGCCTCAGAGTTACGGTTGCAATGCAGTAAGACATGGACCTTTCCATATTATACAGGATAAAGGGGAAGTAACCCACATTAACTCTTTACAAAATGCTATTTCATAACTTTTCTTTAGACTTTCATCTAAAACTGCTTTCTGAAGTTTCTGAAAACAGGGAATAATGAAATATTGAATTATATAATCTGTTTTGACACAATATTGCTAAACTGACAGTAACGACAAAAAGGATATCTCATCTATGGCAACGTGTAGTGAAATACACCTGCTTCTCACTGTGGCGACAAAACGCCGAGACTTTTTTCCTCTTATCGCCGAAAAAGGTGGAAGCAAAGCGAAACAAATCTTATCTTTCGGATAACGTAAAGGATACTTGGATATTTTTGGCTGGTGTTAATTAGGGTATAATACGAACCATTTCCTTTTGTTCGAATTCAAAAGATCCCGCTGACAGCGTAATCACTACGATCTTGTTTGCGGTTTCGTTTATAACTTGAAAAAGATATTCTTATGTAACTTGCCGTTTGTACGTACAGCTCTGAATGCGATTTGCTATTTTCTCTAGTATATTAGATTTTAATAGTGAAATTCAGATCAGGTAAATTGTACGAAAATGCTTTTAGTACCTTTTAGATGAGAAAAAATAGATGATTGTTGATTGGAAATAATTTATTTAGCTATCACTTCAAGAGATTTCTTTATATTTCTGATATTAAACTAGATCCACTAAACATGAGTTAATTTATGCGAGTTTCATAAATAAAAATAAGAATTTTTAAGTTATTTTTATTTTGAAAAACATTACTATTAGTACTATTGTTAAAATAGTAGATACTTATACTAGTGACTAGGAGTTTGCATGCACGCCATGATCAGGAAGGCACCTGAAAAGGTGGCGCATGGCACGCATTTTGAGTTTAGTATAATAATAACAATTTTAATCAACGTCAAAATACAACTTCTGCACATTCAGTTTTTACTCATAACCCGTATTCATACTACAAAGTTCAGCTCTCAAAATCTTATTACTCTGAAATTGTATGTTTCAAACAAATCTAATCGGAAGTTTCGAAGCTTCTTCCGGTAAACATTCAGGCAACCTAGTTCCAAAGATGAAACTTATTCATGAATTTAAAACACATGATGCTATAAGCGAAGGCATGCATCATACTTATCTTGAGACATACGTGATATTTTGACTGAGAGATGACATTAATGCTAGAAATATATTAGGGTGCGACTTTTTGTCGCAATAACAGTAGTATATACTCAACTAAGAGATCGCTCGGTCTTGTATTCGCGTAGGTATAATTTCATCTATTTAATTAAATTATTATTTCATGTTGAATATTTTTTAAGGAGTAAGTTACTAGAAGAATTTTAACTGAGATGTTGGTAGGAAACCAACCAAAGATCCCACGTTAAAGTAAGCTAAGAGCTGAAGTCTAATCATTTTACATCTGAATTTCTGTAAGTATCACCGTGTATAGCCGTTTCACTAATACAGTTCAGAATAAACCCATTCTGAATTACTGGTAGATGCCCTATAGAACAATGAATTTTAGGGGGGTGGGTATGTATGTGTGTCTAAACATTATAACTTATATATTGCCGTGTTATTCAAAACTTCGCGACAAAAAGTCGCACCCCATAAATATTTCTGGCAAGGTTGAACGTAAAACTGCGATAATATCGAGGCGAAGCGCCGCCCGCGCCGCAATTTAAGGGGGTACTATTCTAAGGAGCCATAAAGATTATCACGGCTAATGGGACCTCAAATTAATTATTAAGATGTAGGTTTGTGCTATAATTTCAGCTTTGTGCGCGGTGCGATAAGCGAAATTGATGCTCGTGTGTACCCTTTATGGGTGGTAGTTCCAATGTTTGAACTAGACACCGCACTTGTGAAACGGTTATGTTCGGATTAAATCGGTTTTGTATGTAATGTGTGTTCGGGAAGGAGCCAAATCAAATTTATGATAATTAATTTTCATACATCATAATAGTTATGTGAAAAAATAATATACCCGTGAATACGCTTAAGACACGCTTAAGTAGAGATCAGTCAGTTTTATTACTATGACTAGTGCCAATTGATTCCAACCGACCAGCTAAGTGACAAATCTTGTTGAAAAAGTTCATAGAGATAACGGACACTGGGATTTGCCCTGTATTAAACTCTTTCCATCCAGTCCAGTAAGCAGAAAAAACCCTGTTGTCCAGCCTCCATCTTCCTTTCCTCCAGCCACCATTCATTTATTCATTCTTCTATCTGACAGTCGGTTTATATTTTTTAAAAGGATTCCATCTTATTAAAGTTACCAAACTACTATATCAGGGCTAAAAGCTCGCTGCCATGCGTTTCTTGCTGCTAAAGGTTATACCATACCGTATTCGCTTATCCAAATACATTAAGAACAATTTCAGAATTTCGTTTGCTGAAACACTTGGTCAGTGTAAATCAGTCATTATAGTGTAACAAAGAGTATGTAATAATGTAGATGATAATAGAATTACATAAATGAAAACTGATTAGGTACGTCAGTTCATAACAATATTTCATTGACACTTGATGATTTACTACGACCCGTATTCACCACACAACAACAAAATTTATACAGCTGTTTGGCCTAACTGAAGCTTTTTGGACTTTATCATGCATATCTGAATAGGTTAACCTAAAGATAAGATATGTCCAGGTTCGACGTTTTCTGTCGGGGAAGACGGGCTTCAACCGCGACATTCCCGTAATAAATAACACATGCCCCATAACAAAGTTGAAGTTGAACGTTCCCAACTTTCATATTCTATTATGTTAAGATCGTCCATAAATTTCCCCCACGGTGTTAACTTAGTAATTAATTAATCGCTGTCAGTAGGGATGTAATGCTCGCGGTGGTTCAAAAATCGAAATATCGTAAAAAGTGGCGTAAATTACTTTTAATTAATAGTATGACTTTTTCCAAAAGTAGGATTACAAAATGTACTCACTACACTATGGACTTCGACACTACGGATTATACTATCATAGATGAGACTTTGCATTCCCATAACTTAGGTAATGCTTCAATGAATCAATTCCAAAATTTGATAGTTGATTTCTTATGCCAACGTAATAAAAAAAAAAGATTCAGGCAGTTGAGGTGATTAAGATTAGATTTTTCTGTTTTCTATATTTTAAAAGCACTATCTCGGTTCATTAAAGATTTGTGACATTCTTTTGAAAGCAGTGTGATCTTTGGGAATAAAATTTGTTTACTTTCATGCTCGCCTACTTTTTATTTCTATTCAATTTAGTTTTGAGACGATCTATCTCTGTCTCGTACCATAACCATAATGATAAGGAATTAAAATAACAAAAGATAGTAGTAGATAGTAGTAGTTTCATATATTTCTGGTGGAACAACTACAAAACTTCAGAAAAAAGATAACCCAAATTGTTGATAACCTTGTCTTTTTTGTATATAATATGTATTTTATATATGTTGACGTATCAACCCTAGTCGTAACATAATGATTCAGTTTTATGATTAAAGCTTAATTTGATTACGCATACTTTTTCTTTTGGGATTCACCTTAAATTTATGGAATCATTAAAAAACTATAAAACAAGTAGGTACTCCGCCACTATTGTGAAGTAACGAAAGGAGTGTTTGAATAAATTGAATAGTTATTAAAATCTTTTTATTACCTCTCCATACTTTTTTATAGGTGAAGTTTATTGCCGCTTTAATAAATTAAAATTCAATGTTTTAAAAACAATATTATTTATTTATTGCCGGACCGTTAAGCTCTCCGAAGTAACAAAACAGCTTGATAAGTTAATTTTAACGGGGCCATCTTTCAAAGTTGAATGTATTTTATTCAAAACAAGAAAACGAATTGAAAACATATCAAGTGAGATCTCATTAAAATTCAAATGTTGTACGTATGTGTATATATTGTTTCATACTACTGAATTTTTCCCAAATACCTATTATTGTCTGCAACATTTTAGTTTTTAAAGCATTCAGCATCATGTCACCAAAACGAAAACTTAATCGCAGTGCTTACCGGAAAGCTAATACATTTACCTCAAGCGCCATTTACATTTCGGAATAAGCCGAGTTGTACATAGGAAGAATCATGTTAATTAGAATTAATTTTAATTTAACTGTATGCTGTCAACGCAATCAGTTTGCAAAACTATGCTTTTATACTAAAATCTGCATCTATAACAAATTTCATTTAGAAATGTTTCTAAATGATTCTCAAAGAAAATAAACATAAGCACATGAAAGAAAGCTAGCAAAACCTATAAAATCTAGGTTGGCTTCAGCTTACAATGTAGTCGACTGGCCTAACAGCTTAGAGGGTAGTAACTACGCCTTTGCGTTATAGGTGTGGTTTCGATTCCCAGAAAAGATAAGCATTTGAGTGACGAAAATAGATGTTGGCTGGTTTTTATTATTTATGTATGTATTCACAAAAAATACATAGTTATTCTATTAAATCCCATAGTGCAAGCTATGCCTAGTTTTGGTCTAGATGGCGCTGTGTGTAATGTCCACCAATATTTGTTAATAAGACAGATGGAAATACTTAGCCATATCATCTGTGTCTGTGTCTGAGGCACCAAGTAACGGGTGCTATTGCAGTTGGCAGCAATTTGCGAGAAGCGGCAAACGGGCTGTCACTTGACATCGCATCGCGTGCGGTGCCGCCGCCAATTACTACGTACAAATAGTATCGTTGGGGCAAATGCTAGCTGTACTCAAACAACTGGGTATCTAGAATTGTTTTGGGAATGGTTAGTATTGGTGAGAAAGCGATTAATAACTATAGAGAAGTGTTATATATGAAATGGGCCGGTTGTTATGATCCCGTCATAAAACAGTTATATTGCTAAGTTCACAGCAGTCATCAACCGATGACTGGTTAGATACTTACTTACTACCCATAGCACTGGTTCTCTCGATTTTTCTATCACTGGGGGAAAGCATTAAAGAGTGCCTCGAAGAGACTCCCTTTGTACACAGTTTGTAGTGATATTGGTTTACGATTGTATGTTTGAGGTCGAATCGATTTTGACCATTGGCTGAAGTAAAACATCGTGAGAATACAAGAGCATATGTAGTGTAAGTGCCAGCCTAGCTACTAAATAGCTAAGAGTTAAGTCAAGTCTAAAGCCAAGCCTAAATACTAAGCCATTTCTTTAAGAATTCTATGGAAATAAAGTGTTTGTGTTTGTTATTGTTATTATTATTACTATTACTTTGACTTTGACTTAGCCCTAAGTTCAGACGGGAGTGTCTTACAGTGTCCCAGAATTGTCGCGCTTTAATATGTAAAATAAGTCACAGACATCCCAGACTCATTGAAGGGACCGGGAAAAAATCACACAATTATAGTCGAGAAAATATTCACAACATTAAAAATTACAGCCATAACTAAACTAGCAACTATCCCGATCGCTGCGTTTAAAATTACTTTGTAAAAATGTCAACTGCCAGCGTACAGGAAGAGTCATAAAGTCCCAGCGACTAGTTAAATGATGTAGAAATAACTCTCCCACAAGCTGACGGGTTGGAATCTCTCTAATTGTGTGGCGTAAACCGTCGCATAGCTGACTCCACCTGGGTTATTTCAATTATATTCAACTTGCTTTCATGTTATTGACAATTTGTATTAAAAACGCAAGATTAATTAAAAGCGTGGTTGACAAGTGGTATCGACCGCGAGTTTCAAACCAAAGAACGCAGATTCAAACCAAGGAGACATATACGATAAATTAACTTAAGGTAAAAAATATAAAAAAAATATATAATTTGAAGAAATATTTAGTTTCCTCGTTAGCAAATGCTTTGTGATCCGGAGAGTTGCAAGCACATGGCACGCGTATACTTCCTAATGACCACTCGTAAAAAGAATGTAAATCATAAGCGTTCGTGTTAATTCGAGGCGAAATCCAAAGAATTCCGAAGGTACTCGGAACATAAAAACTTCATTTTCATAATGCGCGCGGCGGAAGCCATAAAGCGGAATTGTTTCGTCTTTTCCGTTGCTCACTTTTTCCGTAATATTTTTAAGTTTTTGGTGTTTTGTTGGTAAAATATCGATATCATTTCCGTTTTGTGATGATAACTTGATTTGAAGAGTGTAGGGATATAGCTATTTATATATTTTTGGCACTTTTAGTCTATTATATGACAAAATAAAGAGTTTTTAACAGTTAGTTCACTAATATGTACAAGATTTTGCAATTACTTGTTAGTCCAGACTTAGTTTTTTTTTTTACGAAGCTTGCCATATATATTTGTTGACACAATTTTTTTTTTATCAAGTGTATGGTAAAGAATAAAGTGGATAAAACGTGGATTGAAAATGGGAAATAAATATTTCCGTCTTGTATAAATAATAAGTATAAATACTTAGGTAACGTAGGTATCATTTGCGAATATTGGGTCGATCGAAAGTATTCAGAAGGTGACCGTCTTCCGTTCCATCTGACTCGCGTAGCTTCTGAATATCTCCTAGGGAAAAAGGCCACAGAGTAACACCATTGTTGTGGAAATCGTCTTAAGTAAAGAGCAGCTTTAAGAGCAGTAGAACTCTCGCCAAGTTCGTCCGGGGAAGTACTGCCACCATGCCCTTTTCTGCCGTCAAGCAGTGACGCATTCGCGTTACTGTGTTCCGGTTTGAAAGGTGTGGTTGCCGGTGAAATTACAGGCACATGAGACATTCCACCTTCACGTCTCACATTTACGGGCGCATACGATGCGACTTGGGTCTTGTCATACCTACTTTGGGAGGACCCAAGTCGCATCGGCTGTTATGGGCCGAGGTTACCACTTAACACCAGGTGGGCCGTCGGCTCGTTCCGTAAATGTATTACATAAAAAAAAAAAAAAAAAAAAAAAAAAAGTAGATTTGTCACAGCATTATTGACAACATATATAAAATAAGCATACATTACATTACTACAACTCTGATTTACGGAACCGATTTCGAATTTTCCAAATGTTTAATAAATGACGGAGGTAATCAACATAAAGATAACTCGAAACCTTCCTCCTTATTCTGAAGTCGGTAAAATATATCGTGATATTCCGTAATAATAAATGGGTTCAATAAAAACACGCCATCTTCTTACGCTCAGATTCCTAGAACAAGGTTTCTGAGCATAAAAGCAAATTGTAAATTCTTCAGCGATTTCCCATTATTATTATCCAGGGCCGTTGTCAGGACACGGCAATATTTCCTTCGGGAGTTTAATTCCATCGTCCGTCCCACCCACCTGACTCGAGTAATATCGGAGAAGTAAATCAAACGAAGCGACCTGACCTTTGAAAAAAATGATTAAATTGCTACCGTTGCTGCAGTCTTTATACGAGTAAGCAAAGATGATATAAGTTTATATTAGTTTTAGTTGTCTTTTTTTATAACCTTTTTATTTAAAAATGCTCCTGAGTAATTTGCTGATTGACCTATTTGAACTAAGTTGATATGTAGCTGACATTGAGAACTAAGTGTCGCAATGTCACATACAATCAGACTAGACGATCATCAGACGCATCAGCTCATGTGTTCATCTTTCATAAATTCTTATTGGTGTATAACTGAACTCTTTATACATATTATATGATAGGTATTATGTATGTATGTTTCTAATGTGCTTATAATTCCGTTCATTTTTTTTATAGATGCTGCGCCTCGTCGCAGACTTTACTGAAAATCAGCGCTGTAGCTTGTTGCAGCACATGCTGGGCTCCGGACTTTTTATAAAATTATATGTACCTACGCGGCAATGTTCTTCATTCCTACTAATGGTCTTTTTGGCCTTTTTCTTTTTATATTATATTGTTGTGTACTTATTAAGTTTCTGTAAATAAATTTATTCTTTACTTTTTTTCAATGCTTGCTGTCGATCGCCAGCCCTTGTTTAGTAAGCAGGGTAACACCATATCAGCTACCAGCCATAAATTAATAATAATAATATTAGTGGACATTTCACACAGCGCCGTCTAGCCCCAAAGTAAGATAAACATAGCTTGTATCATAGGAACCAGACAACTGATATAATACTTCTAACTTTTTTGTTGTAAATACATACATATAATACTTATTAAACGAACCAGACATAGAAGCGTGGTGGTCCGAGTTTCAATCCGGAGGTCGCCGGTTCAAATCCCGACGTGCACCTATGAGTTTTTTCGATTGAAAGATTTATGTGCGCAATACCACGTTCTCAAAACGGTGAAGGAAAACATCGTGAGGAAACCGACATGTCCTAGAACTAAAAATTCGAAGACATGTGTCGAGTGCACGAAAAGAGCCTCTTTGAGGCGCACTTACAATCCTTTCACCACACTGGTTCGACAGAACCGGTGACTCGAAGAAGAAGAAGACACCAATGTTTGTCCTGGGTGGGAATCGAACCCACCACCTACAGCGCAGAAAGCAGGGTTACTACTAACTGGCTGTGAGGCCAGTCATAACACAATAACGAGTATAATTTAATGATAGTCATAACTAGGCGGACAAGAAAAATCTTCGTTACACTTAACTACATTAACTACCCAGTCAGACATCTTTTCCTTTATCAAAGTAGCAATCGGGGTTCCTCCCCAAATCCTCCACTCCATCTTCCCTTGTCATTTATAACTGTAATGCCAGTTATGTGGGGTTCCGTATGGGGTTTATAGCAAGGGTCTCTAATGATAGGACGTAGTTGAGTGCATATTGTTGCTGATGATAAATGAGTGCGGATTTTCGTCCGTCGTTTGCACGATTAACTTATTATCTTAACGGTATAATGTAAGAAGTCTGTTCAAGTTAATAAGACTTACTTTACACTTTTCACCTTGTAGATGACCTTAAAGTGGGAAGTTAGTTGTGACAACGAATAACTCAGCTAATAAGTTCTTACAGCGAATCATTGTTCTAATAACTAAATCTGACCGGCCCGGTCTGGGTAACTGACTTCATTATTTCAATTTTGGGGGGCCTTGTTGCTCGCGTCCGTATTTGATAGCCCTATGAATCTCTACACGTGTCCCCCGGGTGGTGCAAAAGGAGCAACCCCAAAGTAGCTGTAGAACTTGTGCTAAGTTAATGCTAATTAAATTAGTTAATGTTAAGTAAATGCAATGAACAGGTGCCCTTAAAATAATTATTTGCACTAACCTAGTAACCTATTTAGCCAGAAACTTCAAGGGTTGTTGCTGCTATTCCAAGTAGAATTATCTTAGCTCTCCGAAATACACCAAGGCTCATTGAATTTATCTCATTTCCTTTTTAGCCAAATAAACCACATCCATGTAATTAATTCCATTTAATGGCCAGCTCGTGCCAACGGAATCTATCCTTAAGGCCACCGTCTACTAATCGGAGCAAAGTGGTTGTTCATTTGTTTAATTTAACACAAATATTGGTGGACATTTCACACAGCGCCATCTAGCCCCAAACTAAGCATAAATTGTACTATAGAAACCGGACAACTAAAAGAATACCTAATTAAATCCTTATTTGAAATACGCAACATCATACTTTTTTATACAAATTTTTTGATCAGTTGTTTGGCTTAATATAATTTTTACATGAAACAGTTACATTAATAAAGAACTATCAGCGAAAGAAATTTTTAATTGATATTCCAAACGTTCACTTTCAATTACTGTAGTGGATTTAGCCCCTTTTTCCAAACCTGAATTTTATGATAGAATTCTTGTGTTAATAATCTGCCAACGAAATATTTTAATGATTTAGTTACCATTAAGACGGACGATTGTCACAGATCATGTATGAAATCGGGCTTAGAAGAAATGATCTAAATTTACTGTTTTTTTTTAATAATAAATGTCGTGACAATGATGTAAAATATTCCATAGAGCTTGCAAGTGCTAAACTAATAAAAAAAAACATGATGATAGTGATATTGTCACCAGCTAAATGAAGCCCAATAAGATTCAGCAACCACCATTTTCTGTTTAAACTTATGTTATTGTGGTCTTTTAGCTTTAGATTCATTATTAAGATTTTGAAACTTGGCTGAATGAATGAATGAAAATTCCTTATTGTACACAATTATATAAAAACATGATGATAGTGATATTGTCACCAGCTAAATGAAGCCCAATAAGATTCAGCAACCACCATTTTCTGTTTAAACTTATGTTATTGTGGTCTTTTAGCTTTAGATTCATTATTAAGATTTTGAAACTTGGCTGAATGAATGAATGAAAATTCCTTATTGTACACAATTATATATATGTACCTGAATACAAATGTTAAACTAGTTAAAATATGCCAACTATGGGTGGCCTTGTCACTAGCAACTAGCACACGCAATCTCTTCCAGGCAACCTGTAGATAGAAAGGCTTTAACATATTAGGGAAGATTGGTTCGTGAAAATACAAAAAAGCTTATGTATTTTCTCGCTTTGTATTAGGTACAGGCGTGCAGAAGCTACCAAATGCAAAATCAGCCATGAAAAAAATATTAAACGAATATAATATACGTGTTGTGAATTTTTTCTAATATAGTATAATAGTGCGTTATTTGTATGTTTTGTCCCCATAAATAGTTTTTTTTAGGTATAATTTTACTTATTGTTTTTCACACTTTAACCGTAACTTATAGTTAAAATAAGTTCAGTAGACGCCAACAATGATTAGTCATTCGGCTTCAATTATGAGTTCGCAATTTACAATTGCCATAAATATTGCTTTAGAGATATAAGTCAAAGGAAGCCCTGTTTTACTTGCGACAGATTTATGGTTGCCTTAATGAACGATCGTGTTGTGAAAAAAGTTTAGAGTAACACAGCTTCATGTAAGTCTTCTAACTTTTTACAACTGAAGTAGAAATGCTTTACCATGTATTGCTTTTCCTGGTGAAAATGAGTTATTGCATGAAATTAATTAGTTCCACACAAAACATGTCTGCCTATACCAAAAAATAGAATGAAGTACAATATGGTCCAGTTGAAGAAACATATTAAACAGATCTCTTCAGTTGTTATTTATGCCAATAAGTTAGGAACGAGCAAACTTGACCCTCTGATGTTACGCTGTAACTATAACATAAGCAAAACGGCTTGGGTTTTCCTCTAGTTAGGTGTGGGTATTGTGAATTATTGTACCAATCAAATCGTTTTGTTGATTTAAAACTTGAGCAATTTTATATGCACTAATAGAGTAAAAAAACTTAGTTATGTAATAACTCATTTAAAGTGACCATAAGACCTTATTGGACTTAACTGCGTAACCTTTTGATGTGAAACATCTATAGCCGCACGTAAAACCGATTTCTGGCTTGGCGACGCGTCGCCACGGCATGGGCGCTGATTGGTCCGTTCAAGGTTACGACAAATCATAAACATTATTAGTGATGGGGTACTTAGTTTCTTACAAAATAATATCGATGTTTCACATCTGCCAGGCGTCCAGTGACGGCTCACATTTTTTATTTCAACTTTAGATAATTAGACGAGAGAGGTTTTATCGTTGCGTTCCTGCGTGATTTAGTACTTTGTTATCTATTTATTATAAAAATAGTGTTCACAGCGTAATTACCTTAACATTATATTTTGTCTAATGATGAATAAATTTAAAAATTGTAATCAGTGTCTTACCATCGTGAATATTATTAGGGAAATAACTTTCGTGAAAGGAATTCTGTCTACATCAAGCCATGCAAAGTTTCACGTAGAGTCATATACAGTGTCATAAACAACGGGCTGTTATGAATACCCTTGCGAACAACAAATGGACGGCATTAGCCCATGCAACGCGCAGCACCGCGCGCCGCCTGCATCGCGTGGTAAAGTTATTGCACCAACTTGCAAGCGTTTCGTTGCATTGTTATGAATGTAAGATATAGTTTTAACAACATGATACGCAAGTGATCCTTCCTAATCGACCATCCTGGCCACATCGACCATTCTTTAGCCAAATAATGGATGAACAAACATTCTATGATTCGTATCTCATTTAGGTCTACTTATAATGTGTTGTTAATTTTATGTACTTTGACAAGTCGAAATTTATTTATTTATTTATTTAAGGCACACAATACACATTACAAGCAAACAATATAATTGCAATGATGCTTAATAAAAAAAATGTTTAATATTTAAACTGTCATTCACTGAGTTCAATTTATTATTATAATGTCAAAGTCAAAGTCAAAAACTTAATTTTTATAAAAATGGTTTGGAAACGACAATAATATTCATAACATAAGGTCACGCGGACTTATTGTTAAATTTGACGCTTGTTCAAACCCTATTCGAGCTTCCATGGGAAGAACAGCAATAACCCCCTAAAGGAGGGGCGTCCTTTTTTTCGCGAGCACGATTCTTGTAACAATCTGACATGTTTGATATGATGACATCAAACTACGCAGTGGTATGCAAATCACACTTAAGTTCTCTTAAAGTAGAGATCACAACTTAGTTTGTTTAGTCAGTTGACATAAGCATCATTCGCGGCGGTCATCACTTGAACATCAATGTCAGCCACTTCAGTTGTAGGCTCATAGTTTACCTACTTTATGATCTCAAGTTCATAACTTGGTCGATGTTTTTATGTTTTAATGTTCTTTAAAATGAGTTTTAGGCACAATAGGAATGGTGCAATTACTTCCACGGACGCTCTCGAAGATAGAAAAATGGAAGTAACACGATTTTGAAAATGTTACAAGGATATTGTTAATTTATACACGTACAAACGACATACATCTTTTCTATCGTTCTAGATGCTTTCTGAGTTTTACCATTTTTCTTAAAATGTTTTTTGTATACTGTAACGATCCCAATTCTGTTGTACCACCAAAATTTCTAATCAATAATCAATACAAGTATTTTATTTGGAATCAATGTAATTTTATTAAAACCTTTTTCATTAATTTGCATTAAATACTTTTTATTCCACATAGAAAGATGACAGAAGGTTACAGGAAAAAGAAAAAGGTTTTGACTGGGGATTCGGATTGGGATAGCAAGCTTAGATGTGTGAATCGAACAGATTTTATTAAAATATTATTGATTTTGCAAGTAATTATAATAGAAATTTGCATCAATGTGCATAGTTTTGTGATGTACATTTAATAGTGTAATTGTTTCCACCCATAAAACAGTTTCCGTGATATTTCGTGAATGCGGAATTTTGTAATGCGTAGTTGCTGTGATGACGTCTTAGAACGTAATATGTTAAGTGCGTAATTAGTGTGGATTTTATCAAAATGTTGAAGATTCTCTTTCCTAAAAAAGGAAATAAAAGAGAATTATCATAGTTTAACCATTATATTATTTTGTTGTGAATATTATCAATATCTGTTCGATGAATACCAAAACCCATAACATGGTTTATGGTCTGCTGGCCTGATCCTCACGGTGTCAACGAAAGCCAGGAGTCAGGGATTCCCTTGTTAGTTAGGCCCAGGCAATTTGAGCGAACTGGGTGTTGAGTTTTCCCTTTGTTGGGCTCAGCAAAGCTCCCACATTGGTTGTTTCCTGAACTTTGATAATGGGGACTTGTCGAAGTGGGTCATGCCTTCAGCACCCATATTAAATCTATTTTCAGGATCCATTTGATGTGGTCCCTCACACATCTCGCGGTACATGTCTTAATTCTGCTGTCTTTGGCTACGGCCTGCAGGAGATAGACCTTAGGCTGGCATTAGGAATACAAAGTCGGGAAAGCCAATCTCGCATACATTAGTCAGAATAGTTAGAAAGGTACACATTTGCAAACTCTTGTGCTGTTTGTACCTTCATGCACAATTAGAATTAAATATGGAGTAAGGGCGCGACTCCTTGTTTTGCTCTCACACATATTTGTAGCTAGTTAGGTATCTAGGTACACAACTGATCATTTCAGAGTTGTATACAGATGTTCCTTTTATTTATTGATGCTGATTCTACTGACTTAAATCAATGATTCCAAGAATAGTTGTGTTGGTTTTATGTTTTATGTTATAAACAAATATTTTATAAATAATTTTACACTTATCTAATACATTAGAGTATCTCAAAGATTAGACGTAAATAAAGTATTTATTTAATAGACGATACAAATAATGGCTAGATCCGCTATTATCTGTAAAGGAGCTCCATTGTATAGATTAATGCCTTCTGACGATACATTCACAGATGTTAGTTGGAAATGTTTTATATTTATTATATTGAAACAACTTGGTCCACGTTACCAATCTGATGTGCACAACAGATCATTTAACCTATCATAGTTTATATTTTAGTATAAGATAGAGTGAAGATGTAATATCCACTTTGTATTAATTTAATGAATTGATTTATATTTGAATGATGAAATTGGTTCACAGATGTTGATACATTAACACTTACTATGCTATTTATTTTTAATTTGCCTTTTGCCGGCTTGTTGAGCACAAAGGTTTATGAATAAGTATTTCTATCAAATAACAATGTTATGATATTACTAAGCTGTGTCTAGTTTTCGTAATAGCTTTCCAAAGTGAGACTGGTAATCATCCATTATTATCACTGTTGCCGAACCTACCATCTACTCTTACTTTATTTTACCGGTACTGATATAGTGGTTTGAGAAACCCAGATATCTCACGGAATTGCTAGTTAGGCTATGCGGTCTGGTCAAAAAGGGGTACTACTCCACCTAGCTGTAATACCTAAATGGTCAGCATATTGGTTCGTGAGATCTGTAACCACCTCAATTGATCAGTTTTGAATTATTGTTAGGGTTAAGACACATTGCTAAGTACTGTCATTTATTATAATCTTATAAATATTGATAATGTGCTCTGCTTGTTCTGCATTATGGCACTATACCTCAGTTACAATCTCAGTATGAGTTTAGGAACTTACCGAATGTGAAATACATTCATTAGCATAAGTGAGCCAAGCTCTTATTTATAATTTAATTTAAATTACTGTTACAGTACAGTAAATCATTGTGGATATAGGAGAGTTTTATACTCTTTTCATCATTGACTCTTGCTCGTATGCTATACGAGTTAACTAAATCTCTTCGGAGAATAATAGGACCTTTCCTCTTCTTTTGATTAAGGAGGGTTAAGTTCCGCAGGTTCGATGGGATAATACTTTGTTATACCACGAATAGAGGATTTTCTAGACGACAAATCCTAGGGTTGTCAGGAGTCGAAATTCATAGCATGGCGCGGGGAGGGGCGTCGAGCCATAGTTTGTGAAGATGCCGTTGGCCCACAAACTATGTTCGTGGTATAAAATTAATTAACTGCTATTTTTACAGCAGTATTAAATAAATTTATGTTATTCACTTTTCATTATTAAATTAGAGTGTGTACTATTCCATTAGTTCAAACTTTTAATAAATTATAACAATCTACTTTTGTAATAGTACATTTATAATTCTCCAGATCTAATATTTATTCTTAGGGACTTTCTTCACTACGCTACCCAATACCATGTCTTATGTCTGCTACCAGCATACCTCTTAAAGAACCTTCTACTTAACGGGTTACTATGAAACACAACGTACAGTCCTACCACTAATTCGATCACACTATTGGCCATTATAAATATTAAGATTTAGAATATATTTTCGAAAATTTTTCGATCTGAGTGTCTTATGACGGATGGAAGGGGGAGGTCCGTTACAATTGGTGCCGTGACCAGGATAAAGGGGTCTCAAATGTTGGCAAGTAGCTAAGAACCTTGGGGGCGTGAATATGTTTTTATAAATATAAATAATGATCACATTAATAATAATTTTAACTTTTTATTGATGAGAATCCAAATGTTAAATGAGCTTGAGAATTAATGAGAAAATGTTAAAGAAGCTTAAGAATATTGGGGGCGTGAAAACAATTATTAATTTAGACATTTAATTCTTTTGTATACATTTATTGATTTGTTTCAGTGTTTCAAATGGGTTGTGTTTCAAGATAATGTTTATCTAAATTGAAAGTTATTCAAATTAAATTCTTGTGTAATATAAAAATTACATTTTAGAAAAGGCAAGCATGTATTACTGTTTATTTGCAATTGATTCGTGTTTGTCTATTTAATTTATTTTCAAGGCAATTTGTCTTGTGTTTTCAATTTTAAGAACTATATGGGGGCGTATTGAAGAATGACTTGAAATTGTTTACGGTGGTAGTATTATTCATGTTATTTCTAATTCAATAATAACTCATGTTCAAGTTCAGAAGTTGGAACCTAACTTAATTAAAGAGTATTTATAATTTGCTAATACTTATAATTGTTTAATGTAAAAGTTTGAGTGAATATGAATAATCTAGGCTTGCAAATTTAATGCTTGTTATTATTAAAAAAGAAAATAACTTGGGTTTGTGGGTTTAAAGGAAAGTGATTCATTATAAATATTAAAAATAAAGTTTAAGTAGACCTCTCGTGCGAAAGAAGCGCAAAAAATGAAAAAAATAATAAAAAATGAATGTTGAATGTTTGAAGATCCGTACTGAAAGGACAGAGCCCTGAACTTGAGGCGGTTTGTCAATATTTGGTTACAAACTATAGAATACACTCAATGAGTCTTTTATAGTGGAGAAGTTGGTGTTAGGATAAGTCAGCATGGGTCTGGTTGTATTTTGCGCCAACCCAAAGACATTCATCAGTACCGTCTGATTCTATAGAAGATTCATACTCTACCATGAGGAAAGAATAGTACCCACACTGCACATTCACCGAATTATGGAGGGGCCCCGTTCAAGTTTTGATTTTGAGTGGCGAGTGATAGGGCATGGCAAATGATGCACTCACTCATAGGGAGGATAGACACTGGAGGGTCTTGTATGTTTGACTCAAGTAAACGGAATTTGTTCACTCGGGATGAGCTTACTGGATGTCACTAGGACTAATCTGCCTCACAACCAGATTCTCTTACTTTGTCGATGCCGAAACTGGTGAGTTGTTTTCGTTGGTTATGCTTGTCACTTTATAAACTTGGATGATGGCTTGGATTGTGTTTCTTTGTGGTTCGAGTATTAAAATTTTGGAGTTTATGCCATAGTCATGGAAGTTTATTATTTATAAATAAAAAAAAATATTTATAAGGATTCTTGGAATGTTTGATTTATTATTTAATAGATGAAACTAAACATAAATATTTGTGTTGGTCGACGGGGTGATAATTAATTGTTACGTACATTCTTTTTCCAAAGGGTTTTATAATCATTTATTATTAATTTTATTTTGGTGGTGAGTTTTGATCTTTTGTTAATGTTGTATTATATCTTCACAAGTTACGTTATAATACAGGGGGCGATTGTAACGATCCCAATTCTGTTGTACCACCAAAATTTCTAATCAATAATCAATACAAGTATTTTATTTGGAATCAATGTAATTTTATTAAAACCTTTTTCATTAATTTGCATTAAATACTTTTTATTCCACATAGAAAGATGACAGAAGGTTACAGGAAAAAGAAAAAGGTTTTGACTGGGGATTCGGATTGGGATAGCGAGCTTAGATGTGTGAATCGAACAGATTTTATTAAAATATTATTGATTTTGCAAGTAATTATAATAGAAATTTGCATCAATGTGCATAGTTTTGTGATGTACATTTAATAGTGTAATTGTTTCCACCCATAAAACAGTTTCCGTGAATTTCGTGAATGCGGAATTTTGTAATGCGTAGTTGCTGTGATGACGTCTTAGAACGTAATATGTTAAGTGCGTAATTAGTGTGGATTTTATCAAAATGTTGAAGATTCTCTTTCCTAAAAAAGGAAATAAAAGAGAATTATCATAGTTTAACCATTATATTATTTTGTTGTGAATATTATCAATATCTGTTCGATGAATACCAAAACCCATAACATGGTTTATGGTCTGCTGGCCTGATCCTCACGGTGTCAACGAAAGCCAGGAGTCAGGGATTCCCTTGTTAGTTAGGCCCAGGCAATTTGAGCGAACTGGGTGTTGAGTTTTCCCTTTGTTGGGCTCAGCAAAGCTCCCACATTGGTTGTTTCCTGAACTTTGATAATGGGGACTTGTCGAAGTGGGTCATGCCTTCAGCACCCATATTAAATCTATTTTCAGGATCCATTTGATGTGGTCCCTCACACATCTCGCGGTACATGTCTTAATTCTGCTGTCTTTGGCTACGGCCTGCAGGAGATAGACCTTAGGCTGGCATTAGGAATACAAAGTCGGGAAAGCCAATCTCGCATACATTAGTCAGAATAGTTAGAAAGGTACACATTTGCAAACTCTTGTGCTGTTTGTACCTTCATGCACAATTAGAATTAAATATGGAGTAAGGGCGCGACTCCTTGTTTTGCTCTCACACATATTTGTAGCTAGTTAGGTATCTAGGTACACAACTGATCATTTCAGAGTTGTATACAGATGTTCCTTTTATTTATTGATGCTGATTCTACTGACTTAAATCAATGATTCCAAGAATAGTTGTGTTGGTTTTATGTTTTATGTTATAAACAAATATTTTATAAATAATTTTACACTTATCTAATACATTAGAGTATCTCAAAGATTAGACGTAAATAAAGTATTTATTTAATAGACGATACAAATAATGGCTAGATCCGCTATTATCTGTAAAGGAGCTCCATTGTATAGATTAATGCCTTCTGACGATACATTCACAGATGTTAGTTGGAAATGTTTTATATTTATTATATTGAAACAACTTGGTCCACGTTACCAATCTGATGTGCACAACAGATCATTTAACCTATCATAGTTTATATTTTAGTATAAGATAGAGTGAAGATGTAATATCCACTTTGTATTAATTTAATGAATTGATTTATATTTGAATGATGAAATTGGTTCACAGATGTTGATACATTAACACTTACTATGCTATTTATTTTTAATTTGCCTTTTGCCGGCTTGTTGAGCACAAAGGTTTATGAATAAGTATTTCTATCAAATAACAATGTTATGATATTACTAAGCTGTGTCTAGTTTTCGTAATAGCTTTCCAAAGTGAGACTGGTAATCATCCATTATTATCACTGTTGCCGAACCTACCATCTACTCTTACTTTATTTTACCGGTACTGATATAGTGGTTTGAGAAACCCAGATATCTCACGGAATTGCTAGTTAGGCTATGCGGTCTGGTCAAAAAGGGGTACTACTCCACCTAGCTGTAATACCTAAATGGTCAGCATATTGGTTCGTGAGATCTGTAACCACCTCAATTGATCAGTTTTGAATTATTGTTAGGGTTAAGACACATTGCTAAGTACTGTCATTTATTATAATCTTATAAATATTGATAATGTGCTCTGCTTGTTCTGCATTATGGCACTATACCTCAGTTACAATCTCAGTATGAGTTTAGGAACTTACCGAATGTGAAATACATTCATTAGCATAAGTGAGCCAAGCTCTTATTTATAATTTAATTTAAATTACTGTTACAGTACAGTAAATCATTGTGGATATAGGAGAGTTTTATACTCTTTTCATCATTGACTCTTGCTCGTATGCTATACGAGTTAACTAAATCTCTTCGGAGAATAATAGGACCTTTCCTCTTCTTTTGATTAAGGAGGGTTAAGTTCCGCAGGTTCGATGGGATAATACTTTGTTATACCACGAATAGAGGATTTTCTAGACGACAAATCCTAGGGTTGTCAGGAGTCGAAATTCATAGCATGGCGCGGGGAGGGGCGTCGAGCCATAGTTTGTGAAGATGCCGTTGGCCCACAAACTATGTTCGTGGTATAAAATTAATTAACTGCTATTTTTACAGCAGTATTAAATAAATTTATGTTATTCACTTTTCATTATTAAATTAGAGTGTGTACTATTCCATTAGTTCAAACTTTTAATAAATTATAACAATCTACTTTTGTAATAGTACATTTATAATTCTCCAGATCTAATATTTATTCTTAGGGACTTTCTTCACTACGCTACCCAATACCATGTCTTATGTCTGCTACCAGCATACCTCTTAAAGAACCTTCTACTTAACGGGTTACTATGAAACACAACGTACAGTCCTACCACTAATTCGATCACACTATTGGCCATTATAAATATTAAGATTTAGAATATATTTTCGAAAATTTTTCGATCTGAGTGTCTTATGACGGATGGAAGGGGGAGGTCCGTTACAATACTTCACATTATAGATTATTTTTTTTCAAGTGATAATCCTGTTCCCTGTATTTACGCCATTGTAGTACCAAGTTACCAAATATGATTCCTTTTGTACACTAACATCGCCCAGACTTGAAGGTCATTTCTTTATAGTAAGACTTTTGTTGGGCGTCAGATTATACAGGAAAAAATTCTAGAAGAACTAGCTCAAGCTCAGTTATTCGTGGGGCAATGGAGGCAATGATTTCACGATATGTATGTATACGTTCCCACGACAGATTTACCCCCAAGGTGATAACGCAATTGCGCTCTATACTGTTTGGGAAACCCTACGCTTTGTTTCCATGTATATCACATTACTATGAGCCTAAAATTATTTCCCAAACGAGGAAAAGAAATATATTAACCAGGGCGTTAACAACATACCAATAACAAACTGATTTATTCCCAAGGGTTAGGATAATATCAATGGAAAAGGGCGAAGTTCGGGTCAGAGTTAAAGCGGTAATTACATAGCAACGTACAACAATAAATTCGATATAGATATTGGAATAGAGCGTAAATCTGTTTCATTATATGCCGCAATTTATTTATTTATGTGCCACATGTAATAAAAAGTACTTACCACAGATTAAAAACAAAATTAAAATTTGACCCTTGCAAGGGTCGTGTTTAAACGCTATTAGTTCTTAAGTTATGTGAAAGAGCAGTACGGCCCAGCTTATGTTAAGCCGAAACTTCTGTCTGTCCATAACAAAAATAAAAGGTCTTGAGGTCCTTCCCTACTTAGGTAAGGGAAGACATCGTCGCATTGTATTGCGCCACTAGCTTTGAGATAACTAGGTAATATATCTCTAGAGAGGAAAGGGAACGTTCTGTCACTAATATAACTAAAAAAAAACTAAAATCGCTACCATCTGCACCACACCTAAGTCAGAGTCGTTGTAAACATCAAACATCTCGACACGACACGAGTCACGTGCCGGTACCGTTCTCGTGACGGCGACCGAAACGCTCCCTAAACGACAACGAATCATTCTGTGTTTGCGAGGGGAACAAACACTTTGAAATTCATCCCAGTGGCTACGAGATCAAAATAGAATTTTGCGTGAGCGATAAACCAGAGCATTTACGCTCGAATAGAAGATATTATCGTACTTCCATGAAATTGCAAAAAGATAACGAAAATTTAATTTCCAAAAGTCATTATAATTTTACGGCCGGTGGCTTGATAACGTTGCATTTAAAAGTCCATTATGAAGGAAGTGGCGGCTGTAAAGACATAAAAAGATTGGTTACTTTAGTGTAATGGGATGAAAGAATGGGTGCATTGGATGCGTTTATATTTTAGTCCCAACATGCAAATTAATGAAGAGTAATTTTATTTATAATAAGTATGATTTTGGGACGCTTTATATTTAGTTCAGATATCTCAAGTAAAAAAAAAAAATGGTTGTCTGTAAAGTCGGTTTACTGACGATAGTTGAACATGACAACGTCTTAAGAAAATATTGATGGAATGGTAGCATTTTTCAAAAGAAAATTTTAATTTCATTTGTTTAATAGATTTGTATACAGGGTTACAGGAAAAGTCGTGCTAGATCCGTTAAGGGCGTGGAGTACCCATCATTTCTGACTTATTTCACTATGAAACACCCTACCCTAAACTTAACCCTTTTCGAGATATTCGACTTTTAATTTTTTATTGAATAATGCCGATTTTTAGGCTACGAAATTTATTTTTGTTTATTTTGTGTATCTTATTATTATTATTATTGCATTTTTACATGTGTAATAAGATGCTTTAGGACATCAATCATTAAAATAGTGCATAAGTTAATTGAATAGACCGTAGTAGACAAGTGAAAGTAAAAAAATAAAAAATATATTAGCAAGCTTATTTTTCTCTAAGGGATATCTAAAAAAAATATTATGACACTTGTTCGGCAGATATTTTTTAAAATATCTACGTTTCATCAGCTATCTAACGAGGTATAATAATCTAGGGTTTTATTCAAATGCATTGGAAAAAAATTAGTTTCATAGGCGACAGTGGAGAAGAAAATTTATACTTAGCCCTAAAAAGTAAAATAAAACATTAGGTATGCATGAAATGTCATTTATTAAAGGTTTTCACACAACTTTTTCTTATTCTACAGTTCATGTTCAACATGGCCGCCTCTATTTCTGAAACATTGTCGCATCCTTCTACGGAGACCAGTCTTCACTACTCCAGTGGTCAACGTGGTCCTCATTTTATTTGCTGCATCCACAATCCTTTCTCTTAAGTCTTCCACAGACAAAACTGGATTCGGCTCGCTGTACACAAGACTTTTCATGCACCCCCATACATGAAAATCCATGGGAGTTAGGTCCGGACTTCTTGCTGGCCATGGCAACGGCCCACCTCGTCCTATCCATTTGTTTGGATAATTTGTGTCCAGCCAGTCTCTGACACTTCTCCTGAAATGGGCAGGGCAGCCATCGTGTTGGAACCACATGTCCCTGATCAGGTTGAGTGGCAGATCATCCAGCAAATCACTCAAGTCTGCTCTCAGGAAATTTTCGTAGCTTTCCCCATTTAGATTATCCGGGAGAAAGTAAGGTCCAATCAAATGATTAGAGATAATGCCCATCCACACATTCACGCTGAATCTTCGTTGGGACCCTTTCACTCTTTTCTTATTGGGATTCCTTAGTTCTTTTGGGGCCCAGTAATGGACGTTGTGATAGTTGGTTATGCCATCTTTATCAAATTTGGACTCATCCGTCCACAAGATATTTCTTAGAAAATCTGGGTCTTTCTCTACTTTTTTCCACGAAATGTAATACAAACCCTAGATTGTTAGACCTCGTTAGATAGCTGATGAAACGTAGATATTTTAAAAAATATCTGCCGAACAAGTGTCATAATATTTTTTTTAGATATCCCTTAGAGAAAAATAAGCTTGCTAATATATTTTTTATTTTTTTACTTTCACTTGTCTACTACGGTCTATTCAATTAACTTATGCACTATTTTAATGATTGATGTCCTAAAGCATCTTATTACACATGTAAAAATGCAATAATAATAATAATAAGATACACAAAATAAACAAAAATAAATTTCGTAGCCTAAAAATCGGCATTATTCAATAAAAAATTAAAAGTCGAATATCTCGAAAAGGGTTAAGTTTAGGGTAGGGTGTTTCATAGTGAAATAAGTCAGAAATGATGGGTACTCCACGCCCTTAACGGATCTAGCACGACTTTTCCTGTAACCCTGTATATATAGAGAAGGAGGTAATTGGAAATCACAATGAAATTGATCAAGTTAGATTTATTTGTACGCATAAATACAATTATGTCAAATTTTTTTTTACAATTTAATAGTTTTACACTGCACTTGATACTCGATCAAAACATGTAAATGTAAGTATTAGCAGCTGTCCACGCAGACGCATCGCTCACTCAAGTAGGAGAGAGACGGATGTCGAACGCTGCCGAACGCAAAGGCCGATTGTGCTTCTTTGTCGCTCGTTCCGCGCTCTCGCTTGCACTTGCACAAGCCTTACATGGAACGCCTCAGAGCGAGGTAACGCCGCATGAGTCATGTTTTTTCGTGCGTGCAGCCGGCTCTATCGAATTATAAGACATTGTCATGTCAAAAACGATGTTTTGTAATTTATCTTGTAGTTTGTTTAAAATCTTTTGCAAAATGTGTATCGAACAGATAAATAAACAGACTGGCAAGAATGCGTGGTAATAATATTTTCGGTATGATACAGGACTTCATTATTTTATTTTATAATTTTGAAGCTTTATTATGGGTCTTCTTTTGTAGGTGTGTTTTACAAGGCTCTTTTCAAATTATTTTTACTGATAAAAATAAAATGAAAACATAATATTAGTACGTTATCATTTATCGCGGAATAAGAATTGAGATACTTCATTTTATTGATGAGTCTTACTGCATATTAATATATTTTTCTAATGGTTCTGCAGGTACCATGGACAGTGTTATAAGAATGAACCACAGTAGAAAAATAATATCTCTAAATAGACCAGTCATAATTACTGACGAGTTGCTTAGGAGTAATTTCTACGTCATCACCCGTGTCCAATTAGCCTTATCTACGATCAGTTACCCAACATTTGAAGCCAATAAATAAATTACATTAGTAAGGAGCAAAAAATCTGTCGACTCATGAACAAAGAGAGGATGGTGAAAAATAAGTTTTAATGGGTTCGAAATAGCTCAGATGTCTACAGTGGTATATATCGACTAAAATAAATAACCCTAACTTTTTTTTTCATTTTGTATGATTCCTTTTCAATGTTTGCAGTTCTGACTGGATGTATAACGACTGGCATCATAGCTCAGTTGGTAGTAACCCTGCCTTCTGCCCGGTGGTCGTGGGTTCGGTTCCCACCCAGGTCAAACATTTGTGTGACGAACATATATGTTTGTTTTGTGTCTGGGTGTGTAATATGTATTATATATATTTATGTTCCAAAATAAGTATCTAAGTATTATATCAGTAGTCTGGTTCCCAAGATACAATCTATGCTTAACTTACTTTGGGGCTAGATGGCGCTGTGTGAAATGACCATAATTTTTTTTTGAGTAACTTACTGATGTGTTAGTTGAAAAATGTTATATTTTGGTTAATACTCTTAAAATGAAGAAGGGATTAGATGAAACTCATTGATTTTCAGGTCGAAATTGGTCTTGTCGAGGCGAACCTACGGCCGTATTTTGGGATCAGATGCGACCTATCCAAACTATTAGAGTAACCCAAAATAATAGAATGAGCTTAGTCTCATTTATTTATTTATTTATTAAGGCACACAATACACATTACAAGTAAACAATATAAATATTAATCTAGAACACAGTTTTGATCTGGCTTGGAACATAACAGATGTGCGCACTGCAAAAACCACATTTAAAAGTGTTAAGCTAATAAAAGAAATGAAATGTTCGGGAACTTAATACTAAAAAGAATGAAGTATTAATCATTACTTACTCATTGTAACATAACAAAAATACTATTAAATCACTCACAGCATTATTATTAGTTTTGAAGTAATACGGCCTCTTTGGATTTTACTTTGAAATAAGAAATTTATTCAGCAATAACTTGAGGCCAAATAACTTGATAAGACTTCGTTACAGAACTGTGTAAGTAAATTAAAGACCGTAAAAAAGAATACTTTGAAAAGTAATGAGAAAGCTTTATATGTCGGGCCCAATTCATAAGCAGTAAAAAAAAACATTTCCCTTTCACAGAGTTCCGAGGGCCACAGTTGGAATGAATACAATACAAACTTATTTATATAAAATTACAGAATTTGTTCAACCCAGAAATGTTAGTTCTATCCGAGGACTGAACCTGGGACCCTTCCAGGAAGGCAACGAAGCCGTCGAATTTACGACAAATATCTATGAAATATACAATGCATACAACTACGTTAAGGTAACTGAAAGGAAATAAAAAAAATATTGTTCTTGTAGTCAATTATGATTATTTCTGATTGTAATTTTTTTGTACCTACTATATTTTGACAAAGGTCAAATTTAAAATCTTTCATTTATAACTGCTCGCTCGTAGTTTATGCCTTAGAAACTTATAAATACAGCCATAATGAAAAACGAAATCACACTAAGGCCTTTGTTTACTACGTGAACGGAAGCCAACGATTAGATGTTTTGCTTTTCGCTGGTGAAAAGCCAAGGTGCAAATATTTTCACAACGATTTACAATGCGAGACGGCTGCACCAATTAGCCAGGAGCCGCTGTAATTGCCTTGAAGTTGTATTTTTATGCGAGTTGAGCAAATAATAGATAGCAGCCCGCCTGTTGTTAAGCATCCTCTTGATATATCAACAAAACAGGTACTTAAAAAAAGGACTGCTTTAGTATGTTTGTCAGAGCGTGGTAATCCTGCTCCTGGTAGTGGAACAGAATCCGAGTTTCAATCAGAACTTATCTTGGTAAATTTATGTATGCCTTAATATGACGCTCTTGATAACGATGAATAAAAAAGTACTGTGGCCGCTGACATGCCCCACAGTCAAAAATCGAAGACGTAGATTTTCTAGAAACTCATTAAATCTCGCTTGTGTGGCTACGGCTATGCCTCGATACGTACTCGTAGCATGAAGCATAAAGAGAAAGGCTATTTTACGCATCCTGAGGACCTCAAAAAAGCTCAGATACAATTTGAAAAAACATTAATATCTAACTCTATACCTACCATAGCACATGTTGCGAACTATTTAATTTGAACTATTTAAATTAGGCAATACTAATAAAATTCTCAGGTAAATATTAATAATGCTCAGAGCCGCAGCATTATTATTTTCTGTAATAATATTTGCTTTGAATGCACATTTGCTATGTCGGAATCGCTGAAGAACAGAGAATCCACTAGTTACCACTAACTACGTTCTTTAATAAAACATACCTGGAGACACTAATCGTAGGTTTCCTTCCAAGAAAATTAGCCACACTTGGGGGAGTTGCATCCGCTTATTAATTAATTTTTTTTATCTTTCAGCAGCGATTGACTTTATATAAAGTTAATATTGAGTGCTAAAACTTGGAACATATTATTATTAGTAACAATAATTCAACAGTTATTTCATTGTTAAAAAATACCACTGTTCATCTTAAATAAACAGATTTGTTTAACATTTTATTACATAAAGAATACAATAATTTTATTATTGCAAGTTTCCAAAAAATGGATAATTTTAATGAAAACAATGTATTGTACGTTTTTAAACAATAGGCATGTATGCGAAGCAATAAACAATCCTGCAGGATAATTTTATTCATACTAAATACTAACACACTCATATCTATGTTTCATAGGAAATCACGAAACATTATGACATTAATTCATTTATTTTCTTAAAATAAACCCAACTGCATCCATATGTGACTAGAGTGCTGACGTTTTTATTAGATGCGTGCGTGTGAAGAGCCGAATTGTTTTGTTGTTTAAAGTACCAACGCTGTGTTTAGTGCTGTTGACAGTTTCATTAGAAACTGGGTGGTTTTGGTACAGTTAAAATAACTAACAGTTTAAATGTAACGATCAATAAAAATAAGTTTTTGTCGTGTCGCGTCTGTTCGTCTGGTGGGGTGACTCTTACTGGAAGGCAAATCATCTGAAAGAGAGAATCTTCTGGAATTCGGAATGGGCTATACAATATTAGTTTTCACCCACATGCCACCGCGCCGGGGGAAAAAGGATCGTACCGTTATTCCATCCATGTAAATGTATCATTTAAATCAAATCTGTTCATTCGTTTTTTGGTGTTTGAGTACCACAATAGACAGATTTCTTTGGGATTTGTAATATGGAGGGATAGTGGGAAAATAAGGGTAGTAAGAGTAGTTTTTTGCTTGTAAATGATAAATTAAGTATATATTTTTATTGCTTTACCTTTGTTTATTTACTACCAGATGGGTAATAACTATGTAGCCGATATTGGAGCTGTGCAACGCCCGGATTGAGTACTACAAGCGAGGCTACCGGAACCCAGCGTTAGGTGCTTGGCGGTTTTTTCGTTTGTTTTTAAAATAATGTAGCATTATTTTGTTTACGTCGCACAACGGAATATTGGAGGACAGTCACATAATCGTAATTCGTATCTCTATAACATAGACTCTCGCTGGTCTAGTAGGTAAGGGTGCCAAAAGTAAAAAAAAAAATGCTCATATGTTTAGGCTATTATCCAGCCTCTTTTATTTCGATTATATGAAATGTATCTTAACTATAGCACTTAAATAATGATTTACTGTATGAAAGCACCAGCTGACTTATTCCTAGGAATGCAAGAGATATGGTGAGCTTACGTAGCATATCTATATTCTCATAATAGTAACGAAGCTGATTTGATCTCTGTCTGTCACTTCCGGCAAAATAACTTAAATTCCGCGTCTACAATCGGTCTATGAGCTATATTATTATTATATATATATATTATATATTTCTGCAAACGATGATCAAAATGAGCTTGTTTTATGAGATGATTTACTTTGCCCGCAAATTAATAGGATATTTACTGCTGAATAAGTTCAGACAGAGCAACATTCTCAAAGAATCTGTTCACGTTGTGCACAATTTTGGATGCAACGATTTTGACGATCGGAGGTCCTACTTCGTTGACAATTTCGTTGGGACTTGAAGCGATGAGGTCCTTAGCAGCACGACCTGAAAAGAGAAGAGGCCATGATTTATTGTAACGGTAAAATCAGTTTATGTGCCGTTTTTTCGGGATGGTAAAAATAAACTAAATTAGTACTCCCTTGTAGCTATTCTGACGTCAGGGAATAGAAGGGTTGTTCCCAAAGTAAGAATGTCAAACTACTATATGAAAAACAATATCAAAACTTATTTCATAACTTAAGTTTCATTCCACTCCAACGGGTTACAAAATATTTTCAAAGTTACGCATGATATCAATAAAATGAATAAATTGAAATGGTCTGTTCCCCAAGGACTACTACTATAGAAGTAACTGACAAGCAGTCAGCGTTATTCCAGTTCGCAGAGCGTTGATGCCAGTGATAATAAAATGGTCCTGCAACGTATGACTGAAACAGCTAAGGTCAAGATAACTATCAGCTCAGATAAGAATAACTTCTATGGAGATAACTCGAGCACTTCGGGGGTCGAAAATCTTTTTTTGAGTTCGTGTGCACTCTTTCTTATAGATACCTACCGTTTGACGTTTGTCTTTATATCATGCAGAAACGAAACAAAGAATCGAAAAAATGATCACTTTATTTGGGATTAATCAGAAGCAATTGACTTTAAATCATGCAGAAACGAAACAAAGAATCGAAAAATCGACTATTCAAGAATAATGATCGTTGCATTTGGGATTAATCAAAAGCCATTGTCTTTATATCATGCAGAAACGAAACAAAGAATCGAAAAATCGAAGATCCAAGAAAAATTATCGCTGCATTTGGGATTAATCACAAGCAAGAGTTTGATTCGCGGGTGTATGCTGGACTCTTCAAAATATAAATGCAAAACAATGTCTGTTATCTCTCTTTATGCATACGGATGGATGTTTGATTCAATTATTCATTCATTAATTCGTTCATTCATTCACTGTTCACTCTTTAACGCCAAGAATATTAAAATTATTAAGCTGAACGTTTGAATATGGATAAACTGACTACATTTACAATTGAATAGAATATAATATATATGTATTAATTTGACACACACACATTCAGTTCACATATTACATAAACTAGAAGAAAAAACAATTATATAAAACGACAAAAACACGAAAATGATAAGATGATATGTAAATATTATTTATCAGGGCCACCGCATTTCCTGTATTACCATTTCCGTGACAAGCTGCGGACAGAAGCTAGTATTCAAAAATGGTCCATACCAAGAACTTCGTTTCCCTCGAACAGGTTGTCCAGCTCCACAGTAGCCTTGTCCTTCAGTTCGTACGCGTGTTTCCATCCCTTGATGGTCCAGTGAGGCTGGCCGTCGCTTCCTGTCTTCTCGCCAAGCTCACCTTCTACACTGATCTGAACTTTCCCTGAAACCAGTGGTCATGTTTGCTTGCTTTCTTCAAATGAATGGAATAGTGAGTGCATTATATGAAAGAATATTTTTCACTTTCGTAATCCTACCCAGTAAAAAGCCCTTTGTAACTTTTAACCTTAATTTTTAATTTCTAGAAGGCATTATTTTTTTATCCAGCAACTTCTCGTCGTTGACAACAGCTCAGTTGGTAGTAACTCTGCCTTTTGCGCTGTAGGTCGTGGATTCGATTCCCACCCAGGACAAACATTTATGTGACGAATATAGATGTTTATGTGTCTGGGTGTTAATATTTAAAATATGTATGCTTGTATCTAATATTCATCGGTATTGGATCTCCAAAATTTTTACATAGATATTCTTTCAAGTTTCTTCCTTTTAAATTACGAAAGTTTAAAAATATACAATAGTAAGTAGCACTTGGCAATTAATGCAAAAAGCTTATTGGGCCTCACAGCTCAGTCGGCAGTAACTCTGCCTTCTGCGCTGTAGGTCGTGGGTTCATCCCCTACCGAGACAAACATTTATCTCACGAACATAGATGTTTATTGTGTGTTAATATATATTATGTATTTACAAAATACGTAAATAATTATTGTACCGGTTGTCTGGTACCCATACTATAATTAAGCTATGCTTAATTTGGGGCTAGATGACGCTGTGTGAAATGTTCACCAATATTTATTTTTTAATCTGTTGAATTGTTCTGGTTAGTGTTAACCTGAGTGAGATGTGAGAGAGTTATTGTTGGCTAATGGGGACCCAGATTTGTGGACTGTGATAAACGAAATATCTTTGATTAGTTATCAATTATATAAAGATTTTTTTATATTATAGAATTTTTGACTGATATGTTTCTGAACTATGTTTTACAGCTTTAAATGGTCACTTAAAATTTTTCGGTATCGACTAGAGTCGTATCAAAAGAGGATGAATATTTGTATAGTATTTTTTACCACTTTTTGTCACCAAATTGTTTTTACCGACAAAGTGTTCAACGTGGCTCTACATAAAGGTCAAGGCGGTGCTTCGTTCTCTTTGCACTGTATAAATAAAACAAATGAAACCACTTACTCAGAATGGCGTGAATGTTTCCATTTCCTTTAATCTTCAGTATTAAAATGTCGCCATCTATATCGTAGAGACCGTTCGCTTCGACGTTGCACAGAAATTTCACCTGTATTTTTGACTTATCACCGGTTAGCCTGTAAAGGAACGGACAATATCCTTTGAATGAATAAGATTTTTCATAGTTTTACTTTTTTGGTAAGTGTTGAGATAATATTTATTTGCAATCTTTATCCATATTGTTTATCAGTAATTAAATTAGTATTATTTAATATTATATTAGTATTAAATTATAATTATCGAATATAAGTTACGTAATACATAGAAATGGTAAATAAAAAAAAAAACTAAACCTAAATCTTAAAAGGATGAAGGCAATTTGAGATAAATAGTAAATTTGATAAGATATAATATTAATAAAGTTCAGTCAATAAATCATAATAAACACAGAATGACTTTAGTTTACATCGCCGTCTAATGTGTTTGTTTACTGACTATTATATCCATCCAAACGAAGAGATCACTTTGTGTAGATTCCGCACATTATTTGTGTACCTGTTTAGATAGTGATATTAACTCATTTTTTTTTTGTTTTCCTTGAAATCTTGAATAATTTATCTATTTTTTTAAAGTTAAATATTTTGTTACTATTACTCAATGTCATAAAATCCTTATAAGCATTTAAGTTTCTACGGTACAGTGAGATTTATAACTGTAATCACTTTAATCAAAGTATAATAGTACGAAAAAATGAGGGAGTGGGACCGCGACTCTACACTCCAACTGCATTTTTGAATCAGTTAAGTGAGATCAAACACCCCATGATGTTGTTAATGATTGTGCAATAGTATAATCGCCACAAAAATCAAAAATCCATCCACACGACACTTTTAAAGCATTAGCGTTAAATAAAAGTTACGATACTTGAAAAACTTATTAACAATCGTTAAATGCGATTGAATTGAAAAAAATACGTTATTTAAATGAAGCTTTTACAAATCAGACCCTGAATACCACCGAGGACTATACTTCTTAAGACAAATTCAAGGAGCCCAAACGCGATGGAGTTGTTCTGAGAAGTTGAGGTCCTTGTGCACAACTCCTGACTCTATCAGAAGGCCACCTCCACGGTACAATATTGTAGCATTATCGTTGAAGTTACATTATATGCTCCAAGTTTCAGCTCAGTCGTTTGGAGGTAACAGGTCTAAAATTCGGCTGCAAATTTTGACCTAAACCAACACGAACATTCCAACTGAAATAAAAGCTTGTTAAAAATAAAATACTTACTGTACTTTCTTCGCCTGGCACTGACTAAGTCCTTTAACGGTGATGTCACTCAACTTCAATTTCAGGTTGGAAGAGCTTCCATCTAAGTGTTTGACGAAGAAAGGGTCCAACGTATCTACCCCTAACTCAGGGATTCCCTTTGCGAATACACCTATGGCGGCCTGTGTAGAGGACTTGATGCATTTCGAGTCTTCAGGTTTGCATTTTGTGATGAAAGGTACTGTAAATAATTATAAATAATTGTAGTTTGTTCAGATTATCAGAACAATAAAGCTTATTATATGATTTGTCTTTGACCTTGAAACTCCTGAAAAATATATTAATTTAATATACTGATGGCTAAAAATGATAAATGGCTATCTGTGGTATTTTTTTTGCGTAGGCTACGATATTAACCGCAATCTCACCTGAGAAAAATTCAAAACCAAATTCTTCTAATTCTGTTAGTAAAATCACGATTGTGGGCAAAAAAGCATGGTCAAAAATGGAAAAAAATCCTTAATAAAAAAAATAAAAATAACCTGAATTTAAATAGAAAATATACTAAGGTTTTTAGTTTGCTATTATTAACTAATTTATTTGAAATATTTTCATTTACGATTTCGATTCCGATTTCTTTACGATTACTTAGTCCTCGCGGGCAAAGCCGAGCTGGCAAAAGTTAGTTCTTAAATAATTGTGTGTACTTTTCTCTTACGCATTCCTCAAATATGGTAAAAATTCCAAAGTAAAGTAGGTATATATTTCATATTAACTTTGTAACCATAAACAACTTTATCAATTAATAAACCAAGCTCTGTCAATAAAAGGACAATAATTTTTAAACGTGCACACAAATATATTTATTTTATTACTTAACCCCATTTAACTTGCAATCTTAATTTTACCAATCATTTGATATAACCACAATCTGCGTAACTTAAGCCTTCAATATAACATTGGCCCAAAATCTCATTTCAGTTTTTTATTTATTTTTTGCCTTCGCTTTAGTTTGTTTAAATCTAACTTTGTAAACAGCGTGTAGAAAGTATCTTCGTAAATGATCCTAGCCCGCTAAAATATTGACATCTGTGAATTTTACAGCGTCACAGTGTCTTTTAAACTGAGAGTATTTTGCGACAAGTTTCGAGTGCACCAAAAAGTGACCTGCTGTTCTGTTTCTTGATTACATAGAGAGGAGAGGTTATTTCGAATCAACTGCTTTATATCTATCTATGATCACAATCAAAAATGGACACAGTTGGTTCGTTTATTGAAGTGATATGGCCCTAAATATCGAGTAAATAAATAATCATTATTCAGTTAGGGTAACTTTAGCCCGGGCCAATCTTAGCATGATTGTCATTCTTTTAAAAAGGGTTGCTGTGAAAATTTATTTTCTGCTCATATTTTGATAAAAATACATCCAAATTATGTTATATTGAATAAATATATTGTTTTTTGTCATAGGTCATAGGCTATATATGTATAAAAATATATATATTGGCTGTAGATCGCTTTTGTATAATTAATTACGAAGGAACATTGTTCCCAGGACGAATAGTACTAGCAAACCACCCAAAATACAATGTTTCTGTGATGCAAAAGGCCGAAATGGGCTGGATTTGGTCTAGGAGTGTCCAAATTGCTTCAGTGAATGATACGAATATTATAAGAGTGCTGAATGACTCGAATCATCAAAGAAAGAAAGGCTATATTACTATAGAAGACGACTTCCTAGCTATGGAATGGGGTGACTAAGTTTTCAAACTTTGATATCATGATGTGTAGTATTAAGCAAATGTTTTACTATATCGATGTTTTTTTATTAATATTTTAGCTATATGTTGTTATTATTATATGTAAAAAACGTAAGTTCCTGATTGATGACCAAAATATTTGATTTCATAAATGGCAGTGCCGAGTTTAGTACGGTAACGTTTTATTTACCCAAAAATACCGAAAAACAAAACAAGGACATACGAACTTATTGTCTATGGGTCTCAGCTGTATTTTTCTAAGTAAATAGAGTGGCTAATGTTAGCACTACTCCTTTATTTCCATAAAATAAGCAAAAAAAGCCTACAATCGGGACCCGGGCCAATCTAAGCCCAACTCACAATGTAACTTTGGCCCGGAGATTAAATGGATTTTTCAGAACTATTTTCCTAGAAACGATCAGTAAATAATTATATTTTCTAAAAGAAGGTCACTCAAAGCCATGAAAATAAGTATTTTTTTGTGTCTAACGTATTATTTTGAACATTAGTTTATCTGATTTCTCCGAAATGTGGGCCAAAGTTAGCCTAAGTGACTGTACTAAAATTTTTACCATCGCTTAAAAATAATTCTTTCACGTTGGATTTGATTGCTAGTTGATGGCAAGTTTTATGGTAATGGCAATTTTTTTAACCAATACCATACATGGTTTTCCTGACTAGTCTTGGCAAATTTTGCGTACTAAACTTAAAATATGATAAAATTATAAGCAAATAAAAAAATGTACATACCAGACCCTGAATATATCGGATGTAGGCACGCCAAGAAGCATGTCACTAAAATAAAACTGATATACATTTTTAAATAAGTTTAAAATTAAACGAGAAATACAACTGGTTTAGTCAGCTCTCCCGGTATTTATAAAGACCTGTAATCATTTGCATTTTATATGTAATGATTTTACACCCACTTAATTTTTTTACAAACCCGAAAAACTAGTTTCTTTCATTTTATATTCGTAATTAGTTTGAGTTACGATGAGTACACGAGATGACTTATTCACGCATATGGATTTTTCATTCTATATTTAGGTTGACCTTGCTTATCAACTTAAACTTGTGATAAAAATAGTAAAACATTTATTGCTTTTGTAATTAAACAATGAAAAATATAGTAATTATTCTGTAATATAATTAATATTCATATAAAAATAAGAAAAAGTTCTCATGAGTCCAGTTAATAATTTAACAGGTTTGGTGAAACACAACGTCGGTTTCGTAGTTACATCCACTTATCATTTATCTTGTATTAATACATAGTACGCAGTGCTCGCAGGCTAATGTACTTGGATGGGTGACCATTCCTAGTACGCAATAAGAGGGTTTGTTACAAACTAAAGGAACTGGATTAAATTAGGTCTAATTGTCATTACAAATTAGAATATCTCAAATATAGACAAATTAAAATATAGATATTTATAATTATGAGTATGCGAATTTGTTATGACAACCATACTTATTTGAGACCTACTTCCGACATGGTTTATTGACTCATTTAGCTGGGTCTGGCAATTTAACGCGTCCTTTGGAACATCGAAGTGCTCACTGGTAAATGCCACTAATAGTGATTTGATCCGTATAAATTGAGACACATAAAATTAGAAATAAATGATAACTCTGTGATTTGATTTATGAAAGTGAAGTGAATCCGTAGTACATGCGAATATTCAAGAATACCTGGTAAAGGTTACTTGCTGCAAAGATTGAACTGGAAACCACGGGAATACCGTATAGAGTGAGGGGTCCAGCAAGGGCATGTTTGAGTCCAAAGCTAGTTGAAGTATAGAACTCTGAATTTCACATCGCTACTAACTATATATAGTACTAAGCTATTCACAGCGGCCCTGGAAATTACTTCAGACATCCGGAACAAAGTGAAAACGGACTCAACATTAAATTTTAACCGTTTTGTACTGCACACGATCTGTTATTTATTTGTACAATTTTAAACTGTTTTCAAACATTAAAGTTAAATATTAACCAATTTGTATACGATCATTCATTCATTCATTATATCATTTTTATAACATTAATTTTTTATACTGTTTTCAGAATGGATAGTTTGGAGCAAATGTGACAATAGATATTAGATCAAACCCGGATTTGTTTGATTGAAAGTTTTTCGTCACTAAGGCGAATTATGAATAATGTATACATACATGTAAATTAAAAAGTCTGCCGTGCAAGTTGAAAAACTTCAAACTAAAGGAGGATATATAAAATACATATTTGTCACAACGATTCATATATAGAGAAGTTTAATTGGAGTCAAAAAAATAAAAAACCTGACATAACAACAAGTGAATTAAAGTATACATAATCGTATACATAATGAAATACCATGAATAGAAAATTAGACAGAGGAGAAATTATTAATTGACAATTATTATTAATATTTTTAATTATTATTAATTATTAAATTACTAATTACAGTGTTATTAATTAAAGATAAATTTATGTAAGTCATCCATATGAATAGGATTTTAAACTTTAAAAGTAAAATTAAGTTGTTTCTGGGTTAAGAAAATAAAAGAATCTTATGTAAAAAATATATTTATTCACAATACTGATGATATCAATCCAAAACTGGATTTAACCCTTAATCTAGGCTTAGCTCTTCTACAGGGATGGCTTTGAAAAATCGGTTAATATTCTTTACAACCCTATTGATAACAGCTCTGATAACGGGAGATCCGATTTCCTTGATGATGTCGTTTCCATTGCTAGCAATGAGCTCCCGAGATGCACGTTCTGAAAAAGAAAACCATTTAATCGACTATATCCTAACAGTCACAGTTTGCATTCGAAACAACTGCCAGTAGTGCAAACAAATAACTGTGTTCTGGTTTAAAATATTTGTATATTAATTGGTTTCATAACTCAGTTAGTAGTAACCCTGCCTTCTGCGCTGTAGGTCGTGGGTTCGATTCCCACCCAGTACAAACATTTGTGTTGACGAACATACGTGTTTGTTCTGTGTCTGGGTGTTGATAGGAGTATGTATTATATGTATGTATACGATTTAAGTATTATATCAGTTGTCTGGTTCCCATGATACAAGCTATGTTTAGCTTACTTTGGGGCTAGATGGCGCTGTGTGAAATATGCACCAATATTTATTTATTTATTTATTATATAGATAAAGTACCAGACAAAACATATATTCCATCTCCGTTACTCTGTGGTACCTATAGTAAAGTATGGTATTAAGTGGATCTCCTGTATTTTTTTGAATAGCTTCATATTGTGGTCGATCTACTCATCCCTTCATATTTATACCGTAAAAATGTTTTGTTTGTTATATAATTCTATAGGAGCTCACTAGCGACGCCCAGAATAGAAAAACTACCAAAATTTCACAGTTGCTATGGTTCAAATCGTTTTGGTTATCATCTTTATAATCATCATCCCATCAAATTAATAAAACAAATAGTTGAAATACTTTTCGACTGTACTGGGGACTACTGTGCTGATATGACGAGAACGATAGAGAAAGGGAGATAAGGACGAAGATAGAGAGGAACTAAAATCCTTCTTACACCTTATTAAACCAGTGCACTATAGATAAGTGCATATGGCAGAGATCCGAATGTTGAGATAGATGCGTGCTATGAAAGGATGGATAGAATGAAAAGTAAATATGTAAATCACACACCTAAAACTTCATTATCTTTGTTAAGATTTTCAAAGACGACTTTAGATTGTTCCTTAAAGTCAAATTTCAGATCGAAGGACTTGATATTCCAATGTTTCTTTCCATCTTCACCCATCTTTTCCGGAATGTCAATGTCCACGTTAAACACAGCGGAATCTGCAAAAGAATTTACAAATAATGAGGAAATAGCTTGTAGAAGTAAGAGCCGAGGTCTTGTTTTTGATAAAATTTGGGTGGCAGAACGAGCTGACGACCCACCTGGTGTTAAGTGGCAACCACCGACCATAGACAACAGCAATATGACTCTACTCTTCTCACACTGCGTTGCGTTCCTCGCCCCGAGACGTGGATTTTACGTCTCATGCGTTTGCAATTTTACCGCCACCCACTCTCTTCCACCGGAACACAACAACACGAATGCATCACTGCTTGGCAGCGGATTACCAGGTGTGGTGGCAGTACTTCTCCGGGCGAATTTGCCATAAGTTCTACTGCTACTTTGGGTTGCACCATTTGCACCACCCGGGGGACACGTGTAGGGATTCAAAGGGACTTACGGACGCGCGCAACGTGGGGCCCCAAAGTCAATTTTCATGTACATTATTTCTATCATGGTGGTTGTACACGCTGCTTGTTAGTTTGTAACATCCCAGTGAATTTTTTTTTTTTTTATTTAATCTAGATACGGAACGAGCCGACGGCCCACCTGGTGGTAAGTGGTAACCTCGGCCCATAACAACTGATGCGACTTCGGTCCTCCCCTACTAGGTACGACAACACCCAAGTCGCATCGTATGCGCCCGTAACTGTGAGACGTGTAGGTGGAATGTCTCATGTGCCTGTAATTTCACCGGCAACCACACCTTTCAAACCGGAACACAGTAACGCGAATGCGTCACTGCTTGGCGGCAGAAATGGGCATGGTGGCAGTACTTCCCCGGATGAACTTGGCGAGAGTTCTACTGCTCTTAAATTCTAGTATTCTGATACATAGCAGCCAAGAGCAATAAAACTTGGGTAATTCCATACATATGTCTTCTAAAAAACCCAAGTCAATTAATATTGGTCTACTTTCACCGGTTTTGCTATTTATCCAATTAATAATTTAAATCCTACTACTAATTTAAAAACTTAAAAGCCTCTCACATTATTTCTTTCTGTAAAATATTGCAAGCGATTATAAACTACCCTCTTGAAATATCTGTGACAAGTTACTTTAAACACAGCTCAGAACTGGGTGACTTTAAGGGGACTGGTGATTTTTAAATAATTTGATAAAAAAGTATATAGAATATTAAATTACTTACTCAGATCGGCATTCACTTTCCCACTGCCACCAACGGGGACAAAGAGAACGGAGCCTTTGAGAACGTAGTCTCCATTCAGGCTAGCTGAGCATTGGAGTTTTAAGTGTATCTTAGCTTTTGTCTTGTCACGGCTGGAAGAAAATAAAATGCAGTTTAATAAATATTTTATACCCCTACCCTTGTATCAGACCACATAACATGTAACGTAAGTACAATATTTGACTGAGAAGGCACAACAAATATGGAGACCGTAGTTAAGTTCATAAATAATAAATAAATTAAATAGTGGTGAACACTTCACCAACGCTATCTAGCCCCAAAGTAAGCCAAGTAAATAGCTTGTATCATGGGAACCAGACAACTAATATAATACATAAATACTTTTTTGAAAATACGTGCATATAATACATATTAACACCCAGACACAGAACAAACACCGATGTTCGTGACACAAATGTTTATCCTGGGTGGGAATCGAACCCACGACCTATAGCGCACAAGGCATAGTTACTACTAACTGAGCTGTGAGGCCAGTCATAAAATGACTATGAGAAGCAAAAATAAATATATCGATACACTCGTCTCACTGGCAAAGGTCGCGACTTTTCCTTATTATGTATGTTCATGGTCATGTATTTTGTTTTGCGAAAAAAAAGGAAGCCCTCCATTAGGGGTTTGTGGCTGTTCTTCCCCATGGGTTGAACAGGCGTCATACTTAGCGATAAGTATGCGTGACCATAAGTTCACGCGTCTCTCCGTAGACCCACCTGGTTCGCACCATACCCGACTACTCGGTTGTCCCCCCTGCTAGGCGCTCTCTCCGTAGACCAAGACACGTACTTGGTGACCCCCCTGACGAGATAACGGCCGCCTATCCGGAGTTATTCCTATCGTCAGCCCCCCACAGAGAAAACACTCAACCTTCGCACCGACCCCGCCGGCGGGGTCGAAGTATCTCCGTAAATGCCCGCGCGGGGCGCATTTTCTCCAATTCCTCCCGACTCGCAACGCCCCAAGCCGAGGTCCGAACATAAGTGGTGCCCTTGGTGACGTTGTGTATAATTTTAAGTTTTACCGGTTGAGAGCCGTCTGCTCTCACCAAAAGCCCGTGTAAACGCTGTCAAGGCCATCTGCGGCCAACAGCATAATGTCCAGTCATAAAAAAAAAAGTTCACGCGTCCTTTTACGCGTTTTAAATATTATTGACGTTTCCAAGCCACTTCTTTATGAATTCTATGGAAATAAAGTTTTTGACTTTGACTTTGAATTGGACTTTGTCTTTAACCTTAGCTTGAAGAGTGTATGGCGTCTTTCTATACTTATTATATAAGCTTCTTCGGTGGGACCAGGAAAACACAAAAACTTCAAATGGTCCATCGTGATAGGGTAAAGGTCCGTCTGGCTAACTTGGCAGCTGAAATTTCAATATTTGCTTACGATGTTTATGACTTTCATTGACCGGAAGCTTATTTTTCTTCCGGGAAACGAACCCGAACCAGCGAGCGGATCGTAAGCTGATGTCACAATCAACTCAAGAGACGTCGCTTCAAATAGGTCTTCAACAAAATAGAATAAATTTCTTAGTCCGGTTATTTTATATGAGAGAAATCAGATAGGTATGTGCCATGAGTTGACTTTGACTGTCAATTTAGTCAAGTAGTCTATATTAAAGAGTATTTCAAAATACTTATCACGACTCAGTTCATAACAATAATTAGCAACTCAATATTGAATAATGTTTTCTTAACGCGGAAATCGAATCCTTTCCGCTTCTCAATTTATTTGAACTTCCTCAATATCATCTAATACATATTGTATTGTAATGTAATATATAATATGTGTATTTATATTCGAATTAAAAGATTTCATCAATAGAGTGACTGTATTGTACGCGAAGGGACTGAATTTGGACTTTGAGTCTGAGGGTCGCTGGTTCAACAGGAGTAGAGTAACCTTTTTTTTTGTAAATTTTTAGTACACGTTTTAAAATCGTTATGAAGGAATTGGTGTGTTAACCATTCTGGATTGAGGTAGGGAGGTAGATTTTTATCTTCTACTCTCGTTTCTCAATATGATGGTATTTTTTATTTAAAAGAGACTGAAATGATCAAAAATGTTAAATTGATTATTACAGAAATATAAATCTTTCATACTGTATAGTTCCAGTATCAATATTCATAGTATAATTACCAGGAAGACGAAATTACGAACCGGCTGAGTTACCAGAGATAATAAACGAAACTTACGAAACTTTTTTCACTTCACAGTTCTTCAGCCCCTTAACAGTGAGGTCACTCAATGTGAAGATTAAAGGCCCATCACTTGCGTTTATGCTCTTTATGTGCATAGGGTCCAGGGACTCGACACCATACTCCGACAAACCGGCCACCAACTTGGGAATCAGATTCACTGCATTTTCCTTGATGCATTTGGAATCTTCTGAATTGCATTTTATTAGTGACGCAGCTGTAAAATAAATAAACATTTGTAGTATTTTTCCAAACTCAAAATAGTAAGGCATAGTCTATCCTCAAATAGTGGCTAAAACAATTAGTTCCAAAAGAGATACATAATTTTTATTTATTAAATAATCTGAAATTGCAGGCGGATGAGACGTGACATCCCCGTCTCGGGGCGATGGACGCAACACAATGCGACTTAGGTCATCTCATACTTGAGAGGACTTGAGTCGTATTGTTGTTGTCTATGGGTAGCGGTTACCACTTTACAGGTCACATCAGGTGGGCCGTCAGCTCGTTCCGCCACGCCACCAGAACCACATAAAAAAAACTCGAGGCTGCTTCGTTTGATGCATGACGGCACAAGGCCTTCGGTGGGTTTCTCCGGCGTAATTTTTTGAACGGGTAAACTTCCAGTTCAATCTAGTTCAATACATAGAGAATGTATAAAATAAACTTAACAAAACAATTGACTAGAAATGTCCAATGAAATCAGGTATGAAAGTGTAACTTGATTTTTGGTTCATTATAAAATGAAAGTATAATAATATATATATAGTAAAATGAAATACTACTTACGTGGTGCACATTCAATGACAACTGTAACTAAACACACACAGGCCAAAGTTAAATATATTTTACACATTTTGTAAACACTTACAACGATAGATGCGAATCGTTTAACGCTTATTATCAAATTGATTTGACTTCCTGTTAAGCATAATATTTATAGAGCCTTCAGAGGTACCTTGAATATATATTGTACATGTAAATTTTTTGTTATTATTAGTATCATATCAGTATAACCAAACAACAAGTGTTTTTATTAACAGAAACTTCCATCTAAACATAATGGTGCCATTAAAACTTGAACCTGTTTGTTACATATACTTGTGTTTTTTGTAAATTGCCTACAAGATAAAAAATCTAATTGAAAAAGTGTTGTTTAAAAGCTCCAGAAGAAATTAAGTCGAATCGATTAGAGTATTTTTAGATGGATATGTTTAGATTTTCATTAGTCTAAGCACTTGGAAGTAAACAATAAATAGTAGAACATTATGATATGAAAGATGTTGCATTGATATTATAACCAACCAGAGATCGTAAATGTTTACCTTAAACGACACGAGTAATTAAATCTTTAATTGTAAATTTTGCATACACGATGCCACAGGTGCAGAAAAGAGCAAAGGGCACATTTCATCTAGAAATAATTATTTTGCGCAGCAAAACGGAAATAACCGACTTCATCGCCAATCAACGAGAATGATACCTAGTTGTTTCTTACTTGGATGGCATATATTTTTCCTCCTATTTAGATTTAAAAACCGATTTTAATGATATTTCTATGAGACCAATCGAAAAGTACCTATATCCTTTTACATATAAAAAGATTTTTTCCCATATCAATTCATAAATGACGGAGTTATGAGAAGAAAAACCGAATTGAGAACCTCCTCCTTTTCTGGAAGTCAGTTAAGAATACTGTTTCTGAGGGGTAGAAAAAACATTTAGACGGTGATAGGCATACCAAGTCGCCTACTAACAATTTAAATGATGCCCGGAGTGTAGATAAAGGAAAAGGGACCAGTGGTATCCCGGAAGAAAATATGATATCCTACAAAAATAGATTACATTAACGTGAGTGAAGCCGCGGACAAAAGCCAGTTTTTTATAATATACAAGTCTATGCTCCTCTCCTCTTTCGTACTACTAATGATCGTATTATATTGCATTTATATTATTTATAGGTTATTTCTATTATAATATTGAAAAAAGAATAATATATAGTTATAAATCAAAAGTAAGATATAGTATAATTATATATTTATTGAATTTTGAATGAGTAATATGTCTGAAACAAATCAACTCAAAGCTAGATCCTTCTTCGGCATGCGTTTGAGTAGTTGTTGAACATTCTTAACCACTATGCCCGCAGCCGCCTGGATGAAAGTCGGTCCAAGTTCCGAGATGATATCATTTCCTTTATTCTTCATCAGGTCATTAATGGTACTTTCTGGAAAAATAAAGGAAGCCAGTCAAGGGCTAGGTTGAAGATAATATTAAGAACCTCCAACATCGAGTGCAGGGCGGCACGGTGGCCACGGCTGTCGATTTCTGTATATGACTGGCCTCACAGCTCAATTGGTAGTAACCCTGCCTTCTGCGCTGTTGGTCGTGAGTTCGATTCCCACCCAGGACAAACATTTGTGCGACGAGCATTGATGTTTGTTCTGTTTCTGGGTGTCAATATGTATTATTATGTATGTATTTACAGAAAAAGTGTATAAGTATTATATCAGGTGTCTGGTTCCCATGATACAAGCTTTGCTTAGCTTACTGGCGCTGGAAAATTTTTTATTTTAATTTTTTGAAATAATACCTACACCAAATCAAAAAAGAGGAATTGTTGGTGCAATCCATGAGTGCAGCTCCTAAACAACTCTTCAACTTTTCATTAAATAATCAAATAAAATATGTATATTTATACTATATAATTAAGTAGCTGAGTCGTATATAATAGTTATTGGGCGTCGGTGTTTCCATGAGAAACGAATGCCTCCTTCAGCTCTTTCTAATCTACTCATGCATGAGTTGTTCTGTGCCACTGAGGACCCCCAATCTTTTATGATATCATCAGACCAAAGTTTTCTTTGTCTTCCTCTTTTTCTCTTAGTATGGATCTAGGGGGTTCATTCTGTTATATCTTTTGTCAATTTATTACTGATTTATTACTAATCATTACGTTTATATTGTCTTAATCAAAACACAGCTATAATAATGATTGATATAGGAAATATACTTTCCAAAAAAATAATGTTATATTCAATACGTATCGGAAGATGTCTGTCATCATGATATAATACGAGTATAATAACAAAACGGCCCATGCAATTTTTTTTTTCACTGTCATTGGTGATTAGGGCAGTAATGAGTAATGTTGGCAGCATTTCCCCACACCATATTATGATAATAAACAATTGTTCTGATCTATTAAACCAGAATAATATCTTTTTTTTTACATTAGAAGTAACTAAACGTTTAGAAGTAACGAAGTATCAGGAAGTACTTTCTCTAATTTTGATTGCCACCAATATTGTCTTTTCTATATTCTAGGGCAAATAAACACTAATTCTGGGTTTCTATCATAAATAAAGTCATTAAGATAAGTAGTAATCATTATTATCATTAAGAGAAATTAAATCATAAAGTCATACAACATTTTAAAATATTTAACAGGAAACTTTTTGTACTGAATATAAGTTTTCTATATTCGTCTTGTGTCTAATGGTTGGGAAGTTTACGATTGAAAAAGGCGAGTTTTTAATGACTGAGGGTCAAATTTCGTATAATATATAAAGTGGCTGTAGCAGTTTAGTGACGTGATCAAAGTTTATCTCTTTGGCTTGACCTCTTGTCTAGATACATTTTTCAGGCGTTTTCAAGCGTAGAAAAAGAATATAATTATATCATATTAACACCTTGATTTAGAGAAATAATTTAATTTGTTGATACTCTACATCTTCCAATCTATCCTCTAAGAAGATATTTTGGTAATATTCCTGTTTTGAATCCAACCGTCGAATTAAAACTCAATGTTAGATACGTTGAATATTGTTTTTGTCGGCAAACGCTTGGCATTTTTTACTAAACCCATGTATGATGAGAATTGACGATAGCACTGACCGTTTTTGTAGTCGATTGCTTGTTTGTGTATCATCACATCAATTACCAAGGTCTCAGTTTACTACTTAAGGTTGAGCAGTATAGTAATAAAGCATTCCACGTGTTCCTTTTGCATTGTAATAATTATATAATATATAACTATTAAAGTATAATTATTTAGTTGTTTAATTTCACTTAAGGGAAGGTAATAATTTTTGACTCTTCTTGCATAAAAAGGACTAAATTAGAAAATTATCAGCTGCAGATGGCATGGCGACACAGATACACAACACGAATAACCAAGATCCAGGTCTAAACACACCGTACAAATGTTTGAACCAGCCGGGTACTCAGACTGGGCCCCATCGCTTGGAGCCCCTGCTTGGAGGCCTCTGTATTGCACAGATCCGTATAATCCGTTCCCCTTGACAGTGAATACCGAGGAGTCCACTCCATGTGGACAGTTACCGATAGAGTCACGGTTGAATTCAAGAGAGACTCCGTGACTCTATCAAGTGCCAATGCAGCGCCGATCTACTCGTCAGAAGACGAGTGGTTCGATGATGCATTGGCTCTGAGGTAACGTGAAGGAAAGTCGATGGGTTTTTAGTCGGTATGCGGGTAGTTAGCTCCTTACATCTACGTTTACCGGAGAGTCCGACATACCTTTTGTTGTCCCCGAGCAAGGGGATGCGTAAAGCATTTTCCCATCGTAAAAAAGGGCCCCATCGCTTGGAAGCAGGCACACTAACAACATTGAAGCTATCAAATAAATAAACCAACTTACGGATTTCTGCGCTATGTGGGATGAGGTTGGTGAAGTTGATATCCGATTTGCCCTTCAACTCAAACGTGTGAGACCACGACTTTATGGACCAGTATATTTCACCATCTTTATGTTCCTTTTCAACTAAGTCTAAGACAGCTTTGATTAAAACATTTCCTAGAAACAAATATTAATGAGTTTAAGCTTGTTATCATGGGCAGTTCACATGAGCAATTTAAGTTTTATTATGTAGCAATAAAATTGACTACGTCAATGCTAACGTATTAGACCTAACATATCGATGCTAATAATGGTTTTTATAAAATCTTGAATTACCTACAATACTAGTCAAACGCCTATGATGGAAGCCATCGGCTCTGACGCGCTACATCGGCATATTAATTTTGCCTATTATTAAATATACCTAGTCAGTCAGTCAGTAGCGAGTGCCTTGCCAGTGACTCACTGTTTACAACACTTGCCTATGTATAATATCTCGCGTCTTCCATTTACCTAGGTATATTGCAAGAGTCCGTACAGTGCTGAATTTTGATAGTTGTGCATATTTACCAGACAAAGTTAGTAAACAATAAATCCGCGTAAACGAGTTTGGATAATTTTTATATATATTTTCTAAGCTTAAAAGAGTTGAAAAACTGTAGTTATAAAATGACTCAAGAAGTCTTGTGCAAAACATGTACAAACTGAGAAATAAAATGACTGATTTACTGTATTGTGATGATTTTCATTAAAAGGGTCGTATTGTGTAACATGTTTACAAATTGATATTAACTACTACTACTACTACTACTACTATTCGAGTCACTGGTTCTCTGGAACCGGTGTGGTGAAAGGATTTTAAGTGCGCCTCAAAGAGGCTCCTTTCGTGCATTTGACTTTGTCTTCGAATTTTTACTTCTAGGACATGTCGTTTTCCTCACGATGTTTTCCTTCACCGTTTTGAGAACGTGGTATTGCGCACATGTATCTTTCAATCGAATAACTCATAGATGCTCGTCGGGATTTGAACCAGCGACCTCCGGATTGAAACTCGGAGTCAGTACTAGACCACCACGCTCTCCATTATATTAGCAATTTACAAATATGTACACAACACAATGAAATCGATTGAGCTAACTAAACACCGTTTCCAACGAACTATAGTTAGCTCAACTTATATACATATATTATATAAGTATATATATATATCTTATCTATATAGATATGATATATATAGATATCGGCTGCTAGCTTGTCGCTTACAAGAGTGTTTTTAAAATTTATGTAGTATATATGTATATTATATACATTTGCGTATTGTTGAAATATAAATGCCAAAATATGCAGAATCAAAAATACCAAGAATGGTTAAATAAATGTTGTTTAATATGCATAGAAGTTACACATTATAAGTGGTTAGCATATTAATTTTACCTCTTTAGCGTACCTACATTACGTTACATCAAAACGATTTACATATTCAGATTTAAAAATGCCTAGAATTACATGCCTGACGGATTTATTGCAGGAAGTAAGCAAATTTTTATTTTAGTGGTAAAAAACTAACTCCGCAAGGAGGTGACGTAGGTATATATAAATATCATTACGTTAATGTGTTTGTATATGAAAATTATACAAACCAACATTTTAACATGGTAAATAGACGAGTCACTCAATGAACCCGCTAAACTAGTTTGTTATTTGATATTCTGTATTTTTCTAATTGGGTTTAGGAATATCATGGCAGTGAATTCCAAAAAGTAACAGATTTAATATTTTATGTATTGCATCAAAATTAGCCTCCATTAGGGGGCTTCTTGCCTGTTCTTCCCCATGGAGGGTCGGATATGGTTTGAACAGGCGTCAAACTTAGCGATAAGTACGCGTGACCTTATGTTTTGAATATTATTGACGTTTCCAAGCCATTTCTTAATGAATTCTATGGAAATAAAGGTTTTGACTACGACATTGATTATCAATTTTAGCAAAGCATCGTTCCTATAAGCCAACAGTATATGAATTAGATAAGCTGTAATCATATCTAAATAGACTTTTAATAAGTACGTAATAAAAATTCTGAATACAATATAATTAATTTATCAGTCCAAATTATTTATGTAGTCATGATATTATTGTGTTTGCCGGTGCTATTATTGTGACCAGTAAACGTGTTTGTGGCTATCATTCGCATGTTCAAGAACTTAATATAATCATAACACATTTAGACAGGCCTCACAGCTCAGTTGGTAGAAGCCATGCCTTCTGCCCGGTGGTCGTGGGTTCGATTTCCACCCAGGACAAACATTTGTGTGACGAACATAAATGTTTTTCTGTGTCTGGGTGTTGATGTGTATTATATGTATGTACAACAAAAAGTATATAAGTATTATATCACTTGTTTGGTCCCATGATACAAGCTATGCTTAGGTTATATAGAGGCTAGATGGTGCTGTGTGATATGTCCACCAATATTATTATTATAAAAATAATACTTACTAAGATTAACAGTCACTTTTCCGTCGCCCTTCAGATTAAAAATAAGCAAATTTCCATTCAACACATAGTCAGCATCAAGTACTGCTGTACATATAATTTCAACGAACAGTTTCGATTTTTCCGAATCGCGTCTGTAAGTAAAAGCAATTTAAAATTTGTGGTTCCCTTTCGTATCCTCTTAAATTATTGGTATCCATTTACTTTGTATGAAATGGAAATATATGAAAGCCATTGACCGTTTTCTTCATTATTTTTATTATATTATTTCTCGTTATTTAGTCGATTAAAAAGCATACCAAACGTTTTTATTAAAATAACTTTATTCTAATATTTCTGAAATCATAGATTGATAGATAGATAGATTTGACAAAAAATGGTTGTCTGTAAAGTCGGTTTACTGACGATAGTTGAACATGACAACGTCTTAAGAAAATACTGATGGAATGGTAGCATTTTTCAAAAGAAAATTTTAATTTCATTTGTTTAATAGATTTGTATATATATAGAGAAGGAGGTAATTGGAAATCACAATGAAATTGATCAAGTTAGATTTATTTGTACGCATAAATACAATTATGTCAATTTTTTTTTTACAATTTAATAGTTTTACACTGCACTTGATACTCGATCAAAACATGTAAATGTAAGTATTAGCAGCTGTCCACGCAGACGCATCGCTCACTCAAGTAGGAGAGAGACGGATGTCGAACGCTGCCGAACGCAAAGGCCGATTGTGCTTCTTTGTCGCTCGTTCCGCGCTCTCGCTTGCACTTGCACAAGCCTTACATGGAACGCCTCAGAGCGAGGTAACGACGCATGAGTCATGTTTTTTCGTGCGTGCAGCCGGCTCTATCGAATTATAAGACATTGTCATGTCAAAATCCATTTTTGTTTGTTCTAAGGATTTTTGGTCCAGGACTTGAAGTATTTCTCATATTTTTTTTTAATTATAATAAATATTGCGCAAACGCGTGAAAATCTACCTCACTGGCTTTGCGAAATATGGGTTGTTTTAGTTTAAGGCTAATTTGGCACTTACCTGATTTTCTTCGGTTCACAATTCTTCATTCCCTTTATGATTAAGTTCCTAACTTTGAAATCCAGGTTGGGTGTACTGGCATCGACAAAATCGATCTTCATGGGGTCCATTTGCTCCACTCCCCAAGCTTCGATACCATCGGCAAAATAAGGAATCAGTTGTAGAGTAGCCTGTTTGTGACATTCGTCGTCGTTAGATTCACATTTTGTAAACGTGGGGACTGAAAATGAAATGATTAATAAATTGTTAGCGAATAAGTCTCAACAAAAATAATTATGAACACAGGGATTTACTGTGTTTTGGGAAACATGGAATTTGACGACGAAATAGTATATTTGTGAAACAACGAACAACTCGAGAAATAAAAAGTAAGACGAAATAATTCGAATGAGATGAAGCAACAGAAAATCGTCGGCCAACAAAATATAATTAAAGTAATTGCTGCCAGACTTCTAGTGCTTAACATGGAATACTTCCCTGCAAATTCTGCATAAAAACTGTAGACGAGTATAATGAGTATGAAATTTTATGGATATAAGACTAATCGAACTTGGTTTTCTCCGAGGAACAACTACTACTGAAACATAGTAAAAAAATAACTACTACAGTTTACGCCGCTATTTTTTATTTTGTTAATTAGGATGACGTTCACAATTCATTTCAATTAGACCTTTCTTCGAGGCAACTCGCGTCTGATACGCTTGTCTAATTAGTTTCTCGTAAGTAGCAGCCAGACAGTTTCTCTGTGATCCGCATCCTACCCTTAGAAAACAGGCTTGACGCCAGAAACACACTTTACAAATGGGCTAAGTGGCGCATAAAAATGCCTGTCGAAAAAAAGTTAAATGACCATACTGCAAATCAAAATAGACAAAAAATGCAACTGCACTTACTTAAAGTTTGGAAGCATCCTGGTAAAACAACTTTAAATTAACCAATATGATAGAGAGGATGAATTTTAAGAAATAATTATCAAAATAGTCCGTAGAAAACACCGTAGAAATCGTATTGATATATATTATATCAGTAGAGGAAGTCCTCTACTGATACACTATATCGTCGACTAGATAGACTGCATCCATAACTTATAAATTTGTACTTGAGAGAACGCCGTAAGTTTACCTTAAATTGACCTTAGAATGCGTTGTATATTTGAAGACATTATGAGTTTCATAAACACTTACCTGATCCAGCTTGCACCGACCAAATTAAACAACACGATATGAATAGTACTATTTTATTCATTTTAAATCAGAATCTTTATTAAATATGCGTCGGTATTTGCAGTTTCGGATTGAATAACTAGATTTCGAGAAGCTATCTGCATTTTATACCTTGCATGTGACGTTTTTTTGTTGCATTTGTTGTCTATTTTGATTTGTAGTTAGGTCCTAATTCTAATTTAACTGTTGGATTCTGCGGCCTTTTTATTGTTTGTTTTTGTACACAAAATTAATAACTTACAAAACAAGAATATATATGCAACAAAAAGCTAACGTATTTGTGCATTAAAGATTTAAAAGAAGAAACATATTGATTCCTCTTATTTACAACTTTTCATAATAATAGTAATAAACTTTTTATTTCTCGAAAAAAATATATATTGAAAGGTAATATGGTAAGGATAATATAGTAACCTACCACAAATACTTTGAAATCGAGATATATATATATATATATATATATGCAAATTGTAACGATCCCAACTCTGATGTACCACCAAAATTTCTAATCAATAATTAATTCGAGTATTATATTTGGAATCAATGTATTTTATTAAAACCTCTTTCATTACTTTGCATTAAATACTTTTTATTCCGCATAGAAAGATGACAGAAGGCTACAGGAAAAAGAAAAGGTTTTGACAGGGGATTCGGATTGGAATAGCGAGCTTAGATGTGTGAATCGAACAGATTTTTATTAAAATATTATTGATTTTGCAAGTAATTATAATAGAAATTTGCATTAATGTGCATAGTTTTGTGATACACGTTTAATAGTGTAATTGTTTCCACCCATAAAACAGTTTCCGTGATATTTCGTGAATACGGGATTTTGTAATGCGTAGTTGCTGTGATGACGTCTTAGAACGTAGTATGTTAAGTGCGTAATTAGTGTGGATTCTATCAAAATGTTGAAGATTCTCTTTCCTAAAAAAGGATATAAAAGAGAATTATTATGGCTTAACCATTATATTATTTTGTTGTGAATATTATCAATTTCTGTTCGATGAATACCAAAACCCATAATATGGTTTATGGTCTGCTGGCCTGATCCTCACGGTGTCAACGAAAGCCAGGAGTCAGGGATTCCCTTGTTAGTTAGGCCCAGGCAATTTGAGCGAACTGGGTGTTGAGTTTTCCCTTTGTTGGGCTCAGCAAAGCTCCCACATTGGTTGTTTCCTGAACTTGGATAATGGGGACTTGTCGAAGTGGGTCATGCCTTCAGCGCCCATAATAAATCTATTTTCAGGATCCATTTCATGTGGTCCCTCACACATCTCGCGGTACACGTCTTGATTCTGCTGTCTTTGGCTACGGCCTGCAGGAGATAGACCTTAGGGCTGGCACTAGGAATACAAAGTCGAGAAAGCCAATCTCGCATACATTAGTCAGAATAGTTAGAAAGGTGCACATTTACAATATCTCTTGTGTTTTGTACCTTCATGCACAATTAGAATTAAATACGGAGTAAGGACGCAACTCCTTGTTTTGCTGTCACACATATTTGTAGCTAGTTTAGGTATTTAGGTACACAACTGATAATTTCAGAGTTTATACGGATGTTCCTTTTATTTATTGATACTGATTCTACTGGTCAATCTATCAATGATTCCAAGAATAGTTGTGTTGGTTTTATGTTTTAAGTTTTGAGCAAATGTTTTATAAATAATTTTACACTTATCTAATACATTAGAGTATCTCAAAGATCAGACGTAAATAAAGTATTTATTTAATAGACGATACAAATAATGGCTAGATCCGCTATTATCTGTAAAGGAGCTCCATTGTATAGATTAATGCCTTCTGACGATACATTCACAGATGTTAGTTGGAAATGTTTTATAATTATTATATTGAAACAACTTGGTCCACGTTACCATTCTGATGTGCACAACAGATCATTTAACCTATCATAGTTTATATTTTAGTATAAGATAGAGTGAAGATTTAATATCCACTTTGTATTAATTTAATGAATTGATTTATATTTGAATGATGAAAATTGGTTCACAGATATTGATACATTAACAATTACTATGCTATTTATTTTAATTTGCTTTTTTGCCGGCTTGTTGAGCACAAAGGTTTATGAATAAGTATTGCTATCAAATAACAATGTTATGATATTACTAAGCTGTGTCTAGTTTTCGTAATAGCTTTCCAAAGTGAGACTGGTAATCATCCATTATTATCACCGTTGCCGAACTACCACCTACTCTTACTTTATTTTACCGGTACTGATATATTGGTTTGAGAAACCCAGATATCTCACGGAATTGCTAGTTAGGCTATGCGGTCTGGTCAAAAAGGGGTACGACTCCACCTAGCTGTAATACCTAAATGGTCAGCATATTGGTTTGTGAGATCTGTAACCACCTCAATTGATCAGTTTTGAATTATTGTTAGGGTTGAGACACATTGCTAAGTACTGTCATTTATTATCATCTTATATTATGGATAATGTGCTCTGCTTGTCCTGCATTATGGCATTATACCTCAGTACGAGTTTAGAAACTTACTGAATGTGAAATACATTCATTAGCATAAGTGAGCCAAGCTCTTATTTATAATTTAATTTAAATTACTGTTACTGTACAGTAAATCATTGTGGATGTTGGAGAGGTTTATACTCTTTTCATCATTAACTCTTGCTCGTATACTATACGAGTTAACTAAATCTCTTCGGAGAATAATAGGACCTTTCCTCTTCTTTTGATTAAGGAGGGTTAAGTTCCGCAGGTTCGATGGGATAATACTTTATTATACCACGAATAGAGGATTTTCTAGACGACAAATCCTAGGGTTGTCAGGAGTCGAAATTCATAGCATGGCGCGGGGAGGGGCGTCGAGCCATAGTTTGTGAAGATGCCGTTGGCCCACAAACTATGTTCGTGGTATAAAATTAATAAACTGCAATTTTTACAGCAGTATTAAATAAATTCTTGTTATTCACTTTTCATTATTAAATTAGAGTGTGTACTATTCCTTTAGTTCAAACTTTGATTAATTATAACAATCTACTTTTGTAATAGTACATTTATAATTCTCCAGATCTAATATTTATCATTAGGGACTTTCTTCACTACGCTACCCAATACCATGTCTTATGTCTGCTACCAGCATACCTCTTAAAGAACCTTCTACTTAACGGGTTACTATGAAACACAACGTACAGTCCTACCACTAATTCGATCACACTATTGGCCATTATAAATATTAAGATTTAGAATATATTTTCGAAAAATTTTCGATCTGAGTGTTTTATGACGGATGGAAGGGGGAGGTCCGTTACAAAATGTAGACACCGAAAAATGTAGTATGGACAAAATTTACGCTGTGCCTGTGAATAAAAGCAGAATAACTTGTGCCATGATTCTATCGTCCATCCTTAAAATATGAACAAGAAAACGCGTACATTTTTCCATTTTAGGCTCTAGACCATGCTTAGGATTTCAAAAAGTTAAATCTATCTATTCTATCTATAGATAGTATAGATTAAGGTATAAGGCATAAGGTACTGTTTATACCGGAATTATTAATATAGTACATATTACTTTTTATTCCCTTGGGTTGACTTATTCACCGCGGGTAACACCGCGGGGCACAGCTAATACTAGGTACCTATGCAAGTGTATAATCAACCTAATTGGCGAACGTCTTATACCTTTTTTCTATCATCCACTAGCGTGCGTCCTCACATAGCCAAGGAGGATGCCTATTGTGAAGATGTCATTCTTCAGCTCACCAGCAAGAGAATTGCTGCAACGCTGTGTTCTATTCCACACATTACCTGTGTTTTTAGAGTGGAAAACGATATTATGTGCTTTCCTAAAACATACATACAGGTGAAGACCTGTTTGTTATCTGCTGGTATAATCACAAACGCTGCGGTGAATAAATTATAACACTATTCCGGAATATTAAAGAGATTTTATTCGATATACATACATGTATGTATATATTATATCTATATATCTGTGCTGTAGGTGTGTGTGTGTGTGTGTGTGTGTGTGTGTGTGTGTGTGTGTGTGTGTGTGCTGTGCCTGCTGTGCGTGGGTTCGAGTCCCACCCAGGACAAACATTTTTTGTTTGTTCTGTGTCTGGGTGTTAATATGTATTATATGTATCTATTTCAAAAAATAATATGTATTCTATCAGTTGCCTAGTTCCCATAGTACAAGCTATGCTTAGTTTTGGCCTAGATGGCCCTGTGTGAATTGCCCACCAATATTATTATTATTATTATTATTATATTTACTAACACAAATCGTAACATTCTAAACTAATTGAGTCCCTATAAAACACACCAGCTTCAAGAGGAGATATTGCCCAATCAGAATTAGCATCTAAAAATGCTAGAAATAAGTCACAACGCCGATGCTATTAATCGCATCATACCTAATTATAAACTGTATTATGTCCACTAGTCAACTCATTCGCTACTTTAAGATACTGAAGCTATATTACTGACATCATAGTGTTTATCAGAAACAGTAATATGTATAATTTGTATGTCTTTATCCCTGTTGAACCTTGCTGGTCACATAGTCACATATGGGTTAGTTTATCTTTGTAGTCTTCTCGATACGTCGACCTACAATATTTTGGTTCACCTATGACAAAAAGTGTTTTTCTGAGCTTGTCATCTGAATTTACTGAATCGTATGCTTTTGGAAAGTTGAGATATATATATAAGTACTGTGTTATATATAAATATATATATATATATATATATGTTAATATATGTACTTAAAAATGTGAAAGAAATGTTGGAAGACATTTCACACAGCGCCATCTAGCCCCAAACTAAGCTAAGCAAAGCTTGTATCATGGGAAACAGACAACTGATATAAATACTTGTATACTTTTTTTGTTAAGACATACAAATTATACAATTAATTATACAATTAAATATTGAAACTTTATTAACTATTAAAGACCCAAAATCTCAGTTAATTAAAGTGTTTTTATTGTGTGCTTAGTATAAATTGACAAGATAGGCGAAATAACTACTTTAATTTTGCATGGGATAAAACGGGTCTCTTCTAAGCTTCACAAAAACTTTTGGACTAGAACTGGTTTTTTGAACGTTGAACCCAGATGTTTTTTTCCCTGATTAGTAAAGTCTGTCTTATTCTTTAACATCAATTAATGAGCAAAAAACAGACAAGTATATCCTACCGTGTGTGCGGAGTTATGTTAGTTATATTTTGCGTATTTTTAATTAGTATAGGGGAGTTTGTTCGCAGTAGAAAACTGCTGCAACCTAATCGTCAACTGTTTATTCAGCAGATTCAGAAATGGTATGGAAAGAAGTGCAATTATCGTGGTGACATAAACGCAAGTCTAATGTAGAAACCTATTCGCGGTAGGTACCGCCTATTCTATTTGATTGGCCTCACAGCTCAGTTGGTAGTAAACCTTCTGCGCTGTAGGTCGTGGGTTCGATTCCCACCCAGGACAAACATTTGTGTGACGAATATAGATGTTTATTCTGTGTCTGAGTGTCACATGTATTATATGTATTTATTTACAAAAAAAGTACATTGGTTGATATTACATCAGTTGTTTGGTTCCCATGATACATGATATGCTTAGATTACTTTGGAGCTAGATGGCGCTGTGTGAAATGTCCACCAATAGTTATTAATTAATTTATTTCTTTATTCTATTCTTTATTCTAACTCTACCCCAACCCATGTTCGCTAAGAAATGATGGATGTGATGTGGTTTGGCTTCGTAGGAATGAAATAATTCTACGTACAGACAGAAACCCACGAATAGCGTAAAAACTGAAGCAAAATCTTATGGCCCGCTAGATATGCCTGACATCTCCACTACCAACTGACAGAATACTTCATTTACTAAAAACGTATAGGTAATATATAAATTGATAACATTTCAATATCGGCATTTAGAAGAGTGTGGTAACAGAAGCACACGAGAATCGCAATATTATCGTATTACTAGTATAGAACCATACACATAAATTGGATTAACTGAACTATCTGTGGCGTTCGATTTCCGAACGCACCTTGAGTTGTCAATGTCATGTAGCAATTCTGACAAGACGGAGAGACTACTTGAATTTGGAGTTTGGCAGAGTTTGTGTGGCTAAGACACGAAAGCCAAAGAAGAAGAAGAAGAACTGAACTGAATTTGGAGTATTCTACATTTAATTTAATTTCGATTGTGTGATGACCACAGTCCACAGCGCCATCTAGCCCCAAAGTAAGCTAAGCATAGCTTGTACCATGGGAACAAGAGAACTGATATAATTCTTATATAATTTTTGTAAATACATATATAAAATACATATTAGCACCCAGACACAGAACAAACATCTATGTACATCACACAAATGTTTGTCTGGGGTCGGAATCGAACCAATGATCTACAGCGCACAAGGCAGGGTTATTACCAACTCGGGGCTGTGGAGGACTATTCATCCGCACCCGGAGCCCCGAAAGCAGGCGAGATGGTTGCCCGAGGGGATTAGCCGGTAGGAGTCCGGCATAACCGTTCTTATCCGCAACAGGGTATCCAATGAGGATTCCCTACAGAAATAAAAAAAAGGTTACTACCACCTGAGCTGTTAGTCTGCTAGTCATATCTTTATTTATATGTTTGTTCTATGTCTCGGGCTGCAGAAACCAGACAGATTTGCTAAGTGTTTTCAAATGCTAGACATAGTTTCTTTCTTCCGGCATAATTAATATACGATATATTGTTAAATAGTAAATAGTTTATGTAGCTCGAAGATAATGTTGCTTTTCTCGGCTTCTGCTAACACTCTTCTAAATATAAACACTGTGGGTAAATGTTATCAATTTGTGTTGTAAGTGATTCAAGTAAATAAAAATGGGGCTTCCTATGGAAAGCATAAAATTAGGGTCGTTTGAAGGTTCCAAGCTTTCTTTAGGATGCAAATATTTTGGGCTGCAACCCAAACTTAACTGTACTGAATTGTTATCTGACTATCAGGCAAACTCTTTGTTCTCAAAAAACAACAGCTGCACGCTCATACCTTATCACATTATCTACGTGCAGATGGCATTTATATAAAGTAACACAACACAAACATCCAAGTCCCCAAATCAAACTTGTGCTCAACACACAAATGTTTACCCCGTGCAAGGGGCACTGGAACCAATCGCTCTACCAAGGCAGGGTTCGACTCGTCACTACCACTTTGGCTCCCGAGGTGGTTGTGACGTGCTGTGTGTTCCGCCGCGTCGTACCCAGGAGGGTGGAGACACCGATGGAGGGTCTGGAAAGAGATAACCGCGGTGGGTTCACGGAAGAGTACACCGTCCCCGTGTTCCCGCCACTAAGTGGCAGAGGCGGACACGTTTTAGTGGGTACTCCTAGTCCCACATAACCACTCAGTTTCCCTGTGGCTGGGTGGTATGCTTCGCATTCCTCCACAAAAAAAAAAAAGTGTTTTAGTTAACTACAGAGCGCCGCCAAAATTCAACAATGCAACCTCTTTTAAAAATGGTTTTATTTTGCTTTGCCGTTATGAATTTTTAGTAACAATAATCCTTATCATTTAAAGCTGGAATAAATCTTCTAATTGGAAGGACTTCAACAATTTATTCCCGTTCTTGATGATCTTGGCGAAGTTGGCGTTAAAAACGGGGTCTTGTATTTTATCGGATACCTCTTTCCAGTTTTCGTTTGCAAACTTGTGGGCGGCGTCAGCTGAAATCATGACAAAATCACAACTATAATATTATATCTATATTGGTGGACATTTCACACAGCGCCATCTAGCCCCAGAGTAAGCTAAGCATAGCTTGTATCATGGGAACCAGATAACTCATAGAATACTTACATAGTTTTTTTGTATAAACATACATATATATAATACATATCAAGACCCAGACACAGAACAAACATCTATGTTCGTCACACAAATGTTTGTCCGTGGTGGGAATCGAACCCACGCAGAAGGAAGGGTTACTACCAACTGAGCTGTGAGGCCAGTCGAAAACTATATAAATTTGAATATCTGTTTTTTATGTTATTTACTCTTTTACATCAAAACTGGGGGCCCACGTTGCTCGCGTCCGCAGGTGATCACCCTTTGGATCCCTACACGTGTCCCCCGGGTGGTGCGAAAGGAGCAACCCAAAGTAGCAGTAGAACTTGCGACAAGTTCGCCCGGAGAAGTACTGCCACCACACCTGTAATCTGCCGCCCAGCAGTGACTCGTGTTGCTGAGTTCCGGTGGAAGGGAGTGGGTGTCAGTGAAATTGCAGGCGCATGAGAGGTAACATCCCCGTCTTGGAGTGATGAACACAACGCAATGCGACTTGCGTCATCTCTTACTTTGGTGGAGAGGACTTGAGTCGCATTGCTGCTGTCTATGGCGGCGGTTACCCTTTAATATCATGTGACCCGAATGCTCGTTCCGATACTTTTATGACACAAAAAAAAATAACTTAACGATCTGATAGAAGCTAGCAATCATATATAAATTTTGGTTCGTTTTCGTTTTGCGTGGTGATCTAGCGGTACTGACCCCCGAGTATCAATCCGGAGGTCGCCGGTTCAAATCCCGACGTGAACCTATGAGTTTTTCGATTGAAAGATTTATGTGCGCAATACCACGTTCTCAAAACGGTGAAGGAAAACATCGTGAGGAAACCGACATGTCTTAGAACTAAAAATTCGAAGACATATGTCGAGTGCACGAAAGGAGCCTCTTTGAGGCACACTTATAATCCTTTCACCACACTGGTTCGACAGAACCGGTGACTCGAAGAAGAAGAAGGTGAATTTTTAGGCACCGTGACTCGTGCTCGAAGAAATGCATGAACCATGCATATTGCATGGTCAATATATATATATATATAGGTCAATAGACATATATAGGTCATTGTAACTAATAGACCACTAATATATTTTTGAAAGAGATAGGTATATTTGAACGTATGCAGCGAAAAAGAGAACGCCATCGCCGTTATCAAATCAAATATGAAACAAAATTGTATTTTGGTACTCACATAAATCTTTTTGACCATTGAATAAATTCTCAAATTCAAAAGCAACGGGTTCCAAAGCCTTTGGATTCAATCTGAAGTTTTTCACAGCTATGTAGCTTTTTCCATCTTTTCCATCCACCACTTTTAATTCAGCATTGATGGAGATTCGGTATTTCTCTGCAATAAATAAATATTGGTGGACATTTCTAGCAATACACGACGTTCCAAACTAAGCAAAGCTTATATCAAATATGTAACTATGCTTGAAATATGACAGTCGAACAGCCGGTAGTATTTTTTTGAGTAAAATAATCGGTTTCTATAGTTATTATTAATGCATATAAGTATATTATATATGCATTACACTATATGGATATACTATATGGATATCAGTATTTCCAGCATCGAAAAATGTTGTCAATTTAGTCTGGAGAATCAATGGCACCATAACACATATTTTCTGGCACTGAAGAGTACCTACTAACTCAAATACGAATAATATATCACGGTTCAAAAAGTGTCGGTAATATTACATGAGTGTTCATCTATTTTTTCAGTTAACTTACTTGATTGAATGCTGAATGTTCCTGTGCCTTCGACGGGTAGTTCAATGAGGCGTCCGTTCATATCGTAATTCCCATACATTTTTAGTGACGGACAAATCATTTCACCTTGTATGCCAAACACGGTTGGATTTACTCTGGAATTTTGGGACGTAATTACCAATAAATACTATTGACTATTGAATAATAATGTAAACAAAAATAATAATAAAATAAAAAAAAAAACTTATATAAAGACTAAGCTGCCTTAATCTTTTTCGCTAATTGAATATAATTTATTTAGTAACAAAAATCTTATTTAGCATTTGGTAGAAAGAGTCATACTATTTACCCACGACACAAGTTTGTAACGTAGGCTAGGGGATAGTCACTTTTACAAATCTATATAAAATAACCAAATATTTATAATTAATCTAACTCCACTGAATTCAGAATTGAACCCACGACCTACAGCGCAGAAGGGAGAGTTCCTACCAACTGAGCTATGAGGCCAGTCAAAATTACTTATTTAATCATGCTACTAATACCACGTTCAGAAAAAGCGCGAAGGACGTTCGATGAGTGTAAAGTGCATGCAAGGAGCACTTCAGTCATAGCACCAAACTGGTTCTAGAGATCCAGTGCCATTAAGTATTATATCTATCTGGCACACTTACTTTATATTTTCTATTTTACAATCTTTGAATCCTTCCACAGTGACGTCAGTAAACTTGTACTTTAGGTTCGGGAGATTTCCTTCAATCACATCATGATGCATAGGATCCAGCTTTTCAGTGCCCAATTTGGCATCAGCTTCCATAAGCTTTGCGTACAGAGCGGGTCCAAATTTTTCAAGGCACCTTAGGTCGGTTAGTTTACATGTTGCTGGAAAAGATATCGTAAAGAATAAAGTCAACGTGTAACTTACAATTTCAAAAGTAGATCATTGAGGTCCTGCTTCTAAGAAAATGTAATATAAAGAATATGTCTGTTTTGAACATTAAGTAATTCTCGGGTCTTCGTGTTATGAATCTGTTTGTCATGCCACCTGTGACACAGGGATTACAATTGCAGGGCATGTTTAATTGATAAAATTTTTCTTGTCCCGGATGGCAATGGAATCTTAATAAGCTCAATTTATTGAAGGTCACTGAAGTCTCCATCTTCATGATCCTTCATAGTAATTGATATAATAATCATAGGTGGGTAAAATTTTAACCATGAATATCTATTTTATCAAAAATTGCTACACAAGTTAATATTTACAAAACAATACTGTGCATGGAAAAACTTCAATACAAAGATAACCAATAAAAACATGTCTCACCTGGACCACACAACACATTTGCTAAAACCCCAGACAGCGCAAATATGAAGAACCAAGAAAACATTTTATGAAACGCAACCAGTCGTGTCCGTCACAAAAATGTAATATTGCTACAACGGTACCAGCTTATATGGCTTATACGCCTAACTTGAAACCTGCTGCAAAATCTTTTTGGATATTATGCTTAGAGCTTTATAAAAAATATGGGTTTCCGCAAAGTTTTTAGCTGTCTCGTCTTTGATGTGTTAATACATACAGGCTGTCCTCCTTTACATTATAGTATATTTCACTGGCCCCCTAAGTTTAAAGTCACCTAAGGTGATTCAGTAGTCGCTGAGTGTAATTACATTAAAATATATATAAATTATGTTAGCCCCTGTTCTTTTCGTTGCACGAAATTCGAAATAGAGTAAGATAACTTAGATACCCATGGGCTTAAAGGAAAATATAGTAACTGTTTTAATAATGTAGTTACACTGTAAAAAATTATAATTTTGAAATATTTAAGGCGCGATTATAACATTCGAATATGTAACATCTCATGTGCAAAGTTACAAAATTTATGTGAGATTTTCTCAGCTCCTATAAATAGGCCCAGTTTTTTTTATGTTAAATTTATTTATGCAAATGTATCACCTATGTGATGTAAAGTTGCGTCATTTATAGCTCAATATATTATTATATTTATTATTTTAGTTCAATTTAACTCGCACTTGTGTTAATTCAACATTAATTGCCATGAAATAATTTTGATTACATAGTATTGAAAAAATATATATTAAAACTTAAGTTATTTTTATTTTCTATTTATTCCTCTTACCATCTTTATTACCTCAGTAGTTATTAACAGGATGCGTAAGATCGCTTATTTCCTTGGGTTTCAATCTATTTCAAACGCGTCAATCTATGACAATGGCTCGAGCAGGAAAAATTTATAAAAAAAAAATTATCATCCAAATCGGTTTGGAAGATCAAGCGCGACAAGGTCAGATGCAGACATAACAGATATTTTCACACATACTGATATACTATTAGTATGGATATGGATGAATAGTACCTACACATTTAAATAATGTAGTATCAATTTTTATTTATATTTGATTATCAAAAATTTAAATATATTCGGAAATATTAACTGAATTAAAGATTAAATATATTTAAGGTAATATATTTATGATCTTGGTGCCTCGATCAGGCTCTGGCAAAACATCAGTAGATTCCTTTTTGCGAGTTACTACACCTTGTATAATCCTTGCATAATTGTTGCACCAACCTTTAAAGTGATAAAGGTGAATTACGAAAAAATGATATCGATAGAAAAACTTGAAGTAATAAATAAAACAGTAGATTTTACCATACAGAATACTGATGGCATTTATAATAATGTAAGTGAAAATGTATTATCAATATATAAAACAAAATCACTTTTTCAAATAAAAATACAGATTATCTTTCTCAGAGAGGGACAGTGGCTATATTAAAAAAAAAGCCTCTGTTCTAGAATCATTTGAATAAATGCGTCCTCTAAGGTTCTCGCATGTTCATTCCATAGAGCAGACTTACTGCTACTCTATGAATGGTCTGAGAATTTTTGCTCAAGTAAGCGTATTGGACGATAGTTTTATATTTGGATTGTGTAACCCTCGTGTTTGCATAGGTTCACAAAAGCTTGCCTGATTTTGGGGGTAGGATATGCAAGGTAAGCTCTGGCTTACGCTTACCCTGCATCTGCATCTGAGATCTGCGATGTGCGCTGGAGCAAGTAGGATATAACAGGAAAAATAGCCTGTAACCTATAAATACGTATTTGGCTCCCTTTTCAGACTAAAGCTTATTCACTTTTCTTTATCGAGTATTGTACTCTAAGAAGAATCGGGTACTCATTTACAAAGACGGTATAGGTACCTAGTTTGACTGGCCTCACAACTCAGTTGGTAGTAACCCTGCTTTCTATGCTGTAGGTCATGGATTCGATTCCCACCCAAGACAAATATTTGTGTGACGTATATACATTTTATGAATATAATAATTAATATATAATATTAATGTTTTTGTTGTGTCTGGGTGTCAATAAATATGTATTATATGTATTTATTTACAAAAAAGTATATAAGTATTATATCAGTTGTCTGGTTCCCATGTTACGAGCTATCATTATCTTAGCTTACTTTGGGGCTAGATGGCGCTGTGTGAAATGTCCACCAATATTTATTTTATTTATTTTTATTTTTACCTAGTAGCTTATATGTAAATTGGTTTGAACTACTTCAGTGAATTTTGATAGTAATTACTTCTTTCTTTCAAATTTGCGACTCAAAATATGAAACGTGGAGGTTAACCAGTTTCTTATAATCTCATAAATCAAAACTACTGCTTAAGATAATAACCAGTTAGATTTTCTTGTTTTTTACTTTGCCTTATAGGTAAAGTCTTTTTATGCAGAATTTGTGTGGAGAAATAATAACAATACCATCTGTACTAGCATGTAACTAACACACCTTACCACAGCAATACGAGTATAGTTTGTTTAAGTTTTAAATATAAATTGATATGGTGGCAGTATATTAGTACTTCCTATAATGAACTCTTCACGCAAAACAGTATTTTGCGAATTTTTAAAATTTATGCCAATTTTTTTTTGTCAGGCACTAACATAAAGCAATACGGATTAAAATACTTATTATGTATTTGTATAAACCCAGTCAATAAGTAAAGAGAACTTCGTTCGGATCAGTATGATAAGGTAGAGTAGGAGCACGTTCGCTATTGTGATATGAAAAGATTAAATAGGGGAGGATCAACTTCAGTATTATGAATCCCGGAAAACTCATGGGAAGACAGCAAACTGTTGACCGGTGTCGGTCAAGGTTGGTCAAGGTCAATGTTGAGGCGCAAATCAAAACGCACCACGAAAGCAGTGATAACTAATGTACCTGTTGAGATTTACAGCGTACGACCCTTGAAGCCTGGCTGTATAAAAAGAATCCAGCGCTAGCTGTTATTTCGCAACAAGAGTTATTGTTTGTAGGAAAAGTGACAGAATGAGCATAGTTAACCTGATCTTAAGCGGTTACTCTGCGCATAACTAAATCAAAACTTCCGTTGTCTTTCCCTGCTTAGGTATAGGAAGAGTCAATTTGGATTGCACCCATAATTTCGAGACGTGAAGATGGAATATCTCAAATGTCTGTAATTTCACCGGTAAGCCATTTTTCAAACCGGACCACAGTAATGCTTATGCTTTACCGTTTAGCGGCCACAAATATTATGGTGGCAGTAGGTACTTCCATGAAGATGGAACAAGTTCAATATTCAAAATTTTTGTTTTTTTCTAGTTAACATGTAACAGCAATTTAAGGAAAACTCTTAAAAAAATCTAAAAATCTCTTAACCTTTGAGGCTGGGTAGTATAATTTACCCCTATATTATTTTTAATTATTCCACAATAAAAATTATTTTCTATGTATATTCTAAATAGTATAAACCTAGAATAGTAGACATAAGACAGAAATAAAAAAATTGCTGTTCCCCTCCTAGCGTAGAATACATCCTTTTTTTATGTGTTTGTTTTTATGTTGATTCTGATTGGGTGATATAAATAAGTACTTTTATATACGATATATTACGAATCCGAGGCCCATGTCCTTGAATTTGGCGAATTCTAGATTTAATTTTATTTCGACTGTGTGACGAACACAGTCCACAGCGCCATCTAGCCCCAACCAAGTAAGCTAAGCATAGTTTGTATCACGGGAACCAGAGAACTGATATAATTTTATAGGTTTGTTCTGTGTCACGGTCTACAGCAACCAGACACATTTGCAACGTGTTTTCAAATGCTAGACATAGTTTCTTTTCATAAATTATGCCGGTTATGCATTTTGTTATTTTGTTAATTTATATTTTCTCTAAGATAATGTTGCTTTTCTCGGCAGAACATTTATCTTTTTTATTTTTTAAAAGCCACACTCTTTGCTATTTATAAACACTGTGGGTAAATGTATTTGTATTCCAAATAATTCACGTAAACAGAATGGGGCTTCCTATGAAAGGCATTAGGGTCGTTTGAAGGTTCCAAGTTTTTTAGTTTTGTGCCCACACACATGCACCGGCACATAGCAGATCTAAGTGGTTTTAACTAAGTTAAATTTTTAACTCCAACAGAAACTTGATTGTGCAGAATTGTTATCCCACTGATTGGCAAATGCTTCGTAACTGATCTTTGAGTCTAGTTTACACAGTCAATATTATAGAAAACAACAGCTGCACACTCGTACCTTATCATATTATCTACGTGCAGATGGCATTTATATAAAGACACAACACAAACATCCAAATCCCCAAATCAAACTTGTGCTCAACACACAAATGTTTACCCCGTGCAAGGGGCACTGGAACCGAACTACGAGCACCGCCGCCATAATTCAAAAGTGCTAAATAAATGCAATCTCTTTTTAAAAATGGTTTTATTTTGCTTTGTCATTATGAATTTTTAATAACAATAATCCTTATCATAAACATTTAAAGCTGGAATAAATCTTCTAATTGGAAGGACTTCAACATTTTGTTCCCGTTCTTGATGATCTTGACGAAGCTCGCGTTAAACACGGGGTCTTGCATTTTATTGGATACCTCTTTCCAGTTTTCATTTGCAAACTTGTGGACGGCGTCAGCTGAAATAAGATTAAGAATATTTATTTTAAAACTTACGTCGTAATTATATCTAAAAGATATACGTATTAATCACATTCGTATGTCTGTCACAATAATATTAACAGAATACGCAATGTGGGTAGACGCACTTTTACACATAAAGATATCTTTACCTCCCGTGCTAGTTAGTTACTGTGTTACGGCGGGGAAAACGAATATCGAAATCGAACCAATTCACTACTATATAAATTTGAATATCTGTTATTTATGTTATACTTTTTGCATCGAAACTAAGGGCCCACGTTGCTCGCGCTAGTTCGTGATCACCCTTTGGATCCCTACACGTGTCCCCGGGTGGTGAGAAAGGAGCAACCCAAAGTAGCAGTAGAACTTGTGCTAAGTTCGCCCGGAGAAGTACTGCCACCACACCTGGTAATAGCAGTGACCCACTGATGTTGCTGAGTTCCGGTGGAAGTGAGTGGGTGCCGATGAAAATTGCAGGCGCACGAGACGTAACATCCCCGTCTTGGGGTGATGAACGCAACGCAATGCGATGTGGAGAGGACTTGAGTCGCATTGCTGTTGTATGTGGGAACCATGCAATATATCATAGGTAATCTACTAACTAATAGACCACCAATTTTGTTTTGAAAGAGATTGGTATATTTGAACGTATGAAACGAAAAAGAGAATGCCATCGCCGTTATCTAATCATATATGAAACAAAATTGTATTTAGGTACATTACTCACATAAATCTTTTTGACCATTGAATAAATTATTAAATTCAAAAACAACGGGTTCCAAAGCCTTCGGATTTAATCGGAAGTTTTTCGCAGCTATGGAGCTTTTTCCATCTTTTCCATCCACCCCTTTTAATTCAGCATCGATGGAGATTTGGTATTTCACTGCAATAAATAAATATTGGTGGACATTTCTATCAACACACAAAGTTTCAAACTAAGCAAAGCTTGTATCAAATAAGTAGTTATGCTTGAAATATTACAATCAATTAACGGGTAGTAATTTTTTGAGTAAAAGAATAGGTTTCTATTGTTATTATCAATGTGGTTAACAGTATTTCCAGCAGCAAAAATATGTTGTTAATTTCTTCTGCAGAATCAATGGCACCATACACATTTCTGCCACTGAAGAGTACTGACTCACATACGAGTAATATACCACGGTTCGAAAAGTGTCGGTACAATTACAGGTAAATACATGAGTGGTCATCTACTTTTTTAAGTTAACTTACTTGAGTGAATGCTGAATGTTCCTGTGCCTTCGACGGGTAGTTCAATGAGGCGTCCGTTCATTTCGTAATTCCCATACATTTTTAATGACGGACAAATCATTTCTTCTTGTATGCCAAAGATGGTTGGATTTACTCTGGAATTTTTGGATGGAATTACTCATAAAATATTATTGAGTATTGAATAACAGTTTAAACAAAAAAGAAGAATGAATATTGTAAAAACTTATAAAACGACTAAGCTGTCTTAATCTCTTTGCTAATTGAATCTAATTTATTTAGTAACAAAAATCTTATTTAGCATGTGGTAGAAAGAGTCATACTTATCACCCACGACACAAGTTTTTAACGTAGGCTAAGGGATAGTCAATTTTACATATGATCTATATAAAATAATAATAAAATATGTATAATTAATCTAACTCCACTGAATTCAGAATAATTATGAATTTAGAAATATTTTGTACCTAAACATTTTTCTAAATATTTATCTTATAAATTGTTCAAGTACCTTATTGTAATGACATTGTGAAATAATGCGTTGAGAAAAGATTCGAGGTATACCTTTTTTCATGTATAATGTATAATATATGACCATATTTATTTACTAATCTTAAATTTGACTGCCTCGCAGCTCAGTTGGTTAGTAACCCTACCTTCTGCAATGTAGGTCGTGGGTTCGATTCTCACCTAGGACAAACATTTGTGTGAGAAACATATATGTTTGTTCTGTGTCTGGGTGTTAATATGTATTATATTTATGTATTTACAGACAATACAAAAAACACGTTCGGAAAAAGCGCGAAGGACTAAAGTGCCATGAGTGTAAAGTGCATGCAAGGAGCACTTCAGTAATAGCACCAAACTGGTTCTAGAGATCCAGTGGCAATTAGTATTATATCTATCTAGCACACTTACGTTATATTTTCTATTTTACAATCTTTGAATCCTTCCACAGTGACGTCAGTAAACTTGTACTTTAGGTTCGGGAGATTTCCTTCAATCACATCATGATGCATAGGATCTAGCTTTTCAGTGCCCAATTCGGCATCAGCTTCCATAAGCTTCGCGTACAGAGCGGGTCCAAATTTTTCAATGCACTTTAGGTCGGTTAGATTACATGTTGCTGGAAAAGATATCGTAAAGAATAAAGTCACCGTGTAACTTACAATTTAAAAAGTAGTCCATTGAGGTCCTGCTTCTGAGAAAATGTAATATAGAAAAATATTTCTGTGGTAAACATAAAGTATTCTCGGGTCTTAGACTTTCGTGTTATGAATCTGTTTGTCATGCCACCTGTGACACAGGGATTACAATTGCAGGGCATGTTAAATTGAATAAATTTTTATTGTCCCGGATGGCAATGAAATCATCATATAATATGAGGGTCACTGAAATCTCCATCTTCATGATCGTTCATAGTAGTTGATGTGATAATGATAGGTGAGTAAAATTTAAACCATGAATATTTATTTTAGCAAAAATTGCTACACAAGTTAATATTTACAAAACAATACTGTGCATGGAAAAAATTCAATACAAAGATAACCAATAAAAACATGTCTCACCTGGACCACACAACACATTTGCTAAAACCCCAGACAGCGCAAATATGAAGAACCAAGAAAACATTTTATGAAACGCAATCAGTCGTGTCCGTCACAAAAATGTAATATTGCTACAACGGTACCACCTTATATGGCTTATACGCCTAACTTGAAACCTGCTGCAAAATCTTTTTGGATATTATGCTTAGAGCGTTATAAAAAATATGTTTTTTTGCAAAATGTTTTTAGCTGTCTTCGATGTGTTAATGTGGCATACAGGATGTCTCCTTTTACACTATAGTTGATTTCACCAGCCTCCATTATCAATAGTATCTACACATATAAATAAAGTAGTATCAATATTCCTTTATAATTGATTATCAAGAATTTAAATATTTACGGAAAGATTAACTGAATTTAATATTAAATATATATAATTAAAGTTATGATCTTGGAGCCTCGATCAGGCTCTGGACAACACCAGTAGATTCCTTTTTGCGAGTTACACCTTGTATATTATTCTAATTGTTGCATCAACCTTTAAAGTGATAAAGGTGAATTGCGAAAAAATAATATCGATAGAAAAACTTGAAGTAATAAATAAAACAGTAGATTTTACATACAGAATACTTGGCATTTATAATAATGTAAGTGAAAATGTATTATCATAAAAAAACATTTTTCGTAAAATATTACAGATTGATGTATTTTTTATGTAATGTATTTTATACAACGAGCTGACGGCCCACCTGATGTTAAGTGGTAACCGCCACCCATGGACAACAGCAATACGACTCAAGTCCTCTCCACCAAATTACGAGATAAATCGCATTGCGTTGCGTCTATCACGCCGAGACGGGGATGTTACGTCTCATGCGCCTGCAATTTCATTTGGGATTTTTCACTTGGCATGTCTTTCGTTATATTGTTGAAACTGTTTTTCTTAGAGAAGTCTATTTTCTCGAATCACTTAAAGAAATGCGCATTCGATGCGTGTGCATGTTCAAACCATCCATAAAGCAGATTTACTGCTACTCTATGAATGGTTTGGGAAGTTTTGCTTAAGTTGGCGGATTGGACGATAGTTATACATATGGATTGTGGTAACCCTCTTGTTTGCATTGGTTCACAAAAGCTTGCTTGATTTTGAGGTTAGGATATGCAGGGTAAGCGTAAGCCAGATGTCTCACTTGCTCCAGCGGTGGGACTGAGATGCGAGGCGAAAAAGTTAAACTTAGAACAAATAGCCGGTAATCTATAAATATGTATGGGGCTCCCTTTTTTATGGAGTATATCTCTATGAAGAATCGCGTACCAATTTACAGAGAAAGCATAAGTACCTAATACCTTATTTGTAAATTGGTGTGAACTACATTTTGATGGTAAATACTCTTTTCTTTCAAAGCGACTAAAAATATGAAACGTGGAGCTTAACCAGTTTTTTATATCTCATAAATCGAAACTATTTCGTATGGTGGCAGTACCTAAGTACTTCCAATAATTAACTCTTGACAGAAAATCGTTCTTGCACATTTTTTTTAATTATTATATAAAAATTGTTTAAAGCTAGGCACAAACATGAAAACAATATCGATTGCAATACTAACCCTGTATTTGTATACGCCCAGTCAATAAGTAAAGAGAACTTGGTACGGATCTGTATGATTAGGCAGAGTAGGAATACGTTTGCTATTGTGATGTGGAATGTTATATTTGATTATCATTGACAAGAAATTATGCAAGTGAAAACTACCTGTATACTACTTAGAACGAGTTGGTATATCTAGATTTTGTTTGATATAAACATTAAGTTAAATGGATTACCGCACTTGCCTCGAATATGTGAACAGAAACTGGATGGGTTAATTTAAGTAGACGTGGAGAATAACAAAAAGTTGTAGATGGTATGACTTGTCCCATATTATGATGATATTATGTCCCATATGGAAAAGGAACCGATCTTTAAAATCTTACATACTCGAACCTCTGCGCTAGTAATCTTACCGAATGGCCGCCAACTTTACCTCAGCTGCTCAAAATGTTACACTGAATTTATTTAAAGCAAACTCATTTGTATAATAAGCACGGTAGTCATTATGAAAATTGAAAAGAAGGACGCCTTATCATCAGACAGCAGTCTTGAAAGATTGAATATAAAATAGAATTACGAAAAGTTTCCAACGATAAACCCATACAAATAGGCGTTTCGGTTCTTCAGTGGGAGATAAAAGCGAAGTTCTTGCAAAATGGATCGAGACCGAGTTTTATCAGATTTTGGTTGGAATTTGTTGGACGAAACACATTATGCGAGCTATCTTTGACAAGGAAAGAATTTCAGATTATTCAACGTAGTTTTTTAATGAAATAAGTGTAAGATATGATGTTTGATGTCCTTGACTTTATAATTCTAGTTTATTGAAAACAAAAACACAGTGAGAGAATTGTTCTTTTGAAAGATATTGTTAATATCGTTTCAATAAAACCAGAAAGTTTATAAAACAATAAAAATATATTTTGAGTCAGTAAAATTTACTCACTAAACTATAACAATATTAGTATATCCATACTTAATGAAACAAAAAACCATTATAGTCTTTCCTTCGAAGTCCTTGCCTCTAGTTTGAAAAATATTTAAATCAGCGCCATCTGTCCATAACTAGTGGAACTAACAAACGCGAAAGCCTGTAGAGGCTTTACTCGACAGGAAACAAGCCCCAAACTTTGAACCAATAAGTAGGTGGAGTTATTAAATGTTGGTGGCTAATTGTGGTGTTTACAAACAGCACTTGCAGTTTCCTACTAAATTAATATTTAAATGAAATATATATAGGATTAATAATAAACAACATAGATAAATAAATAACATAAACGCTTTTTAATCATAGCTAGTCATAAATTAATATTGTAAAAACTTTTTTAAAAACAAGCTTTTTAGAAGTTCGCCCTATTGGATTTAGAGTGACGTCACTTTATTTTTCGATTTATTTTCAGCAAGCCCTTTCATTTGATACCCATATTGTAAGAGTGTATAGAAAATAACTAGTCCGCCATCTTGGGTATTCGGCCATGTTGGTTTTAGAATGACGTCACACAGCTAACCAAGCATTGTCATCCAAATTAAACATGTATACAAAATTTCAACTCAATTGGTTGAAGACATCTGCTTCAAAATTGAGTTGCAAGATTCCACCCAAACAAACATAGTTACATAGGCAAGTTAAATAAAAGCTTGTAAAAGAGTAGAACACGTTTTTAATAGTATTAATAATATTACTATATTATTATTAATTAATTATTATTAATTATTAGTATTAATAAGATTCAATTTAATAAGTTTTAGAAACGTATATTTTTGATAACTATTTGACAACCCAGAGCTGCTGGTTTAAGTTTTTGGTATAAACAAACATTGGTAGACATTTCAAGATGTGCTATCCAGCCCCAAACTAACCATAGGGTGTACTATGGAAACCAGATAACTGATAGAACACTTTTATTCTTTTTTATAAATACCTAAATTATAATAAATATTGCTAGAGATATGGAAAAACTATATTAGACACAAAAATATTTGCCCTAGGCGGGTATCGAACCCACGAGCTGCAACGCTGCGCGCAACATTTTGAGTTATTCATGGGAAAACAGTGGGGGGCCATGAGCTATTCAAACTCACATATCTCACGTCTATGAAACCAAGATACCTAACCACGAATTCCCACATGCTTTTCATATAACTAAGCTACATTTTAAAAACTTACGTTTTATATTTTGTAGTTTCAACGCAACAAATAATAGTTAGTTATATAAGCTAATCAATCCTCATTGATCATCATCATATATTTCATTCACTGTAACTGAAATTCGTTTTCATGTTTTTGATGAATCGAAAACACTAAATCTAAACACTGTCAACTAATAGGTACAGTTTATTTGCAAAATTTCATGTCCAATATCAGTTTGGCTAATAAACGCCTCCTTGGCCTCTCGTATTAATAGACTCGGCCCTTAGATCGATAATAATGGCTATTTGCTATGCTATTGTCGATGTGGGCTTCAATGGGTGAAGCAGCGTCATTATTCTATCAGCCGTATAGATGCATTCAGTTTTGGGGGTCGGTAGTTTTGGGAAGAGAGAGAATTTCATCGACATCGACAAATATTCAAATATATATAACTATTAATCCACTTTGGCGTGTGTGGAATAGCGGTATTTATAATTATGCAAAAGCTAAAGGCTTTTTCAAGTCAAACAGTATTATTTGTTATATATTATTGTTTATAATTGTGCTAGTTTTTATAACCCCGCGACCCAGTGGTTCTGGTCCTGAATTTCAATCCGGAGGTCTCTGGTTCAAATATCGACATATACTAATGAGTTTTGCACTCGTAAATTGTAAGTACCCAATACGAAAGTACGTTTTAAAAATTGTATAGGGAAACACGTGTGATTAGGGCACAAAATAAGCATCTTTGAGGCGCACTTTGATCCTGACATCACACTGGTTTGAAAGAGCTAGTGTCACCATGAGCAACAGTAGTAATATTAGTATTGTATAAGTTATTTGATCATAACATAAAATATCTCGTCTTTTTTTTTTGTATGTGGTATTTTGTAATGTGGCATTGGCATTTTATTCACCAAATAGTCAATACCATTTAGGTGGACTAGTATAAATTGCTTTTATGGCCTAATTCATCATATGTGTACATTATAAGAAATGCGCATTTTCAACGGCAAGAGTGAAAGTACTATCATAACATCAAAGATTTTGTTTTTGTGTTATACATATTCGACATTACATACTACTATTTAGCACACAACAGCTGAGAAATTAGAATTAGAAGTAATTATATACGAACCTGGTAAAAAAAAATACCTCCTACGTATATCTAGCAAAGAATTATTTGAATTAATGGTATTTTTTTCACAAACATCACTTACAAAATACGATTTATTTTACAGACTTGTGCGTACTAACGTGAGTAATACGTTTCTCATAATGTTCTGAATATAATCATGATATCATCGATAGTTCGATACTTATTAGTCACAGTCGATCCCATCCCTAAAACTCCATATTATCGTTCCCACATTTTTTTGCAAAAGGCCCACAGGGATCACCAAACAATGACGTGCGCACACGCACCGCACATTGCAACGAGGTTAGTTAGGATTTATGTGAATTCGCAATTTCTTGTAAAACATTTTAAAAAGAAACGATTTTATACGTCACTAATTGATTTATGTATGAAACAAAATGGTTAGAACGAAGTTTATTTTTCGTGGCGATGTCATTATTTTTTTGATTACTTACTATTATCGAGATTCTTGATATATTTGAAAGAAAGAAAAACATTAATTTAGTGGTACAACACAAATTAAAATAATATATATGATCACAATATACTACAGTGTTGGTGTAATGTGAATTTGTGATCAAATAGGTCAGGAATTCATAAAAAAAAATATGTACGTGTAGATCGTTAGTGCTTTTTAAACGCTAATTCGTGAAATGCTTGAAGTTTTTGCCATTTCTTATGTGTCACTGCGCAAGATTAAATGGTGGGCTGCGTAATTATTTACTGCACGTGGTAATTCGAAGCTCAACCAAGACTTCCTGAAACAACATGTAATGTGTGGTTATCAACATTGACAAGTTTATAAACGTCTGAAGTGAAGTCTTAATACCTCACCAAATTTGGTTACAAGCTGTATAATATTCCTTACATAACCGAAGTCTTCAAAGTGTAGGTAGGAAAAGTTTAAAAAGATTATTCAGTCGCATTGTATTAATCAACGTCAAACAATCAAACCAAATTGATCTAATTGACTGGCCTCACAGCTCAGTTGCCTTCTGCGCTGTAGGTCGTGGGTTCGATACCCACCCAGGACAAACATTTGTGTGACGAACATATATGTTTTTTCTGTGGCTGGGTATTTGATATGTATATAATGTATGTATTTAAAAAAATATATAAGTATGTATATCATTTGTCTGGTTCCCATGATACAAGCTATGCTTAGCTTACTTTGGGGCTCGATGGCGCTGTGTGAATTGTCAACCAATATTATTAGTGTATTCAGTCGCATTGTATTAATCAACGGCAAACAAATCACGTTTATCTATGAGACCTACCCGTAACTGACGTAAATTTATCAGTAGTGCCATCCCACCGGGCTGCAAAAAACATTGCACGAAATAAAACACGATTATTTACCCGTCATGGTTCGCACAAAAGATTTTTTTTCAATTGTGCAATGATCAAAACATTTCATAAATACAACACGCCTACTTTTGCGGGACGCTCCAGCCGGATACCAGGCCTTTCAATCTGTTGACAAATAGAATGAAGACAATGGAGTCAGTTAAACAGAAAAGGTACATGGGAATATCGAATATTTATGTTCAAATAGTTCGGCTCGATTGATTGATAATCATTTAAGACAGTCTACGTGAAAACATCAGGAATATTAAAAAGTTATCTTCTATTCGAGTCACTGGTTCTCTCGAACCAGTGTGGTGAAAGGATTTTAAGTGCGCCTCAAAGAGGTTACTTTCGTGCACTCGACATATGTCTTCAAATTTTTTGTTCTAGGACATGTCAGTTTCCTCACGATGTTTTCCTTCACCGTTTTGAGAACATTGTATTGCACACATATATCTTTCAATCGAAAAACTCATGGGTGCACGTATGAATTTGAACCGGCGACCTCCGGATTGAAACATGGGGTCAGTACCACTAGACCAGCACGCTCTCGATGTGATGATAATGCATTTATGATCTATTGCATATTAATAATACAGCTGTAGCTAATTGGTGAGTAGATAGTAGATACCAGAAGTTGAAACGACATAACAAAAACAATTCACCTTGAATGCTTTTTTAACCCACTCTTAACTCATCTTCTGTTACTAAGTTCTCGCGTAAAAAGCTATAATGTTTAATAAACTTACTTGAAGTAATTTTCTAGGAATTTCAACACCAATAGAATAATTCCCTGGTAAGTTTTAGTTTTTGTATAATGGTGTGTCTGGAATATTGTACGAATTATATTTTTTTCTACATCAAATTAAAATAAATCTAATACAAATATCAAAACCACTTTTGTCAGCAGATTTGCAGAACAATATGAAGATTTCAAACTCCTTGTCATTGTCGAAATTCTAAATCGTTTCGCCAATACAAACACGCGAAGGAAGTTTGGTTATGGCTAAAAAAACTGCGGCTGGGTCCCAAAGCTTTTCATACTGTGATTAATCCAAACGATAACGCACAAAGGCACAAATGTGTGCCGAACAGATTCCAGATTGAAAGCCGATAAACTCACTTTTGAGGTCGAAAAATGTATTTTTGAGTGTATTACCAAGTTTATCGTACATCTACGGGCACGTGTTTTGACTCGCTATTATAATTTTGCAGGCGCATCGGTGGCTTTCAATTGTCTGTTACTTATGTGGCGATGGTATCGCCGTGCGGTGTCATCTGAGGTTGAGCCACATGGCGTTGGTGCTCAATTTGGATTGCAAAATGGAGATAGTTATCAAAAATAACCAACAATTACCAATATATAACTATAGCAGCTTGCAAGAATCCTTTTAGGATTACTTTTTTGTATAAAAGCACGAAGGTTTTGAATATTCTATGCGCATTTTGGAAACCAAATCGTTAAATAAAAGACCAAAATGTTGATTTAAAAAAAAAAGTCTGACACAAAGTACACTGTCACCTCAAAACCGTGATGTCGAGATAAATTCTAGCAAGGACGTCGTGTGTGGCTGGCCATAGACGCATCACAGATCAAAACCACGATAATTGCCAACGCTAGGGACTTATAAAATACCAAGAAACGTCACGACATTTAACATACCAACGCTCGCTTGATTATCTAAATGCCTTTGATACAAAGGATTAGTGGTACTTTCGACATGGTCTTAATTGTCTATTGTGGAGTAAGATCCATCCTCCGAGGGTCCTATTCTGTTTTGATGTTGCGAAGTCATTAGTGTGTTTCGTGTCGCGTTCCTTGTTATTATCATGTAAGTCGTTACATTTGCAAGTTAAGAGGGTTTGTGAATTCGGATGTAACCCAGGTAGTGGCGCGTTTAAAATTATCTGGGCATTTGTTACTTATGTGTTATTCAAGATACTTATTCACTGGATTGATATTGTAACGATCGATTTGTTACTTGACAGTAGATTATATATTTTTATTTAATCATATGACTTATACAAAGCCTAAAAATAAAGCAAGGGGATAAACAAATAACGAATGGAGTAAGAAATCAATAGTTGTATAATATTCCACATTATACAGATAAACAAGATGCTAATAAGTAAAAAATATATTTAAAACTTCTTCTAACAAACTTCCAGGAAAGCAGTAATAGAAACTGTAGCAGCAATCTTCTTACAAAACCACTATAATCTTGACGATCGCGCAAACCACAGCAAATTAATGATTCGTTTGTTCAAAGATGGCATCTTCGTTTCCACGTGTTTCGCTATTGTTGAAGAAAATAAGATTTCTGCTTTAAGGAGACTCGGAACTGTTATTGTGCGAATATCCTTGCGGTTGACAGAAGTATTAACACAGAAATTTAAAAAGGTGTAGCATTACTCAACTACATAGATGAAGGATATCTTATATTTTTGTACATTCATGTTATAAAAATATGTGATTTTTAGAATTATGAACCTGATATTTTATTAATAACTCTTTATACAGTAATCATACGATTCATACTAGCCGTCACCTGTAAAAAATATTTGCATTATTTTCAGATTCAAAAGTATTCATGAAAATATGTGATATTTTGTATAGTAACAGAATTTTCATTTACGTCAATATTCTTTCACATTACAGGTATCTGGTATAGTCTCTAAATATCAAATCATTAACTTTTTTTTATTTTACTTATACTGTTTTTGTTCCTGGGATGTATTTCTTTTTATTTACTTCAGATTAAGTTTTCGAACTTTCTATTTGATTTGATTATTTTTATTAACATTATTCAATATGTCTTTACATTACGCACAGTTAATGTTCTAAGCCAGATAAAAACTGTATCCTTTATATAGATGTATGCTTAAAATGTGTATTGTATTATTAATAAAAGCAATGTAAAAACAGTGTACTTAAAGAAACCTACTTGCAAAACAGAATATATCCAGTAAAATCCGATTAAACTAACTACACTCTGAAAACTGAAGTAAGTTAGTCATCATCCAGTATTTCTACATCTTTTTGAATACCGCTATATAAATAGTCCCGGATCCCATTGTGGCAGTATTATTACAACGTCCTTTAATCCGCCGAAAACAATTTCGCTCGAAATGTTATTTTCATTATTGTTCAGCCTTGCTCAATTGCCTGTTCAATGGGTATTGCGCAAAAATTATAAAAAAACATATTCTGCAAAATTACGAATTAAGCAGCCAATAGCTTGCCAGTAATATGTAGTTTTTTCGATCAAGTAACATGTCCTTGCGTAGCTTGATACTACTTTGCAAGTCAGGTTTTTTTTTTTTTTATACAAAAAAAAAAAAAACTAGTCTGAAACACAATACAACATACATACGTATTGACAGCGTACCATTTCGTAACATTCGTAACAATTCGTAACAGTCTACAGTGTTAACTACACGGTACAAAGACATTTCACCAAATTCTCCATAATTTTTTTTTATTGATGTGATATAGTTACGGAACGAACCGACGGCCCACCTGGTGTTAAGTGGTAACCTCTGCCCATAACAACCGATGCGACTTGGGTGCGACCAGGTACGACAAGACCCAAGTCGCATCGTATGCGCCCGGAGCTCTGAGATGTGTAGGGGGAATGTCTCATATTCCTGTAATTTCTTGAACGGGCGTCAAACTTACTTATAACTTACTTATATGTAGGTAGTGTTTTGAATTATTGTCGTTTCCAAGACATTTCTTAATGATGACTATGGAAAGAACGTTTTTGACTTAGAGTGAATAGGCAGAATAATAGGAACTGTGGATTGATGGGTTTTCGTGTCTTCGATTTTTTGGTTACACTCCTTACTAGGCTTAGAAGATAAGAGCTTAAAATTTAAGTTTACTTCATTCGATGTCCTATCTGTCTTAATACCAACAAACCCCTAAGTATGATTGGGTTTGAGTCTACTTTACCACTCCGCAGTATCAATAATGAGATGATAACCTGACAGCATCATTTACTGCCAGCCAAATGTATCGTACTAGACTTGGAAGTTCAAAGAGTAAAATTTTGTTTGAACTATTATTACTAGTTAATATTATTGTATTAATATTATTATTATATATTATGATCCCATAGCCCTAACTTTAAGTATACCTCGTCTCGATACCTTTCAATCTAAAAAACAACAAAGCCCTAAGCTAATATGCCACTTTGCGTTTAAATTTAAATGCTGAAACTTCCCACTTTAGAATATTACAATGTCTATATTTCCTTTAATAATTTACGGGGTGAATGGCAATAAACAGGGCTATTTCACGTGTTTGCCTTCATATCTGAGCTAAACCGTTGGCATAAAGCTCGCGTGCTAGATCATTCGCGTAGATATTTATTTCATAGTAAAATGCTTCGAACAATAGTTTTAAACAAATTTTAATGCGATACGTAATTGTTTTCCTTTTTGACTTTGTTTCGGCAGGTGAAAATAATATGCAAGAAGATTATAGTTCGTACCAATAGAAAACGGATTATTAAAAAAAATGGGTAAATAAAGACAAAGGTTTTTATTTTTTATTACCAAGGTGTAATAAGTTTTTTAAAGGAATTTAATAAGATAATTTTGAGATTTAAAGTCATATTCTTAATAGACTAATATAGTAAATGGTATCAGAATACTACAAACACTAGGACTATTTGAAGTCAGTCGAACCGCAACACGGTTAAGATTGCAATATCGTAGGAGTCGGTATTATGATTATAATTGTTATAAATGTAGCGATACAGTATTTCTGCTTTAATTATCGTTCTCAACTAAAATCGTAACATAACGTTCAGCCGAGACTCATTAATCGTATTGAAAATTACAGACTCCCCAACTTTAAACCAGACTGTCTGATCGGATCGGGTGTAAATGATTATTGGTGAAACAACCTACTATTTTTAATAAAATAAACTAATTAATAGTATTACTACTTGTAGTAATTTACTACTTATAGTAGGGATAAAATGGTGGGTAACATAATGAATTCACTTATGCATTACCTACATAATTTCGTGTGAGAGATAATTGTTCAGAACTTACGAAATGTCATGGCTGTATGAGAAGAATAACGTCTAAGAAAAAAATTTCATGAAACAAAGATAATATCTCATAACATAAAATAACAAGTCAATGGATCAATGGAATGGAATCTTAATTTTTTTACATAATTATATCCATTATTAAGGAGTCTGGTAGGACCCTACTAAACTATCCGTAGCAACAGGTATGTGACAAACTTTGTATTGCTATTTTTATATCAGATGTTTGCGTTTGTAAGGTTTTTGTATTTATAAAATCATATTGAATATGTAACTTTGTCAGCATGCCTACGCGGTGACTTTGGCCATATAAATGACATGTGCCAAAAGAGGTATAGCCGGCAACATCCTTGACCAAGAAAGAACAAGAAACGTTCCCATCAACGTAGACCTGCGCATACTGATTCAAGAGTTTTTTTTTTTATGACTGGACATTATGCTGTTGGCCGCAGATGGCCTTGACAGCGTTTACACGGGCTTTTGGTGAGAGCAGACGGCTCTCAACCGGTAAAACTTAAAATTATACACAACGTCACCAAGGGCACCACTTAGGTTCGGACCTCGGTTTGGGGCGTTGCGAGTCGGGAGGAATTGGAGAAAATGCGCCCCGCGCGGGCATTTACGGAGATACTTCGACCCCGCCGGCGGGGTCGGTGCGAAGGTTGAGTGTTTTCTCTGTGGGGGGCTGACGATAGGATTCAAGAGTCAATTATGTTTCCGTATTCATCTGAACATAACCTAATAAAACAGTGTTTGTTCAGGAGTTGTTCAGAAAAAAAACGGTATGTCTGTATACTAGTCTACAGCCTATAAGCTCAAACAATCCCATTGTAAACTTAAACGGAAGCGGCCGTAAACGTATATGTTTACGGTCTATTCGTGTATAATTAATATTTTAATGAACCTCAAATAAAACTCAATTTTATGACGTTTTATATTCTGTGTGTGTAATACGACCTACTTACGTGAAGGCGCACCTTTCATGCTTCGTGTACGTGCTTCGAGACGATTTCAACGGATATTATTTCGTTTTTGGATTGCGTTATGTCACCGACGTATACGGGCTTTAGTAAAATAATGAGGTAATATTTTTTCATACAATATCTTGCCGATGTTGGCACCTTTCTATTGTTGTTTTGAGAGCAGTAGAATTCACGTCAAGTTCGTCCGGGGAAGTACTGCTACCATACCCATTTCTGCCGCCAAGCAATGCATTCGCGTTACTGTTTTCCGGTTTGAATGGTGTGGTTGCCGGTGAAATTACAAGCACATGAGACATCCCACCTACACGTCTCAGAGTTACAGGCGCATACGATACCTACGACGCGACTTGGGTCTTGTCGTACCTAGTAGGGGAGGACCCTAATCGCATCAGTTGTTATGGGGAGAGCTTACCACTTAACACCAGGTGAGACGTCTGCTCGTTCTGTAACTGTATTACAAAAAATAATGATATCCAGCGCACTTCAAACTTTTGTGACTAATGTCAGATTTTGATACTTGTCCTTGAGTTGTTAACGAGGTATTTTATTTCAATTACGTGTTGAAGTTTCGTTGTAGTAAAATCGGTTTATGATTCATAATTTTACTTCAGGTAATTACACTGAATTTCAGATATATGACTAATTAAAACCAACTGGACGTTTTTGAAGTAAAATTAATTGCATAATAAAACCATAATGGTTATTTTCCTTCCTAATATTTTGTTTCGACGAATTCTGTTGGTGCAGAGGCCAACTTTGTTATTAAAATAAACATACTATCTACTGGCTTCAGGCATGTCTTGTCGATTACAGCTGTAATCTTAGTCTTACTTATCATTTAGACAGACTGGCCTACAGACCAGTTGGTAGTAACCCTGCCTTCTGCGCTGTAGGTGTTGGGTTCAATTCCCACCCAGGAAAAATATATTTAAGACGAATCAAGATGTTTGTTCTATTTGGGTTCTATTGTTGTTCTGGGTGTCAATATGTATTATATGTATGTAATTAATACAGCTAACGCTAGTTCGGAAACCAGGGCTATAACAAAATTGTATAATGTGGTTTACTCAAATAAAGTTTTTATTATTATTATTATTATTAATTACAAAAAATATATAAGTATTATGTCAGTTGTCTGGTTTCCATGATGCAAGCTATGCTTAGCTTACTTTGGGGCTAGATGGCGCTGTGTGAAATGTCCAACAATATTTATTTATTATTTGTTCGAAGCATGAAAACGCTCAGTTTGAAACGCTGATATTATATAGATATTGTCATACAAAAAAATCGGACAAGTGCCGATGGAGCATTTGACACACAGTGTACCTAAGTTTTACATTGTTATGGTGTTTACGCAAACCCTTGACATATACAATACATATATTAAAATATGGCATATTATTTTCTGTCTATAGACCTATTCGTCACGACCTGAATGAAAGTCAAATCTCGATAGTAATCATTTGCGTATAGTTTTTTATCATCATTAGATACGCATTACTTATAAGCGCCAAAAAAAGATTCACAAAAATACCTACATTTTAATTCCGCACGGTCCCATTGATGAAGAGGTGAGTGGGCACATTGGGAAAAACCACTCAGCAAACACTAGTCAAACTATCCCGTTTGAAATAACCCTAATCATTGTTATATGTCATCCGTACACTGGTTATGTGCACAATTGCGATCATAAACGTTATTGGCCATTATTGGCGGTTAGCCACCAAATCAAGACCTCTCAACACTCTTTCGGCTGAGCCTAAACCGTACAAAATAGGCGATATGGAAGGTGGTCCTGGAGTCCATTTATGTTGGTCATATTTGTAAGCGAGGCACGTTTGACAATTAATTCAAGACCGGTCCGGTTCATTAGCTTGTACAGTCAGCAGTTTTAATAGTCTATTTTCAAGTTTCAAGGAAATCTTTGTGCTTCAGCATCCACAACATATATAGGGTGCTTGCCACACGTGGACAAAAGGAAATGGCGGAGAGATGGTACCGTCTGCTAATGCGCCCAATTAATATGACTTTAGCCCCAGCGTATCAAATAAATACATTTTTCGTAATTCTAAAATATATAAACGAAATTCATACTCGAATAAATTTTTGAAGAGATATTTTAAATTTTAATGATGCTATTTTCTTATAAAATTTACTTCAGTATGTACTTCCTTATAATAATTCTTATTTTTTCGATTCCCTGGTTCTCTGGAAACCAGCGTGCTGAAAGGATTTTAAATGCGCCTCAAAAAGGCTCCTTTCGAGTACTACTTATAATAATTAAGTGCACGAAAGGAGCCTCTTTGATGCGCCTTTATTAATATAGTAATTCTTTCACCATTTTAGTTTGAAAGAGTGACTGTGTAAAAATATAAGCCCTATAAGATTTTCATGAATAGAATTTGATAGAGAAGTTCCCTCCGCCGTTCCCATATGTCCAACCGTGTGCTATATAGCCTGGTTAATAAATGTACGTAATAACTACTTTGCATTAATGTACAAATATATAAAATATCAGGGTAAGTATAAGTTCTACAATTTCTGACGCCGAGTGAAGTGCACTCGTAATGCTGTGTTCCACTCAGACAGTAAAGGTGAAATTACAGGCACGTAAGACTACATTTTTGTGACTCAAAGTGAGTGATTTCTCATTACATCATATCCTAAATAATTAATCTGTAGTAATGGGCGGAGGTTCGATAGGTGTGGTTGCTGGTGAAATTACAGGCTCATAAGACGTTCCTTCATGTCTCTTACGGGCGGGCGCATACGATTCATTCGTGATTGGTTGTGATGGGCAGAGGATACTAACACCAGGTGGGCCATCTGCTAGTTCCGTAAACATATCTTACAAAAAAAGTTAACCGTTTTGCATCGTATGGGTCCTCACTTTACGAACGGAATAACGATAAATAGGTATATACTGATGTGATGTGTGGTCCAACGTGACTTTCGTTTTGTTTTTATCTTGTCTTTTATGATGTCTTCGGTGATGTGCAATAAAAACAATTTATTCATTCATAAATACTGAACGTTGACCACAGTGTAAAGTAGTATTACAAGAACAAGATATTTCTATTGACTGGCCTCACATCTCAGTTGGTAGCAACCCTGCCTTCAATGCTGAAGGTCATAGGTTCAGTTCCAACCCAGGACAAACATTTGTATGACGAATATATATGCTTGTTTTGTGGCTGGATGTCAGTTTGTATTAGATATATGTATTTACAAAAAAGTATATACGTATTATATCAGTTGTCTGAGTTCAATGATGCAAGCTATGCTTAGCCTACTTTGGGGCTTGATGGCGCTGTGTGAAATGTTCAACAATATTTATTTATTTATTCTATTGGACAAAAACTACACCCGTTACTTCAGATCAGGATTAGGTGGCTGACTGTATTCCCTAACTATAAATTATTCTGTCATTTTAGTACACTGACTGCATGATATTGCGTTAATTAATTAAACAGGCGTGTGTACAACATAGTAAGTTTATTTGTGGGCTTATTAGCTTCCATGTAACCTTCTGATATTTAGTTTGGATGGCAAATTCTTCTCCATTTGACTGCTGGGTTATTCAATGCAAAAACAGTTTTCCAATCGTGTACAGTTCTGTACATAATTGTCTGTGGTCGATTTCGGACTTATGCCTGAAATTTATGCGAAGGCACGGTCATTGGCGACGCTAGCTTACTGAAGAGATAATTTATATTACAATTTTACCTTTGACAGTCATCGGATTAGCGAGAAAATTTAACAACATTATTTCAAATAAATACGAATCACATTTCTCTGATAATTTTGTACCGATTCCTTTCTCATCAAGATGATCCGTCTATGTTCCGGGCTTTGTTGGGTTTGAAAGCGCGACCCAAATAGTGTCACAATGGACTCGAAAGCCTGAGGGACAATGAGCTACGTATAAAATTAATGACTGCGACCACGAAATGTCGCTGTCTTGTGCCGACGATGAAGCGATGGTGGAACTGGGGAATATGTGGAGACGGTAATACATGTTTAAGAGCAGTAGAACTCTCGTTAAGTTCGTCCAGGGAAGTCCTGCTACCGTGTTAGCTGAGTTATTCGCGAGAAAATAATGGCGGTGACGAGCTCACCCCTTGTCAACATTCCCACGACTTAACCCGCAAGTAAAAATGGAAATCATTCACATCTCATTGAAAATCTGCATACCCCTTCCCCTTACCCTTATATTTTACCCTCATAATTATAATTATATCAATTATTAATTGTATACAGGGTTACAGGAAAAGTCGTGCTAGATCCGTTAAGGGCGTGGAGTACCCATCATTTCTGACTTATTTCACTATGAAACACCCTACCCTAAACTTAACCCTTTTCGAGATATTCGACTTTTAATTTTTTATTGAATAATGCCGATTTTTAGGCTACGAAATTTATTTTTGTTTATTTTGTGTATCTTATTATTATTATTATTGCATTTTTACATGTGTAATAAGATGCTTTAGGACATCAATCATTAAAATAGTGCATAAGTTAATTGAATAGACCGTAGTAGACAAGTGAAAGTAAAAAAATAAAAAATATATTAGCAAGCTTATTTTTCTCTAAGGGATATCTAAAAAAAATATTATGACACTTGTTCGGCAGATATTTTTTAAAATATCTACGTTTCATCAGCTATCTAACGAGGTCTAACAATCTAGGGTTTGTATTACATTTCGTGGAAAAAAGTAGAGAAAGACCCAGATTTTCTAAGAAATATCTTGTGGACGGATGAGTCCAAATTTGATAAAGATGGCATAACCAACTATCACAACGTCCATTACTGGGCCCCAAAAGAACTAAGGAATCCCAATAAGAAAAGAGTGAAAGGGTCCCAACGAAGATTCAGCGTGAATGTGTGGATGGGCATTATCTCTAATCATTTGATTGGACCTTACTTTCTCCCGGATAATCTAAATGGGGAAAGCTACGAAAATTTCCTGAGAGCAGACTTGAGTGATTTGCTGGATGATCTGCCACTCAACCTGATCAGGGACATGTGGTTCCAACACGATGGCTGCCCTGCCCATTTCAGGAGAAGTGTCAGAGACTGGCTGGACACAAATTATCCAAACAAATGGATAGGACGAGGTGGGCCGTTGCCATGGCCAGCAAGAAGTCCGGACCTAACTCCCATGGATTTTCATGTATGAGGGTGCATGAAAAGTCTTGTGTACAGCGAGCCGAATCCAGTTTTGTCTGTGGAAGACTTAAGAGAAAGGATTGTGGATGCAGCAAATAAAATGAGGACCACGTTGACCACTGGAGTAGTGAAGACTGGTCTCCGTAGAAGGATGCGACAATGTTTCAGAAATAGAGGCGGCCATGTTGAACATGAACTGTAGAATAAGAAAAAGTTGTGTGAAAACCTTTAATAAATGACATTTCATGCATACCTAATGTTTTATTTTACTTTTTAGGGCTAAGTATAAATTTTCTTCTCCACTGTCGCCTATGAAACTAATTTTTTTCCAATGCATTTGAATAAAACCCTAGATTATTATACCTCGTTAGATAGCTGATGAAACGTAGATATTTTAAAAAATATCTGCCGAACAAGTGTCATAATATTTTTTTTAGATATCCCTTAGAGAAAAATAAGCTTGCTAATATATTTTTTATTTTTTTACTTTCACTTGTCTACTACGGTCTATTCAATTAACTTATGCACTATTTTAATGATTGATGTCCTAAAGCATCTTATTACACATGTAAAAATGCAATAATAATAATAATAAGATACACAAAATAAACAAAAATAAATTTCGTAGCCTAAAAATCGGCATTATTCAATAAAAAATTAAAAGTCGAATATCTCGAAAAGGGTTAAGTTTAGGGTAGGGTGTTTCATAGTGAAATAAGTCAGAAATGATGGGTACTCCACGCCCTTAACGGATCTAGCACGACTTTTCCTGTAACCCTGTATATATTAAAATGATTATCCCAGTGCAATAATCAACACGTAGGTTGCAATAACTACTGGGGAAAATAGATCATCATGCTAATTTATTGACTGAAGCGATCGTAATATGCAGATAACATGCACTACACAAATTGTATTTCTCTGAAAAAAAGTCTTATCAAAATATGAATTTTTACCCAAAACTGTATTATAAAATGATAAAAAAATCCTGATTTATTCATTGTAATAATATTTCCAACCTCTCCGTACCATTCTCAGTTCCCATCGTCCGCCATCCCAACAAGCTTCTCATATCGTTAGATTAAGATAAAACTAAAACAATAATCCTTTCATTCCTCCTGCCTTTTATTTCAAGTCTGAATAGGCTACGACTTCATTACTCTTTGGAGAAAAAAATGTGTGGGACGCGTTTTACCACCTTTTGTATAACCATAGACCTCGTGTGTGATATTGAAACTCTCATTAGCAGAATGTCTTCTTTATGGCAGTAATTACAAACAAAAGAATATTTATGACGATGATCTTTCAATTTATGAGTCGGACCTAATAACCTGCTTGAGGAATACATTAAAAGGATATTGTGGTATAAATTAATTTTACAGATAGCAAGCAAACTAAATAATAAGTCTTTTCAGGGTGAGCACATTTTTTAAGGATTTAATTGTATAATGTATAAATATGTAATATATGTATAAAATATAATGTTATATAATAAATTAATAGCAAGAGTTTGCAATAGTTTTTATTCATGACCCTTAGACCCCTAACTAAGCGTGTATATACATATAAAACACAATGGTTGCCATTAATTAAAGTTTGATACTAAAAAACGGCACCAACTCTGAATATTAGAAAAGCACCTACTACTACTACCTACTACCTACTAAATAATGCCAAGATCGATTGAGACAGTGATTTCAATTTATTTAGGTACTTGCTAACAGAATCGACAACGACAAAATTGAATCAATCGCTTCGTTAATAATTTAACTCAAATCAAAGTAACAGACACCACAACATACAAAACCTCAGGCTGTCTTGGAAGATCCGAGCTTTCGTTATTGCCGTTACTTCAAATTTTGTACGCAGTGACTATTGCATATTCTGTGGCGCGCCTTTGATTCTCTATTTACCGCACGCTGCGGCTTCTTAATAAAGCAAAGGTGTTTAATTGGCTGACAAACTGCTGGCAAAGTAATTACGTCTTGGCTGGCAACTGCTCGAACAACGCGTCAATCCAAAGGGTGCGGGGAATTATCAGGAAAATTAAATTGTCGATAATATGAAAATGATATCTTCACGGAAATCGGAAAATGCTAAACTGGCTTCTTTCTTAATTTTGAATAAATTCATCATCTTCTTGAATTATATGGTGAGCCAGACTTTAACTGTCTTTAAGGTACAACCCTGATGAAATATGAGATCTATATGAGAAACGTATGTGTGTGTGTGTGTGTGTGTGTGTGTGTTTGAGAAAGAACCGTGGTTTTCCAATGTACCAGTGCTAGCAATCGAGATACTTCGAAGAATTTTATAAACCTCAAAGTATATAACAATAGACAAACTCGTAATACAAAAACGTTTAAAATTCAAAAATAGAGGTTGTGATTTAATTAAAAATAAACATTTCTTTTTTTCTTCGATCTTTCCATATCTCGATATTTTCCCCACACTATTGCAGGTAAATTTCGCCAACACTTCAAGTGTCAAGGAACAGCTTCATACAGCGGTGCGGTGAGCTGCTATTACAGTCAGCTGTAAGCAATTGGTTTCGACTTAAAGCTTATCATAAGCATCAGAGCTCTGAATTTTTCCACTAACTTTAAAGCTTCATGATTTACAAATTATTTGTTAAAATAAATTAAATATATTTGTTATTCAGTGAAAACTGGTTCAAATTTGGTGTTATTGTTAAAAAATGCCGCCTAAACGACATAAACAAATGATTTACTTAGTTAATAATAAATAAGTTGCATCGTGATCATACATCGTCACGCAAACATAAGTGAGCTCATAGCTCACTCAGTGGAACAGAGCTATGTGGCCAGTAATATGTTATACTACACAATGTATTTTCTATACTTCTTACATCTTGTGTAACCTGTGTGTTTCAAACGAAAATTATTATATTCTAAGATAAGCTTTCCTAGTTATGCAAATATTTAATACAACTCGACCCAAAAATTTCCATGTTGTTTGCCAGACCCAAAGTCTGGCCTATGTTTCTACTCCAATTAGTTTTCAGCCCAGACGTTTCATTTAACTTCGATTTAGGCCATTTTTAATTGTTCTGAAAATCATCTTTTTACAGTTGGATCGGTCCGAAATTATTTTCCAAAGTAATTTGTATAATTTTCAGCAATTTATGGTACAACGTTGATTTTGCTTTAGCCTTTAACCAATATTGTTGGGCGTTTGTTTGCTAAACCAAGAGTTACGAGAGCAGAGTTTGAAAACCTTCATCAAAAACCTCAGTTATATATAGCCTCAGTACAGATATTATAATAGATAACCTTTAAATATACATATTAATTTATAAGATAACTTCTTGAGTAATAATTAAGTTAAAGTTTTAATCATTATATCTACGAAACAAAGCTTGTTTTCACCCCAAAAAACACTTGCTTGTACCAAGAAAACAATAAATAAATTATCCGAGATGCACAGCGATTAGGCACGCTATTTTTAGATTAGTTTTAATATCTTTCCAATAACTACAATAGTTTATTTTTAATAATATCAGATTTAGGTTGTTGAAGTTTGTGTAAATTATTAATTTGTGTTAGTTTTAAGCTAATATAATGAAATAAGATTTAACGCTCATATTCATTTAATTCTAGGTTCAGTGCCTTTAGGGTGTTTATATTTTTTCTTTACTTCTTGTCCAGATTTCATGATCCTGATCAAAGAACTTTTTATAATATTTGATTTTATTTTAAACCTTAAAATATTTTCTTATTTTGTTGGATACGTGCTTGAATTAAAACGAAATGTAAAAAAAAAATTAAGCTTAGATTTTAATATCAGACAAAAAGTTCTTAAAAATTGTGTGTCTCCTTTTTTCCGTTTCGCATCGCGTCACTGGAATGAGCTTACAAGGTTTATTGGAAGTGTAAGGGTGTATACGTGTGTACGAGAATAAACGGCGAGACAGGTCATGTACCGACGAGTATTACTAGAATTAACAGTTTAATTAAACTCGCGCGACAAAATGAGAAATACTGTGTTTGTGCCACGTCTGATGAGTTTGTGGAAAACGAGTTAGAAGTCTTCGTAACGCGTCTTTGACATATTAAGAGTAAGATGAAAGTTATAAAAAGAAAGAAGTAAAAAGAACGTTTTCGTGATTATAAATGAGCTAGAAAAAGCTTCGAAACTTTATTACGATCTCGAAAAAGAACCATACAGAACAAAAAACTTATTATTGAGTAGTTTTGCTATTTGTGAAATTGAAAATAATGAAATTATTCAATAACTTGTTCATATTGCTTTGTTCTTTTTAAATAAATGATTTTTACAACCTTCTAATCAATATAAACAAAGAAAATTGAATTTTACGACTAAATTACACGCGCTTACAACAAACTATTACTCTATTATACCTTCTAGGAACTAGAATTTACTGTATCACAGGTGGCAAGGACAATCACAGATACACAACACAAACACCTACTAAACGTAAGTTTGTCCCGGCTGGGGTTTGAACTCAGGACCTTGCTATGCAGGCGGGGTTACGAACTACCACGGAGCCACCTAAATAGACCACTCCTTATATTTGTATGTTCACATACACGCCTGACGCGATTGAATCCTTTATTTATAATAGAACCTGCTACAGTTGATAACGGAAATCGCGGTTGGTCCACCTTTGATTTTATTAAGGTTGTAAAAAGGATTTTATTTAAAGGGTTTTTGATGGACTGCATTGTCTGACCCAGACTGCTGACGAGTTTAAATTTTTCAATATTTTTAGTAAGCAGATTGAGAGCAGTACGCAGATGACGCAGATATACGACGCAGGCTCCGCCTGAAAACCAGCGCCACTACCGGCATGATGGGTTTATATCTATCATGTTAGGGAGTGGCATCTTACTGAAACGGAGACCCATTTGACCACGCTATGAACAAAAGCCAATTTATTTAATAATTACAGTTCATGTGTACAAGCGTGTCAAATAAAAAAAAAATCTATTCTATTCTATTCTATATACAGATAAAATCAAAGCGAACGTAAAACACCTTTGAAATAAATATTTACAGATTATTAATTAAAAATAATAAACTTTTAAAAATGTCGGTCGTTGGCAGTTAGACAGTTAGAATAATGATTATTTATTACTGTAAAAATGTTAAATGAGTTTGGCATGATACAAAGATTCAAAACTGCGATTATTAAATGTGATATAATATTTTATTAATATCACATATGTCACTGTTTTGAAACATGTAGAAAAAATAACAAGAACATATTGCTTACATTTTTTTCACTTTTACAACGATACAATAAAAAGCGAGACTATGTCGACCCCTACCGGTCGGTTTCGGAGATAATATATGTTAATTTTATTTAACAAAGGGTTTGTCGTTATAAACGGGATTGAATTTTAATGTGAGCCGTGAATTAGTTTTATGGATTTACTTTTCTAATTATTTTTAATTGAACGGTGAATATATATAATATTTCTTTCCCAAATGAAATGTCTAAATAGATTTCACTGAGGCTACTACCAGCAGGCATCGCAGAACATTTTGAGAAACAGTTTTCGTGTAATAAAATTTTGTAAATACGATTATTTAAAATTTTAAATACGAACGTTGTAATTTCTAATTTCCCTCCACATATAATTTTACAAGCTTAACTGAAATTTCGTGTTTTATTGAAAAAATCTGATCAGTACGGAAAACTATTATCTTGGTCAGTGAAGGACTAGGACCTTTGAGAATACTGGGTGTTGTTGAAACTTTCTCCGTAACAACCTTTGTGAAATCGATTGCCAATTTTCCTTATATTTTGACATTTCCCATATAATTTATTATTTATTTTCCCCACAGGTTTTCATAAACACCAATAAAGAACAGTAGCGGCCTCTACTGAACTAACAAGCCAATACTGTGAGGATTAGTGGTCGAGACGTTTAGGAGCAGGTCGTACAATTAGCGATATTTTTTTAATACTTAAAACGCCACATTATGCCTCTTTATTGAGTACTACTGCCCCGTCCCAGCTTCGCATGGGTAGTTTTAATTAAGTGTTTACTGACGGAGGAACGCATCTTTATCAGAATAAAAAAAAAATGCCAATAGAACTCAGGCATAACGTAGCTCTCTATTAGTGCTTGTCTTCAGAATCAGGGCAGTAGTTTCGGAGTTTATCTCATATATACAAACTCGAAATCTTGCAAAGTTTACGTCTTTATAATACTACGAAATACTACGACTTTTTTCATTTACTAGGGAGAGTAAAGGAATCGTGACCCTGAGTTGGTTTGGCTGCTAACAGAATTACTGCTAACTGTCATATACATCCTCAATTAACATCAGATGAGATTGCGGTCAAGTAGCCTATCGCAAATAAAAAACATAAATGAAATAAGTGTTGAGTAGCACCTGAAAAAATATAAACGATTCATTTGAGTTCAAAAGCCTTCAAATCGCACATAAAAAACAAATTCAGCATAATCGCCTACAATATGGCCGATCCCTTTGAAGCACAGGGTGAAGCAATGTGACGTCATATATCAAGGGTGCGTGAATTACTGTTATTATCCCTTTCGCAATAAAGGTAGCTATGGCTTTTACCTCATTTTGAACTCGGGATTTGATAAAAGAAATTGTAGGAAAACATTTCTTTGATTTTTCAGTAGGTACATATATTATGACTGAAAAGAAAAAAAAACACGAATTCACAGTATCACACATGGCATTTGCAACCATTCCTCAAATAATGTTTTTTTTAGCTATTAGGTATGGTAATATTTTGATAGAGAAAAACGGAACCATGGTACTCAATCAAAAGATAATACAATAAATTTAAGTTAGATTTCCAATTGAAAGTTATTCCCGGTTTTTTTTTATTTTAGTCCTTAGTCGCATTATGTCATAGCTCTCATCAGAGAGATAAGTTATGTCACATTCCTTCAAGCTTTGATTTCTAGAATGTGCCGGTTTTCTCTTAATATTTCCTTTCAGCACTTTGAGAATAAGACGATTTAATTAAGCGAAATATCTTTTTTTCCCGGTCTGTTGGTTATTTCATTTGTAGTACTACTTAACGTCACGCAGCGAAGTGAACATTGTAGCCTAAAGCGAATATCCTAACTATCCTTTAGGACGAAAAAATTTAGGAATGTTACTAACGTTATTATTAATGCATTTATATTTATACATAATATATATTTTATTATATTAATATTTGATAAAAAACGCAGACCGCATCGTCATTTAACATCATGTGAAAATGCGGTCAAAATGCTATTATTTTGACCGCATTCTCAATCTATGATACAGCAAATGCAAATTAATAATCATAATACGTTTTGAAATAATTAAGGATACTTTAGGTTTTAAACAGAAATTCATTATGTACTTATATCATATCGATTTTGATTACTTTTCATATGTACCTATTTATGAAGGATGATTCACTCAAAAATCTTTAACACAAAACTAAAATTCATACAAGGACCTCATTAAATTCGTTTTTCTAGCAAATAAAAGCTAATATTAAGCGCCATCGTTAACTAAAATATCGCCTCACTATTTTAACAGCAATATTATTAATAATCCTATGTTTACTGTCCTAGCTGGATAAAATTATTAGTCAAGTAATTCAGATATTGGGCTGGCATAGTCAAAAATAGGAAAATAAATTGGAAGCTATCGTATTATATTATCACTTCAACCCCAGTTCACGTATAACAACGGGCCAAGAAAAATTCAATCAATTCTTCCCTCCTTATTGTTTCCAGTAGCTTATTTGTCACAAGTCTATTGTTTATTAATATTGGACGAAGCGTAGGGTTGAGGTAGAATAGACTACAGGACGATATTGAACTACTGATGTATTAACATTCGTTCTTAGATTGGTTGTCAAAAGCGATACTTTTGTTTAAATTAATTGTTATTTTGTGTATTTTCCACAACTAATTAAATAAATTCGCAGCGCTCCTCTCTCACTCACTCCAAGTTTAGGACAAAATTCGGGAATTAAATCCTATTTATAACTATTTTGCTTCCTAACAGCACCTAATGATATATTTATAAGTAGTACTTGACTCGCCTTACAGCTCAGATTGTAGTAACTCTTGTCTTCTGCGTTGTAGCGCGGTCGTGAGTTCAATTCCCATCCATGACAAAGATTTGTGTGACGATCGTTCATGATTGTTCTGTGTCTGGGTGCTAACATTAATATTAATTTATCATATTTATATGTGATAATATGGTATCTATATATTTAAAAATACTATTCTATCAGTTACCTAGTTCCCAAGACATGCTTACATTGGGCTAGATGACGCTATGTGAAACCATCATTTAATTATTAATTTTTCGCAGGAATACTGCTCACATAACATTACGTGTAGTGCATAACTTATATTGTTCATAGTTTATTTTTTATAATTTAAGACCCCCACTAACCGGTCGCTGATTAGTAATTAAAGGATTAAATAGCTTCACGCATATAATCTATGCACTAGTAAAAAAAAGTGGATGATTATTACAACAGCATCCAGTTCTATACATTTCTAAGTTCAGATCTACAAATATCAAGAAGGGTAGAGTTATTAGTTTACAAGTGTATCAAACGCCCCCCTTTGTTTATTGACTCGGTTCTCGTGGGACGATATTACTTCCCAACTCTTTCGGAAGTTTGCTTTCTTTGTTGACATCTGGCGTTCGATTATTGGAAACTTCGAAACGTTTCATAAACTTGCCTGGGAATGTATTAATTTGCTTTGTAATTTCCTATTTCATTTATTGATCTATGGATAACTATGATAGCTAGAGCTTGGTAGGAAAATTTTCATGAAATCTTTTTTGTTTAGGTACATATAATACGAAAAAAAGATATTTCGCTTAATTAAATCGTCTTATTCTCAAAGTGCTGAAAGGAAATATTAAGTCATTCAATATAATATATAAATTATATATTATCAAGGGGTTCAATTAACTGTCGAAAATTGTTAATATGTTCACACGTTGCGAGCTGAACTCTAACTAATAAAGTAAATTAGAAACTTCTAATTGTCTAATAGGTAAATAGTCCTTTACTAAATTGTACGCAAACTATAGGTAGAGTAAAACCGTAAACACTTCGCAGATAACAGGAAATTGTTTCAAAACTTCCGAATCTGAAGATTACACTGAACCATTGATAGTTTTTGTATAACGATTGAGTGAACATTGAGGAAGACGTTATTTTTTTGTATTCTTACGAAAACAAACAATGGCTGACATCGTCCCGGTAGGCGCGTCAGAATGAGCTAATTATTTACAATCCGACACGCAACTAAAACGCTGTCCCAAAAAACTGTTACGTGAAATCGCATTTCCTAAGTTTGTTTGGTCCCTACAGTCGAAAAACCAACAAAGGGTTCTATATGCCCGATAAAATGTTCAACCTTTTAATAATCAGATTACAGCTGCTGCCTACTTAAAATTCTGCGGTTGCAAGTACATTTTTAATGACAAAGCATTGGTTGAATTTTAAATTCGAAATGTCAGGAGGGATTCGAACGATAATGATATTTAAAATAATTATTTCAAAAAGGCTCCGCGGCGTAGTGTACGTAGTAAGTCGATGCGTTCGCGTGATCGCTTCGCGTGTCTCATGGCTGGCTCAAATTAAAACGCTGGCTGATAAGACGCCATGCACCTCACGACTGTCGCATTTGGATGAGCCTCTTTTAATTACGTACTTTAAAAACTGTACATTTTAAACAAAGAAAAGTCATCATCCAAATATTTGAAGTTGGAATACGCTTGAAAATTTAAACGGCGAGGAATATGTCTGAGCAAACAGCATCCGACAGAATAAAATTAATGATATCGATTAAGAGGCGTCGTATGCGCGAGATCGCGTGCGACTGATGCGAACACAGACACCTCTGCCTGGGAGCTGTCCATGTCAATTTTAATTGGGCCAGTCCTTTTGGTCATTTTGCTTTTGATGCGATAGCTCTGATTATACCATCGTTATTTTATTGGAGGTCACGAAAATAAATATAGTTTTGAGAGAATATTCCATTTGCTGTTGCTATGAGTATCTTAAAGGCAATTATGAAATAGCAAAAACGTCGTATTTTTAAGAATGAGAGATATTATTCCATTGGTTTAAATAACACGGTGTGTAATTATAATGGACCTGAAGTTGGGCTTTTAAGAAAACAAAAAGAATACAGTTCATTTGATGTACTTAAATATATTTTTAACAATTCATATATTTTCGAATTCCTCATCCTTCGTATATAACTTCTTATTATTTGTTATTAAAACATTTTTTATGTATAACGCGCATCTAGAAATAGCAATCTAGCTCGCACTTGGTAAACTGTTTATTAACTGTTTGTTTTGATAATGAATTACTGAATGAAATTGCTTGTTACTCGAGCGAATACAATGGCGGTGATGAATCTGTCACAATATCGCGATAGTGTAACAGTGTACCTACACGTAGCCCACTGAGGCTACGCCTTCAGGGGAAAAGGCGTGAATATATGTACTATGTCTGAGTAAGACATGTCTATAAAGTCAAGTTAGAACCATATGAAGGCGTGCGCCGACACTGAAATTGAAAAAAATTGAATAGACAACAAACCCCTGAACAATGAGTATAAGAAAACTAATTTTTCTGTCGAAGGAAATTGTTTTTTCAGCTTTTCAATTCAATATCAACAAACCCATTCAATTGAAGCAAGTTAAATCCCGATAAAACTTCGGAGGAGTTATCTCTTAAATCCACAGAATTCTTGTATTACAAAAGCAATCGGCGGAGGACACTGTACTCGAAAAGAAAACTGAAATTTACAACTATGAAAGTCGATAAAGTCGATTGTGTGAATCCCTAGGGTGGAGTTCTCTCCGCCGCGCGACTCTTAACAAAATGAATGTTGCAGTGAACCAGTGACTTTGGCAACTGAAATTAATATTTACCGTCAGGGTAGAAAGTAGAAATGCTGCTTTGAAAATTGTAGATTGCAGTCCAAATTAAATAAAATGCTTTCAGTAATACCAACCACGTCTCTGCTACTATACGCTCTCTGTAGTAGCAGGGACGTGGCATTGACCCTGAGTTACAATCGAGGCGCTATCAAACATTTTTTAAACCATTTTTTAATTTGTAAAGTGTATGTGCTCTACTCTCAAAACGGTGAAGGAGTAGCATCCTGAAAAAACCGACATATCCTAGAAATTAAACATTTCGATGAGTATCAACTGCAAAAAATGCCTCATTGAGGCGCACTTTATACCTTTCATCTCAGATAATAAAATATCAGTAGCAGTAGAATGAGACGAGTAGTATTTGTATAGGCTACAAGATATTTCGGCCTCTGGTTTTTATAGTGTATATCAAATATTGATATATAATATATAAGAAAATGCGTATCTACATACTCATTATTGAAGCCTGTGTATTTAATTCATGTTTCTCGTATTATATTAGGGCACAATATTTATTCTGAATAATAAATATGATTTATTTCTCGAAATATAGTTTCCAGGTCACATTCACCAAAGAACTTCGGAAGAAAGCAAAATACCATTTTGTAACCTAATATACCGTATATATACCATAGTATATATATATATACCGTACAGTGGGTACGATATAAACAAATTCCCATGCCAGGTTGCGCTTCAATAGGACCCAATCTAAAATTCTAATCCCCAAAGGTCATTCAACGAGCAAATAGTATAGAGGAGCATCTAAGAGGTATAAGATAACAGTATCATTTAGAAAATAGCTTCAAGATGCTCAATGATACTTATAGACGCTCAGAGACGCCCAGGAGAAGCTCTGAGACTGGCCCCGGCAATGAATGGTCCAATTTGCTTCTAAGTAATCGAGCGGTGAATGGAGCACGCGCCATGAAATTAGATTATCATGCAGCCATATTCGAGCTGTTTATTTCCGTGAGTGTGTGATGGTATGTTTGCAGAAAAAATCATACCGTCCATATGCAAATTGTATGAGCTGTTTTTTTTTTCATATTCGAACCAGCTGGCATCCTAAGACTATCGGCACATGAAAAATAGGAAATCTGCCACGAATAATGAGGACAGTTCAAATATTTATGAAGAGTATTGTTTCAGATCTCTGACACCTGCAACACAGAGAATCTTACTGCCGTTTACACACAAACGTGTCAGTGTGAAAATATATAAACAGATGCTTAAATTCCAAAAGTTGGAGCAAGAATAATGGAGATAATTTATAATCCTCGTACTAAAATCTATTTCCAGTTCGTTCCCTCAGCACGAAAATTTCATAACCCGATCTCCTAAGTTCATTATGTTTTATAGTGACCACATTTACTACTGAACATTTTAAACATGTAATTAGGAACTGCTCTCAAAGTAATAAACATATATGGATGTAAACAAACTGCCGTGGCTGTTTACAAGTGAGGGTAATTATAAAATTCCATTTGGTTTCTTCCTAATTGGGAGTTTCAATCATAAAAGTGGTAAAATTGTTTCACACTAGGCATAAACAAATATTAATAGCACCAGAAAATTGAGATGCCATTGTGTCAATTGGAAACGGAATATTTATTGCTGTGGAGTTTATTGAATATATTTTAGTGCCCTTGGCGTTTGTGTTTGATTACGAAACTGAGAGAACTGAGGGCCTAGATATCTTGCATTTCAAATCGTATTGATAATATTGTTATTAAAACGGAAACAAACTTAATGTTATAAAAATTATGAAATCAAATTCGACCGCTGTGTTGCCATGTAGTAGGACGTATAATTTATTTAAGTGTATGTTGCGCTTGGTATGACCATAGCCTGTGTTAATAACAAAAGACATAACAACACATTGCTCCTGTCACATTGATAAATGACAGATTTTCTTATGTGCATGTAATTTCGCCAGCGCCCACACAAGCTGCAAACCGGAATGAAAATGGGAGCAAAGCATCTACGCTTTGCGTAAATAAGTATGATGGCAATACTTCCCCAGAAAACTATAAGCATACACAGGGTTCTGTCAGGGAATCACAAAAAGACAGAATAGATTGATAAATTTTAGAACGATCAAACATATTTACCTTGAACCTCAAATTCTATTCCATTCGAGTCCCCAGTTCTCTCGAACCAGTGCGGTGAAAGGATTAAATTAAATTAAATCATTTATTTCAGGCAACAATGGACCCATACACACACACATACTTATTCTAAATAAACAATGCCATAATATACTAATAAAAATTAAAATCAAATCACAAAATAAAATTAAAAAATACACAATGTCAATTGAAATAATAAAAAATAAAATCATAAAAATACACGACAAAATAAACAATTAATTAATAAGGTGCAATTTACAAGAATGATTTATAAATTGACAATCCAGTCGATCAGCAATTGCGGAAAGGATGCTAGTGGAGCCTGCCCGCACCCGCCGCACCAAGGAAGCGCCTCTCTTACGCATGGTTGCATAAAAACAGTCCACACGGGCTTCAGCGAACATTCCCGAGGCGCTGCAGTAGCGGGGAAGCCCCACCAACATCCTGAACGCGTTGTTGTATTGAACTCTGAGAGTGGAATACCGTCGCTGAGTGTAGTCTGCCCACAGGCTGCATGTGTAGAATGATGTACAGAATGCTCTAAACAGAGTGATTTTTACATTTAGTGAACATCGTGCAAACCTGCGGACTAACATGTTAGCTCTCACCGACAGTGATCTCCTCTCTCGTTCTATGTCAGCGTCGTCTTTCAGGCTAGCCGTGACCACGTGACCTAGGTATTTGAATTGTTCTACTCTTTCTAAAGCAGAACTATTAAGTACGATTGGAGGCATTTCCGTAATACGTCTTGAACCAGCCTGAAAGACCATACACTGGCTCTTTTTTACGTTATAGAGCAAGCCGTGACTTACTGCATACCGCTCACAAATGCTCAGTAGCCGCCTCATTCCACAAACCGACGCACTCAATAACACCATATCATCAGCATAACTAATGTTATTGAAACAGACGCCGTCAATGTAGCAACCGATATGTTCATTACTGAGTGCCTCGATTAGCCCGTTAACATACAAGTTAAAGAGTGCCGGCGAGCTCAAACCCCCCTGTCTCACCCCGCACTCCAACCTATACGAATCAGACGAAGCTCCTGACCATTTAACATTATTGACCTGGTTCCCATACCAATATTTGAAAATATTTAAAAGTTCATTTGGTAGATTCAAATTATCCAACTTATTCCACAGTATATCATAGGAGACCAGGTCAAATGCCCGGGAAAGGTCCAGGAAGCAAGCGTAAACAGGAGTATTCCTATCAGTGTAATATTTGACAGCACTCTTAAAACACAAAACTGCAGTTTCTGTCGACTGACCCGGCCGAAACCCGAACTGGTTATCATGCAGTCGGAGCCGGCTATATAATTGAGCATTCAGAATGCTGTCAAACACTTTGGCAATTACAGTAGCCAGTGAGATAGGACGGTAATTGGTCTTGTCGGATAGATCACCCGTCTTATTTTTTACCACTGGTACAACAATCGTTCTCATTAGTTCGGAAGGTAAATAAGAGTGAGCAACGCAAACGTTATAGAACATAGCTAATAGCCTTGATATATGAGGGCCAGCATTTTGGAGGTATTAAGTGCACCACAAAGAGGCTCCTTTCGTGCACTTTACACATGTCTTTATTGTTCTAGGACATGTCGGTTACGATACTTCCTTCACCGTTTTCAGAACTGATATTGCGCACATAAACCTTTCAAGCGAAAAACTCATAGGTGCACGTCGGGATTTGAACCGGCGACCTCCGGATTGACACAAAAAAAAGACCTTCAAATTGGGTTATTATGTTCGCCACCATTATCAAGAATACAGAAGCAGTTTTATTACACCATAGAGTAGAATAGTCTATTGAGTGGCTCAGACCAGCGTTAGTTACAGGAGCGGTGCAGGTAAACATTACCATAGCTCGTCCAGCTGTAACGATAGTCATTACAGCGAAGTGCCGGACTAGATAGTAGGGTTGTATTTCGCCCTCGAATTAAGGTCGAAAAGAATCCTAGGGAAATTTTACGCTAGACGATTATTGGTACACGGAAGCTTGGGAATTTTGTGTGATATGTTAATAATAGACTTTCTTACTTGACTTCTTTAAATTATTGAAGATATAAATTCAGCAGAAGTTATTATCAGATTGATAAAGCATTACTGTGTGAAAGGTATGGTTGCGGATTACATTACAGGCATAACTTGGGTATTCGTACCTACATAGGGGAATATCCTAAAATAAATAAAAGAAAAATTATCATTTAAAAAAAATTTGTAGACTATCCAACAGAAGGTCCAACAAAGGTGTAAATGTAATTCTTAATTTTTTGTTTTGATTCTTCGGTAAAACTTTCAACACATTTCATATAAAAGTAACCGAAGACCGGACTTAACGACGCTTAGGTACTAGCTGGATATAGTTAATTTACCTATGGAGTCATGTACGGTCATTGTTAATTATAAGTACTAAGTTAAGTCATAGTTTGACTTGTACGGTCATTGTTAAGTATATATAGTTTGACTACCAATATCCATACAAAAAGAGTCAAGTTCTTCGACAACGAAGAGGAACAGCGTCGCTATTAATCTAAATCGCAGATATGAGTGTTGAAACGCACCGGAAGCCATAAATCATAACAGGAACTGTATCGCCGCGTCTCCAGTAGGGCTGTCAATCTCTTTCCTGGTTATGTCCCAGTTTTGAAGACGTCCGCTTGAATCTGGGACACGTTCAAAATAATAAAATATCGTCGTAACGGAAAAGCTTAAATTTTAGCAGTGTTGTGGATTTTTCGATCACTTTTCACTGACACGGAGGCACGGGGCCTTATTTTGGTACAGATACCGAGAATTGCTAGTAAAATAAGTATTTGAAGTCTTCATATTTTTAACGCTAAACCAATTTTTTACGTATTATCGTATTATAGTATCTATTATTTATCATAGTATTTTTACACATTAAGTAACTTCGTTATTGTGGTATTTTTTAAATTAAACTAGTATATTTCAACATGAACTAAATTATAACGACTTACTGCGTATATGCTCATAGTTTCAAAAATGAATCCATTTTTAATTTTACCCATAAAATTTTGAAATAGTCTGTGGTGTGTTTTTGGTCGCGCCTGTACGCGAAATAAGAGCAAAACCCCAATGAAATTGGTTAATCCGTACTCACAGTTTTGTGGCTTTGAGTAAGGTTTGATTGTAGTATAACTTTGCATTTGATATTGAACCTTTGTATGAGACAGCCCTATCCTTTAAATTATGCAGGGAATGCGTCATTAAGGGTCGCCCTTCACCTTACCTACAGCGGCGCGTGTCACTCAAAACTGTCTTTCAGCGCGCCTTTTCGGTGAGTAAAAATATAATGTTCATTAGTACTGTGTCATCAAGGGTTAGCAAGCATTCAAAGTTTTAAGCATTTTTTTATGTAAATAACAATTTGTAACAGATGTTGTGCTAAGGACGCAAGTTCAAGGAACGTTTAGCTTGCATGACGGTATAGATTTGTACGAATAGTGTGGTGTTGACTTTTTCTTATGGGGCACAGTCGCTGAACACCACATATACAGACAAAAACTATGTTCGTCACGCAAAAACGGCGACAGATATACATATATAATATGTATTATATGTATGTATTGACAAAAAAGTATGAGTATTATATCAGCTATCTGGTTCCCATGATACAAGCTTAGCTTACTTTGGGGCTAGATCTCGCTGTGTGAAATGTCTACCAATATGTATGTATGTATTTATGTCTGTATGTATGTATATAATGAGTGCGACAAAAACAGACTTGTAACACTTGTACCTACTTCTCAAACATTTTGGCGACCGCCTTTCTTAAATCGGCCAACATCGTGTCAACAAATTAAGCTGGCTACGTTGCGTGGCGTGCGTGATGCGGGCACGTGTTGGGGACGTGATGGCGATGCGAGATACATCATTTGCCTGATATACAGGGACTAGCTGTACCCGGCATGCGTTGCAATGCCACGTTAAGGTAAAATGTGTCCAAAAAACGAAAAAAATAAAAACATTTTATCTAGCTTAACTTACCGTAAGATATTCAATATTTGTATGTCATAATATTAGGTGGTTAACAGTATCGCCCATCCATAAACTTGGATCCTCCCATACTAATGGGTTCCATTTAATTCGAAGACACACACGAAACGGAATACTGTTAGATATGGTAGCCGTATTTTACCGAACGAACTTCACCTACCTTGAACGACTACGTATTATAATCCAGATTAGGTCTGTCCTAGGAGGTGGGAGTTGGGGACTGCGCCACTGTTTTTTTTATAACTATTGCAGTTACCATCGTATTACTTTAATTTTAATTAATTTTTTTATTCCCAATAAAGTTTTATTATTATTAAAGTTTGCATCAGATGCACAATTGCATTGTATGTTTATCTATCATCATTTTGTCAATTCAATTTATTCGTTGATGAAACCCCAATATTTCAGCCGGTTTCAACAATATCTAGATCTCAACCACCTTCAAATGGTAGAATGAAGTTAATTAATCTAGCTAGCCTGTCGAGATAGAACGCACGCTATATACAGCGGTGGCCTGACGCGCTACTGGTAATTTGAACGGTTTGCGTGAACCTTCTATGTATATAGTAAGGAAATGTATGTAGTATATGTAACTATGTAGGAAGAAGAGTAAGAGTCTTAGGTTCGATCCCGGCTGGACCCAATATATATACAGTTTTTGCTCCTTGGGTCATTATTTTTTATAGAAATGCTCTATATTGCGGCAGGAAATCATAGTTCGATTTATTAATCCTTACCTATTTATTGATATACGATGTGAGTCGGGTCTTGTACCCGTGTAGGGGAGGAGAGGATCCAAGTCGTTATGTTTTTTATGAGCAGAGGTTTTTAACACCAGGGGGGCCATCTGCTCGATAGACATATAATCAATTATTTTAAATTATTTAACCTATTATTACTATCAGCCTTCATAGTGCCACTGCAGAGCGAAGTCCTCCCTAATCCGGTATCAATACTTACTTTCTTGCGCTGCTTTTGACGTCCAGTCTCTCATAAAGACGTCAAGGTCATCTCGCCATCTCTGTCTGGGTCGACCACGATGCCTTTTTCCGTTGTTAGGGGTCCAAGATTTCATTTTTTTTTTTAAATATTTATAAAACCTATAACATAATAAACAATATTTAAGAAACTTAAGGTGGGCTCATCTGCTCGTCCCGTAACATTACCACGTAAAAAATAAATCAACCAAATATGAAGTAATTTTTTATTTTAAGTTAGGTCGCAGTACAATTTTTTCCAGTAGATATTAATTATGACTTAAATTTGTAACTACCACAGCTTCTACTTCCCGGTAAATCAAAATGTTTTCCCCTCACCTTACGTACAAAACATGAACTGAATACTTTCTAATGTCGGTTAATTAAATTAAGGGAAGTCGTCACGTACGTCGCTGGAGGTCGATGGGACTCGTGATACTACGGAACGTGGAGCAACTAAATCGCGTCGCTCCAAGATACGAATTTGTACGTAATAAAATATATAACGGAATCAGCCTTGGTATTTTCTCACTGGTTTTTTTTTTTTATGGTGAGAGAAGTAACTATTGATACAATATTGTTATCCTAATCTATTCTGAAGCTAAGTTCTGATAGCCGAGCGATCAATCATAATTATTACTTTATTTTAATCTATACATCTATATAAATAAATAAAATTGGAGTATCTGTTTGTAATATTAAAATAACCGCTTTTTACTAAGTGCATATGGATGTCTACACGGTACATGTATATGTACCGTGTACCAAAACAACACTTTTTACAATTTTTGTCTGTCTGTCTGTTTGTTCCGGCTAAACTCTGAAATGGCTGGACCGATTTTGACGGGACTTTCACTGGCAAATAGCTGATGTAACAAGGAATAAGTTAGGCTACTTTTCCGAGGGGTAAAATAGGGGTGCGTGATAAAACCGAATTTCACGCGGACGGAGTCGCGGGCAATAGCTAGTAGCAAATATGACCTAAAAGATGAAAGCGCCTCCACACTAGAGTCGCTGTTGTACATGGCGGAAGCGACGCGTGCTATGTACGTGACTTCCGTCCAGTCACGACTGGATATTCGGTGGTATACTGCGTGTACATTAGAAACGTCACGTGGCGCTGGTTGTAGAATTTTTGGGAAATGATAATTGCTTATTCTATTTGTAGTCTGTATTTCTTAACTATGTATTTGAAAAAAAGCATGACATCTCTTGTAAGAGAGTTTAAAACGACTTACTATGAAAATCATGTTATGAAACTAAATCCTTTCTATTTTATTTTACATGACTACCAAATTATGTCTACATTTACCTTTGTCTCTGTAAATTTTCCTCAAATCGTAAGATTTCAGTTAAAATTTCAATTCCTTAGCAATAACTTCAACCCTCTTCTTTAGCCATTTAAAAATGCAAACCAATTTCAGCCTCACAATAGGGAAGGATTTTGACGATAAAAATTAACAAATTATCTTCCTTGTGGAGACAGCGCAAAAAATGATTCAATTAATCAATCAGTCACACGATGACTTGAAGATCATGCCGATGGAAATTGATGACATTATTTGCTTCTTTTCAAAAATATTGCTAGAATTATCTACGATTGGCTAGATCTAACTGAAAATATCACATTTACATAAAAATAAGATCCCGGACAAACGTATGGCGTGTGTCACAATATTTATCGCTGATTAGAAACTTTGTTGATAAACAATTTTTCTTATAGGTATTTGAGCAAGGTTTTTATGTAGGTCTAAAAAAAGTCTTAAATGTTATCATTCATATGTAGAATTTTAATTATATATTCTCTTTAATTCATCGGTATCTTCGGTAACCTCCTCCTAATACTTCTTCTCTTCTTCTTCTTCTTTCATGAATATTCATGAAAAAAAAAATTGAAACTAAATTTTTAAATGAACAAATAAGAAAGAGCAGCAAAGACTCAGCCAAGTTTTAAAACAAATTCAGCTAGAATCTTTACCTATCCACTGGCAACATCTTGCTTCTAACGAGTCATCGAAGGGCGTATTTCAATTGTGTCTAATGCAAATTTAATACCCTTCCTACCCTAAGGGTCTAAAATTGAGTTTCTTTGTTTTCCCCCAGTTAAGTCTTGCGGGGTACAATGTCATTTTGTTATAAGTACCTACTTTATTTGCCAAAATGCATAATGGATACATAATATAAAGTAGATATGAATTTGCACCCTTTGTATACATGTTAAACGAAACATGACGAGGATGTTCATAATCAATCAATTTAGTATTTACAAATGAATTAGTAATATTCATTTTGGCAAGGAAAGGTTCCGATTCTTCTTTTGTTGGCGAAATGGAATCTATATCTGGTATCTGATTGTCTTGGGGGATAACTAATAACAATAATAATAAATATTGATGGACATTTCACACAGCGCCATCACGCCCCAAAAGCATAGCTTGTATTTGTATCATGGGAACCAGACAACTGATATATTACTTATATACTTTATTGTAAATACATACATTATAACACCCAGACACAGAACAAACATCTATGTTCGCACACAAATGTTTGTACTTGGTGGGAATCGAACCCACGACCTACAGCGCAGAAGGCAGAGTTACAACCAGCTGAGCTGTGTGGCCAGTCATGGTGCAACTGGTTTATATGAGATTTAAACAGGTTTAAACCTCTACGCTGGCGTGACAGATGGCGCTGTTCGCCATATAAACATCGGCTCGTATTATTTTATCATAATAAATAAGTTACAGTGCATAATTAACAAATCAAACTATTGCAAATGTAAAAGTGACTGTTGATAATTACCATGCAATGTTATTAGAAAAAACTCATGACTATAAGTGGTTAAATATGAACATTTTTTCTTCCAACCAAATTCATATCATCATATCAATAAATCGTGTTAACCAGCAATCACAAACAGTGAAAAAGTGCATAGATACAAATAACGATAGGTATACTAAGTATATAAAGCTGTGATTAAAATTGTGGCAACAAAACAGTGAAAAGTGACTATTTATCGGCAAATATCCATGTAATAAAGGTACTTCAAGAATAAATACAAATTGGACTTTGAACCCTGAACGGTATTGGTCTGAGAACGAAAGATTTTTTGAAGTACCCTCCTGTCGTTGTGCGAATCTTACTGACTAGCACTACATACAACAGTAAGGCAATTTCAACCGTATCCTTCAAGCTTACATTGGTCTAGCGGAAACTACCACGGATTGACGTACAAGACAGTCGGAGTTCAAACCTTGAGTGGAATATTTACTTTTTGCTTTTTCTTTTTAAATTTTCATTTCTGCATTTTTGCTTACATTATGATGAAGACTAGACAATTGAGTTTGCGGGAGTTAGAAGCTAAATTGAAGGCTACACTACAAAGACTAGAACAATCGGATTCATTAAATAATAAATTACTCCAAGAGAGGGAGGACAGTGAATTGGAAGTTCAGAATGTTGTTGAAAAAAATACGCGACTAAAACATGAACTGGTTACCATCGATTTAGAATTAACTGAGCTTCGAGAACAGCAAGTTCAGTTGCAAGTAATAGTGGATTGTCATAGCCAATGTTGTATCACCTTGGATAGTGCATTTGACGAAATTAAAGAACTTAAAAAAAAACTACTTGAATACAATAATGCCACTGAATACATGCGTGAGGTTATAAGCAACAACGAGCAAATACAGATGAATGAAAGTTACAAGAAAATGGTCGAAGAAAATGAAAATAAAGAAGTAATGACAAGTGGGCTCTCAACATTAATGATCCACGAAAATGATATCAGTGTGAATCTATCAAATCAAAAACAATTGGGTACGCGAATAAAAAAAAAAAAGTACCTAAAGCTAAAAAGACTGTTACACAAGAAGAATATAATGAAACAAAAGAAAGCAAAAAATATTATCTGTGGCTTAAGAAAGGACAGAAATAAACTAAAAGATGAATTAAATGAGTACGAACTAATTATGTGCCACTATGAACATGACTATACAGAAAGTAAGAAAAAAATAAAAGATTTAGAAACTGACCTACACAGACTTAAATATAAATATGACCTGACTCAGAGTGAAACAAAAGAGTACAGGGCTGCAATTGATAAACTACTTGATGAAAATACTCACAAAACTAAACTGATGGAGGCGTTATTGGTGGAAAGTGTGCAAATGGATGCGGAAGAGGAAAGCGAAAAAAATGAAGTAAACAACTTCAATGACCCCACTCTTTCATTAGCCCTGGTCTACGAAACTGATCCAGCAATTGCTTCTTTGAAAGATCCTTCGAGTGAAGAATTTGGATCTGTACATATATTCTCGGATAAAATAGGGAAGGGACTTGGAGAGCGACTTCAAGGGTGTACAAACAAGAAAATCGTTAATCACTGCAGTCCTGGTTTATCTTTCAAGAGACTAGTAGATAATATGTGTGTGAGTAGTGTACTCAAATCACCTGATACATCAGAAATAGTTTTAGTAATTGGAGAGAGGCAATATTTATCACGTACTACATTAAGGTCGTGCATAGATAAGTTAAATGAAGCAAGCGCTTACTCTAAAATAATAATTTTTACTGTTCCATACATATTTAGTAATATTCATAACAATTTGTTGTACAAAATTAACCTAGAAATATTTAATTTGACGAACCATAACAATAAAATTCACATTGTTGATTTGAATCTGAAAAATTTTAGAGTTAAATTTGACAATATTTCCTTATTTTCTCATTATACTGACATTATTGGTGATTTAGTTAAATGTAATATTAACTCACCTTTTGGCTCAAGCAAAACTGTTATTGAGATTGAAACGTCAAGACATATTAGCAGTAGTAATGGTTCTATCAACAATTTTGATGATAGAATACACACAACTGAAAATTTTCCATGGGTTCAAACACAGGAGGTAGTCAAGTAGTTTTAAGGTGTCAAAAAAAACACGAACTTAGAAGTAGCTCATGTAAGAAAGTTTCAGTTTTAAAAGTAGGTCACCAAAATGTTCAGGGCATTAAAGGAAAGAATTTGCTACTTAGTTTATTTTTAAAGCAGGAAAATATTGATGTATTTTGCGTTACTGAAACATGGTTAAAAGATGAGGATTTAAGTGTATGTAACTTTGATAATTATACCCTAATGAGTGCAAGCTGCAGAAAATCATTTAAGTGTGGTGGGACTGCTGTAATACTCAAAAATAGTTTAAAAGCCAAAACTAGGCACGACATATGTAAATATTATGTAGAAAAGGATTTCGAAATTAGCTGCATCGAACTGAAAAATGAAATTATTATTACTGTATATAGATCTCCCAGTGCTAATATTGGGGTATTTTTAGAAAAATTGGAGCATTGTCTTGACATTTTGACAAAAAATACTAGAGAAAGTCGTAAAAACATAATAATATGTGGCGACTTCAATGTAAATTTCTTACTCAATACTGAAAATGACTCAAATCGATCTAGTTATTTATTGGACTTATTCAAATGCTATTCTCTAAATCAACAAATTTTTGACGTTACTAGGCTGACAAAGAATACAAATACTTGTATAGATAATATTTTTACTAATCTAGATGTTATACATAGCGAGGTTACGAATGGTATTCCATCAGACCATTTTGCTCAGATAATTACTGTAAGTGTAAATATTGAATATGTAAAAAATAGACGTATAAACAGGAGAATAATTAAAGACGACTCTGTAGCCCTCTTAAAAATAAACTTAATACATGAATTCTCAAATCGGACAGTGACTAGTTACAATGAGTTTCTTACTGCATTTGTAAGATCGTTGGACAGAGTTATGCCATTTAAAACAATAACTGTTAGATTAGACAAATCGTTTGATGACTGGGCAACAAAGGGCTTAAAAATCTCTCAAAAAAAATTGAAACAACTATACCAGATATTGATACATACAAATGATGAAAGTCTTAGACGTTACATAAGTAAGTACAGTAAAATTTTTAAACAGTGTGCCAAACTAGCAAAAAGGATCTATATTCGTCAAAAAATATTAACATCCCTAAATGTGGTAAAATCAACCTGGAATATTATTAAAAAAGAAACTGGAAAATCTATCAATAGTTCTACAGATATTGCCAAACTAAATATTCTTAATAACGAAGTCACAAGATCACCTTCGAGAATTGCAAGTCATTTTAACGATTTCTTTACTCAGGTAGCGTCATCTATGACGAGGGACCTTATGAGATCGGAAAAGGAGGCTCTAGTACTTATCAACAAACACTCATCACCAAGCGTTAATAGTTTTGTTTTGGAGGAAATTACCCCAATCGGTATCATAAAAATAATTAACGAATTGAAGTGCAAAAGTTCATGTGATCTATGGGGCATATCTACTTCACTTATAAAAAAAGTAAAGTATGAATTAGCAGTTCCTTTATGTAATATTGTAAATAATAGTATAAAACTAGGTGAATTCCCGGACTTGCTCAAAGTCGCCAAAGTCCTCCCTTTATATAAGAAAGGATCTCACTCCGACCCCAATAATTACCGCCCTATCTCACTTTTGCCAATATTTAGTAAAATATATGAGAAATATATATCGAATGAACTGTACAAATATGTAGAATGTAACGAAATTATTAATAGTAGGCAGTTCGGCTTCCAAAGAAAGAAAAATACTTCTCTTGCTATAACAAGCCTTTTGGAGAAGATATTGTGGGATTTAGACTCCTCCAAGAGTACCTATGGCTTATTTTGTGATCTGTCTAAGGCATTCGACTGTGTTTGCCACAAAATCCTCATAGCAAAGCTTAAACATTATGGTATACGAAACAACGAACTTTTAATAATAATGTCTTATCTTAAAAACAGGAAACAGATAACTGAATGTAATGGGTCAAGATCAACCTCAAATGATATTATAATGGGTGTGCCACAAGGATCAATTTTAGGCCCTTTGTTGTTCATAATTTATATTAACGATCTAGTGGCATGTGTGGAACAAGAAAAGGATATTGTTTTATTTGCTGACGATACCACTATTATTGTAAGCGACAAAATGAAAGACAATGTTATTATTAAAATTGATTATCTGGTGACTAATATTATCAAATGGTTTGAAGCCAACAATTTGCTTCTTAATGTACAGAAGACTAACATTGTCAGATTCTTTTTAGGGAACAATAGTGATGTTGATCCACTTATGACCACTGTTGAGAGACATTCAATTACCAAAACTAATGATGTTAAATTTTTAGGCATTAAGATAGATAATAAGCTTAGTTGGAACAATCATATAGAATCGCTTGTTAAGAAACTCGGATCAGCCGCTTATGCAGTAAAAACAATAAGACAGTTGAGTGACATACAAACATCCAAAGCAGTATACCATGCCTACTTTCATTCACTGATGACATACGGTATACTGGCGTGGGGAAATGCAGCGCAATCCAAAAGGGTGTTTATACTGCAGAAGCGGGCAGTCCGGTTTATTTTGAAAATTAGTCAAATGGAGTCTTGTAGGCAAAGGTTCAGGGAATTAGGTATAATGACATTCACTGGAGAATATATATATCAAAACCTCTTGTATGCGAAATTAAATATTAATAATCTTAAAGCTAATAGTGATATACATAATTACAATACGAGAAATAAATCCAAACTTGTTCTCCCAAAACACAGACTTACCAAAGTAGGTAAAAGTTTTTTATGCATAAGCATCAAACTATATAATAAATTGCCTAGTGACATTACAAATCTTAATTTTAGGGAATTTAGTCTTAAGGTCAGAAAATTATTACTGTTTAAGTCTTATTATAATATTGACGAAGCACTTGCTGACGAATTTAGTGTAGTTATGTGATGGAAGAAAATTGCTTAAATCTATATGTATATAAATTGTGATATTGTTAGTGACGTTTCCGAGTGTACTATAAATGTATCAAAAAGGAATAAATAAATGAAATGAAAAAAAAAAAAAAAGTACCTTTATGGATTCCCGGAGCTTTAGGATCTCCAAAGGAATTCGCCTAACTCGTCTCTCTCGCACGTTGTCGCTTCATTCTTACACGCAACATTCATCTGAAACAAATAAGTTTAAATTACATAAACCTGGTTCTCTCATATCCTAAATCGATTCAGTGATTTCTAAAGTTTACAAAACAAATAAAGAATGCGATTTAGTTCAACTCCTCCAAGTTTGTAACTTAATTGCTATTCCTTTGGGGTTCGGATCGAGAATAAACAACAGTTGGTTCTTGTGCGCTAAACTGTTTCGATTATTTTTAATTAATCAGATTATCAATGCGTTAAATACGACGTATATACGGCGCCAGTTCGATAGCACCTTGGTAATGTCATCTGTCAAATCTGACAGTGACATTCCTTGTGTCGAATAAAATGGGTAACCAATTGCTTTGCTATGGGAGCATACTTGATACGGGGAGAATTTAGCAGATTCCAATACCACTATTATAATGCTTAAAAGATTTATGAAAGAAACAAAAATATTTATTTTGTGTTACATTAGAAATAAAATTAGGTACAAATAAAAGAAAATGTGGCTTGTAACAGCTATAAAAGGCTACCACTCAGCATGTTCATAATTTTGGTGTTTCTTATTCTTATGCCAAACTCAAATGATTTAACTGAAACTTTGAACAAAAGTAACAATAGGCATAGGCTGTTTATTATGCCGTTAACACGCGAGCGGAGCTGCACACATATATATATAAAATGACTAGGAATTCACATAAACCGAAAGTACGGACATCGAAAGACGCCGAGCGCAAAATGTTTTTCCAATACTCATATCCAAAGGAACGTGAGTTTACGTGCTAGGTATAATTTGTGGTTATATCTATAAGGTGCTTACGAAGTTTAATACTTAGAATATTCATCATTTTCTTATTTAAAATAATCCTTTTATTTGATTTCTAGAGTTAATGAGTGGTTTTATAAATTACCAATATATTTTGCACAAATGCCTCGTATTTAAATATTTACAATAACCTACCCATCGCACGAGCGAACAACAAAAGCCGGATATATGTTTGTGGTAAATTAATTTATTTAATGTTAAGTGTATACAAAACGTGTTAACTATATGATTTGTAAGTAGAAAAAATTATGTAAACAGATTGGAAACTTAACACCTAGTTTTTCAGGCCTGCGTTCTCAACGACTGGTAATCGTGAAACGCTCATGGGTTATTTCAATGGCCAAAATCTTGTTTGCCAATATGAGGCTTTTGATACATGATATCTAAGATTTCTCATTATAATATCTATCATCTATACATCATTATCTTTCTATCTATCATTATAACCTATTTTGGTGTAGGTACTTACAAGCTTTACCTGGACTGGTAACATTCCTTATTTTTCTATATATTATGTAACATGTCAGTAATATTAATTCATTATGGGATTTTGTAAAAACACATGTGGCAGTGTAGAAAGCCAAATATAACAAAATGTTACAAAAGAAAACATGTTTCAAAGAGTATAATCACTCGTCGCAAGTAGATTTTATATTAGCGACCGTATATAATACAAAATGTAGACGAGTGTCATATAATAGAAAATGTAGAAGTGTCTACCTGGCTACTATGCTCGACTTATAAGTCTGTTGTTGATCATATACATGTTACGGTTAGTGATAAAAATAGATAAATAACAATAATGACCGGTTTTTATTAAAAAAATCCAAAAAAGAAAATATAAAGTGATATTCATCTTCTGTGCTTGTTAAATGTCCAGTCCTAACCTAACTAAACTAACTTATTTCTATCCGTGAAGAATAATAACTTTTAAATAAGTACATGTGACTGGGTGTACCTAAATCACATTAAAAAAAAATGCTGTTCTTATTAAAACGTACCGGTAATTATAAATTCTGACTTCGTTTATTACAATGACCGTAACATATACAAAGTAAACCGCACGAACGCGACGTCTTGTTCAGTAATACAAATATTAGTATTAAGGTATGGCTCGTTCTATAATGCACTTGAAATTAATCAGCATATTTGGCCGTTTGAATTCCTTGGTCATTGTTTGACTCGTGTGTTCCCTTTGTTTGCTAATGACACAAAATATATTAGCTTTGACATTAACAAACAAGTGAGCATAAAGTGCATACAAATTGATTTGCTAAAGTACGAGTTACATTTTCGAGCAATGATCTTTCTTTCAAAGATTTTTTTATCGCTGTTTTTTTTTTATTTGAGTATGTTTTACTCAAATAATAAAAATACTTAGCTCATAAAAACATAATAATCAAAGCTTAATGAAAAACATAGGCCAATAACAGGTCTTCTGATGTGTTAGGATCTTCAATTCAAACTACCAGCCGAGGTTTTGCTGCTCACTCCTTTAACGTTCTTACTGCAGGAAACCTGCCTGTACTGGATCATTGAGGTTGACGCGAATTTTCAGTGGTTCAATTTTCACCTTCTAGATTCACGTCTATCCATGGGGAAGTAGACACGATACATATTCAATTCATATAGTTTTGTCACGAACACTCAGCTAACAATCTCATCCAGTAAATCGTTCCTTTGCTTTCTTTTATTTGTCTCGTGGATAAGGCATACAATATAAAACAGTGATAATTTATCTATAGAATCTTTCTCCTCGTAAGCATCTTCAATGCGGCAATGGCCAATTGCACTTTCCCCGACGCCTGGAAGGAAGCCAATGTCATTGGCATCCCCAAACCAGGCAAGAAGGCCACGGAGCCTTCTAGTTACCGTCCCATCAGTCTCCTCAAGACCATGGGGAAGCTCTACGAGCGTCTCCTCCTTAATCGTCTCTGGCCCATTGTCAATGAACTTAAACTCCTCCCGGACGAACAGTTTGGCTTCCGAGCCAGACACTCGTGCCCCCAGCAGGTCCTCCGCTTCACGGAACACGTCCTTTCAAACTCTCAAGGCATTTGGCCTAAAGATACCGGAGCCGTCTTCCTAGACGTGGCAAAGGCGTTCGACAAGGTCTGGCACAACGGCTTGGTCTACAAGCTTTCTCAACTTGGTGTGCCAGACAGACTCGTGCTCATCATACGAGACTTCCTGACCAATCGTAGCTTCCGCTATCGAGTGGAAGGGAAGCTGTCCGAACCCAAGCCCATCCGAGCCGGAGTCCCTCAGGGCTCCGTACTAGCCCCCCTCTTATTCACGCTGTACACCAGCGATGTCCCCCACTCGTTCCAAACAGAGCTCGCCCTGTTTGCGGACGACACAGCATTATACGCATCTGATCGGAATGCCGATAGGGTGCGTATAAAGCTGCAAGCCGCACTCAATGCACTCGGTGCATGGTTTACGAAGTGGCGCATTGAGGTGAACCCGACGAAAAGTACCGCGGTGTACTTTTCCCGGCGACGCCCAACGCTCAAGCCCCTCACTCTCTATGACGAACCCATTCCATGGGCGAAGTCTGCCCGCTACTTAGGCGTCGTCCTTGACAAACGTCTTAACTTCAACGAACACATTAGAACTGTTCGTAACAGGGCGGCCTTTATACTGGGTCGCCTCAATAACCTCGTATGCAAGAAGAGTAAAATGTCCCTTGGCAACAAGGTGAGACTTTACAAAGCTTGCATACGCCCCATCATGACATACGCCTCCGTGGCTTTCGCTCATGCTCAAACCCGCCCCCTACAGCTTATTCAAAATCGTTTCCTACGGAAAGCCACGGGCGTTCCCTGGTACGTACGCAATCGCTCCCTCCACCGAGACGCGCGTCTCGAGTCTATTGCCCGCTTCATGAAACTCGCCTCCCAGCGATATTATGATTCGGTCGAGTCCCACCCGAACCACCTGGTTCGCACCTTACCCGACTACTTGGTTGTCCCCCCTGCTAGGCGCTCTCTCCGTAGACCAAGACACGTACTTGGTGACCCCCCTGACGAGATAACGGCCGCCTATCCGGAGTTATTCCTATCGTCAGCCCCCCACAGAGAAAACACTCAACCTTCGCACCGACCCCGCCGGCGGGGTCGAAGTATCTCCGTAAATGCCCGCGCGGGGCGCATTTTCTCCAATTCCTCCCGACTCGCAACGCCCCAAGCCGAGGTCCGAACCTAAGTGGTGCCCTTGGTGACGTTGTGTATAATATTAAGTTTTACCGGTTGAGAGCCGTCTGCTCTCGCCAAAAGCCCGTGTAAACGCTGTCAAGGCCATCTGCGGCCAACAGCATAATGTCCATTCAAAAAAAAAAAAAAAATATATAGAATCTTTATGATATCTATATCTATTGACTGAATTCCAGTAGAATCAGTGACTGGGATGAGAATTCGAATGAGATTCCTGTCAACATACATTTAGTGAATTCATATATTCTAAAAAAGATCATTTTTACATTATAGTGTCAAAATATCTAAAACATTCCTTCTTTAAATTCTTTGCGTTGCGCCGAAGTAACAATGGTATATTTTTTTGTATTTGGCATGAGAAAATCTCCAATTGTCAAAGTGACCACGTTCACACTACTTTACCAGGATTAATAATACCACGAAAACATTCCATTCAAAATTATCTGCTCAACAATGAAACTGATAATATCCTATTGTCGTAGACCAAAATCTTTATCCCAAGCATTATCTTCATCCTAAGACAAAACGTGTTGAGAAAGAGAGAAAGAGAGGCTTTACAAGCACGAGTCTATTTTCTTATCCGCATTCGACATAATGCATTCTATTACATGTAGGTACTTTTCGCTTTAGAACAACACAGGCTAGTAAATGACACGTATAGATGCCAGCAAACAACTTGAAAAGTGTCATTCGATGCGCAGAAATCAGTTTCGTAGAAGTGTACATGCGCGAACTTCGCCAACCTAATCCGACATAGGAATACATGTACTTAAATTTAGTAGGAAGCGTTGTGCTCCCACTATCATAATGCGGACAGCCCAAGAGTGAAACTCCTTGCCTGCGTCTGTATTTCCCGAGAACTATAATCTGGAGGTCTTCAAGAGGAGAGTGAATAGGTATTTTCTAGGCAAGCATGCTACATCGTAGACCGCATCGTCACTTAACATCAGGTGAGATTGCGGTCAAATGTGAGCCTATCGTAATAAAAAATAATAATAATTATGTATACAAAACATTTAAAAAAACTTTTAAACTCACAGATATACGTAAATTTTATGTGATAAGTACTTTCAAAGTAGTTTTACTTACAAGGAATTTCAAATCAAAATCTACTTAGTTTTATAGGCGAAAGAGGATATCATAAATAAATATACTATAGGTAAGGATACAAAAAACCTTACACTCCATTCCGGGTGAAAGTCACGGTCGGGTAAAAGCCATTATAACATAAAAACATATCATTTTCTCATAGTGACTCACCAAAGCTTGGTAAATATAATTTCAAAACAATGCTTATTCCGAAAAGTGTTAATGCGGGGACAGATAAGGCTTACCTGCGGTCGCAGCATACCTAACAGTTTCTATGCCCGGTCACATAAGATATCGCAGATTAGGTGGCAGTTATTATTAAAGGGTTGGGTCTTAGACGTAATACCGGATATTCCTAATGGAGGCAAGCAAATTGTGGTAATGTATGATAATTACTTCTTATCTGAGAGTTCTGTGAAAATCGGATTTTATGATTATGCACGGTTTCAAATACAATAATTTTTTGTATTATATTAATCAGGATATAAGAAATAATTGCAACATCAAAGGAAAATATTAATGAGATCATGCATATTGCAGACTGCTAACATTCTACTTATCTAAGACAGGAATCTGTTTGCTAAAATTAACTAAGTTGTATGTTTATATTCTTAATGGTGGTTAATTATGAAGACTCTATGACAATGCGGCTAACTTAAAATTACATATTTTCCCGTTTTTGCCTTTTTTTTCCATTTGTAATTTCAATATAATTCGTTATACAAAATATTATGATCAGATAAACAATACCACTTCCCTAACGTATTCTATACAAATTCAATATTCGTTATTTCGGTTTAAAGAAATTTATTCTCAAAAGAACATAAATAAAGTTCACTTACATGAGATGATTAATACATATTAAAAACTTAAATGTACTATCGCTAGTCGTTTTTCAATAATGAAACTTACAAACAACACAAATGTACAAATAACAGAAAATAAATTTTCCTTTGAAATTCCCACTCGTACCAATACACACGTGACAAGTGACACAGTTTAGAACTCAAAACAAGACTTTTCCATTTTCCCTCGCCCCAAATACACCCACTAGAGGTACAGGCAGCCTTCAACGATAAAAACATTAAGACACGATAAAACATTCAACTGAATTTTGAATTTTCGCTTTATAGCCCGTTATGAGCGTAAAAATTTGAAAGTGCCTCTCTTAATACCTTTTACGATGTCGTCATGATTTACACTAACGATTTGTGAGAATGAGGAATAATATTCAAAGAGGCCTGTTAAAATGTTGATAGGTAAGTTTAAGGTATTAAAATAATTTATTGTCTCTCTCTTGTCGTATGAGACGGAAAAATTGTTGCTGGCGCCATCTCTTGGCGAGTAGCGAATTACTGTTTTAGTGCGCTCTTGTGGAGCAGTAGAGTCGCCGATGAAATGTCATTATATAGTTTACTAAGAGTGTATGTTTTATTTTTTACTATTCTCATACCTACGCTGAATGTAACAATATTAAACTTTTATTTTTATGTGACTTAGGTGACGGTCCGAGCTGAAGGCCCACCTGATGTTAAGTGGTAACCGCCGCCCATAGACAACAGCAACACGACTCAAGTCCTCGCCACTAAAATAATATTATGTCTAATATATATCAATTCGCATTGAGTTGCGTGCATCACTGCTTGGCGGCAGATTGCCAGGTGTGGTGGCAGAACTACTTATCTAAGAAATTAGCATAAGTGCTACTGCTACTTGGTGCTATTTATAATAAAAGAGAAAATTTATTAGTAATTGATAGCCCTCTTAGCGTAAAAAACTGTTGTTACAAAATTGTGCATTGGTTTTTAAATTACCAATATTATTTAAAATAATAAGAAATATTCTAAGAGACGTCATTTCGAATAAAATTGTATTATTACGATTATTCTGTTCAAAGTTTTTATATGCAAATGAGTGATATTTCAAACATGTACTCTTAATTTAATTTAATTTAAACTATTTGAATTAAAGTATATAATGGAGCCTTCATTTCTACTGTGTAATCCAAAACAAAATATAGCTAAACATAAACTTAATAAAAAAAAAAAATATATATTTTTGAAATAGGTAAAAGTGGGCCTCCCCAGCTGTTTTTATTCATTTAAATCCGCATCGCTGCGTTAAGATGTCCCTCCATCTTCTTTTAGATCTTTTAGGCCTTGCCTTCCATTTCATTCCTTCCTTCCCCTAAATCATCATAAAACCAGATATAAATAATATCAAATAACTGAAATCTGCAATAGATTGTTAAAGGATATCAAAATAATAGTATTACTGAAACAAAATTTTCTTATAATCCATTATCAAAATAAAATTTCATTTATAAAAATCTCAGATAATGCCATCAGACGACAGATGCCGTTAGTAGTAGCGCCGACATGCACAGAGCTTACGCGGGGGGCCTGCGGTGTGGGAAGTGAGGAGGGGCTAAGTTGCGCGCCCCCACTGCCACTTCCACGAGTCAAGCGTTCCGCTTGTCAGTCGCAACGCAACCGAATCGCGGAGAGGTCGTGTTACACCCCGCGCTGGTTTTTACAACTCGCAATGAATATTTAATAACACAAACTGATCACAAATAATAAACACGCACTAAATAAGTGAAAACGTCGATCAACATTATTCACCCGGGACTATTTTTGCACAAATATCATGGACCACAGTGCAGTGAAATGTTAGGAATTTTTCTTCAGTGTGTATCACGGACTTTGTTTCGGAAATGGTGATATCGACCCACAGGGTGTGTTTATGAGACATTCTGTAGTGAAATGAAAAATCTGTGATAATGTACGCAATCGTGACCGTACTTTGTGCGTTGGTGCAGTTCGGGTGGACTTTGCAACCCTACGGATCAGACAAATGCGTGCGGGTCTCAGATCGGGGCTCGGAAAGCAGTACCCTCTGTAGAATCCGCACCCTCGACGGTGATGGAACCAGTATCGCGACAGTGGCTTCAGATACCAGCAAACTAGCTATTGAATGCAATCACCTACTCCTGTTCGAAAGCTCTCTGAGAGCTTACTATTTCAGCACACTGTTAAAACTCAACGAACTGTCAATAAGTAACTGCAAATTTCTGAACCTACCAGATAACACGTTTCAAGATCTGAGAAAACTGAAACGGCTAAAAGTGCGTTCGAAAAACTATGAATGGAGCCCTTCTAAGAATTTGGAATTGTCTTTGAACACTTTCATTGGATTGTCAGAACTACAGTCATTGGATCTTGCTCAAAATAACATCAAGTTTATTCCTTCCGGTGTATTCTGCTCGCTTGAAAATTTGAATACACTGAATTTGACTCAGAATAGAATACGGACTGTTGGTCAACTTGGATTCGGTCCAGGATGCGGCTCGGGCTTACACAGCTTAGATCTTAGCCACAACGAGATCAAAAGCTTGCAAGCGGAATCCGAGCTAATGAGACTGAGAAGCTTGCAGCATTTATACATGCAACATAACAATATCAGCGACATATCGAGTGAAGCTTTTAACGGACTTGTCTCTATGAGAGTTCTGAACATATCGCATAATCGTTTACATACATTGCCTGAAGGACTTTTTGTGAACGCCAGAGAATTAAGAGAAATTTATTTGAATGATAATACACTTTTTGAGTTAGATCGAGGCATTTTTCACCGATTGGAGCAACTTATAGTGCTCGACTTATCTAGCAATCAGCTCACTAGTAACCATATCGACAACGGAACATTTTTGGGACTGATTCGACTAATTGTTTTGAACTTATCAAATAACGCACTGACACGAATCGATGGGAAAACATTCAAAGACTTGTTCTTTCTGCAAATATTAAACTTGAAGAACAACTCTATTGGCTACATTGAAGATAATGCATTCCTGCCTTTATACAATCTGCATACTCTCAACTTAGCAGAGAACAGAATTCATACAATCGATGAAAACTTATTTAACGGTTTGTATGTTTTAAGCAAGTTGACCCTAAATAACAATTTGCTGGTAAACATCGATGCAAAATCGTTCAAAAACTGTTCAGATTTGAAAGAACTGGACCTGAGCTCGAATCAATTAATGGACGTGCCCGAAGCTTTGTGGGAACTTTCGTTTTTGAAGACACTCGATCTGGGAGAGAATCAAATAACAACCTTCAGAAATGGATCCTTCAAGAATCTAAACCAATTAACGGGACTTCGGCTGATTGACAACCAGATTGGAAACCTTTCCGTTGGAATGTTTTGGGACTTACCTAGCTTACAAGTACTCAACATCGCTAAGAACAAGATTCAGTCCATTGAACGCGGGACCTTCGTTCGTAATTCACAACTGGAAGCTATAAGACTCGACGGTAACTTCCTGTCGGATATCAACGGCGTTTTCTCTACGCTTGCGAGCCTTTTGTGGCTGAACCTTTCGGAAAATCATCTAGTGTGGTTTGATTATGCGTTTGTGCCCAGTAATTTAAAGTGGTTAGACATTCATAGCAACTTTATTGAACATTTAGGAAATTACTACAAGTTACAGGATGTGCTTCATATAAAGACATTAGATGTAAGTCATAATCGTATAGTGGAAATATCACCTATGGCAATACCAAATAGTGTTGAACTGTTGTTTATAAACAATAACTTTTTGAGTAACATTAATGTCAATACGTTTTTCGATAAAAAGAATCTTACACGGGTGGACATGTACGCGAATGAATTAGTGCATTTAGAATTGAATAGTTTACGTTTATCAATGGTGCCGGACAATAAAACATTGCCGGATTTCTATATCGGCGGCAATCCGTTTCAGTGTGACTGTACAATGGAGTGGTTACCGATCATCAACAACATGACCGCTATGAGACAATACCCGCGAGTGATGGACCTAGAAAACGTATTGTGTAAAATGACAAACACTCGTAGCGGAACTCATGTGCCCTTAACCAACCTTAAGACAACAGATTTTCTTTGTAAGTACGAGACTCATTGTTTTGCCATCTGTCATTGTTGTGACTACGACGCGTGTGACTGCGAGATGACCTGCCCACAAAATTGTACTTGCTACCATGACCCTTTATGGAATACAAATGTTGTCGACTGCTCTGGACAATCGTCAATGGAAATACCTAACAAGATACCCATGGATGCAACCGAGGTATTTTTAGACGGCAACAACATACATGAGCTACAAAATCACGTTTTCATCGGGCGACAAAAGATGAGATCTCTCTACGTTAACAATAGTAACGTCGATAATATTCAAAATAGAACGTTTGCCGGACTCAGTGCTTTAGAAATTCTACATCTTGGCAATAACAAGCTCAAAGAACTTAAAGGCTACGAATTTCACAAGCTGAGTAACTTAAAGGAATTGTTCTTACAAAATAACCTTATCAGCCACATCGCTAACATATCATTCCTTTCTTTGAAATCTCTGGAAGTTTTGCGTCTCGATGGAAACAGGCTTGTAGATTTTGTAGTTTGGACTTTTAATAACAACCCGAATTTAAAAGCTTTGTCACTCGGAAATAACCTGTGGTCTTGTAAATGTCGCTATCTCCAAGAATTAACTGCATACCTGGCGGAGAACGCGCAAAAAATCATCGACATTACCGACGTATGGTGTTGGAACGGAGAAGCGAAACCGCCACAGAAAAAAGAGCTCAACTTAAACGGTACAGCCTGCAGCGATTATTATGCTGATAATTCAGTCATCGGAAACATGTTGGTGTCGAACTATGTTCCCATGATGGTCTCCACTCTCACCGGTTTTATGTTAATTTTATTGGCACTTGTCTTACTATTTCTTTTTAGAGACTCGCTCAGAGTATGGCTTTATACCAACTGTGGAATAAGATTATTTTCATTCTCCGGTGCCTTTGAAGAAAGCGAGAAGCTTTACGACGCTTACGTTTGCTATAGCCCGAAAGATGAGGAATCAGTCGTGCAGTCGTTAGCAAATGAGCTAGAAAACGGGAATCCGTCGTACCATCTATGCCTTCATTATAGAGACATTCCACACCACGGCGCTCAGTACATGCAATGCGCGCCACCGGCAGTCGAGACCGCGGAAGCATCGAAACGAATAATCATCGTGCTAACGAGAAATTTCATGCAGACAGAATGGTCCCGATACGAATTCCGACAAGGGTTGCACGAAGCGCTCAAAGGGTGTATTTATAAATTAATTCTAATAGAAGAAGGCACAGTAGTGGGTGACGCAATGTGTGACCCCGATTTGCGACCGTATCTCAAAACGGGTTCGCGATTACAATGGGGTCAGAAGAGATTCTGGGAAAGGCTCAGATACATGATGCCTGATTCTTCACTTTCAAATCACAAATCGCGAAGTCATAGTTATAGAAAAAGTATAAATACTTATACGTTAGATTCATCGGTGCCTAATAGTGGTAATCGCACTTTGCCGTTCCCTAAGCCATCGCCTGTGATGAGTGGTGTCATTCAGGGAGTCAGCGCTCCGCCCCCGGAGTATGCGACAGAAGTACGACAGTCACCTTCAACGGTTAGACAAACGCAGGGAGTAGTGTACGGGCCGGACGGAAGACCGATCTCAGACCACATTTACTCATCGATAGATTCCGACTATTCATCTTTAGAGCACGGTATGGCCCCTGGCAGACGACGAGAAATGCGACAGTGGCCACCCCCCCCGCCGCTCGTAGATACAGGCAACTCGGTTCAAGCCTACCTAGTCTAGAGGGCCATCGCCCAACTTCCAGTCAAATTGTAAATATGTAGATTAGGTACTAAAGAAGCTAATTAGTGCGCTGTATATATTGTAAAGTAGTAGACTGTAAGTGCTATACCAAATCTATGTAAGTGATTATTGCCTGATCATTATCCTGTGTATAAAGTAAAATTTAAAGACTGCTGTAGTATATGATTATTGTAAATAGCAAAAAGTGATCATACTATATTATCTGTAATATGTCGTTATTTATACAACTAAAAAAATAAAAGTGATGAAGATTTATAACAATTTATTTTATTAAAAAAAAAAGTCATACCTATCCAATTAGTAAAATCGTAGTAACACTGATATAAATAATATAAAACGATTGGACACACAATACGCTCTATAACTACACTTAACATAATAATAAAGCTAATTGCGAACCAGTTAATGACACCGAACAAATAAGTCTGATTGCCTTTGTTCAATATATTATCACACAATAGCAAAAGCTTTCAAATCACTATGAGCATTTATGGCCAACTTGTAACATAATATTTAAAGTGGCGAATCTCTTAGCATCAAACAAAATTAAAATAAACTTGGACAGCTGTAACACGATTGCTCTCTTTTTTGGCGACTAAATGTACATATGTCACTTAGTTAAGTTTTAATTCGGTTTGGACTTATCGAACTGGTTATAAATTAATTTAATAATGAATATAAAAATGGTATAGTTTGCCATTTATCTGATGATGCTGATATGCATACAAATTTAATTTAATGAAAAGGTCAAATATATTTCAATCATGAAAGCAAAAGCAAATTCCATTTTCATATTTACCATAACAACAAATGAAACGAAACACTTTTCTGTGGAAGTGTTTGTGCGATAAGTTGTGATATTATATAGAGATATTACATAAAAACATGTATTTGATTAATCTGTATTGATCGAATAAAATAAATAAATGATTTATTGGTGTGCCGCGGAAATCGGAAATTCTCTATAGGGTAAGTTGTTTTTTTTTCTATATTTTCATAAAATATTTAAAAATTATTTGGTTCATTTAACTTATCTGAGATTCCACATCGGTATTAGGTGTATAGTTATAAAAAAAACGGCTAAGGGGCAGTAAGACTCGTTACAAGGCAAGGGTTCTATGTCAGACAATTTTTTTCATTGAACCGACTGTAACATCCCGATTTAATTATTTGTTATTTTACTTTAAAGTTCGCTCTATAACCATCACGACTTGATTATTTACAATAAGAGTTAGAAGTAACACTCATCCTGAATTATCCGAAGTTCTGAAACATTTCACGGAGAACATTGAATTTCATATTCCCGTAAATTTCAATTCATCTGGCACTTTTCCCATAAAACTAAAACAAACTTGAAGTTTGTTACATGTCCTTTGTCGTAAGTGGCGTGGTTCAGCACTAGGTAATACTTATCATTCGCCATAATCTAGAATTCACTTTGGCTTGCGACCAGTCTTGCCTCGCTACTGAATAATACTGTCCAAGATTCATCTCCATTACGTGTGATTCACTGTTATTGTAGTTAGTTTTATTATGGGGCTCGGATTTAGCTTGTTTTAATATCACAATGACTTCATTGTACTCGAAACGTAGCTTTTTATTATGTGAAGAAAGTGTCGGTGGAGCGATTATTTTGTCCATTCTTTACCCATGACAATCGATGGATCGTTCCATTCATATTGTTATGCATTTTTGATGACTATTTACGGCTCATATAGTCACAGATCAGTAGGGAGAATATAGGGCTCGGCTTAAACTAGTTTCATCTCTTTTGAATGAACTAAAACTACCTGTGACGGAGAATGAGATAACACTGATTCGTAATATTTTTTTTATTTGAAAATGTATGTATTGATAACAGAATAGGGATATTTCACAAAAAATGGGTCGTTATTATAATTAAATTTTAAATCAATTTACGTAAATTTAAATAAGTCCACATTATACTATATATGTGTATTTTTACACTTTCGTTTTGTTAGGTAAAATGGTATCTATTCAATCTAACTCTACAAAAAAATTGTGTGAACTTGTAAAGTCCAAGACTTCTCAGGATCTTTTTGAGCTCTCTTTCTCTAATAGTGAAATATTTGGTCCGAGAAATGACTACCTATTTTTGCCGAGCGGTAATGCTTTGGAGCGAATGGACCACCGATCAAATTAATATAAATACAAATATTTGTATTCCACAAGGCACATTTTATCTTTATATCAATCACCTAAAAGACTCATAATGATATAACTGTGATCTTCCCATAAACGAGGAACCAATTCGTATTCGTAATTCGTAAGGGCAGAGGCAAACTTTACAGTATTTATCGCAAATAATAAGTCGCAAATGCTCACTTAATTTTGTTGATATAAGCTAAGTAACGAAACGAGCCACTAGAAAATATAGGTTTGCTATATTAAATGCTCGAAGTAATCCACCACGACGAGACATGTACTTTAAAGTACAATTTCGTTATAATTGCACTTGTACCGTTAGGTTAACGCGGCTGACATTTTGCAGGGTCGAAGCGAGACAAGCTCTCAGAAGTTTCAAAGAAGAGCCGCTGGTTTAAACTATAACAAATTGTTAACGGATGGTCCTCGCGAAAAAAAAAGGAATCCTTTTGGGGTTTCTATCTGTTCTTTGCCAGGAGGGTCGGAGAGGGTTTGAACCCTCAAACGATAAAGCCATAGCGGTGACGTGTTTTGAATACTACTTATTGACGTTTCTAAGCCAAAATTCTTTATGAATCTTTATGGAAATAAAGTATTTAGTCTTTGAAAATTTAGGGAAATTCCTTTAAAAAAGCCCTTGCTAACAACTGCACTATTTTGAATTATTAAACCCCTTCATATTTTATAGTAAATATGTCCATGTTGGTAATGTTTTAATCTATCGCACGCCCTGTCTTGTCCGCGCTATTTTAGACGTCTAGTTATATAGCATAATCCAAAAATCGGACCCAAATTTAGCTCCTTTTCTATGTGTATACATTCTCAAAGTTTGCGTATAAAACATAATTGAAAAATATGTTCCATAATGTTCTCGTCCATAGTAAGACGGTGTACCAGTCGAAACACAATGGAGCCTGGAACTTGTTCTATAGTTAATTAGTAAATGTGTTAGCTGTCTTACCTAAGCTATTCTTTGCCTTGTATGTTAGTTAGCCTGTAATGAGTAAAGACCAACAACTTGTGAGGACGACGATTATATCAATTACTCTTAATTGTGCTAATAAAGACATCCTTAATAAAACTAGTTCAGTTTTAGGTATGATAAATTTGTTTGGTGTGTTTTGGTCTTATGACAAGGCGAGTATAATTTTGAGGATATTGATTTTTTTGATTTGGTCGTGATAAATTTGTTTTGCTATATAATTACAATTGATTGATAAATTAACAGAAAAGTGGTATTATTTTAGGCTCAGAAATATTATATTAGAATATATTGCAAAAACGATTAAATTATTTTATCTAATCATTTAGTGTTCTTGTTTATATTGTTCGAGATAAGTCAAAAAGAGAGAACATCAGTGGATGGACCTGTATAAGGTATGTTTTATTTTGTTCAAATTGCGTATAGTCAAACAAAATAACTTGAAACTAGTTCGGTACGTGAGTACGTCTCGTAGGTAGGTACATGTACCTACTTACTTCGTTAGCGCCGGAGGCGGAGAGTTTGGTTTGTATACATTGTAATTTATTTTCCAATACCATCAGTGCGTTTCTAAAATGCTTAATAAAATGTAATATTATGTCTATTTTGATTTGTTATAACTATTAATGATTATGAATCTGAAGATGTATCAATTGCTCCGTTTTAGTATCCTCTATTTCGTTTCTGTTCACTCTAGCTTGGATCTCTAAATGTCCTAGTTTTATTTCATGTAATTTATCTTTAAACATTATGTATTATCATATTTTGCCGAGAAATTATCAATTCCAAGGTTTTTGTATGCGGCGTTTAAAGCAAGTTTATCCTTTTGATTTATTTTCAGTGTTAACACACTAACATAAAAAAACCCAAAAATTTCTCTATGAATGGGAATCAAACCCGTAAGCTTATTCTTTCCATGAAATTGTTTTTGATGCTGTTCTCCATTTCCGTCAAACCAGGCCTCAGGCGCAAAAACAAGCTACAATTAATCAAGGGTCCAAAAAACCCAAAGTGTCTATCAACAATTGTTTTTTACCGGACGCGACATCCGTTATGGAGCGTGACCAGCGTTACCTCTTTAATCCAAAAGATGCCATTAATTTATAAAGAGGGCTTTGAATAACTTAGTTCTGTTTGATTAAGAGCGTTATTTAAGCATCATGTTGCTGCAATTTACTTCCATTATACTCAATTTGGACTATGTATTTGATATCTATAAATAAAATATATACACGAAAAGATTTACAGTCATCACATCAGTCATGCCCTCTATGCCTTAACTAAAATGATTTTCATGCTTATAGATAAAACTTTCTCTTTTTCATCACTTATCACTCTAATTGATAAAGATTTTAAATATGTAGGTATATGGGTCGGGTCCATAATGATTCGTTTCATATTATGATAATAATGAGCTTACATATTTAAAAAAAAACCTTGTAATTTATAGCTGTGCAATTAAATAGCGCGAAAGCATAATCAATATTTTAAGGTAAAGGTAAAATAATAATGATTTCAGGTATTCATATTCAAGGGCCCCGCTATGTATATTAGGTTCGTTTAGGCGGCTCAACGTCCAAGCTCAGGCGAAGCGTAGTAGGGCCGCTGAATGTGTAATGACCTATTAGCTCATGAAGCTTGTGCGCCGACTCACAATGCATAGGTGAGTTATGACGTTGTAAAACAGGCATCATGTTGGAGGAAGTTCAATGGCTTGATTTTTGGACTGATTAGCATTCGTCTTGAAGGTCATTTTGAAGAAGCCAGCACACTGCTTCGTTCGGTTAAGTAGTTTATGACGAATAATAAGAAATTTGTTATAAAAGAAAAATTGTGTTCCTAGATATCGTACTTTTTCTGCCTGCAGCAACTTAAATAAATTATTATACAGAATATCATTTAGTAACTTAAATTGATTTTAAAATAGAGTCATAAAACTGAACATTTCAAATGGAATCAGTGTGCCTGGTAATAAAATGTCGTTTATATCGGAACATGCCATTTTTAGCTACTATTACAAATGCATTAGCTACTTTGATCTTTAATGACCCGTGTTACAGTTTAAATTGATAAAGTGATATCTTTTATGGGCACTTCAATAATACAGTTAGCTTCTGCATAAAACTGGTTTGTAATCGAGTTATTTGTACCGATGTTACACTCAGCTCTTTGCTGCTGCAACCACCATTTTTTACTAATGTCAGAAATTTAACATTTTAAGTTTGTATTTTTGAATCATTAATCTATATTTGTAAAATATCTTATTATAGTCCTCTAATATTAACTTTGAAACGAAAGTTTTTTAATGGTGTTGAAATATAGTGAAGTGTTTTAGACAAAAAAGTGTAAGTGAACATTTCATGCAGCGCCATTAATTTCCAAACAAAGCTAACCTTGTGCAAACCAGATAACTAATAGAATTTAGTTTTTTTTTTTGTGAGGCATTCATCACTTCATCATATAAATGTTTGTCCTGGGTGGGAATCGAACCCACGCATAGCTACTATATACTGAACTGAGGTAAAAAATACTGTTGGATCTAATAACGAATACTTTTCTTGTGGATATATACAGGGTTACAGGAAAAGTCGTGCTAGATCCGTTAAGGGCGTGGAGTACCCATCATTTCTGACTTATTTCACTATGAAACACCCTACCCTAAACTTAACCCTTTTCGAGATATTCGACTTTTAATTTTTTATTGAATAATGCCGATTTTTAGGCTACGAAATTTATTTTTGTTTATTTTGTGTATCTTATTATTATTATTATTGCATTTTTACATGTGTAATAAGATGCTTTAGGACATCAATCATTAAAATAGTGCATAAGTTAATTGAATAGACCGTAGTAGACAAGTGAAAGTAAAAAAATAAAAAATATATTAGCAAGCTTATTTTTCTCTAAGGGATATCTAAAAAAAATATTATGACACTTGTTCGGCAGATATTTTTTAAAATATCTACGTTTCATCAGCTATCTAACGAGGTCTAACAATCTAGGGTTTGTATTACATTTCGTGGAAAAAAGTAGAGAAAGACCCAGATTTTCTAAGAAATATCTTGTGGACGGATGAGTCCAAATTTGATAAAGATGGCATAACCAACTATCACAACGTCCATTACTGGGCCCCAAAAGAACTAAGGAATCCCAATAAGAAAAGAGTGAAAGGGTCCCAACGAAGATTCAGCGTGAATGTGTGGATGGGCATTATCTCTAATCATTTGATTGGACCTTACTTTCTCCCGGATAATCTAAATGGGGAAAGCTACGAAAATTTCCTGAGAGCAGACTTGAGTGATTTGCTGGATGATCTGCCACTCAACCTGATCAGGGACATGTGGTTCCAACACGATGGCTGCCCTGCCCATTTCAGGAGAAGTGTCAGAGACTGGCTGGACACAAATTATCCAAACAAATGGATAGGACGAGGTGGGCCGTTGCCATGGCCAGCAAGAAGTCCGGACCTAACTCCCATGGATTTTCATGTATGGGGGTGCATGAAAAGTCTTGTGTACAGCGAGCCGAATCCAGTTTTGTCTGTGGAAGACTTAAGAGAAAGGATTGTGGATGCAGCAAATAAAATGAGGACCACGTTGACCACTGGAGTAGTGAAGACTGGTCTCCGTAGAAGGATGCGACAATGTTTCAGAAATAGAGGCGGCCATGTTGAACATGAACTGTAGAATAAGAAAAAGTTGTGTGAAAACCTTTAATAAATGACATTTCATGCATACCTAATGTTTTATTTTACTTTTTAGGGCTAAGTATAAATTTTCTTCTCCACTGTCGCCTATGAAACTAATTTTTTTCCAATGCATTTGAATAAAACCCTAGATTATTATACCTCGTTAGATAGCTGATGAAACGTAGATATTTTAAAAAATATCTGCCGAACAAGTGTCATAATATTTTTTTTAGATATCCCTTAGAGAAAAATAAGCTTGCTAATATATTTTTTATTTTTTTACTTTCACTTGTCTACTACGGTCTATTCAATTAACTTATGCACTATTTTAATGATTGATGTCCTAAAGCATCTTATTACACATGTAAAAATGCAATAATAATAATAATAAGATACACAAAATAAACAAAAATAAATTTCGTAGCCTAAAAATCGGCATTATTCAATAAAAAATTAAAAGTCGAATATCTCGAAAAGGGTTAAGTTTAGGGTAGGGTGTTTCATAGTGAAATAAGTCAGAAATGATGGGTACTCCACGCCCTTAACGGATCTAGCACGACTTTTCCTGTAACCCTGTATAATATCTGTGTAATTACAGGCACATGAGAATTTCCATCTTTTTGTGAATCGGCTCTTCTCTTAGTAAATAACGCAAGACCTTAGTCATAGTGGTATTGCTATTGCTATGGTCAGAGAAAATTGATAACATCCTGGTAGGCCATCAGCTCGATCCATACATATCTGTTATGTACTGCACATATGTAACCATAACCACTCAAAGTATTTAATTTTCATGTCCTTTGCTCATTCATTTCCATTTTCATTATTTTATTTCTTACATCTTTGGGCAAAAGTTAATTTAGTTTCATGCTCCATTCAAAATGCGACTAAAGTGCACCCACAGTATTGCTATTATTTTGAAAATGCAGCTGAGGTATTATGGAGATTTGCATAATCACTAAGTTTCATGCGAATAGTATGTGTGGCTGAATCTAAATGATAAATAAATATTCTTGTCAAAATTGCCATGCAAATCGTTGAATAGAAGAACCCATGTATCAAAAGAGAATTCATTAATTGTTAAGGTTGTTAAATTAAATGGAGTTCTTAAGCGAGTAAGATTAACCTGTTCCATTTACCTTAAATTTATGAAATACCAAAAATTTACTTTTAATATAGGTTGTGAAATGATATTATAATTACATATATTGTACAGCATTACAGACTTACAATTTTCATTGAGACTCAGCGATAAAATGATAAATAAACGCCAGCCAATACTAATTTGAAAACGGTCCCTAACTAACGATTTCAGATTTAAGCTGAACGAAGCCAGTGGTTAATTTTCCTTGCTCATAAAGTACCCTCAGGATTTACTAGAGTGCCACCTATTGGCTGGTGTTGAACAATAACAAAAGCAAGGTTTATTTAGATGGTCATTAATATTCGCTATGACAGAGCAATTCAGAATGTTTGCTATAAATTATCAATGCTAATGTTTGAACAATAGGAGCAAATAAAATAGGTGTGAGAGAACTTGATTTTCCAGTGAAAAATTAATGGTTAGTGTTCTACGAAGAAGCGAACGGAAGTGACTACCTAAAACATTTATTTTAATGTTCACATAAGTTTAGATAATGTTTTAACTTAATTATATTTTGTTCAAGAGCTTTTTACTATTTAGGACTACCCTGCTATTTGGTACTTTTATAATACTTAGAATAATGCCTCAAATGTCATGAAAAAATATAACTGATAGGAAATTGATATTAAAAAGCTTTACAACTGACTTACTGACACAAATATTTATTCACTAAATATGACCTTTGAATGAACTTGTGAAAATAACTATAATTCATACGACGTAAGCAGTCTTTTAATTTCTTGGACTAATAAGACAGACTACGCTCATAAGCTCATATGGAACAAAAAATGTTAACTTATATAAATATACAGTTTGTAAATCTGGCTTTCAAATAAACGACTTGGTAGTAAATACATTATATATTATTTAAACGCTCCGCTCTACGCTAAGCTTGTGTGTATGATCATACATTATTGGTCAATGGTGCAACTAGTTCAATAAAAGGTAATAGTAATGTAACGTAGGTGCGTAACAGCTGTGTCATGTTGCGCGACTCATTGAACACTTACTTGAGTCTTAAGTATTTTGGCTATTTTGCATATTAAGTAGGCAGGTGTGAATGTAATTTTCAATGGCTTTGTAAACTTAACAGTTCACTTTTTCAAATTATATAATGTACGTAAAATCTTATTTGATTTTGTTTCTTATACTCAAATGAAAAGTAATGATGTTGAAATCTAGAAAGTAACTATCTTATTTTTTAATATAGGTGCATGTGATTATGTGTAGATACAAGAAAAACATGTCCCGGAGTTAAGTTACAAGCTATCCCCGAAATTTTTGACATGCCGGTTATCTCACGATGTTTTCCTTCACCATACACAAAAGGCCTCGGCATATTTTTTATGTACAAATTACAAGGGCATGCTAGGATTGAACATGCGTCCGCACGGGTACTACAGCTGTGTGCATTAGTAATAGAAAAAGCAGATGGCCCACCTGATGCTATAATAAACAGTGCCCTAACAACAGCAATACGACTTGGACCCTCCCTTAAGTAGGTAGTGATTTTAAATGTATAGTTAGGTCACGTACAATATAAAATATATGAGAAGATATAAATATACGAGTGAGTGTACACAAATAATGTATAATTGAAAAACATGATGCTTGTTTTTGTACTGTTTAAATATGACAATAAAATATTATGATTATTATTATTATTATTAATTATATTAGTAGCTGCGTTGTAAATTCGGCTACTGCAAGTATTCTCTGTCATCGACCGCTTCTGCCTTCGATCAAATGTATAACGACATTCTAAACAAAAATAAAGTTGAGAGAACTTTATTTTTTTTGTGGGTTAATGATTTCTAATACGTACCTAATTGAATTTGCTAACTAAAAGTTTCTCACCGGCCAACCATATTTTCTCATTAGTGAAAAAAAAAACAGCCCCAGTGAATTGTTTATTGTCTTGAACTGTTCACACATCCAATTTATTTTATCGCGCATTTCTGTCATTAGACCATTCGCACATTAAGACCACCTGTCGTAAAACTCCCATTCACAGAAACTTAAAGTTTTAAGCTTTCACTTTGCGGTTTAGGAAATATTCAAACCACGCGTTTAAAAGTCGTAACCAAATATGATATGCTCCAGTAGAATAGTTGATGTCATTTACTTTCTCTAGCAATTGAAGCGTTTACCACACTTTCCACACTAACGTTTAATAAATGCAAGTAATTTGCATGGTCGTTATTTAATTGTTGCTTTACTTTCTCGACGCACATAAAAAGAATGGCACAGGTAAAAACATGATGAAAACAAAATTTATGAAATGAAAATTCATTTTTTTATCATTTAAAACTATAATTGCTAATTGAGAGTCGGCACTAATCTAAGCTTAATCATAAAATAATAGTAAAATACTCGTATAATTGCACTCATAAAAATAATATTTATTGTAATATTAACTACAATAATTAAACTAACATTAATTTTTATTTTTAATTAAAAAAAAAATGTTTCCACCAATTAACATGGTGGAAACTTCACTGGTTCTGTGTTATTTATTAGTGTTAATCTAACATGATTTATGTACTCTATGTTTCCCAAATAAAGCAAAATAAAATAAATAAATAATAATCACGGGCACTTCTGTAATTTATAGTTCTCTTTTTGTTTGTTGATTGACGACATGATCAACTTACAAATTAATGGCTAAACGTAACAGATCATGCTTTGATATTGCCTTGACTTAATGTGAATAACTGCTTATAACGGGATAATTTGCCAAACACCTGTCATCATGGCAACACCAATTTATAAATACCTCAGTTCACTCCTGTCAATGATTGTCATGATCAATTAGATATAATGGTACATCACGAGCGCTCAGTTACGTAGCAAAATAAATCTTAGCGAGACTTGAAACATTAAATGCTTCACTATTACCACGTCGACAGCAAAGTAAAACAATTGACCATAAAATCCGCCGTACGTGTCCCTCACAAAAAGAGAAAGCCCCCGACGGGTCCATTCTAATGTCCCGTTTCTAAGAACATTATGTCTTATTTAAGAGATACGACAAAAAAATAAAATAGCTCGAGCCGTGAAAGAATAAGGCAAAATGGGCCATAAACGTAGTCCCGAACTAAAGACAAAAGTCGAGCTACCGGTGCAGAAATATTTTGGTTGTAAAACGTCTCTTAAGTTTATGACTGCATTGTGATATTTTTTCTTATGAAGTAACTTTGACAGCGGAACATTTGTAATTTTAGCTCCTGTTTTGTAATGACGACGCAACACAAAAGATGATGGACATTTTCGAGCTCCCGTCGGGTAACTATTGTCTTAATAATGCAATGTTTGTAAAACGCTCCATTCAATATAAAGGTCTTTGTAATCGTGTCATTACTCGCATCATGTTCGAGTTCTTAAAGTAAATTTCACATAACAAAATGCTCAGTAGCGACTGAGACCTCAATGTGATCCGAATTAGTCACATGACGATAAAATGTTGCTAACATCGAAACATCAAAGCCGAGGGTTATTAAGAATACCGAGAACTGTATTTATCGCGCCGCCAGCGCCAATATGATGGCTGAAGTCAGATATTTAATCATTGGCTTTTTTAAGCTACACTGGGATTACATATGTGGGCTCAGCAGACCAGAACAGCAGCCAGGAGGTACTCACGTAAACACAAACTTTTATTGCTCTGTGACGTTCGTGACGTCCTGTTTATGCCAAACAGACGGGTTACACACTCCCCTGCAAAGCATTCGGTAGCAGTCGGTAGACATCAAATAAAATTTAATTTGCCCATTGTGTCCTTAGGGTTGCTATGAAGCAAAAATACGAATATATTCATGGATAGCCGCGTTTTACGAGTATATCATAAAAAGTCATCATAATCCATGACCAAGGGCCGATCACCTCTCTGTATCTTTTGTTTCTAATTAATTCCTTTACTATAAACGTAACTATTTCTGCTGGAATTTTATAGTTTAATGATCCATCAATTTGACCGTTTTGAAACTCTATGTATGAGAAATGGAAAATTCATTATTTTAAATAGCGTCTGATGATATTTAATTAATTCTTTAAATGCTGAGTCAAATCTCTCTTAAATTACACGTAATGGCGTCATATCTGAGAATCTGTTGAATTTACGACTTCGACATGCACGGTGTTATTATAGTTTTGGTTTGGTACAGCCCTCGCTTAGACATACCGCAGCAGATCGCGAGGAACACATGTTTGTCTATTCATGGTTAGTTTATTTGAAAAGTTTTCGACAATTGTCCCAGTTTTGTCGTAAATCATTGAAGTACTCTTGTTGCTACTGAAGTTCGGCTGTTCGTTTTATGATTCTTTTGTTTAAAACTTTTATTGGCTCGGCCCGTTCCGAAAACTAATTTATTCAGGATACTGAGCGGCCGTAGCCTTGGAAGTTGAGCTACTTCCTGAAAGACCCTCCCATTTGCTCTTTTATGTTTTTTTTAGTGTTTACTGATTGTTGTTTTATATAAATTGCCAATAAACTCCTTGCTGGAAGTTTAGTAGAAGTTTATATTTTTTCCGACACATAAAAACTGTTATAATCTTACCACGGTCCTAGTTTTGCAGGGTCACTACTCGTCTCGAAACTAGATCGAGTCTAGTCGAAACTCAGCCTAGCGCTAACCCTTTTACCATATAAAAACATATTAAATAAGTATGTATCAACATTTTAATTAAGCACTAAGTGCCCTATTTATTCATACATTGACCCCTATAGGTCATTTGCCTCCTTAATCAATTCTCTAAATTGTCCTTATCAAAATATAAGTTGCCGCTAGTTACTTTCATCAGCCCGCTTTCGAAATCACCCATTTTATCTTACGTGAACAACTTTACCAGTAGCGATGCGATGTAATGCGACAATAGTAATAATAATATAAATGCTTTATTGTGCACAATAGAACATTAAACATAACAAAAAATATTAGTAATTAGTAATACAATGGGCGTTCTTATCGGTATAAAAGCGATCTCTTCTGGACAACCTTGGAATGTAAAGAGTATTTAATAGCTGAAGAGTGGTTAATAGTGTACTAAAAGCTAACAAGAGATATGATCAAAAAGAAATACACTAATCAAAATAATATAATAATATTGGTGGACAATTTACTCGGCACCATCTAGCCCCAAACTAAGCTTAGCTTGTACTATGGGAACCAGACAACTGACAGAATACATACATTTTTTTCTGAATACATACATATTAACACTTACCTTCTTACTAAATATACTTAACCCTTTTTCAAACAGCTACATAAGCCTCGCTGCAGTCTTCGGATACCTGATTCGATTCTCTAATTAGTTCCGAAATCGGATGTATACCGCACACGCGCTTTGATTGACCCTTCGGCGTCGAATCGTCCGTGCGTTCTAAATTCTAACCTGACTTGAGAAACAAGCATGTGTATTTGCCACCTTGAGGTTCCTATGGAGTTGTTACACTGAGATGCTTCGATTCAGAAAACGCATCTGGAAACCTGACGCAAATCTGACAGGTGAAATTGCAGGCGCATGAGACGTAACATCCCCGTCTCAGGGTGATAGACGCAACGCAATGCGACTTGTCATCTCGTACTTTGGTAAATAGGACTTAAGTCGTATTGCTGCTGTTTTCTATGGGCGGCGGATACCACTTAATATCAGGTGGGCCGTCTGCTCGTTCTATACCTTACATTACATAAAAAAAGGTGCTGCCGGGCTAACACGTTTACAGTTTGGCTCCACACGTCAGGGATTTCAGTTGTCAATGTATGAAAGAATTCTTTAACCGATAGATGTATGGGTTACCGGTCGATTCAAAGGTCACAATGGAGGCATCAAAAAACTTCTATGGAGGTTATGGTCCTTTGGTTAGACTCCTTAATTTAGTATGTATTAAACCCTATTCATTACCAATCCGCCGCGCCGCCCGCCACCATGGCGAAATCAGGCAAGTGACACACAGAAAGGAAACTTCGTAACCTATGACGAAGATACATTAAAAATAATAAAATATTTGTACATATTTTCGGTAATTGACATGTCACACCTCAAAGCTCTTACCGTAAAATTACCGCGTAATCATTCACGGTTTAAAAAATACCTAATGAGTTTTTAAAGTTATTAAGGCAAATTACTATCACGGTGCGTACCACGGTGATGGAAATTATAGTGCTCGAACTAAAATTCGGTTTAGTAATTTTTATCATTCTTTTCAATTAGTGGTGAAATAAATAATTTTTTCGATCCAAATTTTTGTGGCCGTTACAAATCTGGAATAGGGCATATGGAATTTTATATGATATGATAAGCTTATGGGTCTTAAAATAGCGATTGGAATCATGAGAATACTAACATAATTATCCTGTAAATAAAGTTACATCATTATTTTTGTTTAGCTATTTCGCTTGAGCAGTCTTATTCAAAGTACTATTCTAGAAATACTTAAAAACTTAAAAATAAAGTTGGTGTCTTCATAGATTTTGTTTTAGGTGTTATGAAGAAATGATAGCTGAATGATACCGGTCTGGCTAAATTCGACGTAGGTACCTGTTCAACTCAGTGCGCTGGTAATAAGTTCCAGTGATGATCTGTGGGCGTCTAATTCCTTGGAGTCGCTACCAATTGCTTCTGTGCACCCATTAGAGCTTTGATTTATGGGCAGTTATTTCAGTAATACTAACTGCAAATTTGAATATAGAATTCGCAGATTCAATCTTAGATGGAAACACATTTCCTGCTGAAGTTATAGTTATTACTCCTACCTCGGAAAACGTATGATAAATCAAAAGTAATTGAATTTGTTTTATAGGTTATAAAATTTTGATCGAAATAGAAATTGCTATATATAATCAACCCTGATTCCTTGTTGAGTGGCATCAGTGGACAGCGAGCAGTGACTCAGTTATCATATGGCGATAAAGCCGTTATATTTTACTCGGTTTCACAGTTATTAATGTAATAAAACTTTTGAATTTCAAGAAATGCCAATTTTGGCATTGCTTTGTTGTAGGACAGTGAACTTTTATTTAATCTAAAATAGTTTTAAACCATGTCGTTAGAACATGATATATAATTAAATATTGGATTTTTAGTTCCTTTATTTTATATCTTTTACTTGACAGTGAAGCTTAAGTGGATCATGGATAGGTATAATAATTTTTACTTAAGCAACTGGTAGAATCTTAAACAGTATCTATTTTCATCCTAATCAATCTAAAAACAATTGTCAGTCAATCGTCATACCTGAAAATGAAAATTCACACTTGAGTTATATATCGTATCTGATGCATTATTAGGTACATCAGAAATATATAAAAATCATAACATTTTGTACAAAGGCGTGTTAATAATCTAATAAAATATATAAATTTGGGCAAATCTTAGTTTACATTTCGCGAATCTCTTAAGAGTAAATCTAGGCTAAGATTGAGTATTCAGCCCGAAGGTCGGACAATTGTCTAAACGCAACATTATCTGATAATATGTTGAACATGACAAGAGACAACACGTATAACTAAATATGAATTCTGGTGCAATTTCTACAAGGAAATAGTTGATCATTATAAACACTAACAGGTCTTATCATAATATATAATTATCTTATCAAAACAAGCTTCAATGCTGACCATCACTCATAACGCATGTACAAAAAGTATACACAACAAAAACATTTTATCGAACATCATTTAGACGGAGCGGCCACGAAATGGATATTTAATGTGAAAAAATTAAACTCTTTTTATTTCTAAGTTCTGGTTATGACTGACTTAATTACCGGCTTACTATGATTTATTATATAACGTTGAAATAATTTTTGAGTCGGACCAATGACGTATGACTGCTCTCTCCGTTGGAACAAGTTGGGTTGCCGCTGGCGTTACGAGGGATAGAATAGTGTTAGCAGATGTACCAAGTTCGGCCGATCGTCTTACCTCTGATAGTCCGTCCAGTTAGTTAGTTCAAACATTCCATACAGTGGAGTAGATTTAATTACTCCATGGATGGTTCCCGAAGTTTCACCCGAGCGGGAGAGAGAAGGAGAGAGAGAGAGATAAATGTATAGATAGAGAGAGAAGGAGAGAGAGAGAGAGATAATTTTATAGATAGAGAGAGAGAGAAAGAGAGCGAAGAGCTGTCTTGAATTTGTTTTGCATAAGTTAGTGAAGATTAGCCAAAGGGAGACGGACATTATTTACTAAAAGCAGGATAAGAAAGACAAATTTAAGTTTACTTATGATAATGTAGGTACTAAAATTATAAATAACGTGAGAGAGATCAAATGATACCGTACTAGCCTCTTATGTGCTCACTACAAGGTCACAGAAAACCTTTTTATGTAGAGCTCCTATTCATAAAAAACAATTCATGTTAATTACTTAAAAATTTAAATTTAAAAATCTCCGTTACGTATGTTTTAATCAGGATACATAATCTGACAGAACTACACCAATATAAATTAATTTATTATAAAACTGAGCGTTGATCACGGTGGTACAGTTTTATGTTACATACAGGTATGAACAAAAAAGTTTTTAATAAAAAGGATAGGTTAGGTTGATATATTTAAAAGCAAGAAGGTTGATGTGTCATATCTATGTGAACATGTAATCTATGGCGTTGCATGTTGCACTCGCAGCGCCCGCGCCGGTTATAAATAATACCATAATGACAAGGAATTACTGTGTTCTGCCACTACGGCCTATGCCGTTCTCGTACTATTTCATTATGCTCAAGGTCTCTACTGTTTACCGTTGCATAATATCATACATTGCGATGCAAAGGAAATGTAAATTGTTACTTTGTTACAAGGGACCAGAAATAAATGTAGGACTAAGCCAGGTTATGTGTAAGATTAGCATTCCATTTTTAATTTATTTGTCATTGCCATTGAAGAGATAAATTTGGGGTAATTTGGTATAATTTGGCCTCAAACCTCATTTGGTAGTAACCCTGCCTTCTGCGCTGTAGGTCGTGGGTTCGATTCCCACCCAGGACCAACATTTGTGTGACGAACATAGATGTTTGTTCTGTGTCTGGGTGTTAATATATATGTATGTATTTACAAAAAAGTATAATAGTATAATATCAGTTGTCTAGTTCCCATGACACAAGCTATGCTTAGCTTACTTTGGGGCTAGATGGCGCTGTGTGAAAGGTCCGTCAATATTAATTAATTAATTTATTTATAAGAATCTTCTATTTCATAGTAAAAATAAAATAGTACCCGAAGACTGCTTATATCTGCTGGGATAATAAAAATTCAGATAGTAGGATTAATTATGAAATTTTTGCTTGTAACCTGTACCTAGGTACAAGTCTGTGTGAATTACCCATAAATCAGTGCACAAATTGGATTACATAACCTCAGTACTGAATTGATACAATGCAAATTGAATATGCATTTAGTTGACCGAGTTTCAGGTAATAATGTTAATCGATTAATATAATATTAATATTTGTTTGGTCTTCGTCGTGCATTATTTGAATATTGAAAACTATTGATATTTTTTTATAAATAACTGAAATTGTGTGTGTGTTGGATGCTCAACAGTTTGGCGGTCCTAGTGGTCGATCCGAAGTGAGCTGGTTCCAAACTAATCCATGATGACATCATAATCATCATCGCAGAGTTACGGGGGCATGTGACGCGACTTGGGTCTTATCTTACCCAAGCTTTCATTTGCAGATTAATAACATTTAATAAATTACCAAAATCTGTTATTTCAAAGTCAAAGTTAAAGTCAAAAACTTTATTTCAATAGAATTCATAAAGAAATGGCTTGGAAACGTCAATATTCAAAACATAAGGTCACGCGTACTTATCGATAAGTTTGATGCCTGTTCAAACCCTATCCTATTTATTACCTATTTATTGTGATCTACTTACTCTTCGATGGAAGAATTTGAACAACGAACTTTGGGTTATTTTTATATAATCACAGCACGAACCGCAGATCTTCTCTTCTCTCTTTTTCTATCTTTTCATTGTTTTTTTTTTTTTGTGTTCGAAATGGAAAAAGATACATTAACGTAACAAATTGTTTCGGTGATATGATTCAACACATCGAACAGTAAGCATACTTTAATTGGCCATATCAATGAAGCCAGGATCATTAGCATAATACATAGTATATTATATACCTATCCAGACATATATTATATGTATTATGCTAACGACCCTGGCTTTGTATTCAGATTACCACTTGACCACACAACGATAATTAGTTTAGGTAGCTACTGAATTATCATCACTGAGTAGGTTCTGATTAATCAGTATTATTACGACGATTACCCATGAAAAAGATCAATGATAACATTATGAACAAAATGTTTTGCAACACGAGGATAACAGGTTCAAAAAAAAACAGGATTTTCCTATTTTTTGAGATTCGCGCCGGAATTAATAATCTCTAGGTAAAACAGATAACAACTCCCCTAATGCCAAAGGTAAAACATACTATTCTCATGTTATCTGATTAAGATGATTAAAAGACAAACATACGATCATGCATTCTTTCAGAATGGGTACGCAGACTCGTTTCGGACTCTCCATAGGGAAGAACAGGCAAGAGTTCTTACAACACACGAGAAGACTGGTACACTTCTATAATCCTCATATCAAACTTAAATTGCGTATGCAGTAAACCAATCAGCGCCAGCTAAGATCAGAGTGGTACTCGCAGCTTGAAACAGGAGCCGTCAAGAGAGGTTAGTCTCAGAGCTTGATAGCAGTACAGGTGAAGGATGACTGATATGGAAATGGTATCCCAATAAGTGCTTCATATTATCATAATATTTATGCTTATAAATAAATATCTTAATGATAGTTTGAATACCTATATGTTATAATACTTAATGGCATTAATATAAATTGAATATTTATATAGCATTTAACTACTTAGTTCCAGACAAAAACATACTAGGATTCTTGATATGATTAGGTTACAGGAACAAATTTGTCTGGTCAAAGATTCACTGTTATATATTTTTTTTTTAATGTCACAGTCTAGTGTTCTTTTCTTGCAGTAAATATTTAAGTCTGATTTAAATTGGCCCGTTACGTGAAATCCTGCATCGCAATCTAGTTTCACTAGTTTCACTAGATTGCGATGCAGGATCTAGACTGAACTGGACTAGAATGGAAAATGTAAACATTTTCCATTCCAGTCCAGCATCCAGCATCAGTTTCACCAGCGCCATGCACCCTCAAAAAACAGTAAAACTATGTCATAATAATGACGAACATGTATGCTTTCTTTTATCATCCCATTTGTACACTGACTGGAATGCTAATAATAGGGTTATTAGTATACGATATAAATATAAATAATAATAAATAAATATTGGTGGATATTTCACACAGCGCCATCTAGCCCCAAAGTAAACTAAGCATAGCTTGTATCATGGGAACCAGGCAACTGATATAAAACTTATATACTTTTTTGTAAATACATACATATAATACATATTAACATCTATGTTTGTCACACAAATGTTTGTCCTGGGTGGGAATCGAACACGCGACCTACAGCGTAGAAGGCAGCGTTACTATCAACTGAGCTATGAGACCAGTCATATAAATGATTGTCATATACACTAGTCTAGTTTTCCAAGATTATATTAAAAAAAAGCTAAATCTAGTAAGACTCTAGCTTATTATTGACAATCATTGTCTGTACATGAAAACTAAACTAATTAAACTAGCTATGTGTAACCAGTGATTATTGTAACAAGTTTAATTTCTTTATATATTCGTAAAATCAGTGACCTAAAATCTCAAATAGCGTGACACACTTCAATAAACCGGGTTGTGCAATAAACAATTCGGCTCCTACACTACAAAGTCATGAGCATGTTTGTTTGTAATTAACGACTCGTGCTCCTGAGAGAGCATTGTTTTAAGCCTCTCAATAAATAATCACCACTTGTGCGGTAACCCGAGCTGTGACGTCAGCAGCCAGTAGAAATGGACAATTGCTTATTGTACAGTGGGATGGTATGCTGACCCAAGCGACAGGCTAATGCAGTTTTTTTGCATTTAAATGCAGGTAATCTTTATCATCCACTGTTGGATAAATGCATCTGCCACGGTCTCTACTCCAGAGCTCTGTCCCCAAAAATTATGTTGCATAAAGATTATTGTCGAGGATGACTCATAGAAATTAAGAGAAGAATAAGAAGTTAACACGCTTAAACGCTAATTTTCCTGCACAAGGATTCCCTGCGTCTTTGGTAGCATGCATACTTCGATTAAAGGCCTGAGAATATTATCCTAAGTCGACAATGATTTTTGCCTCAGCCAGGATTATAAACTGGGTTTCCTCGCTTCTGAACTCCGTTAACTCTATTAAGTAAAGATTAGCGCTTGGAACCTTTGTTCATGTCTTAGAAGGCGATAAAATGTCTTGGATATTTCCATACCAAATAATTGAGTGAATCTAAAATGTATGATCTGCTATTCTGCCATAACAACCATGTGGTTGACGTTCAAAACATATGTGGCTTCGAGAAACGGACAATTGGTTATTGTAGGTGGTGTGGTTTGATAACAAATGGGAATATAAGGAACTAAGTGTTAATTCTGGTACATTATCGATTCAACTGACTGATATGACCTCAGAATAAGACATGTCTTGCGAGTGATAGTGACGGAAATGTATTTATCATATAACTTTCCGTCGCCATCTCTCAAAAGACATTTAAATTTTAGTCCTTTATGCAAATGAACTTAAAATATCGTCATAAAAATTTAGGTTTTGTTTAGCCGTAGAAGTAATCAAACTGAAACTTTAATTTCGAATGCCGACCAAATTTTAAAATATTTCGATAAAGTCAGCATGTGAAATATCACCGCGGTTACACTTCTACACCACCATGACTGATGCAATGCAACTTCCAATACGCATTTTACAATGTAAAGCAACCACTAAGATAATTGCACTCGTTAATGCAATACAACTAACATGTATTTGCAATCTGAGTTTTGTGGTATGGTGTATTTTAAAATGATGTGAAATGTTACAGCCTCAAACCTACCTCAGAGTTACTACTTTTTTGTGGGACTTTTCACACATCGCCATCTTACCCCAAACTAAGCATAGCTTGTACTATGTGAACCAGACAACTGATAGAATACATATATACTTTTTGTAAATACATATTAATACCCAGACACACAACAAAAATTTATAGTAAACTATCTTAAAACAGCGGAAAGGCGAGTGTCAAAGGCACTCGCTGCGAATATCCATTCCGGTTGATCATTCACATCTCAAACCTACCGAGAGTAGACATTCGCGTTAACGGCGTTATTTGCTTGCGCTAAACGTTACAGACTCGCAGCGAATTGTTGAGAGAGTTCAGAACTGAGAAGATCGCTTTCAAAACTCGTTTCGTGTGAACGAAGCGTTATAGGGAGTTAAATCTAGCAGAGGTATGAATGCTATCGGTGTCTTCCCGAAATGGCTTTGTTTTACTGCCAAACATTCGTTTAACCTTTACCGCGTCCGCAGCACGAAAGCTTACACGGATCGGTGTCGGTTTATAGACTGCGGCATTTGTGATTGAAAAACACCTACGTGGTGCTTCTGAACCAAAATATATTTTCACATGCACAAACTTCTCAAACTTCTATATCTCTAAATATCTCCTTCTTTTAAGTATGTATCAATAAACTTCAGTTAACTATCAAATTAAAATTAACGATTGGTCAGTGTGAATTGGAAGGACCCTGGAAAGAGAAGTTTTCTTATAATTATATTATCTTATAAAATAATAATATATGTTATTTTACAAATATGTGTATAGATTATGTTAAATTTAATTTAAGACAGGACCGTTGTAGTAGTAGCTTAAAAATGATTAAGTAAAAATATTACGTGCAGAAAGCATGAATATACCTAACCAAATAGTATTGACAAAAGTTTATACAAAAGCATTCAAAGTGGGCAAAATATCAAAAATAATCTCTCGAAAATGCTATTAGCCAACAAAATGTTAATCACATAGTAAAATGTTTATCAGATTGAACCAGTTCACAAACAAAGGCGGACACTATCGATATTATTTTTATCGACAATTTCGTGACTCTAACGAGTTATTTCTCGTTTTATCTCGAGCTGCAGCTAAAGCATATATCAGCAGGTTTGCTCCATATTATTAACCAAACTTATCTATAGGCTATATAGCTAACGACAAGTCGTAGGTGGCTGGCCGCATCCGTTTTCTATTATTCAAATAATTCATATAGTAAACCAATAATTCATATAGTTTTGCATCAAGTACCAGCCGTATCAATATACGGCTGGTACTTGATACAAAACTTGCTACTTACCTAGTGGCTGCACCCGCAGCTTGCCCAAAATAGCTCTTACTCAATAGAGATGGTTATATTTATTCTAACTCTGCGTACATAAGAAAAATGTAGGTTCAACAGTGTAAGAGATAGGAAAGGCCCTAGATAGGATTGTTTTTGCTCAATACCACGTTCTCAAAACGGTGAAGGATAACATCGTGAGGAAACCGACATGTCCTAGAACTAAAAAATTCGAAGAAATGTGTCAGCTGCAAGAAAGGAACCTCTTTGAGGCGTACTTAAAATCCTTTCACCACACTGGCTCGAGAGAACTAGTGACTTGAAGGTAATGGAGAGAACCTAATTGATTTTAAGTTACTATGTGGCCATGACGGTGCTACGCAATGCATGGATAAGAAGCATTTCTATTTGAAATACAGCGTCTGCTCATCTTTGTAACGCTCCTGCCACGCCACCTCCAACAGAAGGTATAGGAGACTGTTCTGTGGTAGATTTACTCGGACAAAGAGCATCAAGTTGAAGTCAGCCATCCATCATCCAATCCATCACGGGTAACATCTACAAAGGCTGTCACAATAATACTGAGAACCAGTCTAGTTACTCCCACTGTGACTGCGATCCGTTATGATGTGGATCGAACAATTTGCGTAGACACTTCAGAGATTTCGCACAATAGTGCCACTGGTAAACCAACTTTGGATTGTGAACTAACTTGCAATATAATAATAATTTTGTTATCCAGCCACCTGATTCTACATGGCCCATTGCAGCAACTAAATAAAAAAAAAGAATCGGATCAGAATTGCTTAATCATGTCTTCGAATTTCTGGCCTCCATCGTAAGAGACTTTAGCAGGCAGGCAGACTTACGTAACTTTTTAAAGCAGATATCTCATCGGTTCACGCTTTGGAAATTGACCGTTGGACCTTTGGATTACGAGTCCGTCAGTCACTGCTTAACATAATGCAAGCCCGATACTTTTTAAAACGAAAATATACGGAATCTAAACCAGGATATTCGCTTATTCGATAAGGAGTTTATAAAGGAAACATTATTATGTTTTATGAATATTGAGTTACCTATTAGACAAACAATGAGCCGACGATGCAGCTTTAGAATTTTAAGTCGATAAATTAATATTCCAAGTTGAACTTCGAAAACTTATGATACCAGTAAACTTGATAGAGCATATATTTTTTAGAATGCTACCTGATTCGTCACTCTTAGATAAATGGATTTTAGCAATAATATAAACAAACGTAGTTGCAGAGTTCGTTACTTAAAGTACTGCTACCAAGCGGTAACACATACTTTCACTGTCTTCCAGTATGAAAGGCGCGTTTTCCGGTGAAATTACAAGCACATGATACGTTCACATCTGACATCTGGAATTAGGGGCGCAACAATACATTTGTCTACCCGAAACATATGCGGTACAACCCAATATTCTTTCATATATGGAATGCTCCCTGCATTTTATTTAGCCTTACATACATATGCGATGTGACTAAGGTTTCTGCATAATTAGCTGAGTAGGTGAAACCAATTTTGTTTTGCAATTTTAATGGGCACAAGGTAACAACGACATAAATAACGATCAAATCATTAAGATCTGTATACTAATATCTTATATATGAATACTCAAGCTTAGATGGGACTTAAACCGTTTGTTCCATTGTAATACGTAACCAAAGTGCTAAGAATAGATTATTTATTTTAAGTACTAGTACTACTAGTAGAACTTATATTCTTCATTATGGTGTATTGTCTAGCGATTTTAGTCCCGCAATTTTTCACTGCTGAGGCTGAGACTTATATAGTAATTTCGCCTAGTTTGCGAGGAAACGAAAAAATAATAACTAAAAAGAAATATCTAGTTATCTTTACCGCCAGTTAGTAAGCGCGCGGACTTTGTTGCTTTTTAACTTTTGAAAATTCAGCATTTCATTCCAAAAAGTAAAAAAAAATATGGTGACCAAAAAAAGAACAACACAATTTTGTTGTTGTTATATTGTGAATTGCGGGCGTGTTATATCGATGCGTACCAAAAAGAGCAAACGTATTTATTATGAATAATGAAGAAATCTCCGAGCAAGTCAGAGGACAAATAATTTCTACCGTGCACGTGTGTGGTCATTGATTGCATACCATATTGACTTGAAACAGTGAGGTGATACCTTTATTTGCCGCCAAATGTGAAGGAATGCGATAGACTCAGCTCACTACACTCGAGTGCAATTGTACACATTTCAGAACCATATCGCAGTAACGTGATTAAAAATTACTCATTGTGTGTGTGACCATGAGAGCAATTTTACAGCGAAAAGGTTGTAAGTGCGGTTTTAGAAATATGTGCCTCATGTCTATACGGCTAAATGTTTTGCAAGGTTGTATCGGCGAGCCCACCCATAATGATTGGAAGATATTTTGATGGCTTTCAAGATTACATTTTCCGAGAAACAATGGTGTCAATTCTAGTTTATTTATTTATGTGATTTAGTAACGAAACGAGCCGACGGCCCACCTGGTGGTAAGTGGTAACCTCGGCCCATAACAACCGATGCGGCTTGGGTCTTCCCCTACTAGGTACGACAAGACCCAAGTCGCTTCGTATGCGCCCGTAACTATGAGACGGAATGTCACATGTGCCTGTAATTTCACCGGCAACCACACCTTTGTAACCAAACCCAGTAACGCAAACTGCTTGGCGGCAGAAATGGGCATGGTGGCAATTTTGCTGGTGTAGACAATAAAGAGTTAATCTATCTATCTAAAATTTTATTCATTCTTATCTTGTCACCTTTTCCTAGTTGTAAATTGACTATTGCAATAAGGAAAAAAAATGAATAATTTTCTATGGGATTATTTATTGCATAGGCTTATCATAAACTACCTGTTGGCATTCTGTCAGACGACAGCTGTCAGCTGAGTTGGGAAACGTTTGGTTAGTTCCCCGAACGTAATCTGCGTATACAGTTAGTTCTACTGCGAAAACATTACCTGAGTCACTTTGGAATATACGGTGACTGCCTGTTATTACCAACATTAATTACTATTCAAACCAGAAATACGGGAACACATTACTTGTTGGTGGAAATAGCGTGATGGTAGCGCTTCCCCGTACGAACTCTATAAAGAGCTTTACTAGCTCAAATATTTTACGTTTTATTGCCTATGAGATAGAGAATTCTGATGTAACTGTGCAAACGTAGGTATTAGTTGATCCGCTCTGTATGTGGCGCCAGACGACACACCTGAAGCTGAACTGTATGAATTAATTCAATGTAGTAATAAAATATATCAGAAAAACCTTTATATAGTCTTAATAATATTTTTATATTAAAATACACAAGAATTATATAAATATATATATAAAAAAATATTATTAAAATAAATAATAAACATTGGTGGACATTTCACATAAGCGCCATCTAGATAGCTCCAAAGTAAGCTAAGCATAACTTGTATCATGGGAAACAGACAAGTGATATAATACTTTTGTACTTTTTTGTAAATACATACATATAAGACATATTAGCAAAACATTGATGTTTTTCACATAATGTTTGTACTGGGTGGGAATTGAACCCACGACCTACAGCGCAGAAGGTAGGGTTGGCAGGCAACCAACTGAGCTACGAGGTCAGTCGCCAGAGGCCAGTCGTAATGTGCCTACATTTTGAATTACATTTAGAGATGCCTTTCATTAATTTATTGGATCACACTTCACTTTTCTTTATAAATATCGCCATTTTGTAAGCAGATGGACTTTACATTATAAATTTATCTCCAACGAAATCACAATCGTAACATCTAGCAAAGCGCTCAATAATTACCTTATACTTGTCATAGATTATGGTACAGAATGGATTAATCAATAACCCCCGGGCTTGGGGTATTTCAGCTGATTGCAAACATAGACTACGAGAGCAATTTCGCTTAATCATAATAGGTGATTCAGTTTAATGCTTTCATTGGGCACCTGCGTCGGAGGTCTGTAGGTATTAGATCCTGTTTTGAAGCCTAGAGTAAGATGTGACAGATTAGTTCGCTCGTTGATCTTAGTGTGGATCGGCAGAACAACGTTACTTTGAAATATTTCATCAAATTTTCAAGATTATCAGAGGTATTATTTGATGAACTGTATGAAGTTTCTTTAATAAGTGTGTTTTGTTAAGTATTAAATAAGTATTTTGAAATAAAAAAATAAAAAAAATGTACCGCTGAATAAAAAGAGATCACTTTCTGTAACATCGGCAATAAATTACTTCACTGATAGTAAAAAGTTAGCATTCATAAAAACTGTTTATGTAATAATATAGTGTTTTATATATTTAGTTTAACTATCTGTTGCTTATGCAAGGTGAAAATCATTACGATCTTCTACTTATCGAAATCCGTCAAAAAACAATCTGTGCCTAGCAAGTTTGTACAACATACATAAAAAAGTTGTACAACGTACATAAAAAAGGCTAAATCAAGCATTGAGTTCTATATATAGATTGTTTGTGGTGACGTCAGAACAAGTGGGGTATCTCCTTTCGGTAGCCGCGCTTGGGTGGCGCGCGGGCACGCGGGCACGCGAGCGTTGCGCGAAGCGCCGATTTGGGCCCGCCCTACAGCGCGGGCCCGCGCCAAAGATTACGCGTACAGATGTGACCCAGTACAATTTACCTAAGGACTGTTGATTACCATGACTGAGTAATTTATTTCCTTCGAGGTAGATTTTCAATATTGTGCTGATGTGATGTTTATATCGCATATAGACCCAATCCAGATTTGAAGAGATCACATTCGTAAGAATTCTAAACTCTACATTAGGTCATGTTACCTGACAATGGCTCCCTTATTATTCACATGTATCTTTGAGAAGAAATTATCCACTATTTATTTGCTTCAAATTTGAACCAGTGAGTCCAGCTAGAGATTGTTATCTCCGACTGCTCACAACATCACTGTCCATCAAATAGAGCCTTGGCGTTGTGGTCCAGTGACACAAACACCAACTTTCAATCTGGAGGCCAGTAGAACAAATTGAGACGTGCACAAATAAGTTTTGCGCTAGAAAAATAAACTTATACACATACGGATATAAGTATATACATATAAGGTTCTAAAAATGACAACCGACATATTTGACAACAATAACGTAGCAGATATGTGTCTAGTGCACCAACGGAGCTTTTTGAGACGCACATTAAACCTTTCACCACACTGGTTAAAAAGAGCTAGTCACATGAATAACTAGCCTATGGACTATCTGTACTCACTCCATCTGTGACCCTGGTCACCGTCCCGACCAATGCGCGCGCGCTCCGAAGCCTCATCTCCATAATTACTCCAAGCTCATTGGTGACTATTAACCTCATGATAATTCATGAGTACATCGCCAGGGCTGTGTTTAATTAATACACATCATGTGGGCTGTCAGATAAACGTAATGAAAGTTGATGGTATTCCGTTGAACATTTTTTAACGAATCTTTTTACTTAAGTGCGATGTCGTAGAAGAATCGCTGCAGTGAAGTCGTAGTTTTATGGTAGAGCTTTGGCGTGTACTTTTATCGTACTGATAAAGTCTTACCTTTCGTGTCGCCGATTACCTTTGTCGATTTGACGATTAAGCGTTCTTCTAGGTGCTTAAAGAAAAGACTTCTGATATTCTTATTTTCGGTTTATTTTGCTTTTCATTTCATGAGAGTTTCATGTGATGAAGAAAAACTATATAGTTCCTTAATTGGTTTTATTATGAGCGTCAATGAGACAAATTATTGTATTTCAAGTTGAACGGTTAACTAAGGTAATAGTTAACGCTGGGATGTCGCGGCCATTTTGCGCAATAGGGCATATTATGTCATCCGCTCTTGAGTGATCCCGCAGGACGTCTTCTTGAAAGCCCGTTCTTATTGCATGGTGCGATCATCGACTTACATAGCCTAACAACAACTCTTAAAATCAGGTAAAATATAGTTTATACGTAGCTTTGTAAAAAAAAAAATGCCAAATATACATATAAAAACATGTTATCTGACTGTTCGTTGGTAAGAAAATCACACGAAAAATACTGTACCTACCAATTACATTTCAAAATTGAACACAAATTTATTGAGCTGTGTTAACATAGAAAATTTGTATTTACAAATTTATGATTAGACTTAAAAGCTGTTTATTTTACTTCACTAGATACATAAAAGCTAGAAGAATATACAAAAACCGTGAGCTCTTTTCTAGGCTTATAAGATATACATAAACAGCTCTGCAACGATGTATAGACGTCAAAAAATTATATTAGATCAACAGGAAGTATTAGTGAAAAATTTACGACCTCTAAATGCTTTTTTTGAGTCACAGGTAAAAGGACCCTTGTGGGCGTTCTGTGTTTTAATAAAGAATTTGGGCTAATAACGGTCCAAATTAGGCGCGAAGGTTTTTGTTTGTATAACAATAGTGCTGTTGATATAAAATATTGGGAAGGTACAGAGAAAGTGTTGAACGAAAACGAAATATTTTAGTAATACTTTAGCCCGATTCACATGTGAGAGCTTCTAACATACAAAACTCACTTCCTCAACGGCATATAAAACTCCGTTAATATGTAGGAACTCTTAGAACTAAAAAATAATATCATTATAGTGCATGAGATGAGAACATGAGACATTCCACCTTAACGTCTCAAAGATACGGGCGCATACGATGCGACCTTGGTTTTGTTGTATTTAAATAGGGCAGGATCCAAGTCGTATAGATTGTTATGAGCACAAGTTACCACTTAAAACTAGGTGGGCCATCTGCTTGTTCAACACATACAAAAATGAGACTTTCAACCTAACAAAACGACACCTAACACAGCAAAAAATAACACTTAGGTCTTCCCATACTTGAGAAGTGGAAAGTCTTATTACTCTTGTTATGGGAAGAGCTTAGCGAGATTCGGTTTTCAGCTTGGACCGTGTCTCAAAGAAAAAGGCTCTTAATTATGTCCTATAATAGTCATATAATTGCGGAAGTAAGAAAAAAATACTTACAATCGTTAACGTCAGCCCAAGTTACTGCAAAGTTAGACAAACACCTTTTCCTGTGAACAAAACTAAGCGTGGTGTTTGGTTCTCAGTATCATTAGACTAAGCAATACTTAAAATAAGCTTGCGCAAAAATCTCCAAAAAATGCTAAAACATATAATACATTTTCCTCGTTGCAAATTATATTTACCTTCAAAGTGACGCGTCAAAACAAGGTTTACTTGCATCTCAAACACTGGTGGGCCGTCGCGTCGCGTCGGTCCCTTTGTCGGCACAAAACGGCACAGGTTGTAATTTGATAAAGTCGGAACGCCTACAAGACCTTTTCTTTGAGGGTAAGCCCACGCAACCTTCTTACAAATATTGATGTCGGAAACATGGATATGACTTATACATATATAGTTTTTATTTTATTTATTTCTGATTAAGATACAACAGAGTTTGACAGTATACAAAAATGAACAATGGAAAATACTAAAGTATGTATTGAAACAATTTACTGTTTAATTTTGTCTGTAATCTGTAAACTGATAGTCCTATTGATGTTGCATAGTTATTCAAAAATTTTATCATCATATATTATCATATTTCAATAATTCCGCTAAATTTAACGAAAAATTTAAAAAAATTTGCTCAACAAATATACCTCATCCAAGAATATTATACATTAGTAATTTTAGTTTCCTGCCCCTAGACGTCCGGATCAGAATTATACAGGTTTAATTAAATCGACATTATTCCAAGACTATTCGGCAAAGTCAAATGTTGTCATTATGTCGTTATGCTGCGTCCAGATTAAGGACGAGAAACCATTACAGCAGGTTCTGATGTCCACGCAGCAAGGACGATGTCACATACCATAAATCATGTCATCATTTGCTTAGTATGGGGACAAGTAGGCTTACATAGGTATATTTTGACAGTGTTGAAGGTATAACGAATGTAAAAATATATATTACATTGACGGCCTGATTATAAGGATTTGTGAAGTTTTTAATGATATATCATAGGTGTCTATATGACATAGAATATAATGGTGACGCTAAATAAGGTCTAAATTAGGAAATGGCTCGCAAAGTCTAAAAAAGATGATTCTGAAGATTAGAACAATAGCTTGTTAGGCGAGTAACATTTTAGTTACTTTTACAGTAGCCTTCTATCTCCCTTTTCCTCTTATTATCTGTCAGTAGTTGTAGTAAACTGCTGCTGTGTGTAGCAAATTAAAATTACATACCTGTTAGTATCAGTTTATTTCAGATGTTTCTTTAAGTCAAATTCAGGTGAGCAAGAAGCACGTTAGACGATTTTGGACTCAACAAAATTAGCAGATTAATATATATAATTAATAATATATAAATAACATACCTTAAAAAAATCCGTCTATTGTATTTCCAGTGATTTTTCATACCACCGTTTAATTACACAACTGAACAATTTTTTTATTCGTTTTATTATTGAGCCACATTCACAGTCACATTAAGTGAAACAACAATATGGAAAACTCATTGGAATTTTGGGAATATTTTTATACCTGAGTATTGATAATGGATACTGAAAGGAAGAATAATAGTAAAATAGCTAGAATACTTTTAACCTCTGATAAATGACGTAGACTAGACCCAGACTAACCTGCAAATGAGGTGCACATTAGTCAGGTTCATTTTTTTTTTTTTTTTTTTCAGGTTTTTTTCATCACTCCTATAAATATGTTATTTTATTCGTTGATGAGTCACATAAAGTGTGATTATAAAATAAAAAAAATATGAGTGAATATTATCCTGGTTCTACTCGAGGATGCTTACACATATTTTTTGTTATTTACGTATACGTTACAAAATAAATTAAGCTAAAGGAAATATGAAATATTTCATTTAGCTTAATTTATTTTGTAAAGCAAAAGGCTTAATATCGTACAGCCACAATTTGTTCTTATATTTTTATGTTAGAACAAATTTACCTTTACAAGCTAACATAATCCTTTAGCAAAGCACAGGAATATAACGACCAAATGATATAAAAATCATAAAACCATTTCGTTGACTTAAGCCGACCTTTGTCAAATCCAGTTTGGCGGTACTAAAGCTCTTTCAAAGAATATTAAAATATAATTTATAATACTAATATTTCAACAGTAATCCGTGTTACGTTTTTTTGCTTTTATTATGGGCAACTATCAGAATAACAACAGTTGTATTGATACTTAGATGAATTGTTTGTACTGAAATTTAACATAACAATAAACTGAATTAATTTCCTGTGGCTTGTTCTCAGGAACCCTTGCTACAGACAATTTCGTTCAGTCAGCTTGTTATCTCGTATACGGCGCGGCGCCTCGGGTTGCAAGGGTCGTTTTTAAACGTAGTTTTACGAATTTTCTTGTACATTGAAAATTATGTATATAAAATTAGCTTTGACGTCTTTTGAAAACCTATTTAGTACCACTGCTAGACATCAGATCATCTTTTGTGGTTTTCCATTTCTCAGTTACTTCCATTTTGTCTTTAAAAACATTTTGAGCGATCGAAAATCAGATAACACAATTTATCTGATCAACTGTTTGAACTACCTAGTTGCTAACTTAATGTCGAGTAAACTTATCTAGAGAGCCAGCTCTTTTCTTTCTGAGCTATAACATTTGCCCTTATCTGCATAATTCTCAGACAAATACTAAACCGCTCTTAATCGTTGAAACAACAAAGATTACCCTGTTTATTTATACAAAATATGAACAGTTTCCCGAAACAAAATCATTAACTAATCACTGTGGCAGGTATAGGGCGAATTTATTGGAAATGGCCACCAATTAGGATCATTATTTTAATTATAGAGGAATCATTCTTTTGAACCAATTTCTTCAATATTGTTTTTGTGATTGCGGTGTTTGTTGTGACCGATAATTAAATCAGGTAAACGAAAAAAAAGATTCAGATTATAAAGCAGATATAAATTAATTTTAGGATTAGTTTATTTGACGAAATGACCGAATTATTTGCTGTAAATGTGCCGTCAAGAACTGTGTTACGGTACTTGAGAACTAGTTCCCAATCCAGGCATTGCGTGACGTCTCCATTGGCTGCATATTCAACATCACGTGATGACGCCAAACGCAACACGGAGGTAAATTAAAGATCATCTTAGTTATATAAAAAATATAGACATTTCACATAGCGCCATCTACCCCCATACTACCAACTGAGCTGGGAGGCCAGTCATGTTTGTCAAAATGTTATATTTACGTATCTCTGAGAGTACCAACTTTCAACGCATTAGTATTTTTTAACTGAGATGGCACCTGACAAGTGGGGAAGAGAAAATCCACTGGTCACGATAAGCGCGGGGCCGCCGGCGAAGACTCGGATTATCTACCCCAGGACTCCACAGGACTTATAATCTCCCCCCCGACAGCTTTCACTCATAGCAACCGGCATCATACGTGGGATTACACTGTCATTGATGTGGAAACTGATACAAATCTTACTGGACTTACCTTTAATCACTTGCGCTTTTTGAGGATTTTAGCGTCCAGTATTTATAATGCCATCAAAAAGGGAGATAAAGTTGAATGAATTATTATTTTACGACTACCTCGTGTAATTGTTATAGCTATTGAATGAGAAGCATGGAAAGCAGGTTCAGTCCCGTTCGGGACACACGTTCGCGAATGCTATTAAAGGTCAACTACGTAAAGTAATTTTCAAAGCAGTCATCGATTAGATGGGTGATCGTTCTAGTAGTTTGACATTAGGTTGTTTCGGTGTTGCACAAGGCATGTAAAATAATCGTTCTAATTTATAACAAATAATGAGTCAAGGCGGGAGGGGAGTATCTAGGCAGCTGAATTTCTCCTCTGCATACATCATATACAAACATAGTCTGCTAATTTTAAATGAAATTTGGATTCGCGTTCTAAACCAAGTCGAGAGATTCTGTTTTTATATCAATCTTCTCCATCCTGCCTTTGATCACGCAACGAGATTACCGTCGAATTCGCAACTAAAATTAGCATCAAATTGAGGAATCTCTCAAAGTGATTTCTCAAGAGAAAACAAAATAAACGTCTACTTAGCAATGAAGAAAACATTTTCCTCTTTTTATTTCTCGCAAGTCAAGACGGGTTTCCGGGCTCTCAATCAAAATAAATGTTATGAAATCCGCTCATAACTCGTCTCTTGAAAATATGAGGTGCAAATATGAACGCCTTATTTAGTCATGTCGGAAACAAACCAGTTACCGGTAGCCTGAGAAACTCCTAGCCGCTCCGGGGAAGTAAATCATAAAGATTCATTCTGAACATTTCTGCGATCTGATGAACGAGCGCGGTCTTAGCCAACACGTTCGTACCGCGGACGACGGCAGCTCACAGATTAATAATCTCTCATCTCGTGCATCAGTTACTGGTGCGAGCGAGACGCGAGATAATGTGATTAGTCAAACGATACTTGATAGCTGCGCTGCATCCGACTCGGCACAAAAACCAGGCGACGCGACGCACGCACTCATAGCTTTGATTACACAAACGCACACACGCGCCCTCCACGAGATTAACGTCAGGTAACCCGTTTCCTGTTACCTGCTCCGGAGCAAAAAGCATACTCAGTAATTCAGGATTAATTTCAACCAAACGTTTGAAATCACACAGTGGTTTAGAACAGGGCGAGACAGATTGCGAATGAAACCATTCGACCGTTTTGAAGTCTCTATTTTCTAACACCGAAAATGTCTGTAACAAATTCGTGCAGCGGACGCAATCTACGGGACTTAAAACAAACAATTACTTCGGTTTATTTGAGAAGGAGAGCAAAAAGCGGAGCAATCAAATCGGTGCAGCTACCGTGCGGCAAAAAACTTCGACTTGGGATGTGCTCGGCGGCTGTAACGGAGAGAAGCATCGACCGACGTAATAAGGTAGCCAGATTGTTTCTGCTCTCCTATCAATATAGAATAATTTCATAAACTTGTCGAAGCGTTAATGAATGCCATTCATGCACAAATGAGTGTGCAGCTGGCATTTATAAAAGAGTTTTTTTGCATTAGCAATTATGAACCATTCAAGTTGATTTATACCAGGAATCATTTTCCAACTGATTGATAATACTTTTTCTCCGGCCAGAGAATTACATTCATCACGAAAACTCAAAGATTTTCAATGTGGAATCGTGATCGAAGGCCATGCATCATCAGTTAACATGCAACAATTTCTAGGCAAGGTGACACACTTTCGGCGAACCAGCTCGCCCGGTGCGGGTACCGTGGCGAAATCACTACGGATTTTCATAAATAACGCATAAGATCTTTGAACAATAAATAATAGGATTCGTTTCGCCCGAACCAGCTGCGCTAAGGAGCGCGCTGAATCGCACGATTTGATACGCGCCTCCATCAAGTTGGCCTTTGTCAAAAACAACCTAATAAAGTTTAGCAGATGTGATTTTCTAAACAAGACACTAACAAATGGAAGCTCCGAGCGCGATAACACCGGAGAAATTGAACGGTGATCTTCCGAGGCAATTTTCTCTTTCATGATATGATTAATATACTTATCAAGGAGATTACTTGTTTATATTTTAAAACGCGCAATATATAACAAGTATCGTAAAAAGGTAACAGGATACGACGTGAATATTTTACTTGGGCTAATGCCTTTGAATTAATTTTGAAATGTGAACATCGCTGCTTAGAAGCGCGTCGAGAATTTTAGCAACACAAATACAACAAAAAGTTGGATACCATTTTCTTTGCACTATCGCAACACGATCGATAGCGGGTGAATATATTTTAAAGGATGTCAGTTGGGATTCATGCTGCGGATTCCTGCGTTCCGCTATGGACAAAGAAGCATTCCTGCATCATTATGGCCTATTGTAACGAATTTGAAATTTCTCAAAAGCGAATTCGTCAAAGGTAAAACAATTCGATACGCGTTCGAATTTGTTGTGCGGGCATCAATTCAATTTCTTCGTCGTCCAAACCGCTCGCGTGAATTGGGTCGCGTAAACGGGACCGCCCTTTTGGGACCAAAACGTTATTTTTTTTCACACAGATTGCGCGCTCTTTGATCTCCAGAATGTGTGCGTTAAGCATTTCCTTCGCTTTGTGTCAGCGCTGTGCACTCAGCGGGATGTCAAATCAAAAACAACCAATTGGTAATGACTAATTTTTAAAAGTGTGAATTTGTTATTGCAAGTACATTATTTTCATTAATTATTATAATGTAACAAAATGCGATCTTTTAGCGCAAAACACTAACTAAATTTCCAATTAAGGTTTGTTCCGAAAGTGTTCAGAAGTTCCATCGTGTCAGAGCAAAGGTGTCAAGAACTTGGAATTTCATTCTTGACACAGTTCGCTGTTATGAACATTACTTCATCCACACTGTGAGAGTTTAGCACGTCGTAAACCGTAGGATCCATTACGCGGGGGCGTTGGAGATTATTCCAGACTTACTTTATGATGTACCGTTGAATATGGCGCAATATTTTACAATAGAATCTTCCTTTGCTTGATCGAGAAGAGTGAGTCTGGTGACTTTCTGAGATATAACACAGTCGTAAGAAATTGATATTTTCTTTTGTTGAGCTGGTTAAGGAATTTAAGGTTAGAAACGACGATAACCATTGTCTCAAAATGCTATTAAAAATATATGAGTACCTATAAAATAATAATAATAAACATAAATAATCTCCAGAGGACGCGGAAACCACCGGTGCTGTGCAAGCACTCAGTATCTCAAGGTCCTATGGGAGATCCAGTATCACCAGCTGTTTAACAAGGCCTTCATAGGGCCCGATGTATATCTGCCCGCTTCTGTGAACTAGATAAGTTTTCTGGCATCTTCAGGAATTTTGTAGAAAAAATAAAAACTTGGATAAGGAAATAAAAATTTAAAAACTTAACATATCGATGGAATTCATAAAAAATAGTCGTGCCAAAATAGTTTTAAAATTTAAATTTAATCTAATTTAAAAAGCGAAGCTTTTGCGAATATGATACAAGTTCAACAAAAACTATTAATGAACTGATCTTTGTTAATAAAACGATCAGAAAACTTTTTTTTTAATACAAGATACAATCATACTTTATTTTTCATCATTTTATGAATAACCGTGACATAAATAGCTTTAGTTGTCTGGAAGAAATCGCTAACTTATTTAAGATTGGTTTGTAATGTTTCATTATATTTGGTATACAATTATCTTTCTATATCATTCATCATTCATCATTCTTTCAATATCAATATCACAATATTTCATGTAAAATATGACATTAATTCTAAATGGTGACCACAGATTCATATTATTAAAATATTCGCATGCCTTGACGGTGGCAAGATATAAGAATCCTTAATTTAACCTTTCACCTGTTAACCATGTCTTATGAGAATAAATTATCTTTATCTTTATCCCTTTTGAGTCTTAATAAGGGTTCACACAAACACGATGTTTGTAATAAAACTAGGCTATGTTACATAACCCCGACACTCAAATGTCGAATAACGGTAACCCATTTTAGTGATATTTCCAGCTCGTATTCCGCGGCCCCCACAAACTTTCTTTGGGTAAGCAAGTTGGCAGGTAAAATTGTAGATTTAGGTTGTGCATTTCGTGCGAAGAGCTCGTTCAGCTGGTTGTTAGATGTTACGAGTGTGAAGCATAGTCTGTTGAAGTGTGGCACCTCATAAACAGCAAGACTTGTTAGGTATGTATTCAATTATTCAGTAGGACTCTAACATCAAAGGAGAAATAAGAAATCTGATAGTAATGGAGTATAACGGTGCTTTGTGCTAGAAAGGTAATTCTCACATGTCGCAGACCATAACACTATAGAAACTTGTTATCGGGTACCTTATACAAGAAGTTTTGTTCACATTGTGAATGTGATGGATGACCGACATTCAGACAGAAAAATCTATGATAAATTAAATGCTATTTGCTATAAAAATTGTAAAAATTCTAAAAAAATGTGTAAGCTAGTCCTGTTTATCGTCAGTATATAACGAACATAAAAAAATGATAATTTGATTTGATCATATAACTAACTAGCTACTCTATAAACAGCAATGATATCCGTTAGTCCGTTACCCGGCACCTTTCAAATAATCTCTACCTCATTTTAGGTATGTTAACTACTTTAAAGTCCTCAGTATAACGTTCATAAATAATAGAAGAATATCATATCTCACAATTATAATAATCAGGCTTGAACATAAAAAAGTTTCCTTGGTAGGTCCCACACATTCCCGTGGGGTCTTAGAGGACAATATTTTATCGTTGGGTAGTGAATGGTACGCAGCCCAAAATACGGACCTTTGTTGTGTGAGGTCCGGGTCTTTCGGCTCAGGTGACACCGTAGCGTTACTAATTCGGTTACGATTCGACAAAAACTCTATAATTACACCGAAAGCGAAAAGTTTAGGAAACAAACTCCATTATAACTTGTTAGGCACACATGCTGCGCGCCAATTTTTCCCTCTACGGGGTTAAGATTCTGAACAAAGATGCACCGTTACAAATGTCAGAAGTGTAAAAATTAATGGCGACAGCCTTTTATTCGTCTCTTTTGTTTAGAACAAAGTTGCTTTGTCTATTTCAGATGTAATAATGGAAGTGTTTAGCGTCAGTGCTTTTGTTATTTCCGAAAAAAGCGTTCTCGACTGTGATGAATAGATAGCGTGGAGCGCACGAGACACAGAGTGATTTTGCGCATTATTAGTTACATATAATAGATGTGTAACAAAATTTAATGTCCAATGAGTACGTCTTCTGGAAAGTCTAACGAGATGCTGAATGTTTTCAACGATTGAAAATTATTCAGTGATGATTTTATCGCGATATTTCTCAGGCGGTGATATAATTTGTTCTGTATTAATTACACAAATTTCAAAGTTCTCTTCCTATATGATTAAGTATTATATTCTGAAACTTAAGTAAATTTTAAGCAACTAAACTTAAAAATAACCAGAAAATAAAATCTGGCAACTAACTAGCTGGCACATGAAAGGCAACCTTTTCAATCTTTTAAGATTGCTAATGGATTATCATCTATGGCGTTTTCGAAACTACAAAGATTATTTATGTAGCTTCAATTGTTGGAGTACGGCACACGTTTAGGATTTGTAATGCCGATGTGGGAACGACAGTTGGCAGACAAAATGACTCCTTGGAGATGTAGGAACAATAAAATTACAAGGAAGATATAATATTGAAATTTGCTCAGAAAATTGCTAATGGATAAAACCGGTATGATGATTGCCATATTGTAGAGAAAGCTATTTAGGATAAAACATAGCATTAAAAATTTGTAAACAAGTGTCAAGTGCACCAAAGGAGCCTCTTTGAGATGCACTTCGATACTTTCATCACACTTGTTAAGAGATATTGACATTAGTTAGTAGTAATAGTAGAAGTTGTCGTAAACTATGTCTAGTTTCCGGTAAAGAAAGTTGTCGTGAACTTGATCAATTTTAGCTTAACATAAATAATAAACAGTTACTCCGATTTTACAAAATCTAATATATAAAATTCTCGTGTCACAGTATTTGTAACAAAACTCCTTCAAAACGGCTTGACCGATTTTTATGAAGTTTTTGTGTATTTGGTAGGTATGAGAATAGAACGTAAACTATTTTTCATACCCCTAAGTGTTTAAGGATGGTCGACCACAATTTTTTATTTATATTTTTGAGCAATTTTTTTTTGTTTGATTTAGCATTAAAAAATACATACAACTCTAAATTGTCACCCTTCCAACCCTAACTAACCAACCCCTATTTTTTTATTGTGATATTAGTACTTTAATAATTTTCAACCCACGGTGGTCGATTACTGATATTATGTTTTTTTTTTCGTTTTTAATGACACTTTTCCTTTAACGTGGCATTGCAACGCATGCCGGGTACAACTAGTATTAATATAAAAATATGTTTTGCAATGATTCTGCGTAAAACCTTGCAGTTTCTGATCTTTCTTTATTTTTGAGCGAATTTAATATGTGTATAGTTCTACGTACAGTCTCTTATAGTAATACAGGTTGGCAACAGGAAATGCGTGCAGCAAATGACGAAGATTTACATTCTCTCTAGCGCGATCTAGTTCACCTGTTTTATGTTTTTTGCAGAATAACTGGATTTCACACATTAAATTATTTACCATTACAAATATATTATAAATATAATATAATATATAAATATAATTATATTCCATACCAGCTTGATGAAATAAAATTTATATTAAGATCCAAACTGTAATCTCTTATTAAGAATTTGAGTATCGGTTACGGCTTTGAGGCATGACATTACAAATAGTTTAATGGTTTTTTTTAGGTGATTCACCCTTATAGGTAGACATAGAAATGAATTATGGAACTTTCATTTAGCTCTACAAAAGCCACTGGAATCATAATAATTATATGGAGATTTTATTTTCTAAGAATGTAACCGCATCACTAAAATGTTATCATGTGTATTCCAATGTATTATTTACGACTAAAGGACATAGCTCTACTGAGAAACGGAATACATAAATACCACAAATGATTAAAATACAAAATAAATTTTGCTTCAGAAAGATTAACAATCGAAAGCCATAAATGACTATAAAAGGATTAGGGTTCGTGCAAGCCGGCCGCGCTGCGATCACATTTTTAATATCATTAAATCATTTTGAGCTCGGAGGTAAAATTTTATACATCACCAAACAAAAGTAACAAATAATGTCACATATATACTTTCATCTCAATAAGAATTCTCTATCTAATAATCTCTAATAAGAATTGACATTTTCATTTCTTATAATTAAAATACAGTTATTGTGTATTAATTAACGAAACCGGGACAGCTGTGTCAGCATTATATGAATGTAAACTCAAGGTCCCTTATTACAAGTAGTATGAACCTAATATTAAGAATATATCCATGCGACTGGTAAAGTGTTCTTCATGTTGAAAATATTTACTCTTCAGTTAGTCATTCTTAAAATCTCCTAAATTACTATACCTACTATAACCTCTCCATAAAGCAAATTCTGAGTAAAATATTTGAAACATAAGCGAAGAATGCCATTTTCAAACTCTGAACTATAAATCCCGCATGCAAATTTCACAGTATTCAAGAAACATTGTTCCGAGAATGATTCGATTTAAAACAATCGGAATCACGAAAAGATTGCCTGACCTTTTCTAAACGTTAACAGGAAATCGTAGTATTAGCATAATTCATTCGGGTGTCCAAAGAAATATGGCGGACGGCTTCAGAATACTTTATCACCGGATGAGGAATGGCGCCGAAACGAATTAAAAACAGGATTTGTGTGAAACGGGCATTCCATATGCTTAATCTTTATTAAGTCTAGTGAGTCTATTGTCTATTCTCAGCTACCGCAAAAGGAACAGAAACAAAGAAATATTTCTTAAGAATTGCAAAATGTTCTCACTCTTTATCTCAGTTATCATCAGTATTGAGCTAATCTATTTTTCATGCCCACTGGGTTTGAATGATGAACGATTGTGCAAATGTGGTAAAGGTTTTTTGCTTACGGAAACCTTATTTGATAAGAGTTGGAGTTTTAAAAACCTAGACAAACTTCAATAACTAACCAACCAAAATGTGAAAATACACCAGTCTGTTAAGCGTTTTAATAAATTGGTACATCAGTACTTATAAATAGGGGTGAAATAGGGGTGCGCGATAAAACCGAATTCCACGCGGACGAAGTCGCGGGCAACAGCTGTAGTAAATAAGGATGGAATGATAAAATTAATACGATTTTTTGCGCTGCATAATTTTGATTGTAAAATGATTATGTTACAAATTTATGTTGTATTCCTTTTAATATCATCTGGAATTCAATAATTAATTTATTTTTGTGAAGTAGCAGCGCGAAGTGAAATTATATATAAAAAACAGTGTTCTATACCTACAAGAACATGGTCATTATATTTCAAAGTGAAGTCAAGTCACCTACCCTACTCATTGTGCCTGTTCACTATCTACCTTCGCATCGAAAAGTGTTCAACTGAATAAAAATCTCTGGCCTCATTGCGTTGAATAAAGACTCTACTCATAATGAGGAGAGCATTGTGCAAGGTGCATTCGACCACCCGGATTCCAACACTTGTGTGTGCCATTGTATTTACTTACCGCTTGTAATAAGTGTACGTGCTGTGGGAATGCCACGGAAGCCGGCTTTGTGATTAGATTAGTGTGAATGAATGATTTTGTTTGACAGCCCGATGGGTCCGTCATGTGAGACGGAGTTTCATTTCACGTGTAAGTGAGCATTCGAGTAGTTTCAATATGATTGTTGATGCAACAAATTTTGAATATTATACCACGTGATAGACAAATTCGTAATTCGTAAAATGCTAGTTGCGAATTAAAGTACTATGATATAGATAGTACAATCCACGAAGCCTCGCCCCAGTCTTTTTTCTAATCGCTTACAGTAAAAGTGCATTATACTACTATTTTTGTTTAGTTGATACAATTTTAGTCACTCACTCGATATTTGGTTCGACAAAACTAAAATACTAGCTGAATGTTGTACATTTGTGCCGTAAGCGATTTGTAAGAAACGTGGGGCGTTTGTTCGTGGATGGCACTAAATATACCACTGAACTATCTATATCCATCAAACTAAACTTTATTTATAGATATTACTGCAAAGTGAAAAAAAGCGTGTTATAATCTGTGGAAATCAGAACTAATAAAGACATCACAATTATTTTAAAGTAGCTGCTAAATTAGTTATAACCTCAAGCGATCCATTGGTACTTGAAGCCAGACCACCCGTCAATCAATTGAAGATCAGTGTAACATAAAGCATATGCCACTTGCGTGAATAACAACATTATTGTCTACTACTAAGGTGAGTTCACTCGAACGAAAGTAACACAATTTAAACCAGCAAAGCGTTAAACTCCTCAAAAATAAATATGTATAATAAAAGTTATTACCTGTCACATCATGTTTAGCAATGTTTTTGGATACAAACCACATTTAGTTCCGACATATGGTTAGGATGTACAACCATTATTTGAAGGCGCATATTTTAATCCGTCGGACATTGCGGTTGCCTATCGCAAGCGTTCCTTATTACCTCATACTTAACTATAGAACCGAGTCGTGTTTAGAAAAGTTGTGCGTTACTTCTCAGTTCTCATTCTGTTTTTCATACAGACAATGTGCGATTCGAGTCTAGGACTCCTCACCCGATGGTAGGAGTCACAGCATTAGGCGTCCTTTAATGTTCGACCTATTTATCAAAGTCGAATTAGTAGGAGACATCAGGGTAAAACATATGGCGCTAGCGATTTGGCCTACTGTCTGTAATCCAGGGTATTATTATGTCAGAATTGGTGTTAAGTAAATTACGTGGATTGCATGGCACATTAGCACCTAATGTTGTTTAGAGGTATAATTTTGAGACCAGTTGGCTTTAGTGATGAAAATGACACAAGACGAAATATCCAGGTAAGTTTATTAAAAGTTTGTAAATAATTTGGTCGCTACCCAACCGTATCACTTAGTTCTTCAAAGGTTTCTAGTTTTAAAGTATTTATATTTAATTAATTTAGGCTTCAGTAGTGTTCCAATTGGCTTAAAAGAACTTCCATATTTTTTTATAGACTCAGACTAGTAGGAAATGGAATCACGTGAAAAATTACTCGTGAGATGCGATCCGTGGCCCCTGGAATTGTTTGCCATCAACTTAGAAAAATCGAATATTAAAACGAGAGGTCTTAATATACGTATGCGTTTTCAACGTTAAAAAAAACTATAATTCTAAGCATGCGAAAATTTCCCAAGCACAGTAATTTCATTTCAAAGTGGCGATCATGAGACTACTTAGGTATTCTACTTAAGTCTTCATAAAGAGACCATAAGCACCCGGTTCCATACATGCCGCTGGTATATAAATAACATTTTCAAACATTGCTAAAACAAAACAGAATTAAAATCTCATTTGGACCACAATATATACCACGCCACAGCCGTTCTCGTGTTTCCACAACAAAATGATTTAGTAAAAACGTACAAAAACAAATTTATGTCTCTTCTGGGACCGTCCTCGGTGTCTATTACAAGATATCCTTGCTTGATTTATTATAGTGGTTATCTTGACGCGATTCTTGGTCCTGGGCTCTCATTCTGTATGATAATTTCACAGGGGCATGTTGGTTTCATTATCTTGGAAAGTAGGTATACGATTTGTAGTTGCTGCAAGTCCATCTGTTTTTTTACAGGATGAAATTATTTATGTTTCCACGATATTGATGTCCTCCTGATAAAGAGCTCTTTGATGTTGCTCTGGCTACATTTTGAAGGCGTAAATTTCTGAGAATGATATTGAATAATGAGTAATTAAAGGGTAGACAGAAGAACGACGACACATGCTGTGGAAGTCGATCGCATTGCAATATGACACTGACGGACATCTAGAACTATTGCTGTTTTCAGTGGTAGAGCAGATAGAAAGAAGATGAATGAATATAAGTATAGAAAGAAGGACGAATAGAAGACTACTTGTTGGTTAAAGTAAGTGGTTCAAATACAGAAATTGCTTGATATAAGTACTGCCACCATACCAATTTCTGCCGCCAAGCAGTAACGCATTCGCGTTACTGAGTTACGGATTGAATGGTGTGGTTAGCGGTGAATGAAAGGCACATGAGACATTCCATCTTCACGTCTCAGACAAGGGCGCATACGATGCGATTTGGGTCTTTTCCTGAATAGGGGAGGACGCAAGTCATATTGGTTGCTATGGGCAGAGGTTACCACTTAAATATATAAAAATTAAAAAATATATAAAAATACTGGTAAATGCTCAAATCAGAGTAAGTAAAATTACAACAGTACGCAATATTTTTTATAAAATAAGTTTTCATGATCCACTTCGACTAAATTACTTATCTTTCATTCCACAGCCTTAAAGTCACATTGCGGTAATAACACAGTGCAGTATCAGATATGTAAGGTACAATCCTGACTTCGAAACAAGGAATGTTACTGAATTAAGGCCCTGTTTTAAATAATGTTTGTGAGGTCCAATAATGAAGGTATAGCGAAGGTTTTACATAAAGCTTTTTATTTGTTCATTCATACATTCCAGTTTTTATCATCTAGATATTGATCGTTAAATTCTTGGTTAAGAATTAGATACATCACGCTCGAGGTTCGAGGCAATACTGGCCTCAAAACTCAGGTGAAACTATGCCTTCTGCACTGTAGGTCGTGGATTCAATTCCCACCCGGTACAATTGTTTGGGTGAAGAACAGAGATGTTTGCTTCGTATCTGGTTGTTAACATGTATAATTATGTATATTTTTAAAAAATAAATGTATATTGTACCCTATTAGTTACAGGGTTCCCGTAGTAGTATGTTTTGTTTGGGGCTCGCTGAATTGCTTTACCGCAGAATTTACCTTCATCAAAATAAAAACCTATAGCACTCAAGGACAATAGCTTCCTATTAGTGTAAGAACTTTCGGAATCTGATCAACATGCAACCTCACAAACTTTACCATATATAATATTAGTGTAGATGATATAGGTTGACACCAACGAAAAACTGGTTCTTTCGAAACTTACCCGTGCATTATCCATTTGCTTGAATAGATTCTCAAAACAAAAGATTTATAAATAAGCGCAAGAACACTTGACGTCCAATTCATTCATCATTCTCTGTCGGCGCTGACTCTTGAGTTTGGCAAGAACTCTCTCAGAGTATATTGTTGGGAAACAAATGCTGACGGGTTTAGTGACAAGATTTTGCCCCAATTATCTATAGTAGGATGATCATTACTATCAAAAAATTTCATCCCATACGTAGCAGGAGTAGAATCAAATGGTGCGTTGTAGTTCAACTCTAAACAGATTCTGTATATAGAACTCTACTAATAAGAAATACTTTACTGACAAAATAACCATATCACTAGATTTATCGAATCGGTGTAAATAAATGAATAAATATTGATGGAAATTTCACACAGCGCCATCTAGCCCCAAAGTAGGTAACCACTGCTTGTATTATGAGAACCAGACAACTTATATAATACTTATATATTTTTTATATACTTATATTTTTTTTGTAAATAAATACATTCATTTAATACATATTAACACTCAAATACAGAAAAAATGGGTGGGAATCGAACCGACGATCTACAGCGCAGAAGGCAGAGTTTCTACCAACCGAGCTTTGAGGCCAGTCAAAAGTCTTATGAAAAGTTTCAAGTGCGCCTCAAAGAGCCCTTTCATGCATTTGACATATATTAAATTTTTGGTTCTAGGACATGTTTTTTTGAGAATTTTGATAGCGTACATAAATTAATCAAGTAATAGACTGCATTTCAGGATTCAAACCAGTGATCATTGGACTGAACGTCGGGATTTATAGCATTATGCCACCACGTTCTCGAAGGAGTAAGTATATTAAGCTCCACAAATTAATTCACTTCCTGCATTCGCAATTTTGTTCGATCATATTTATTGCTCGCCGACAAAGTCCCATTACTTTGCTTGGGTTTATTGGTACTCCCTAAGCGTCTCATTAGAGTATGCATTCGGAGCTGCGTTCTATCTAATCTGGCAAGTATTTCTCTGATAACGCTCTAACTATACGTCGAATGCTTTCTTTGTTTACCCTCAATTAATTTATTGTTATGAGACTTTCGCTATTCAGTATCATCAGTATAAATCCTGATTGATATCTCTTTAAGATCTACCTTGTCTTACTAAGCAGACTTTATTAGAAGCAGTTTATCTTGATATAAATTTGTTGGAGATATCGCGAATAGGAACTACCGAGTGAAAAAAAAACAATCCGTGGACTCAAAATGGAAGTTGGGGATTTTAATGTCTTTATAAGTGTTGTCTGACAAGAGTTAATGAAACAGTCGTTTTATTGATCTACCTGGAAGGTGACACGAATCTTGCTTTCAACCCGCATTGTGTTTTTATTCTATATTATTTTGCTTCCTTTTCCAACTGCATAGCAACACGGGAGAAAAGAGGACAGTTGCAACCAAAACCGTATATTAAGGCACATTTCATTTGAGGAGGCGACCCCCATCATTTGTGACACCGAAGAGGCATTTCAGCATTAATCCATTAGGATAAGGGAAATATGTATTTCAATTATTTTCAAATTATATATTTTTATGATGACGCATTGAGATGGGCTTGTTGATGATTCAGTGCAGGGTTTTATGACATTGCATCTGTAACTAGTGCCATTACAAACATAATGTTTTTTTATATGTATGTAGTGCAATATGTTATGATACTTGTTAAATATTTTAAATCATCTTAATTCAAATATTTGAGGAATTATGTATTAAGTTTCAAATTGTTATCTTCTTCGCTAATTGCTATACTTATGTTTTTCTATTTATCGCATACGTAGCTATTTTAACTGAAAACACTGTATTTTATAATAATATTTATTTATTTCATAAAAAAATCTAAATTGACTAATAAACACTATCTTTTAAGGCTCGTTTAAAGGCATTTCACGTCCAGGAATTATTTTCGCATTGGTACAGTATACTGGAGTGAGCTCTGGTTTATTTATAACGCCGTGGAGATAAGAACTGACTAACCATTAAAATGTGACATTTATTTGACGAGCCCAACCCACGGCTAGCAATTATCATATCCGACGACATTTCCATAATGTTATAACAATTTATATCGGGATCAACAAGCCGCCCGCATGCCACACAATTGATGCAATCATCGCCAATGAGATTTCTGGGTGTAAAACGGTACTGTAATTGCATTTGCCGCAGCCAAATTATTATACCAACTATTCAATGATTTACATTTCGTGTGCGGGTGAGCCGATTGAGATGTGACAACTGGGCTTTATTACTTTTTGGCTATTTTAATGCGATAGCGAACCTCTGATTTAGTGGTTCGTTTTCAAAAATGGGTTTTGTTATTTGTTTGTATAATGATCAGTTGGTTGGTATTGTTGTTTAGATAGCAATTAACAGGGACGCGAGGTACAATCATTATTATCATTATACATGAAAGATTCCCAATATGTTCCAATCGCAACTTAAGCGAAAACTTCAAAGGTATTCTCAACTGCAGTTCATCTTGTATTATACAGAAGTGACCATATATGTATACTACATACAGAACAACGGAACGGAAGCAAAATTAACGTAATTTAAGTACGTTTTGTCCTTTAGATATTTCTATGTCTGTTTTGATGAAATGTATTTTCATTCTTTACCGACATATTTCGAAACGAATTAGTGTTCAAAACGAAATAATATCAGCAAAAATACACATCAAGCTCAGACAATATATCAATCAGAATATTTTATTACCCGACCAAAACCCTACTTATGCCCGTACAATAATTTATTTATTTTATCATCACCGATTTGTTTTCGTCTGCGACATATCTTGATAAATATGCTTTTATTCCTTTATACATATATGTTGAGATACGCGTCCACCGAAACTGAATCGGAGCGTGCGGAGACTAGTGTTTTAAGAGTCTTTGAATATGGTCCATTATTATCGTCCAATAATTAACTTTTAATGATTTTAACATCAGTTTTAATTATTTTTAACTTATCATAAAATACCTAAGCCGTCAAAAAACATTCAAACGTATTTTTTTGTCATGAGTGTGTTGAAAGAAACTAAATATAAATATAAGCATAGCATAGCATAAATATAAGTGTTAAGCAAAGAAATGCTATAATATTTAACTCAGCCACACCATACCAAACTCACATAAGTCGACAAATATATAATAAAGGGTTTTGTGTCATGATTATATAAACAATAAAAAAATAAATAAATAATACAAATATAAAAGAAGAAATTCAAAAAAAAAAAAAAGATTGTTACAAAGCTCCAGTATGCATCTAGTGGACGCCTAACTTTATTCCTGTGTACAGATAAGTAATCTTCAGCGAGCGACAGACACATAAATCAAAAGCTGTGAATGGGTCGAGCCCTAGTTGTTCGATAAAGCGGTTTTTCAGTCCCATAATGGTGTTACACGACAAATGGGGAGTTGAATAGAATAACGACTGCACAGCTACTTCATTCTGTTCACTCGTAGATGTTATTACGTCGTGATAATTTTGTTACTACTACTTACCACTCGTGTGACTGACTCAAGTCAGTGTGGTGAATGTATTAAAGTGTACCTCAATGTGAGGCCTTTTCACATTTTTTTTGTTCTTAAACGTGGCGGTTACTGATAATTAATTATATCAATATTTTGTGGCGTTTGTATGCCTCTTGCCTAGGCTAATGAACTAGTGAAGTGATAAAGCCTAAGACCACAGTGTACCTAGTTTTACAAGAAAAATAAATTGATTTTAATATTTTTCAACTATATTTTCTTTTCTCTAATCCTAGTTTTTGTTCTCAAATATATATGTATCGGTTATATCAGTTTGTTATTTCGTGCTTATGTAAATTCACGGAGTGAAATGGAATGTCTAACAAATTGTATTGTGCAATCAAAACGTCGAACCTCCGGGCGTGGTTGGCCAAAACCAGACTAGGGGAGTGCTGAGAACATTTATTTGTAGCCACAAAATGTACGTAACTGTCTCATAAGATTTATACCCAAACATGCGGTAATCTTCCCCCGTGGGCGAAGACGCATTTGTTCAACCGAGAACTGTGATATACTTGTGTATTTTAGGTCGAAGCATCCTTGATAAGGCCGGCCGGACCCCCATATTTGACGATAAAAGAAAATATGTTAATTCAGTCGGTACGAAAGAACCAATATGACCCACTAAGTGATTGGATTTCCGATGCGTTGGCGTGTTTTGAATTTGAACCGTGTCGGCTTCGGATCACTCCAATGTTTACAAATTGCTATATGGGGGGAAAAATTTCAATACGATTGAGATATTCGTTCTAATCAGATTCGATTTAAATAAGATCTCGATTGAATTTTTATTTTATCGAAGGAGGTTTCTCTTATTATGCCCGTTTCTATGAGAACAATAAAGATGAATTCGTTTCGGGTAATATTAAATGTTTTATGTAATAAGGACAGTCATAAAAAGTGGCCCGAATGAACCGTGAAATAATTGTAAAAAGCGATGCAAAATATTTTCTAAACAGATGTCTTTCTCACAATGTGCCGTGAATGGAAATTTCCGTTTTTCATGAAATATTAAGGATTATGGTAAGATCGTTTCTTGAAATTTAATTATAATTACAAAGTAAGCAATTCTTAATTAATTTTATAGGTCGACTCGCGGATACAATGGTCCACAAATTAAACGCTCACGGATAAAATAAGACTTTTAACATTTCCGTAATTTTTTCGCTTTCATTTTAAATAGAAAAGCCGGAAAAATGTTTCTTACCATAAATTTCCTTCCCAAATTATTGCTTTGTTATAATTTGAATCATGAATAACTTTTCACAGAATCGATAAATTAATTTCGGGCTTTATAAAGTTGAAATGGCTCAATTCCAAAGTGCTGGGAGCGCTGTTTTATTTGTCAGCATATCGTTCTAAAATAATTAGAATGGGAATTTATTGATGTCATCGGAGCGACGTGATTTACAGGCTCGCCTCTCTGAGACTCACATTGTTTAAAACGATGGAATCTTTTTGAAATCAACTCTTGTTCAATAATATATCTACTATTTAAAAAACGAATAATGTTTTATCACATTTTATTAAACTTTACCCGCTGATACGTATGGGTGAAATCTTTTTACATAATATTGATTTTGGTGACAACCGCATGTTTGTCATTTTGACATGGATATTTTCATGTAAAAAGTACGTTTAAAAATATTTGTTGAACAAAAAGTGTATGATTCTGTGATTTTTAAACCACTTTTTCTATTAAGGCATTACATAATATACCATTAACAACAAGCGATGAAAACACGTAGATTATTGAATTAAGAGTATGTATTTTATTCTGAATATTGAATTATGTTGTCGTGTAAAATGTTCCCAATACGAGAAATTCACTAATAACATTCCCAGAAAAGTTCTAAGGCACACCAAATACGTTATCAAATAAGATATTTCCATATGTAAAGGGTACCTATACGAAATGCGTGGGCCGAGTCTATCATACGAGCGTTGAAATTTAGTCATTAAATAGCTATTTGATTAAGGGCATTTTATAGCGACAAACTTAACTCTAGTTTTGGAATGGTGATACACCAAAATGTTTTCATCTTATAAGTGGAAAAGGTAAAGGAAAACAGTCGTACGACCAAAAATTCGAAAACATGTGCCAAGTGCATGAAACGAGCTTCTTTGAGGCGCACTTTAATCCTTTCAACACGTTGGTTCTAGACAACCAGTGACACGATTAGAAAAAGATTGGATACTGCAAACTTTTCAAAGAAATGGATCAGAAATATATAATTGTAATTCTAATTTATGCTGAGAACTGTCCAAATATATTACCTAGACGACTCAAAATACGTTCGAATTTATATCATCACGATCCAAGACAAAGAAACTATTCAAACAATGCATCCTGTAAACTTACGACTCAGAGATCATAAAAAAAAAACCACTATATCAGCACTAATAACAGACTCATTAAAATACTACAAACAGAACGAACACTTCAACACCCAAAATTGTTGTCCCTAACGGAAATTGATCCTACTGCCCTCGGTTACGTAAGTCGCTCGAACTACTTCACTGACGGTCGAACCACTTTACCTTAAGTAGATATCAAAAGAGTCTAGTATGTATACTTGACCCCGCCACCTACGTTTCCAAAACAAGTTGTGAATAATTTATAGAATCGATAGTCTGTGACGTTGATGAGTGGCTACTGAAATAACTGTTACGAATTTAGTTCTAAATTCCAATCTATTTTAGTGTAATATAATTGAGTAGGTCACCCATGGTGTTTAGTGTAATAATAAATGCCTTAATGTGTCAGTAAAGAACTCCATGAATATAATAATAGTTTTCTGAGGATAACTTACGGAACTAACACTTGGACAAATTATAGTTAGTTCATAATTCATTTATTCATAACATTATTTAGAAGTACAAATGAATAAGTCGAAATGATATCAAATCGAAATAAATCAGTTAATAATAGGTTATACTATGTTAAAAATCTAAGAAATTTTAATACTTTACACAAGCAGTAAAAGTACATTGAAAAACAAAATTATACATTATATATAACAGTCAACACAAGAGACGATAAGCGGTATCCTTTGCCCGTAATATAGTCATATAAAGTTTCAAGTCGTAACGAGTACAGGAATACACGTGAATTACTGTTTGCCGGGAGCAATAGATATGGCATCAGTACTTTCCCTAATAATTAATTTGCATTGCATATCTAGATTTCATCCAATCTGCAATAGTCGTGGTAAATAAATTCAGAACGAAAGAAACACACGTTAATTTATAATTATATAATTACGTAAAAACGCAGTTATTATTACGCTATGAAATAAATAATGTTTTCATACACTCACAAACTTTATGACTCTAAAAAGAAAAACAAAAGCAATGTCTTAACTAGTTCCCCAACAAACTACCGATCTTTACTTAGATTCCGAGTTAACTGAGATAGCCCCGAGATTGTTTTAAAACTCTAAAAGCAAAGTTTTATCTGTTCATCCTTGTTCTCCGGAACTACTGAATCAGATAGCAATCTTTCAAAATGACAAACAGCGTAGTTTCTTATTTATTCCTCTACAGATAAAATTAACACGATCGCATGGAAGCGAAAGGCATAGAACACCGATGTTCATAAAGAATGACTGAATGAAAGAAATGAAGGCATGAGTTTGAAGCCGAGTGACTGAGGGCCAATGTGGTTTCCATGCATGATGAAATGTTTGCACTGTTTTTTTTTTGTAGTTCCAAATAAAGGTTTGTAGTTTCTTATATCAGAATAATGGTAAGTGGAAACTTATTAGGCACGTAATATATATAGATCAGGACTATTTCGCAGTCGAAATTGCAATACGAAAGTGATAGAATTGAGTAAATTTTATTACTTAATTTTATGAAATATTTAATGAAATGATTACTTCTGCAAATGTAATCATTTTAATTGCATGAAATCCACCTCAATTTACAATTTTAATCTAATAAGTGTTATCAATACTCATTTAATAAGATGTATAAAAAAAGTTCGTTGTTTGATAAAAATTGTCATACAACTTTAAAGTAGTGACGTGAAAATAAACCAAAGTAATACTTAACTATGGTTTGCATTAACGGGGCCATAATATTTGAAATTATCAATGAAACAAGTTTCACAGTGGTTTAAACTTGTAACATACATGCAACTAAATTTTTACTAAATTCGGTTAAGAATTTGTTGGCGTGTTTAAGATTGTTTTTATGGTCAAGTTTTGTAAAGAGGTGTTACTTTTGGTCTACTAACATGTCATATTATGTATTTGGTAATATATCAGAAAAATATTTAAATTCTACTATTGTTTAAGCAATTTATTGTTTGACAGTACCACAATCCAGCATATTTTTCACAGTATCGTTCTGTGCACAGTATCTTCTATGGTTTATTGAATAACGAAAGAAGGTTTATTAATCAATGCCGGTCCTAACAAATTGTCTGTATATGAGCTACAATTTGGAGTAGCAGGAATGTTGGTGTATTTATTATTTCGAAGGTTGGTGTTTTATGGACAAAATAATTAGTATATTATATAAAAAAAAGGAAGAACAACTAATAGATTTTCAGAGAATGTTACTGCCAAAAATCTTACCTGAAAGAATTACATGCGTAAATGCTTGGCGGCAGATTACCAGCTATTGTGGCGCCGGCAGTACGACTCCGGGCGAACTTGAAAAATAAGTACTTGCGTTTTAGTATTTGTCAATATTTTCCATGATATAGGGGACAAATTCCAAGCAATCCCCATATTGATGGAGATATTTTTTCTGCTTTAACCAAGCAGTAATGGTAGATTTCCACTTCATTTTTGTATCCCATTCGGTAAGCGATTTACTTGGACTATGCAAGTTTACGCCAATAAATACGAGAGTATTACTATACAAAGTACCTGCTGGTAATCAGTAAAGCAATATTCGTTTATTCAGCGTTTTATTTGCTTTAGGTACTATCTATTGGATGGGAAATATACCTGTAATAATAGTTATGACTACATTAACCCGAGTACAGGTAGTTACTCGGGTTAATGTAGTATGAATATTATTTAAAACATAAATATACAAAGACATTTAACACAGCGCCATCTAGCCCCAATCTAAGCAGACCTTTTACAATGAGAACCATATACCTAGAATACTTTTATGCTTTTTTATAAACATACCTACTTAAATACAAAAAAAATACATAATAACAGACCAGTTATTGTATTAACATTACACATAGTATATGGTATAACAGATTCAAAGTCAAAAATTATATTACCATAAAATTAATAGAGAAAGGGCTTCAAAAAAGTCAGTCAGTAGGTAATATCTAAAATATAGTAATACGCGTACTTTTTATTGTTAAGTTTGACGCCATTTATTTGACTCTCCGTGGGCAATAACATTTAATGATGAATAAATAGGATCGTCTTGACGCGAGTTTGTTATTTCAATGGTATTTATTGGTGATGGAATAGTTTTAAAATAGGCATTGGTACGAAACTTTGAAAAAGAAAACAGTAATGAGTTTGTAACTTTGATACATTTTTCGAACTATTTTGCTTTTTTTTATTGTGTTTCCGTGAGCGAAGAGCAAGTTGCGATACTGCTCTAGGTATACCATGGTAGGTAGACAGCAAGAGCCTAACCCTTTGCTTAAGGCTTAAGGTTGGCCACAAGAGGATTAAGGCCATCATTCATTCCTACCGTCTTGCTCGGGGCTAAATCGGCAGATGTAAATGTATTTAAATCATTTTTTACAAGGCATAAGCGATTTTGTCTTTGTATCTCCATATAATTCACGTTTTGGTGGAAGTTTTGATAAAATGAGGTGCCTTCGCTAGCATAAACTATTTTATTTGTTAAAGGTTTCAAATTGTTATGAGGTAAAGGTTAATTAACCGTTTGATTATCCATCATATTATGTTTATTCAAGAGTTTGGGAAACTTTTAAACCGGAACACAGTTAGTGCGAATGCATAACTGCTTGGCGGTAGTGTGGTGGCAGTATTTATATTATACCCGCACAAATAAGGTAAAAATTCAATCTTAAAAATATAGTATATATATATATTAGTAATGTCTGAAATTTATGTTATCTATTTCTGTCTACATTATAAAGTAATGACTCCGGCCGCGTTTTTCTGTCAGTCTGTATGTATGTAGTATCAGAAACTAGGTACCTACTGTAGCCATGTGATACAAGTTGAAACTATACATAGATCAATCCACGAAGATTGTGTATATATTTTTTTTTACACAACAGTCGTCAAGCCGCAAATACTTAGTGCTGCCTATGTGAAGCCCGGACGGACTGCTAGTTATCTGTCTTATACTAAAGAGTTCATGACGATACATCTTATCACAATTACTATCTACATATTTAATAATAGAGTGTACTTATACTGTCTTAAGTTTATCAAATCATTATCAATCTGTGACTAATGTTAAAGAAATTAATTAATGTTATTTACTTTAAATTTGTTCGAATACTCGAGTTGTTTTTTTAATTAGTAGAAAGTAAACAGTTTGAAGTTTCATTTCGTAGGTAATTGGTTCATGAAAAGGTAAATATTTGCATCAAATTAATGAAAATATACGCATCGATGTGTGAATTCAAATGTTGATTTTAATTAATATAAATTTTTCTCTAAATAATTTATGTATCGGTATTTATTTCATTCTCTATTTAAAATAGTAAACAAGTGGTCATGGCAAGAATACTTGGTAGTAGCAGTTTTGATTATAAATAAGTTAGGTTTTAAACATACTTTGTAATAGAATTTTGCATTGTCGTAATTTTTTTTTTTTTTATGTAAATCCTAATTTTGAAAGCAGCTATACAATAGGTACTGATTGAAGCGTTGGTATGTTATTGGAACCATACATTACGCACCTTGAAATAAACGGCGGATTATCTAGCAACCTAACATAATATTGTCACTCTTTGACATTCGTTTCCAAATCCATGCAACAAGATATTCAATAACATCATTGTCTTTTCACAATAGCTTCGTGTGGCCCTAAACACGAACAAAACCGTGATTGACTAAATAATTTACGATGTTTATCTTCCACGAGAATGGGACAAAAGATTGTCGCTTTGGTAATGCTTTATTCGGTAAAGAGCTGCAAACAATTGGTCACTTTGACAAGCATCACGAAATGAGGAAAAGGATTATGCGGCTGTTCTGCACCGGAACTTGGATAGTAAGGCTTAAGAAGCATGCATATCTGAACTTTATCATCATAGAAATAAGGTGCATTAAGATTGTGGCTTTGCCGGATTGACCGTGCGTATGTTTCTTTAGGTGTTCCTGGCCACTTCTGAATAAACAGGGCTTTTGTATGATTTTTAAAACTCAATCTCATGGAAGAAGGGCTGAGTCTTGTGTAAACAACCCATTTAGATCAGTTTTGTGAATCGATTGACTCTTTTTCTAACGGACTGCTTTCTTATATGACATCAAAATAATATTTCAAGTGATTTCAAGTAACTTTTAAAACCATAGATGCAAAAATGTTCCATGGTATCATATTAGCTTAGGTTAATAAAAATTTATAAATATTGGTGGACTTTCATACAGCGCCACCTAGCCTTAAAGTAAGCTAAGCATCGCTTGTATCACGGGAACCAGACAACTGATATAATACTCGTATACTTTAAATACACACATATTACCACCCAGACACAGAACAAACATCTATGTTCTTCGCACACAAGTTTGTCCTGGGTGGGACCCAGGGCAAACCAACCAACCCTGGTGCACCAACTCAGCTGTGAAGTCAGTCAAATTACACTATCATAGCACTGCTAGATAGAGCAGTATAAATATACGAGTATTATATCAGTTGTCTGGTTCCCGTGATACAAGCGATGCTTAGCTTACTTTAGGGCTAGGTGGCGCTGTATGAAAGTCCACCAATATTTATAAACTTTTATTAACCTAAGCAATATATACCATGGAACGGATCATTTATGGAGCCCGAAAGTAATCTCAGGATCCCTACAATGAACAGAGTATGTCGTTTTTGGATTTCTTGGTTTTGGCTCAATAAGTACTATTTATTAGAATAAATTATCCAAAAGTGCCACACAAATATACTTTAACGGTTACTCTTAAGCCTTCCGCAGATTTTAATCTTCAACGTTGGAAAAACAACGTACTAACATTTTCAATTCTAACCGTCACGTACTCAAACGGCCCTTTAGTAAAACGATTTCCAATCATCCCAAACGTAATCTGATACTTGTAACTTACCGGATACGGTTCAAAGTCGACTGCATGTGCTGTGTGTACAATGCATGAAGCATTAGGGTATGTTTTTCTTATGTTTGTCTCTGAAGGAGATTACAAATATACGCGTATGGCGTGCTCTTCAATCGAAGCCCCTTCTGACATCAAAACTATTTGTCTTTAAAATAGCTTGTGACTTTCTACGGTGCAACATGAGTTATTGTAGTGCCTTTGTAACAGCGAGTGGTGACAGTCTTGTATTCTCTGAAGAGGAAAGAATTTTATATTTTTCCATGAATATGTATTCTGCATTGCGCAATCTTTTTTGTAAGGACAATTGTCTGATGAAAAATCTCTTAAATTTCTTTGTGTGTAAGAATCTATTATTGGTAGTTCTAATTGAATGACTAGGTATATAAGTTATGATTGGGTATTTTGAATAAGGAAGCTAAATTTGCTAGATTCATGTAGTTTCTTTTTTAAACCATCAATAAAATCTACGCTGTGGTTTATCTTAAACATAGATTTCAGAAAAAAAAATGTTTTTGATATTTAGAGAACGATTATTAATTTTTCATTGTAAGTGCTGATAACCGATGACGAAATTTCACTTAAGTCAAAAATAGGCATTAAGCCACCGAAGAAGCTTAAATTTCTTCAAATGCAATAAACTCAGAAATATTTGTTTAAACTTAGAAGTCGTTTTTTCCATACACACATGAATCCGTAAACTATCGTAAAATGAACATAAAAATCTGTCACTTCGATATTATTATTAGAATTAATGAACTGGTTTAGGATTATTAACATCTTCGTCGCATTATTGTAACAACCGGCAAAGCCGCCATAATGAAGTATGTGTGATATCCGGAAAACAGTTTAAGACAAAATTTATATTGAACAAATCAAAACTTCCGTAATATTAGCATTTAATTTTCAAAAACAGTAATAAAAATGAATTTCGGAATGAACGGTTGTAAATTTCTCGCCTAAGGCACCGGCGGCTAACTCGCGGGTGGTTATTAAAACGACTACTGCTATGTCATTAAATTCAAAACAAAAAAAACGAGTGAATCGTAACATTCGAGCAACATATCATCAGAGAACTGACATTTAAACGTGTAGTTTCTATCATAAATCAAAGATATTAAACTCGTTGGCGGAACCTCTGTTAGTTCTCAGTATAAATCATGAAGGCGTAAGAATACCTCCGAATGCCACCAATAGGGCCTTTGCAAACGTGGCTACTAAATCACGCGCGATAAAAATAGTACAAAATATCAGTTGTGATAAAATTACGCGCGCTTTGATATGTTACATTGTGACTTCTTGTCGTCGAGAAAATTTATTAAGTTTAATATCACTTTTCAACTCTTTTCTCGGATGCTAAAATGTGTCTCGGGAAAGTTACTAAATTCACTGATGTATACTGTATATCTATCTACACCAGCCTAAATTTAACGAGAGCAACATAACTATTATATTTGTTTTTCAAAGTGAAACTTAGCTACTAATAAAAAAAAAACAATGAAACCAATTTAAAACGGAACTGAATAGCATATTTTACGCTAAAATTCACTCTTTTAATTGCTTTTTTTTATAACTCTAAATTTACACGATTATTGATAAAATCGCCCCTACCTCTCTGTCAATATGTGTAAATTTAAATGTTTACCCATATGTAACTATAGTATAATTACATCGACATAAAAAACTAATCGGGTTTAGAATTATATCCAGACAGATATTTTGTCCATACCCACCCACTGTATCTTCCACAGTCCACCGCAGTACTCATTTCTCGTATTCCTATCCTAGGAAAAGCCAATAAGTTCATCCACTTTCACCATTGTCACACGACTGGAAGTGGCCTCACAGCTTGGGTGATAGTAACTGTGCCTATTGCGCTGCAAGTCGTGAGTTCGATTCCAACCCAGGACAAAATTTGTGTGACGAATATAAATTTTTGTTTTGTGCTAGTATATATGTATATGAATGTATTTACAAAAAGTATTGAAGTATTCGTTTAGTCGTCCGGTTCCCGTAGTACGAGTTATACATAATTTGTGGCTAGATAGAATTATTTAATCCACTAATTTATTTGATATATTATATCAACAGATCTCCAATTAATAAAAAAAGAACAGATCTAACATCAAATATAAGATATACGTAGATTTGCAACGATGAACTAAACATCGCCACATATCGGACGTGTTGCGGCGCGGCGTGGCGCGGTTTTCTAAGCAAATCGGTCTAACCACACTGCGTGCTCTGCTTATACCGAAAAAATATTATACTTCTGCATCCATAAACTAACTACTGCTGCGGTTAGGTCCATTTGACACCAGGATAAAAGGTAGCCTTTGTGCGAGTGCTGGTCAAGAAGTAATTACCTATAAAGTTTTAACCTAATCCTTTCCACAGTTTTGGCATGAAGAAGTTTATAATCATGGTCTTGAAATTCAGTGAACCTGATATGGTCTAAGTATGAGTAAAGTACCTGTTACTTCAGCGTATCCAATAGGTTTGAAAATGAAATCATTAACACTTAAAACGTATAAGGTACTAACAATAGTTACTTTCACCACGCACGACCGCTGGTCAAATCTTTTATTGTAAACCGCAATGAGAATTACAATCGACTCTCGATTTCGTTTATCAAACTTATAGATTGGATTCTTTGTAACCTTCAAATGACACATAAAATCAAAAGTGTGGAGTAATACCTGCCGAATAATTGTACATTAAAAATGGATTTATTTTATGAAACCCTCAAATTTTAATGAGTGTTTTTAACTTCTAACTAATTCATTTTGATTTTCATATATTGTCACTTAAGAAGTTAAAGCTACATATAATATTGGTATGGTAAATGCAAATGGTAAGTGCTTAAAGCATTCCCATTTGAGTGTTTTTACTGTGCCATACAAATTCTCATTCTCTACTTGAATGATGTATTTACAAAATTAAAGTATATAATATATATGTATTCTTTCAGTTGTCTGGTTCCCATAGTACAACTATGCTTAGTTTGGGGCTAGATGGCGCTGTGTGAGTTGTCCACCAATATTATTATTATTAATTATAAAATTATTAAGCAACTCTTGGAAAATTATCCCTTTTTAACTTTTATAAACTATGAAAATCATCGAATGTGAAATTATAATTACTGCGAACGTTTTTAACTAAACGCGATTACTTTACATACATCTTTTAATACCGTAGATACGCGAGCAGTAAGTATACTACATACTTTTGACATTTCACTTTGTTACACTTCCATTTAAGACGTAATTTTGTACAAAGCGATTGACAGTATTTTAATTTTGTACCGGTTATGCAAGACAGAAACATATATATAAAAAAATATCGGTCACTCTAAAATATGTTCGTCCGAATGAAGTGAGCAGCTTTTTAAGTTTCTAAATTTTTACAATTTTGATCAAAATTATGCATACTACTATTTATAAGTCTAAAATAATTATCGATAAAACACTGCTCATTTATTTGGTTTTGACAATATATATTTAATTTTCTTCACTTATTGTTAATTAACTTTTGTCCATGCGTTGAAAGTCAAATAGATTCACAAGACTTATCAAAGGGCCGATCTGATGGCACACCTGAAGTTCAGAAAGATATTCTGTTATAAACAAAACTGCCGTACTTCTTTTGTCCTTGTATAAGAGGACTGGAGTCCGGAGGGAAACATTTCCCATTCACCGGGACCGCAACCAAGCAGCGTATTACTTTCAAAATAGTTACGTTGCACTTTCTATAAAAAAACGTATAAAGAAATTGTCTAGAAATAACGAACGAAGTCAAGAGTCAAACTAGCTCTTTTAAAGTCAGTAAACACCTCAAGCATTGGTTTTTGAAGTTTTGTAACGAAACTCGTGAGTCGTGACAAGATCGAGTTAAGATAAGCGAACTTTGCTGGCGATAATTTGTATTGTAAGTGTGCGATACAAAAGGTATTGTTGTCGTGTCGGGTTTATGTAATGGATAAATCCAGAATATAGTTGTTTATTTATGTGACGTAATGAGCAGATGATCATGATGATGATGAGGAATATACAACAGCAATCGACTTGGGTCCTCCCATACTAAGGGACGATTTAAGTCGCGTCTTATTACACCCGTCACTCTGAGCCATGATGTAGGTACCGAATCATGTCCATGTTTTCAAATATCTCACACAAGGTAAAGTAAATAGTTACACTCTGGCAAATCAATAGAATTAATTTCATTTTGTGTTCTTTGTTGTTTGAAATAGATAAGAAAAGGAATTCGTATTCGTTGCTAATCATAAACTGAAAGGTTTGAATTTTCTTGGCTATGAAAATTTATAATTTACTTGTAAATCTTAAAACCAAAACGTGCGAGGCATAAATAATATGCACACTATTCTTTAAATCATTTGCTTCAATGTTGAGGACAAAACTAGAGCATCTGTTTTACGAACCAAAAATAACATTTTCCAGATAAATTAGTTTCACTGGTCCCCAAGACGACTTGTTCATTAGCGTTAAAATAAATTCATTAATAAGCACTGGAGACAAGCAGTCAGCGCACGAATCTATAAATCAAATAGAGAGAGTGTAACAGACAAAGGATGGCATGACGGTATGAAGATACTTACTGTACACACGGATATATAGAACAGCCAACATTATTTCAAAATGTAAAGTCAGAGTTAAGTCAAAAATTGTATGTCCATAGAATTCATATTTGCTACATGCTGGGAAACGTCAATAATATTCAAATCATAAGGTCACGCATACTTATCGCTAAGATTGACACCTGTTCAAATCCTTTCTAAGTGTATGATAATTAATTTTCTATGATAACTTCTATGCTTTTTTCCAAGCTTGGGTTTTATTATAATCTTCTTAGGTAAGCTTGTTCAAATCCTAATCTGCGTATACCGCAATACTATGTTTTCAAAACGATGCAGGAAATCGTCGTGAGGAAACTGATATGTCCTAGAGCCGAATATTCGTCTCAAGTACAAGAAGGAGCCTCTTTATGACACACTTTTATACTTTAGCACATAATCAAGTAATTAATTATGAAAAGAGCAAATCTACTTGATGGGATGGTTCGTAGACCTGTATTTTACTTATTACTCATTCTTTCATTTACTTATTATGCGTGACGAAAATATATTAGAACGTCACATTAATCGATTAACATCGATCAAAAATCTGGTTTGTTATAAGTTCGAAAGAAAATTTCGTTTAATCGCCTCATCCCGCACCAGGCCGGGAATAGGCTGTCTGCGGTCAACTTAACGAAAATCACACTTTACGCTTGAGATATGTTTTTTAGTATTCATCTGCAAGATCGTTGAGCGAACACCGTTACGAGATGTTCGCTCAACTTTAAACCCCAATCCGAATCACTCCCATTTGACTCCGAAATACGGTTCCCACAAAGATCTTTCTTCACATTCGATGTGGCACGCACATTAATCTACGAGTAGGTACCGCTCGGTAACACCATGTATATTGACGCCCTCATATACTCAGCCTATTGTTGCACATTTGACAACTTTATAGTTTTGTGTCAATTTATTGGCGCTACAGGCTAATATTAATAGGTGTGCTGTAAATCATATCTTGAAAATTCGAATGCTAAAAACGATCTCTATTGTTTTATTGATCGGTTTATTCGCCTTCAGATTTGATGATATAGCTAAATAATTAATTACCACATCATTTTCTATGAATATTTCAGTTATAATAACAATAATAATTCAATATCTTCAGTAACTATGTTATAATATTTGTCCTGGCAGTCGGATTTTGAATATATTACAAGTAAAAAGTGTTAGCCGAGATATTCGTGGAATTTTTTGGCGAAGAGCATTTGTCGCTTCTATGTTCCCATGAGAGTTTACCCCACAAGCTGAAAAATTGCCCTCTGAGGCTTCGGGTAAAAAGACGTCAATCGGTATATAGCTGTATGTAGTATACCTACTAGGCAATTGAGGGATAAATCGAAATAAATTTAACTATGATTACCACTTCCCGATGGTAGTATAGAATTATCTAAAGTTTGTTAATTTATTTCCAATTTATTATTCAGATTTGAAACAAATTTACAATAATTTTTTTCTACGTGTAGTAAATAGCTGATTATCAATCGAGCATTTTATTCAGATATATGTATTTACTTTCTGAATCCGTCCCTCTCGCAATAAGTGCAGTGCATCCTCGCACAGAGCGAAAGTAACATTTCAGCATTTCACCTTTAAAAGCATACAAAGCACGAACAAATCAACTGCGCAATCCTAAAAAAAATAACACTAGTTCCTTTATAAGGAAAATGATATCGATCATAAACGAAACAGAAGAATGAAAAAATATCCCATACTTGGTAAAAATGTACTCGTCATACCACGAAATATCTGTGAAATCTCTGACGTCACGTCACACACCCAGAGAAAAATCACCTTTAACCCTAAACTGATTCCGTAGCAGAGGTCGTTAAGGAAGGCAATGTACCGGCGCCTTCCGACCGATTTATCTGCGTTAGCGCTCCGCACGCCACCTATCGGGCGTTAAAAATGACAGCCCATGTTTTTTCCTCGCGACACATTGAATATCGGGACTCGTTTACATATTTTTCAATTTATGAACGTGATCGCTGCGCTGCAGTAAATAAAGATTTAAAAGATTTGTGGAGCGACGTGCAAGTCTAGGTAGGCTCAGTTACCGTCATGCAACGCGATATATTGACGAGGATATTTCACAGCCATATTTTAAATTTTAAACCTTTTTAATGAGGTACGAGAAGCTTCATTTTCCCAGTGAAAATTGGAGGTATTTACTGTAATTCAATGTTATTGCGTGATTTTACGAGTAGTATGATTATTACATTACTATTTATTCATAAGGGATTTCTTTTTATAGAATATTATTAATATACTCGCTGTGCCCGCGACTTCGTTCGCGTGGAATAGTGAATTTTCGGGCAGCATATTTTGAATTAAAAATGTCCGCCGTGATTCTTTAAATTGACATAACTTTTTTATTTATGAACCGAATTGACATGAAATAAACACTAAATGTTAAGTGAAGCTTACTACAATATATATGTGAAAACCGTATCTAAATCGAATAAGCCGTTTCTGATATTAGCGTGCACAAACACACAGACAAAAAAAAAATTATTACAATTTCGGGTTCAGCATCGATTTAATAACAACCCCTGCTACTTTTTTTTTATATATTTCCATTGTACAGACACCACTTTTCTACAATTTTATTATATGTATAGATGTGGTTTACAAAAAATATTACAGAATTTTTGATTCTGTTTAATTTAATTTAGAAGATCAGCGATTTTGAACAATGTGTATATAGTAATAGTTTTGTTTCTGTGAATCATAGAATTATCACTGGCCCACCTGACCTATCCTTATAACGTATACAGTTAGACCCAACTTACGTCACATTACTTTAGAAGTGAAGACATGAAATAAAACATCTTATCTACCAGCAACAAAACTCCATTGCTGGTAACACCGAAACCTGGAACGAAGTTAAAATTCAAGTGCATTACTCCTACACGGTAAAAATTGATGTCGTGGCAGTACTTACTCAGACGAATTCTGCACAAACAGTTATTAGTTTTTTTGGTAAGATTTTATGGTAACTACAGTACAGATAAAAAATGCACCACAGCCTCTAAGTAAACATCAGTAACAAAATAATATATATCTAATTCAAAACTTTTAAAAATAACATATATTAACTATCACACAAACCATCAAATACGTACTGTTGAAAGAAGGCTCATATACACTACTTTTTAAAATTCTCTCTACTAATAAGCACAGCAGTTCACGAAAGAGCACATTCAAAAGACTGGGAGCTTTTTAGTAATGCTTTCAGAGCATTAATTAACATCCTCTATCGTGAATGGCCGAGCATGCTTAATTCAAGAGATAGCCGCGTGCCTATGAAGATCCAAATGAGACTGCTTCCATTAACTGAGTTTTAAATCGTGGTAAAGAAAAGAAAGACTTTGGTCTCGGTCTTGGTCGTCTATGTAAATAAAAATCTCTTCTTCTGTAATAACCCATAAGTTATTTAACGTAGTCTGGGTCACACATGGTGTAGTGTACATTTTGTAATATACCAGCGATAAATTGGAATATACATGAATAGGTTTGTGACATTAATACATTCAAATGTGTATTATAACGTAATGTCTATTATGTGTAATACAGTTAACACGTTAACTTTAACAGGCCTCACAGCTCAGTTGCTAGTAACTCTGCCTTCTGTGCTGTAGGTCGTGTGTTCAATTCCCACCCACGACAAAATTTGTGTGACGAATATAGATGTTTGTACTATGTCTGGGTGTTAATATGTATTTACAAAAAAAGTACATAATGTATTCTATCAGTTGTTTGGTTCCCATAATACACTAAGCTATGCTTAGTTATGCTTGGGGCTAGACGGCGCTGTGTGAATTGTCCACCAATATTATTAATTATGTCCCAGAGTAGATTTTGTTAAATTGAAAGAATTCACAATACCGTAAATTGAAAATGAGATATTACCGTAAACTATTGAGGAATCTCATTTTATTCTATTTTCCCACACAACTACAAAAATATTCTCAGTTCTCAAATAGGAAGAAACAAAAACGAGACCAGAAAATCTATCGGACCTTAGCGCTTATAAGAGTTTTGTTTCAACGGCTCAATAGCATGTTAAGTAGTTTCATACATTTATACTTTGCATTATGAAAAGCATCGAAAGTCTAGGTATATTCAAAATAGTTATAACTAAACATCACGACTTCAATTCCATATAATTGCACTGGTGTTCAAAAATATTGTATGCATTGTCAGTTAAAAGTACATATTTTATTTAAACTGTATTGGATGGTTCAAATGAGTGTTTCAAAAAAAACTAATTAGAATAATTTTTCTATAGCAAATTCAAAAGTATTTGTAACCAATTATGATAAAAGTTTATTTGCCTCAAAACTCAGTGTAAGCCAAAGTAAATATTCATCAAACATTATAAACTAACAAAAGAGGGAAATCGATAGCCAATATTGCCGAGTCGGGTAAAGTTTCAAGTGAAGTCGGTAGAACCGTTCGTGAATTTCCCTCAAGCAATTATCGAAACAATAAAACTAAAATTGGTGCTGAATCCTGAAGCTGCGGTCACTGATCTCGACTTTCCACCAATTAGTCTGCGACCTACTTCGCAGATGAGAATTCATTAAGAGCTATTCAACCCATCACAATATGACTATTAGGGCTCATACATTTTTTAATTAATCCAGAAACGGTGAAGATTTAACTAAATGAGACAAAGCGCTTGAACAGAGCTACGAACACTCGGTCGCTGGCTCTATCTAGCCAGTACAATGAAAGGCGGATTAAAGTGCACCTTAAAGAGGCTCCTAAAGTGCATTTGACACATATCCTCGAATTTTTGTCCTGGTGTATGAATCTCGTACATTGCAAGTATTTCATCTCGTACAAGAGTATCGCATATTGGAAGTATTTGGGCGAGTATTTGGGCGTTTGACGATCTGAATATTTCAACAGATTCTGACAATTTCATTCAATGCTAAATAGTTTCAAGTAAACTTTAATATTAAAATGGAATTCATGTTGATTTGAATTGGTAAATATGACAGAAATAAACTAGATTTTTAATTTACGAATAACTTTTTATAAAAAGAAAAGAGAAATAAGTTTGAAATTTAATTAATATTCAAGTCGTGCTGAATGGGTTCCAAGCCAAAAGCAACTATGTTTGGTTACCTCGAACTACTTTGATGTTCACATTTTATTGAAATGCAGACTATTTACGTCCAATTTTATAGGAGTTTATGAGCAAACATGGGCGTAGAACAGCTTCGCAAATAAACGTCTAAATTTGAAGAAATAATTTATGTGGCACTGAAACTAGCCTTGTAAATCAAACTCTGATGTCCACATTTTATACTGATAATCAGCAACAAATACCATTCTGAAATAAATAGTTGAATATTAAGGTAAAGTATTCAATATTTATTATTACACTTAAAAGCTCTTAGGGTATTTCTGGTATCAACTTCACAGTAAGCTTATGAGCAATTGCTCAAATAACTGATACATAGTAAGTTTCTTATGGAAAACCTACATTTTACTAACAATATAAAGAATAAGCAAAACAAATCAAAACACGAAAGCAAAGTTCAATTAAGTAGAACAATTTAAACTTGAAACGACTCAATCAGCATACCATAAAGTTTTCAATTTCATATATTGAGGTGGGTAACAAATTCTAAAATTGGTCGCTCCAGATGTTCATGAGCAAATAACTTACGCCGACTGAAATGAACCCTAAATCTTCACCGGCTGGATGGGTTCCACCAAGAATTGAATTTGCCTGGCATCGCCTGGCATTCTCTCACACGTTCCGCGTGTGTCCCGACGCGAATTTAGTCTAGCAAGATCGTTTCTTGGCAATTCTCGTTCTCTGAGTTACATTGCATCGCATACTTGTTTGAGAATGTGGCACGTCAAATGGATATTTGTAAGCTCTAAATTATATTTTTCATTTGCCCTTCGTTACGCCTTGACATAAAATTTATACTGGTAAATTTGAATTTATATATGATATTATATACATATTATAAGACAGTCTGTCATTGATCTTCTTTAAGTACGGGAGGACTAGAGTTATATTTTTTGTCAATTGCAGCGGCCACGGCTTACCCTCAGCGGCGAGAAATCTGCTAGATCAGTCAATTCTCATAAAAATATTATAAAATAATTTTCCATATATCTGAATAAACTCGGACATCGATTTATTTACTCCGTTTTATCTCACATGAATAAATTGAAAAGACAAATCTTTACCTTTGACATCTGTTAAAATAATACGCTGGTTTTGCTTCTAAGGTTAATCTATATGAACGTTTATCGTAACGTTGACTAATGTGTTCATCGTTCTGAGATTACTGTTACACCATTTAGGCGCTTCTATATCACAAATTTCTACATTAAGACGATAAATCGTGTCCACTTAATATCAGCCCGTGATCATTCATTATCCATTACTTTGGCTAAAGTTTCTCAACATTTCGTGTGAATATGGGAGGTAAGTTTTGAAATGAACACGTCTGGGACTAAAATGTATGTTTTTATGTTCTATAGAATTTCATTAAAATACATTTTCAGATATGAGTTTTAAGGGTGAGTTAACAGGTGGTTTAATTATTTTTCTAATAGCGATTCGCTAGGCTACCAAACTCATAAACCGAACTTTAAATTGAAGAATGTTACTCCTAATATTACAATCTTAATATTATGTCTCTTACAAAAATATTCAAGCAAAGGATAGTGGATTTGTTTGGAAACAGTTTATATTCATCCATGACTACTTGTAGATCCACTTGGGGAGATTAAGAACACCCACATGTTTTATCAATAATCCATTATGCGTACAAACAATGAGGATTGGTTTATCAGGCGCGTTTGTATTGGCACAGGGGCTAGCAGAGCAGCTGGTGTGATCACATACCGAATGATATTGGCAGTTTACATTAGCAGCGCTTCTTTAAGACGGTAGCTCTACTGTTTCGAGTCACCTTGTGACCACAAATGTTGCAATACTTTCGATCGGGAGAGTGTTTAAGGTTTTGACTGGCCTCATACCTCAGTTGGTAGTAACGCTGCCCTCTGCGCTGTAGGTCACGGGTTCGATTTTTACCCAGGACAAACATTTGAGTGACGACATAGATGTTTGTTCTGTGTCTGATTGTTAATATGTATGTATTAACAAAAAATATTATATAAGTATTCTATCAGTTTTCTGGTTCCCGTGATACAAGGTTTGCTTAGCTTATTTTGGGGCTAGATGGCGCTGTATGAAATATCCACCAATATTATAATTATAATTATGATCGAAGGTACTATAAAACTATGTATACTACCTTGAATATAAAAATAAACTCATTTTAATGAGTTTATTTAAAAAAAAAAAACGTCCTCTCGTTTGCTGAGCAATAATACGGCTTTACTTGCGATTAATTAATTATTTTAGTTATTAAATTATTACTAAATCGTAAAATTACCCAGCCGTTTCTGGAAGCTGTGGTTATCAGACAGAGTCCAGCATGATGAATAGCCTCAGAAGCACATTAGAAAATGTCAATGAATAAAATGTATCTTTGTATTTATCTCATAATGGAACCCGATATTATTTGATGCATAAGATTTGGGTATTTGCGGCCTATCTCATTCAAATATTCAATTTTCAAATAGCTTAAAACACAAGTCTTCAAAATGTTTTTTTGTACGTTATTTTATATTTTTTGAATAAGCATGGTATTCAAATGTTGGATCATTTAACCTAATTTGTATTAACAGCACATTTTTGTAGTTATTGTAATGTATTTATATGTGTGTATTTATATATGAGAATCGTGGTTTAATTAAAACGACGTCAGTCTACCAGTTCTGGGACCTAGAACTAATAGTACTTATTTTTTTTGGATCATACTAATATTATAAAAGCGATAGTATTTAATTTAGTCGTATGTAGATATGTACGCATGTAATTTTCCCAATTTTTGCTTGTGAGCTTTTAATTTTAATTTTACCGTTACTGCGCTTTATTTTGGTGGAACTTTTTGGTTGGAGGGCATGCCGGTTACTGCACGCTGTTGTCTTTCACCAACAACATAGTACCATGTATATATTTTTTAAGGGACCATATCGTTATTGCAAATCTTGTTTTGAAGCAGCAACCACAAGACTAAAACTCTGGATATTTACCAAACGGTTATCACGCCCCGGTAAGTACTCACATAATCTGAATGCGTAGGAAGATCATAAGATAGTCCATTCCAATAGTCAAATAGTATTTATCCGAAAACCATTCAGAGAGGCTCGACTATAATCCCTAACAGCACGTAAGCAACATAATAGACTATATCCTTATCAATAAAAATCTATACCAGAGAATAAACACAGTCAACCTTCAAAACAGTAAAACATCTTAATAAAATGTAGGTTACTGTTACAAATAAAAATAAATAAAAAATAAAATACAACAGTCTTTTTTCTCTCTAATTTTACAACTGTAAGGACAAGGATCTACTCTTTGACAAACGTCAGTGTGCTTAGATGTGAAAGTTCAATGGGAACATGTCACACATTGTGTTATAGTAATTTTGTTTCTTTTGATTCTATGAGATACTATTTTCTTCATAATGTTACATAGATACAATAAAAAAATCCTGAGTCAAAAATGGGTTATCTGTCTTTTTGGTGTAAAACTACGATTTTAGATACTACGGATATAAGAATCGATGCATTTCTACGCATTCGCGTAATCTTAAAGCTAATTATGTCTGTAGCATTTACATTAATAATTACAGCATTAATATGTAATTTTCCTGATTTTTTAAAAATAATTTAAGCGTTGTTACTTTTTTTACGTTCCCGTATTTTGTCTCGTTCTGAGTAAACATGCGGAAGTTGTGCTACTCTTTTCATTTATACTGTGTTCTACCTACTGGTTGCGTACCACATCGTTAAGATTTTATCCCTTTTCTCGACTAATCTGTACTTGCTGCGAGCTACAATGGCAGGGTACTCCTATTTCATCTGCGGTAGGGTTGAATAATAGGATGATTTTTTTTACTATTTTATTAATACGAAATCTCAGGAGACCATAATGTCGTGTCTGGTATGACAGATCGATCCCATTGCCACGAAAAAACATTGTCACAAAAATACGGGCTCTTGAATCATTTCTCATGTTTTATTAGAATTGTCATGTTGTGTGTATTCTATTGAAATCTATGTACATGCGGATATTGTCGTTGCGTTATTTCCTGGAGGTTTTTTATTTGGTACAGTTACGGAAAAAGCCGATGGCCCACCTGGTGTTAAGTGGTAACCTCGGCCCATAACAACCGATGCGAATTGGGTCCTCCCCTACTAGGTACGACAAGACCTAAGTCGCATCGTATGCGCCCGTAACTCTGAGACGTGTAGGTGGAATGTCTCATGTGCCTGTAATTTCACCGGCAACCACACCTTTCAAACCGGAACACAGTAACGCGAACACGTTACAGCTTGGCAGCAGAAATGGGCATGGTGGCAGTACTTCCCCGGACGAATTTGGCGAGAGTTCTACTGCTCTTACTTGGTATTTTTGCTTTGTGATAACATATTATTACGATAAAGGTAGGTACGTAACTAGTAAGTTACTAATCAAGTAACTATACAGTACCAGGTTAAAATAACCCTGTATAAGATTATTTATTTCCTTATATTAGTGTTGATTATTATAATAACTAATACAGTACGAAAACTAATCATAGAAAAACGTTTTCTTGCAAGTTTTTGCAAGTCAATTATGTATTATTTTGTACTTTTATTTATTTAACATTATAGAAGGTTTTTTATGTGATGACAATACGTAAAGAGGAGATGGCTTATCCGGTGTTGTGGTAACCCCTTCCCATAACAAGCATTACAATATGGGTCCTCCCGTAATTAGGTAAGTAAAGATTCAAAGCGCATCATATGCACCCGTAAATCTGAAAAGTGAAGGCGTTTCTCATGTGCCTGTAATTTCACCTTGCATACCAGAACAAAGTGCCGCGAATGCATTGCTGCTTGACGGTAAAAAAAGGTGTGGTGGCAGTACTTTCTCGGACGAACTTGGCTTAATTTGAAAGGTGTGGTTGCCGGTGAAGTTATAGGCTCGTGAAATATTCCACCATCACGTCTCAGAGTTAAGGGCACATACGATGCGAATTGGGTCTTTTCGTACGTAAGTAGGGGAGGACACAGTCGCATTGCTTGTTATGAGCACAGGTTATCACTAACACCAGATGGGCCATCTGCTCGTCCCATAACTGTACCACATAAAAAAAAAACTATAAATAAATGACAAGTATATACCGCGTACTTACTGTTAAGTAGGCACCTGTTTATACCCTATCCGACCCTCCACGGGGAAAAGGCGAGAACCTCTTTAGATAATTGTAGACTATTGTACCCGAGTTCGAAGGATACATTTATGTACTGGCCTGATACTGTTCCTATCTGGATGAAGGAGATTCAATACAGGGTACTTCAATGATTAAATATATTGTATGAATTTTAAAGACGTTTTATTACGATCCTCCATTACACGCAAGTCGCAAGTCACCGAATCTGGGACGTTGAAATGAATGGATGACATGGACGAATGAAATGAATGAATGAATGAGTTGATATAAACCAAAGTAAAAATATTTTTAGTCTATGTTTTACATCGTAGTTCCGCCGTCGACCGCTAGATGGCGCCACACGTAACGGCTTGAACAACTATATATGATATTTTTCAGTTCATTAAATAACCATTAATCGTAAGATTTGTGTCATTGCTCATTGTATGGAAAAGATAATAATGTTTCAAATATATCGGTCCATTGGAATATATATACGGACAAACATACCTTGGTTGTGAACCACACGCAGCCAGACCTCACTATATAAAATGTGACTGACTATTTGCCTGTCATAGTTAACTTTTAGTCCTGCTCCAGCACAGAGGCGTTTACATGTACAACAGTCCTACCAAGGTATTGTATTGACATGGGTCAAAAGTTTTTGCCAACGCGATAGGTGGGTAATATTACCAGATTGTAAAAAAATTTGTCAAAAACTACACAAAAGTTACTGCTTCGTGTGAGTTTTTACTTTTGGTATAACGGATAGCCAACACTCCGACAGGCGCTAGATTTTTGTATACCTCTCTTTTTAACACTGAGATTTGTCGTTAGTTAGAGCGAGAGACATTGCTTAGAGCAGTAGAACTCTCGCCAAGTTCGTCCGGGGAAGTACTGCCACCATGCCCTTTTCTGCCGCCAAGCAGTGACGCATTTGCGTTACTGTGTTCCGGTTTGAAAGGTGTGATTGCCGGTGAAATTACAGGTACATGAGACATTCCACCTACACGTCTCACATTTACGGGCGCATACGATGCGACTTGGGTCTTGTCATACCTACTTTGGGAGGACCCAAGTCGCATCGGCTGTTATGGGCCGAGGTTACCACTTAACACCAGGTGGGCCATCGGCTCGTTCCGTAAATGTATTACATAAAAAAAAAAATGATTCCTGGCCAGTTTCTCATTCTAATACATTTTTGAGCGCTAACAGATGATGAAGATTTTTTTTACTTTAGTGTAGCATTAAGGTAATATGGAAGTAGTTGTGGCACAAAGCTGTACCTCTTATTGATCTAGGTAAAGTTCATCACCCGGTTTCATAACGACTAGTTGTAAATTACACTTACGTGCAAATTACATGTTTTTGTTCGTTCCGTCTACCTTAGAGTATTTTAACTTGTCAATTAAAGCCAAACACTGAATATACGATGTTATATAATCAAACTAAAACAAAAAATATCGCGAAAAAGTATGACCATTTTACTCATATATTTATGTTATTTATTAACATGTGCAGTCACTGACAAAAGCTTGTATACTCTAAGACCAAAACAGCCTATGATACGGCTACAGCTAATTTAAGTAGCATTGTTAAGGCAAGAGGCGCGTCTGAATAAGATTATCACGAGAGTAAACCCGTTGGGAGTCATCGGTCATAAATCATAACTCATAAAATGGGACTGACAATAACTTTTCTAGTAATGCTTCCTAGACATGATGATAAACATAAATGTACTTTGGGTCATTGCCTGTAAGGCACAAAGTTTGATGAGCAAATCTATGATTATGTGACGAGGAATAGATAGATAAAATGACAAGCGAACTTAATATTCCGTTTGATCGGACCAATTGTTGGTATTGTCGATTTTAAAAAGCAAAAAACGAGTAGAGAACGCCGGGTTACAGGATAAACATCAATCACAAAACGTCATTTCATTTTCGGCTAATTCAGCTATTTTGAGCTGCGTCCGAACCAACTGATCGTAGCGACTTTTTTTTTTATTTGATATAGATACGGAACGAGTAGATGGCCCACCTGGTGTTAAGTCGTAACCTCGGCCCATAACAACCGATGCGACTTGGGTCCCTACTAGGTACGACAAGACCCAAGCCGCATCGTGTGCGCCCGTAATCCTGAGACGTGTAAGTGGAAGGTCTCATGTGCCTGTAATTTCACCGGAAACTACACCTTTAAAATTGGAATACATTCCACCTTCACGTCTCTTAGTTACAGAAGCAATTCTGCAGGTTACCGCTTAACATCAGTTGTACCATCTTGCTCGTTCAGAAACTTATTTCAATAAAAATAGTACGCCACAGATATCACTGCAAACCCAATTCTGCAGGCTGTTTAATTCTGCAGAATCGAAGGCCTGCTGATATCGTCAAAGTTCGTTCGTTAGTTAAATTCCGTTTATTTGGTGGAGACGTAGCATTAGACGCGTGGATGATCAATGGAAAATCGTACGTAATGAGATACGTTCTGCTTTTTCGCTCGCATACATACTTTGAATGACAGCCGTTTTTTTATTTTCAATTCAATATTTTGATCATCTCCGTTGTTGAGTCGAAATTGAAAATCGCCAATTAGCTATCTATCGCGTAGACATCAATCAGTATCTTTTATGATCTGCGATGGTTCATTAATAAATTGGTAGTTTACGTCAAATGAAATACCCATTGAAGCATTCGTATGTTTTGTGTAACTTAATTGATTTTCCTATTTTGAATAGACAAAATTGATTAGATAAAATTTTAATTTGTGTCCATAGTTTACCGGTGCCATAACTCATATTTATTGCCTTCACACAGCTTGTCCGTCAACCAGTTTGTGTAACTGTTTTCTGATTTTAAGTCAGAGATTGATAATCTTATTTGTTTTTTTTATGTAACTGAAGTCACGGAACGAGCTGATGGCCCACCTGATGTTAAGTGGTAACCGCCGCCCATAGACAACAGCAATAAGACTCAAGTCCACTCCATAGTACGAGATGACTCAAGTCGCATTGCGTTGCGTCCATCACCTCGAGACGGAGTGTTACGTCTCATGCGCCTGCAATTTCGCCGGCACCCACTCCCTCCCGCCGGAACACAGCAACACGAGTCCATCACTGCTTGGCGGTAGATTACCAGGTGTAAAGGCAGTACTTCTCCGGGCGAACTTAGCACTAGTTCTACTGCTACTTTGGGTTGCTCCTTTTGCACCACCCGGGGGACACGTGTATGGATTTAAAGGGTAATCGCTAATCGCAAACGGACACGAGCAACTTGGTTATTTAAAAAAATTAATAAAACCCAAAATTATTATTATATCACTATTTCAAATACTTTCATTAAGTGCAGCAGTATTAAGTGATTACTTGAACTAGTGACATTGTAAATTAGAGCCAAAATTGGAACCGTTAGATTTCCGCGAAGGATTTTGACAATGGATAAATCCGCCTTTTTCAACTCATATTTCTGGATATTGGAATTAAGATGCATTCAAAACACAGACTATACTATAGACCATCGGAAGGGAACCGAATCTGATAAGGCAGATCGTGGATAGGGCCCCTTTTTCTTTGCGCGACACCTTTGTCATCACAAAGGCGCTGTTTTGCCTCCGTGGCATATGAATGGGCTTGCAATAACGCGTCCTGTGAGCTCACATCCCGCAAGATCGGCCTCAGATATACTCCCCAAAGATTTATTAATCTTTCACGTTGAACAATGAACGCTTTAGGCACCTGGCTGCTTTTTTCTCGTCACTCAAGTGCGCTCGAGTCGTGTATTCAGTTTTTGCTGGAGCGGGTGAGGTAAGTGGGATTTTGAGAGCGATTGTGGCTAGTTTGAGTGCGCGCTTGTTTGGCGTAACGGGTATTTTAGTTGCGTCATTGTCTATGTTTGTTCGGGTTTCATATGGGTGTTTATAACTAGGAAGCTGCACTCACATATGTAGGTACATGTAATTAAAAAGTTAGCGGCAACGGTAATTTTCTTCAAGATTTAACAGACGAATTTACGGGTACTGCGACACTGCGGCATCACCAGAGGTAATACTAATTATAACTCTACTACAAATAACTTGATTACAACTTGACTGTACTTTGACTGGCCTCATAGCTCATTTGGTAGTAACGCTGCCTTCTGCGCTGAAGGTCGTGGGTTTAATTTCCACCCAGGATAAACATTTGTGTGATGATATAGATGTTTGTTCTGTCTCGTATGTTAGTTAATATGTATGTATTTATAAAAGTATATACTTATTAATATCAGTTGCCTGGTTCCCATGATACAAGCTATGCTTAGTTTGGGGCTAGATGGTGCTGTGTGAAATATCAACCAATATTATTATTATTGTAAATAATGCCAATGGGACACAGTCCTGAAAATTCTAGAATTTTGTCGTAGGTATCAGAAACTACGACGACCTCAAAATTCTGACCCTGATCAAATATTTTCCGAACATGAAAACATTTCTTACGTGTAATAATTTAACTCGTGACCCTCAAGTCCAAATCATTTGTTGTTAGATCTTATTAATAATAATAAAAGTGGATTGATTATTAAAAATGCCTTAATAGACTAAGGTGGTAGTAACTCTTCTTTGAAAGCGAGGCGAGGCGAGGGTTCGATGTATTTGTTGTGTGTCTATGTCATCTGTGACACATAAAATGCTAGTATTGGAATGGGGAGTATAATATTTAGTTATTTTACAATGCACTTTTTACATCTTTGTACATTGGAAAGTTTTATGGGTATCTAAGTATAAATGTAATTTAATGACATGTAGCAAAACCACTCTCGTGTGAAGCAGTACATTGATTTCGATCACAATATTGGTAATCGTTTTCTGTACGTCGTTTTAAATGTAGAATTTTTTATAGCCACATGGCTCAAAGTAGAATATACCCTGTGGTTGAATCATCGTGTCAAAATACACCCCTGATGTTCTATAAAACATTAAAAGCAATAGATACTTACAATATCAGAATGAACTCTACAAGGACATTATTAAACCGAGGCAGATAAAGAAATGTCTCGGACCACATAGACAGATATAGTGGTAGATACTAAAATATTGTGACAGCACCCCGCTGTTAGCATTTGCCAAAATGTGGGTGTCTTATCAAGATGTGATCGCATTCGCAGCTGATATTATTGTACATGAAATGCACATTTGGTACGAGAAATAAATAAATTTCAAAATAGAATACCAACTTTGTACAAACATTGTTCATTTTTATACCGACCGAAGGCAATTCTATTAGTCTCTATTGTGCTGTATTGTTGCCATTAAAATTTTATTGTTGTTTAGTTTGTAAAATATTGCTGGTGTATTTCGAAAATTGTTTATATAATACTGTAGGTAAATCTTCATCGAATTCATATTTTAAGTTAAAACTATTAACAACCAAAAAGGGCAGGGTTAGGGCATGGAACGTGTAAGAATTTCTGCCTAGAGCTCAACGGTGTCAAGATAAAAAGCATTATTTATGAATGCTGTCCCATAGCACGCGATCTAGACAAATTAAACGCGTAACTTGAACGGGACGACTTGGGAATAACTTTTGACATGACAATGTCTTATAATTCGATAGAGCCGGCTGCACGCACGAAAAAACATGACTCATGCGTCGTTACCTCGCTCTGAGGCGTTCCATGTAAGGCTTGTGCAAGTGCAAGCGAGAGCGCGGAACGAGCGACAAAGAAGCACAATCGGCCTTTGCGTTCGGCAGCGTTCGACATCCGTCTCTCTCCTACTTGAGTGAGCGATGCGTCTGCGTGGACAGCTGCTAATACTTACATTTACATGTTTTGATCGAGTATCAAGTGCAGTGTAAAACTATTAAATTGTAAAAAAAAAATTGACATAATTGTATTTATGCGTACAAATAAATCTAACTTGATCAATTTCATTGTGATTTCCAATTACCTCCTTCTCTATATATATACAAATCTATTAAACAAATGAAATTAAAATTTTCTTTTGAAAAATGCTACCATTCCATCAGTATTTTCTTAAGACGTTGTCATGTTCAACTATCGTCAGTAAACCGACTTTACAGACAACCATTTTTTGGTAGATATAATGTTCTGAGATGTGAATTAATATGCGATACGGCTTGCGATGAAACGTGATAGTTTGTCTGATCTTGAAATAGTGAGATTAATTGTGGCAATTCCAAATTTCTTAGAGTTGGGGGTGAGAATTTAGTTACGATAGCTTAGTAATGATATTCAGTTGTTGATTGCAATTAGTTAATTGCATATAATGTCTTTTGTGGGTTAAATTGATGTAAATAAATACATTTTTATTCGTCGTTATTGATACAAAAAACCCGCTAATTTATGACAGCATTAGAAATGTATCCCCGGTCAATGTTAGAAACAAAGGCAGGTCGCTTTCAGTTTTTCTGAAATTATATGTCTTTTACATTAGCCAGTAATGTGCCATGACTAAAAGTTTACTCATGATTATGAGTTCTTTAAAATCGAAATCGATAACTTTTTTATGAATAAAAAATGTGTACTCTTTTAGTTCTTTATTCATTCTTTATTCTTTATTGTACACAGAGAATAAAATATACAAAAAAGTCATAAGAGATACATGTACAAAGGCGAGCTTAACCCTACAAAGAGTTCTCTTCCAGCAAACCTTTGAGGCTAGAGAGAGGCGATTTTATAGAGGTAGGATGTGTACATAATAAAGATAAATCAAACTAAATTATTAAGGGCTTAAAAAACCTACATACTTTAAACATATATATAAATACACCATAAATACAAAATACTATATATAAGTATATAAATATTATATATATATATATATATATATATATATATATATATATATATATATATATATATATATATATATAAATTGAATAAATATATAAAATATGACGACAGATTAAAAAGAAAGGTAGTGCTCTTTTACTTTCTTCTTAAACACATAGTCCTTTTGACTCGCACGAATTTCGTGGGGGAGGCAGTTCCACAGCTGCACTGCATGGACTGTAAAAGATCCACTATAACAGCTGGAGGAGTGATTTGGAGTTTTGAGAAAAATAGTTATATTAAAGGTGTACATAAATATTTCCTTTCCCTGCCATTCTCTGTTTTGATCACTCCTCTTGTTCCCACATTACAAAAGGGACGTGGAACTAAGAAATGCTATTGAAAAAACATGGGGTTCTCCAAAAATCTCAGTCTTTTGTGTAATATTAAACCGCCTTACCTAAATTTATTGTCGTGGAATGATATGATGTCTTTATGCCGTGACCCATTGTGAGACACTTATCTGATCGTCTCCCGTTTTTGTAATGATTTCGATGTGATTCTAATATTTTCTATTTTAATCTGAGAATGGTGGGCTATGTGGTTGCGCTTTTTGGTTTTTGTGTTGTTTTCAATGTCTTTATGGGCTTTGTGTCATTCAGACGGTTTCCGATTCTTGAAAACAGTTTCCAACGTCAAAATAATTGTATTTTGACGTTATTTTGGTTGCGACATGAATCTTATTTATTGGTTACCTTCATAACAATGATAATACATTGTGTCTAAATAATATAAAATAACGTTGCATCAGTTTTTGTCTTTTTATATGCTTATAGTTTCTATAATGGAGTTTATACAGTTTGTCACCATTATATATACCTAGATACACCTTACTTATGATTAAAATTAAGTGTACCAATGTCGCTAAATTTATGTTGATTTACAATAAAATGATTTGCTTTGATTTGATTTGAATTCTAACCTCAAATTTATTTGTAGTGTGGTTGGTATAAATAATCTGACAAAAATTATTAAAAGGCTCAAGTTAGAAATATTGTCCAGGTACTAAGGTGTGTACGAAACGAATTAATTAGGGGCTTTTGACGTATTTTAAATAATACTTCAACTTATTTATCTTAATTTGTGAGTTTACGCAGTATCGCATTAAATGCAAACAAATAAAATAATATTTATTTAATTTCAAACTTTGAATGTACTTTAAATCCAATTTGTATTACATAAGTGCTTTCATTGTCTCCATTATGGATTTATAAGCTCAGCATAAAAATGATTAGGTTGGCTCTAAGACTTTTCTGTTTCCAATTCAAAGCACAATGATTGTAAAATCTAGACTGGTTTCCAGTAACTTCAATCAAGCTTAAGAGCCTAGACTTAATTGTGTGATTGGATATGGACTATATTTTGCATTCTAGCAAACGTATTGAGTTAAAAGATGGATTAGCGTGAAATTGAATCATTATTTTATTTATGATCTCTTTCAGTTCTAGTCGAAATATATAATAAATTTTAAACACAAATTACCTCTTCAGTTTTATTTATAGTCATTGCTGGAAGGCGTTACAGCTGTCTATTGTTTTTAACATTTTCCGCAACATTTTTATAATTTTTTAGACATCTATCACACACACAAAAAAAATATTATATTCTTCCCAAATTGTAATTCACAAAGAGTTAAGTTTCTTAAAAATAAATAAGTAATATGAATTCGACGAAACGAAAACCTGGTTAAAAATAATTAAATTTTCCTCATTGATTGTTTGACTTGAGATTGAACATCATTTAGCTAATTTTAAGATTATCTATCTTCCAGGAACCGCAAGCTGTTTGTTGAATTAGAATTCTAGAAACTTACAGTGTAACTCTGCCTGTAGCTGTGCCTATCCTCTTACGGAAAGAAGCGTGAATTTATGTATGTATGTAAACACGAGACCAATCATTGTTACTTTTAGGTGTAACTTTGTATTATCCATATTTTTTTAATCCCTACCACCCGTGTCACATCAGAATACACTGGACATTATCATACCGTAACTTACCTTTGCTAATGCTGTGTTTCAACATACCTTTGCTTTGTCTAGTCATTACAATCACAAATCCCTTTTTCCCGCTTCGAAACTTGCAGACGATTTTAAGCTCTATCTGTAAGAAGATAAGGGGTCAAAATTTGGCGTTTCCAAATGTTTCTAGTGCAGTCAACATGCATTTGAATAATGTAAACCTGTCTTGGAGGCTCGGGAGATGACTAGGCATAATACTGAATCGGGGATGGTGCACTGTATGGTTGATGATGCTGATATTGATATTGATAGGACTGTTTTTTATTCATTTCTTGATATGATCACAAGTCACAGAATAAATATAAGAAAATAAACTATGTTTTTTACAACTACGACTTATCGCAGCCTCGAGTCATAGGTCAAAAACATGGGTTTTACAAATTCATTCTGCCTGGGTAATTTTTGAAAAGAAGTTTGGAATGTAAAGAAATATGTATAACTTTTTGACTCGTTAGGTTGAAAATTTTTAGATCCTAAAGATGCATAATATTGTACGTTAATAATTTGAAATTAAAATAAATGAAATTTCATTTCTCAACACCAATTGCTTAATTTAGAAATGCAATGACAATTTTTTTTTTTTTTTATATTTCTATAAAATATAAAATACATTCTACATTATCGGTTGGAAAACATTAGCACCCGTACTAGGATTACCTGTATTATGGCGTACCAATCTGAACAACCATTTTCATTACGTGTTTATCGCCTTATTCGACAATGTTGATAAGTGATTGATTTGAATTGAATTAAAAAAATCTACACAATGCTTAGCTAATCAATCGCTAAAACGGGCTTCGTTTAGTCCAACTAAATTTGAAATCTCGTTGGTCGGCCAAGCCAAGACTAATCCTAAGCTTGAATAAAGCCGTATGTAATAAACATTATACACAAACAGCTATATTCCAGTATATTTTTTTGGTTACTTATTAATCACTGAAACGAGGGACACAGTAAAATGCCAGCAACAACGGAGTTTGTATTTCTGTTTCTAAAACGGAAACCAATTTCCGTCTTTATATCAAATACATAATTTTTGTAATGTTCTTCAGTGCTTGGAAATGTTTAATTGCTTTGCCAAACAACAATTATTTTGGCAGTTTATGGAGAACTATTTGTCTGCTTTTACGAATCAGAATACACCCGTAATATTTTGTACAAAAAAATCTGCCAAATTAATTTCCGTGCTCATCAATATGATTGGTAAATATTACCCTGTCAATTCGATTGTGTTTCGTCATGATGCCTTCCTTAACCGTTTTAAGATCTCGATATTTGGCAAACTCTACGTTGTATGCAGTAAATTACACATATGCACGTCTGTGGTTTCACTACAATCTTGTTTAATTTTTATATTTCAACAATAAAAGTTTGCAAATCTAATGCTATCGTATTAAGGCAAGTCCGGGCCATCCAACCGTATCCATACAATTCCAACCCGCGATGGATGCGCTCCCAGGAGCACAAGTTACAAATTATTCCACCCACATACTTATGTAAGTGCACCTGAATCAATCAAAACACGCGTTCGTTCCGCCTTTTATTCGTATTTTATGCACATTAGCGTTATTGAATCCGTTTTATGAACAGTGAAAATGTTTATGGACAATTTGTATGGCATGATTGTTTTTGTACGCCAATCGGATCATTTATTATGGTTTTGATAACCGTGAAAAGAGAACCATTTTATCGTCAATTTTGCTATATGAAACACAATTTTGCGAAATTTATATTATGGTAAGGCAAATATTTTTTTCGTTATATGCAATAGGAACTTGGCAAAAGGCCTTAATGTCTCTAACGACCAACACTTTAACGGTAGGGAAAGTTACTACTCACGGTAAATACCTTCATCAATAATTCAGAGATCAAGCCTTGTCATACAAAGCTTCTTCATAAGTCTTTGATTACTGGACAAGCTGCCTTAGATACAGATGGAGCAGTCAATAATTTTAGGGTGGAATTGCGAAATTTTTTCTTATCAGAATTCAATTTGCCGTAAGGGCTCCCATGGTAGATGGGATTATTATCTCGTTTACCCAGAGACAGACGAGTCCTTACAGCCAGACAAGAAAGATAGAATTAAGGTCAGAAATATAATGGCATTTCTGTAACATTCACACGTAGCTGAAAGTCAAGGTTAAGTTAAGATTACTTAAAAATAATTATATGAAATACGACTTTACAGTATCATTTATTTATTTAAGCAGGAAAATGTATCAGATATAAGTTATTATTTTATTTGTTTGGCTGCTTGAATACTTGATAAACTAAACTACCGAGGTCATTATACCAATGTTAGATAGAACATAAGTTATTTTAATTTCTGATACCAAGTGCTTATTTATTTTCTTCGCTGACTGCTCTAGCTGTCCGCCTATCCCCAGCTTCGAACGTAGGTGTATACTTTTGCGATCCAGTTTCGCAATAATAATCCATAATACCTCCATGTCAACGAACTACCCGTACATGTAAACTAAGTGGGGCTTGTATTGCCTTGGGTTATGTTTTAATTTAATACGAAGTTGCTATTAATTTTCTCAGTTTTCAAGAGTTATTATTATTAAGGTTTAACATAACGAAGGACTTTGAAAGTGATGGTAATTTAAAGGCCAAATCATTCACTATGTCATAAGCTGTGATGACTTTGTGTCGGACTGACGTTAAAGATAACTTACCGATATATTTCACCAGTACAATTTTTTTTTACTTTTTGGTTATGTAATATGCGATTTTATTTGTAGCAAAATCTAAAAGTGACACATAAAGCCCAAATTGTAGGCAAAGAAAGAAGAAAGCAATATATAAGCTGAGCAAAGATGTTCATATTCATATTCTCACGAGAAACTCTTAAATAAACAGTAAAAAATACCACAGGACATTTTTGGGGTTGACATTGTTTGGGGTTGACTTTCTGTGACGTCTGTGGCATTGCTTGACGGAGGTTTGACATCCTATTTTTGATGACATTAACACCCTAATGAAAAATCATTTGATACTCTTCATCGTTTGAACGTATGCATAGTTCCAGAATTATATTGGAGTCGCTCATTTAAGTAATGGGATAATTATCCATGAGATATTTGGGGTTCCAGTTTTAGTCATATCTACTCCAGTGACAGGGCAACCACTTAAACTTTTAATAATGCTCAGTAGACGAGTGAATGTATCTCAGGACCCATTTGATTATTGCACAAGGCATCTCAATTCTGGACCTTATACATAGAAGATGATTTATCTCAAAAATATAATATATTGTAGTTAGATAATTTTTTTCTCCTATTTGTTTAATACTTTGACACCACCGTTCAATAGTATATAACCCATTCCATCCAAAAGTTGTATAGTTGATAAGACCGCTCATTGAGCATTTCGTTTTATATTAGATTATTTTAGGTCACAAATGTAATTTTTTAGTAACGGTGTGATTATTTATGCACAATAAAGAGTATATAAAATATAGGTAAATGTTATCTAGCGAACTAAAGTTTTTTATTCTATTTCCAGATTTTCCAATACAAATTCGCTTAGATTGTATCACATTATCGGAAATACGCTTAGCCTGTAATAGATTCGAAATAATGAAGTAGAAACGCAAACCAATAAGAAAGTTATAACGACTTTGGCAGAGTACTCGTTCTACAAATGAATAGAATTAACACATGAGTTTTAGATAAACAAGACATTCAGACTGGACCATCCTTACCATTTGAATGTTCACATTGTTCTCTTTGGATTGGATTGTATTGTCTCATCGAGTGGACCTATTTATAGGACAGCATCATACGGAAACATGATTCAATTGAGAGGAGGTAGCGATTGCATTAATCAAATCGTATATTAGAATCTATTGACAGTTTTATTGGCGAAATTGCCACATCTCCCAGGATACTTCCGATATATATTTACTGGAACTGTCTGAATATTACGGGTGCGCTCAGTGCTCAAATGTCACGAAATTTATTTTGAGTGTGTTGTGGGTTCAATTCCCAACCAGGACGAACGTTTGTTTGACGAACATGTTTGATTTATGTCTGGATGATAAAATGTATTTATGTATTAAAGTATATAAAAAAAACTATCAGCCATAGGTATAAATTCCATAGTACAAACTATTCTTAGTTTGGTATTGGATTGCGCTTTGTGAAATGTGCACCACTTTTTTAAATTACCTTCTGGATGCTTCTCGACATGATTATTCTGGATTTCCCAATGAATTCTCTAAGTGTGTCTGGATCAAAGCTGTCCAAACTCTTTAGGCATTATTTTTAAATTCAATTATTAACGAGTACTTACAACTTGTCCAATGCTGGTACAACTTCGTAAGATTTATGGCGTAAACATTTTCTGTTCTTTCGAAATGTTTCCGAAAAGAAGTACCTACTTTATACCAACAATCCTGAAAAAATTCATAAGGGACCATTCATGGCTGCTTATTCTAGATTGTGGTCACTTATCTCAAATACAGTTTTTCACGGCAGGCTCATAATTATTACCAATCCATTCAAATCGCTACTGCTTTTAACTCAATAGTCCTAGAACGAGAAACGTTATAATATGTGTGCACGTAATATGTGACTGCTCGACACATGGCCGACATGGGGGTGGGTCTTAGAGATTTGTAGTTGACAAGTGAAATACAGAATGTCACTTATCTATCACGATGGAAATAGATCGTGTTGAAGTTAAGATAACTATCCTGTGTCTACTTACAGCGATGTGATGGAATTTTCTTTCATCAACATCCTGTTCTTATTTACAAATGTTCCTTATAATTGACACAAGTACCATTTTTCGTCAAGACCCGCCGGTGACTTCTGATAAGAAAGCTGGTGCTTGCTAACCTACCAGATATTTTCATCGACATTTATAAACTGATCTAATTAGAAGACACCATTTTTCTGGCATGTTTCTGACGTATTTCAGAATCAAAAACTCCTAAGTCGGCTCACATTATTTTCTCATCGTAATTTGTATAATAATAATTAGACTTATAGTAATTCAATTTTTTTTTTCATATAATAATTTAACACCAATCTAACGAAAATTATAAATGATTTAAGCGATACAAAATTTATATATTTATTTATGCCAAGAGTGCGTATTTTTTGAATATTTTTTTACATCATTCGAGAGTCATTTTCAAAAAATTAATGAAGTCGCACTCTACTCCAAATATTGATTCTTAGAACATTAGTTCACCTAATAGATTAATGTCGGGCTGACCTCACGTAAATAATGATAATCGATTTTAATTAATATTAATGAATGATGTTTCGAATTCCGAATCATATTAATTGGCACCTTTTAATTTGGCAAACGACTATCTTTACCGGCGTCGCTGAAGCGACTAATGGTTGCGAACTCATAAACATCCAGCTGAGCTGACTACGAAACACAAAAGAGCCCATTTTATGTTCAATAAGATGCTTTAGACGATACGAGTGGACACATCCATTCCAACCTGTATTACAAGCTAGTACAAAGACTTACAAGGCTTAGTTCCCTTTACCCGTAACCAGTGGACAGAGAAATTGCCTTCAGTAAGGTAAGCCGCTTTCTTTGATACAGAATTCGTACGAGTAAAGAGATTGAATGTGTTGAGGTTTGTATATTGCTTTATTGTATATATCTCGCGTACAGTAGCACATATAGTACTACAGCTATGTTTAGCTCTGTTTTCTATGGTCAATTTGTTTTTTTTGTGTTACTCAAAATATAATGCTTGTCGCTATGTGTACAACTAAACTGAAATTTAAAGCATAAGATAATTTGTACTAACCCCATTTTTTGGCCAAAATCTAAACAAAATGTGTTATTTCATGGTAATATTATTTATATTATTGTGTTGATAAACGTGTTTCACTATCCTGTTAAACTACTTGAAAATTTATCTGAAAACTATAATTACATTGATTACCCAGGAATCAATTAAAAAATTAGCTACCAAACCAGTAATACTAGAGCACAGATAACCATGAAGGAATAATAAAAAAATTCTAATAAAACCTATCGTAACTCTACCTAATACTTTCATAGCAAAACTTGCAATATTTCTCTCATCTCAGTCAAAGAGATTTGATATCCAGGTTTACATAAAATTGCAGTCTGACTTGAAAATCAACTGTTTGTTCATAACCTCAGACATCGGAACATAGTTTGAAAACGGAGCGTCTGATTTGCGATTTAAATGATGTTTGTGAAGTTACCGAGTGCCGGGGAACTGGGTTAGTGGTTCTAGTGTTATACTGCGTAAACGGGCATTATTGATACTGAGAAGATGATTGACAGGGAATTGAAAATGTGGACGTAAAGTAAAAAGAAAAACGTTTATTTCCGGTTCAACCTAAAAGCAGAATTTAGTATCATTTGAGAAAATTTAAAAAGATTCATATTTGACTCTGATATGTCACTGAACTTTGGATTAAAATTCGCAGTTTTAAGCGATAATATCGAAGTAATTCCCGGATTTTTTTTAAATTAAAATGCCGGAAATCTCATTGGGATATATTTCGAGTGAAACACGAGAGTCCTCAATCTTGTGTTTCGCAAATAAGTGTTATTAAGAAAACTAAAACTAGAAGAGATAATAGAAACAATAAATAATTGCAACATCATTCGACGACCCGTTGAATTAAAAAAGTTATAATTACGCTGTTAAATACAACACGCTATGATAGATATTTGAAAACGTTAATTTTACAAGTATTATTATGTCTTTTTTGTGAAAAAAGAAAGCTGTTAACACAGTGTTTCCATGAACTTTAGCAAATTACAGTGCAAAACCACCAACGTGATTAAGGACAGCGGTTAGAGTGATAGAACTTTGCCGCTATAATGCTTAATATGATGAGTTTACTGTGAAAGTTGCGAAGCGGAAACACTTAAAGAATTGCTAACTAGTGTTTTTATTTGGATTTGCTTGGGAGATTCAATAAATATAGCGAGTACACCGAGTTGCATTTGTTTACTTACTATCAAACACCTGGTGACAATTGAAAAATAAACTTGGAAATTGGTCTGTTAACATCAAACATGCGAACAGGTTATTACTAAAAAAAAAAAATTTTTTTTTAATTATTATTGGTACAGGTAGGTCAAAATATAGGTGAGATCAAATCTCAAAAGTCTAGGTAAATTTCTGGTTACTTATAAGTGTAAAAAAATAATTACTTATTTAATTATTTTAACGTGTTTATTATTTTAATTAATCTGTTATTTGCTGTATGAGTAATTTTAAGAGTTCACTTATTTATTATAAGAGCTATAGGTTCATATCAAGTACATATCAATAAAAACGGTTATTATCACCTATTGACAATAAATATCTGGAACCTTATCCAGTAACTCGAATCACTACTCAAAATACAAAGAATTAAGAAACTTTCACATCAAAGAGACTCACCCAATCAAACACATGGACAAAAAAGACCATAATCAAAACATACGCTATCACCGATCGATAATATCGATACGTGTTTTAATTAAAACAGTGATAAACATCTATAAACCAGGTGTTAGGATCCACTCACACAATACGTAATGACTCTTGAAATTCCGCGGGTCTATTAAAACAATTTAGCATCCCTATTGTTCGGGTGTAAGGGCTTTGCTATACAGCGTAGCGCGGTGCGGTGCGGTGCCGGTTGTCGTAGCTAGGTGTTCACTTAGAAAAGCGGTTATTGCGTTAATTTCTTCATACTTACATCTTGTTGTCTAACTTAGTTGAAATAAGTAAGGCTGAATCGATTTTTCCATCTACAATACCTTTGCCAAACGAATCTATTACTTTTAAATAGTGAATTTTGAACAGGTAGCCATTAGCCGCCAGCAACTGACTTCTATTCCTCTCGTACTAGAGTATGGAAAGACAAAATTTGCGTCGCCTAATGTGCCTGTAATTTAACGCGCGCTCACACTGTTCAAACCCTAACTCAGCTAGCGCTCTACTTAGTAGGTACTTGAAATGGATATATGTGCAGTACTTTCAAGGATAAACATCGTATGAAACAAATGATTCTACAGCAGATAAACTCAGGATGGCAAATTAGGGCGACTACAACGTCTTGTACATGGCGTGACCGACTCGCCACTCAACATTATAGACCATCTAACGTTATGTGTGGCCAAGGCATTATAAAAAACTCGGGCGCCCCATGGCGAATCATAATGAGATGAAACTATAAAGGAGTGATACGAAATGAAGCTATCATATTTCTATCCACATATGCCGAGACAAAAAGGTTTTCGCTTTGCAATTATGATCCGCTATTCAAAGCTTTTTTTAATTCCTTCTCGTTTTATTACAATACATTTGATAAAACCAGTAACAAAAATGTTTATATAAATTTTATATATATGCATATATATGTATATGATGTATGTATATTATGTATGTATATTATTGTAAATATTTTAATTAAAAAAGGTGTTTTTTTTTGTCCTATTTGTGGAGAGTCGCGTAACCGTTACTTTAAGCATTGACGTTTCTATGTATTTTTTTTGCTTTACATTAACACAAAAAAAACCGTCTTTGAGCACAAATAATATTATTACTTTTTAATTACGTGCGTCATTAGACTCAGAGAAACTTATTTACAAAATGCTTAACAAGTCTTAGGTCCCCATGAGTTAAAACAATACAAGAAGTCCCTACCAAAATATGTCCCTAACAAAACAATGGACGAAACAAACTTGCTTTTAAAATAACGCTGGTTGATACTTCAAATTTGTGGCTTCTCACTGCGTGCGGTAGGCAAAGTTGTAAGAACAAAACTGATAGAAGCGTTTTTGTAATGTAATCTGATATAATTGTTCACATAAGATTTACCAGTTTGATTCGTCGTTGAGATGTGTTCATAGGTATTTCAAATACGACTTGGCACAAAATTAAAAACTAGGACTAACTAATAAGAAACCTTAGTATCCAGTTAGTCTGTCATATGTATGGAAAGATAAAAAACTACCGTATATTTTTTTTTTATTTTTTATGAATGTATTATAATAATAGTTTTATAATGTATTTTACAAAATGCGAAAAAAACTATCATACTTCACAAAATGTACAACCGATACTTAAGTTTCAAGATCTAAGTTGGTTCTAGATCTAGATAACTTATATAGTATACAAGTCTACTAATGCCAAAGTTTTTATAATATTCCATGCATGATACACATAGGCCCAAAGACCCAGTAATGAGCCTACTTATTGGTGGACCTAAATACTGTAGAATGTAAACGTATTTTCGTGTTTCTAATAAAAGTTTCGCTTCTATTGTAAAATGTTATAAAGCATTTGTAAATGTAGTTATTATGTTTAAACTCGCCCACACGCGAACAGAACGTGCTACTCAAAAGGTATATACGGTAAGGAAAATAAAGTGGTTAGTGCGCAAGCGAATCGTTGTGTAAGCATTATATGACCCGAAAGCCCCACGTCCCTTCTACAAGAAAACGATGAAAAACTGTGAAAGAGCAATTCATTAAGTCATTGCAACTTTGATCCACATCAGAAATATACCAGGTCAGGATACGCAGAAACATAAAATTTGAGAACTGAGAAATTTACTTCGTATATTTAAACTGAGCGAATGTTAACTAATGCATCTGCACACAAATTACTCTATCTCCAATGCGAATAAAAAAGAGATAAAAATGCATTCAAAATTGTTGAAAAATGTCGGGATTTTCGTAAAGTTGATAACTTATTAATACTAACAGCTTTGCCTTTTACTAAATCACCTGATTTTGAGTGCGCCTTCTGCGCTGGAGGTCGTGGGTTTGATTCCTACCCAGGTCGTGTTCTATCATCTATGTTCGTCCCACAAACATTTGTGTGACGAATATAGATGTTTGTTCTTGTTTGGGTGTCATTATTTATTATATGTATGTATTTACAAAAAAGTGTATATGTATTCTATCAGTTGTCCGGTTCTCATAGTAAAAGCTATGCTTAGTTTAAAGCTAGATTTAAGTTAGATGGCGCTGTATGAATTGTCCACCCATATTTTAGATATGAAAATCGTCATTTAAGCTCACTTCTCAACCTACAAACAATCCTTAGTAAACAATGATATGAAACCGCCAAGAAAGGTGAATACATTTAGTAATCGTGATGTAGATTGTCTGTAGTTCTCATTCCGATAAGTACTTATATGTTTTTTTCCATTTACTTGTTAGATGACATGCAATCATTTAGATAACCGACATTCGTTATCGATTTTATTCAAGTCTCAGATCCGTTTTTTCCAATGCACATGAAAGGTTACCGCCTGCTTTTAAAGTTGGGACAAAACAGTTTGGGCCCATAACATTAATGCAGTGAGATCTAATTTGTTATTAAATGGGATATTACGTCCCTTTTGGTAGATAGTTGAGGGTGGCATTCGAAATACATTGAATTTTAACTGTCACTAACATTTTAATATTAAAATGGTGTTTTAAATGCTACCCTAACTGTTTTTTTTTATAAATGGGGTCTACGTTACCTCTACGATTCCAGTATCAGGTAGTATAATTATGCGGTGAATATCAATGAAATATTAACTAGTACCTAACTAAAAAAGTCTCCTAGGAACTACAATATTAATTCTAGCGCTGTTGTTAATTTTTGCTTCGTGTGATAAGTGACAGAACAAGTAACAGAAAATTAATCTTCCAGCGATAAACAGTAAACCCAAAATGATATCAATATAATAATAATAATATTAATATTGGTAGATATTACACACAGCGCCATTTAACCCCAAAGTAAGCTAAGCATAGCTTACCTTGTATCATGCGAACCAGAAAACTGATATAATACATAAAATACTTTTTTGTAAATACATAAATATAATACACATTAACGCCCGGACACAGAACAAGCATCTATGTTCGTCACACAAATGTTTGTCCTGGGTGGGAATCGAACCTACGACCTACGGTGCAGAAGGCAAGGTTACTACTGAGCTGTGAGGCCAGTCAAATGACTTAACCTCGACTTTTCACCAATTGCTTCGAGAAGAGAGCCAAGCCTTGAGTAATAGCAGGAGCTGCAGAAAAGGACTTGATTTTTTGGTTCACTTATATTTATCAAATTAAAATTTGAAACAGTCACAGTCAAAGCCTACTCATGTTATGTTACTGCCTGAAATAATGATAACCATCTAGATGACTAAAGGTCAAAATCCTTCGTTTTCTTAATAAGCAATAAATTAAGGTGACTCCTAAATACCCAGCAAATTTGTACAGTAAAATGTTAATTAAAAATCTGCTACTGAGCTGTATTTTTGTATTTTGAGGGTCCAATTAGGTGATCTGATTTCATATCTTAATTTTTAAAAAACATGTTTGAATGTATCGAATTTCATGGCTTACAAGATATTTACGCCATTTTTATTACTTTATTCTTGATCATATATTTTTTCACACTATGCAAAAGTTTGTTATTTTTATATGGTATTATTAATATATATTAATATTCGATCAATTGTTAGCTGGGCGCTTACCAAACACTTTTTTCTTAATACTTTTTATCAATTAATTTCCTAGTACTAATTAAAGCTTCTTGTTCACGAAAAATAAGATTATATCCAATTAGCTTGCCCTCCTAAAGGGTTAGTAGAAAAATAGTCGATAATACATGCACTTTTTGGTCAAACTGCTCTTCTACCTGGAATAGATAAATATAAAAGGTACGGAAAAAAGTAAGTTCATTACCACCTATTTACATAAATTTCTGCCTACCTGATTCACTAACAACGAACGGCAAAAACTTATCACGTGTTTTTTACATTTTTATCGTTACCAGCATAAAAAAATTATCCCAAACAAATTTAAATGAGGATACCGCAAAATATAAATACAGTGAATCGCATAATTTAAAATCAAACACACGTTATCAGAACATCTGGGTAAAGGTCGGATACACGATCCGAATTCGAACGGTATTTTGTGACAAGTTCCCGCTTAGCTTCGGGTCTCGACGTCATGACGCCAAATTACTACTGATACTGGAAACGCGCGATTAATTCCCATTAAAGGGTGGTGAAATTATGAAAGTACGCTTAAATGAGGCTCATTTTTTAAACTGACGCTTTTATTCAAATATTGAGCTGCAGTACACGCCTGTTTTAAGATGTTTTTCTTCACGGACGTGATTGAGAACGTGATTAGAGCAATTTTTTTTTAACCTAAAAGCTCACTATTTTTGGTCTGGATTTAAACTAGCAATCTCCGCTAACGCTTAAATCTGGGGTAGCCTTCATTGGGTGTTCGGTGTTCAAATTGACCCAGATATTTATCATCAATCTGCACTCGCAAGCGGTTAAAATAGATGCTGTCTTTAAAAAACTATGGAAAATAATATAACTTAATTGTCATAGAAGAAAACTTACCTATCTGTCAAAAGTTCACTGACAATCGAGCATTGTTCTTCTTCTGAATCTAGCTATGATTATTTATATTATTTATTTTTAATATTCTCTCGTTTCTTGCAAGTACCAACGCCCACCACATTGATTTTATAAACTATATAGTTTATTTTGTGCCGGCGGTTTCTCTAAAATCATATATTTATTTAAGGGGCAATTTTTTACACGTATAATTTGCTTGGCTCTGTTGTGAATATTAATTAGTTACAAGGATTAATGTAATGGCCTAGTTTTGAGATAAGAGAACTCTCTGAGAACACGTATTTAGTTTATGGTTGGGAATATCGTTAACTGCGGGGTATCACACGTAAGAGATTGTGAGCTTGATACAGAAATCTGTAAAGTCTCGGGTTAACGATAGCAATCATGGTTTTCAAATCAGATAATACGATTTTTTGTTGTAGAAATAAATTTACGTGTTTATAATATGAGCCTGGTATGTAAAGTAAAATAAATAATATTTCATTGAAACACGATTAACAGAAATATAAATAACGTGTTCATGCCAGTTTAGGTTCTATACAATTATCGAGTGACGAAACTTTACTTTGACGGGAGTGATTTCATCTGTCACTGTCAAGCACATTGTACATTATGTGGGCCGTCCGATAATATTTGGGTTCAGAAAAAAAAATGACCCGAAAAAGCCGAAACAATGTGTCTGTTTTTAAATTAGGTAAAGCTGTAATTTGAATAAAGTCGAGGCACGGAACCGACTTTCAATCCAAAGTTTATTGGTTCGAGTCCGGAGAGCAGGCGTGCACCATTAGTTTTTGAAGGCAGTAGGTATAAACTGCAGCCGCACAGAAATATGCGAGGGGTTCATAATAGGTAATTAACATTCACATTTTTAATCTGTGACTGTTTGACAATCCACTGCAGAAGATAAATCACAAACAATAGGAAAAAAAGACACTGTCCATTTGTGCAATGTGATAAGGTCGTGGGGCGAGATTATATAATGGTTATTTTATTAATTGTTTATTTTTTTCCCCGTATGCACCTAGCCATTCTACGAATATGATGAATTCAGTGTTGTTTGTTTAAAACACTAAGAAACTTCCGAGTTGGTAAGGTTGTAGACATTAGGTTGTAAGGTAGGTGGGATTGCATCGCAAGACAATCCTTAGTTTTACTAAAAAAAAAAACTTCGCGTCAACAAACAATTCAAATGATAAAATGTCCTCGGTTATCAATTTAATAAATCATGAAAGGTAAAGGAAATAAATATTTGATATCTTGCAATGAGATGGTATCTGTCGCCAAAACAAATGCTCCGAAGGTGCACGAGAGCGTTCGAAATTCGAATAAATTTACAAAATCTTTTGAGTTAGATGACAACGCCTCGATATCATAAAACACGATTCCGAATATCGTATTCGCTGACAGAATATTAATTTCAACTTATCGTCACACTTGTTTTTTCAAAACCCTCGCATCGAAATGTGAGAAAAAAACACCTAAGGACGAAGCGTATGATTTTGTATAATAAATTGAAAGATTTGCCGCCTTTTCTGTGTTGAGTTTTTTCGTGGATTTGAGTATAGTCATCTGAGACTTTCGAGTAGAATCTAAGTACTGATATTTTTGGTACCCATTTATGGCGAGAGAGGTAATACAATTATCATTACAGTCTAGTCCGCGCATGAGGGCTTCATGTTGCTACTTTTCTCCGCAAAATATAAACTTTTTTAATATTGCTTTATACGATACATTTGAAAATTATGAAAAAACATTCAAACAACTTCAATCACATACGTATAATTTATTTGCAGTAATATCAAGCTATTTCTATATTATTTTTATTTCCTTTTATAGTAATAATAATTGTCGAGTCTTGGATCAGACTGAGCAAAGCATCTATTACAAACTCTATCGCGCATGAATCCGTGGGGCTACCACGAAACTCATATCGACACCGACAATACTAAAACAAAAGACACTTAGTCTCGTATATCAATGACATAGTATCTACAGAAGAGGAGATCGATTTCTGAAGGCATTGTTTGTTTCACCTTGAATTTTTTGTTTTTTGTGTTCGTTCATTATGCTTTTATTCTCTAACATAGGCACTTTATATTCATCATAAGAGTGTTTTCCTTAGCCGTGTTAATGTTCAAATATTTTCCTTGATTGATGATCTCTTCAACAGGTTTCTTGGGTTTGCCTGGAAATCAATTTTTGTTAGTTTTACAGATTTAATAAGATATTACCTTAAGAAGTATAAGTATAAAGCAACAGATAAGATACATATTCCTCTGAAACAGTCAGGTAGAGATTTCTGCTATGGTGAAAACATAGAAATTATAACAATTGAGTCACACACTGCCTTTACTTTTCCAGGAACAACTGTCAAACGCTTTCTTCTAATAAATGGTTCCTTAATGAACAAACACCCAGAGAAGATCATACCTAGTATAGGACGTACCAATGAATTAAAAACCTTAACGAGCATAATTTACATTATACTCACTGACCTCACAGCTTAGTTGGTAGTAACTCTACCTTCTGCGCTGTAGGTCGTGGGTACGATTCCCATCCATGACAAAAATAGATGTTTTCTGTCTGGGTGTCAGTTTTCTGGCTAGATGGCGCTGTGTGAAATGTCCATCAATATTTATTTATAATACCAATCACCGAGATGAACTTCTGAAGATGGAACACAATAGTTACTGTGGCGCAGTGCAGCTAGCCCGGTGTGCGGCAAATAGCCCGTACTGGTAAATCGTGCGTCCAAACAATATCAACGGCGGTATAGTCATGACGGTCGATTGCTCGCACGCGCCAGCCTTGCCACTTCTCAAGCGAATGTTTTGGATTGATACTATTTAGCCCCCACATGATAAACGACGGTAGAAGAATGGTGCGTGTTTAATCCAAAGGGTTTGAACATGAGTGGCTTTTAATGAAATCCCGCTGAATACTTTCTATTCAATACCTGCCTGTCTAGGCTTCGCACGGTTAACGTTAAATATTAATGACAAAATCACATCGTTGTCAAAATAAAAATAATCTATAGCACGCACGAATAATGTAACTTCTTATTAGTGAAATAATTTTTAGAGTTGGATCAATAGTTTCGGAGTTGGCTCTTAAAAACTTTACCTCATTGTTATATTAGTGGAGATTTCTTTCAACGTTTTGAGCTTATCAGTGTAAGTGCTAAATCAAATACACTTCAGTATAAAAGTAACATGAAACAGTGTTTGAATTATGGGTCGGAAAAACCTTACTAGAAAAGGTATTTTTATTATAATTAAGTTATATTTCATTGCGCTTGTTTGATATCGTTTAGATGAATATAAAACTTAAAGAATACAGTAAATATAGATGCTTATAAATACACATGTACTAGACCGAAAATTTGACAAAAAATAAAATATGTATACCAACAATCTTATAAGACCAACGCTGTTTTAATAAGAACGCAGTTATTACTCTAACCAGTGAGGAGGCCGTAAAATGTTATAAAAAGCACCCAGCCGAGGAGGTGGAAACATCGTTAAAAGTTCCGATTTCATTCAATTCACACACAGTAAACCCTGTCGTGGGTGCTCAACTCCGTATAAGTTACGATTAGTGGTAAAAAACGTCAACGTTGTAAGCGCTTTTTGATGCGATCGCCGCCGCTTGTTTTCTACATTGACACGATTTCATTAGCAATTGGCGAGAAGTACGAAAATTGTATTTCGCAGTGTTACTTAAAAGTAACTATTAAACATCACGCTACTGTTTTTTTTAAACCTGCTTAAATTCACGATTCCTGAACATGGGACTTTTCACCTTTGGTTTTATCGAATTTTAAGGAGGCAAATAACAGGTCGTGGATGCAACGCCGCTATTGTATTCCCACTAATAACTCGGCTAACTCAGCGAATCTTTCTTCTGTTTAAACATTATTTATTCTATATTATCCTTTATATTCCTTAAACAGAGAGCAGGATAGTTTTTATACTACTAATGAAATTACCAGCACGTCCGGGCGATTTAATTATTTAGATCCACGTTTCAAATAACCTAGAAATTAAATAACTGATAAAAATATCGTGAAAAATTTTACATTTTCTCTTTTAAAATTGCCTTATTATAGCTATTATTTGCAATTCACAAATGAAAAAGACAAAAACCTGACAATTCAATTAATATTCCGCCCAATCTTATAGTATTAGATTTTTGAGACGACAATTTGAGGAAAATGACTTGTAAAATGAATTGTATTGAAACTAGTAATGGAAATGTATTTCGAAATACTGTTGCAGAAACACTAATAAAAACGCTTTAACTGCCGTTCCACCAAAAATGTGAAACAAAATGACGTAATCCCATAAAACCTATGCCATTACACTTGCCACAATTTTGCGACATGCAAATAGCCGGCCAGTTTCACCGCCATATTATTAAATTTGCGCAACACTAGGTAAACGGTTACGGGAGCACAGCTAACATACCTTTGCGAATTAATTTTAGAAGTAAATTACTCTGTGGTATAATTTAAATTTGGAACTAAATAAGATTGATTTGTAACGGGAATATTATTTCAAAATGGGTCTTACTACAACAGACCTTAGACTTCGGTGCGTTGAAACAAATCATGCTTACTAGGTACCTACATTATTTCGGATGCTCTCTCTATGCCTATTTTAGTGGATAGTAATGTCATCATCAATTGTTTACTTGGGTTTGATCACCGGAGCAGATTTTGTGTGACAATAAAGTTTTTTCTGACTTTGCATTTGTGTTGTCTATCTTTCCAACCGTACTGGGAATCTAGTGCGAAGGCGCAGAAGGAGTGTGTAATCATTATCATCATCTGAATCAGCGTTTAAAATGATCTTAAATACCACAGTCGTTGCGAAATGCCGTATCCAATCAGACTTATTTTTTCCATCGCATTCCCGCGCTCGGACATCCACAGTTTTTGCCGCGTTCGACCGACGGACTCGATGAAGCAGTTTTTATTCGTCGCAAACTACGGACGGTTGAATTTTTTGCCAAGTCCAAACTCATCTCTTCACGTCAATTGCCCATATATTTCGGTAGGTGACCGGTGATGGTCGTCGTAATTGATTGAATTCGTTGTAAATAAGCCTTGTATCTACTTGGAACTTTTTGTCGATCATTGTTCGATAAAAAAATACACACCTTTTAGGTCCTTGAATTTTTTCAAGCAAAAACATCCGACTTGAGCTCTTTTGGTTTTATTCATACTTTCGATGGAGCGAAATATTTTTTCGTTTTGATTTGCTACTTATATGGAGTTTCTTTGAAGACAATCGATGGGTTAAGACATGTCATAAAATATTCTGTCAGCAAAATTGTTTTGCCAAATAGCGTCGCTTTACGACGTTACGTTGCAAAGCTCGCACAAAATTGATATAAGCTTCAGCCTTGAATTTACCGAGTAATATTTATATTCTTTCGTATCGAATTTTTCATTCGATAACGAACTGATGTCGATATATTGATAAGCACGCAATCATGCGGAAGTCAGAGAGGCGTTGCACCACGATTTACTTATGACATCGATAAATCGCTCCGACACAAACATAAAACAATCGTGGCATTGATTCGAATCGATTCATTCAATTATAACCGAAACGGCGATCGAGATCAATATCGCAGTTTTAATAAAACAGATGGAGAGTGCCTCTATATCCGGTTGTTGCTTATTTTTCGAACGCAAAAACTCGTATCCCCTTGAAAAAGCAATGATAATAGAAACAACGGGAACGCTGCTCCAAAGGGTTATTCGTGTTTTTATTTGCGCCTATTGAAGGCTATTTATCGTGCGACGGGACGGAAGCCATACGTTTCCAAACTTCAGTTGAATAAATAAATTTAAATATTGGTGGACATTTCGCAAAGCGCTATGGGGGCTAGGTAACTGATGAAACAATTTACATTTATTTTAAGTTAATACATACAACACCCAGGTACAGAACAAACATCTATGTGCGTTACACATTTTTTCCTGGGTGGAATCCGAACCCACGACCTATAGCGCAGAAGACAGAGTTATTTACTACCAGCTGTATGTTATTGTGCATGTGTTAATAGATACAAAAGTAGGTCTTAAAGAAGTCATTTATTACAAGTATAACAACTAGGTAATCTAACAACTAATCTTAATGATCGTCGGTTTATACCTAAAGTTTTCATGACTGGTTAGTTTTCATAGGTATTAAGAATTATCTATGCGGGAGTTTAATTTAGTAATTAGATTAGTTACTAATTAAAAGCAATAATTTAGAATAATTTTAGTTTAATTTTTACTTGTTTAAGCGGGGAAGAACCTTTATATTTTTGATAACCAGCAATACACTAAGCAATGATCGAGGTACTGTAGCTCTCTTGAACTAATGAAGTGAGAGAATGAGAAAATGAGCCTCAAAGAGGCTCAAATTAAGCGCTTGACGCACGTCTACAACGCAGGTGCAGATTACATACTCACCATATTTTTTGATAACGTGCTATACATTAATTATTTTAGCGAAAATCTTATAAGTACATGTCTGGATCAAAAACCAGCGACCTCTGGATTGAAACTCGGGGTCAAAGTCAAAGTCAAAAACTTTATTTCCATAGAATTCATAAAGAAATGGCTTGGAAACGTCAATATTCAAAACATAAGGTCACGCGTACTTATCGATAAGTTTGATGCCTGTTCAAACCCTATCCGACCCTCCATGGGGAAGAAAATATACCACTCAGTCTCATATCAAGATGATATCAGCATGGTACGGAGCCGGCTCTCTCTTTGTTCTCAGAACTTATGAGTTTGTCTTGTAATGTATGTATATTATATATGCCACCCACAACAGGGAATCCTAGTGCCTTATTGCATTCATATCTTCCAGACAGTTAAAATTTAATCAAAATAGTTTAAGTTTTAACCTAGCAAAGTTAAGTGCCTGTAATTTCAAGGGCAACAACAACTTTCAAATCAGAACGACTTATTCGTCAACTCGCGAGTGCGCGCGAGTTGGCACCTTCCGATTTTACCTATTCTTTTTGTCGTCAACTCGCGCGCCTGTATAAAGTACAGTCAAATAAAAACAGATTGAAAGCAAAAACTATAAATAACTATATATTTCCCGCGGCTTTCCCCGCGTTGGCTGATTCGGTTAAATACCGACTATCTATTTAGATTTTGAATTAGACGTGCGGAATGAGGCGAGGGGGACGCGGCCGATGACGCATGCTATCTCGTATGACGTCGCCGCGGCCCGCGCGCAACATAGCTGTAATAGAAGAAAGAAAGAAAGAAAGAAAGAAAGAAAGAAAAATCTTTATTTGTAGCTAATTAATATACAATAACACAACACTGTAGCACAAAAACTTAAATTTATAACATAACATTAATACATTGATTAAACTATTAGCTACAAAATGGCGTCCGACTCAGCATATGTTGTAGTAGCCGTAGGCTACCACAACGCTGGTCTTCCGTCGGAACCATGCGGCGAGCGTCACTTACAAAGCGAAACACAACATTATAAACAAACAACTACAAAGATGCAACAACAACAAAAACTATATAAAATATAAATAAAAATAAAAATAACAACAAATAAAGTAATAGCGCTATCTCCTTCTAATTCATGTTGCAAACTGGTTAAACGTCATTATTTTAGTGAAATTAGTGTTAACTTAAGCTAAGCTAACGTTTACAGTGCATTCACGGAGTGCATTACATGTTTTTATTAAGTATTTAAGAATACCGTTTGTTGAGTGAAAATATTGAAATGTGGAAGTTTCTAGTGATTTTGATATCTTATGGAGGTATGTTTATAATGATTTAATTTTTTTGGGTACTTTCTAAAAATATTTTGTTGCTCCTAACAAGTATCTTGATTATACGAGCCTTACAAGATGTAAGTTACATCTACAAAGATGTTTCGATTGCTCTTACTATTGCTTAGTTAAATCACAAATTAACTCATTGTTCTAACTATTGAACTTTGTTTAATTAAACGTATTGCTATAATTGTTTTGTTCACTTAAACTTAGTTGTTTTATACTTTTTAGAGCGTATTTCCACCATAAAATAAATACCACGTGTAATTTTTAATTCTCACAGAATATTTATCCCATAATAAAAAAATATCACGTTAATTTTCCATTATTTATTATAGACAATTTTTTTATTTTATATTCACTTGGCTTTATAAAAAACGTTTGTCATGAAACAAATCTTTTTAGGAAGTGGATCACAAGCAGGTCCGTCCAGAAATGAAACTGAACATGAAATCATTACTTATGTGTACAGCTAATTCAAATGTGTGGTTTTCACGATACAGGCTTGCCTAGTGTGAAAACCACAGTAAAAAAAAATTACATCCCAGCGAGGAAGGTCGGTACTACTTCGTGCAGGATACAAATATAATAAAGACCGAGAAAATAAAGATGGTTCCTGTATTTGGAGGTGTTCCAAGAGAACCGTATGCAAGGCACGATTTATTATTGATAGCAATAACTGCATCAAACAAAGATGACAGTATGTTTTATATGATAATTAGCGAAACTCACATACATGATATTGTTGTTTTTTTTTCTATTTTATTTGCTTCGTATTAGACAATTTACATACAAGGTAATTAGCCAAATTCTCGAGTCATTGCAATATTTTTGATAATTATTTAGGGAAATAAGCAATTTATATTTTGTCATGTTGATTATATTATATATCTATCTCAAAAAGTATGTATATATACATTTATAGTACGTTGAATACCTATATTGAATTAATTGAAACGTTTTTGTAGCTGACTATACATAAATAGGTGAGATTTCATGATCGAGCGAGTTGACGACAAGAAGAATAGGTAAAATCGGAAGGTGCCAACTCGCGCGCACTCGCGAGTTTTGCGCTCGCCAGTTGACGAATAAGTCATCAGAACACAGTGACGCAAATGCATTACTGCTTGGCGTCAAAAATGGGTACGGTTGGAGGTACTTTCACGGATTAACTTGGCAAGTTCGTCGTACTAAAATTTAAATATAACCTCATTAAGTATACCGATACAGAAAAGTAAATATTATTGTTTTACACTTTGCGGGAAAAATATATAACCAAGGTTAATCAAATCAATAAGTTTTGCGCATTCCGCCGAGCATTCTTACAGGACTACCTAATTGGTGAGTCGCAATCACGCCAACGTGCGTGACCGACCGTGGTGACAGTCGCAGTTCTTAATTACGTAAAATATGGCAATTGGTTCCCACCCTTGAGGAATTATGGGACTTTACCTCGATAATTTGAAGTCCTTTTGCTTGTTATTTAAAGATAATTAATGTTCAGTGGCTTTCGAGTATTTATATCAGTAGATATTTCAATAATTGTATTAAATTCATCATTTAAGAGCAGTAGAACTCTCGCCAAGTTCGTCCGGGGAAGTACTGCCACCATGCCCATTTCTGCCGCCAAGCAGAAACGCATTTGCGTTACTGTAGTCTGGTTTGAAAAAGTGTGGTTGCCGGTGAAATTACAGGCACATCATTCCACCGTCTCAGAGTTACAGATGCATACGATGCAACTTGGGTCTTGTCGTACCTAGTACGGTACCCAAGCCGCATCGGTTGTTTTGGGCAGAGCTTACCACTTAAAACCAGGTGGGCCGTCGACTCGTTCCGTAACCGTTCCGTAACTGTATCAGATAAAAAAAACTTTGACTTATTTTTACATTTGGTACAGTATTGACACATTGTGATCATACCACGGTGTCAATACGGATGAGAACTGCATATGTCTAATACGGTAATATGTTAATCAGATCTGCAAATTCTTGATTCAGGTATGTGTTCTGGCCAATCCACAGGAAATCTTAGCTTCAGATTCAAGACTGCTTGTATGAAGACTTGTATGGTGACAAAATATTTTATAACTCGGTTATCTCTTGTTTAAAAAGCCTTCCATTCCTTTCCGCGCAGTATATTCACTTGTCCTAAAAATAAGAGAAAGATTATTCAAAAGGTCATAATGACAGATCTAAAAACACTCTTTCATATTAGAATATGATAAGAATCTTCTTAGTTTTTTATATTAAAGGTTAACGGGAATGCAGTCAATTCCCCGATGCCAGACCCTAAGCTTTATTTGCGTAACCGAAATTTTTATTTTATTGCCAACGACAAGTTGACAAATAAAACTTAAAAAACGTTACTTTTTTGACATTTATTTAATTGAGGAAGTTTTTCGTTCATGTTGTCTGTTTTTGCCATGTGGAAATTTTATATAGTTTAAGGAAGCCTAGTTATTACGAATTTATTTCACTGGGGCCAAAATGTTAAAAACACTGCCAAAAGAAATAAAAACAATTAATAACACGTTAACGTTTTCAACGTTTCAACGTAACGTTTTCAAAAACAAACTTAAAAACACGTATAATCCTAATTTTAAGCCCAGCCCGGATTGCCGGTCAGATCGACCTTGGAGCATACGTACGAAGCAATTTTTCGCACTACCTCATTTTTATTATAATGAAGAAACGAACTCCTTTTTACTTATTAACTTTGGTGTTTGTATGCTAGTTTTGCCTATAATTTAGCCACATCTTTCATTATATCGATTTTGCATTCTGCACCCGACTAGTTCACTGTGCAATTAGTTATAATTCAGTATTTATATACTTACGAGTAAAATGTATTTATTTTGAGAATAAAGTTGTTTAATCATAAAATAGACATTCTGGCTCCGTTCTATCTAGGAAGTGTCTACTCTTTGCCTGGGCTTGGCAAACAGACTCGCGTGACAAAATACAGCACGCACACTGTCAAATGATAAGTCCATGTCTATCAATTTCAGAGGAATAGCGCTATGGTAGTATGGTATGCTTAGTTTATTACTACTACTATTTGAACTAGTATTTTCCTGCAGCTGCACCCGTGAGCAAAACAATATTTAAAGAAAAGAGTGTCTGCCGCTGAGTCATTTTGACTTTGACATAGAAGAAATTTAAAATGATTGATATTTGGGGTGACGCAGGCGGTTCAGACGTCACAATATCTAATCACTTGATATTTCAGTGTTATGAACGAAGACATCCTACAAATAAAAGTGTTTTAATTGTCTTGCTTTTGGATTAGGATAAATCTATTACACATTTTTCTCAAGTCACATTTACTATTTGATTAATTAATCAGGAAAGAACTCTTAAAATAACAATCCTAATACATAGAACCCTAAAATAAAGCAAACATAATAAAAACTGACCGAGACAAAGCGAGTCAATGCGCAGTACATCCCGAAATGAAAGAAAAAAATCTCACCGCTTTATTCTGCTTCGCACATGGCCTGTTAATTTAAACCTATTATTGGCTGAAACAACGGCTGGTACCTGAAACGTACAGACAGACATTGATTATACATAATATAATATAGTTGATAAATAGAATCACAAGGCAGTAAATAACGGTCTAGTGTTTGTTAGGCTATTAGGCTGATAAGTGGTTCATAGAAATATATTGTTCAGTCTCGCTAAAAAAAAGACATCTGGTAAATATTTAAAGTAACTTATTTCCATGAAACTGAAACTCCATGATGAGTACATGCAGATTCAGATTAGTGGTCCTTATGCCTTATCATTGTCGCTTGTCGAGAGTGTATTCTTGCAATGATTACATTAAGTGATGCGGAAATGCTTTGTAGAAATGCGAATAAATTATCCATCTATCATAATTTTCCATGCAAAATGTAGGATTTGTTTGCAAGGGACAATGGCAATATCAGGGGGCAGTTTATTTTAATCATCATTATTAATGCGAACAAATTAAACCTTGTTTAGGTTGGGTACGGGTATTTTTTTTTCGCCCCCTTTGCAAATTAACTACATCAAACGCTACTTAGCCCACACAGGAGTATCATTTTAAATTTTAAATTCTACCCACTAATCGACGTTCGGATTTAAAATCACTAATTTAAAAAGGGCACTCAAAACATGTTGTCGCCGCAAATCCTTATGCGAAACATGCCGTATAAAATTAAAGGTTTTTCGGATATTTGCAATTGAAACGTGAATTTCAAGAATACAAAAATGGAATTTTGTTTACATATTCTTTCGCTTACACATTAATTAATGAATTTTGTACTTGTAGTTTATGAAACAAAAGCTTCTATCATGTTCCATTTCTTATCTGGCCTGTTATAATTATTTTGCTTATCTTATATGTCTGGTTCCCATAATACAAGCTATAATTAGCTTACTTTGGGGCTAGATGGTGCCGTGTGATATGTCCACCAATATTGTTATTATTATTCATTCATGAACTTCTAAGATCCAAAATCATCATGGATATTCACCGGTAACCGGATGACAGCTTATCTGGCAGATGATTAACTGATTCGCCCGGTCATCCCTGATTTCCACGCCGTGGTCAAATCGTATCGTGTGTCGTCACGCAACGTACTGTAACGTGACGCTTCATAATTCACCTGTAATAAATCTCTCCCGTTATTCGTCCATACTGAACGAACGAAGGCCGAACGTGATATTTTAACTAAATAGTCATTATAAATATAAAATAAATAATAGTTTGACAACCACACACTGAACAAACAACTCATCAATTCGTCACACAAATGTTTGTCTTGGGTGGGAATCGAAGCCACGACCTACGGCGCAGAAGCCAGAGTTAAATACTTCCCAACTGAGCATTAAGGCTAAACAAATACAAGTAGATTTACTTTGGAGTTAGATGGCGCTGTGTGAAATGTATCATAATTTATTTATTTATCTAAAGAAATGGATTGCGTTTCAATGGTAGATTAAGTTAATCTATTCACTCTCGGTTGTCGGCAGTAGGCCTGAGTCCCTATAGAGAGAACATAGTAAAGAATCATGAGTGAATATTCATCTTCGTTCGGTTGCTGTGGACGATACATTAAGTAGCTCTACCATCTGTTTACGCCAGGAGTTCATAATTGAATTAACGGTTTGGACACTTTTTGCGGCGGATTCCTTTGAAGCAAGTTAATGTACTCATAAAGAATGTGTGACACTGCAGTTCATGAGAGGAAGTGGACAAAGTAAATGAAATTAAAATAAGTAATAAGGGCCTTTACATAATTTAAATAAATATTAAATAGGGCGTTAGGTACTTGGGAATTTTACCTCTTAGATAAATTCTAATAAGAGATGGAATAAAATTGTTAGTCCCTATTTAAAATATCAAGTTAGATTTCAGGTAAGTGAGTTGGCAACTCTTGGAGTTAAGCATAGGCTAATTATATGTTACTTGATAGACTTCTATTTATTACTAAGAATCTCTTCCAAATTATGTTATTTAATCCTAAAATAATCATCATACTAATATGCGAATACTAATTATTATTAATAATAATAATATATTATTAATAATAATAATATATTATTAATAATAATATTGGTGAACATTTCACACAGCGCCATCTAGCTCCAAAGTAAGCTAAGTAAATAGCTTATATCATGGGGACCAGACAACTGATATAATACTTCAATACAATTATTTTGTAAATACATATTAACACCCAGACACAAAACTAACATCTATGTTACATAAATGTTTGTCCTGGGTGGGAATCGAACACACGACCTACAGCGCAGAAGGCAGCGTTACTACCAACTGAGCTGTGAGGCCAGTCCAAATATATGGAATAATGAGGTTATATCAGGTCATATCCCAACAGTAACAAAAGAATATCCATAGGCACAAAATTAATAAAGTTATTACGATGGCTCTTTGCTTTACGGCTCTCATTTTCACTCATAATAAATTGTCAATGGCCGAGCGTGGGAACGCAAAAACTTAGACGCCCTAAACGTGAGCACCTGATTCATTCACGAATATCCTGCACGCAAAGAAACCACACAAGCATTGTGAGAATGGGATTTTTTCTATATTTTGATATGCAGACCGGCGAACTTGAGGGTTCTCGCTCCATTTGATTTCAAACAACATTGTATTCACAAAGGCTTGAAAATTATAAAGGGATTTTTGCTTAGTTTTGCCATTCGGATTTTGATTACGATACGTAGGGTCCGAGAACGACAAAGAAATAGAGTTTTTATGTGGACTTACACAAAAAGAACAATTAATTTATTTATTTTAAAATAGGTACCTATTATTTTAAACATTAATTTCATACATGTATACAATTAAAGCTTTCACTCATTTTAAGGTCACATTTCACCTTGTGTGCCACCAAGGGATACCAAACGTGCAAAATAATGAGCTCATCGCTGACATATTTTTTTACGAATAACTCAGCTATTATTTTCTTCCAGTTATAGATGCCATAGCAATCCGTGAGCCACGATAAATTTATGACAAAAACACTGATACAAGTCTAAATGATTATTATTATTATTTATAACTTTGCGGTTAAGTTGTGACTAACTAGAATTGTGGCTTGTACCGAGGTATTTTGGCTAATTCTAATAAAAGCCGCATATGTTCAGCAAACCTGGTTCACGAGTACTAATCTGCGGTTGAATGTTTGTGTGCCAACTTATGACTCATGAATTTATGATTTTCAACATTACGAGGATCGGCCATACTAGTTTTCCAATGCTACATGATAGATTAGAAAAATAACACATCAAAGCTTCATAAGTGATATTTTGTAGCGTAATTTTGTTATTTGATAATGTTACGGAACGAGCCGATGGGCCACCCGGTGTTAAATTATAACCTCTGCTACTACTTGGGTCCTCCCGTACTTAGGTAGAACAAGACCCAAGTAGCATCGTATGCGCTCGTAACTCTGAGACGTGAAGGCGCAATGTCTCAAGCGCCTGTAATTTTACCGGCAACCATGTCTTTCCAACTGGAACACAGTAACCTGGATACATTACTGCTTGGCGGTAAGAATGGGTATGGTGGCGAATTTCTGTAAAATCTACTGAAATAAACAAACATTATAATAACTTAAATTCTATGTTTATTTGTACGAGCTTCACGCAAACTTGATTAGAAAGAGTAGTATAAAAACTGGTGTATATTTTATGGATTTGAACCGGCAACATCCAAATAGAAACTAGATGTCTGCCACTGAGCCATTACACTCCCAAATTGTACTGGTTTTGTAAAAAATAGTCAACAGCCACCACCTTAACAAGTTTAAATATAATCTAGGCGTACCTATATATTTCCTTATCATAGAATTATGGTACAGCGATAAAGCAAGTTGTCACATCTATAGTCCGAGACTATTACTTTTTATAACTTGGTGACAAACGCGTACTGCGTGTGGGAAAATGAGATTTTTATTCTATTTATCTAGAATACTGTTGGCAATTCGCATTACTAACAATGTTGTTTACTATCTCATTCTGAGAAATAATTCCGAGCTTAACTTTTATCGTGATGAATAAAAAAATATGATAATTTTTTTATTGAGCTCCTATTTGTTTTTTTGGGCTGAACATATCCGTAATTCACATGACCTTTTTCGTATCAATCATAAATAAATAATAAATAAATATTGGTGAAAATTTCACACAGCGCCATCTAGCCCCAAAGTAAGCTAAGCATAGCTTGTATCATGGGAACAAGACAACTGATATAATACTAATATACTTTTCTTTTGTAAATACATACATACAATACATATTAACACCCAGAAACAGACCAAACATCAATGTTACAAATGTTACATAAATGTTTGTCCAGGGTGGGAATGAACCCACGACCTACAGCGCAGAAGGCAGGGTTACTACCAAATGAGCTATGAGGTCAAAATCATGCTTCCAACGTATGACAGTATCCATAACTACGATTATACTAATGGAATTTACCATACTACTATTACTAGTCGATTTATGTACCCAGCACAGAGACTTCTTTACCATACTTAGGAAGCTATACAGAACACGATCCCATTTTTCTGGTTTACAGCGAACTTGGTTTAAGCAGGTAAGCAGGTGCTGCTGAAAAAAAAACGCTATGTTTCACTAAAATTTCGAAACTTAATTAAATTTTGCTTGCCAAGTCCCCGTGGACAGGAAAAAAAAAAAAATTTCACAAATTTGTCAATTTGTGAAATTGCATTAGTGACCGCTCCTTGGATAAAACGGTGTTTCGAACCGTTCTGTTTCTGACATAATCTTTGCCACTTACTAATCGAATGAGTAATTTGAAATTGAAATTGATACACCGTTGTTTACCTAAAGTTGATGCCTCCAGAATAGCTCGTTACCATATTTTGTTTTTTATTCACAAGCGTATTATTTATTTAATTTTATGCTACATACGATAAAAATATACTTTTTGAATTAGAAGATAGATTGTTTTCTAATGAAATAAAGTATCAAAAATTTTATACCAGTGCTTGTATTTTTTGGGCCAAATATTCGGTACAATTGCTATAGGTTATATATTTTTTATATTACCTATAGTTTTAGATAAGGTTACGAGGTAAGTAGAGCCTTAACTTGCCTTTTTCATTATATATATATATATATATGTTTTATTATATGAGGGGAAACATAGTAGTGACCTGGCCCTTTACCGAAATTTCTTTCCACAATTCAATTACTGCTTTTCCCAGTCTTAATAAAAATCATACTAGAACTCATTCGATTGGTATTGTCTCGGAGTACTGATGTTTTAATAACAAAACGTGGTGAATAACAAATATCCATTTAAAATTTTGTTGTTTCGTAATTTTTTTTTCATTATCACGCAACAGCTTAGACTCCCCTAAATGAATAAAAAAAAGATAGCCTCTAGGGACGTATTAAATTAACGACAGAGATTTTAAATCTTAGAGGAAAATACAATTTCATATTTTGAATTGTTTATGTTTACAAATAATTACGGCTATGTCTAAGGCAGGAAAATTGGATTTTGCTTTGTTTTTATCTTACGAGAATCTAACCAATTTTCTAAGCATTGTATTAAAATATCAGGTACTTTGTAAAAGAATCACTTTAATTTATTTTGTTAATATCATAATATACCTATATGTATTTGAGTAGAATTAGAATGGTGACAGTTTTTATTGTGAGTGTTTGTCCGTAGAAAAACTGCTACCGTATTCATCTGTTGCCATTGCTGTGTTGCAGTTTGAGGAGTGTGGGTGACGGGGAAATTACAGGAACGCGAGATGTTACATCTTCAATTCACAGATTGACGGGTATAATGAGCCGGTATCTAGGTCCCCGGGGTAATTCCAGACATTTAGAGCAGATCATGTTGCATTAAATCAGAGTAAATCTACTCTTTCTTCTCTTACATAAAAAAATCTGGTGATGTAAGAAATACTCAAAGTCAAAGTCAAAGAAATGGCTTGGAAACGTCAATAAGATTCAAAACATAAGGTCACGCGTACTTATCGCTAAGTTTGACGCCTGTTCAAACCCTATCCGACCCTTCATGGGGAGAACAGCCAAAAAACCCCTGAGGGATTCCTTCTTTTTCGCGAGCACGATTCTTATAAAAACTGAGTACTTAGATCTATGTTACATTTATGACTACATAATATACTGAAATAAGATATTACAGGATGTTTTGTGTGTCGTTGAGCAGATTGACATCAGACCATGGGGATTTATCATTTATTATACTCGACTCAACTCATATTCAACTCATACTCATACTCGACATAGATACCATGATAATATTTTCTTAAAAATGAAACTATTGACTGACTCTACATAAAAGGCTAATGAAAACTTTAACTTGTAAAATATCCAACGAGCACAGCCTTTATGTTTTATGAAATTTTAATAAAACCCACCACATTAGCAAAACTTCACGAACGTGTAATAAAATTGAACAATTTTACGTATAAAACATTTGTATAGAAAGTGGATTGGTTGCCAAAAATATGAATGCCTGCTGTAAAATGTTAAGCGTTACGCATCGATTTGTATTTTATTTATTGGGATCAATTTTTATTTTATTGAATAATATAAATCTTTAATAAATGTTGACCTTTGTTTGTCTGTAACATTTTTATGCCGTTAGGTCATGTTCATACTTTGCCACTGAAAATATTATTGCGACTTAAATCATCCCTTAGTTGCGAACAAAACGCAAATCCCATTGCATTATGCCTGACCTTCTAAGACATGAAGATGGAACGCCTCATGTGCCTGTATTCCTAGTATTTCAAATCAAAATGAGCGGGGCTTCAAACCTTGTAGTGTATAATAGTTTGGTGGAAGAAGCAACTATAATCACAGTACTACCCTGAACTACCCCATCATATAAAACCAAATTTCTACCGTATACCTTCATATTAATACGCGTGTCTTCCGGCCAGAACATACGAGTATCTTCAAGATGAGTCCTTTGTTTAGATTAAAATAAAAAACATGTGAAATCTGTCTGTAAGTAATATTCGTAGTACGGACGCCTTGTAAAACGATAGAAGGAACAATAAAACCGCTATTAGGTTCTGAAAATAAGGGTTCCGGCGCAAATGTAGTACGTTCCAGTTGACTTTTATCGGTAATAAACCGACATAATGTGTTGGAATCGCATTTCGGTACAAATTTAGACCAGAGGCGCCGCAGTGTATCCGTTATTGACTAATAGTGCTGTGTATCAGTTTTTATAATTATCGTTATATAGCTGCTACCTTTATTCGTTTCATTACTATGTAAGTATCCCACAAAAGTATACAACCTAAAATTCCACTATAACTCGGGCTTCATGTTGATTCCCTGAGTATAAGAATTGTTTTGGCTGTCGGAATACTTTGAGACCGAATTGCTGAAGGAATGTGAGACGAGTTAGTCACTTGTCACGTCTAAGTAAAAGGGCCTATTGAAACAGTGTCTACCCTGAAACCATGTTTCTCAAAGGGCTACTTTTTGCGAATTATGGGTTTCGCGAAAATAAAATAACAAAATATATTTTGGTGGAAATTTCACACAGCGCCATCTAGCCCCAAAGTTCCTATGAGATAAGCATAGCTTGTATCATGGGAACCAGACACTAATATAATACAAACAATATTAACCGACTTTAAGAAAGGAGACTATCAATTTAGTTGGTATTTTTTTATGTTTGAAACCTCATATCTCCGACATTGATAGACCGATATCAAAAATTATTTGGAAGGATATACTCTCATATTGGACCCATATAAAGTTCATCAAAATAGTTCAGTAATTTGGTTTTAAAATCAAATTAACTGGAAATTGGCGATGACGTCGGTTTTTTTCGTTTTGCTGGGTAAATAATTATTTATAAATACATATAATACTTACCAAACATAAAATGTGCATAAATATATGTAATGTATACAAATAAAGTTTATTAATTATATTTCCTGGTCATACATACATCTGTGTTCAGTGGTTGTTTACTCTTTTCTCTTGTAAAGGCAAAATTACGTGTAGATAAAACTTATCAATAAAAAGTGGAATTTTTACTAATTGTTTTTTCTAAAACAAAATTACTGTACTTTATTAGATTTGTTTATTTTTTGTTACTTAAACCCTAAAGCGAGCTATGAAACGAATGTTTTTCTAACCTAATTGATGTAACTGTAAAGTCGTGACAACGTTGCAGTCCGACTGATGAACCGACAAAATGACATTGATGTGTGAACTGGCACCTACTGTATTGAATAGACAAATTTACTGCTGTAATAAATAAAACTAATCAACATATTTTCAACATACGATATAAAACTAATTTGTTTGGTTTTATTTAGCCTGGATAAGTGACGTACCTATATATTATACGTTATTAGAAGTTATATGAATACTAATTATTATTGCAGACACTCGATGTTATCTTTGGCAGTTCATATTAATTTGTGTAAAACAAGCTATCATTCGCATGATTAATTACCAGTATTACCTATTACAACTAAATCATACAGTTGACAGCTCAAATTAAGTCAACCAATTATTTTGCTACATCTTACCAATTCGCATTTCAGCCATTTTAAAATCGACACCCTACGCGTCACCGCATTTTTTCCCGAGCAGAAGCGAGTCACCATACTTCGTGAAATATAGAAATAGAAGAAATCCTCATAAAAGGAAGGTCAACACATCGCGTTTACGCATGATCTTGATATTACATCAACGGCCGACAAAATAAAAACATGCCGCAAGCAACACAATATAGATGAAAATCTTTACGGCACGGCATCTACAAATACCCGGTCCCTTCGCTTCGCTCCCCATGCCATAAAACCGACGTTGGATACTTTAATGACGTCATATTTTCCACTACGATTTGCGACTGCCGTAAATGTATTGATAGTACTGAAGGAAACGAGGCATAAAATTATGTCAACGTCATGTGGAATTAGTATGTTCTGGAGTTATCGACGGAAGTGGCAAATATTGACGCCTTTTTGGATATGATGGTCATTACATTGGTATAAAATTGACTGGCTGTTAATAAATGAATTGCTGGAAGAATATAACGTAACTTATTCTTGGAAAAATATTGTTGTTGATGACTTTGTCATATCTACGTTCCTTTTGCAGTGTGACCCACGATGTGAGGCGAATCAAGGCCTTTTGAAAGAAAAATGCGAATAGTGACTTTGTCAAATATTTTTATGTTCTCATAACATAAACTGATTCTTCTTTATAATTTTAGTTAGACGTCTTTTAATTTTGAAACATTGAGATATCATTAGAGAATAACTTATTCAATAAATAAGTCACACTAATATTGTAAAGGCAAAAGTTTGTATAAATGTGTGTATGTCTGTTCTTCTTGCTCAAACAGCTGAACAGATGTGGGTGAAATTTAGTACCAGGATAGGTTATATCCTGGATTAACACACAGGCTACTTTTGATCCCGGAAAATTGGAGCGTTCCCGTGGGATGATCAAATAGATTGTACAAACTTATTTATCGCTGGGCGCAACTGGTAATAAATATTGGCGGACATCTCACACAGCGCCATCTAGCACCAAAGTAAGCTAACCACTGCTTGTATCATGGGAACAGTCAACTGATATAATACTTGTATCTTTTTGTAAATACATACATACTCGTTCGTCACACAAATGTTTGCCCTGTGTGGGAATCGAACCCCCGACCTACAGCGCAAAAGGATGATTTACTACCCACTGAGCTGAAAGACTGGTCTCACACCAGTCTTTTACACAAGTATACAAACGCACGACAGTTTTACATTGGTACGTTTTAGTTCAGTAGGTTATAAAAAAATAATATGAAAGACATAATATATTTCAAACTGCATTAGTTAGTATTAATTAACTATGCCATAAGTCTTAAATTAGATAAATGTATTAACATAATATAAAATTTGAAGCTGAGCTGAAATCATTGCAAGAGGCATTAATAAAGTATGTATAATATTTTGTATTATAGGGTACTACATTTTTTCAACGAATCTTGGAAGCTGAAATGCCTTGTGAAGATCCAAAAATTAACAAATTTAATCTCTTATCATATGTAATACGTTATTTTAATAGACAAAGCAGGTTTTGCAGCAAACTTCTAAATTGTCAAGATTCTTAACCAGAATTAAACTAACGCGTGTCCGTTTGTCCAAGATTTATTTTACAAGAAGATTGTATCAAGTCACGTACTTGGGTTGTTAGTCGTAGCTAGGTGCAAGATGAGTATCTCATGTTAACATCAAGAACTATCACAGAATACACATATATTGCACATAACAACTTAGAAAAAACAAACCAGTTTTAATACGTATATTCTTACTGGCGATGATATTTTCTACAGTTCAGAACTAACGTTACATGTAGACTTTTTAAAGCAAACTGTTTAGGAAGTACTGCCACCATACCAGTAGTTTAAAACTGTTTCAATTTGTGTCAATGTGGGTGAAATATCAGACAAATGAGATCTTTCATCTCCATGTTTCAACGTATTTCGAAACAATTGATGTCTTCCCATACTTGAATACGGGAAAGCCTAAGTATCTGTAACTCTTAGTGTGAACGGAAGACGGCATTTAATGAAGTTAGGGCCCGCTTCCGATTTCATAACTGCTCAAATAATACATTGAAACAAATAGAAACTTAGTCATTTCAAGTGTCAAGTTAGTTCAAGCTAAAGTTTATATGTTACTTTGGATCGGACTATTCATATGGAAAAAATTACATATAGCTTTCTTATTAAATTTCAAACGATGACTTTCAGCGCTTTAAATGTTGGACAGACAGACAGCACAAACTTAGGTAATAGGGTCCTGTCCTTAAACGGAATCCTAAAAAGAGCAGTAAGTCGAACACACTCATTTCAGTCAAGTAGCTGCTTGGAGCAGCTACTAAATTAACCTGTTCTTGTTCCACGTTTGAATTTTACGTTTGCTTTTGTCAGAGATAAGTGTTTCACTGTGAAGCTGCAGCAGATTTGAACATTTCCTAGCGCTTAGCTAAAGAAAAGAGAACTCTTTCCAGTAGTGCAGTAATCTTATCATAACGCGTACGCATTACTAGGTCCTTGTTTGTAAGGTGTGGTCGCTGGTGAAATTACAGGCACTTGAAATAGCAATCCTATAAGCACTTTAAGTAGGTACTTTTTATGCGAATAAGTTACGGAACTTACAAGATGGCCTACTTTATGTTAAGCGATAACCTCTGCCCATAATAAAAGCAAAATTTCTTGGCTTTTCCCCCTACTAGGTATGGGAAGACCAAAGTCGCGTCCTATGCGCCCGTAACTCTGAGACGTGAAGGTGGGATGTCTCATGTGCCTGTAATTACATCGGCGACTACACCTTTCAAACTGCAATGCATTTCTGGGTAGAAATGGGTATGGTGGCAGTACTTCCCCGGACGAACTTAGCATAAGTTCTACTGCTACTCGGTTAAAATAAAATAAAGTTACTCGGTTAAAGTGAATATAGGTGCGTTTATGCTAACATCCCAGAATTGTCTGGCTTGAGAGTACATGTATGAGCAATCCGACTCGCTATATCATCTGAAACAATGTTCCCTTGATTGGTTTAGTTACACAGAACAGACTTCCGATCCCCTGACCGGTGAATCGGAACGTGACCGTACTGCATGATCAATTTGACACTTTTTGAACCTCACAAATCTATAAAACACTCAAGAAATACCCAACCGAGCCAAATTGAAACCTATATCTACGTGACTGAAGCCAAAAAAAGTTTTCTCATTTTCGCGGAACGGACAATATTTATTTTGCAAAAGATTTCACGAAACAGAATTTACAGAATACCCGAAAAGAAATTGCACAGTGGACAATCTTTTCAGAACACTTTTAAACGTTACCGATTTTTGCTGCTGTTTCAAAACTGAAGATTGATGACGGGAAGTGACGCTTCAAGCTTTCAGACACAATTTGTTTAGAAGATTAATCATTTTCGAAATAATATACTTTATTAAAACGTCATGGGAGTTCAGGCCAAAACAGACGGTTACCTAACAATAATTCTCTCTGTATCGTAAAGATCCGTATCTACCTGCAAGGCGTGAGAGTCTTTAGAGGGAATAAATTTTAATTGGTACACACAAGTAGGTTTTTCGAAACACGTTACAACTTAATCGTCTCAGGATTGTCGGTTAATGAGCGGAAAGGTTGTAAATGTATTAACATCGCGGTGGTCTAAGGTAAGCCAAATTAAATCCGATGTTGATTCAAAAACAAAAGACAAAAAAACTTGATTTCGATTTGTAATTGATCAAAGGTTTCGGCTGGCATTTTTTTCGTCCGATAATTCGAATGATACAAAAATTCGGTAGGCATTCGAATATAATGTCAATATGATATTTATTATGTTACGTTAGTATCAAATAACTCTACGTGAAATAATGATCTTAATACTCATTTACATACTCATACATCAAAGAAAATGAATGACGTTGAACATACGATGAGATAGATACTATTATTTAAATGAAACTTAATCGAATAATTGATTATAATAGTGGAACAATCGAGTGATTAGTTCAACAAAAAGTAAGACAATGAGTTATTATTCATTGGATATACATATATATCTTTTGTTAGGCTTTGGATAAGGTTGCATGCTACGGTTTGAGCTGTAGCGGATCAGACGAAAATAGACTACTTTTGGAATTTTATTTATATTATTATATCATATAACTTATGCAGATTTATGTACATAAATACTAAAATAGCCCGAAATAAGTGACCAAAAACGGCAAATATAGGAATTTATTTGTATTCATATATATTTTTTGTTCATTTAGGTAGAGTATTAGTTTATTTACGTATCGTTATAAAACGTAAATTCACTTGTTTGATTTAGAGATACACTATTATCACAACAGAGACACCGAGAGGTAATCAGATCTTAATCAAATACAAGCGGTCTAAATTGATAGAGAGATAAACGAAAGCTGAAATTCAATAGGAATGAAGAAATCTCTAGCCTACTATATTTTTACACCTTTTGTCTGCCCTCCTAAACTGGAGGTTAGCCACATTGCTTTGCTCAAATCCCCGCTGTTGCTACAACCGTAGCTTTGAGCTTTTATCCACCATTTCGGGTCGTTGACCGATCGTTTTCGTCATTTGTTTATACGATCATCGAATGATATGATCTAACGATGAGCAGTCAGATTCCTCCTCTCGATATTCTAAAGGTTACTTTTATAATTTGTCAGATTTGTCTTTGATAAATAGTAAAGTTAACTGTCCGTTGATGATCATCGTCGGCCATTAAACCTGAGCTTGAAGAATTATCGCCTCAAGTCATTATGTCGAAAGCAATTCGGATTCAACGATTAAGACATTAATACTGATGTGAAATTATCTTAGAGATAAGAGTAATGAGTAACTAGATGGTCCAATAGTGCCAAAGCGGAAATTTCATGTTTAACGAAACACATACGTGTAGCTTCTGTAGCTGTTATTAACTTCATAGAAGCATCACTGTTTATGATCGTCTAATAAAGATTGAGTAGTAAAAACTTCATCTGGAACAAACTGGAACTGGACAAACTAACAACAGTTTTATAAACACAACTGTCTCTCTGTTATCAATGCTCAAGGACGTACTGTCTTCTTTTTTAATAAAGCTGTAGGGCTTGCGCAATTTTTTTATCGAAACTACTGCCACTTTGCGTATTTGTGCCAAGCAGTAATTATGTTGCGGTTTGAAAAATATGGTTGTCGGTAAAATATCAGGCACATGAAACATTTCGCAACAGGATGCGTCTTTGATCTTCCAATACTGTATTGCACTTAGCTTATCAGGTGGGCCATCTGCTCGTGACCGTAATTTATTCTTATAAAAATTATCTGTGAAATACTCAGACAGGTGAATGGATTACAAATAAAAATAATACTAATGAAGGCAGACATCCCGTTTAATATAATTTAAAAACTTTTATATTACGTCCACTTATGTCTATATAGAATTGGATGGAATTTAAACTGTAAATTATATCATAAATGTAAACGAATCTTGCTTATAACTTTATTTTCTCATACTTACCGGACTTTTTGAAAAATGACTGAAAAAGTGTAGTAATTGTTATATGATGGAATTGTGTGTTAATTTAGAGAGGTTTGAGAGAGTGCGTCTGTCAATATTTTATTTGCACCTGTAAATTAAACTACACATCAATGACGTTTGCGTGCGTTATTCCGGGTTGTTCTCTAACCACCCGAATACATTATGATACCTATACACGCGACGCATTCACACTTCTAAATATTTAGTTTTTAATGAGCCTTTGATTTTGCACGTTATTAAAGAGTTAATTTATTTTATTTATAATGATTTTCGCGGCTTGATAGAGAATGAAGCTGATAATCATAATATTATTCCTCCCCATATTTTTCTCCATCAGTCTATCTCAGTAGGTACTTATTCTTTTTATAAATCATTAAAGCTCGTCTATCACATCATCCATTCATATCTCACTCCCACTACATTGATAGTGATTTTTTTTAGGTATTACATCACCTTTTCTGTAACTAGAGCAAACGATACTAAATATACGACGCCAAGGAATCGGCGGACGACTAAAAATTATAAAGATTCCACAATTTATTGCCTCAAGCCGTTCGAATCGTAATCCTCTTAGCGTCGAACAACTTATTAAGTGAGGGCCAAATACTGATATATATTTTCTTATTTCTTACCCATCGCGTGCTAAGGTTGTTAATGTATACCAAACATGTGGCATTGGAGATTTAGCCCTATTTGGGAGGGTGAGCTTCTTAAATATAATAGCTTAGCATTTCGAATATAATGCTATTACTTTTTATACTAAAATATGTTAATTACGTGTCTTAAAAACATTGTTACCCTAAAAACTATAACAATAAAACCAATCTAAAAAGTTTGACTATTTCTTTCGAGATTTGGAGAGAATCCCGAAACGCAAATAGCGGCGTTGTTTAGAAAACTATTGAACTGCTATATGGAAGAACTGCCGCCAACTTGTGACTTCATATTTTATATTTCAATACAAAAAAAAGAACTACGTGAAATATGATGTCAATAAATGTTGATGGACATTCCACACAGCGCTATCTAGTCCCAAACTAAGCATAGCTATAGGAACCAAATAAATTATATAGTTTTTTTTTGTCAATACGCACGTATAAATACCCATGTTCAACATTTAAGTAAGTCACACAAATGTTTGTCCTGGGAGGGAATCGAACCCAAGCACAGCGCAGAAGGGATTTACTACGAACTGAGCTGTGAGGTCATTCAAAGGAAGTAATTTTTAAATGACAAATTTGATCACGATAAATTTATTATGAATTGAATTGCAAACAGTATTGAGATTTACAGGAGCTATTCACAAAAAGCAGGCAGCTTAGTATATTTAGCTCAGTATAATAAACACTTAAACCGTTTGACACATGCATAGTAATAACCATAAAAGCTAACATTCGGCTATTAACAACTCTCACACGTGAAATGCCGTCTAACTGAGTCTTATATTAATTTTGAAAACCGAAAAAGGTTTTAAACAAATATTACATGAAATAACTTTGATTTCAAACAGTTATTGGTATCGTGTTGGGTTCCCGTTGGTGCCGGGTAGTTTTTGTACTCTGTTACATTATCTGTGTCAGTCGTAAAACCGTAACATAGTACATTCTGAGGGAAATATGTCAACTTCGTTATGTGTAAGTGAATTTCATTCAAAATTATGTTAAATTAACGGAATAACTTACAAATTTAGACTTTAAGATGACTGGGGGCTTTCTATGATTACAACGTCTTAAATATTTGTAATTAACATCACTAGCCCGGATAAGTCTACTTCTGGATAAAAGCCTTCACGGAGTTCAAAGTTATATGATTTGAGCACTTTCCATCCATCATTTTATCCTACAATTATGTATGAGTAAATATATTTAATAAAGATTTGATCTTTAAACATACACTACACTATTTGTTCTCTCTCTAACCGGTGTTGTGAAAGGATAAAAATTTGCCTCAAAAGGGCTCCATTCGTGCACTAGACTTTCTCACTAGTTCTTTGAGTTTTGTTTCTAGGGCAAACCGGTTTCATACGATGTTTTCCTTCAAAGTTTGGAGAATGTTTCTATTTCCAAGTGATAAATTCACTAAAGATAGGATTTGAACCAGTGATCTCCGGATTGAAACTCGGATATCCGTACTACGAGTAGGCCACCACGGTCTAAGTCTTCCCAATTTACTCACATTCGTTTGTATTAACAACACTGCATGAGTCACGTTTGAAAAAATATGTATCAGCTAATATACCCAAAACAATATGACGTCAGAATTCTCCTTCAAACCAAAGAACCACTCAATTTTTGATTCCATCAAAAGACCTTCGTTTCAAATGACAATTGTGTTATTAAGTCAAGAATGCCTAATTAAAAAATAAGGAAAAACATGTAACACTGCTTATATGCCTGTACTATGGAATGCCTTCCCTAATAGTTGTAAAATGTGTTATGCTCTTGGCTTCCCGCGGTGCCCAGCGACGGTCTGTTCAGACTTTATAGCTTAATTTCTTATTGGAAACATCGATATATTTCTAAAGAACAAAGTTTTCTTAGGATATAATTGTATTGATTGCGTATAAAAAATATATCTATTTGTATTGAATAACAAAGAGCAGCAAGTTAATATATCTCACTATACCTCTTTTCATCGAAGCTTTCTTTGAATGTTGGTCGTCTATGCATTCGTTTTTAGGATTCTGTAATAAAAGTATGGGGCTGTATAGACCGTGTACACTATGTAGATCTACACTTTCCACCTGTTTTTCAAAGGGTTGTATTTTTAGAACCATAATAGCTAGCCGGTTGAAATTTAGCCGTTATTGACAAAAAGTCGAGTGCAATCGTATTTTTAAATTTATTTTATTTGTGCTCTTTTCTAAATATGTTAAGCTTCCAAGCGTTCATTTTAGTCTGATTTTAAGGTAACACTATTGTTAAATCAAAATTAAAATAAAAGGCAGCCAAATGTAAGTCCAACTTCACTAAAAGTCTGTAAAGAACTGTAAGAAAAACTATTTATTTGCTCTAGATGCGCGTATCTACCTAGCACTTGACCTTATTAATCATTTTTCTCGAGGTTCTGGTGGTCAAAAGCAATGCATTTCTGTCCACCAGAATTCCTTCGCATCAGTCGCAGACCTTCATGAAATCTTCTGACAATTCATTTCATCCATTATTGCAGGCAGCAGAAGTTGTGGCAAGGTTGGCCAGGGAAGTACTACAATTTTTTTATCATCCATCAGCTTATCTTATTCCACTGAAGTTAGCTTAGTAAAGTGGAGATTCAATTCTTTACTGGACATAGGACTATAAATATCTTTAGTAAAATTCGTTCCAAATATTCCAATCATTTAATCCAAATGAAATAGCGTTAAATATATCTCAAAACTATTAAAACGTAACTACGTGCCCTTTTAACATGTATTAAGTGAGACTTTTTCACATCGCCTCCTATAAAACTCATATAAATCGGGCTTAAATTTGAACCCAGAGCTTCAAACGCCTCTGAATTCCTATGAAACTAAAATTAATCCTCACTGATTCTAAAAACACATCAAATGCGAGTGATGATCCAAAAAGTATTCAGTGACAGCGTAGTCGACAACTTACTCTTCCCACTTTCAATTTGCCTCCAACCATACCATTAGGCCAGTTTTAAACTCAATTTCAGTGGCATAGGGTTGACTTTCTAAAAGTGTATTGTCAACCATGGTAAGTTGATGCTGGGTTTCTTAAAGATGTCACTCATTCAAAGTTTAACGATCGACCTAATCGCGTTTTTAGGGCAGTTCTCAAAATCCTTGAAACGTGACTCAAGCGTCAACAAATTTAAAAATGAGCCTGTCGGATTATTTTATTATAATCTGGATGTTCCTTTGAACTTCCACTTATACGATACAGACCTTTAATTGTATACATGTCATTTTTTTTTTAAACCCTAGAATTACGGACACAATATAAAATAAAATACAAATAAAATAATAAACACGTAGAAAACTTGTTATGAATATTCATTTCCATTTTCAGGTTAGCAAATAATATTCGTCAGCAATGCTCCTGAATATTTAATCATACTGTAACATTACTTTCTGGAATCCCGAGAAGAATGTTACGTTGAAATGTTTAAAACATACAGTGAAATTCTGTTAAAATTTTACTTCATTGTCTCTGTCTTGTGTTTTCTGTTAGTAGGTTACTATATACTATAATGGATCCGTCAAAATATGTCTTAGTATCTGCATCTGATTTCGTTCTCGACGCGAGAGCCCACCGCTCTCAAGAAAAGCCCCTAAAACACTGTCACGGCCATCTGCGGCCAACAGCTACAATGACCATTCATAAAACAGGCAAGAAATAAAAAAACAATCGCATCGCTCAAAACACTTTCACAAATCGCCGTTTTAAGCTCGTCCCACAAATTATATTATATATATGATATTGGTGGACTTTTCACACAGCGCCATCACCATCAATTAGTATAACACTACAGCTGGAATGAATACGCATTTTATATGAAAGTTTTAAATTTCTATTTTAATTACATACGGATGGAGTCGGGTGTAAATGTTGTATAAAAAGAAACAGCGGCATATTTTATAAAACGTGAAATTTTATCACTCTAGCTATTAATTCCGCATACTACTTTTTATTGCTTTTTACTATAAAAACAAATGTCATCTCTAATTTTAATAATTTGTTTGTTCTATTTTTGTTTGGCACTGTTTCATTTGGGGCATGTCTTAGACGGGAAGATTTTCAGTAAGGACGTAGTCATTTTATTGCATTCATATTTTAAATGTTAATATCATTCCCTCAGATATTAAATCACTAACTGAGAAATAAAAACTAGCGTAAAAGTTTTTTTGTCAAGATCAGAATAGTGAAAACTGCCAAGAAACGATAGAAGACTGAAAAGCTATCAGAACTATTTTGGAGTATGAGACATGTCAAACAGAATCATGTGTTATTTCTTCAAAACCGATATGTGTTGCCAGGTCGACGGTTGAGAAAAAATGCTGTAAATTTTGGCACACTTTTACTTATTATTATGCATATGTTGAAAAAAAATATCATTTTTTATTCTGAGGTGATGAAGTGTCCCATTATACCTCACTTGAGATGAAAAAACTTGGACTCAGGAAGAAAAACCCTCTTTCGTTTCAATTTCATGCTAGTATTCTAACTCCAAAAAGTAGTCAAATAAGTAAATAAATTATTTGAAAATGCTAGTAGATACTTTGAAGATATTTTTAAAATATTCGTTGGATTGCTTAATTTTCGTAAATGTGAATACATATCATATTATCTTAAGTATTATTCTTCTGGCATGACTGATTCATCAATATTTTGAGAGTTTACTATTTAATCCATTCAAAATAATTTCTCTCGAGTACATGTGATATAATCATAGTCTGAGTTTTTTTTAATAATATTAAATTTCAAAAAAATGGGATGAGGTTTTATATTTTATTATTTTAATAATTTGTTATCCATTGGCGAAGCAATGTTATTAAGTGTAACGTGTCCTATCAGGCCTACAATAGAGGTCCAAATAACTAAAGTAAAATCAAAGTGTTAAATTGATAACAAATAAAAAAACTAATACAAATTGATAGATTATTGCAACATGCTACATTTATTTCCTATTTTTCCGATGATAAACTTGATCGGTTTCCAGATCCTTGAACTCATGACACGGACATTTCAAAACAGTCATTTATTACATGGAGAACCAACAGCTATTTTTTTATTATGCAAAATTAGTGCTCACTGTGAAGGAATAGAACTTTTGTTAAGTTTTTACGATCGCAAATAATAAAGAATTTGTAAATTTCACCGTCAGTAAAAAGGAGCAAACGACTTTTACTAAGCGCTAAAAAACTTTTACATTATTACTTCTCTCGTTTACGTCTGAGCGCCGTCCCTGATGGCAAATGACACTCAGAAAACTTAAAATTTTACTACTTAAGGTCCAATATGCTCTTGTACTATATATATATATATATATCTATATATATATATATATATATATATATATATATATATAAATCACTGGAGTAAACTCCTTTGAATAGGTAATATCGGGAATCGAACTCACGAACTACAACGCAGAAGGCAGGAGTAATATCAATGTGCTGTAAAGCCCGTTAAGTCAGTCAATATGGAAACTTAATATTTTTGTTACATCCTTGGACAAGATATTATGGTCTAAGCAGGTTCCAAACTAAGCGATAATTTAACTTGTAATTGTTGGTAGGTAAATTTTAGGTTCTGATTGACCTTGGGTCATTTTACTTCAAATCTAAAAGGATTTTGTTTTCATTGACATCAGTTAGTAAGCTCACGAGATATGTGAGGATCATAATAATAATTATGCTACCTAAATAGGTAGGTACAATAATTCAAAAGCTTCTAAACATTACGAGCCAAATATAATGTTGATTAGCGATTAATTTTTGAATTCGGTTGAAGAAGACAAGACACGAATCAACTAATGAATCCCTAAGTAATGTAAGTTAAGTAGTAATGTGTTGAAGATCACAAAACATACAAAGAAATCCAATCATACTTCCGCCAAAATTGAATACATTTTCCCCATCAGAACTTAGTTTCCAAGTCACTGTTACATCATCTTCGAAAAGGGTTGCCAGGTAATGGTTGGAAAGGCCGGACTTAATATTATTTGTATTATTATAAATAAAATTTTTTTGCATATTAGTTTGCTATGACAGATGATTGACACGTGTGAGTTCTCTACATTTTATCGTTTCCATTTCAATTAATTTTACTGTTTCAAGCTCTAGTTATATCGTTGTTGCTGGGCACAGACTGAATTACTTAAGTCTCTCTACATCCACTTGCCTAGTCATCCTCATTTTAAATGGTATTTCTATTAAAATATATATAATATTTATAAAAATAAAAAATAAAAATTCATTGCTGGGTAAAGAAATATTTTAAGATACTATCTAGTTGCACTTCTGGCAACATTGGTCCTTCGAAGTAGGCTAAGTGCCGTGATGCTTTCAATTCCAATAAAACTTTTCTACGAGACGCTGTTTCAATCTTCGCAAATCAGACTTCTGTTTACTTTTCATCTGCCTCTAAGCGGATGCTTCTTTATAGAGTGTCTTAGAAAGGGCATGTTATCCGAAAATGGTATATTGTGATTTCTGTGAAATAACAAGGAATAGGGTTTCCTAAATTCTTGTTTCCATTAACAAGTAAACACTTTCTCAAGTATAAGCAATATCATAACAGTGATTGATAAAATTCACGAATTTCTTGAAGAAACAAACACTCCTTACATTACACAAATTACCGCATCATTGACCGACTTTTTTTCTGTCATTACGAATAATTTCGACAAAATCCGTGCTGAAGTTAGATACGAACTTTACCGGCGAGCAAATGAGGTAAATTGGATTTGATTTCCGACTCGCTACCGTAGATTCCGCAGTCACGAATCTTTCCATGAGAACTTTGGTGCCGGTAAGTGGTGTACATACGGAATCAGGAAATTGAATGCTGATGTAAGCATCGATATTCTTTTTGGATTTTGAGAGTCAGCGACAGCCTATACAGTATAACTACGGTAAAACTAATACCGTTTGTCTGTCTGTCTGTTTATCCTATATTTAAACGGCTGCATCTTTTATGCTGTATCGCAAAAGCTAGTCAGCTGTTCACAAAGTATGCATTATTATAGCGGATTTATAAAAAAAAACAATTCAGATATTAAATACGACAGTATACAAGTATCAAAGAAGTAGTGTATATAGTGCACCTTTAAAAAATAACTTTTATGTGTTTAAGTTCGGAACGAGCAGATGGCCCGCCTGGTGTTAAGTGGTAACCTTTACCCTTAACAAACAATACAACTTGCGTCTTACTTAGGTAAGACAAATAATAAAAACCATAGTAATAGATAGCGCCAATAAATATCCCAAAACGAATGAAAAATAAAAAGTGCGTGTGTGTGACTCTCCCTTGGCCGTTTTATTATGTTACGTCTATTTACATTAAAAAAGAAAACTATATATTGAAAGTCATGTATTTACAAGTAAAAGTTAAGTACAGAATGAGTATTGATGCATTTAGTTCGATAAAGTGGATCGTGAGCCATGCATCTCTCGTGCAAATTCAAATCTTGTTTGTCGTGCAAGACGGTACCTTAATTAACCGATTTGATTTAAATCATATCATACATCGTTATATTTGGTTAGTATTTATGGTTCAGTGTTATTAATCTTCCCACGCGAGGATCTATTCTTACAAGCGAGAATTAATGAGCATGTACTACATAATACGGGAACTTTATCGGAATTCGTTTATTTCTATGACATAAAAATCAATTATTAAAGACAACTCCAGAACTATATCTATTAAATTTAGCAGAAGGAAATTTAAATATAAACTAGGGTCAACTCAAGGAAGAAGATTGTGAAAGAAGATAGTGAAGAATTGTGAAGAAGATTGTGTGTCCAGAGCGGGCACCTCATATTTTTTCGCCATTTCTTCAACATCTATCCATACTGTTCAACAAATCACCACATCAATACATAAGTTTATGGGAAATTTTAGGTACAGCCCAATCTGTTGCCAAAGTTCACAAACATGCCACAATAATTATTTAATCACGGACATTATTAACGGACAGCACTTAGACATTTTTTCTATTAATTATACTTTTCGCTCCATATGCATAAAGTTTTTTTTTACTTTTAAGGGCTTAATCTTCACAATTTGGTCATATCAAAATTACATAAATATAAGGTTACTTAGGACCACCGAAATCAAAATCAAAAAAAATATACATAATTTTGCTTTTAAATTTTAAAATTTAAATTTCAGGTTTTTAGGTACTGTCATCAGAACAGTTCAAGCTGATGTTTCTTTGACCGCCCCCATCGCCTGAAAAACTTTCCAAACAATAATAACTTGGGTCAACCTTGGCTTAGGGGGCCATTTGACATATTGAGACAGCAGCTAGCGCACTATTTGGCTTTTTGAATTTTTTAAGATTTTTGTATTAGATATTTAAGTTTGTCTTTTTGATCATACAACTTCTTACAAATAATAAATAACATAGCAAAATAATGTCAAAAACTTCATTTTTCATGTACAAGGTGTTTGAGAAATGGATATTGTATAATAAGGGTTCTGGCGGAGTTGTGGCCATTTTATTATTATATTCCTCATAAAATATTATATCCCATCGTGGAGCAAAGATGGATTATATTTTGGGCTAAGTAAGTAGCACACAGTTTCACCTCTCCGGTATTTGCGTTTGTTCATCAATTTGGTAAGCTTCCTCCATATTTAATACTTTTCTACCTGTTGAAATGTAACTTTTATCTACGTATTCTATTCCTGTTGGAATAAAAAATATAATAAATAAATTGTTTAATTTTGAATAAAGTATGAGGAGTTTTAGTGGGCTAACTGTGGTTTTCATACCAAGACTGAGAAAAGCTTCAGTTGGCTACCCGCATACTTGGATCCTTGGTAAATTGCTCTTTTTATCAGCGGACAAATTCATTTTGTGTCAGATTAGAATTTTTCTTATAATTCTCAGGTTATTGTGGACAGTTTTTGCAGTTCAAATCCTTAGTTGGCTAAATTTCATAATTGGCAGCTCACATAACATAAAACATATTTTCATGACTCGTCAAAATAAGTGATTCCTATACTTCAAGTATTTTAAACCTGACAAAATCAAAGTTTCAAACCAGGCATTTCTCGTGAAACTTAATCTTATATTCAGTCTAATTTATATTCTAGCTGTTTTGTAGTTTAATAAGTTGTTCATTAGACTGAAAACTTGTCAAGTGTTCAGCTGTCAGCCAAATGTACCAGTCATGTTAATATAAATGGACGGGCGTGTGATTTGGGTGACCCGTTACGTTTTGTGTTAAGCCCCGGTTTAATCAAGACGAACATGTAAATAATATATAAATTTAAGACGTGCATAATAAAGGAAATACGAATGTCAAGTATTTTCTGGTATAGGAGCCGTGACTTGAAGCAAAATTTGAGAAAACTTTAGTTCTAGGTTGAAGGACGGCGTTCCGTTGTAAACAAAATAAAACAAAAAGGAAACACACACAACTTACACACCTATCCATACACTGTAATTGTCTGTATCGCAGGCGGCATACACAAACACAACACATGGATGGAACAACGAACTTTATATTCATTACTCTGCTTTGGCTGGTGATCAAATTTTCGGACATCCGCTTTTCAACAACAAGATAATTCAAAAATCTGAGATTAAGTGATTTAATTTAAATGTTTATTTATTTTACATTCAATATATTTGATTTAAAAAAGTTGCCGCTCGCCATCTGAAACAGCTCCAACAATAAGTAAATTAATAATTTAGCTCAAACGAGTAGCAGGTATTCAATTTCATAGTGGTTTTGGTAGTTTTTGTGGGCCGCATTACTTAATAACGGGCGCGTTGAAATGTCGTCTATATTCCATATCATTTTGTTTATTGAATGTATGTGTTTCGATACCTTCGCTTGGTTATCGCTCTATATCGTATCATATCAATCAAATTACAGCTTAAAATATACTCGCACCTATGTCACCTATGTCTTGAATATTTTTTTACTATAGGAAAATGCTTTCTAGGTATACCAGTTTTGGGGTAAGTTACTCAAAATATGTTACTAAGCCTACGCACTATCCATCTATCTATCCGTAGGGTTAAGAACTATATTTTGAACGGAAATATATAGCAGATAGTTTTTTATAGTATTATGGCGGAAATCCCAAAAAATTGCAATAAATAGTCAAAAAAAAAATTATGCGTAATCTAAGAGTGTTTCACGTGATCATGCAGCCTTTATCTAAGACGCTCGCTTTTCGACTTTGTACCCATAAGCGTAACAGTGATTATATACGAAAACAAATGAATATTCATTAAATAACCTAAGGCAATTATAAAAGGTTATTTATCAATTTCACGGGAAGTTATAGCGTTTAATTTTCTCTCACCTAATGTACCAAAACACTTAAATGTAATTAAGCATGTTATAAAAATGTATACAATTTTCAATCAAACAGACGAACACTTAAATATCGACTGACGGGCTTTGGAACCTGTGGCGAGAACTCTCGCTTGAGATTCTGAGAAACGAGATCAATTCTACTCCCACACGATGTTCTCACCCCCATCCAGCATTGAGAGGAAATTGTCACTGAAGTGAGTTTGACATAAAAGAGAAAAAGAAGAAAATAAATCGAGCATGAATTTAGTTATTTATTTGCTCCACAGATACTAAATTAAAATACATGTACATATACTATACTACTGCTATGAAATCGATTTAAATGAAACATATGATAACATCGATATTTTAGAAAGATGAGTACTATATTGGACTCTGGTCTTGGATGTCAGATCTCAGAGTACTTGGTCAAGATGTCCTCAAAATTGGGCGGGAAAACTGTCAGCAAACGAGAAAGCGAGCTCAAGACAAGACAAGTGAGAAGCTACTTTTGTCGTAAAGTGTGGTTGCCGGTGAAATGACAAGTGTTTACATGAGACATTCTTCTGCCAGTCAAAATTTCGGGTGCAATAAATACAATGCGGATTAGGTCATCCCGTAACTAATTAGGGGACGACCCAAAACGTATTGCTTTTGTTTTGAGCAGGTTTCAACAACACATCAGGTGGGCCATCTTGCTCGTCTCCTAAGCTCACAAAAATTCACATAAAACCGTTAACTTGTTCCATCAAAACACTTAGAGATCATCAGTGAATGAAGACGTGGGCGTAAGTGATATTATGTTAAAAATAACTGACAAAAAGAATTCGTTATGTCAGTAACGACACATCAATGATTTTGTCCCTATTTCTAGATTCCTTGTGAAACTTTTAAGCTTTCTATGCAAGCAAGTGGTGTAATATCAGATTAACACTAATCAGTAGGTAGGTTACATATTTTCTTTCAAGAATGCTTTTGTAGTTAATATGGGCTATAAAATCCACATCTCTCAGGTAATTCTCGCAATTTCGGCAGATATCGTGTTTTAACGCTAACAATCTGGAAAATTACGCACTAAATTACCGAGACTGTCTTAAAGATTTATTGTGCTCAAGATTCGCAATTAAGAATAAGACGGATTAATTAAAGTAATTGACATAATTTATTTTAAAATGCGAGTATCAAGTCGCGGTTTCACTAATTTTAATGTTAAATAATTTTCTGTCTTATATTGTGTCACACACGGGGAGGAAAACGAAGTCATGGAACTTTGGACCGAGTTGAAGAGTTAGAATATAATGTTAACGGCGGATGTTTTGAATCGATCTATTTAGAATTGATATTGAAGGAAGAAACTAATCCGTTTTGATTTTGAGTTGCAGAACGAACTTGGAAAAATATTTAAAGAGAAATTTACATCCAACTTTAGCTTTCCCTTTACCGCATTCTAGATAATAAATGATCAAATAACAAATTCAAAATTCACATACACAGCGAAAATTTTTCACTCCCACAATTCTTGTCAACTACACTATAAAACTCGAATAGGTGTTAACCACTTAAAAAATACAAAAGCTAAATAGGCGTCAATAATCTATAAGTAATCATAAAAATAAGTATATTGCACTAAAATTCCCAAAATGGCCCGACCGTTACAAATAAGTACCTACTCATCAGTAAATCGGCTTATTTTGTGTGTTATTCATCTATGAATTCCAAGCGGCACTGTGTCTTTTTAAGCCGTGGTTTGTTAAGAAAAAGATAGAATAGAATAGTATATTATATTAAAACGTTATTAAAAAAAATTGTAACTATAAATTTTTCGATTGCTTTGCAAATATGCTTGAAGTTGGTCTTAGTTAAAAATTCCAAATGATATTATTTTACAGCTTATATATAATTTGAAGACGACGTGTTCTTTGCTCTCTTGAACTACAAAAACTCTGTTAAATATAGTTTAAGTTATTTTTACAAATGAATATACTGTAAAAGAACTAAAAACTTAAAATCAATTTAAAATTTGACTGACCTCACAGCACAATTGGTAGTAATCCTGCTTTCTGCGCTGTAGGTCGTGGGTTCGATTCCCACCCAGGACAAACATTTATGCGACGAACATATATGTTTGTTATGTGCCTGGATGTAAATATGTATATTATTATATATATATAAATATATAATATATATGTATTTACGAAAAATAAAATAAAAGAGCATCTTTGGCCATAATTGTTAATAAATTGATAATGCTTGTGCGTTCACCTAAATATCTACTACAAAAATAATAGATAGATAATAAATTTTTACCTACACATCTTCATATTCTCTCCTTGACAGTGAATGGAATCTAGTGGTGGAACTACGGCGTATTATTGCAAAACCGGGGCTGGTCGCTTTTTACGAATGCTTCGTACTTCTTCACACTAAAATTACTGAACCTATTCGGGTGGAATTTCGAAAATTTGTAGATGGTGACCTAGAATAGTAAATTGGATATTTTTTTTATCATTATTCCACAATTCACATTAATAAGGAATTAACCATTCTACATTACTATATTCACCGGCTCAGTGGACTGAGTTGTCTTGCGCAACTAAATATCTGAGTCCGTCAAATAGCAGTTATAGTAATCCGATTAAGCTAAATACAGAGCGTAACGGTTGGGTTTGTACCTCTCGCCCTAAATAGAAATGTTTCATTGTACTTGTTAGGTTTCTTTTACCAAACATGTATGATTCTGATTTTTTGCGTTAGGACTCGTTTCAAAATTGTCTGGGACAGTGTCTGCTGCTACTATTTTTGCTCCTAAGAAGTAAAGTTCTGTGTAACTGTGTATTTAAGTGTGGGTGAATTCTCTACTCTTCCATCTTCGTACTTTAAATTCTTACCTGTTCTTCTCCATCGCGGGTCAGATAAGGTTTCAACAGGCTCCAGCCACAGATGTAAGTACGCGTGACCTTATACTTTTAATTTTAAAATGTCCTTTGCAAACCGTTCTTTTATTAATTCTACTATGGAGATAAAGTTATTCTCACTTTAAATATGACTTACTCGAAGCGAATGGTCCAGCGAGAAGCGACAGTCTTCATTTAGAATGTTGTTGTGGCCAGAGGAGGTTAAAATTTAACAGTTCACATTATTATTTAGTCATATTAGGTTTACGTTTGACGGCTCGATAAGGTAGAGTATCTTGCTTGATCTTGAGCTTGATCCGTAACTTATTCAAATAAAAAACTTGCCTACAACCGCTTGACTGGAAAACTGGATCAATCAAAGCTTTATTTTATCAAGTCAGTGACACTACAATGTCGCTAGAATGTATAACCATCAATATCAAATTACAAATCGTACAAATTCCAATTCAGAGAGGCGTTACTTCGTTGCCTCTGACAATCAGATTCTGCGGTCAGATTTGAACACCTAAAAAGTAGATTTCAAATTGAAGTGACCGACCCAACCGTATGAAGGTGACATTTTTCAATTCATTAATACTAGTAGGATTGCCCAATTAGTAGAACTATTTAGTTTCAACCATTTAAATAGACATTTAGCTGGAATAGAGGATTAGACCTTTCTAATCCTTAATAATCTTTCATGAGAATTACCCGAAAATTTTGTGAACAAAGGCCAGTTTCATAGTTTTTCATAATACATTCTTATTTTTAGTAACAAATTGTCTATTTCACAGACATATAACATTATAATGTATTACGTGAATTTGACTCAGAGACTCTGAGTTGAATGAGAGTTATGAACGAAGAGTTATGAATAAAATACATGAAACAAGATGGAACTATGTTAATTAAGCAATAATTTGAAGAGATGATAGTGTAGGCGGTAGTGGCTTCGGCTAACGATCTTAAGCCATGAGTAGGAATTCTACAATGAGTTTGATTCAATTGAAGAAAATATCGTGAGGAAATTATAGAATGATGGGAGGGTAAACACACCTGGCAAGCTAGGCCGTTACTGTGATAATGCAAAATAACTATCGGTGTGTTCTATTCTGCAGTTTCCCAAGAGACTGGGCTCCAGTCGAGTTATTACGTAGCAAAATAGGTCACATATGGTTTAACGCTAAGAGACAATATAAGTCAAAAGCAATCCCGCCACTAAAGTCATGTTTTCTATTGTCCTACAAACAAGATAAAAATATGATTGATTTGCAATAGGCATCGATCGTTTATAGCTTAAAATACGGCAGTGTTGCGAAAAAAATATATGTCCTTATCAATTTAGTTAAGTTTCCAACATACTCTTATTTCGTGTAATAAGGCGGGGCTCGTTACACCAAGCATATTTTTTTCGGGTGTCAAAATAATTGGGTTCCTTCGTCACAACGAGAAACGAGGCGAGCAGTTACCGGGTAGCAGATAAATATATACCGTATACCGGATATAATAAACTTATTTCTGAAAACTGCCGTTAATTCAGGCAGACAGGCGTCACAGCTCAGTTGATAGTAACTATGCTTTCTGCGCTGTAGGCCGTGGGTTCAATTTCCACAAACATTTGTGTGTGAATATAGATGTTTGTTCCGTGTCTGAGTATTAATATGTATTATAAATATGTATATATTTACAAAATATGTATGTATTTACAAAAAAGTATATATGTATTCTATCAGTCATCTGGTTCCCATAGTACAAGCTATGCTTAGTTTGGGGCTAGATGGCGCTATGTAAATTGTCCATCAATATTATTATTATTCGTTTCAGAGTGATAGACGCTCAATGCAATCACATCAATGCGGTTATATTTAGAATCAGAGGAAACCATCATTACTGCTGGGTACAGGCCTCTTTTGGAACTCCATTCTTTATGGTCCTTTGTAGCCGTCGACCATTGTTGAAGGCAATGTTGAACGATGTGGTCCAACCATCGGTCTGGCGATCTGCCTCGTAGTCGACTACATTTCCTTGACTTCCATTCTGTGACTACCTTGGTCTATTCCGTACAAGAAGCTATCTCTCTCGTGTAGCTATCCTCTGCCCACAACTGCAGATAGAAGATAGCTATCGACTGCGCAAGCTCATTCCCACTCACGTAAAATAATACAATACCAAATTCAATAAATTGACTATCAAATGTGGAATTGCAATTCTAAACACAAACTCGATGTTGCACGCGAACGGGCGTGATTCATACGTCGAGTCGGCGTTTAACTTATCACTCGTTTAATTGGGTGCTACCCGCCGTCACTCAAGATAATCCCTTAACGGTATCTGTATCGAGATCGCGGAATCTGCATCTCGCTAGACGTGCTATTATTTTGGAGGCTAGGGTTGCCACTGACTGCTTCAGAACAGTGCTTTTACTCGTTGCACCAACAACAGGCGTCCAGGAGGAATATCTTGAGTAGAGCGTTTTGACCAGGGGTACAGGCCCTCAATTGGAATGTTGAGGTCATGGGTTTAAATCCAGATGTGTGGCAATGAGATTTTCGCTTGCAAATTTCTACCACTTATAAAGGTTAGATATATTACTAAAGTAATAAATAAAATAGTTTTGTGTAACTTTACTTGGCGTTGATAGTCACATTCAGTTACTTATAATAATATATACTTATACTTATTCTCCGTAGGGGTAGGCAGAGACACAAGGTAGGTCACGTTTCATTATGGGTTTCACTATCATAGTTCCTATTTATAAAAAACAAGTATTAAACTCTTCCCCGCCATTTCGTTTACCCCACGAATAATGCCTTTTGTAGACCAAAGCTAAGGTAAAGATTACCTAACTGAGCTAAGCTAAGCTTATCCAAACATAGATGTATACATGGTATACTCTTTGCAACTCTGCACACTTGTATGAGAAATTTCCTTAGCTAAGCGAGCTCCGCTAAACTTAGTTTACCTTTTCGTCGGCTACCATATTCATACAGCGTAATCGTTGTAGTTGCCAACCCTGGTCTGAATTTTACTTTTAATTGACAGCGCGCTTGATCCGATTTACTCTCGCAAGATCTTAAAAGAACTCGTATATAATAAACTCTTTTTTTTTCAGCTTGACTCCTGCCAGTCTTGACTTTTGAAACATTTAATTCATTCTTCAATCCTGGAGGCTAATTACTCGACTCTTGGAATTAATCACCTATGTCCGAAATATTTATATTTCCACACATTTTTATGGGAATTCTAGTTTAGCCATTAGCAATACTGTAATTTACTAACAAGATTTGGCATTTTTATTTATTTTGCTGAACTCCAGTGAAATAAAAATATATAATTACAGAACATGGAATAAGAAAATGAAATACAGAACTTTCATTACCAGATTTCTCAGTCTTATTTGTAACATAATGAATGTAGTAAGTAATTCTGTCGGCAACTGACAAAACTAATTTCAATGCATGATCTCTTTCTCTCGTTAATGGATTAAAATAAACGGTTTTTTTTTCCATAAATTATTTATTGGATTAAAGACTAAGCTGAGATATTTGTGGTTAAACCCGAGGTCTATGTAACTCTGACTGTCCGTTTGCGTGAAAGGCCTGATTCGTAAGTAACAATATATGAAATGTATATTTATTACCAAAATTTCATCAATAACTTTGGCCAACACAGCGTTCATTTATTTTACAATCCATCAATATTTTACGAGGGGATGTTGCGAACTCGTCTTCAGTAATCCATCTCTAATAAAGTCACATCAAAGCCGACATAAACATACTCTGTTTACGGTTTGACTATAGTTCATATGACTACCATCTACAAGAAATGTAATTTTATTAAATAAAAGAAATAAAAAACTAGACCAACCCCAAAAATAACAGTCATGTTAAACAAGGTTTTTACGTTGTAACACAAGCTACAAGTATTAAACAATTGTTTTATACCTCTATAATCTGTTGTTTCAACCGATGAAGTATAGTGCATATTGACGTCTTCATTGACAGGTAAGATGGAAGATTGTCGCGAGTTCCATTCTCACATGGGATATTTGTTTTTTATTGTGATATATGAATATTTGAGATGAGTGAGAAACACCGGAAGAAAGATAAATACCTACATTGTTTAAAATACTTCGCTTTTCACTTCATCACTTTTTTTATATTTAAATATAAAAAATTTCAACACCCATACATACTTACGCTTCATATCGTTTGAGAATATATTTAATTATAATTCGTAGATCTATAAAATAGGCTCACGAATGACTTAGTGAGACATGGCCTTTATAGTTTAAGTTCCATATCGCCTCACAAATTATGTTTTAATATGCCATGAACGTTTTACGGTGTGAAATAATATAGGATTAACAATGTAGAAAGAGACGACAATCAAGATTTTCGCGGAAACTCTGTCTTTGTTGCTTTTATATTTCAAAGCAACAGAACTGCATCACATTTTGTTGTCTGCTTTGAAGTTTCCTTAGAAATACAGCCACAAGATTCCATCTTCGTGTCACACTTAAGTTGGATAAGGACTTATGTTGTTGCAGTTGAGAACCTGAAAATGGTTTTAAAAAGGAGATTTAAATATTTTGCTGATTAGCACTGGTCTGGCAAAACCTCTGGTGAGTCAGTGAAGTTTGGGTAAGTGACTGCACTCATCTCACCATGAGGTGAGCTATCATTTAGCTGCATATTCTTTTAAAAAGCCCTTTTCACTCATTATATTCTTCAACTTCACAATACTAACCACCTTATCCCTCTGTCTGTCATACTACGGGCGTTTCTTGTAGATTTTAACTTTGTGTCGCTTAAGTAACATTGTTATTTAGTATTATACTCCATTTTATAAGCATTTGGCAAAATATTCGAGCAATAAAACGAACTCTTTCAAACTCGTACGAGAAATATAAGGACATTTCACAAATATTCACATTAAAAAGTGGCACAGCAATTCTAGTACGAAACCTATCTTCGTAGTCATAAACTATTATGTTCTACACACGACTTTCAAAAGTCGTGAAACTTTCAGTACGACTATAAACAAATAGTATCTTGACTATTACATCCAAATTGTTCGCCTATTCAAATATGGAACTCAACTAGAAGCCATCAAAACTTTTTATTAAACATTAACCGTTCGCGATCCATCTTTGCGACGCACCGCTAAATTATACACCCAGGGTCCGAAGTACCCCATTACGTAGGAAATGCGCACTAATGCATCTCATTCTCTATTTGTCAAATTATAGACCGCTAGTGTGGTAGTAATCTCACGAAATAAGATAATGGAGTTGGAGGAAAAATATACCATGGCGCGGTGCCGAACACTACACAACGTAAGCATTTTTTATAGTGTAAACCAGTAACCGAAGAAGCATTTGGCTGAGATGTTGCGGTAATGAAATAAGTACGACAAGGACACGTCTCAGTTACGGGCGGGCGGCTTGGGTCTTGTCGTACCTAGTAGGGGACACAAGTCGCATTGGTGGTTATGGGTCGTGGTTACCACTTAACACTAGGTGGGTCGTCGGCTCGTTCCGTAACTGTAACACATAAAAAAAAGGATCCTTGCCTACTTAGTTGCGGGAAGATCCAAATGCATTGTATGCGTTGCGCCCGTAACTCTGGTACTATACGGTGGAATGTTTCAATATGCTTTTATTTCACCTACAACCACACTTTACAATCGAAACACAGTAATACATGCCTTACTGCATGGCGGTAGTACTTCACCGAACCACGAACATAGTACGCTTTACTATTTAAATTATATAAAGTTGATTTCATATTATATAGGTCAACTACAATTCGAAACCATAATATTGCCTAATTTTTACATCCATATACGCAAATTATATTATATATATTCGTCTGATTTAAATTTTAATGTCTCGTCTGCTATTCGTACCTCCTCTCTACCACTAGTAAGCCCATATGTTCATATGCAGTTTACTAATTCGATATATTTGTGTTCGCACTCGTTCCGCTATAGCCAATAGAATCTCTGATTCGAAGATTACGGTGATAAGTGAGAGTACGGTGTCGTGAGTCGCCTTTGGCTTGTTATGACGCGGATGTCTGACATTCGCACGTTAAAGGTGAAAGTTTGGTGTGATTTTACAATAATCGGACCCAACGAGGCATGGTTAGGGTTAATCTTAAATTCACGTGTACTGACGTCTGTGGCGGCTTGAATGATGAATGTGTCCATGTTTACATTGTTACTAGTATTGCTTATCAATTTCTCTGATGTATGTTGCACAGTACCGCATCGATAATTCAAATATCAAAATTAATTGTTTGTACAATAAAAATAAAATTTTTAATGATTAATTATAGGTGTAATAACCATTTGTATAATTTTCTTAACGTTACTGTAAGTATGGAAGGTTAAATCGTTCCTATAAAATGGTTGAATATGGATTTTATTATATCGTATCATCGATCATATTATAGGTTTTTGTATAAAACTGACTATTCAAAGGTTAATTATTTTAGTTTTATTAAATAAATATTTCCTACAATGAGATCTCATTTTCTTACATTGTTCTTAACTTCTAATAAATAAAATTAATATCCAAGTTAACTCAGCATTAGAAAAACTTGAGCAATTATTATTTCTAGAGAAAGCAAAGTGACAATGATGATATTTCTGCTCGTTAATTAAAACAATTTGTAAAATGTTTTATTATTATTTGAGGCCTACTCTTATCCAAAAAAGTGAAGTTGGAACTGCAATTTACGATTGTTATAAACCCATTTGCAACGCAAGCATAAATAACTCTATAACGCAATCTGTATTTAAAATCCCAATTCATAAAAGACCAAAACAACTAGGCGCATTAGCATACAAACAGTACAGAGGCAGATATACAAGATAAATTGTCTAGATAAACCGTCGGTGAAAGAACGGCGGCCATAATTACAGGTTAGCTGTCTAGGGTGTAAAGTGTAACCCAGTGCAGCTGGTTCAGTTCAAAGAAGTAGATTTATCGAAATGCAGTTGCCAATGTTTAAGTCACCAAGACTTATTTTCGGCACGATGTAACATTATTTCACCTTTTCTGCAAAAACAGAAGGATTTGCTGAATTAAAAATAAGTGATAAAATATATAAAGGGATTTAAGTTTCTCTGTTCCTTGTTTTTACAATAGTTGACGAAAATTGAAATATAAGCTAAATTTGATACTTGATTTGATATTTGACTTGAGAATAAGTCCGTGTATTTCTTTTACGTTGTTATTGAAAGAACTTACTTCAAGTTCATTTGAATATCGTCAGTTATTTATAGTTTTAGAACCTGGCGAAGGAAAAATATATTATTATATTACTGACTACCTCGAATGAACTTTTGGACATTAATCTTGACATTGAAGTTTTAATTCCTCTACAGTGAGTATGTCAAAGTCAAAGTCAAAAATTTGCCTTTGACCACAGAATTCATAAAGAAATGGTTTGGAAACGTCAATAATATTCAAAACATAAGGTCAAGCGTACTTATCGCTAAGTTTGACGCCTGTTCGAACCCTATCCGACCCTCCATGGGGATGACTAACACTATCTACAGTGTAAAGAATAGTGTGTTCACGATAGATGATAAAATATTGTTTTGGTAAGTGATTCTCGAACTCTATCTAGATTGTATAGTATTTCAAGTGTCATAAAATAATACAGAAGTAATGAATGTTATCTATGGAATGACCCAGCTATCCTAACATTGTGCCAGTACTCTAGGGTGCAAAAGACTGAGTCCGGCCCTTGGAGAACGGACGCGTCATCCGCAGGGTGGAAATTATGAGGCTGTCATTTGTTTCATTAAATGCAAAGTTTTTATGATTGTTTTATAACGAAACATTTCGCGTTTACGGAGTTGAATATGCCTGAGAGGTATGGACTTCATGATTACTATATTCCGCTTTGTTTATTGCTAAACCCGTAAGTAATGTCAAATAAAACAAAAAATAAAATAAATTAAAAAATAAAAATGAAACGTATGTAGTGAAAATAAAATAAAAAACAAAATTTGTCTATAATTAAATTCTTCAAAATGAGAATTATTAACGTTATGCATTTTTTTTCTATTTAAGAAGTTCTGAATGTTTGATACCAACTTAGGAGATGTGATGATAAACTTTACAGAGTATAAGCAATAGTATTTCTGATATAATTTGATAATTTCACATACATCTGTATTAGTTGTATTTTTTCCTAGCCTGTATTGTGTTCATTGAATAACAAACAAGGTTACGACAGAAAAATAAATAGAATATATGGATTCAAATATTGTAATTGTTCAAAAACGTTACTTAGGTACTCTTTACAACATATTTTGGACACAAAATATTTCACAGATTTCTCTATGAAAAATAGATTTAGCCTGAGCAGAAAAAGAATCTGAAGATTATCTTAAATCCATCACTTACTTAAAATAAGTTGTCATTATCATGTAGCATTTAGGAAAACTTCTTCCAAATAAAACTATTTTAATAAATGTTAATTTTATACAATTAACTCTTATTTCCCACATTCTGATAACGGTTGTCAAATATCTAAAACAATATCAATAAACTGTTTTTTAAATATACAAAAACTGTTTATCCAATTGAACAATTAAAATGCATTAGAAAACAAAGTGTCCATCTGCATGGTAATGGATAAGTAGATATATGTGATGGTATGAATTCGGTATCCGTTATGCCAACATTAGAGAGAGTAATCAAAATAAAATTATATTTATTTGAAGTGACGGTCGTCTGTTCCGGCCGTAATGGCCACCCGGCAGGTGGTAAAAACGCATCGTGTGAGAGGGTTTGTGTGAATATTTCTTTGCTCTATTGGGTTCAGTATGAAACAAAACTTTTGCATGAGACGTAACATCCCAGTCTTGGGGTGATATTTACTTTGGTGGAGAGGACTTGAGTGGTATTGCTGTTGTCCTTGAGCGGCGCGGCCGTTGCCACTTAACATCATGTGGGCCGTCAGCTCGTTTTATCACCTACATGACATAAAATAAAACAAATTTTCCACATTGTCGTTCTTTTATTTCAGTTTCATCAGTCTGTTGTACAAGCATATTATTATGCAATGAAAATAATATTTGTTTTTCAATTTATGTTTTTGATGCTCTTATGTAAGTATTAGTATTAACTCTAACTGAAGACCTGGTTCGATATCCAGCCAAGGTAAACTTTATAAATGTTGTGAATAAAGATTTTTTTATTGGATATTCAATGTGTTTAACCATGACAAAATTCAAAACCTTTTCAACAAGCAAGTTTGCGAGTCTGATCTTCACCGAATACAATAGACGACATGTATGAGTAAACTTCAAAAATCTTTAAAGTTCTTTATACATATTTTTGTAAGATAACTTAAAAACCATTGTAAAGCAGGCAATCTGGATTGGCTATAAAAAGTTATTCTCCTTGAGTGTATACCCTATAATATTATTACAAACATACAAGACAGGAAACGTTAGTTTAGGTCCGGTACTATGGTTGTGTTTACATGGTGATTTTCATATTATTTTGCAAAAAAAAGCGTCCACGGAACCCTAATAAAGTAGTAGATTTAAGCGTCAACGCGACGAGTGTGACCGATTTGACACCACGTCGCGTCGCGCGACACCCTGCGGTGTTCGTTTGTTTTAGTTAAACCACGGTTAATACAACGTGTATTTGTTCGTTTTTTTTATGTAATGTAGGGAACGAGCTGACGGCCCACCTGATGTTAAGTGGTAACCGCCACCCATAGATAACAGCAAAACGACTCAGGTCCTCTCCACCACAGTACGAGATGACTCAAGTAGCATTGCGTTGCGTCTATCATAATATGCGTTGGTTGTTATGGGTCGAGGTTACCACTTAACACCAGGTGGGACGTCGGCTCGTTCCGTGAATGTATCAAATAAAAAAAATGCGAGCTGAGCTCAACTAACTCTCAGCTTTAAGTCCCCAACCAGCTTTAGAAGTATAAAAAGCCAGTAACAGCCACGCCATAAAACTCCCCACTTATTTGACATTAAGAAAAATATGTCTTATTGCATGAGACCAATTGCAAAAGTCAGTCCCCGCCGCTGCTGTGTAAGCTCCCCTTCGGATTCAACGATCGAAAATTACGACCTCCAGTTAGGGAGAGGATATGGTGGCGTAATTACAACTCACACACATATTATATTATCTTTTATTTAACACCACTGTCACAAATCATTATATTTAATCCAATCCATTAAAGGTTGTTTGGAAGACGTTGCTTTAAGCAATAAGGCCACCGATTGTATGTCACTGTATTGTAAGTGATTTTCAACTTGTTTATGGGAGTACCCAAGAATTTTTCTTATGTTACGTGCATTAAAAAAACCACTTTCCTGGATGAACTATATACAAAGAGAGTGCATGAAAAATAAAATACTATCTACCTATATTAGTTTGCAACGCGCGGGGTCACGGGTTGTATTTATATTGTATTGTCTGGGGTAAAAATCTGGAAGACATAATATAGTTTTTGTTTCGATACTGGAAGGTTTTGTTGTGTCTCTGTTTATGTCTAAGGTTGTCTGTAAGAGATCGCTTTATAGCCTTAAGACCACCCATTGTTTCACTCTATTTTATATTGTTACTGATTGCTGTTATTTTGATTTGGTGAGCAATAAAGCGTCATCTATCTATCTATGTCTCTGTCCATACCATCGAACCTGTGCGAAGTTCGAAAATTTATAAATGTGCATATGTGTGGATACGCTACACGCTCCGCTCATGACTAAGGTAAGCCCTTAACGATTTTCCCTCACACCCCACTCCTGAGACCAACTGGAAATCGCTAACAAGCCATTCATACAGTTTTTCATAAACGAGTTACTAAGAGAAACCCTAATGAGTTATACAATTATTTATAATAGGCTGGCTAGAAGTTTATTCCCGAAAGGATTTGTTTATGCCAATTTCAAATTGGAATCTAGTGATGTATTTTACTTATTTCGAATTAGCATGAAAGTGGGAAAATGACTTCATAATTGTGGATTTAGATATTTACACTCTTCGCGGTGCACTTTAGTCCATTAAGCACATGATGCTAGAGAGCCAGTGACACTAATAGTATTTTTTATGTGATAAAGTTACGGACTGAGCAGATGGCCCACCTGATGATAAGTGATACTTCTGCCCATAACTAGTATGACTTGGGTCCTCCTTTACTTAGCTATGACAAAACCCTAGTTACATCGTATGCGCCCGTAACTATGAGATCTGATGGAGTATCTCATGTGCCTGTAATTTCACCGCCAACAGCACCTTTAGAAGCGGAATACAGTAAGGCGATGCAACACTGCCTGGCGGCAGAAATGGCAGTACTTCTTCAGATGAACTGGGCATAAGTTCTACTGCAATAGTAGTCATGGCTTTAATTCTTAAATACGCATCAATCTACGTCCGCATAACTCTAATTCCATATTCTATTCCACATGTCAGGATATACTTCGAATGAAGACAGCTTCCACATACTACCTTTGATATGACACATCTTTGATACCTCCTTGTAGCTAATCTTGCAGAACATAGCAACTGCAGCTAATCTTGTATAACATAGCAATTGCAGTAGAAACAAACGAAATCCATTTGAATTTCAAACATCAAAGCTAAATAACAAGAATCGTATATATGCGGTAACCAATCAAAGTCGGGAATTATTGCGAGCGAAATATTGTAATGGATTTTATAAGACACCATTAGATTAGAATTAATTTATTGAAAAAAAAAACGACCGTGGCGAATGTTGTCATATTTTAATGAAGAATACTTATTTTTTTTATGATTTACTTTTTACACTTACAATAAATATTGGAAAGTTATTTAATTCGAATGTTGTAATGTGATGTAGAATATTATATTAAATTTTACTTATTATTTATTGATACTTAGACTGATACTTATTATTTTGTTTTGCCTAATTACGATACCTATTTGATAATTACAAGTATAAATTCTATGTGAATAAGCAGAAGTTCAGAAAATCTTTTTTTTCTGGGGAAAGTAGTAAAAAGTATATAATATTATATACTTTTACATATTTCGTTATTTCGACACAGTGAGAACTAGTCTGTTGTTTCTCTTATTGAACCGTCACGATATATTAGTCTCGCGTAGTGCGAAATTATCCGCCACCGGTGATGTATTAATAACGATGTGATATTAATATGTCTGGTGGGAACCTGATGGTCCGTGTACTTCTAAATTAATAGAGAGCGTTGGATTTATTGATATTTATTCTAATACTTGCTTTGCCCGCGGCTTAGCTCACATTGAATTCAGTTTTGTGAATTAACTTTCATAAAAGTGGCCTACGTTACTCCTTATAACATCAGCTAGACAGTCCCGTCAAAATCTTTCCAGCCGTTACGGACATTAGCCGGAATAAACAGACAGAAAAAAATAAAAATTTCGTTTATATAGCATACCGTGTATAAGTACCGTATATATTATGTTTATATGCATTTAGTCATTTTGGCATTACAAACAGACACTTCAATTTTATTTATTTGCATATTTCGAATTTTTTGAGTCCAATTTCATATGCATTAATTGTTTTTATCATTGGTCGTTGTTTGAAGCAATTTTCATTTAAGAGAAATAAAAAGAGGGAATGAATTTGTGTAAGACCACTCTTCAGAACCCTGGTTTAGCATAGCAGGGTGTTTAACAAAACTTGCAATATAGATGCACCCTTATAAAGCAAGAAAAATATATAAAAATGCAAATATATCTTAATATTCTACATACACTCGCATATTAAACAAATTGAAATGCTCGCAGCAAAGTAACTAGACAGCCCTTTGAATTGTGTACCGATTGAAGATTCACCCTCACTTATGGAGCCAACTTGTATTTCCCAAGAGCCGCGAGCAGTTTCACGGTAATCCTCCCTTTGAATCAGGCATATGTCAGAAATGAAAAACCATCTTTACTCAGCTCTATCATAATGAAAGAGACAGGTGCAGTACAAATTTTATAGAGTTCCATCCTGTGTTACACTTATTAGGAAGTGTCAAAGACAAGTGCCTCTAGTATCCAAATTATGCGTAGATTCGCAGAACTGGATTTATAAAATTCACTGCTTCGCTCATTCTATCAAATGTCACAAGAAAGCAAGAACTATAAAATTGAAGAGGTGAAGATATTGAAGAACCCACGACCTACAGCGCAGAAGGCTACCAACTGAGCTGTGAGTTCAGTCAAATATATAGTGCAACGGAGAAACTGCATGCAATAACTACACTCTTTTGCTATCGTCGGCTATGATCGTCTGAGAGCATCCAGGTATGCTATTACGGGAGCTGGACCAAGTAAACATATTCCCCCGCCCCATAAAGTAGACCCCAAAGTTTTAGGCTCCCCTAATAAGCTGACGCGTCTCACCTTAGGGTGAATGTGGCGGAGGAGATGAAGTGATACGTACAGATGGATCTTAGTCTTTTGCCTTGCCTACACATTGCAAACCAGAAAAAAAAACTTCCACCAATACCAACTTCTGCCGTCAAGCATTCAAATTTGTTATAAAGAATGGTGCGATTGTCGGTGAAATTACAGGCATATGAGACATTCCACTATCTCAGAGGTTACAGGCGCGTACGATGTGACTTGGGTCTCGTTGTACCTAGGTAGGGGAGGACTCAAGTCATATTGTTTGTAATGGGTAGAGGTTATCACTTAAAGCCAGGTGGACTATTTGCTTGTTCTATAACTGTATCACATACAAAAAATGTTTTTCAGTCACTCTTTTCAGTACAAATGTTTGATGCTCAATTTGCCACACCCAACTCAACATACACATATTTTGTTTAAATGCCTGGCCTCATAGCTCAGTTGGTAGTATTTCTGCCTTCTGCGCTGTAGGTCGTGGATTCGATTCCCACCCAGGACAAACATTTATGTGACATTTGTAACATTGATGTTCTGTGTCTGGGTGTTAATATGTATTACATGTATGTATTTACAAAAGAAAAGTATATTAGTATTATATCAGTTGTCTGGTTCCCATGATACAAGCTATGCTTAGCTTACTTTGGGGCTAGATGGCGCTGTGTGAAATGTCCACCAATATTTATTTATATCTATCTACACTCACTGCTCTTCCGTAGGTAACTGCGAGATGAGGTCACGTGATTAATGTGCGGGGAGCGGTCTAAGCTTCGATCATCAACAAGTTGCAAATTAATATTGTCGGCGATAACCACCCCGCTGTTTATACGACACCCGTATGTTTAGTACGTCAGCCGGGGTGTGTGCCGTTCATTATTGTAATGGGGTTAATTACGTCATTTCTTAGATGAGAGTTGAGGCTTGAGGCTTATTAATTGAATGTGACAAACATATATTAATAATGTAATGCCCACCATTATTTATATTTTACAAATGTCATGGGAACCAGACAACTGATATGATACTTATATACTTTTTTTTCGTAAATACATATAATACAAATTGACACCCACACACAGAACAAACATCTATATTCGTCATATAAATGTTTGTCCCGGGTGGTAATCGAACCCACGACCTACAGCAGAAGGCAGGTTCCTACAAACTGAGCTGTGAGGCCAGTCAATAACTATACGTACAGTGTTTGAAAAACTAATTGTGTTCAAAACTTATTGTGTCGCACTTGTTTATGTAAAATTGCAATTGAAAAACAATTGCGCTTACACTGGGAATTATGCGTTAGTTTTCCATTGAACTACTGAAAATACTGCGTTGGCATCTGACTTTAAGCGACTATGTAGCCAAAACAGTGTGACGCAACGCTTGCATTAGTAACTGGTACTTTTTGACAGATGGTATGGATATACAAAGTTGCACAGCACAAATATTTAAGAACAAAAGGCTTAGTGGCCATCACTCAACATGTTTGCCTCCACCTTTGGAGGAAGGTTTAATACACAATTAGTTAAGGTTGAAATTGAAACACATATTTAAGTTATTGTTATTCCGCAGGTACAGGCACTGAGATCGTAGTAAGTGTGGTCGAAACATTCTGCGACAAAATTCTCATTAGTATCACTTTCAACGTTAGAAAATAGCTGTCTCATCGTATACAATTTATTTAGATAAATATCATACTGTCCATTTTCATTTTATCACCAGACATTTAATTGGCTTCATTAAAATGATCCTATCGCCCATCTTACCTACATGTGTTCAATGTGTTCGGTTAGTTTTTTGTTTCACACGTCAAAATATCTTAGGTTATCTGGCATAGATCGGCTCGACGCGTCAGCGAGCCATCATATTTGAATTTCCCCACGAAATTGAACCGTAAGGCAACACAACTTGAGCGTATTCTCACACAACATTTAGTTAATAACACTTTGTAGTGCGATAGCATCGCCCGCACCAAGCAAAAACCTAACTGGACTGATGTATGTTGGTATCTTGCACTTTTTGCATCATACTTTGCTGGCTTTTCTTTATGTGATTTTATTTTATACTTTCATTATTCAGTTTGAAAACCAATATGACCATTTATGCGTTTTATTTGCTTTATTGGATCTGCACTAAAATGACTAATGCTACACGGCAACTTTAAAATAATTCAGAGATTTTATATAAGCGTACGAAATCATTGAAAAAATACTTTAAAGTAGAATTAAAGAGAACTTGAGGACCATAAAAGGCTTATAGACATAGCTGATATTAAAGCAATTCTTAAAAAAATCTCAGCATAGAAAGTATCAGACCAAAAACGTTTATTAAGCCGAAAAAGCAATTGCATCAGTTGCAACTGTTTGCAACTCATCTGTGCAACTCACTTATCCAACTTCCTACTCTACTTCCTAGTGTTTTTCCATAGCACATACTGATAACCTTAATAACTAAGCCAAAATACACCCGTACAAGGCTAAGCCAAAAAGTACACCCATACAAGGCTGTAAAAACAAATATGGCTGTGAATGCTTTCCTAGACGCCTAGCAAAGACGCAAGAGTAACTGTCTCAACAGTAATGTACAATAACGAGCCCGGACTTATTGTGTTACACGAAACGAAAATCATCATTGAGATTACGAAAAATTCTTTGATTGTTAACAATTCGAACAGGTTAACCGAAGTTTTGACCGTCACATGGTTGGTTGGTTAGTGGCATTTCTAATACTTTGTTTTTAGTATCGTCAGTCTTATACTCTAGTTCTGTATCCTAGTAATGAATTAAAAGCGTTATTGCTTTATTTTCTTTAATCCATATATTTATTCGGTTATTTTGGTACTAGTATAAGTAGAAACCACCAGATAAAATAATAATACATCGAAAATTTAATTGACAAATCAATGATCAGTTTGGGAAATTGGATTGTTTCGTCGTTATTGATTGACCGCTTTAAATGTTACATCATATTTCTTCCTACGATATAGAAGTTCTCAAAGTGAACTATCTCCGTATCTCAATCTATTCTCTCGCTCTATCTGAACTCGTTAAGGATTAAATTACAATCAAAATGTACGTAATATCTTATCTTTATTTGTGTAAATGAAATGTAATACGGCTTTTTCTAAACCATTTTTCGGTAGTTCTTTTGAGGTCACATTTTGAAATTTTTATTAAGGGTAATATATTTTTACGTGCTCCAGGATAAACATTGTAGTTAAAACTAACAACTATCATAAAGTTATTCCATGGGTATATAACCCATTACTTTTTATAAACCTTGTTTTAGTCTTTGGAAGGAGCACCTATCATATTATTTAATAATAATAATGGCTATTATTATGTTAGTATTATACTATTCCTATGTTAGTAGCAGTAGAAATTATGCCAAGTTCGTCCGGGGAAGTACTGCCAACATACCCATTTCTTTCACCAAGCAGTTAAGATTAAATAAGTAAAGGAAAACGATAAGAACAAGTATTTATTGCTGTCCATCTGTGTTTCAGCGCTATTCAGAAAATAAGATAGAATTTATAGAAACACGCAAGTAACAAGTTACCGCATTTGCATCAGAAATAAAACATCTAATGAACGGGAAATTGTTCTAAGCATGAATTTAAAAAGTAAATAGTTTTAACTTAGAATTGTTTAGAAAACGAGGAAATCGCGCGTGCAACGGCATTAGAAGTTGGAGTGTAAAAAATACTCTTAGGGTAAGTTTAAGGTAACGTCTGATTTCAGAAATATTCAAGTGTTTAAATATAAGCCAGATACTGACGAAGTCGTAAGCATATCCATAACAAGAAATAATTAACAAAAATGTTATAAAGTAAACATTTTTTTTTTTTATAGCTCTTTTGAAGTATGTTATTTCGTGTGGCTTCATAATAGCCTACAAAGCATAATAACATTGCATTAACACTTGCAATTCATTTATTAATGTTTGATTTATATGGGTGTCCATTAAATTATAGGAACATAAGGTGGGCATTCAGGTTATGACACAGATTCATCACATTTCTATGGGTTAAAGCACAGTGCGATACATTATTTAATGTAAAATATAAAGCCACAAAACAGACTTCATTTCTTTCTTTCTTTCAAACATGTACTAGTACCACTGGCCATCTCATCTTCTAACCTGCGTTAAAAACTACAGTTTACACCTTAAAAGGCTCATTTTATGCACTTGATACCATATATGTGAATTTTGTTTATAGGAGCGCTATCGATAGAGTTAATACATTCATCTCGCTGCAACGGCGGGCAAATATAATCGACAAATATACAGTACGTAATAATTTTCGTATTCTCATTAAAAATAGGTACTTAAAACGTCAGTATTGACACTTAAGAACCCTGAATTTAATTGCAATTTTTGGTTTTGACTTTCTTTTATTCAATACAGTTACGGAACGAGCCGACGGCCCACCTGGTGTTAAGTGGTAACCTCGGCCCATAACCGGTGCAACTTGGGTCCTCCCCTACTAGGTACGACAAGACCCAAGTCGCATCGCATGCGCGATATCTTATGCGCGTAACGTGAATGCGTCACTGCTTGGCGGCAGAAGTGGATTGCAGTACTTCCCCGGACGAACTTGGCGTGAGTTCTACCGGTTTTAGACTGACCTATTTTCTCAAATAGTTCCTAACTCCACTACCTAACATAGGCGAGTGTTACAAAACAATGTTTATCTACATCTAGCCGTCACCTCAGTCTGAAGGTAGCCTATTATTTTCAACAGTGCCTTCATCACGACATCCTGGACATAAAACATTCACGTACATAATGAACGGGTAATTTATGCGGGCAGAAAAGTATCTTTGAGTGGAAAGGGACCACACAAGCGATACCATTTGTGGTATCGTTTGTTTCATTCAGGGTAATAGAGTCTTATCTGTAACTAAGTTTTTTCCGCGACTTTGTGTACTTTATTGTTGTACTCGTGGCTGGTTTCTGTCTCCAAGATGTCGAGATGCGTGTAGGGAGGTAAAATATAGAACCAGTTTTTAAGCTAGTAGAGATTTAATACATAACAATATCGTCAAAATCAGATATACACGAACAAAGAATATTCACACAAGATGTTTATTTATAATATATGGTAGCTGTGTTGGGGTCTCATTCCCGACCTGATGTGAGACGTAAAATTAGATTTATTTTCTGGCAAGCTAGAACCCAAAAGGTCATATGAAAAACAAGATAAAATATTTAAATAATACATTTTTTTCATATTAATTTTAACAAAAAAATATGTTGGCAAATAATTAAATGTAACTCGCTTGGGCCGGGAATAGGACCACTGTATGTGTCAAGTACCAAGTTCGTCGGAAAAGTACCTATTGTCACCATACCTTTTTCAGCCGCCAAGTACAAATGCATTTGCACGTGTTCTATGAAAGTACATGCACATTGTGACTTACCATCTGCCTTCACTTCTCAGAGTTAATTGATACCACTTGGATCTTTCCATAACTAAGTTAGGGCGGACCTTTTATTTCACACTACTGAGCTACTTCATATGGAATTCCATCGAATGTGGGTCAGCCATTTCTAAATAAAGGCAAAACACAAAGCGCTCATTAAATTTGTACTCAAATTAATTTATGCCAAAATTCTTAGTTTCACATTATCAAGAAGTCACCGTTTATTTACACTCACCCGGTAAAGTGGTCCCGTACATGCAAACAATATTTGCATTTCATTACCCACCTCCCCGTTAATGTACAGTCATGAAGACACGTTCTGCTGAAATTATCCACAAAATTTGTACCTAACTGCATCATGTTAGAGTGTAAAGTTTATAATCGTTTTATTGAATTTACATTTTCAGGCGGTAACTCGATTGCATCACAGCTTGGCGGCAGAAATAGGAATGGCAGCAGTACTTCCCCAGACGAATTAGGTGTAAGTTCTATTACTACTATTAAGATACTACTACTAAATTAACAAAAGTGTATCTTAAGTCCCAAAATCAGTTCCAAGAAAAAAAGTTTGAACTGAGATATTTGCTATATCTGGCCATCACGCCTTATAAATTGTATAGGTTTTTGCACCTGACTGTACATATCGTGCACTTACTTCTATACAATCTGTGGCATCGTTATACAAACTGCTGCGAAAACTGTACTCCCGTTAGTTGCATGTTACAGATATGAGGTAACATTTACTGGGAACGTTACTCAGATGCGCACACAGATAGTGGTGGGGTATTTGAAATACGTTTGTAAACGACGTGTTTGATGAATAGCGGCTTTTTAGTGTTTTACATAAAAAAATAACGAAAGAATATGATTTTTTTTGGGCCCAATAGCTCGTGTGTTATTTCACTCCACACCTTAGCAATACTATTCTTCTTCACTTCTTCTTGACGACAGTAATTTATATGGCTGAAAAATTTTCACTTTCAAATTTATATTGTGTGTACATTAAAGAGTTTTCTATATATCTATCTACTAGAAAATAAACAAATTACTTAAAAAAGTCTTTTAATATTCTATTAGTTGTTGGGTTTCAACAGTACAAGGTATACTTAGTTTGTTGTTAGATGGCATTGTGTGAAATGTCCACGCTCATTCATATTCATTTGTTTATTTATTTCCTAGTCGCCTTATATATTTTCCATTGCACCTTAAGGCTTTATAACAAACAATTCGGTATTCAGAACTCGGTATTCACTTACATTGAAAATGTGGTATCAAGTTAGACTACTCTGAATGAACGGCAGAATCAATATCATGTGATGTGATGTGATGTGATTGTGTTGAATTTTAAGAGCAGTAGAACTCTCGCTAAGTTCGTCCGGGAAAGTACTGCCACCATGCCCATTTCTGCCGCCAAGCAGTGACGCATTCGCGTTACTGTGTTCCGGTTTGAAAGGTGTGGTTTCCGGTGAAATTACAGGCACATGAGACATTCCACCTACACGTATCAGAGTTACGGGCGCATACGTTGCGACTTGGGTCTTGTCGTACCTAGTAGGGGAGGACCCAAGCCGCATCGCTTGTTATGGGCTGAAGTTACCACTTAACACCAGGTGGGCCGTCAGCTCGTTCTGTAACTGTATTACATAAAAAAAAAAAAAGTGTAATTACTGCGTTTAAACTCAAACTGGAACAAACCCATTCTCTTACGCACTAGACTAGCTTAAAATTACTCCTACAAGCTATATAATAGTCCTATAAGCCTCAGGTCCTAGACCGATCGGTCAATAGTGTTAAGCTTACTTTATAATATTAATGATCGAAATTTATCTGTTGTTTTAGAAGCCACAAATGGAGCCATTAAACTTGTTCGAACTTCAGCACTACGGTTACTCAAATAAATCAATTTCTGATGGTCACACAGATATGAATAAATTGAAAGGAAAATAATATATAACGAGGTTTTAACTTGTGCCTTGTGCTTTTGTAAAAACAAATGTGAACAAGTGAACTTTTGCTTTTGCTTCTGGTATAGTAAATCCAATCTTCTATTAAAAAGCTCAGGCTAGTAAGATGACTGTCATAGAAAATTTAAGAAACTACGTGTAATTAAATTATTTATATTAAACAAGTTACAATATATTTCCAAAACTAATAGCATTTACAACTTTTTCGCATAATTTCGCCTTGGATGGATGATGATGAACTGAAAACTAATTATATAAAAACTGTCCAATATCTTACAATCGTCTAAAACGAAATCAAATCTAAAAAATATCTTCCTATAAGCTTCTCAAAATACTGCGAAAGTTGCAAAATATGCCTTTTAGATATCAAAGGATCGATTTTGTCATTAGGGGACGCTACAATGTCGGATAAAGTTTTGATATAATTTTTTGATATCGCCCGAGGCGCGCTTTGACACGAACACAGCTTACGAAAGGACCACTGTGTTATTACATAATCTCCGGTCTATGTTTTCATAAGCTCTGTCCGCTGTGGCGCTGTACTTACAGATACCTGAGTAGTTCTATCTTCATGTCTCTGAGTGTCGGGCGCGATGTGTTAAGACTGAGGTCTTACTGAACTTAAGTAGGAAAGAACTTCAGTGGTATTGTTTATGTTACATGCAGAGGATGATTACTTAATCATAAGAAATACATATTTTATTCGGGATACCGGCGATTAGCTACTGGGAAAGCCCTATCTAGATTTTTAGAAGTCTGAATGATCCCGGTTGTTTTAATCAGAGAATGAGCGGTTTTTTACCATGTTTTCCTTCGGCGTTTCAGAGAACGTGGCATGACGCTCCTATAAATTTTGCGGGTTGACAGCAAAATAAGACTGAAGAAAGTCAGGTCAATGTCATTCATAGGAGTGTTTGTATAAGCTTGATACAATAGGCAATATTATATTTTTTTCCACTTTGCCTGATAATTTGTTTGATGGTAACAAACTACATGCATCAAATGTACGCATACATCCAAAACATGAGCTCTAAGTTCCATATTCCACTAAATGAGCGAGCTGTCCTTGCATAAGCTCTGGCCGCAGAGAAGCGTTTTCGATAAATTCCTATCTGAATCCAATATCGCCCTTTATATAAGAGTTTTCTAGGGAAAATCATTTCGATTGAAATGCTCTTATGCTAAGCTTGAGATATGAACGAAGAGTAGAGAACATTTTGTTATTTATGTCATTGCAGAAAATAAGGTAATTACCATTAATTTTTTCCTCACAAAACAAATTATTTCTCCTCAAATTTAGCGATTAATTAAGTAGTTAAGTAGTGTTTTTAAGCTATTGCATAGCTTCTATCGCGGGCCTTGAGCGTGGAGACCGAATCCAGAAATTCCGTAACGAAAAAACCTAACACCCCCCACTCCGATCGGCACAGCGGTGATACTTTTTAGTTTTTCCATCTATCGATAAATACCAGAACTTTTAATGACTTTTTGACCACACGTCTTTTTTTCTTTACGACTGAATTAAAAATAACTTTAACAGATAATGACAGACATTACATAATACGCTAATTAATGTATTAAGTAAGCTACTTAAATGTTTAATTATTAAAATTTGGTATTTTACTAATGAGAAAGTATAGGCAAGTTGAAGACTCACTTGATATTGATACATACAGAATACTACTTCGGTGATCAATCGCTAAAAAGATGACAGAATATGTATATATTCTCTCTGTTAACAATACGAAATTATGACTCATATAACATCAAGTGGGTCAACGCAGTTTTAGTCACCAAAATATAAAAAAAACTGTAAAAATATTTATATTTATAGCCTTATACATGGTAGTGGAGCTAAAAGACACCCACTACCAGATAATTTCAATTCTAATCTAAGATTAGATCATTAAGATCTAAGGAGTTAGCTGGCAACACGTACTATTTTCGAATCTTATTTTAGAAATTCCATTATAAGCCGAGATTATTGTCAAATCTCAAGATTTTATAATCAAGATTCGCTTAGTTGGTTTACTCGTTTAAAATGCCTTGACCAAACCCGCAAGTCAGCTAAAAGTCGAACCCATGTACACGACAGAAGCCTCAATGAGGCGCACTTAATACTTCCATCTGGTTAGAGCGAGCCAGTGACATAATAGTATAATAATATTACGTAATTTGAAGGTAAGTGCAACTGAGCGAAACTACCAATACTGATTACAAGTATTGACATACGGAGGAACATATGGTTTGCCGCATGAATGTTATTTCATGACGTAATTCGTATGTCACTCATGCATATTTCATTGTGGAGATTCCGTCGTGGGAAATCAGCCCGGCAGGGACTGTGGTCACAAGTCATTTGTAATGAGGTTAGATTGCTGCATATCTTGTGTTTCTCAAATTAAGAATCTGCAGCTGAGCATCGAGCTACGTTCCAGTAGCCTCACTGGAAAGCAAGATGATTTAGGTGTCGCTTGGTGCCACCATTAGCTACATGGTCAAACGCCAGATATAGTACACAAGTACACAGCTATCATTTGTTTGTTCTTTGTAATTATTACAAATATTTAATTGTGTTATTAAAACTGTATTTTCCTCTGTGTGTGTGTGTGTGTTACAATTAAATATTTTCTATTCTATTCTGTTCTTGATATGTGAAAAATTTGGTGATGGTGTTTTTTGGAACCAAATATATTGGCCTACATGAACATAATATTAAATGCTTTCGGTCGTGTTTTTTTACTATATATGAGAAATAATCAGTGCATTGAATAGGTCTTGATGGAAACTAAATATAACAAAAGTGTCGTGTATCGAAGTTTCTCTAAATCTGCCAGAATGAAGTGTGTGATGAAATATTAATTTAATTATGAATTATTTTTTGGGGCAACCCCTCCAAAATCACAGTCTTACGCCAAAGTTTTCGTTTTTTTTTTTCAAAAAACTAATTTTGGTTAGCAATTTAAACTTGATAAATTAAAAAAAAAAAAAAAAAATTATTCATAATCATATACTCAAGCTCTATTTCTACTTACCCAGTGATCCCCCCTCATGTCGGATGCAGCGAAGTCATTAATCGCGCGTGCAATGTGCTAATCTATGATAGGTAATTGACTAATGGCTGGCCCATGAATATTCCCGCAATGTGAAACCGTTTTCATATCGATTTACATTAGGTATGGAAGGAATTTGAATTGTAATTGGTTGATGTTTTACGAATTCTCATATGTATTTAGCTTTTATGTGATAGGCTTGCTCAGACTGGAAGATGCTAAAGAATTAAATAAATTTGAATAATGATGCATTGAACTTCTTGAATAACTTTTTATTTAATACTTTATTTACTTTACTTATACTTTATGATTTAACTGCTAACAGAAATATCACCGTGTATTTTATTCCTGTATAATCCAACGTTTGAACCAAAATTCAACTTTACAGAACAAAAGTATTTTGGGCAATTTATGCGCATAAGTTATCATATGTCAGAGTAAATACTAAAGCGAATAGACGCGATAGCAGATAAAAATTACATTTTGATTTCACTGTTTATTTTAGTCATAACTGCTGAAATTGCGCCTAGGTATACCAACTTAATCGAATAGGCTGAGTGGAAGAAGCTGCAAACCAGCGCTGGAGTCGAAACTAATTTGAAATGTTCTTTTTAATGACATTAGCGTAAAGATAGAGATATATGTTTTGAATGAAAAGAATATAGGTAGAATTTGTTAATTCACATGTTTTGCTTAATAATAAGGTATTCTTAAGCTGGCTCGATGGGGATGACTGTCTGATATAGATTTTTACCGCCACAGATTAAAAATAAATACGTTTGCATAATATGTTCGGTACTGAAGCACCATCCTCCTTACCACCTACTCGTTCTATCCTATTGCAGCGGCTGAGAACAGCAAAAAAACTACATACTAGTCATATTAAGGAACCCAGAACCGGTCGAAAATATACATACAAATTAAAAACACAAAAAAAAACAGGATAGAAACATGAACCGGGGACCAGAGAAAGAATCAAGATTAAATCAGATTAGAATCAAGTTATATCAAAATATGTGAATCTACAAGAATGTCTTGATGTCTAGAAAACCTTCCCAGAAACGCATAGGTACATATGGTATTTTAATCAAATTTCGTATCTCGAAGAAATACCCACATACCGACCTTCTTTCATATAAAGATATGCAAAGCTTCCCAAAATTAATATCTCAGCCAATAAACATTGAGGTACACTCGCGAAGAAATATAATAAAATTACCTACGCCTCATACGAATCGAGGAACCAAAGCGCTGACTTTCTTTGATATTACTTTATTTGGATGAAATGTGAGTGGTTAAGGGCTTAGTACTCTATTGAGGCTATTGAAATTAACTGAAAAGGATATCGTATATTAACATTTAGTAAATATTCAATTGTTTTGACTTAATATTGACATTTTAATGAAATAATGGGGCATTATTCTATAAGCAATAAGATAAAATGATGTTTGAGGCTTATAAGTAGGTAGAATACACATTATTTGAATTTCCTTTCAAATTCACTTTTTGAAGGCATCCAAAGGAGTATCGAGATCTTTTAGTGTGTCGTTTACAATTTAAAAGTAATTCAAGCTGCGATTCCTCTATCATGTAGAGGCACAAATCGACAGCCCATTAATATTAATTAAAAATAAACTTTGATGGTGGCCATTAACATAACAAAGAATACCAATAAAATAAAATTAAAGTCTTTTAAGCGGTCATCTCATATCTAGTGTTGATAGAAAAATGTGTTTATGGTGCGATTTTAATTCACTTAAATTATATCGATCACATTAATGCGGGAATAAATATGTCTGCAATAAAAATAAATCATTTTGAAACGGAAGTCTGAATAACGGTTGTATACTTTGGGTGATTTTGTTGTATGTTGCTTGTCAACGTATCTTGATGATGATTGTTATAAAACTTTTATTTAGTAACATACAAGTTGAAATACAAAATAGGTATTTATTTCTACACCATAATAAGTAAAACGAGTTATTTTGGGGGGGCGCCCAAGTTGCTCGCGTCCGTAAGTGATTACCCTTTGAATCCCTACAGAGTGGTGCGAAAGGAGCAACCCAAAGTAGCAGTAGAACATGTGCTAAGTTCGCCCGGAGAAGTACTGCCACCCCACCTGGTAATCCACCGCCAAGAAGTGATGCACTCGTATTGCTGTGTTCCGGTGAAAGCATGAGACGGAACATCCCCGCCTCGGGGTGATGGATGCAACGCAAAGCGACTTAGGTCATCTCATACTTTGGTGGAGAGGACTTGATTGTTGTTGTCTATGGGTAACAGTTACCACTTAACATCAGGTGGGCCGTCAGCTCGTTCCGACACCAGAATCACATAAAAAAATACCTGTCCGCGGCTTCACGCGTGTTGAATTCAGTTTTGTGAATTAACCTTAATAAGAGAAATCTAAGTTTTCCAGATTTCTAAATTCTTTTTAACATCAGCTCTCTGCCAGTGTAAAAGTCCCGTCAAATGCCGTCAAAATCGGTCTAGCCGTTTTGGATATCAACTGAAAACAAACAGACTGACAAAAATTACAATAATTATTTTTTTAATTGTGTAAAATGCTTACATCTTTACATTACAAATCTCAACTCAAATTTTATTTATTTGTATAGAGTATTTTCTTTTTCATATAGCGACAGGTCTATTATCACTTCTGATAACTGTAGATACGTAGATAACCATATAAAATCCCATTTGTTTTGCAAATTAATACTCAAACCCACTTACAGTAAAACGGTTGCAAGCCTATCGATCGACAGCTGACGATTCTCTCATAGGATTTATGCACGGCATTTACATAAGAACATATCATTAGTAGAAGTGATACTACATATTGATACTAATCGCCGCGTGCCTACAAATGTTGCTACGATAGAAACTGGGAAATATAAGAAGCAATTGCAAAACATCAAAACATACATAGGAGCGACACTTTTAAAAGTTGATACATACATACGGTCGATGCAATTCTCGTTCATGCAGATATTGTAGTGGTAGTTTCAATAATTGGGTATAATAGATGTTTTTTTTCAACCTTCCCTGAGACAGTTTATTTGTCTGTGAAAAATCTTTTCGCCCACTTCCCAATCTACACAATTATAAATTTTAAATAACATTAAATACTAAAACAGGAATATTTTAATGCAGTAGATAATAACTAAGCTATACTTGCACAAAAACTGATGTTTTGAGTGGGCCAAAACGGTCCTTGGCTTATAGTGCATGAAAAATGAGCTGAACACACAGAAAAAGAGTTCATCGCTAGTTTTCAGTCAGGGCTCAGAGGACAGTGTCATGGACAAAGTCTAATAATCTAATAACATATTCACAAAACTAAAAATATCATTATACAGTAAATAAATGTTAAAAAGATTCACTTCTATCAGATTTATATGTTTAATGGTATAGTTAAACTAAATTTAAATCTTATATTATTTATGTATGCTAATTGGATGAGTAAGGAACACAACTTATGTTTCAGGGTAATTAACATCTGCATAAAGTGTTTCGGATTAGTAAACAATTTGTATTAAGAAAACTGTGGTAAAAGTAATGGGAACCTGAGATAACATGAGTTAGAAAAATCGAAAGCAAAATTGTAGTAGAACCAAGACTCTCTGGATGGCAGAGTCAGTCCGGGGAAGTAATAACTTGGCGTCTGAAATGGGTAAAGTGGTAGCACTAAATTCATTTTAGCAGGAGTCTCCTATTGCTGTGTTTTGATTATTGTGCATGCTAGCGATATTACAGACTATTATTTATTATTATACTTCAGAAGCGGAATTTTCAACACTATTTTTTTTTTACTATTTTTATTTCAAACACTAAGAACTATTAGAGCCATCCTTTAAGATAAATGACTGGACACTGTTTCCTATTTTTTCGAAGGGCAAACATTTATGTGTTTTTTGAAACTACTAAAGATTAGACATTTGTAATATTGAACTAGGATTTACTGTGTCGCAAGTGACTGAACAAACGCAGATACTCAATATGAATATCTTAGGTTGAGAAGAACTTTATTCCCATCACTTAAGTCAAGTTACTTACTACTGACTTAGCTACGGTGCCACCACGTAAACAAATGAATTAAAAGTTCTCCAACAAAGGCCCATTTCACAATGTTAAAGCTTTGTCACAACCCTCATTTAGAAAAACAATCAGCATTTCCAATCCGCCGGTCCTTTAATTCGCTGATAATGCGAAATGAGCTGCCGATTTGCAAACGTTTGTGACAAATGTATGCCGGTTTAAATAATCGCGTAGCCGATTTTCAGGTTCATTTACTCCTGTCAACATTGTTTTAAATTAGATAGATAGCATTCTGTGTATGGAGCACAGATTACAAACGAATGCAATTTAGATGAGTGTGCATGCAGCTTATCATGTATACAAACAAACATTGACCAGCTCCGTTGGTAGTAACCCTGCCTTCTGCGCTGTAGGTGGTGGGTTCGATTCCCATCCACGACAAATATTAGTGTGACGAATATAGATGATTGTTCTACGTCTGGGTGTTAATATGTATTTATGTATGTATTTTACAAAAAAGTTTATAAGTATTATATCAGTTGTCTGGTTCCCATGGTACAAGCTATGCTTAGCTTCCTTTGGGGCTAGATGTCGATGGGTGAAAAGTACACCAACATTTAAAAAAAAAAAAAAAACATACGAAAAATCTACGTAAATAATATTCTTTTCACACATTGCTTGTTTAGCGATATTATACTCTCTCAATACAAACTAATAAGTGCTGAAATGACCTAGTAGCAGAGTTGAAATTTTGCAGAAAACAAAACTCTCTTCAGAGCGTACCTAAAAAAAAGAACACCATAGTTTGAACATAATTTAGTTCATAGTCGAAAGCCAATAACTACTTTTTTTTTTATTGTATATACGTTTAATTTAATTGTATGCTCATTTCAATTATTTTAAAATTTACTTAAATAAAAATATAACAGGTCAATAAACAACAAGTGCGCAACTAAGTACAAAAATGACACAATTATGTGAGCAATATAAGTGGACAATACTGCTTAATTACTACCACTATGAACCGTCATAGATTCTGCCATTGACAATCGTAGGGCGAAGCTTTCAATACCAGACAATGTTACATTGTGGAGTGTGGTACGGAACACAAGCGTTTACGGTTACATAACGCAACAGTGCGCCTATACTGCAATAGAGAAAAAAAATATATAAATTATGTTAAATAATATATAAAGAATAATATTAAATCAAAATAATAAATTTTACGATTTAATTAGACTGTTGCCAACTTTGGAAACGCTCGTACAAGCTCCGATGGTTAGTGCACATTCGCGAACTATTCCGCGGTTGGGATGACGTATCATGTATTTTGATACTTCATATTTAGCATGCCAAGAAGCAAGCTTCTCGAAATTGAAGGGGTCCGAAATTGGATTAGCGCTGAAAGGTAGGTAGGTTTGCGAACTATTCATAAAACAAAGTATATTAACTCTCTGTAATTTAATTAACGCGATGTTTTCTAACTTTTGCGATGGTACGCGAGGTTTAGCCCGAGTTAGAGAGAAAGGGAAGAGGATCGGTTAATTTCGCAACGGCTTGTAAAGGTTTCCTGAAGCTTAGGGGTACAACGTTAGTCTTACTGTAGCGTTATTTAACTGCTTAATGGTCGCCTTACATTACATAAAGGTAGGTTGCTACTCCCAAAAATTGGAAAAAAAATTGATCGATGTTTTTTATGTGATAATGTTATGGAACGAGCAGATGACCCACCACGTTTAAGTGGCAACCCCTGCCCATAACAAGCAATACGCATTACAATACTTTAATATCCATTTAATTATTTCTAATGGTCCTATATGGTGTCTGGGGCTTGTAATATTTTGAGTAATAAAATGTAACGCTCGCAGCGTCTGTCTTGCGCCAGCCTCCCCGGTAGGGAATTAGCGCCGTCGGTCTACGTAACACGACTCTGCATACATATGGTCTTTATTCCGATTCCAACGAGGGTTGACGCGAAATTTATGTCATATTCCAAAATACGCACAAGTTCAATGTTGACATTTATATTAACAATACAGGCTGCTCTATTGTTTCGGTCGCTTTCGAATCAAATGTCGCCGAAAGGTTGGTAAATTGGCAATTTTGGATATTGTTACGAGGAAAATATCAGAGATTCATTATTTCGGAAACAAAAGTTTTTTCCTTGTCAAGGATTATGTGTCTTTGTTTTGAAGAACAGTAAAATGATGTTATTTGAGACGTCCAAGTTACCTTTGAAGCAAGACAAAGGCCAATATATTTGAACAACCAATTGACGATAATCAACGCATTGGTGATAATTGCAACTAAACAAATCGATTGAAAATAGGTTTGAATCAAATGGGTTTGTGGTATTCATTTGACTGACTTCACAGCTCAGTTGGTAGTAACTTTGCCTTCTGCACTGTCGTGAGTTCGATTCCCACCCAGAACAAACATGTGTGTGACGAGCATTGATGTTTGTTCTGTGTGTAGATGTTCATATGCATTTTTTTACAAAAATAAGTATATAAGTATTCATGTATTGTCATAGGATTAGCTTAGTTTGGAGCTGGATGGTGCTGTGTCAAATGTCTACCAATATTTATTAATATTTATTTATGTGACGAAAAAATATAAATATAATTCATGAAATATAAATTACTTCAAATTTATTACGTGCTCTGAAACAATGGTCACTAAGCAAACTTTTATTCCTTCATTAAACTTCGTCCCTATTAAAACATTAATTTTGTTTAGCCCCACAAGGATATTCATTTTGATAAATGATGAGATGGCGTGTAGAGCATCCTGTGTATGCCGATGGTAACAAAATCGGCCCGCGTAGGTTAATCATTTTATTCAACAATATACAGTTACAGAATTATTATTGACACACCAACTGCTGAGGGACGCGATAAATTGTATGTGTCATTGGAAAATCAATAGAGACGGTTCGTTAGCCAGTTTTGTGCGTGGGGTGTATTATTGTTAGTGCATTTTAATATCTCGAAATCAATAGTAACTTAATAATTAAAGAAACAGTAACAGAAAAATGGAAAATAATAATAGATTATAAAACAACAAATTAAGACTATATAATAATTATTATTAAATTATTACAATGTACCCGTTTTGTAGGTGCTAGTATTGACTTGTGTGTTACAAAACTAGAAGTATAAGAACTTACGCCAATTTTGGCCGGGGAAGTACTGCCAACATAACCATTTCCGCCGCCAAGCAGTAATAATAATAAGCATTTATTTCAGACTATAAAATGTAATGCATTTACGTTACTGCGTTACAGTTTGGTGTGGTTGCCGCTGAAATTACAGGCAATTGTGACCTTCACGTCTCAGAGTTACGGGTGCATACGATGTTACTTGCGTCTTATTATACGTAAGAGGGGAGGACCCAATCGCAGTGCGTTATGGGCAGAGGTTAACTCTTAATACTAGTTCGGCCGTCTGCTAGTTCCATAACTTTATCACATAAAAAACTAAACAACGACTGAAGACATACACGTAAGTATTTTTGCCGAGAGCTTCGGTACTCGAGTCCTGTGTATATAAGCTTTGTCATCTGTTTATGAACATACGCGTCTATTGAGCGGGATCTCTTGAATCAAGCAACTGATATATTTCATATTATTATCTCAACAGATCATTCTCATTCAACCGTTATTAACAATTTTCTGGTGTACATTCATCGATGTCGTATATATAGATAATATCTCGAGCACAACTATGACGCAACGAAGGATAACCTCTCAGAGAAATACTTCCGCAAAATTATATCAGTACATTCAATCGGCTCGCGTCGGAATGAAATCAATTTCAGAGTTACTCCGATCGAGATAACGGTACCGTTCTTCATTAACTCGATTTTATCAAGAAAGATTTTTAATAATCACGACTACACACGGCGCGGTGCGTACTCCAAATCACTGTCATGAAATATTTGTCATGTGGATGTCAAAACAGGAACATAAGAATCTCAAATTATGTTACTGCATTGAGCGCTTGTCAAAATTTGGAATTCAATATTGTGATTTCCATATCTCAGGGCGCAACATGAGTGTATTCCCATACTTAGTTATTGGAGAACTAAGTAATGTTCTGTTTTAGTGGGCCGAGAATACCGTGTAACATAAAACAACTCATTCTGCCATTAGTATACAAAATGCCACTCAGGTTCATATTTGACGCAAACTAGATTGTCCGTGTGTATTCACATCCAGCTACAGATTTTTGACGGAGTGATTAAAGATTTTTAACATTCTAAGATAAATCTCTCCGTGATATCGCTTCGCAAAAACCGTTATCGGAATTGCCGTGATAGCCATCAACGAAGATACATGGTCTGCAATTACGTATGTCGAACTTCCGAATTCTCGGCAAAAAAGTTCCGAATTAATGGTCTTTTGGGAACAAATTTATAATGACTGCATTTCATTATTCAGTGCCCCTTCGCTAAATGAAAACTAGGTGAATTGAACGGCCGATCCAATCGAGCGAATTTTAATTTAAATACAATTACCAAAGAGAAACTGTTCGCGTTTGAAACTTACATTATAACATTGTTCGTTCCATAAATTTGGATCGGTGCGGCCGCAGTCGTTACGTTCAAGAAAGCAACACCTTTTGCATAATATCACAATAAACCGAACTATATTCCATAACAGTATCTTTTCTAGTTATCTGATTCACACTAACAATCGCACTCATCCGACTGGCTTTGCATTTTATTGTTTTCAAATCATTTCAGGCCATAATGGAGAGCTTGGAGATTTTATCTTCAGCTAAATGTTTTGTGAATAAAATTGGTCGCGCTGCTTCGGATCTGATCGCGATCGGCCGTCGATACGCGTCCGATACGATATTACGTAATTATACCTCCACGGCTGATTTGTTCGCACACATTTGCTTGAACTGCTCGCTAAACAAAATAAGAAGGCAATGCGTTTGGATGCAGGAGTCGTTAAAGTTTACAAAAATCTCTTTCTAATATTTTTGCCTACTTTTTTCTCTACTAAGGTATATAAAAGCTTTTCGTAGCAAAGCTAGATGATATAAATAGATACAAAATATAAATGTAAATAAATATAATTAAAAAACCTGTTATGAACTTCACTATAAATTCTGTATTAAATGGACACAGTCACAAATGCTGTGGAAACATACAAAATATAGAATTTAAAGCACTATTTCTACGTTTGCAACAAGGTATGTATTCAAATACCATTTACAGTAAGAAAGTGCAACAACCATATCTGATAGACAATGTGTTTGCTTGGCCAAGTCATATACATCATAACTACTTCAATAATGTTGATTGAAACGTGATTTTGACTACTTTGCTAGTTATAAGGCCCAATCATACGATCTACATATTAATATATACAACCTATATACATAGTTATAATATTGTGTAAGAATTAGTTTAGATAATTAGATGTATTTGGAAATCTGAATCGGAGTAGAGGTAAACATAGAATCAAAATTAGAAATCCGTTTTTCACTCATTTTTCTGTGAAATTATGTCTATGAACAACATGCTGTTGATATTGCTTATATAATTTACGAAACCTGATAAAAAAATTGGCAATAGAAGAGAAATTGTACGGGCATGTGCAGTTTTTAATACAAGCAAAGCTATGTGATTTTAAAGAATTACCATGCAACGATAATTTTAATCAAACCCATATAATCAGAATGCGAATCACAGATAACTTTCTACGGTAATTAAGTATGGGTGAACAAGGTTAAACATAGAATGTATTATTTTACAAATAATCACCCAGCATTGAAACTGGATTAATTATACGATTTCAAAACTAATCACCGATTGAAGCGCCTACGTCGGTCTGCTATAATTTACCTTTTATCAAATCAGACGTATACCTGACTCATTAATTATGATAATAATTGAATTAAGCGGTGTTTATCAATAGCCACAAATTACGCCTTTTTTGGGGAATCGGGCTGCTCAGTAACAGGATTTATGTAGCGTGAGAAACATGATACAGGTTGAGGACAGTTTTGTTTAAGAAAACGGTTTACTAGGAGGGTTCGTTCACTGGCTTTATCATTCTATTACGTATAGAAAGGATTAAAATACGTCTCAAAAGGCACACAATGTGCGCACGCCGCATGTCTCAAACTTTTCAGATACATACCAATTTCCTTGTTTTTAGAAAGTGATATGGCGCACATCCATTTTTTAAGCACTGGGGCACTTCCGGATTTGAACCACCGGCCTCAGGATTCGAACTCAAGGTCTGTGTCAGTTAGTGCAGTAAGCAGTTGATAATAAATAAATCAATCGATGTAATGGGGCGATTACACTTCAAGTGTTATTGGTAAATAGAGCCTGGCAAACAATAAAACAACATGAGTGCGTTACTATTTGGTAAAGAAATGTGTAACGGTGACAGTACATTCATAAAAAAAAAATGTGTTGTAGTTGTCAATGTCAGTTCAGATTGTTCTGTGATCTAACGTAGCCTGAACTGCTTAAAATATATCAAAGCTGTTTGACAGTTATGAACTGTATTTTATTATCTGTGACGAATAAGGGTTGGTACAGACGAGTGGTAAATGACGTGCTCCGCATTCGAAACGGCCCCATTAGCTCGCTATGCTTTTGAGATGCAAATGAAATTTTTTTCTTTATGAAATCTCTTCATTGAATATTTGAAGCCGAGCCCAGGGTGAATTTATTTCTCTACAAATATCGAGTTAGAAATTTTTAAGTAACCCTTATGTTTTTGAATTCTGAAAAGTAGATACGAAGCACATTAAAGATTAAAAAAAATAAAGAAGATTAAATGAGTGTTTTGTTGCCCTGGTTGTCAGATAAAAAAAAAACCCAGATTTTCTTTTGGTTTGCCATAAAATAACAAATATTAATTTTTTCGTTTATAAATTACGACTTATATTTTCGTTTTAATTTTAAACATAGCTCACCTTAAAAATACGTCACAAATCCGAGTAAGTTCTGTAGACAATTTAAATTCTCCATTGAAACCGAACACATGAATATGGTGTGGACTCCAATAATCGTCCATTGTGCGCCCGCCCGCACGCCCCTGCCTCTGTTGTCACATAGTGTCAGTATCGGAAGGGCTCAAAGTGTCACGCCAGCCGACAAGTGCACTTGCCATGTTATCCAGATACGAGTATGTTGCGAATTTGCCTCGGTACTTTGAATGACGACTAATTCCATTGTTGACGCTGACATATGGCGTACAGTAACATACAGTTGCCCAGATTGATGTTATTGAGGTCTATAAATGAAGGTGACATTGGATCCATTTGGGTATGAAAATCGTTTTGTGTTAAGATTTCAGCAGTTTCATAAACTAGCGAAATATAACAGTAATGGATATGAATGGGCTTGCTTATGAACGAATTGACAGTTATGGCTGATTAAAAAAATTACGTTTATTAAAAACTAGTTCCGCCGCGCGGTAAATAAGTCATCCCACGGGAACACTGCACTTTTCTGCGATCAAAATAGTCTATCTGTACCAAGATATAAGCTATCTTAGTAACTAATTTCATCTAAACCCATTCGGCCGTTTGAGCGTGAAGGAGTAGCAAACATACATACAAACTTTCACCTATATAATATTGTTACAAAACTACTAAAGATAAATGTATTTTACTGAATATTACATTCACCTGTATCAAACCGTAAAATAAACAAATATTGTTATTTCACATTAAAATACTATTAATCTCAATCAATTATACCCTATGACACTCAGGAATAACTTAAAGCTTAAAAGAAAAATGTATTGCTGAGTGAAATCCTGTGCTCAAATTATCAAAATTGGGTATAACTATTTTTCAAATATAAATATAATACTCAATTAACTGTTCTTTTAAAATTTACGAAATTTTGGGCGCAATTCATCTGCACAATCGAGATCGCAAAGTGATATTCGGCCGTAAAATACCAAACAAAAACACAATTAGCACTCGTGCGGTACAAGGGTGAACACAATAGCTGAGCACGGGCCGAAAACGTTACTGTTACCCTTATTTGTTGCTATTGTCAGGCCGACCACAGTGCAACAAAACGAAATGAAAAAAATTTAAACTTGCTAAGTTTTTTTTAACGAACGAGCCGACGGCCGACCTGGTGGTAAGTGGTAACCTCAGCCCATAACAACCGATGCAACTTGACTCCCCTACTAGGTACGACAAGACCCAAGTCGCATCGTATGCGCCCGTAACTTGAGACGTGTAGGTGGAATGTCTCATGTGCCTGTAATATCACCGGCAACCATACCTTTCAAACCAGAACTCAGTAACGCGAACGCGTTACTGCTTGGCAGCAGAAATGGGCATGGGGGCAGTACTTCCCCGGACGACTTGGCGAGTTCTACTGCTCTTAAAAATAAAAATATTGGGGTGTGTCCATTTGCGGACTGTTTGCGATACATAATAAATTTTGTTACAGGAATTTGAACGGTATTAGTAGCATTTAAGTACGAGAATCGCGAGGTTTAGAAACCGTTTGGTTTTATTTTACGTTGTTAGCTTTCTGGACGCTGTCAGTATTATTCAGATTTACTGTCAGCCGTCAATGGACTTTGTGATACTTGTGGGTGCGCGATGCTAATTATTTTTTATGTGGTTATGCTAATACACTAAACGTTTGAATATCTGCGCCCTTGAAACATTATATAGCCACCCTGGACAGATGTTTGCAAATCAATGCGTGAATTAAGTGAAGTTTTTTGAGTGTAAGCGATAAACTGGCAGATGGTATCTGGGATTATGTTTATACCGATGCAATTGTTATAATTTATTGCTTTGAGTGTATTTTAGCTCTGCATTTTGCCTGAAATTCTAGCTTAATATTTTTGTATTTTTTTTCTCTAAATAGATTTAGATTTATATTATATATATTATAATTTTCTCTAAATATAAGCTCTAATTAATTATATAAAATCATTTTAAGTGTACTTATTTGTTATAGATTTCATTTTGAATGCACGATGTATTTATTTATAGGTTGCCTGTACATGTCGCTGTGTAGGCTTTACAGCCAATTAAGACCTAACACGGTTTTGGTTTTGAGAGTTTATTTTTGGTAGACGTAAATAAATAAAATCACCACCATGTCAGTTTCCATTTAGTCATTTATTCGTCACAAAGCGGCCCGTATTCTAGACCAAACCTTTCATATTTCTTACCCAATATAAACGATAAAGGCATTTTAGCGATAGTATATTCGCAATTTATCCGCCTAATATGCCTGTCTAAATTATCATACAACAGACATTTTGCCACATAGCTCGTATAACTGGCGAAACAAACGATTTTCAAGGCATCATTAATTTAATCCTAGTACTTACTGACATGTTTGCATTGGATCTATTGAAGTGCTGATCGAATTTGGTCTCTGCTATTTGGGAATAGGAATTGTTGTTGTGTGTCGTGGGGTAGAACGTAGAACAAATGATCGTGGCCTATTCACTTTTCATGCGTTTATTACGTCTTGGCACGGACGAGAGCACTATTGATTCGGTTTTATCATGTTACTATGTAGTGTAAAGTTTTGGACATAAAGAGAAATTATTATTATTAATAATAATAATAATTATTATTATTTATTGGAAAGACAGGTGATACTTAATACTAATAGTACTTTTGCTGTGGATCCAATAGGCGGTCTTATCGTGGTAGACGATTTCTTCCAGACTACCTTAACTAAAACTAAAATAAAAGTAACTTAATACTAATGCAAGAACTATGCTCTTGAGCACGGAGGTAGACAATTGGAGGACGAGTATACACTGGCCCCCGAACTAGATTAAACTGTATCTCAGGAGGCACAGTGTCTACCCCAACGTCCAAAACCCATTAAAAAATTAATTTTTGCTTGGTTACTTTGACTCACGATTTCTTAGTTACAAAAGACGGAATAAGCGATCGCAATCCAACAAGCATACATATTCAATTTGAATTAATGCGGAGGTAGTGGAACACTTGAATACAATTTCGCCATCTACTGTTAAAAAGCAGGAGTGTTTGGTCTATATTCTATGTCATATCGTATTTTATAGGAAGGTAGGTAAGTTCAAATAGAAGTGAAACTGAACACGAAAACTTAACTTAATGGTTAAAAGCACATTCGATAGTCTCTTGCAAAATAAATGTTTTCAACCAACATTCAATTCTCAGTGCACTCCCGCCTTAAACTCCTTAGCGTTTGATTTATGGTACCGTCCGGTTCATACATGCAAGTTTGAGCGATAAAAGATGAATCACACTGAAATTAATATTGTTTTCCTGAGAGCACTCTTATCTGAGAATATTATGTTGGCAAATGGTTTCCAGGGTCATGTAAGACAAATGTAATGGGTTGCAATGGATTTTGAAGTGTTTCCCATCCCACTAATATTATAAATGGATAAGTTTGTTTGTTAGAATGGTGTAATGTTTATTTCTCCTTCTTGCCAGCTTGCCTAATGAACCAATTTGCTTGAAATTTTGAACGTGGCCTGAAATAGCTAGTAATAACAGAGATAGGCACTAGTTATAAACTTTTCTTATACTACAAAAAAAGACAATAAATGTAAATTACGAATTTATGACATAATGTTACTTGTTTTGTTACTTTTAATAGCAATCAAGCCGTTGTGATTTTTATATCATTTTTCTTCTTATCTTATATTTTATGACTTACTTTCACAGGGAGTTTTTTGTGAAAAAACGTAAGGAGAATGAGATTTTCCGAAACCTATAAAATAGAAACAAGAGGTTCAAATATCTGACCATAAAAGTTTTGGCACTGTAGGTACTTAGTATTGAATAACTTGAAACAAAGCAAGCCCCTGTGAAGTCCGAGTGTTGGCAATTTGTCATATTATATCAGTGGTTGTAAATCGTTTCGTACAATATTGCCAAGGCATTGCTAATGTTGATTTAGAAAGCTGTTTACAATTATTCAATCGAAAGGAAATTTTTACTTAAACTTTACGACTTAAATTACGCCCGAAATGAAGCTAAATTTTATGAAACTTTTCTATATAATCTAATCGCCAAATAAGTATATTAGCCTATTGGTTCAGATCCCGACTTTCTAGCCGGACGTCGCTGGTTTAAATCCTGACACGCGCCGATAAGTATTTTCACTTAGTACAATTTAAAAATAAAATAATTAAATGATAAATAATAATTTAATAAATAATACAACGTTCTCAAAACGGTGAAAGAGAAAATCGTAAAGAAACTGTCATGTCCTAGAACCATAAATTTAAAGACATGTGTCAAGTGCGCAAATGGAGCCTTTTAGGCACATTTAAATCTTTCTCCACACTGTTTCGAGAGAGCCGATTACCTAGTAGTAGAAAATACGGGCATAAAGCTAATAAAATTTAGTGACTGCTACATTTAGCAAGCCATTCTCTACTAAATATATATTCACTGTTTTTGAAACACATTAAATTTTGTCACATTTTTTCGAATCTATAATGCAAGTCCTAAATCAACAAAGAGACACAATATTTGCATACGAGGGCGACGAAGAACAAAGGGTTAATTTTTATTCTTTTTAAAGTGTCCGATACGATATCGGCAAAGCGGCATAGCTGCCTCGTATCCGCGCTGTAAATCAAACCTTTGAAATATATCGCGTCTGATGCCATATATTTTAGCTCAAAGTAATTTATTCACTGCCACGATAAAACTGCAGTGGAGCGAGGTGAAAAAGTGACGTTATCCTTTAAAATGAAAGAAGTAAACGGTTTTAATGTCGTTTTGAATTTTATTTTATAAGAGTAAAATTTTGTCTACCTTTATATGATCTTTTTTTTTTCATTTAGTGTTAATTAGATAGAAATTGACCCTGTTGACAAAATATTTCAAATGTCCTGTTCTTTTTATGGCTACCCATTTGTCTCTTCGCATAAACCGTTATATTATAGCGTATTGCGTTTAAATTACGATTAAAATATATGAAACATAATTAATGTAGGTATATAGAAAAATTTGGCAAAAAAAAAATATACTTACCTATAAACAAAATTTTTGTATCGTCTTAACAGAAATGGCGCAGTTCAATCAATAGTCTGATTAATTTACCATTTCGTAAAAAACTTCGTTAAAATGAGAGTTAAAATTTTAAATGAAACCGCAGAACATTGTCCGCTTCCCTTTAAAATGAACCCCGACCGCAAAGTAATCATAAGTGCGTGCGGTAACAAAATAATAATAATAATAAGCCCGTAAACGCAGTTATACCTTTTACATAAAGGTTCAGCAAGTAAAAATTTTCCGATAATAATAATAGTAAATTTTTTTTTCAAATAAAGCATATTGTACAGTTTTGTTAAAGCCCTGATTTCCAAACTAGCCTTAGCTGTATGTCGAAAACCAGTTCCTTCCCTTGCTAATTATTGCAACTGGTTTGTGAAAATGACCGCATTGATAACTAATATATCTGCAGTAACGATCAAAACACTGGATGACTCATAATATAATAGTGTGATATCCCGTAGAACAAACAAACAAACGCTTACATACATATCTGGGAAAGGACACTAGGACTAGGATAGATATGAAACACAGGTCACTTGTGCCAATTTCGTCCACCACAATTATTTCTCTCAAGTTGTAACACACCTGTCGCAGCGGTCTCCCCATACCTAAGTAAGGGACAATGAATAAAAAGGGATAATGTTTGCAATGACCGGGAATCGATCACTGGTCCCCTCACTTTATAATCTAAGTTACAACCCATATAGCATACGAGCCCTCAATTAAGTGTAGTCTACAAAATTTAAATTAAACTTTTCTTCAATGGCTTTTGTGTCATTCCGATTAAGTAGTACATTCACATTCATTGCCTTCGTTTGGTAGGGAGGCCACCTTTGATGGGTATCAATTAAATCAGAGACTATTTTGGAACGTAAACATGACTAGTGCGGAGCTCATTGCCGCAACTATATTTTATATACTCTATATAACCTAGCTCTACATTTAACCGTACAAATGAAAAAGGCATTTTATACTGGTTCATTCACATAATAAGTTCAAGTAATATATGTGACATGTCATGCATTTTCCATCATAACTTACATTTTAATCTATTCATTATACAAGAATTTCGTTATGGCCCCACAACTACTCAAGATTTCAACGATATCTCGTGGGACTGCTGAAGTGAAGAAGCGGCTATCACTCGGCCGGTGAGTACCGCTCCTAAATTATAGAACGAGGCGCGCTACTGTTTCCATTAAGATTACACGATTTCAAGTAGTACACATTGAAACTTCAATAAGTTGTAACTTGATAGGAATGATGACGATTCGTGTCATTTTAAACGACATGAAAGTTTCATTTAAATCGGTTAAGTTTGTGTCAAAGTTTTATGTTGCTGATGTGATTTGGTATTTCCATTTTAATAATAATAATAATCATTTATTTCAGACAAATCAATACATGTGACTTAAAATGTCCATAGATTAAATAAAACTAAAATTAAATCAAATTAAATTAAGTAAATAAAAAAAAGAGAGTTATGTCTAATAGAATAAATAAAATAATGTAGTTTTGCAGTCAAAGTTTCATAAACTGATTTTTAAATTATAATTTTGATCGTCTTAGCTAATTATTGTATTCCTAATTACAGGCAAACGCTTAATTTTCGTTATACTGATGTAAATATTGAAACTGGAACATACTAAGTCGGAACATGCACGATGTTCATATCGATTCCGTGGAATTAATTATGAACGGGTGATACGTGTCGTTGCTTATCGGTCGCACCCTTCTGTGGAAACATTCGGACAGTAGTCATAATTATTTAATTAATGCAACCCCACCCCGGGTTATCCGACGCCTTCATAATTCACATCAATTTAACGATTCAATTTCAAAATCTACGTGATCCACACCGAATTATATCGATTTTGTATCATTTTTTTTATACACTGTTACAGTTACGGAACGAGCCGATGTCCCACGTGGTGTGTGTGTGGTGTGGTGTGAGTGGTAACCTCGGCCCATGACAACTGATGCGACTCGGGTCCTCCCCTACTAGGTATGATAAGACTTAAGTCGCATCGTATGCGCCCGTAACTCTGAGACTTGTAGGTGGAATGTCTCATGTGCCTGTAATTTCACCGGCAACCTCACCTTTCAAACCGGAATACTGCTTGGCGGCAGAAATGGTCATGATGGCAGTACTTCCCCGGTCAAATGTGGCGAGAGTTCTACTGCTCTTAAAAATGCAGTCTGTCTGGGAATGTTGGGAATGCCAACATACCTATTTCTGGCAACAAGCAGTAATTATGTTACGCACTGTCATCACTATATTCCGGTTTTGTATGTGTGGGGGCCGATAAAATTAAACCTGTGTGAATTAAACACTTCTAGACTACCAGTAGGGTATCTTTAGTAAGGGTGGACTTAATTTTTAATGGTTGCTTTAGCCTGAAACCATTCAACATGGGGTTTCGCTAGGCCATCTGCTAGTACCATAACTAACCAGAAAACGCCATTAAGTGTTCAGTGAATTATAGCTAAACTGTTAGGCATTTGCCCCAACACAACGCTGATGTTGTTTTGCGCTGTTTTTCTTCATCAGAAGTTTGAGATTTTAGGATTCAAACCTACGATTCGTCAGCTGAAGTCACGGTGAACTAAGCCCTCGTAGCTACAAAAATCGCTGCTATTCGCCTCATTCTTCGACGTGTATAGTCTTCTTTATACAAATGTTTTATCAATATAGTGCATGCATTAATGCAAAGGAGAGCTACTTTTGCATTAATGCATGCACTATATTATACAAAATTTTAAAAAATAACGCATTCATTTTGTTTATACTAATGGAATGCACTGCCCACGCGCCTCACCCGATGGTAATTATGCGATTGTGCCTACACTGTGTCAATTAATATGCTTTTTATGCAGCTAAGAGAAAAAAATCTCCGGTAATTGAGCCGTAATTTTTTTCATTTTAATGTGATCTTATATTTGCGGGTAATTGTACGGACTTATTATTGGTTGACAGTACGATTCAAAAACCATATTCGGAGCTTAAATGGTTGACTGTATTTTTAGGTTTTCTGATAGTTAATGCTACCAATTTATTAATAGCACCTACATTAACGCACTAGTAGATAGGTAAAGAGTGGTGAGAGGTCGGTGAAAGTCAAAGTCAGAAACTTTTTTTCCATAGAATTCATAAAGAAATTGCTTGTAAATGTCAATAATAATCTAAACATAAAGTCACGCTTACTTATCGCTAAGTTTAACGCCAGGGCTGGCCTGGGGATATGACGTAAAGTGTGACCCAGATTATTTCAATGCATTACCGACGACAAATAGCAGTGTCTGATTAAAACCTTCTCAAATGCCATTAATAGTGGCCACACCCATAGTGGCAGATGGGAAAGACAGATCCGTTACGTGTTGCCACCGTCATAGAAATTGGGTCTTATCATACCTAAGTAGGGGAAGACCCAAGTCTTGTTCAGAGGTTACCACTTAACACCTGGTGGGCCATCTGCTTGTTCCGTAACTTTATCACATTAAAATAAATCAATTTTTTTATAATAGCTACAACAAATTTGGAATAATAATATTCCAGTAAAATCATTCGCAACCAGGTGAGGCTATGAATGGTAAGCTATTAAAAAACCTTATCCTCAACTTATGAGTATTGCAAAATATATTGTTATAAATTAACACGATTTATTTGTGAGATAAATGTATATATATATATATATATATATATATATATATATATATATATAATATCGAAGCGATAATTAAACACTTACAATTCATCATATAGCCTATGCAAAAAAATTTGCGGTCTGATTTGTTATTCCCTAATCCCGCTATGAGTAAATAAGCTTTTCATTAGTTCAAAAAGGCGACGATTTTCAATTATAATAAGGATTAAAATTAGCTTGGCTGTCTAATCGTTATCGCAAAATGTAATTTGTATTGAAAACCAATTCATACGTTTATTTTAGCTATTCCTAATACGACTCAATAAAGAAATAGCTTTGTAACTGACTGATGTAGATCATTCAAAGTTCAAGATCATCACGACTCGTCTAAATCAGTTTAGGCATCCAGATATGAAATGGGCGAAAATATTCAGCACAGTACACTTACACAGTAACAGTAAGAATTTGACGCAGAATTTTTAAGTTACATTAAGTTATTGACAATAGTATTTATTGTTTAACATTAGATTGATATGATCATGTTGGCTGAAACTCATAAAAAAACCTTGTTTACTCGGTTTTTCATCAGAATAAAGCATACATCTTATACTGGTTTGTTGTTCTTGACCGGTATGATGAAGCAACGTTTTATGCTGTGCTTACTTAGTTGGGACATTTACATCTGAGTGCTTTTGTTCTTCGGACGACAAGTTAAATTGTTTAAACTAAGTTAACGACATAGTACGAGATGACACTAGTTTTGAGTATATTGGCGTCAAAACAAAACTCAAATTGTTTTTCAATAAAAGCACATGACGGCCGTTTTAGTTTTCTCGGACATTAAGACAATTGACACTTTTATGTCCATCCAAAGTTCACTACTCAGTGTAGCCAACTGACCTTACTGTAAGCATATTTACTGGTCAAATTACATTGTGAATCCAGAGTCGTTGAGATCACGGAGCTACGTATGAAACGATTTGTAACAAATGTCAAGAACGTAAGGCTGAAGAATAAAACTTGCGTCCTTTTTAGGTCATCGGGTCATATCACTTGAAGAATTCTGTGAAAGAACAAAGAAATAACTGGGCAGACTTGAAGCTAATAGATACCTACTTGTAATCATGAGTGACATTAATCAAGTGAAATAGGGCTCTCGTGGTTTATTATGAACTTAATAGCCAACTCACTTTGAACTTTTATAAGATCGATATCGGTGATGATTTGTTGGAGACGAACTTAACTAATTTAGGGTTTACGCATTTTACCACAAAAAGCCTGCCCGACCGGGGTCCGAACCCAGGACCTCTTTCTTTGCAGGCAGGGTAACCAAGGTAAGGGCTACCAACTAAGATACGAAGCCGTCAGTTTTTTTTAAAAGTTACGTAAACTATTTTCGTCTGTAATTTGCTTATTATATTATGCAATTTTAAAATATGGTCCATATTATTTTAATATGCGTGCTAGCGTTGTTTTTATATCAGTGGTTTGAGTAATCAGTTCACAAACAAAACTGTATTACTAGTATAAGTTTGCAGCTTACGCACAGTACGTGAAATATTATATTTAATACTAGCTCTTGCCCGCGACTTCGTCCGCGTGGAATTCGGTTTTATCACGCACCCCTATTTTATCCCTCGTAAAAGTACCCTTAGTTACTCCTTGTTACCTCAGCTATCTGCCAGTGAAAGTCCCGTCAAAATCGGTCCAGCCATTTCAGAGATTAGCCGGAACAAACAGAAAGACAGATTTTTTTTTAAAAAAATGTTGTTTGGTATATGTACCGGGTAAACATCCATATGCACTTAGTAAAAAGCGGTTATTTTAAATTACAAACAGACACTCCAACACTCCTTTAAGTTATTTGTATAGATAATTACCCACACATAAACCACAATCTGAATTGAAATGTAATAATTTTGAAATCATTATTCATAATCGTTCTATTTCAGCCGTGATTGAACATAATTACATTATCGGTGGCTTCTCGTAATGACCCAATTAAATTCATGGAACTAACTATCGTATAGATTATCTATTAATTAGATTCCATTACACTCCACTGGAAGGCAAAGCGCCGTGGAAATTACAGCTGTGAGACGTCTGAGAGACGCAATTACCGTATAGTTATGTCATACTGGAGCGAAGCCAATTGAACATTACTATTACTAGGATAAAAATAAGGCATCTTAATTTAATTTACGGTGTTAATTTAACCATTTAAATCAAAATATTTTAGGAAGGTAATACAAATTACCCAAATATGAGTGCTTTTAGATTTTATATTAATGGTTTTTTTTTTACTTCAATCTATATAAAAAAAGCTATGACAGATTCTGATTCATCACGTACACAAATTTGCTGAAAAAAAGATGATTCATTTGGAATTTTTTGATTTGAAATTTTTGGGAAATTCCTTCACTAATGGGGTGAAATATTAGCTTATAGAATAATCCCATTTCACGGGATACATGACCAATTCCACGCAGAAATATTCGCAGCTGGTTTCTCGTCTCATCTACTGTTTTTTTTTCTTCAATATCTGCTTTGTTGTGTTACGTATTTCGGAAGGCGCTTAAGTCTTGTGTGCTACTCGTACAAGGCCAAAAAACATGTCGGAGCCTGTATATTCAATCATACGATTTCATCAATTTCAATGTTCTCTGCTACATATATGTTCACAGCGGATAGAATACATTACATTTGAATCAGTCTTCAGACTAATATCATGAGGTGGCCTACAGGTGAGTGCCTGTCGTAACGCCACCATCGCATATTTGCCAAGGCGGCGTTCATTTTTATCTGCCGATTCCGCACTTCACCGCTCTCTGTAATTGGTTCGAAGTTATCTACGTCATTACATCAGAATTCCTACCTTCTTGCGCACTTTATTCCTCCTTTCGACCGCGAATATCGTTTGTTTTTGATTCAATTACTTTTTATGCTGCGCTTTGAGTTGATCGTTTACGGAGATCGCAAAATCTGATAATGACTTTTCAGATCCAAGCAAATATTAATAAGTAAGCATAATATTTTATTTGAAACGTGTTTTGAGCAAAAGTTGAAGATCTATGTCAGGAAACTAAGCATGAGTAAAGGGAAATTATTAATATTGATTGAATTATAATCATTTGCATTTAATTACAAATGAACTTACGGACCCATGGAATTAACTGACTCTCACTAATATAGTATAAATGTAAAAAATGTTATTAATTTACAAAACTAATGAATCATTTTGCTGAACTTTATGTCAATCATATTTTGTATGAATGTTTGCTGACGCTTTGGGACCATGAACATTTTATTCCACAAATTGTTCAATCCTTCACAATTGCTAATATCATAGTAGATATTGTTTGTTGGCAATTTGAAATGTTGAAATGCTTGAATCGATGACTTAACATTTGGGACGATCTATTGATCGCAGGTTCAAATCCTACAATGAGTTTGAGCTTTCGGTGAAGGAAAACATCGTCAGAAAACCTTAAAGTGTTGGCAGGGCAAACGCCCGTCTGCCTATCTACCACTCAAGTCTCAAGTAGAAAATCTCTTCAGGGTGTGTTCTGGTAGTTTCACTTAAGATCCAGATCCCAATTCGATTACAACACGATTATGGCAACACAGATGTAAATAGAAAATAAGCAACTTAATTTGATTTTCTCTATATATATATTATATAAGTATATTATATTATTTATATATATGTGATATGAATAGGTAAAAAATTGATTCAATTAAGTAAAAGTAAACCAATGGCATATATTCTATGTTAAAGTGTACACTTTGTATATATACTCTGTGTATCAAATCTAATCCGCTACCGCTTAAGCTCGTCACAAAAAATATACCCATGATACTTATTCTTTGCTTCAAGTATAATTTGTTGTTCCATTTTTATAGCGTAACCCTAGAACTACACCACAATCTAGATAACCGTTCAGCTCAACCTTGTTTATGCTTTCGAGACGTAATTCTTAAGGACACCACATTACTCATGCAGTATCGCTGTAGAGATCGGTATTTCACTAAATGAACGCGTCTCAAACTATATTTATAGGTACGGTGGACATAATTTAATAAACAAAGCAGGACCGGCCAACGTTTTAATGCCACCTCGGGCATAAGATCTGATAATGGATCATAACTGGTTCTGTAGTTGGTAGATAGCATTGTGAGAAACTACCACCTCGTTACAAGCTCCTGGTAAAATGCGTTGGCCTGATCAGGGATGTCGCTGCTATTTAGAGGCAAGATTTTATTTTATGTATGCATGAGTTATTGGCAACTAACAGTATGCAAATTAAAATGACCGCACAGAACACCATTGTAGCAGAGTTATTCATGGGAAAGCAGCTTTGCCAAGAGCTCACCACTTTTCGTGTTCCAACATAGCTATTGATTAGTAGCTAATGAATCCATATTATATGGCTCTGCCTAACCATTCGGAGAAATGGTTTGTTTTTATATGAATGGTTATAACATTGTTGGATCACCTCATGGTTAAGGTCTGAACATATTTCCAGTAATACCAACTAAGTAAAAATATTTCGAATCCTATGTGGATTATCCTTATAAAGAACTTGCTGCTGCTTCTTAGCCTTCAAAATGCCAGCCGGATCGGTTCAGCAGTTTTTGCGTGAACGAATTAAAAACAACATTCTTTCAGATTTATTGCGTTTGTGACATTACTACTACTAGTTGTGTGACTAGGTCTTTGTAACCAGTGTGCAGATGGATTTAAAGTGTGCCTCAAAATGTCTCCTTTTATACACTTATAATATCATTGTATCTACGTATATAAGTGTATTTCTTCACTCGTTAAGCGAAAGCCCTATCGATATTCAAGCTATTAATAATATTACACACTACGGTATCTGATATGCATTGAATGCATAGTTTAAAGGCACGAGTGAGGAAATGTACAGATATTTTTTGGTATAATATGCACTTGCAAATTTTTGATGCCGACTTCCTGCTTTTTAACAGCAAGATGTCGTAATTTGTAAGTTTCATATCAAGATTTTCGATCTTCTCATTTCTTACTATATTTACAAAAATCATTTAGTCCATCAAACTAGATCTGTAAAAATCTCTGTAGTAAGTTGTTAGGTACCCGTATAATCATAATAATCATACGGGTACGTAACAACTTGGTCAACAAAAATCATCATAGTTCAGTAAATTTTTAAAGGATATTTGTTATGTAGATACTCCCTACTATATACTAACTTTCCTCATCAATCAGTCTCATCTATTAGATTAACCATTTTGAAATCCCTATAGTCTGAGATTAGACTATAAAGAAACAGGACGACAGATAAACGTAGCAGAAGACATTAATTTATAATATCCAGTGATAGTGAAATAAGTCCCACAATAAGTTTAATCCCATCGAACCAATCTAAAAATACCGTCCAAATATCTCGTACATGACAAATGACTGGCAGAACGATCAGAATCGCCGCTCAAGAGTATAAACATTTACATTCATCAACCATCGTGCCTTCATTTGGGCCCTATCTATGCCTTTGTGACCCTATCTATCCCTTTGTTTCCTTGACAGGTGCATTAGTGGTATCACGGAGCAATTAAATGCATCGGTGCTGCATCATCATGAGGAAATACTTCTAATTCTTGATATTGAAACTTGCATCGAGACGGTTTCGTAAGTCGCTTAGGCCCAGGAGACTTGTTGTTCAAATTATTTGACGAGACTGTAAGTATGTTAACCTGTTTCTGTTTTTGAGATCATGGTGGCTCAGTGGTAGGTACATATTTTAAATACTAGGTTCACTGTTCCAAGTCCAAGTTTATATTTCACGCTCTCATTTCTACAACCACATCCAATGAGTAATAGTTATTATGTACAATCCCTGCATAACAATTCTTCGTTTTATTGAGTAAAGTTTAGGAGCCGACGCTTACATTCATACTTTAGATTGTGGAATTCCTTTGTTTTGGAATGCGCCGTACTGAGAACGAGTCAAGGTCGATTTGTTTGGGAGTAACGTATCATAGGTCATTGTCATTGCCCCTTTAAATTTAATCGGAAACCTTTTATTTAGTTTTAACCTATGGAGGATGGATTGATAACTAATATAAAGCATACTTTGTGAATTCCGAGATAGAGGAACTCGAAAAGAACTGTACAAATTACGGCGACTTAATCCATTACATAAAACATATTTCTGTAAAATTAAAATTGTACACTTTTTTATAGTTAAGTGTCAATTAAGTTAAGTTCTGGAACTAACAAATCCGATTTTTGATGAATTTAAGGCTTCATCTCCAAGGTGATTCGTGCGAAGGGCAACCTACGAAAGTGATATCAGAAATTTACATTGATGCTGTACGGCAATTAATTCATAGAAAAAAATGATTACAGAATATTCGAAAAAAATGCAAACATAGATGTGACCAAGTGTTATAATCAATGTATTTTGCGCGTGATTTACGTGAACGTTTAGAAGCTTTGTTTGAGATGGTTGCAGCAGCAGGAAGTTCATAAACGATAATAGCAGTGTAGAGTAGTGGATAAAATATAAAAAAAATACTACGGAGAATCATCATTACAAGGATATGGATATCGTAACTGGACACTAAAGCTGACAAAGGTTACCTGAAAGTCAATCGGCTGAGTGGATCTGTCCATTGGAGGATTTGACAACGATGTCGGGAAAGGTCGAAGCATTGATACAAAGATGATTGCTTATTATTTTGGCAAAACACTCAAAATCTCAAATCTTTACGCGTGATCTAAATATTAAAACGATAAGTATATAATAATAACACAATAGGAAGCCAATTAAGTTGACTTGCTTCAACCCACAAGGTGAGAAGAAGCCCACTGAAGCTCTACCTACCTCTTCGGGAATAAAGGCCTTAATCTATGTATGTCTCTACATCAATACATATATGCATTGTATGTATTGAATTATAAATTCATGTTCAGCTCTTTAGATGCAGTCTGAGATATACAAAACCACTTTGTCAGACCCATTAACTTACCAGTTTTGCTGTCAAATCTTCTTTAATTTTCTCCGAATTCACTCATCAATCTATGGTCAACTGGTCGTCGACTGCTCTAAGTTTCCAATCTGAGTTCCCACATTTGCTCGAAGCCTTGGCCAGCACCTTAATCTTTATTCAACAAACAGTGGTTTCCATATCAATCAATCATGTTTATTGGAACGCGTAATTGGCGTAATGCAATGGAAAGTATGCTAACTGTCATATAATTTGAAAAGGTCACCGGACTCCACTCTCATTTTAACGAAACGAGCAAAATATGTATCGCATCTTATAAAGCGATTCAGTCGCCGACCGACAAACATGGTAATGGAAAAATGAAATGGTTGGGTCAGTAATTAACATATCAAAATTTAACGATGAACGGTTAATGGTGATAATTTTTGACTCGGATTAAGATGCAAAATAACGTAGGTACAGAAAGTATTTTTTATTTAAATATTTGTAAATGCAAGGTTGCATCGGTTGTAATTCTTTAGCACAAGTACGTGACTGGCATAATTTATAAAAAACATTTAGTCAATTACTTGAAAAAAATTTAGTTAATATTAAAAAAGTTAACGTGTTAGGTTCATCTAAAAGCATTCAGAGAGTAGGTAAAACGGTAAATACCAAAATCCTCTTTTGAGAACCATCCACCTAACCGGGTGCTTAATAGTTGTTTCTACAAGTCTCTTATCAGCATTGTCTCCTATCGATATTAGACAAAGCACGAGGGATAATAGTTGCTTTTAATTATGATGTTTGCAATGCGTAGAAAAAAATAAATATGCCCTTTTTATCCTGGTCAAATTCTTGTGAAATACACTACCAGCGAAGAAGGTCATATATTTACTGTTATCTCTCCGGTCATAATATATCAGTTGGTTTCGAGTAGAAATTTGGCTATTAAAAGTACACATTTTCACGTACACGTTAATGCGGTTGAGTGTCTTTAAAAGCTATTTTACGACTATTAAATGGCAGGTAACTGCTGTGGTTTTTGTCTTAAAACTATCCTATCAGAACGACTGTCGCGGATGATATGTTAAGAGTGGGATGGATCCTAAAAGTGATGGTAAAAAGTATAAATCGGTGTACGTATTTGAAGTTTTATGACGCTGTTAAAATGTTTAAAGGTAAGTTTTCGAGTATAAGCGTTTAAGTGATTTTAAAGAAATACCATTTCACACGCATTTCGGTTCATTAGTAGATATGTGAGATAGTGAGGACAGGTAGAATTTCTGTGGATGTTGAAAATATACTTTACGTTAATAATAGAAACAAAATTTTACGTAAAAAAAAATAGAAGTTGACTGCAAAATCCTTCACTGTGCGTGGCAACGCCAATGCGGCCAATAGGGCTGGTAACTGTTTCATAGTGTCCTTCACTGTTGTATCAAACTAAAATTAATTTGTTTTTTTATTTTATTTTATTGTTTCTGTCGTCGAATCTATATATTATGCTGTACAAATTATAGATTTAACTTTACGCTCCTAAATATTCACTGCTAATATTGCAAGGTCCCTAAAGCTAAAAGAAGGTACATTTCCTGTAAGCTAAACAGTAAAAGTTCCAGATAAAATCCATTGTTATAACTCTTAGTTTTCCCATGAATCGTGCCACCGCTTAAGGCTGGCCCACACACATTGGGTTAAATACCTTATTTATGGCTTACTTCGGATGACCTTTGATTTGAATGAGTTAGGAGGTATGGTATAAGTAAGAAAGTGACATATTATGATTGGTTAAAAGTTTGGCAAGTATTTTCATTGCTGGTAAATCCACGAAAGGAATCTCTGCGCACTTTAATCCTTTTACCACACTGGTTTGACAAAGCTAGTGTAGTATTGACTGAGCAGTGGCTCAGTTGCTAGTAATCCTGCCTTCTGCGCTGTAGATCGTCGGTTCGATTCCCACCAGGACAAATATTTGTATGACGAAAATAAATGTTTGTTCTGCGTCTGGGTGTCAATATGTATTATATGTACGTATTTACAATAAAAAAATATATAAGTATTGTATCAGTTGTCTGGTTCCCATGATACAAGGTATGCTTAGCTTACTTTTGGGCTAGATGGCGCTCTGTGAAATGTCCACCAATATTTATTTTTATTAGTTTAATACTAAGATAATAAGTAGATTAATGTTCAATTAAACGTAGGTAGGCAATTACTAAAATGCCTGCCTAATGCGTTCATATGAAGTTGTATATATTTCCTAATCTTGCCACTCCATTAATATTAAACACTACTATAGTAATGCAGTTATTTAAAATAATGAAGTTAGTTGAGTATAATTAGAAGGGAGCTTTTTCGTGTAGTGTATTTATTGTTTGATTTTTGAAGCGCACAACTCAAGTTTTTGTGAAATTAATATTATTTTAATAAGAAAATCCAGTACTTTTAATATTTACATGATTTGATACACATCACCTATGTCATCCTTATATTAAGTTGCAGCTTTATAAAAATTGTTTCATATTCAGAGTTATGCTTGTTGGTACACCAAAGCCTTTCTAAATATGGCACTAATCTATGTATTGAATATCGGTACGGTCGACATTGTTTGCCCTTACCATTTCGTGTAGGAAACAAGCTATTGAATATCAGGAAGTCACGAATCTCAAGATTATTAATAAACGGCAATAAGTAAAAAGATTTGACTAATGTTTTGAGAAGGATTTTGACAACAAATTTTGAACTTATTTTACCATCAGTGGTTTAAGTAATGTATGACATTGATGTAATATTTTTTTTTAGAAGTGGTCATTTATCCTGTTTTGACATGACAATTTCTATCAGAAAGATTCATGCTATGATCGCGATGAATACGTTTTGCGTGCGATTTAAGTTTTATCCACAGTTCCATTCAAAACAAGTGTAAGGTCTCGTGTGCACAGACCTGAGATTTAGGACTGCCGGAACAAAATAAAGGACTCATGGACTCAGTGTAATTTTTTATAAGTCATAAAATCACCAGTTTCGTGGACCATTAGGGACACAGATAAATAAACCAGTCGATAGCTTATGGATGTCCTTATCAGAAGCATTCTTTAATTAGGTATAACCACATATTACACGAACATGAAAAAATGTGCCAATAATTTAGTTCCTAAGGTTACATAGTAATATTAAAAAAAAGTATAAATAAATAAACAAACTGAGCGTGCCTCAGTGGGTAACATTATCACTAAGCAAATTTAAACCAAACCTGCTCTTATTCAAACTTTAACTACTTGTTTGGTGATATAAAATGAAACCAGATAATAACATCCACATTTTATTTTGTTTTTAGAATGCAAAACTGCACTCACAAATATTTTTATCGTTATCCTCCAATGGTATAAAGTTATCTTTGGTTTTATTATACTTTACTTAATGCAGCAACTGAAACCAAAATCATGTATTTATATCTCCCACTGTTATGGATAACAATAAACAAAGACATAAAATATATCCACTGATAAAGGAAAGTCAGTGTGGGGTCAGTGCTGTCTTCCATTTTTGTGTAGGTTATATAAAAGCAATAAATCCAGCAAACATTAGGCGTACATAGTCCTTACCCAAAACTCACTGTGTCGGATTTCAGACACTAATGATATTTTCTGATAGATGTAAAGAGGGTTTTTTTTATTGATAGGTCCACTTAACTGTACGTAACACTGTAACATTAAGGAGTTGCAAACATAATATTATATAATGGGTTAAATAAATAAAAGTAAAAAAAATCACATGCTAGTGAAATAGGTAAGTAACATTTGGGCATGCACAAGCAAGTCTAATGTTAAGTTCGTTAATAAACCAAAATGAATGTCGATGTCAAATTGTCTTTCATTTTGTCCACAACACTGCCACACATAGTTTGCGAAAAATATAATTGGAATAACCAATTATTTCACTATCAAATTATGCAAACAACCACGATATTTAGTATCCCTATTATCAAGCGAAAACATAGTATAGAGCGTGGGGCGACTTAAATGGTAGTGAAGCGGACTTACAGTATGTGAGACACTGCATCATTTGCAATTACATGTTATAGTCCCTTTGTACTTAACGTCCGCCGACCAGAATGTAGTATTGTAAGCAAATAATCCTTAAGTTACTGTCAATTTAACTATCAGACAATGCAATTGGCTAATGTTTTGCTTCGGCTTGATTAGGGAGGTTCTACAGCGACATGGAGGAGGCTGGGCTAATTTGTTTGGAGAGTGGCGTAGGCTACTGGAGTTCATACCAGCACCTACACAGGCCTACTCACCATAAGCGAGAGTAAACAGGCTTCAAATTATAACAAGACCCCAATCCATTATGAGAGATGTTTCGTATTTTCGAAAACAGCTTGTCTGGAGTGATTATTGCTAGTTTAAATCCAGTGACTTAATTACTTTTTATGAGTTTAATATTCACGTAGCAATGAATAAACACATTGAGAACGAAACACATTTATTAAAAACATGTGTCACACAATCCAAATTTGATTGATTCCATAGTGAGTCACGTAATAATCTTATAGTTTCGGACTTATCCCGAAGATCTGTACAAAACGTGGCAGTATAAAATGAAACCGTTATTTCTATTAGTTGACTCGACATAACATTTATGGCGGAGAAAGACGAACCATTCCTCCTTGCAATAGCCATTGCACTGGCGTTCTATCCTCAGCGATTATTAATTCCAGGAAAGAGTTAGAGGAAGGCGGCTTTTTCGCTTTCTGCTCGCATTTAACCCAATTTGCAATATCTGCAATGGGAACATTATAGGCTCGACCGAAATGTGCTCGATAGCTTTAGGATGATCTAAGCAAGGGTATTATAAAACGATCATTAGGCTTACTTCTTTGTTTTTGCTCGCTCACTTCCCATCATTAGAGCTATCGATGTACCACCTTTGACCTTTCCAGTAACCTGTCATTATCCATTCAATTTGCGTCCACCGTCATTGAATTCATTAATCATCTGGCGCAAATTGCCCACAAAAACAATTTTGTAATTCCTAAAGCAAATACTCGTTAATATTAGTAGGCGCTCGTGAAACATTCCACCTTCTTGTTTTAAAAGCAATGCCCTTCTTCCAAGTATTCCATCACTGCTGAGGTTCATCAGGAGGACCATGCATGAGCAGAGGTTATCTCTTAACACCAAGTAGGCTATCTGCTTGTTCCGTAAGTTTATCACACTTTCAGTTTTGGGGTATGCGTCACTTTACAGAGTACTAGAAGGTTACTTAAACCATTAATATTGACTCCGTGGTTTATTGTACTATCATGATTTACGAACAGGACAACCTTACGTATTACTACTGTTTTAGGTTTGTTTATTGAGAAAAGCGTTTTAAAAATGTAACTTAAAATCAAATTGAATAAGATTATTAGACCAGGAGTTAGTCTGGAAAATTGATTCTCTGGAAATTAGAGATTTTTCTTATGATCAATTAACACAATTCCAGAACCATAATAGACCTAGTTTTCACGTATAAGCCCTTAATTAGTTTAGTCCTCTCTGAAACAGGAGTAAACTAGTAACTAGTAAGCCCGACATCACATAGATAGAAGTTGTGCCAGGTACGCCCGAAGAACCCATAATGCCACCACAGCTAATTCTTATTACTATGTTCTAGTTTCAAAATGGTGTCGATGCCGGAGAAATTACCACATGATACATTCCACTCTCACATCACAGAGGTATGGTTCAATACTATGCGACTTCAGTATTCCCATATTTAAGTGAGGGAGGGTCCATGTCGTATTCTTTTTGTTTATGTCTAGAGGTTACCGATTACCTTCGTAACATTTGCACATCATAAAAAAATTCATAATAATACATAGTTACTTATAAATTTCACGGTGGGTGTTACTTCCTCTCAAGTTAGATAAGACATGAATGCTCTACCATATAGGTCTTATGTATGTAGTAATAACTTAGTATGTAGGTCAGTTTTTATAAGCTAAGGCGCTTTCAGCCAACCGCAGGCACGCCCAACTCTTGAACAGATTAAAACTTGTGATGAATCGCTATTTTCGTTTCCCGCTTCAACTTCTGGTTACGAGGCATTTTCAACCGTATTCACAAAGAAGCGTATGTAGCTTTTGATGCAAATAGGCTTCGGGATTTCACATTACTATTAAATAATAATAAACATTTTTCTAGTAAATAACTATGAAATACATGGTAAAATCTGAAATGGCTTAGGTAGCTCTAAGACTACAGTTTTCCACGATGTTTTCCGACACCAGGATCTCTTATCGATTCCAAATTCAAATAACATACCGCAGTCTTCTAACCGAGCTGTTGTGGCTTTTGTATACGAGAACATCCGAACAACAGAAATATTACGTTTAATAGGATAGGAGCTTTAATGATATCAAATTGAATTGCTTTAATATTTTTGATTTTTAAATTGTTTTTGGGTTTTAAGTTTTATTTATATATTTATTTCGGGCTTAATTGTCTGATCCATCACGTCGCTACCCACGGAAATGTTATCGCCATACATTTGTGAATACGGCCACACTTTATGTGTTAAAATGTAAATACGCTCGCAACTCCTCCGACAGAAAATCGCGTTCACCAAGTGTTTACACAGACATGACGGGTTTTCTTAGTGGATTATTTAAAGGATTTGCTTAATGCTCTATGCTTGCTAAGATTAACGAGTGTTTACATAAGGTATTACAACAGTCTTTTGATAATGTTTTTGCGGCATTTGCAATAACGCGCCTGATTAGGCTGGCATTTTGAAGTGTTATATAGTAGCAAGAAAACTTGTGCCATGTTCTCGAGGTACCTACTATCACCATACGGCTACTTCAAAGTGACTGGTGTTGGGACGGAGATATTACAGCCAATCCGTGTTTAATTACAGAATTAAATGAAATCTAATATATGGTTCGCCTTAGTGCGAGGAACAACTTAAAGTATATACATATCAGTACATACATATGAGTAGAATTGATGAAATTTCTCTCTTCAGAATAGTTCATTTTCCAAACAAACTGATACCGATTGCATTTTGGCGGCTATACGAATTACGAGTCAAGAAAAATCCTGTCTTTGCGTTGAGCCATCCTTGCATTTCACAACAACCACACCAATTTTTAATATTATTTAATTTTATTACTATTCTGTTCATACTAAGTTTAAGCATTTTTTTTTTAATTCCTCGCTTTAGATCTGACCGATATACCTGATATATAACATAGGCTTAGAAATATCTATTTAAGAACGTCCCTAAGCTTTAAGTTTTTGTTTTTGTGTTTTTATAATTTATTTATTGGTCGTGACGTGACACGTCATTATTATGGTTTCCGCTGAAAACCAGCGCTGGGTGCACACATCAGTGTGTATCCAGCACAAAGCTGAGCGGAACCCATGTTTGCCTTAGGCTCTGCTACGCACAAATTTTTTAAATCACTCACGTTTCTATTTGTATATGTAGTTTTATTTATTGTGTAGTAGTTATTAAGGTAAATAAAAATATTTTCTTTCTTTCTTTCTTCTTTCTTTCTTTCAATTTTCCTAAATTATTTGTGTCATAATTGCTCCCATTTAACAAGAAGCTATTACACTCAACCACTACGCGGTGAAAGGATCTGCTAAGCTGCAAAGATATAGCTTAAAATATATTAATTCCCATAACATAAAAATATTGATACAATACACATATGACTCAGACTAAGCCAAATTTTTTTTCCACCGGTTTTAAGAGACCACAGGAATAAAAGCTTTCCTGTGATCTCAAAACCATAAACACAAAATTCATATAAACCAGAGTGAATCATGATCGTACTATATACAATAATGTGTAATCATGCGAGCAGTAAATGAAGGACATTTCAACCCACTTGAAAATCCAATACTGTCAATATTTTGGATTACAATGCATTTTGTTCGTGCGTCTTGTTGGTATAAACAGTCTTTTGTTCTGAAAAGCCTGTCTTGCTCTAAACTTAGAGTAGGTATGTTTGTTCCATTGCCATGAAGTTATCTTTGCTCAAGTCAATGCAATAATAACTATTACTTTATTTGTTAGGTTGAGATCAGACATTCTGTCTGAAGATCGGAATAAAATATATTTTTTATTCAAATTGGAAATGTTCTCAAAATTGACTTTGAAGGCACATGCCATTTATAAATTATTATTATTATAGGTTATTATTATTATTATTTCTAAATTAGGTCATCATGAGTCGATTTGCAGTCTATTTACTAAAGATTCCCGAGAAATGACCAAAACTCTTTGTACTGGAACATAAATAGGTAGAAAAGAATATAGTAGAAAAACAATTTAAAATTAGAAAGTTGAAACAATTTGCTACAGATTCAAAAATTCAAAGTGTTGTATTAAATTTACGACCTACTTGTAGTCAATCAGCCTCCCGTATTAAATCAGCAAGTTTTATTGCCCGCTATCCGTCTGTTGTCTGTCGGTTAAACTAGATTGGAAGCCGCATAACAACTTTATTTATGTTAGTTGGCTTGTAGAAACGAAATAATGGAGAAGTATTGCTGGCGTCAATGTTAGAAAATATTCTTTCATTATAGGTATACAAATCTTTTCAGAAGTGAAATCATACATCATTTCCTTTCTAGAAAAAAAACCCATTGAATCTGTCGTCAAAATATTGAATATTAATGACTATTTCTACTAATCTTAGAAATCGAATCTTAAAAAATATTTAATCTATATTTCAGTAACTTAAAAAATGCATAATACGTTTTTGGAAATTTCAAGGTAATATTATCGCTAAATCTTTTAAAAATGTTAATTATACTTGTTGTTTTCTAGCTGAATATTTAATTAATGTCTTGATTATTCTTTTACCTGATCTTCAAAAAAGCGTCTGCTCGATAAAACTGTTCGCCTCAAATAACTTCAACTTTACTAAGCGATCAGTTTATAATAATCGAATTACATCGCCTAGATCAATGTAATTATAAATTACGTTTAATATTGATAGTCCATTAATGTAAGCTTCTCTTTGTAACACTGCACCGCTACGTCAAATACTAATTGATGCTGTCACTCACTACAAAACTGATGGCACAGTGGTACAATGAACAGTAAGTCAAACTATTATAACATATTTATGGGTCTATGTAAGTAAGTAAGTTTTTCATATCTGATGCAAAGTTTATGGATTGAATGAATGAGTTGAAAGCCATTTTGTCCAACGCTGTAGCAGATTGGGTTGACATCAAATTATTGTAGGGCGTTGATAACAGTGGTACTGTTTTAACGAATGTTGCTATATCATCTCGCATTTCGTTACTAAAAACCAATTCGATAAATGCTACGAAAAGGTTTTTCTAATTATCATTATCATATGAAGTTAGCCAACTGCGTCGGAATTATTATTAGACTGTGTCACTGGGCTGGTATCCATTATATAATCCTCCCATGAGAACGTTTCTGTTAAGTTAGGGTAGTCATGTTACCTCATGTCATATACCGTATGTTAAAATTATTTGTATCGGCTTCGGTTCTGCATGATCGGACAGATCAATTATCATTACTTCTCAATGAAATTAGGTCCCGCCAAGATTCTTTATAAAAAGATTAGTTGCGCATAAAGAGCTCTTGCGTTCCCGCAGACTGCGTCCAGATGAAAACTCAAGAGGGTTTAGTCGGTTCGAGTAACCACATTGCGACTTTGTCTCTCCTGTGAATATAATGCGTTGGTATTTCTCCTTTGCCATAAAAAGAGGGAAAACATTTGGATGGTGAGCAGTTTGTTCACGGGTCTTCGCATGTTTGTATTGTGTACAAATTAATGTAGGTACAAATATTGTGTGCCCGTTCATGTTACATGTTTCACAGAGAATCCCAGTTGTTCGTTCTAGCAATTTTCTTTTAAGAGCAGCACAATGATACAAACAATATTCATTCACTAGATATAATTCTTATCAAATTCAAACACTCAAATTGAAATCTGGTTTAGGTTACTCGCCAAAGATAAACTGAAGAGGGTTTAGTGAAACTAAAATAGTAAATCAATAGTTACTGCATATTACTATCGTGGAGTTTCTAGCTCAGAGCTATAATAGCAAGCTACTGAACGCGGAAATCCGTTAAAAAGTCATTCGTCTATATATTTTCCAGTTATATGTTACTGACATTGCAAGCATATTTGATTAACGATTTTATTACAGTTTACACTTAAGTGTTACTGAGATGAGATAAAATAAACATTACCTTTTCATCCCGATCATCCTGCCTATCGATTGGAATCGTATCCATAAATATTTATTACTATCATAAAGCGTATCTTATGGAAATAAAGACTGCTAGACTCATTAATAATAATAATATTGGACATAGTGGAATAGTGAATAGTGGACATTTCACACATCGCCATCTAGCCCCGAAATAAGCATAGCTTGTACTATGGGAACCAGATAACTGATGTAATACATATATACTTTTGTATATACATACTTATAAATACATATTAACACCCAGACACAGAACAAATATCAATGCTCGTCACATAAATGTTTGTCTTGGGTGGGAATCGAACCCACGACGTACAGCTCAGAAGGCAGAGTTACTAACCAACTGAGCTGCGAGGGCAGTTTATCAAAATAGCCAGAATATCATAATAGTTACACATAATTTACTAAATAAACTAAAAAAAATATGAGCAATTTATTCCGGCTTCCTTCACGTGGTACAATAATGTTCAAACCTTGGGTACAAGCGGTACGTAGCGAGTGTGCTCGACCTATCTGTCAGTATCTGCACTCTTATGTTCAGGGAGTTTTTCGATTTGCTATAAATCTTGAGTTTAATTGTGCGAGAAATAAGGGATTAAGCACCGTAGATTAAGTGGATTCTATAAAGGTCCGTACTATGAAACATCTGAACGGAAAAACTTTTTATTGAGTGGACCGCGCTTGGGAAAACAGACAACAAAAGTTTGTAGATTATTTTATAATTTGATTGCGTGGAGTACATAGTGTACCTAATTTCAACAACTCTATATTTTAAACTGCAACACAGTAACGTTTATGCGCATTACTGCTCCAGAAATATGTATGGGGGCATTACTTACCCAGATGAACTTCGTACAAATGCTACACAAGTTCTACTTTTAAATGAATTATTAAGGAATTAAATGTTTATAGAAGAAAGTACTATTGGCTGGGTTATTCATGGCGAAACAATGGCGGTGGTAACCTGTGTGCTTGTCTAGTGGTACTGACCCCGAGTTTTCATCCTGAGGCCGCTGGTTTGGATCCCGACGCGTACATAAGTTTTTCGGCTGGATAAATGCAAATGCAAAACGTTTTCAAAACGAAAACTAACAATTAATTATAATACATAACACCCAGACACAGAACAAACATCTTTGTTCGTCACTCACATGTTTCCCTGTGTGGGAATCGAACCCATGACCTACAGCGCAGAAGGCAGAGATACTACCAACTGAGCTATGAGGCAGTCATAATGTAACTAATCTGTAAAAATAAAACAGTTCGCACATAGCCAGGATCTGGGACGGTCTTTTTTACTTTCTTTACCACATTACCGCGCCGCTCTAAACTTAATCAAACTTAGTTAAGTAAATTACTTCTACTACTACTACTTTCTGTCTTTATTTTATCCTAATACTATTAGCACTATTTAAAAAAAGTATCTCATCGAGCAACCTATTCAGACCTGTTCAGAGAGAGATAGTTTGGATAGCGAAGTTAAACTTAATTTGTTAACTATGAAAAATTTAATTCTTTAATTCATATAGGTATATAATATTTTATCTTAAAATATTGTGCTTGCGCTAGAATTCAGACCAGCAAGCTATATGGATTGACATACACACAAATATTATGTACAACAGAAACATTAAAGATTCGAGAACCAACTTAAAAAACTCAACATATCCCGAAGTTAAACTCATGCTAGGTTTAACAAAAGCAAAGCTTCCGTTTAAGTGTTGTGGAAGCAAACCTAATGCGGGTATTAAACACGAATATGACCCAGCACAATGACGTAACGATTCCAAAGTATATTTTCAAACACCGTCGTATAATTTTATAATACGCGCCGACAATTTTTATTGTACCGCTCCCGTTCCCACCTTGGTACAAATTCAATCTTATTATTGAACAATTAAGGACCACAATTGCATTTTTCGTATGCATCCTGTGTTTCGAATATAAAATCGGCTATTAGTGACTAAGCGACAATAATAACCATCTTTGTCAATACTTATAATCCTAACGAAACCAGCGTTGGACACGTCACACAAAAAAATGGGAATTTATATATAAAAATTCCTATTAAAAGTTTTACGATGGATACATTTTAATATCTATAAAATTAGAGAAACGAGGGATTTAAGGAGAGGTTCTATTATGAAAAGATGATTAACTTTAACCATCCATAAAGCTGGTGTTCCGTGTACAGGCTTGTAAAAGCCGATCAATTTGCTGTTTCGTACGTACTTTTATGATGAAATTACTGGTATCACAATATTTATGACGGACATAAATTTTTACCTATTTCATAAAAATACCAGTATTGTTGCCACGGATTGTCGAACCGTAGCTTTATTTTAGAGCTATGAACAATGATGAGGTAATAATTTCGACAAAGTAAGGTTGCTTCGCGTTGGATACGTTCATGATTGGGTAATATATACTTTCGTTTTTTTGTAATAATAATATTGGTGGACGTTTCACACAGCGCCATCTAGCCCCAAAGTAAGCTAAGCATAGCTTGTATCACGGGAACCAGACAACTGATATAATATCATATACTTTTTTGTAAATATCGTACATACATATAATACATAATTAACACCTAGACACCGAACAAACATCTATATTCGTCACATAAATGTTTGTCCTGGGTGGGAATCGAACCCACAAACTACAGCGCAGAAGGCAGCGTTACTACTCAGCTATAAGGCCAGTCGTTGTATTACATGTCTTTTAATTTTGTGGTTCTAAGTGCAATAAATGTTGTCTCTTCCGCTTTACGTTATCAATAAGTAGCCTCCCATCTATTCGAGTCGGATCAAACCGTAGAAAAACGACCAAAGCCTACGTCGTAGCCGACACAATAATGCACCGGGACACGAGCGAAACTAATTTGTAATAACCACAAACACGGCACAAGCTTAGAAAGTATTTAATTCAAGCTCCGATAGTTTTCTTCGTAGACTTTTGGTGTTTTAGACAGGATATGTTCCAAGTACAAATTAAATATGAAGTACTGTATGAAAAAAATATTTTAAAAGGAATAGTTAGACAATAATTTTGAAAGAGCAGTAGAACTCTCGCCAAGTTCGTCCGGGGAAGTACTGCCACCATGCCCATTTCTGCCGCCAAGCAGTAACGCTTTCGCGTTACTGTGTTCCGGTTTGAAAGGTGTGGTTGCCGGTGAAATTACAGGCACACGAGACATTCCACCTACACGTCTCAGAGTTACGGGCGCATACGTTGCGACTTGGGTCTTGCCGTACCTAGTAGGGGAGGACCCAAGCCGCATCGCTTGTTATGGGCTGAGGTTACCACTTAACACCAGGTGGGCCGTCAGCTCGTTCTGTAACTGTATTACATAAAAAAAAAAAAAAAAAAAAAATACAATACGGGAATCGCAAGTAAATAACTTGGCATAAAATAATGTATTATGACATTTTTTTTTTTTTTACGAAATATAATTTCAAAAACTATGTTGTATTATAAACTGCTACCTTGGAGCGGGAAACACAGGGATATTGGTAATATGCTAATAACCTCTTAGAGATAGTTTCTTTTTTTTTTAGATTCACGCCGTTATAATATTTGAGGTTTCAGTAAATCATATTACATGTGATGTATCTACTGCTGCTGTTAAGGGCCTCTTAACATGAGTTGCGCCATCTAAACTGTCCAAAATAAAAATCAAAACAAAACCTGTTTCGGAACAAAAACAGTCACATTGCGGAAAAACAATCCGTGACCATATTATCAATTAAAACAATTTCTAAAATAATATAAACAAACATACAAACAAAATTCTGCAAATTCAATTAAATATCCGACAAGATTTTTACCATTGAGACCTCTAAATAAGTTTAAGCTCATGTTTATCTGAATGTCTCAATTAGTGAGGACCGGACGGCGGCGCCTGACTTTCAAATATGAATTTACGATACTTACCGCATTACGGAATAATTGCTCTGAATGTTTGGAGCTTATATTAAAATTTTAAATACCCTTAATTACATTCCACAAATCTACCTATTATATACCAAAAGATGTTTGTAATTATTATAATACTGACTGCGGTTATTTTTGTTGAGAAGGAATATAACCGATGATGTAGGCCAAGGTACAAACATGGGTGGCGAAGCTTTTACAGAATGGAGTCCACCATTTTTTTAATTTACTTCTGCTTTTGTGTCCCTTCGGAGAAATACTAGTGAATATAATATTAAGAGCTTTGATTCTTATATTGTAATACAGTTCTAATCATACTTTATCATCATTCTAATCATATTTCTGTCTTTGCAGACTAATGTCTGAGAATATGATGACATAGAAATTATCTAATCAAGTAATCTTGACTGGTATGTGGCAGTTTCATATCATCAATTACCCTGTATGTTTCATTTTCTGCGAGCAGGTTTTTGTATTCATAGGACATCAGAGAAGCTGGCACGTGAGAAAAACATCTCTATTTATACTCTGAAGGAATATTGTGTACTTATGAACTACATAAAAAAATTACGATTCCAAGCCACTTCTTTATGAATTCAAAGGATTGTTTGTCTTTGAAAAAAATAATATCAAACCGCTATTAATAGACACAAGCGTACTGCTCGGTATACAATTATTCTAGGTAAACTTGACAACTAAAATCCCATAGTAAAACTCACTATCCAACGCACCGGTTAATTCAAGCGTCAAAATAAAAAGCATTACGGTGTAGTTTAATAAACGATTTGATGTTTCAATTTATACGTCGGAGGTATTTTTAATGGATTTATTTGGTTCTCTGTTTGTGTTAAATGAAACTTATTGCGGTGGCGGGACCGAGTATAAAACTTGAGACGATGAGCAGACCTTGTTTTGAAATAAGACTATGAAATGACGGAGTGGTTTTAATCTCACCAAAATACTGTTATAACTCTTTTCAATAAATATCAGCTTTCAAGGTATATATGTAATGAGGCGCAAAACCTCTTACTTAATAATATTTATATAATATATATTTATATATATATATATATATTATACTCTTTACAGCTGATTTACTGTGTGTTATGATTTGAATTAAAAAAACCAATAATTAAAAAAAAAACACCGAATATTATTATAATTATTTGATATAATTTATTTGAATAGCTGATCAATATGTTTTAAATAAAATAATCGGGCGAACTTGGCACAAGTTCTACTGCTCCTAAATGTAGCGACCGAAGCAAAAACGCGCCGTGTGATCGCAGCCTATATGGTAGCTCCAGGCAAAAGAACGAGGTACATACATTGTGGATTACAAGATGAAGAGAATGTTATATTAATGGTGTACAGGTGATATTATTAAAATTGGCAGCTCCTACTCGTACGGCTGTGATGTAAAGTGCGCATTAATGGTTTCCACGGAACACCTTGATCTATTTTTATAAACTGCCTTTTGTCGATCTTATTCGAGTTAAGTGGGAGGAATTATGACCTAAAACAGGTGCCTTGGTGTCAGTTTAAATCATATGGTAGTAAAGCTGAAACTTTTCACACATTCGTCACAATTAAATCTCAAAGGTATTGTGGGTGTGTAAAAACCACATATATTGAAAATTATAAATGAATCCGAATTATATGTAATTCGGATTCATTTATAATTATTTTAATCCAACACGCTTGTCACCGTGTTGGATTATGATCCAGCACGGTGACAAGCGTTAGCACTAACTCATTCTATATTTTTTTGCATTGTCTCACGTTTTGTGGCTTAAATTTCATGATAAGCATAAAGTTTCGGTTGGAAATGTTATTGATATGTTTTGTAAGAGTGATGCACATTTGTGTCATTATTGATTACGTAACGAGTTTCAAACTCATTTCATTAAATCTTAAGGTTATTTTTACAATTTTCACCAAAACCAAAGACAATCAGTGATATGGCGCTCGTATCATCGGTCAATTACGAAAAGGTAATCCCTGGGAGGCACTTAATGAATCATTACGGCTGGCGGCAATGGCCGAACCACAATTTATAGTCCGGCTTCGATAAAACGACTTTTATTTTTGGGTAAAATGTTGGTGACGCCTGTCAAGATCCCGGGTGACAGTGACGGCTCTCACGGGAACAATTTGCAGGGAAGTTTCCATGTTGGTTGGAATATTTTAACGAAATTTTAGGTGACGCTGCTCTAGTTTCGTAAGCCAGGTTTCGTTAGGGTGGAAACTAAGCCGTTTTATCGTGATGTATTAGTGAAGTACTTGTTATAGTGGACAGCTATTACTTACAGTTTCACAAGGAATTTGATCAGTCAATGCGGGTTGGAAGGCGAGATAGAGGAAAGTTTACGGTTGGATGGTTCAATGTATAAAAATATGTATAATTACGCACAAACAGCTTCCAGTATATAGGATCTAGTACTAGATGTGATGATAGTATTCTAGTAATATCTGGTCACAATTGTGGATCACTGCTGAATAGATAGGCGGTCTAATAATTATTTAACATTTTGTCTCAGATATTTTAAGGTATAGGTAGTTTGGTTTTATTATTTATTTATTTACTTAAAGCCTTCACACCTTAGTTTTTACCAAAATAATCTGATATCCGGTAGCTCGAACACAATAACTTTAATATCAACTATTTTTATTTTGGTTTAAAACCTTATTAATGAATTAGAAAGTCCCACGTCAAACTATAGATCCTAACGAACCGCGATCCGACCATAGACTTACTAAAGTATACAAGCTATTCTCTGAGTTGGAATACGTAGATTTTATTCAAGTAATTGTATACACGAGCGACATTGGGATTGTCAAATTTATATATTCTAGCGATCTGAATTTTCATCACATACCATTAGAGGCAATTTCAAAACTGGGCAGGATCGTATACGACAATCAAAACTTTTGAAATTCTCAGCCTGCCCTGCCTTTTAGCATCGCCTTTTTAATTAATCGTTTCGATAATATACATATTTTTTTATAATCATTTCCCTTGGACTAAATATAATTAAAACGAAACTAAAATTACTGGAAAAGAAAATATTAAAGACGGCAGCAAAACAAATTTTGGAAAATTTTAACTGTAACAATAATACAAAAACATTATAAAAAAATAACACCAATCATTTCTATCATATATGAATGTTTTGATTAGACACAGACGTTGAGCGACTCCGAGTCAAAGGCGATGCGCGCCAACATCAGTCATCCCACCCGGTGTGACCTTGCCTTTAGTGGGCGTTGTACCGTACCGTGATAGACAACTGACCGGTGTGTTACCGGCTTACCGAGGTCACGGCTAAATCGTGACTGATATGATCTAGGCTCATACTTCTCACTACTCTAAAGAGAGCAGTATTGACTTAAGGAAGTACTTAAAATAGTTTTTATTTACATCTAGCAACCACGGCAAGCAGAGAGTGGTAAGTACCGTTTTAAAATGATAAAAAATACCGTTTTATTAGGACCAACAATTCCAAATTTGGTGTGATATGATCAAGTATGGTCTCATCTAAGACTCTAGACAGTATTTCGATTTTTCTCAGTCAATTGGTAATGATTACCTACTACCTAATTTATTTTTTTGATGTTACAATCATAATATTTTGTCTCTCTATATTTAAATAGAATTTAATTCAATCATATTTTGCTTTGCAATTCTTCTCTACGGAGTGATTTCTAATTAGACCGTTCTTAGAAATTATCAAAATTACTCATTAAACAGAACCCCTTAATATTCAAAATAGCGTTTTGAATATTTATTTGTTATATCACGAAAACTCTCCTATAGCTAGAAGTAATATATTTTTTCTCATAACGAAGGAGAAAAATTATTAGGCCAGGCAGTAGGCATGCAATAAAGTAATATACATAACGAACGAAAGATACTTACGAGTATATACTATGTTGTTGTAAAGTTTCTTAGTCTTTCGTATACATTCTCTCACTATTTTTATCTAAGTTTTTTTTTACAGGTTTTAGTTTAATATTAAAAATGAATTGACCCAGTTGTTCTGTAGCAGAATGCAGAGATAGTGTAATTAAAGGTTTTGTGGAAGGCTTACGATAATTCTTACTAACTTTATCATAAAACAATTCAAAGTCACACGATATTGAACCCTATCTGATAAGTGTAAGTTGTATATAGGATTATTACTCAGATTGTTATTTTGCATTCAGCTGCGGGGTACAACAAAACAGTCATTATTATCAATAAGCGCAGTTATAAATCGATTAAACTATGATTTTATATAAATTATGCGCATTAGATATTATTAAAATCAATTATAAATGACTAACATTGTTATGAAAAAAAAATATGTTTTGAATGTGAGTACATTTGATAGGAAAGTGTAAATAATTATTATTTTTCATTTATTAATAAAAAAAAAATCTGCAATATTTATAATTTATCGGGATTTACGATTTTTTTTAATGTTTCGCGTTGGTTAATAATAGTGTTAATTTTGTCGATATTTGAGTTTCTTAATATGAAAACCACTTGTCCAAATGGTTTATATACTTACCTGATCGTAAATCACGACCATTCTTACTTTTTTTAAGGAATTCATCTCACACCACATTACCAAGAGTTTCTCATGATTTAAATTATACTAGCGTGATCCAAAGTTAGGTATCCAATGACTATAATGATTCGAATAAAGGCATTTCTGTCTGATGATGCACAATCATGAGATCTATAGCCCTAAGCAACTAAGCAAATGTTCATAGCTGTCCATTTTACAATAAACTCTTCAGTTTTAATTTACATTTAATGAACAGTATACGTGAGCGGGTCAGCTCAAACTGGTCGGTTTAATTTGCCCATAAAAACTATGTATAAGCTACAAAAATTATGTCTCTATTAAAGCTATTACGGTTATTATACGCCTGGTACACATTTGTTACGGTTTTGTGATGAATAATGCGGGAATAGTGTGGCTTACAAAATATAACTTAAATGCAAAAGAAAGGACCAGAGGTGCCTAGTTTGTCCGGGGAAGTTTTGCCACTAAACCTACTTCTGCCGCCAAGCCGTAAGGCATTATAGTGTTCCAGTTTGAAAGTTGTGAATTCCGTTGAAATTACAGGTACTTGATTTCACCTTCACATCCTTTCCTTATTTAAGTAGTGGGATATTCCTTAATCATAATAAACGCATATTTATGTGGCGATAAATCATGCCATATTTATGTTAACCATTAAAAAAAGGATTAGTTAAGGGGCACACCTCAAAATAATATAAAAAATACCCAAATTCTAGTTATCGGTTCAAAAAATAATTGAAGTGAAAAGTCGATAGCATTTGTCTAACGGACGAACGAGAGAACACCGCAGGCGAGGATTATGAACCCATTTAATTAGCTCATTAAGCCTCTGGATTCCATTCTTCTAAGACTAGTTACAAATATCGTAACATATACCGAAAGAGTTATGCATCGAAACTGGTACTCTTAGAGCCTTATTCATTAAAACATGGTATTATCTTCCATATCACAGTAAGTACTAATAAACCATCACGTAATTTCGATCTGTACCCCAATTGGTGCATTACTCAATTGCCCAAGGGTCCAAGAATTTTTGGTGTTTGGTTATAAAAGCGGACTTGGGAGTTTGAAGGCAATCAGAAGATTTTTTTAGCAAACTACCTCGTCAGATGTTTATTTAAAATTCTTGCATTAATTGCAATTTATTGAAACAAAATATTTTTATACAATGTGATTATTTTAAATGCAACAAATGATATTAAATCACGGTGTACTCATCTCTTTCTCGCCTTAGTGAATGAATAGACTATATATTATAGTACTAAATGTGAATAAATAGTTATTTGCATCTGGTTTGAAAATTCAGCAATATTTGAATCTGCGGTGAACCGCAGAAGTATACGTGCGAAAATATTTGTTTGCATGACTGTAATTTGTTGCTCATTCGCTCTTTAACTACACAACTGATAAGAACAAAAATTTGAACACAGACACAGGCAAATATGTTAAATCGTCGGCGAAACCGCAGACTATTTTGTTTCACGTATAAAGTTTTTTTTATTTACATCATAATAAAAGTACATTTCATATATATTTATAAATCACAACTAAAAAACTAAACTAAAAATATTCTATTTTGTTTTCTTATGGCAACTCATGTCCCAAAAATCATGAGTTATCACCGCTGTGAGTGTGACCACATCTTTATGCGTGCCCGGTAGACAGCTCGCGGCGACAATTTGCTGCAATGTGATTGTTAACTATCCCACAGATTATACACCACGCTCTGGATTCGAGTGAGAAAAGACATTGTTTATATGAAGTTACATTCAACTTTATACAATTTAACTTCATCTTACGGCCATCGCGCAGTTCACTTCTACGTTTTTTCAAAAATAAAAATGTCTAATTGTAATACTAATCTATACAAATAAATAAAATTGGAGTGTCTGTTTTTACTAAGTGCATATGGTTGTATACACGGTACATATACCAAAACATTTTTTTTTTTAAATTTTTGTCTGTTTGTTTGTTCCGGCTAATCTCTGAAATGGTTGGACCGATTTTGACCAGACTTCCACTGGCAGATAGCTGATGTAACAAGGAGTAACTTAGGCTACTTTTCCGAAGGGTAAAATAGGGGTGCATGATAAAACCGAATTCCACGCGAAGTCGCGGGCAACAGCTAGTTATAAATATAGTTAATTTTGGTTGTAACTTAAAGATTTGGCACCGTTAATTCCCAAAATTATAACATGAGCACACATCACATCATTACTTCGTACCGTTCAATTAATCTCTCATTGGCACGTTTATGTAATACATCTTCAATTATATCACGTGCAAAACGGCAGACGTAATTTATGTAAATGCCTTCTAAACAATGAGCTGACGAGGCATCGATGTCTCAAAGTACCGGGCATTTTATGGGAAGAATTCTGACAAATTTAATTTCATTTGTTTCACAGTCCGTCTAAGCCATTTTTACAAATTAGTTTTACCGATTCAAAATTTTTAATTAATCCTCAATTTGAGATACCTATTTTATGAATTATAAAGCACTATGAAGCTGGTCTGATGAATGTGTAAACAAGATATCTTCTTTATTCTTTCTTCTTATCTTGTTTATTCTCGTTAGATTTGTATTGAAAAGTACCAAGGTGGTGTCGACATTGTTGTTTGTAAAAGCTTTACTTTCAACGAAGCAAACATACCTTAAATAATAAATAAATATTGGTGGACATTTCACTCAGCACCATCTAGCACCAAAGTAAGCTAAGCACATACAACGCAATACAAGCATAGCTTGTATCATGGGATCCAGACAACTGATATATTACTTTTTTTTTTTGTAAATACATATAATACATATTAATACCCAGACACAGAACAAACATCAATGTTTATCACATAAATGTTTGTCCAGGGTGGGAATCGAACCCACGCGCAGAAGGCAGGGTTACTACCAACTGAGCTGTGAGGTTAGTCAAAATGAAGTAGTGTTAAGGAAACATTTATTTTCGGGTTCCTTCAGCCCTTACACTCTTACGCTTTTGGCACGCAGTGGTCGGGTTTGCTGGAGAAATCGTATCAATTAATAAGCAACCCAGTCGAATTTTTCTTTTAAAATGGCAACAAGTTGCGACGATATCTGGTTGTGTTTTCAATCACTCACATGCCACGGGATATGGGACATTATATTTTGTAATAACAGTGTGGGAGACGACAATTTCGAAATAACCAGCAGTTATTACGAGTTGTGCTGTGTTAAAAGCCACCAGAGTCTCGAGGCGTTAATAAAAAAGACCACATTTCGTGTTCAGATGGTTTTGTGGTTCACCGGATGCTTCATACAGTATACGGACCTTGTCTGAAACCCAGCGCTGTCCCCGGTGTGAATGCCTGGGATCAGCTCCAAGCTGAGACAGGTTCCTATTTGACCACGCAGTGTAACAAGAGGGCAATATTTTAGGTTAGCACATTTATTCATCGAATGTTGTATTGTGTAATTGTCTTCTTATCTTTCTTTTTTTGTTTTTGTTAATGTTGTATGTAAACTGTGTGTGTTAAATAAAATTTATTCTATTCTATTCTATTCTATTCTACGGACCTTGTCCTTGTCGTCAATAGTAAAGGTTTTATTGGCTGAAAATCAGCGGCTGAGTATCCTCAGCTATGGCTCAGAATATGCTGAGCCATCCCCTTTTTCAGCACAGGGCGCATATGGACATTTTTTTTTTTATTATTTTGCTTTTTCTTGTTATTATTGTTCCTATGTTTGTACTGAAATAAATGTTTTTATCTATCTATCTATTCATTGCTAAATACTGACAATCATATTTATAATAATAATATAAATAACATGGACATTTCCACAGCGCCATCTAGCTTCAAATAAGTTAAGCATAGCTTATATCATCGCAACCCAGACAACTGATATAAGACACATACTTTTTTCAAAATACATACATATAATACATATCAATACCCAAACATAGAACAAACATCTCAATTCGACACACAAATGTTTGGCTTGTATGGGAATCGAACCCACGATCTTCAATGCAGTAGGCAGGGTTACTACCAACTGAGTTTACAACTCAGGCCACTCAAAACCTTCATTATTAATTTCAAAACCTTACAATCAAAATGCAATCAGATGACACCCATGTAATTCAAGAATATTTTATATTTTATTTATTTAACCACTCTTCCATGTAATAATTACAATGTTGTAAAAATTGCAACGACAGCTATAACGTTGTGATTGCGCTGTTCTGCTACCAGGTTAATGCATATTAAATTTAGCGACATCTACTGGAAATCAACAGCAATAACGATATGAGAAGGCTTGATCCTGTGTTTTTATAAGATACAGCTACAATTTAAAAATAAAACATCTCTAGTGCCTGTATTTAACCAGGTGCTATCCCAAAATAACTTTTACAAGGTTGCTAAATTGCTAATGAATAAAAAAAATGCTTTTAACAATATTATACTTTTCATTGAAAAACCACCTTATAATAACTGCCTACCAATTCTATAAAACCTCCGCCTGCCTACATTATACGATAAATATACCCTAGCAATAAGCGTCTATAATATGAAACCAATTACGTATCTACAAAGTGTTATTTCATTATATGAAATAATTAATCTACTGAGTATTCATTAAGTAGCTACGCTACAGTGGCAGAACTTGTACGGATTATCTTCGCACAAATACTCCTATATATCCTATTTAAATCATAAAATGAACTAATAAACAAGACGAACAAATAGCATAAGTAGAAATAGGCCCTCATAAGCTGTTTAATATTTACGTTCTGTATTGACAAAAGATTCCGATAAAAAGCCTCGCAACAGTTCTGTAACAATAACAAAATGGCGGATGATAGCGTATCATTAAAAATATACCGTAAATTATAAAAAAGTGTGTTGTTGTAAAGACATAATTGGCTATTCTCACAAACAATGGACCGGGTGCTAGCGCCTCAGGCCACAGTACGCGAACAAATGAAGCATGCTCTCACGTATCTTGCCCATTTTTCCTGGACCTCTCACTACTCTCTCACCTCATCTTATTCATGTTAAATTCTGTACGACTGTCGACTAGAGGAAGGTCACCGGGAATTGGCGATGATGCTCTAGTAACAACAAAATGCCATGTAGGTACCAGACCCGATGAAAATTCTTTCCGCATTAAAGTACGCCGGTAGAAAATGTGGATTATGGCAAGGTGGGTAGTTTTTGCGGTTCCACCGATGAAGATAATGAGGAAATTCTATCGTGTTTTTACTTTCATGTCGCATGTTATCGAAGGTGCCAACACAAAGTGAGTTACTGAATATTTTATAGCTGAATTTTTTATCGACATTATCAGGTAAATATCTCCATCTAGCTTATTAAATATCAACTAAAAAATAAATACATATGACAAATATAACTAACAATGAAATGAACCAACAACTCAGTAATCTTATGTCAGTATCTGACTATACAGGGTGTGGCGTAATGAGTGGATAATAGGGTACCTGCGGGTAGGGGCCATTGTGGCGGTTCAGAAAAATATTTGTTATGCTCAGTAAAAGTGCCTCGGTTTTCGAGATATTCGACATTTTCGAAATTTAAGAAATATTTCACCCTTCGTCACTATTTTTGGCGCCCAGACTGCAAATGATTTTTTTTTTCTATCTGTTTTTTGGATAGTATTCTTGGATAGATGTGCTATCGAATGGAAACTATTATTTTTATAACACAAGCACAGTTATGTTTTTAAAATAAGATTTCACTAAAATTTTACTTGCTTTCGTTTGTTTTCCTGACCTTTACCCTTCTGTGGTGTAAAAAAAATGTATGGTCACTTGAATGCCAACGTTTAAAAAAATTAGCCTTTTTCATCGAGATTCCGAAATGGTATATTACATGGTATTTCCACAAGTTGATTCAAAATTAATTCCTATTAAAATGGGTAGAGCTAATTATTATAAAATTACAAATAGTACTAAAATTTACTTCATTACTTAAAATCACCTAAAAACATTAGTTTAAAATTCGGTAATGAAATAAAACGAAACAATAAATTTTAAATGCATTTCATTTATTAAATTTACTATCACAAAAGGTGTTCGAAAAGTCCACCACGTGCTCTGATGCATGCTCTGCACCTTTTGATAAAAGATCTTTTAATCCTGTTCGCAAATCTTTGCTCTGTGATTTTCTGAGCAGCTAATCGCACACGCTCCCGTAGCTGGTCCACTGTATTAATTGGGTCTTTATAAACCTTTTCTTTAAGACATCCCCAGTAAAAAAAGTCCAATGGGTTGAGGTCTGGTGAACGAGGTGGCCACAAAATTGTCCCCAAACGACCGATCCATCGTCGACGATATGTTTCATCGAGGTATTGTCGAACATTTCGGGCGTAATGAGCGGGGCAACCATCGTGCTGCAGCCACATTCTTCTTCTATCTTCTAATGAAACATCTTCTAATAAAAGTGGAAGTTCGTGCCGTAAAAAATGTAAATACGTTTCTGCAGTCAATGTTCCAGACAATTCGAATGGTCCGATGATTTTGCCATTTAGAATTCCAGTCCATAAATTAATTTTGAACTGGTACTGGGACCTGTCTTCTCTGGCCAAATGAGGGTTTGTACGCTGCCAACTGTGCAGATTGTGCATATTAAAATACCCATCTTTTTTGCACGTGGATTCGTCGCTCCACAAAATTTTATCGAAGAAATCGGGATCAGCGTTCATTTTTCTCAGCATTGTTTGGCAAAATGCAACTCGTGCAGGGTAATCTCTTGGTTGCAAACATTGCACGCGCTGGTAGTGAAAAGGATGTAATTTTTCTCTTTTTAAAATTCGGTGTATTGTTCTTGCTGACATGCCAGTATTAGAGGCTATTACGCGCACAGATGTGGTCGGATCAGCAGCAATTTCATCAAGTACGTCCTCTTCATTATGTACTTGTGGTCTCCCAGAACTCGTGCCACCGATACCACTTCCAGGAATTCGACCTTCCATGTAAGCATTGTGTACGCGAATTAACACACGATAATCGGGATGGCGTGCATTGGGAAATCTTTCCCGATACAGTGCTGCTGCTCGATTGGCGTTACCACCACACTCGCCGTAGATTAAATGCATTTGCGCATATTCAGACGCAGTGTATAGCTGAGGCATTGCAATCAATATGCAATACCAAAAAATCCAAGTTACAAAGCAAATCAAGTCCGAGATCACAGCACAAAATCGTTAGGTTCACAAAATTAAGACGTCCAAATCGCTAGGCAAAACAAAGTCCGAAATCACTGCACAAAATCAACGAGTATCAATCTAAAACAGGATAACACGTTGTTGTACGGGAGTAGTATGATAGCACACTGACTCGAAAATCATAAAAATGCGTTACGCGAAACGATAGTTCTCTTTCACTCATAGCATGAAAGAGCAAGATAGACATAGTGTCGATTGCCGCTGGGCCGGGAACCAATCTGTTCCAAGAATTACTAGTAGTTCTGCGAACAGTAGACAATTATTGCTAATAATAGTTAAAAATATTTCTTTAAATTACGCCTTGATAAGTTTGGTAGGAATTAATTTTGAATCAACTTGTGGAAATACCATGTAATATACCATTTCGGAATTTCGATGAAAAAGGCTAATTTTTTTAAACGTTGGCATTCAAGTGACCATACATTTTTTTTACACCACAGAAGGGTAAAGGTCAGGAAAACAAACGAAAGCAAGTAAAATTGTAGTGAAATCTTATTTTAAAAACATAACTGTGCTTGTGTTATAAAAATAATAGTTTCCATTCGATAGCACATCTATCCAAGAATACTATCCAAAAAACAGATAGAAAAAAAAATTTCATTTGCAGTCTGGGCGCCAAAAATAGTGACGAAGGGTGAAATATTTCTTAAATTTCGAAAATGTCGAATATCTCGAAAACCGAGGCACTTTTACTGAGCATAACAAATATTTTTCTGAACCGCCACAATGGCCCCTACCCGCAAGTACCCTATTATCCACTCATTACGCCACACCCTGTATACGAGTATATCTCAACTAAGTTGAACTGTACTGGGTGGAAAATTAAAGAACTTCTGGAAACATTTCCTGGTTGCAAAGAATTGCTGTCTCTGTAAACCTGATTAAGGTTATTTTTTATACTGATAATAATCATTCCGACGTTTTATAACAATAAATTCGCCAAATACCATAAATAAAATTCGAAAACAAATCGATACCCATGTATCCACAACATAGGCGGTAAACTTTAAATATTACCCTGGCTTGCCAGGAAATAAATTGCAAATAATAAAAACAAGGCACATGATTAATACACATGATGCGCTTAATTTCACGGACGGATTAAACTACGTCCATGATACCTCCGGGAGGCGTTTATTTAATGTGTAGCTGGCTAGTGAATACCTGTTCCGATACCTTCCTACTAATATAATAAACGTGAAAGTTCGTATGGATGTTTCTTACTCTTTCACGCTCAAACGGCTGAATGGATTTGGATGAAATTTGGTATCAAGATAGTTTATATCCTGGCTTAATACATAGGTTACTTTGATCCTGGAAAAGTGCAGTGTTCCCGTGGGTTGACTTATTCACCCCGGGGAATACCGCGGGGCGCAGCTAGTGTTCTATAATATTACTACCATATTAACGGTATATTCGTATTTGTATTTTCATGTTTATTCGACCTTCGTGATTTCGGATTTTTTTTTTTTTTTTTTTTAGTTTTAACTCTTTCTGTCTCATGTTGAAATTACAAGCTTAGATACTCAAAAATAGCCAAAAAAAAATGCGTTGTGCTTAATGCTCTAATGACTCATAGAAACGATTATAGTTTTGTAATATTTTAAATAGATTTATTAATTCACAAATCTGTAGTGAAATAAATACTTAACGCATGCTGAGCAAGGCGAAGCATTTTTCAAATAACCGCCGATATCCTTGACATAATTGTATTTATATCGTTCACTTTAACCTTTAAGTACCTTTAGTAAAGGTAGGTTTGAATGCACGTGACCTAGATTACCGTCTGTGGCGGATGGGTTATTTATCTTTCAATTCACTTTTGTCGGACTTCTCTGGTCAATTTGTAAGACATTATTATTTTAGCAATAACGGTTAGTGACTGGGATACACGAAGCTAGTTTTTCAAGCTTGTAAGATCCAAGCTTGCCAGTTTACTAGCTTGTTAGCTTGTATTATATTAGCTAATATAATACAAGCTAGTAGATCAGTGGTGAGAAAGGAAACTAACATTTTTTCTTCCTCGTCAAATGTTCTTTTTGTTTATTTTATACAGTTACGGAACGAGTCAACAGCCCACCTGGTGTTAAGTTGTAACCTCGGCCCATAACAACCGATGCGACTTGGGTCCGCCCCTACTAGGTACGGTACCCAAGTCGCATCTTATGCGCCCGTATCTATGAGACGTGTAGGTGGAATATCTCATGTGCCTGTAATTTAATATATTTCTTTTTATGTCTCTTTTTGAAAGGCCACCATAACATATGGTTTATGTTCACTTACCAATATGAACTTTACAGATCAGTAATAGTAGTTATTTATTTATGGCTCACAACTCTACTACGTCCCCCAACTTTTGACTCATTGTTCACCTGACAAGGCCCGTGATAATGTCGAAATACCACGAGAAAGGTACGTCCGTTTCATCTGCCACCTATGTTACTCACGAGACATCAGTGTAGACACCAATTATGATCGACTACTCTGAGTGTTTATTGTATACATACATTTGATCCATGTGTAGCTTGTTAATATAACGCATAATTAAAAATAATTCCTGAAAAAATGTTATAATTATTATTGTAATTATAAAGTAATATAAAATTTAATTATTCTGATCATTGGAATGAGCCCAGGCCGAATGTCTGAAATATGTAGTAATGTCATGAGATGTACAGTGTCGATTTCTATCAAATCTAAATGTGATTAAGAAACTTTATTCTCAAAAGAAATACATTTCACCGATGAGAAATACAAAATTAGAACTAATTACACAGTGAACGAGCCGGATACAGAATGCAAAATCGATATAACAAAATTGATTAAATTATTCACTATTTCAATTTCAGTAGCTAAACTATAATCCAAAACGCATACACACATACAAAAAAAACTAGCCGAAAAATGGTTGGCCCATCAATTTATCCGTGTGTAGTATATATTTACTATCTATTGCAACCGTATGATTAGCTTATTGTTATATTGGCTACCGTTTCTTTGACAAGGCCAATGTAATACGTTCTATTGAGTCTTAATTATAAGTTGCTTTCATATGTAAGTACCTGTATTTTGCAATGCTGTAAACCAATCGAACGAAATCCGATATATTAATTGGCGAACTTATTTTTGGCAGTATTGGGAGTTTTACTTCAGTCTACTGAGAAAGGTGATTGGTAAAATTGTACAATTGTTAGTTGATTGGTCTTCGTCGATCACAAATAGAAGATTGAACATTGAAGATATATAAAAAAATTAAGTGGACATCATTTAAGGTCACTGGTACAAATCCAGAAGAGAATAGTCTCTTCTAGATTTGAACCAGTGAACCTTAAATGGAAAATTCAGTTTCGTTTCTTTGGTTAGTACCACTGATCTCTCACGCTGTCACGATAATTTCGTCTGTCTGGTCTTAATCAAACGATCAAAAATACAAAATTCATTGAATGCAACCGGTATTTAGTATTTCTATTGGTGTAGACGACAATGGAAATGACATAACCTAGCCAACTGGCACCTTATTGTTATTGCATATAATACAAATTCTATTATGTTGTTGCGAAAAGGTTGTTAATAATTGTATTGATGATGTCTGAAATTGAATTATGATTGATATTGAGCGTGAGTTATGGTTAGGTCTACAATTTTTATACAAGTTACAATTGGTGGACACAGCGCCATCTAGCCCGAAAGTAAGCTAAGCATAGCTTGTATCATGGGAACCAGACAACTGATATAATTATATACTTTTTTTGGAAATACATACCAATGATACATACCTAGATACTGAACAAACATCTATGTTATTCCCAGAAGGCAGGGTTACTACCAACTGAGCTGTGAGGCCAGTCAGATTAGGTCCAACAATATATCTATACCAAATTACCAATGAGTTTTAGATTAGCGATTTGTTTCCCAAGGATTTTGCAATCATGAAGATAACAACATCGGAAAACAACAGACACAAATGTCGGTTATTGACGAACAGATGTCGGTTCTCAAACCGGAATTGGTAAATTACGAACACCCTGCTATTACTCGGACAATTCTTGAATGACCCACCCGTGGGACATATTTACTGTACTTACCAAAACAGGAACTCGTAGATTATTAAAGTTAAATAATAATAAGAACAGAATTTTGTCATACGAAATAAATTTACATGGCCGGAACACAATGCGAAAATACTTAATAAGGTCTATTATATTAATTTGATGATAGAAGCCAAATAAGATCTAGGTCGATAGTAACACGATGTGTACCAGATTATGAAATGGAATTTAAAGAAAATATATTTTGGAATTGAATCTGTAACACTCAGATCTCTGATTAGAGTAAATTGTGAGTTTATTTCTTTGGAAAGAAGATTTTTTCATTGGAACTCATATTGAGTAACAGTATATTACTTGGTGAAAGTACATAATTCATTCTATCCGACCTGAGTGTGAACGCTGCAGAAATGTCACTCGTGCCATTCGCTTAATCGGGAACCTACACACATCCAATTTTTTATTCTAATTTTTAATCGTTAGATTTGGTTCTAAGGCCTGCCGGTTTCATAGCATGTTTTCCTTCGCGATTTTGAAAATGTGGTGAATTACTCTAGCGGGAATATTTTGTGAGTCGAAACTCACATAAAGAAGTGAGTATATATCCGTTGAATTCGATGTTGTGAGCCATGATTTCTCACAAACTCGATATATTGTACTGTAACTTGAAAAATAGGAGCACCTTGCCAGTTTGTTTAGCGCCACAATGCGCTTCCCTAACGAGCATAGCGTCTGAATAAAACATTGCCTGGGATGGTCTCATTACAGAAGCGAAAGCGATTATTAACATTTCCCTGTTTGAATTCACTGACAGTAATTAATTTCATTTCATTCAGTAATAAACAAATATCTGTAGACATTTCACACAGCGCCATCTAGCCCCCAATTAAGCATAGCTTGCACTATGAGTACCGGATGACTGATAGAACTACTAGATAGAACTAGATAGAACTACTTATACAGTTTTTTCTCATATAGGTACACAAATGTTTGTCCTGGGAATCGAACACACTACCTACAGCGCAGAAGACAGAGTCACTACTCACTGAGCTGTGAGTTCATTCAATGACACCGGAGGGTTATTTTCAAGTCCACTTGAATTATTTTGGTCTAAATAAGTTTTATGATACTGGTATAATTACCTAATAAACAAAAAGTGGAACGTTAACGGTGGAACTGTTATTTGTAAACCAAACTAAAACTTAACGACTTACATCTCGTACGTTAGTATGGCATAAGTGACAACAATCATCTTTGAGTTCTGTTGTCAATATCAATTTGAGCTTTGTTTGAAACCTATAGAATTGACACCATTATCTTACTGTATTATGATTGCTTAAAGCGGGCTACAGACCTTTAGTTTTAACTGAACAGTTGAACTGATAATCTAATCAAAATATCAATAAATCATCAGCATCATCATCATCATCATCAGATCATCAGTTAAAACAAAAGGTCTGTAGCCAGCTTTAAAAATCTTCACCAGCCCTACACCATACCAGTAAAAAAAAGTAACTATTATCCCTGAGTTATGATATTAGAAGTAATCTTTAACAAAAATGCATTTTCGTCTCGTAGGTTAGCCGACCTGCTTGTGGCTTGTCCCATACGTAAAGCGACTTTTCGGTATGCACAATAGAGTTGGTTTGGCTGTTACCTAAAGATGAATATTATCGAATTGTGAGCTCTAGTATTGCATAAGAGTTCTATGAAATTCCGTGATTTGCTTATAATGCTTTCCTTTACCATTTTGAGAACGCGCATGTACACGCGCATAGTTCAGTTGCCTGTGATTATTCCTTGGTTTCATATACGTACTTCTTATAGAACTACTGAGTTAATATAGATATTAAGTTTATTAAAAGTTGTGGTTGCCGGTGAAATTACAGGCATATGAGACATTCCATCTACACGTCTCAGAGTTACGGGCGCATACGACGCGACTCGGGTCTTGTCGTACCTGGTAGGGGAGGACCCAAGTCGCATCGATTGTAATGGGTCGAGGTTACCACTTAACACCAGGTGGGCCGTCGGCGTCGGCTCGTTCCGTAAATGTATTACATAAATAAATAAAAAATAAAATTAAGGTAAGGGACGACCCCAGTTTTATTGATGTCGTTATAGGCAGAGAATAATTCAATATCAAGTTGGCCTTATGTGTATTCAGAAAATTAATAAACAAATAAAACTCTGCACATAGTTAATAACTGTATGTAAATGGTCTAAAATATTGTGCTCACATATTATTAATAAATAAATCATAAATTTACTCATCTAATATATAAAATTCTCGTGTCACAATGTTTGTAACAAAACTCCTCCGAAACGGCTTGACCGATGTTTATTAACTTTTTTGTGTATATTTGGTAGATCTGAGAAGGACGTAAACTATTTTTATACCCCTAAGTGATAAGGGTGAAACACAACAAACATGGTTAGAAATCATCTACACAAATGGACTAACGATGTGACGGATTGGTGTCCAAGATATAACAAAAGAAAGCGAGGTAGGCAATTTCAAAGATGGGAAGATGATATTCGGAAGATGGCTGGGGTCAGCTGGAAAATAAGGACACAACAGAGAAAATTATGGCAAGCATTAGGGGAGGCCTATGCCAGAGGGCAACACAATCTTGAAACCACACCGGTGCCAATAAATATTAATTTAAATTCATGTAATTAGCATAAGATTGTGAATAAAGGCTATTATTATTATTATTATTATTAGTGATAAGGGTAGTCCATCCCAAAAATTTATATATATTTTTTGGACATAAAATATTTTATTTTCTTATGATTCAGCATTAAAAAATACATACAACACTAAATTTTCCCTCTTCTACCACCAACCCTTATTTTTTTTTATTGCGATATTAGTACTTTAATAATTTTCAACCCTCGGTGGTCGAATACTGATATTTTTTTTTTGTTTTTAAAGATACTTTTACCTTAACGTGGTATCGCAACGCATGCCGGGTACAGCTAGTATTGTAAAAAACTTCGAGTTGGTTAAAAATAAAACAAAAATCTCAAGGAATTATAGCACGCATTAATGAAATAGCCATTAAACAGCAAACCTATTAAGCACAGCTTGTAAATGGAGCAGTAAAAAATGACACACGTCCTGTTCATTAAAATTTACCTTTAGCTACGTAGTTACGTGCTAGAGGATATTAAAGCGCAAACGATGCAATTAATGTCCATACAGGGTATGTCGCTGATGATAGTCAGTAGGACTAGGTTCGAAACTTTAAAATATATTTTTTCAGAAGGACATTAGTGTCAATTTTAAGAAAATATTTGGGGTAACTTGGTAATATTGCATCGTAGGTACTTGGATAATATTAATAATAAGTGTTTTTCACGGCCTATTGCAAGACAAATGTTTCTTTTTTCTCACAAAATATTCTCCACAACTTCGGTTTTATTTTCCTTTCATTTTGTTATTGTGTCAGAACTTTATCACCAGTGACACAGATAGTGACATCTATCGAGCGAGTTGGAACTTGTTTTTGTCTTATTAACTGGACTTTATCACCGAAGAAAAGGGTTTATGAATTCGTCCAAATTAACAATTAAATTATCCAGTAGCTACACAAAACTATATTGTATTATGCAGAATAAAAACCCGGTAGGTAGTGTCTAATTGAAATGCCTACTTTTCGTGGTAAGACGGGTTATTTATTCAAATTTAACAACTTTGTAGGTTCACCATAGAGAAAAAGCAGTAACCAATGTGATTTAAAGCTGCAGGCTTTTTACAAGGATTTTTAAAGCAATCAGCATGCAGTTAAAATGATGTTAACGTCATTTGTCCAATTTATCAATCTGTGCTGATTGTGGATATACCCTTCTAAAGGTGTACCTTTTATTAAGATCTATTTATATTCGCAGCTGGTACTGTGATAACTCGTTCATCTGGTATGCAGTCTTCAATGCAATTCCACTGGCAGTAAAAAGTAGCTATGACGTAATTAATCTAAGGAATTTGAATGACGATCTCTCTAGAACGGCAAGAAAACTTTCAAAATGAAGTGGATTTTGCAAACAGGTAGTTCATACAATATTAAAAAGTCTTAAAGAAATGAGTGAATGAGCGAATAAATGAAACGAATGATTGTTCATAATGCTAGAATCTCATGTATATTGAAATTTGTTTACAACGAATGTACCCATTTCAATTCAGAATTGACTGATAATTACACAAAGAATCTTAGTAAAGATTAGAGGTAATCTATAGTTTTTCGTATCCTATTTGGTAAATTATTTCTGGAGAAAACTGTAAATAATTAGCTAAAGCTAATTAGCTAAAAAGCTTAATAAAATTAGCTTAATAATAAAATAAATTAAATTTTCTACAGCGTGATAGAAAATGTGATGTTATGTCTAGACAACAAATAATGACGGTGTCTCAAAATATCGTTAAGATACCTATTATATACTTCGGAAATTTAAAAAATTATAAATAATATATGGTCCCTCACACTAGGGAATTTATATCAAAAACAAAGCAAAGCCGAACAATTGAATAAGTCCTAGCACAGTGCAGTGAATTCGCAAACTTCCTCCTTCACATACTCGTACGTAATTTAGCAACGTCGCGTCACGGCTCGCTGTTTGCATTGTAAGCTATAATTACTGAGCACTTGACCAGTGCTGCGAGATCCCTCACATCCCTTCAGCGCACTCATTTCTTCCACAATTCCCTTAAAACTAGGGCTCTAGACGCCCTGGTCTAAGACAATAATTGTCTGCAAGAACACTGTCCCGATATATTTGCTGTCCTTGATGGCAGCTGACGAACGATGCTCGTATCTTGTAGGTAACTATCGCAAAGGGTTAGAGAATATGTATCGCAGATGGAACATTCCATCAATTTTAAATGAAAAATTACCAATAAATATACCTACCTCATTTTATTGAAGTGACGATTAAGTACAGATAATTAAAATTAAAATTAAGATTTAAAACAATTTCAAAGTATTTGACAGCTGGAAGGAGAACAGCAAACAGCATGATCTCTTTCACAAAAGTTTTAGTTTGAGGAAAATCAGTTGAAAATCCATTCGATCGAAACAATTTTATATTAATCCCTCAACTCAACAACAACCCACCAATAAATAGCCTCTCTATTTAACATATTTTAGTTTGTTTGATCAACTAAATTTTAAACCACCTGGATGTACGTAGATTAGACAAAAAGAAGCCAGTTTTAAAAACAAATTATTCAGATATAATCTTTTTTTACCACTCGATTCCTTCCATATATACAAAGTACAGGTATATTTTGAAATGAGGGCAAGGCACTTAATGTTACGTGACTATCAGAGAATTAACAATTGAAAAGTCTGAGAGGAAACTTGAGTCTCAAGAGTTGGGATAAAAGGTTGAAGAAGAATGGAAAGAGGTAAAAATTAGCCTACGGATATCCGGACCATACAAAAATTGATATATTTTATTATATTCGTTTTTTTTCAAATACTAATGTAAGATATAATGAAAATAAATCTGTCTTTTTCTGGTACTGATTTCCGATTTATACTGCTTTTTTATATATTTTATGTAAGGCTATAAATTTTTAGAAGAATCACGTAACCAGTCACTTAAGAATCTTGATTGTAATTTAGGGTACGTAACTCTTCTGTCAGTTTACTCTTTATACTTTAAATCAACAAGTTGTGGTTTCAAGATGGCCACCAATATTTTTTTTACCTTCTCTGTCGCGCGCCCTACCAACCAATTATTGAACTAGTATGGCAAAAGTCGTTTGTAATTAACAGGTTTTTGTGCGAGCATTTGTTCCTCGTCTACTTACAAGGCAGTGCAGTATCACAATTCTGCAAGGTTCAAAATGATTTAGCAACGATTTTAAAGAAGGTCGTTGTCATTTTTGTTTTTGATAATTAGGATCGTCCCTTATAATTTGAAATTGTTAAAATTTTTACTTTGACGCAAACCATTTTTATGCGTGTTTTACGGCGGTAAATGCTTGGTAAACTACTTGATTATAAATATTGATGTCCATAAAACACAGTCCACAGCTCAGTTGGTAAAGCTATCTTCTGCATTGTAGGCCGTGGTTTCGATTCCCACCCAGGACAAACATTTGTGTTTACATACATATGTATGTAAATATTAACGAAATATAGATAGTTAATGGTAATTCCATGTTTTCCAAGGCCCGTCAATATTAGATAAAGTATCAAAAACTGTTAATTTGTTAAAAATAACTGAGTGTCAATATAAGTGAAAGGAAACCCACTTAAGTTGGCATTTTATTTGCCACGTATTGAGACACGTTTGGTATTTGCGGTGGCTACACTTATCTTAACTCCGATCTGTGTAGTAATTTGTGTTTCCTAATGTTTCGTGCCTGAACTAAGGCTCATGTTTTTCTGTTTTACGAGAATAAGCATGAGAAAATTCAGCTGTTGAACTGATTTGCGTTTATTACCGAGTAATAAAGTCCAATTTACGATGGAAGAGACAACAGAGATATTTGCGATAAATGTAAAAAGCGCAAATTAAGTTTCGTTTTTGGTGCCTCAAGCTTTGTGCAACCTTATATAACCAAATGCTTCATTTTAAGCATTTTTCATGAACACAGTTCTAAACGATGATGTTTTTTCTGTTTTTGAATGATTTCAGACGAATGTATGGCAAGCAGATATATAATAATAATTGTTTTCTCATTCAGGAAATTTAAAACTGTGTGGATTTCGTAGAACTATTTATATGTTTAAAAAAATATCTTTAGGCCAAAACTAGACTATAGTACCTACTTAAAATACTTTTGAAAATAAACTACAAAAGCTTTATTGGTTGTTAATGTACCAAAAATCGCGCAAAAAAGACAGAAATGCTCCATCTTAGAGCGAAGTAAACATGGAAAGTGAAGTAATTAACTAGTGCCTACCCTCTTTCAGAATGTCAAATAAAAGTTTTATCATATTTTGTATCCAAAGTAAGAAATACCTTTTTTGTATTCGCCACTAACGGTGTTCCATCAAAATGTACAAAATAGTAAATCCGATAAGGCAGACCGGACAAACTACGCTCTTCACTAATTTAAGTCTAACATGATCATATATGCAGCGGTATAGAATTTCGTTCAGTCTAAAGAGGTGAGAGGAATCCGTCCAGTTAGTGCCACTCACCACATCCAGCATAATTCACAAAATGCATTTACTCCGTCGACATGGCCGCCAAACTTTGCACACTACCACTTGATCTCGATTTTAATTCACGACCAGTTTTGGACAAGTTTTCTTTTAACTTGTCATTTATGTTTTCAAACTTGTTTAATGCTGCTGTAAAGTGTACACTTACAGTACTTTTAAAATTACAAGCATATGTGAAAATATCACCTTCATGTTTATAAGTTACGGCTGCAACACGTACTCAAAAGTATACAGCTTTTGTTTTGGGCAAAGGCTAAACATAAAGTGGTCGGATATTTCCCATCAAAAAATAATGATTGATATATAAGCTTAGTTTGAAACCTTGGTGGGCATAAAAAAATGGCATTATTATTAGGCTTACCGAAATATTATTTCGTTTATATTAACGTTTCGATTAAGTTTATGCGGGGTTGAGGGTACGGGATCTCAAAATTTTGAAGCTTTAGTCGGGTATTGTTGAAACGATAATCAAACTGGAAATTCGGTAGATCGTTAATGATGAAATAATTAACGTTTCTGAAAAACTCCAACGGGTCAATATGATGATATGGCTTATAATAAATGGGTACTTTTTAAAATCAGGCTAATTTATATTTCAAACTGTAGCATGAGTGAAGATATTTGTGTCATATTGTCATATATATTTAGTTTTTAGATTTTTTTCAAATGCAACGTTTGAAACTGTAAAAGCATTGATAGCCTACTGAACTTACCACTCAGGCATAGACAAAATGGCAGAGTTTGTTTTGAAATAAAATTAATAATTTATTCTGAAATTTTTCAAAGAAAAATCTTGCGTTTTCCGTAAAGTAAGTACTAATTCATGAACTTGAATGCCATACCTTCATCTTTAAGCTTTTCGTAGTACATCCTCACATTTTGAAGGTCTGCGAAGCGAGAAATTAATGAGAAGCGTACCATTAGTTACGGACAGGCAAAATTTATCGGAAAAGATTTGTGACCCTCGCCGATGCAGCAATTTGACTATCGGAAAATATATTTTATGACGTCCACGGCACCCTGTTGGGCTTAACGGTCATTTTTTATATTCAGACTTGACTGTGATATTGATTTGTGAAGGACGACAAAAATACCATATTTAGGTCAACCAACATTATTTGTAGTGGTTTTGCTTACTGCTGTATAACTGACCTTTAACACTACCCATTAAAATATTATAGAGTATGTACGTGTAGTTAATTTTTTTAATAGTATATGATAAAATTTGCTGCCTGATCTCGAATATTTGTGGATGTGATTGTGTCTATCCATGTTACCTACGACACAGGGTATCCCAATTGTAGGAACATGAGAGTGTAAGCTTGCGTTTGTTCGAATAGGTACTTAAAAACAGCTTTCAGTGGACTCGCAAGGTACAAGGCAAGGCAACTTACTCTTACGAACTCACGTACTTACGTATACTTAAGTACATACCCTTAGTCATTTCAAACAAAACAACTGCAGTTTAAGTATTTACAAAACAAAACCTATAATATTCATTCAACCTCATATTACGTAATCGACGGCTTAAAATTAACTACAGGCTCATAACCAGTTTTCGATGAAATTTGATTGGTGGGGCAAGCTTTCGTGTTGCTGGAAACATTCAATTATTTAAGAGGCACCTGCTCCTGTAATGCCGTCGTTTTAATTTATTATTCACTAAGGTCATTTCCTGGCAACACGTGAATAGAATTACATAATGCTTTCAGCTAAGTCCTGGGTCAAATAAGTACTACTTGCTTGTACTAATGACTTGGCAAGCTCGCTAACTGGGCCCCTACAACCTGAAGTCGGCAGCGGATTACCATGTCTAGGATCCCGCTACCACTCCGTAACTGTGACTACCCGGTACAGGTATCAGAAAATAGAGTTTCAGTAATGTAAAGCAAACTGTCCTGACTCATACTCACTCGAACGGCTTCGTCGAGAATCGCACCGCTACACGATCATGTCGCTTTGCAGTATGGCTTTGTGAAAAAGATTAATGAAAGGCGGATAGGATACCACCATAAAAAAGCATGGGTGAGCTTTTAACGCGCAAATTTCGACACAGATCTGAAACGTTCATAACTACAAAGTACACGTAAATTAAACAGAAATATTAGTGATAATAAAATTACAAAGTACTATATACCTATTAACAAAACGCACTCCAAGACATAACATCCGTAACAACTTCGTACATAACTGTTATATACCCCGTGTAAAACAATAGGTATGTATAATATAAATCCTGAAAACCATTAATCAAAAAAATTTATTCACGTTATTATATTTACTACTAAAAGCTTTTTTGACAGGCCCATTACAGCTGAAATTCAAAATATACCAGTCCTAATTTAAATTTTCTAAAGTCTGAACAACTCGCTTGGCGCAAGTGTAGACAATGTATGAGATAATATTTCATAACTTTAAAAGCAATATCGGGGCACTCTTTAGGTCCCACAAGAGCTCAAGAACTTTGCCAAATAGAGTGATATTCAAAGTAGTTTATCATAAGAGCATTGTTAACGGTAAGTTTCGTTATCGCTACGAGTCTTCAGTACTGAACACTCAATAAATGGTTAAATAATTTGGTTAACTTGCTCAACAGTAACTATGTGGGTAGGTGGTATTTGAAGTTTTGCTTATATATTCAATTTAGTTATCATATAATATTTAAAAAACAGGTCTTTTGTGAGACCATGTTAACAGTGCTACCACCATTACATACACTCGGTGCATTGGACGTGTTCATTGGCATTATATATATTTTTCTGAAATTTCATGTCTACCTCTTCTGCATTAAACAGTTAGATATCATTATCAATTGGCATATTAGCCGATTGATTTTAATGATTATAACGTGTTCTTCTTTTCGAGTCACTGGTTCTCTCGAACCAGTGTGACGAAAGGATTTTAAGTGCGCCTCAAAGAGGCTCCTTTCGTGCCTTCCTTATAACGTTTACATGATATAATTATTTATATTCCTACTGGGATAATGTTTGTGCACAAGCTTCTCAATATTAAATATGATTTATTTTATGTACTGGGATGTGCAGTTCCATGGACCAAACGTGAAATGTATTTTATCTCGAAAATGTATCAGTCAGAACAAGCTACTGATGCCGTACTACTTCCAGGACTTGCGAACGATACTGAAGCTTACTTCAGTATCGTTCGCTGTTCTTAAACAACCCAGAGAGACCGAAACTTCCAGGTCCATTGTCATAAACGCCGAAGTTAGACAATATGTTTATTTAGCGGACATCAAATGCGCCCGAAAAATTTGAACAGTGTGAAACAACCTTGTTTGTAAATACTGTTATAACATTCATAGAAGCCATGCAGAATTTACAAATCCTTTTATTTTTTAACACACAACATTACATTTCTAGCATAAACAACACAATTTACGTAATTTCTGAAATTATTGAATTTTTACTATGATATTGTTATTTTCAAGTATCTTTATTAAACGAAACAATGTAACTTGCCGTATAATCAGGTAACTTCTTGTTTAAAATAATTATGCATTTTGACATTATATTACTTCCTATTATTTTTTTTGTATGTCACAAATAATAGTAATTTTTAATAAATACATGCGAACGATAATACTAAAATATTTGTGTTATTTTAGCAAAATCGTTCGCTGTAATTATCTGTTTCTCTCATGTAGTATATCAGAGTCTCATGTCGTAGCTTATGTCAGATTTATTTATAAAGTATTGCCAGTAACATAAATGCAATAAGAGGTTTTGTTTTGAAAGAGTTGCCTGTAAAACAAAACATGAGACGTTACACCTTAAAAACAAGCTGATAACTTGGGCACGGTATACCTACAAAGTTTGTGGCATGGTATTCCTAATTTTACTTGTAAAGTTTGCTTTTAATGTCAATTTTAGTTTTTTATTTAAACAAATGGTATATTTATGCGTATATTTTGTTTATGTGTGACACTATTAATCTTGTCTGCTTAGGGTTTTAATTATTGTTTCATAAGGATGGCCCTTTACATGTGTCTGGCGAGTTATATCTGCAACCATTATATCTACAAGCGGCTTTCAGCTTGTCCGTTTAACATGCATAGACCAGAAGTGGGACAGTTTGGCAAATTTTGGGCGAAAGGTGCACTCGTAAACAGACTCGAGGGAAGTTTTAATTGCAGTAGATTGCAACGCCGGCACACGTTTGTGAACTAACCTGTGTACCTTTAGGTGGTTTTACACTTAGTATATTTACGTAGGTAAATTGCAAAATTCCATTTTAGGATACATGGATTTTTGCATATGTTTGAAGATATAGCGCTGCATTAATAAAAAACAAGATAAAAACTTTATATTAATTAAACGACGCAGTTTTTCGAACAGCGATACTTTTGAGTTTTTTTTTTATTAACTAGTTAACTTGTATTTTTTTGTTTTCAATATCAGAGTGATTTAATATGATTTATTTGATATGCAAGAAGATTGAAAATTTCTTATCAACTTCTTTAGATTTTTTTTACATGAATTCGTAATTATATTAATATTATCCAGAACAATCGTCCTCTTTCTTAAATGATAACAAATTGCAATATAGATGGGATTATATACATATTCCAATTTATTTTCATTCATTGATTTCAGAACATATTTTACGCCAGAATTCATTTCTGAGTAACAGTACACTTCTGTGAAGTCATTGTGTAACAAATATCTCAAATATTACACGACAAAACTCTAAGCTACTTCTCGCTCGTAGAGTCTACGTAGAGTAGACACCTCTAGCACACCTCACATTGTTCACTGAAATATGCAGGTTGCGAGTAATAGTTGCACTCGGAGACACTGCGACAACTATTACTTATGTTACTTTGTAAAAGCTTTTCTGTGCTTATATATTTAAGAAAATTTTGTATTGTTACTCATCATTCCTTCTTCACATGTGAAGTGATATTTTTCGATGAAAAAAAATGTTTACAGAATTCGTTTCGTCACCATTTCACATTACTTCTGTGTTTTATCGCCCTGCTTCTGAAGTAATCACTAATACCAAATCTATCTGAGTAACAAATTTATCTATGTTCCTATAGGTACCTACTAATAAATTGTTTCATGACCCGAAGGCACAATCTGTTGAAATGAGCCAGAGATTTATTTGCACCTACTCCCAAACAGGAAACTCCCAAAGTCGTGTTTCCCAGAAAAAACCTCCCCCCTTGTGAATAACACTCCATGTAGGGTAAACGAAAACTGTATTAAAAAGCAAAAATTTAAAGGCAAAGATAGCTGGACCCAAAAAATATTGCAACATACGAGATACATTGATTCAAATAATAATATTCAAATGCTAATAACAACACTTACAGGAGTCAGCAATAGGATATTATCCTTATTTACTCTGTTATAAATAAAAATAACTTCGAGAAACCACTTTCACTAACATTTATCGAAGCGTAACGAACACTTATAAAGCCTTTGATGCTGGTGAAATATAAATGTATTCTGAGTTTAGTTTCGTATTTCTGAAAAATACATTTCACTTTCAATCTCAAAACATAATATTTACATTTTGCATAGAGCTAAGGGTGCTTTACACTAAGATATTTTGTCGCGACGTACGCACTTGGTTTTTGATTTGGTTCCGAATTATGGGCATTTAAAATTACATTTAACCAGCCTAATAGAATGCGAATTTTAAAAATCTATTTTAGGATCTCCCTTATTATAAGAATTCATGGTTTCAACTATCAGAACATTCAGAATCTATGTTTGTTCTCTCAGAATGCTATAATGGATTTGTACGAAAAGCTCTCACTATGATCCGGATTTGATATAGCTATAGAATATTATGAAAATACGAGAAAGAAGACTTGTATAACGTATTACTTGATTTTATTCCGTTGATGTGATTAAGGTTGATACATATTATAAATTTTCATTAAATTTTCCTTGTGCTTTAGACTTTTCATGGTAATTCGTTTGATTCCCTGACTGTATAGAAATGAATATAATATTTTTTTTCCAGTGTAACTATCCTTAGCGTAAGTAGTTCCTTCCCTGCCTCCTGACGTTAAAATGATGAAATCTTTACACTCGATATTGGAATTTTGCGGTTCAATTTATGTGAGGCTTGCACGCCGGGAATTATAATGTAGACCTTGTCAAAATGCACATTTTTCACTTCATATACTATGTGAAGCAAAGTTACTCGGTATTGGTTTATTTGGAAAGGAATATTCATGGCAGTTTTTGGGTTCACTTCGTTAAATTATAGCATGGTAAGTATGTTTAAAACACCAACTACTATATGTAATATATAACTGTAATTGAAGGGATCAGTTCACAAAACTTAGAATTTTATCAGTGGAGAGAGAATACTTTTCATAAATAATATTTTGATGAATTATGGATGGCGGATGGCCAGATACTTTCTTCCCGCTAACATTGAGCATCTGAAAGGATTCATATACTTAATGGTGGTATAAGAGTGCACACAATTAAAACTATGGTAATATGATAAATAATTATTTGTTATATTATAAACTAAGGGAACGAGGTGACGTAACAATAACCACTTGCCTTAAAATGTTTTGTTTTGTAAGGCAAGCAAGTAAATCAATAATTGACATCTCTGCGTAGGCTTACTATTTCATTGCGTTGTTGTGCAAATGTTAATTACAATTGCATAAACAAGTCCAGGAACAGGTTCAAATTTGTATTGTGAGTTGTTGTGAAATAAAATGTATAATTTATTGGGACAGTTCTATTAGTGTGAAACTTGCATGCCATCTTTGTTTCAAATGGATTAAAATATACAGCGATTTCTCAATTTTGGTATGTTATATAAATATGAATTAAGCAGCAACCGTGTAACAGATAAGCCTTGTGACTCTTATTATTGATACAGATTTAATTTTGATTTTAAATCCAAAAATTTCTAAAATTCCACATTCGTAGGTAACTAAATTTTCTGTGGCAAACATAAGAATACGTGAAGTAGGGTAAGATTTGCATTGTAGTACATGAAACATTGTGTCCAGCTACGCTTGGCACTTGCACTGTGTCACCGATTCACTGATCATATTACATTTTGCCTTTTATAACCAATAATATATTCAGGGATAAGACCGAAATTGTATTTCCGTATCGCCCTTTGACATGAAAGTGATATCTCATGTAGATTGTATAGACGAGAGATCTAGTGAAATGAGAAGTAGTACTGTGTTATAACTTATTATTACATACTATGAAGTAGGTAGTATTTTATTTCAAAAAACGAATGCTAACTAACTAATTATAGTAAAAACAGTTACATAAAAGTCACGTTAATGTTTCAGCAAGTCCTACAGGTTCGCGAGAAATGTCGTATGTACCGGTAACCGCTCCAGTTCTCAGGCTTTGTCGCGGGGCCTCTTTGTGACTTGACTCTATGTGGATCACATACAGCTACCGACCTGTGTTACAAGTCATGAGCGGAAGTTTAAAGACTCATCTCACGATATTTAGTTACACGATGTTTACTTTATAGATTTAATGTGAAAGTTACTCCTGAAACATAAAATATATATATAAAATGTTGATACGATTGTACAAAGAATTCATTCCATCGCAGCCTCATGGGTTCTCGAAATTATTCTGCAAATTTATAAATATCTCATTCACTTTGAGATCTACATTTATGTGCCGTACCTGTAATGTGCCAATTAATAAGTTATCACCACGTCTTAATGACTTCATTTTGTTGTCTATGCAGTTTTTTCGTGTCCTGACTCGTTTTCCAGTATCAAACGATTACATTGTCACAATTTCGGTGTGGAAGCGGTACTTACATTTTTTTATTTATTTATTTATTATTAATCAGAACGGATCCTGTAAATTGATACATTAACTGATTAAAATTAAAATATAAAATTAAAAATTAAACAAGATTATTCAAACTTATTACACACAAATATATACTTATCTAATAATACTAAATAGATTAAAATTATATGTGATACTGAATATTCCTGAAAGTCTTCTTCGAAAACCTTCTGAAGAATTAGCGTGTTAAAACTACTAAAGATATGGAGTTTAACTTAGGTGGCCCTCAGAAACAGCTAAATCGTAACTGCTTTATACTTAAACCACCGATACCAAGTACCGCTTGCACCGGAGCAAAATTGTATACCGACCTTGCTTTCTAATAGTACACGATAGACCGAACTATATAATTATAATGAGCCAATAATAACCCAAGGTTTTGCATTCGTTCATCATGATAAATAGGTATGTTGGTTCCATTTCTAATTACCGACCGACTACTGCTAGATAAAATCTTGCTTCGCTTTTGTCGTTTATCTCGCGGTCTATTTGTTTTATCGCGATTTTGTTGCGTAAGAGATACCTTTGTTTGTGAAATGCAGTCCAATTAGGAGTTTGGTAACGTGGCAACTTTGTGTTGACAATATTGCTTGATGGAAATTGAAAAGTTCTATTTTATGGCCCTTAATCCCAGCTAGAACATTGTTTTCTCTATTTCATGATATCCTATGTCCAAAATAGTATTTGTTTGACTCGTTCACATGAATCACAGTTTGATCTGTTGTTGAAAACCGTTTTTCTGTGTGTACTGGCAAATCTGAGTGAGTATAGGGATTTTTGTACGGTTTTCACTTAAAGACTAATAGACAGAGTGATTAACGAGGAAGTCTTTTGTATATATTTGCAAGTTGTCCGTCAGTATTACCCGTGCGAATCGGAGACGGCCCGCAAGTATAAAAAGCGAGCTATTCTTTAAAAACAACTGGATTGGATCTGCTGAACCAAAAGAACGTCTTTATCTGATGACTTCAAAACATGCTGCAATTTTTTTAATTACAAGGTGCATATTTACTGTGAGAAAAGATAAGGCTAACAATAGGCCACTATTAAAGTTGAAGAAATGTCGATATTCTTAATTATGAACGTTTTTAGTTTCAAGGCAATAAATATACTTTGTTTATGCCCTGTGCTAATAATTAACACATTGACAATAACCGAATTATAATTATTTAACATTATCTTAGGTACGCCTATACTATTTAAAAGGAAAATCATGAAATAATATTTCAATTAATTGGGTTGTCTTCCATCTACAACTAGCGTGCGATGGCATGATGAAAAGACTTAAAATCGTGACGTGAACCGCAGAATTTCCACTAGAATTTTTTTTAAGAGCTTTTTCCCTTTCACCATACATAATCGAGAGAGTAAGTCACACGACAAGTAGACTACATTTAGTGCATTGAATCCTACTACATGTGTGGTTGTGGCGATTGAGGCTTGCATGTGGGTAGCGGGGCACTCGCTGTTTTCTAGGCAATGCCTATCTGAACCCACAAATCCGATCCCACTGATTTTTAGCGCATCAGAACCCTTGCAATATGCCGGTACACCTTTGATCCTCTCAGCGCCTTTGTCATGAAGGAAATGACTAAGCCATACAGCCAATATTAAACGTATGACTCAATTCTTGATTCCAGTTCCCTGATCTGAAGTTCACCCGACACTCACGATTTAGTCAAACTGAGCACATGAAAAACCGAAAAACTAGAGGTTTTTTTTTGTGTAGGTACCCCGCATCGGGACACAGCGTCTGCGGCAATCTGCTGTTTCACATTTGACCCCTTCGTGCCCTGATTCTTTAACCGCATCGCTGAATCACGCAAAAATCTAACGAGTGCTGCCATGCTAAGTTATCTATCTGGTTTATGTGTAAATGTAAATTGACTCATCTAAAACAAGAACTGTTTATAATTGATAGAATCATGTGGTTTCTACTTCTACCGGTCAAAGGATGTAATTTGCTTACATTAAGCGTGGATACCTAATTATAATAATTGTTTTATAGCACCGCTTCTGAGTTATCTATGCATCATATCAAAATATTATTCGACTGACTAATGTTAAGATTACATTTTGAAGTGTTATTTCTGAGAATTTATTTTATTTGGTTAACATAAAACATCCATAACAATTCAACGGTGTTGAGTTTCGTCGGATTTTCAAGAAAAATCTTTAGTGTTTCCTGCTAAAATAATTTATTAGTTACAAAAAAAGGCTTATGGTAATTGCTGTTGAAACAGGTAAAGTCATGCAGCATATTTTTTTATTGGTGGACTATTCACACAGCGCCATCTAGCCCCAAACTAAGCATAACTTATACTATGGGAACCAGACAACTGATAGAATACATATGTTTATTTTATAAACACATACTTAAAATACATATTAACACCGAGACACAGAACAAACATCTATATTCGTCACACAAATTTTTGTCCTGGGTGGGAATCGAACCCAGATCTACAGCAGCAGGCGGAGTTACTACCAACTGAGCTGTGAGGTCAGTAACAGCCAACAGCGGGTCCGACTTCTTGCAGCAAGATCATTGTAATAAGTATGGGGGGGACTTGAATATCTTCTCAGCTATAATGAAGCACCAAAAATTTCAGATCTGAAATATGAATGGCCACAACCCAGGACCTAAATGTAAAACATTTTCAAGCTGTCCTTTCATTGATTTATGCGACTTCTTTAATTCATATCGTATCAAGTTTCACCGTAATCCTAGTTTACTAAGCATGTCCTGCGTCTGGCAAACATGTCGTCTAGCAATTTATGGATTGGGCGTGCAAGTATATTAGCCATACGAAGCGAAAAGCAATTTCATGTAGAGCTTCCCGGACGTACTATCGGCAGAAGCGGCGAACTGCTGCGCGTGATAAGCATAATTGTTAATTTTGTAATTTTGAAGTGAAATCTCGGTAGGTGACGCTTAGTCTTGTATACTCGGATCCGTCGAGTAGTGATGCTGAATCACGTTTATTGAGATCCAGTTTTATATAGTGTATATAGCATTATATTTTAAAATTAAATCATATAAGTTTCATAACACCCATCCTCTTACAAAACGCACCCCCTTTTAACACACCCTCTTTTTAATACTGTTTTTGCAGAATTTAAAGTGAATTTTGAGTGGGAGAATATTGTTGTTTATAATGTATAAATTATGTATAAACACATTGAACACTAATAAGTAAGGTTCGTTTGTGCAAAATGAGCCAAGATAATGTTTTCAGACCTGGGGATATATTAAGATATTCGTTGTTTTTTCTAAAAATTCAAAAATAAAATAACTTAGCTACCTTTTTTATTAATACTATTATTTATATTATTTCTATTAATAATTATTATTTCTGAACTTAAACTTCAGAAATAAATGTTACTCACTGTCCGACTTGTGTTTGTAAAAGATTCATAAATGTTAAATCTTTTGCCTAAAACCAGTAGATGGGTGAATGACTTCATTAGAGAGATTCGCTTCGTATCGTTTTGTTTTTCTTATGAATTAGGCCTTTTGTTGACTGTCCGTAATATATTGACGTCAGATTCGAAATGTGTGGTGTAATGGATGACCATAGACTATGGTGTCTAGGTATATGATGTCACATTCAATCTCTGAATTGATGTGAGTGATAACCACAAGTGAAACCAATAATATTCAGTATTCAATGTTGTGAAAATTGAGTAACATACAATTATTTGATCACTTATCTGCTCAAGTTTCTAGTTATTTTACTAAATAAATAATTAATATTGGTGGATATTAAAAACAACTTAAAATAATATTTTGCACGTCTATTGACCACAAGAGCCAGTTGAGAATTACTTAAGAGATATCTTTAGATACTTTTAAATGGGTCTAAGGAAACTCTATAATTTTGAAATAACGTCCATGGAATTGAGATTAATGAAAATTTACTGTATATAAATTACATATAAGGTACATTAGACTGTCCATCTTGAAGTCTGCCGTTAATCACGGGAGCAATGCGATGCGGCTTGGGTCTTCCCTTAAGCGCGGGAATACCCAAACTTTATATAATTGCTATGAAAATCGATTACAATTACAAAGGTAAATTATTACAAAGGTGATCATTGGTTGTTGATTTTTATAAAAATTTACAATGTATAATAAATTGAACATACCATATTAAATTCAATAGGTAAATAAACATGAAACATATTCCATTTGGAATCAATGAATGCGCGTCAAAACCTCATATACGGGACAACGTGGACTATTACAAGTATTTAAAGCTTACACCACATAAATCCAATAAGCTTAACCAACAATAGTGTTCGACTTGCATTTTGTAAGGCATGCTGTCCACTGCAGTGTAATATAATATTATCCACTTACCAGCATTTCTTATAAGTTTTGGAATACTGGCTACTGGCACTACTGAGCCAGTTTTATTTACATTAACAAGTTACGGAACGAGCAGATGGCCCACCTGATGTTAAGTAGTAACCTCTGCCCATGACAAGCAAAACTACTTCGTTCTTCCCTCTCCTACTTAGGTAGAACAAGACCCAAGTCGCGTCGCATGCGCCCGTGAGAGGTGAGTTTAAGACGTGAAGGTGCATGTCTCATGTGAATTCACCGGCAACCAGCAATCCGGTCTTGGTTATTCCGTCATTACCAGCTGTATAACTGCAAATTTACATTTCAATTAAAAATAAGTCAAAACACAGGAAAATCTGTGTCGCAGTACAAACATAATACCACTTTTTACTGTTTCTATAAACTGTTTCTCAATAATTTGACAAATTGTATACCAATGAAGTAACCAATAAGTAAAGACAATGCAATTTACTAAAACTGAGTAAGGGCAACGTGTTTTACTAAACAGCTATTGCTTTAGTCGACGATACGCCTAAACAAACAAACACGAAGCATTTAACTTGCATTTCTACGTGATAACTGTCAGACAAGTTCTTATTCGAGACATGAACCACAATGCCATAAATTTAGACCTTAGCCGGCAGACATTTTAGAATTCAAACGTATCTGATGCTTGTACCGACATGTGGGTGTATTCAATGGGCTAGTAAGTACCTGTACCTACGTACTCAAGAAGTTATAAGCTTAATCATCTTATTAATATAATATTTGAATACAGGCAAATACCTTTTACTGTTGGTCACGTAACTGTATTGAAATATGGCTTTTAATGTCAAGTACACTTTGTCTTACGACTTTTATGACTTTAGCTACTTATTCGAGTATAGGAAGACTCAAGTCGTGTACTATTTTCAACTTTCATCTGATATGTATGTAATTTCAACTGTATCCTTCAAAACAAAACAGTAATGCGAATGCTGCTTCATTTCTACTGTCTCGAGTGGCATGGAGGCTCCTATACAACGTTGGTTCAAATCAGGTGCGGATATTTAAATATTTCATTGTTCAGTAGACGAAATATTCTAAGGCATAATTATGATTATGGTTACGGAATAGGTAATATTTATAAAAAAATATTGAATGATTTGCAAGTCGTTATTTCTGTAAAAATAAATAAATTGTATAATAAATTTATACTAAAGATTACACGCGTCCTTCAGTTTATGTTAAAAGCGTTCGACAGAACAAACATTCCGATACTGCGATACGATAAAGTTGTAACTCAATCTAACTTCTAAAAGATTCTGAGGCTGATTAGGGGCACAGCCCGTTCTACAAAGCTGGTTCAAGCAATGAACGCAATGAAAGATTACCTTTAAGTAACCATGTGGTACTTGAGTTGGAAAGAAAAACCAATTAAATTTAAGTTTATACAGAATTGCCATAATCAAATCTATTTATGTTTGTTAATGTTGCATATACCGTATAAATGTTTATTTCCCTACACTCACACAATTTCCAATGAAAGCTTTTGCAGAAGACATTGAGATGGAAACAAGAAGTGCTGGTACTTTTATGAGCTGTTCTAAATACTTAGGGCAATGTAAACACCAAGTAATATGGGAGCAACAAGTTAATGTAAATATTTTGTCGAATAATTAGGTAAGGGTATAAAAAGTTTAAATTTAACTGTTTATTCTAATGATTTCATAAGACGATGGTTTAAATATTTATCATTAATATTTTAATCTAACACCTATTATCGCTTTGAATGTTGAAACAATTTTCTATTGAATAGATTGATTGAGGTCACAGAAAAATATTAATAAAAATAATTAGGTACAAGATAACAAACAAAAATACAACTGATATCCTTGTCACTCACAGCTTAGACACTTGTTTCAGACACCGACAGATTACATTTTTATCTATTGCATAAGATTGCGATCAATCTGTGACAGTTTCGATTCTGTGTATTGAGACAGGTTACGCAATGAGATTGAACGACATATTTTTAATAGAGCAAACTGTTGCAACACAGCCCTGCACTGAAGCAACACAGAAAGCTAGCATGAGAGCCAAAGTTAAAAAATAGTAAATTATACCTCTTCATCAGTGTAAAACTTTCTTGACATTACAACTGTATTTTCTAGGTAATCATGTTTGTGGCAAATGAGTCAGGGCTCACGAATTATGAAGAAAAATTGGGGGCTGTTTGATTTCCGTTACGCGCCTTGATCGTGACAAGTGACGAAAGTAAACTTAACTTACTTACTATCCCACAAATAATACAGAAAATAATTCGAACAAAATTAACCAATCTTACACCAACACAATAACAAACTTGATTGGATTGATATAAATCAAATAAAAACAAATCAACGCTTACCCAATGCCAACCCTACACATAATAGGTACATTGCATGAATATACAAGACTCAAGAACGAACTTCAGGGTCATTAGATTAGCTTCACAGCTCAGTTGGTAGTAACCCTGCCTGCTGCGCTGTTGGTTGTGGGTTTGATTCCCACCTAGGGCAAACATTTGTTTGATGAACATACATGTTTGTTTTGTGTCTGGGAGTTAATATGTATTATCTGTATGTATTTACAAAAAAGTATTATATCAGTTGTCTGGTTACCATGATGAAAAATACAAGCTATGCTTAGCTTACTTTGGGGCTAGATGGTGCTGGGTGAAATGTTCACCAATATTATTATTATGAGGCAAATGGGCTTAATCTTAGTCTGATTCACGCACTCCATGGTAGTTTGCTCCGGCCGGGATCTCTCCAAATCATCTTCTGCGATAAATAATCATCTTCAGCTCCTACACTAAAGTGATTCGTATAAGATTACGTTGTGCTGACATTTTGTTTGTGCATTTGCATAAATCGACGTCGTATTGAAATGCTGCAAAGTTAATCGAAAGGTTGATAATATTATAGGTTAGGTCTTTGCACTTGATTTTAGTTTAAATCGACCATGAAGAAATACTACCTCTACTATGAAACTGCCATTTCATTAGTTTTTTTTGTAGTAAGTCATACTTCAAATTATGTTTTATATTAGAACACATATTGAAATAATTTCAGATAACTTCCAATCATTAGTATGTTTTTTTTTCATTTTGACAGGCCTCACAGCTTAGTTGGTAGTAACTCTTCCTTCTGTGCTCGTGGGTTCGATTCCCACACCCAGGACAAACATTTGTGTGAGGAAAATAGATGTTTGTTCTGTGTCTGGTTAGATGCATATTAACATATGTATTATATGTATGTATTTACAAGAAAAGTATAAATGTATTCTATCACTCGTCTGGTTCCCATAGTAAAAGCTGTGCTTAGTTTGGGGCTAGATGGCGCTTTATGAATTGTCCACCAATATATTACTATTCCCTATTCAATCACTCATATAAACGATAATAATATTAAAATATACAATATACTACACAATACTATAAATATACTATAAAAAGTATACTCTTACTTGTATTGAAATTTCTGATTATCATGGGATATATGTTTTATGTATGGGTTCTTGTAATGAATGCTTTAATTTACAGAATGGACCTTTCAAAATAGCAATCAGTGGTCAGAGACCACGACATACAGAATAAAATCAAACTTGTGATCTGAAGGTGCGTATCCTGTAAAAGCAAAATCTGGATTTATTCACCCTCCGCTATTATTTCAACATAGTTAAGCAACAATAACAGTTCCCGAGTAAGACGTCCTATGAAAGCAAGCTTTATGCAAATCTTTCATAACTTTAATGCCCATTATAGAACTTTTCATTGATTGCTTAAGCCGCGCTTGGTTAAGTTGGGACGAGGTGCTATGAATTTGTCAAGTTGTTAAGGCTTGTACGGCGGATAAGCAGAGAGCGTAGCGAAGCCTTAAGCTAAGATACAAGTTTCAGGCGATATAAGTCATTGTAAGACGCATTTGTTGTTGCAAACTTAAACAGACATTAAAGCTTGGGAAAAAATATATATTTGAAAACCTACTTGAAAGAATGAACCAGCATTTTCGTTAAATGTTTTGTGGTAGTTGATATTTTATATACGGAATAAATTAATTTAAGTTTGACTTTTATGTTATAATATAAAAAAATATGTTATAGTGTATAAAAAAAATATAACTGAGTTTTGAATCACTTAGCTACATAGTTCTCAAAGTACATGCTATGACGAATTAGGGTACAGATGGCGCTGTATGACATGTATACCAATATTTATTTATATATTTATTTATTTATATATTATTTATATTTTCAGCCTGGAACACACCACTCAGCAGTCGATAGAGCAATTCACCGCCTACGCTCATCTCTCCGCTCATGTCAAGTTTCAGCCTAAGTCTATGAATTGTAAGTAGGCGGAACTTTGCCGGTGCGAAATTACCGGTCCGTTGTAGTTTTAGGGTAAAGTCTGAGCTGACGAATTTGGTGTGTTGATTATCAAAATTAATTAATTTGATTTTATACTATAAACAGTTTCAGACCAATATGCGTATATTATTGATTGACCCCACTACGAATATCTACTGTTCATCGGAATGGGGGTGGAGCGAAGGAGTGGATTAAAATAAAAAGACGTCGTTATTATTATTATTTTCGGAGAAGTTTTGCTTGCTCAACCTTTATGTAAAAGTTGGTAATAACTGCATTTAGGGGCAGTTAACTAAGTAAATGACAGTATATGTTGTGTGTTTGTTGTGTATGTAAAATTTTAATCCATATAATTTTCATCCATCTGCAAGAACTTTCGCACTATCCTGCAAGTATTTAATATGGCTGCTTTTTCTAGGGTTATATATGTGTTGTCTTTTAAATCGATAAGTTTTAGGCTATTGTGAATTTGATATGGGACGACACCAGTGGTAGAGATAATTATGGGCACTATAAATACATTATCTTGGTTCCATATTCTGACAATTTCTTCCTTTAACTCAACATAGAAAGAAAGAAAGAAAGAGGACATTTATTCACACACTGTACACAACAACGGCAAACATCACAAAAACACAAAAAAAACCTAAGTAAAACATAAAAAAACATATTATTATTATTATGACTACTTCATGAACTAGTATTTTGCAAAGGGTGCCTCGAATTTACAATAAAATACAAGTTATTTTCAAGTATCGTAATTATGTTCATCGTTTTGTCATGGATAATATTTTTTTTTTTTATAATTAAAGAGGTTATATTATTTAAAAATGATCAGAGGTAAGTAGATGGCTCCGTGCTTTCGTATCACAGGTAGTAAATGGTATCAACGACACAAGTAGAAGGTTCACTTGGGAAAAAATAAAATATGTGTGGGCATGAGATTTTCTCCAGCCTTGGATATTTATGTTGTGAAGCTGTTTCCTACAACAGCGCACAGCACATCTTAATGCAGCTAATTTCAATCTCATGGTGAAGATAAAAACATATTGTGTTAAACGTTTATAGTAACGAGGACCACTCATATTTAAATGTGTAAACATTACTACTGTACTGTGACAATTAGAGCTCAAAAACACGGCCGTATACAGTATTCGGGGTCAGTTTCCAACTACTCATAAACTAACGACCATCAAGTATTCCCATAAGTTTATCTCGGGCATTATTTAACCAGTTTCATGGGCCGCATCAACAATGGACGCCGGTTGTCCGCTTCTTTATAGCTTACGAACTTGAATCTAAGTTATAAATTACTAGCGGTTTTCGAGATATTGTAACTTTTGTATTTTCTTGGTATCTGTCCTATAATAGAAAATGCTTTATTACCAAGTAGCCAAATAGTACTGGCCTCATAGCTCAGTTGGTAGTAACCCTTCCTTCTGCACTAGGTCGTGGGTTCCACGTAGGACAAACATTTCTGTGACGAACATAGATGTTTGTTCTCTGTGTGACAAAAAGTATATAAGCATTATATCGCTTTAGAACGCTATTCATGTCGGTTTCTTGCAATCCTCGACCATTGATTGCCGGTTATTTGAACGATATCGTCGGGCAACGGGCTGGTGGCCTACCCCGTGGCCGACTTGATGGGAATATGATTTTGAGTATTCGATTTGTATATTAACTTAAGTTCATTCATTGGCCACCATTCTCTAACCACCTTGTTACAACGTAAAAATTAAGAAAAAGAAATAAATTTCATAACATATTAGTCCAGTGACTTCAGGATTCTAACTCGGGCTTTATAACAGTGGGCCACCAAATTCTCTAATATGAAAAAAGCCTATGTAACACAAGTTAAAACTACCAAAAGCCTATAACTTAAAAGTGTATCTGCACGCAATCCGGAACCGTTTGGTAGCCTTTTATGTCCTCAGAGACATTTTCTAGCGCTGTATCACAGTAACATATCCGTGTGACACAATGACACATCATGTGACATGAGTGAGGTTCTATGAAATTGTGAGAAAACTGTTTTATATGCTTAGAAACTAGGACGAGTCACTATCATCATTGAAATTTCCATAAAATTATCCTATGTTTGTATTACTGGCTTTTGCTAGCGGAGTTTTACGGTTGACTAAGTAAATGTGGTTAGCTAAACAGTGCTATAATAGCGGGGAAAATTTTAAGTACCTATAAACAAATTTGATATTAAAAATTTTCCCCACTACGGTTCTGTCCTTTCATTTGGTTATGTATGAACTACTTTCTTATTACCACTAGTAACTTGTTTGACCTCTAATTTGATCGAACACTAAAGATTTCCCAGACAAAGTACATTTTTAACATTTCTGATAATCTGAAGGTGAAAACTGTCGAATGGAATTTAAAACTATGACGGAGTAATTATTTTCAAAAAGTAAAAGGTTCTAAAAGTGCTAAGTTTTTAAGGTCTTCTAAAATACTACGATTCGTACTTTAAAAATAGTAGTAGGTGCAATTAGTATTAAGCATTCACTTACTGAGCCTACGAGGCCAAAGACATGATAACAGAAGTACTAATAATATGGTAATATGATATTTCGTTACATATCATCGTTACATACCCAGATGGTATTCATCGGAGCAGATTCATGACAAGGCATTTATTTCAGACGGTATATTTACGAACGCACTTCAAAAAAAACTTAAGTTAATATACAAATCGAATACTCAAAATCATATTCCCATCAAGTTCGAACTCATCATTTTCTATACGTCCATAGAAGGAGTACTATAATGAAAGTTTACGGAAAGTCTATAAAGCGGATAAGAGATTTAGTCTATGCTACACCCACACAAGTACATGTTTGGTGTCCGGGGAACTATCAAATATCCTATTAGACATCTAAGGAAATCGTGATTTCTAGGTTTTGTACAATGTTAACTGAGGCAAGACGTAGTGCCAGCAAGGAGACTGAATCAGGAATTGCAAGTTTCATGAGTGTTTTGTGCAGCCCATGTAAAGTACCAAATGTCCAACGCACAGAATGTTTTTTCTCAACAATTATTCTTCAACAAGTCTGGATATATAAAATGAAGTTATGAATATACATTTTCATGAGTATGTCAGTTGAATCTGCCACTAGGTTACAACAAGGTGAGGAATTTTTGGCAAATAATACTATACACTTAAGTGCATTTTGATGGCCATCAGATATATCCGATAAGTATCAAATTTTCAATCATCCCACTAGCCAACAATTGACCTACACACCTACCGTTTATTGAGCTTTTTCATCACAATAGAACATCAACTTTTACTTTCCTTACGCAATAGATCGCAAGGCTGCATAATTCCAATTGATTACTACTTATGCTGTTCGGTGAAAACAAAATTATCGGTTCCTTTGTACCATCATAATTGCGAAGCCAGCTCACTTTCAATGGCATGTAACGATGCTTCCATTCGATTTTATCTCAACGAAATTAATTATCGGGACTCATTAATCGTTTGAGTAATATTTTGTCGCTCGGGACCAACTGAACGAGGGATTCTGTGGCGAATGGAACCTATAAGTATATGTTTTAAATCCTAACTACAACGTGGAAGGAAACACGAATGAGCTACGGTAATAAATCAAATTGCCTAATATACTGGATAATTAATATAACAGATAAATAAATATTGGTGGACAAAAAACTTTAAATTCATAAAGAAATGGCTTGGAAACGTCAATTATGTTCAAAACATAAGGTCACGCATACTTATCGCTAAGTTTGACGCCTGTTCAGACCCTATCCGACCCTCCATTAGGAGAACAGCCAAGAAACCCCTAATGGAGGGATTCCTTTTTTTCGCGAGCACAGAAACCATTAATGGAGGGACGTTGCTCGTTTTGATTGATTCCAAATATACCTCGAGTAGCAACGAAGCTCACCCGTTCAATTGGTTCGGACGTTTATGTATTCAGGTCAATGATGTTCACAAACTTTGCCGGCTTCTTAATTTGTTCTTTTGCTTCTGTCAGTCTGAAATGTATTAATTGGTTGTGATTTTAATTACTTTTGCTATTTCGAAATGTTTGATCTATTGTTTAGTTATTTGTAACTGTATTTGATTAAAATGGTAATTGGCAGAAGGAGGCTGGATAGCTAATCTGTTTTTTTTTACCTGCTGGTGCATATTTGCTTAGTGGTACAGATATCGAGCTTCAACCCATGTCTGACATATGACATTGCCATCTACATTTATGTCAGCAAAGGACGGGATTCGATTAAACTTAGATCTTCCCATACTTAGCAGAACTAAGTTATTGTTTCATGAGAATATGGTTGTTCGCTGCTTGTTCTGTCATATAACTTAACAAAAACTAAACTAAACTAAATTCGGGGAAATCAATTTTTGTTTATATAATGTTTTCCAAGAATAGGGCGTTGGTTGCGCCATTTGGAAAGCAGGGCCGCAGCAGTCTTGGCAATTTATAATTCCACAAAATGCAAAAGAAAATATTATGCAAAACACTTCGCAATGCTTTGTTGGAAATGTGCTCGATATTCATCGGAAACCGAATTTTTGAACTAGAACGTTATTTGGCTCTGAATTTTTTGCATGAAATTACCTGAAACTGGGTTAAGCGCCGTATAGAAAGGAGGGTATTCCGTAAACCATTCCTATTTATACGCTTCTCCAATCACAGCACTAGGATTCTCTGTGTTGTAGGTAACATTCAAACAAAGAGTACTTACTTTACTCCACAAATTAAAAAAAAACTGAATTGCAGTAACAGGAGACATTCCACCTTCAAGTCTCAGAGATACGGGCGCATACGATGTGACTGTACCTACTTGTTATACCTAAATGGGGGAGGACCCAGGTCGTATTGCTTATGATCTGCAGAGGTTACCACATAAAACCAGGTGGGCCATCAACTCCATAAAATAAAAAACATGTGGTCAAACACATCTCTGCAAGAAGTAAAAAAAGCTCATTTCCATGCCCCGTTATATTTCAGATTCCAGAAAAAACAGCCAAAGAATGGCATCTGTTGCCCCAGGCCTCTGCAATCATCTGACATTTTGAATAAAGTAATTGGTCTAATGAGTGGGCCTTAGGCAGCCCCAGTTTGCGCAACGAAAGACTACGGTGTCCCCGCGGTCGCGTTTAAATATAATAAGCTCGCGAGTTGAAAAATATACCAGAAAGCATCTTTTACAATGTCGACCTCCGGTTTATGAGTTTCACGCCGAGACTTTAAAGCTCTGAAACAAATAGATTCGCATCATTAATAAGTTTTCCAATTAACGGCTTTAGAATTTGTGCATTGAGAGTTAATAAATAATTTAGTTGGTTGTATTCCCTTTTCTGTGAGGTGTTGCTGCTAGACTGCAGTAACCATTTCAAAAGTATTAGAGTCTTAACATTTGCATTGGTATGTATCACTTCCGAATAACTGTGCAAATGAAAATTCTGGAAATTCGGATTAAATTTTGCTTTACCGTGAAGGCATATTTTTGACACTTGAGCTCGTTTTAAAGTTGCTATGGAAAATAAACGCCTTAGGTGGTAAGCTGTGTACGTGCCCTCAAAAGTCTTGCTTGCGTGCTCACTTTGCGTATTGCGTTTTTTTAATTATGACACTTATTGGAGCATATTTGGCAGTATTTTTTAAGGTTGACGTTAAGGTTGAGGTTGAAGTTATCATCTTAATAATAATAATAAATATTGGTGGACATTTGACACAGCGCCATCTAGCCCCAAAGTAAGCTACGCATAGCTTTTATCATGGGAACCAGACAACTGATATATTAATACTTATATACTTTTCTTTTGTAAATACATACGTATAATACATTACAGATTATTAACACCCAGACAGAATAAACATCAATGTTACAAATGTCACATAAATGTTTGTCCTGGGTGGGAATCGAACCCACGACCTACAGCGCAGAAGGCAGGGTTACTACCAACTGAGCTGTGAGGCCAGTCATAACTGTACCAATATAATCTAGTTTTGAAATACTTAGGCTCTGACCAAACAATGCGTCACGATTTAGTAGCACCGGTAATCGTCTCAATTCTTGTGCATGACAAACTCCTTGCCCTTTCACACTGACTGGCTTAGCTGCAAGCAGTGAAGCACTAATTATGTCCTACTATGAATAATTCTTAGTATATGCTGCAGTCACACGGCTAGCTATGCTGTGCCATACTACCGAAATGCACAGTGTAGCCGGCTCTAACTAATGCTACGATGAAACTTTTGGTACAAGATTGTTTTGCATAAACATAGTAATAATAATATTGGTGGACACAAGCGCCATCTAGCCCCAAAGTAAGCTAATCATAGCTTGTATCATGGGAACCGGACAACTGATATAACACTTATTTACTTTTTTTGTAACTACATACGTATAATACATATTAACACCCAGACACAGAACAAACATCTATGTTCGTTACAAAAATGTTTGTCCTGGGTGGGAATTGAACCCACGACTTACAGCTAAGAAGGCAGCTATCAACTGAGCTATAAGGCCAGTCGAATAGCCAGTCGAAATAATAGATTCCTTATGTATGAATTAAATGATAAAATCTAAATTAAATTATATTATTAAACAAATTATTCCTATTAAGTTACTTATGTTCTTTAGAGAAAGAGTTCTTTGAAGTGAATTTTTTTTTTAATGAAACGTGTATGTATGTTATATATGATTGAGATATTATTTTGAGGAAAATAAAAATAAACAGAATAACACTTTATTACTTCAAGCTATTGGTCAAACACAAACAATACTGTGTACCATTAGTGGTTAAAAGGTAAAAATCACACCGATAATTGATGTTTGAACACGTTATTGGTTTTGACTATCTCTCTTGCACCCGAATTGTGTACACATAAGGTGTCAATGCTTCAGAATCGATGTTTGATCTTCTTATCTTTGTTATTATTTGTGAAGTGGTCTATGTTTGGATTAGATGCTGTGGCTAAAGACAGATGCAAACTAAATGGATTAAATTTAATATAAAGATACTAAACACACAAAAAAATGTCATTTTTATAGAATTATTCAAAATATAACTGGCGACTTCAACAAAAAAACACAGCGTCTGACCATTAGTTATCTTGAAGTGTCTTAAAAACTGTTAGGAATCTTGCTTAAATATATAATCCCGATTAAAAATCTCATATATTTAAACGTCGTTAGCGCACTTTGGGTTTCATCTAATTTGTTGTTCTAAACTTCTTTATTAAGAATAGATTTGATTGTGAAACAGAGCCATCGTTTAATTATCATAGTGTTTTACTGAACGCAATAAGTGTCCCTCACGATTTACTGCCAACCACCAATAAACTCGAAATAGCCTGATCATTCCTTCAATTTGAAATTTCCTGAAAATGAAAATAGTTTAACAATACAAATTCCTTTCTATTCCATCTGATTTTGAAGTTCATATAACGCGAGAAAATAGGGCATCAGATATATGCCATTTTAAAATTCTAAAGTCAAGTTTTTTCCATAAGGACATTACGGTAACGTTTAAGTTAAAATGTGGTAGATGATAGTGGTAATTTATCATTACAGCGTGGTGGCGCATTGACACTGACCCCGAGTTGCAATCCGGAGGTCACTGGTTCAAATCCAGACACGCGCCAATGAGTTTTACCTGAAAAAATATATGCGCAATACCACGTTCTCAAAACACTGAAGAAAACCGAAATGACATTAAACCAAAAATTCGTAGACATGTGTCAATTGCACTAAAGGAGCCTCTTTGCGGAGCATTTCAAATCGTTTCACCACACTGGTTCGACAGAACTAGCGACTTGACTAGTCACTTCACTATCTACTCGTACCCGCAATATGTCATCTAATAAATCACTCCACCTGATAGCATACAAGAATGAAAATGTTGTGTATGAAGTCAAAGTTAACAAAAGTTAAACAAAATAAGAGTTTTTGTTAATGAATTGATATATACAGTTGATGAAAATGTCACAAGAGGCTGGAAAGGAAGTTCGGGACTGACCCAGCGGTTCCATTTGTCTCAACCTTAAAATTTATTGCTAAGTAATCTGGTCTAATAACTATTGCACTTTATGGGTGACAACCCACGCTTAGTGGAATCAAATAAAATTGATATTAAGGGTCTAAGTTTACAAGTTAATTTGACAGGACAGAGATAAGATTATTTAGAAATAATAAACGATTTGACACTCTCTGGACAGTCGAATATTGGAGATTACTAGGCGCTAGTTACTGCCGGCACGGCTTTGCCCACATCGGCCTATGCAAGTAAATGCACTCGGCTTAGGTAAACCATATGTTCTGACTACCAACCACCCAGACTAAAAATATCAACGACAGTACTAAAAAAAAAAAAAAATTTGTGGAAATTTCACACAGCGCCATCTACTCCATAGTAAGCTAAGCATAGCTTGTATCATGGGAACCAGACAACTGATATAATACTTATATATTTTATTTTTAGTAAATATATATTTAAATAATACATATTAACACCCAGACGTAGAACAAACATCTAAGTTCTTCACAGAAATGTTTGTCGTGGGTGGGAATCGAACCCACGACCTACAGCGCAGAAGGCAGCGTTACTACCAACTGAGCTATGAGGCCAGTCAAACATTGTCCACCCAGAAAACAAACTGTAAATAATGCTTTATATCTGTCCGTTGGCTTATACGAATACTTTTTTGAAATTTTCACAATTTATATAGCTGACAAGATACAAGATTTCAAGAGTATTACTCGCCATAACATCGATACATATATCGATACCTATACGTCATGTTGTGACAATCAATTACTCAGTGCTCTGACGTTGCCAACATTAGTATCAATCAATGTCGAATTAATTAGATCAGATACGCCCACCTACACCCAAAACACTATCTGCCGATATTCGGATGGATTTAGGAGCTTTTAGGGATGTGAATATCGATAGTGACGGCACCGGGAACCTACGTTAGAGGCAGTGGCACTACTAACGGTAGTCTAGCTTTAAAGCTCTATAAGAAGTAGAACTTGTGGCAAGTTTGTCCGGAGAAGTATTGCCACCATACTAATTTCATTAAGCGACAAACGCTGGTGAGATTCAAGGTATATGACACATTTCACCTTATAATAAAATAAAATCCGTCTTGAGTCTCTTCCTAAGTAAGGATTTATTAAATTCGTATAGCTTCTGTTATGGGCAGAGGGGGCCACTAAAAATTAAATTTACTCGCTCAAATCGGAAACAATCTTGGGCCAATAAATATGTGTTCCAAATATTTATCCCAAGACAATGAAGAAAAATATGAAAATGTGTCTTTGAACCAAAAACTTGAAGGATTGTTTCATAATATTGTAATACTAACACAGAGCTTCTTCTATTAAAACAATAATAATTATGAGTAATCTTGGTTTCTGTAAATACCGCATAAATAACTCTTCAGCCATGAACGGAAGCTAATAAGCGTTTGAACGATTGCAAATAAATAAAACGGCTCAAATTCTAATTAAAAAGTGGGTAATTAGACACGGTCAGTGAATATGTTAATTAATCCGTGGGTTAATTCGTCAAAACTGCCATTGTTTGAGTCATAAAAGTGAGCTTTTGAAAAATTATTTGCACGTTATATTAGCGTGGATGTGATGAAAAATTACTTAAGTTAAATATTTACATTGTGAGAAAACGGAAGTCTTGAACAAAATTCGAAGACGTGTTTCAAATGTACGGAAAAGCTCTGAAGCGCATTTTAATCTTTTTACCACACTGTTTCGAAAGATTCTTCGACAAGATTATTAGCATGTGTGCACTAACAAAAACATTAATTATAGTGGCTATTGTTTTGATCATTACGACCAAAAAGGATTATATTTATTTTTCTGTTTTCAGAAACATTAAAAATAGCAAAATTTTCGTCCCTACTAGAATCAAGGTACAGATATCTTCTAATAAATAATGAGAACCACCAAAGAAGGAAGGTCCGCTTAAAGTTGACGTCAAAGCTCGTAATGTGCAAGACCTTACAAGTTAAGGTAGAAAGGATCACTTATTGAATTTCAGACCATTGTATGTTATTTCTGTACATTCGCACGGAATACTGGTTTAACTCTTTAGCGATTCATTAAAGTCCAGAGAAGCAGAGCACGTAAGATTTTAATACAGATTTCTGTGTGGTGTGGTAATGCAAAATAGAATAATTTTGGTAAAAATCGTTGGCCAAGACAGTTGAAAAGCTTTTATCTGGTACCGAAACTATTATAAATGCTATTGTGAGAGGGAAAGAGGGAGAGGGATTTTCTAAAATCTGTTTCTTGATATTGAATTCAACGAAAAAACGCTGCCTTCACTAAATGGATAGGATCTTTTTTTTGTGATGAGTGCTTCGCCTTGCCAAATCAAAAGCTATGAATTTTACTATTAAGCCTTCTAATGTAGTTGGACATTATTATGACACTCAGATGTTTTTATAAATATGCTTTATTTTTACTTGTAACATTTTATCACTTATCTACACTCACTGTATAAGAATCAAAGACTTAAAAAGTTCGAATATACAATAGGTACAATAAAATGACTGCTTTTTATCGTACCTCTGATTGCCAGTAGAAATCTAACTCAAATGCACAAATTGCACCATTTTGCAAACTGAGGCTTGTATGTAGAAAGCTCTAACACCTGATCTAGATTAATAGGCCTTTGAAAGGTCTAGCTTGCCCTATATTTAGGTGAGAGGTCTAGTTGATATGATCTCGTTTCTGATAATCATCGTAGTATTTAACCAGTAAATTAATTACATACCCAGTATTTTTTTTAATATAGGTATTAATTTTGTTCTTTTATGTAAAACTCTCTTATAACTCGTTGGAAATATTTGACACCGCCAAGACTGGTTAATTATTTTTCAAATAACTTACTGATTGTTTTTGACTGGAATCACAGCTTACTCGGTCTTAGCTCTGCTTCTTGTGCTATGGGTATATGCTTGGTTATGGGTTAAATTACGACAAAGAAAAACATTGATGATGAATTGATTAAGTGATTCAGTTTGGATTAAATTAAGTAATAGTATTATATTGAAGCAAATACAAAATAAAATATGTGTAAGTGTTCTATCATTTACCTGGTTGTCATTAAAACAACTTAGCTTTGTTTTTTCGGTCTATATCGTCTAGAACCAAAGTAAGCAACGCTTGCATTTGAAACATCCATCCATATGTCTTCTTAGATTTGTTCAAAAAATGAAATTTATTAGTTGAAAATACGCACAAACCAGTTAAACCGTTGAACAGCCACGTCATGAACGACTTACATGGTTTTTTTCGTTCTCATGCCTTTATAAATACTGCAGAGAATATAGAAATATGCAATAAAAGCATAAGGTAGCTGCATAACAAACATATTATCATAACTTTTGAATAATCGTCATCTTTTTTAGAATAATATCTAAGCAGTAAGATAACTCAAATTTTACGAATAATAATTTAAATATTTAATTTATGTTATCTCGTGAATCATTCGCGTTGCTAAAAAATTCTTAGAAGAAATCCAGTCATATTTATTCCATTTAAATATTGTCATATATTATTAGTCACTAATTTGACCTCAATTACTCACTTGAATCAAACCTCAAACTGCTTTCGTACACGTGACTTTTCAATATCGTCACCAAGAAAATCTCACTATAATACTGACGTAATTAACTAAAGGTGGCTTCGTCGCTCAGGTAGTAGAAAACCTGCCAGCAAAGCAAGACGTGGGGTTCCGGGTTCGACTCTCGACCTGGGCCTTTGTGTGGTGAGCATAAAGGTTGTTTTCGGATTTTGGATGTTTGTTTTGTGCATCTGTGTTTGTAGATGCCACGTGTGACGCAGATAATCCTATCAGTATGTACCTATGTTTGATTATTGATTTAATCATTATTTATTGATGTACCTACTCAGCCCTACCAAGCTAAAGCTTTATATTTTCCTGCGTTTTATTTCTTAACTTGGTGTATGGCATACAAATAGTTACGGACCCCAACTTAAATCTTAAGATTCAAAACAGTAACCGTGTATCAGTAAACAAATAAAATTAAAAATGTCTTTACGTACTTATTTCTCAACGGCAAGGGATGACAATATTACACAATTATTCAATACTAAAGTTTGTTTTGATGGATGGATCCTTCACGAAAAATATTGGAGCCTAATTACATGTCATTTTGAAAAAAAACATGCTGACCTAGGGCAAAATGGGCCTTTTTATGATTCCGGCACCACACGGACAGAGCCACGGGCAGAAAATAGTAGTGTAGAAAAAAGGTAACGGCATTTTGACATTCTCACTTCGCGAATCATGCAAGCATTGAGTCTATGCATATAAACTTGCTTTCTCATTGCCCAAGATTTATGTACCTATTTGCTACTACTACTAGTCATGTCACCAGCGCTAACTAGTGTGGTTAAAAGATTAAAGTGCGTCTGAAATAGGCTCTTTACTTGTATTTGACACGTGTTTTTGAAGTTTGGTTCTAGGACAAGCTGGTTTCCCATGTTGTTTTCGTTCACCGTTTTGAGAAAGTGCAATTGGGCATATAAAGTTTTTCACTGGACAGTCACATATATTCCCACCAGGATTTGAACCAGCGACCTGTGGTGAAACTTGAAAGTTTGCGCCACTGGTCACCACGCTCTCACGCTCTAATTCCGAAACAGGTAAACAAAGCTTCAATAACTCTATGGTTTTTTTCCTCACGGTTTACACAGTAATACCTAATTCCGTATTAAATACCCAGAGGCTAAAGTAGATTTAAACTAAGTAGCTGTATATTTAAAATAGATAGGCATAGATGCGTATCAGGCATCAGATGTAAACTGGCGCGGGTGAACAACCCACGACATTCCTTCTTGGAGGTATAATGATGGTCATTTGTATAGAGATGATACAACTTAGGTGACCTACGAGCAATAAAGAATACTCTTTGTCAAATTCAAGGCACAATTCAGCACATGAATGTAATATACTCGTATCTAAAGTTAAATGTAAGTTGTTAATTAAAATGCCACTGTCTAATCAAATGATTTTATCATATGGTAGACATAATACAGGTTTCTTTGCAAACTGATTTAAACTTATTATGAAGATCGCTCACTATTAAATAAGCTCTCATTTTTCCAAACAAAAAAATGCGTTGTCAATTAAGAGTGGGCTTTACTGGGACCTACCTAGTCTTTTTACATATTTTATATGTACATAAAATAGCATATCAAAAAAAAGAATCGGAAATACTGATGTCACTGCTTTATTAAGTATTATTAGCTATTATTAGTTATTTATTAGCTTAATAGTATTAAATATTAACTTTATTTTCTAATATACTCAAGACCTAGACATTTTTGTTTTGGTCCTTTACATAATATATTGTAACCTAATGTAGTATTTACAACTCAATATACATTAATTATATTGAAAGGTCCCATACAGATAATAGAGAATTGGAGCGGTGTTTGCTGGCTATTAAATGTGAATGCGATTCGATTCCACACTGGCTGTCCACGTAATGAAGTAGGGGTGACTTGTCGATAGTAGGAATGTAGATTCTTAAGGTAAGCACGGGTGATGTGCGTGAAGGTTGTTAACTGCAATCACTGATTCAATTTTTAATAAGTTTAATTGCTATCTCGCTCTCTGAAAAGAAAATAGATACTACGAGTAATTCTCAACAAATAACTCTGAGTAGGTAAAAAAATAAGGAAATTGCAGGCGCATGAGACGTAACAACCCCGTCTCGGGATGATGGACGTAACGCAATACCACTTGAGTCATCTCGTACTTTGGTGGATAGGACTTGAGTCATATTGCTGTTGTCTATGGGCGGCAGTTACTACTAAACATCAGGTGGGCCGTCAGCGTTTTATCACCATATACATAAAAGATAAGAGGTAAAAAGTGCACTTGAATTGGCCAGCAGAGTGACAAGAAAACTCAGAGAAAACACTGTGATTATTGAGTGACGTTACCTTTAGGAACAACTAATTATAAATATTGAGCATGTGGCTTGGACAGCGTGAAACAAAGCTGGATTTTCAGTCTGGAGGTCAATGGTTCAAATCCAGAGATACACCGATGATTTCGCTTGCGAAATATATGTGCGCAATACCAGGATCTCAAAACTGAAAAAAAATATCGTGAGGAGTTTTAGAACATGCAGGCTTGTGCGATAACTAAAAATTCCTGTTAGAAACCCCGCTTTTTCCCGCTCTGGGCTTATCGTCTCCCATTTCTACTGAACAGCATCGACCCAAATCGACGTACCTAACTTGTAATCTTGTGATGTGTTCAATTAACTTTTTATCGGTCGGGAGTCCTCCGCTCTCATCAGAAACCCTATGCTAACGTTGAAGGCCATAAGAATTCAATAGCTACATGTTTTTTTTTTTAAAGTGATATGAAATGGTTTGCATAGTCAAGTGATCATATAATCGCTTATTGCTACCAACTTAACAACTGAGTGGCTTCTATATCATACGAACTTACTTCACTTACAAATTGTTTATGATCCACTTTCCACAAGTAGTTTTAACTTCCATAATCCTGCATTATTCAATGTACTCAGGTGGTCTGTTTGCAAAATGTCTTGTCCCTTTTAATACTCACGGCGACTGCAGCTGTTAGGTACCCTAACCGGTCTTAGACGGAAATTATTGTTGCCGCTTGTGTCGTTAGCCAGATACAAATCAACAATCGTTTGTCTACAAAAGTTTTATATACTAATGGATATTTGACACAGCGCCATGTAGCCCCAAACTAAGCATAGCTTTTTGGAACCTGATAACTCATTTTATACATATATGTGCTTTTTTATATATTCAAACATATAATACATGTTATACCTAGATACGGAACAAAAAAAATTATTTCGTCACAAAAATGTTTGTCCAGGATACCCAAGACCCACAGCGCAGAATGTTAGGAAGGTTAGAAGTTAAACCCAACTGAGCTATGAGGCAAGTTACAAAAGTGAATTAGGTAAAGTTTTGTCTTTTCTTCACTGGAAGCATTGATGAAGTGTGTGCGTGAAGGCATTTAGTCTTAATTTTTTATTTAAAAGTTTCAACGTTTGTGATTTCGATCCGGAATGGAAACATTCTTCCACTACCTTCTAAACATTTTAAATCAATTCGCTCCTTAATTTAGCAATCTCTGTATAACAATAGTACAGGTAAAAACAAAATAGCTTCCAAAAACCAAAACAAAAACAATTTCACTCTTCAAATTGATATGCGTGGCAACAATTTCCCGAGCGCGCGTCGCAAATTAAATCCCGTCAGAAAACACTAAAAATCCCCGCCACCGGCAAATTCAAGTTTAATTTCTTTTTAAGAGATCCCCAGTCCTGGACATTATCGAATTCAGCGACGAAAGTGAAAATGAAACAATTATGCAAATGGCCAACAAAATAAAACTCATTTTATTAATAATCAAATAACGGGAGTCCCCAGTCGTAAATGATATAAAGTGTTGCAAATGATGGCATTTATTGTTGATAAGCTGAAAGATGGGAATCGTGGAATATAATAAATACTGCCTACTAGTACAAATATAAACATAAAATTTCATAATGATGCTGGTTCAGATTTGTTGGAATTGTAAGATATTCTTGACAGATATTCCATTCTCATACCCATACATTAAAAAAAACGCTAGAAAATCTCTTATTCCCTGCTTCAGATGTAGCTACGCGGTGTGTCAAATCCAAACACTAGCAACACAGTTTACATGTAAACGTTATTTAAACAGGCAAATAAATAACAGTACAACATTTTGAAATCACGTATCAAATGCACAAAAGGAGTCTCTTAAAGTTGCACTTTTATCAAACGCTAAAACACACTTAAAATACTTTCACTTCGCTGCTAGTTCGACGGAGCCAGTAGCGCGTTTAGTACGAATAGTAGTAGTACCGTAAAAAAAGTAGTGCGAAAAAAAGGAATTCCTCCATTTCTTGCTGTTCTCCCCATGGAGGGTCGGATAGGGTTTGAACAGGCGTCAAACTTATCGATAACTACGCGTGACCTTATGTTTTGAATATTATTGACGTTTCCAAGCCATTTCTTTATGAATTCTATGGAAATAAAGTTTTTGACTTTGACTTTACTTTAATAAAATGCACAAGTGAAACAGGCCTGAGTAGTCGGAAAATAGGGGGAAGTCCCCAGCCGTCTGTCTTCCCTAGCTTCTATCAAACACAAGTTATCTCAAGGGGGAGAAGTTTTAATAAAATTCCAAATGCCTGGGGCAGTTAGATACATACTGTATATGCCATCGTTTAGTTAAACTGGCAAAGATTCCACTGGAATGCATGTCAGAGGGAATTCAATATGTTGAGTTTTGTGATAATATATTTTGAATAATGATGAATAATTATGAAGAGAGTAGTGATCGGAAGTTTGAAATACCCATTTGCAATAAGTTTGTATAATATCGATTTATGCAGGCGGCAGTTGTATTGTGCTGGTATGTGGTGGTAATGACGATTCAATAAATTGATCCGTAATTTTTTTGATGGTAACTGTGCCGTTATATCGAGAGTTCCGAGATTCAATTCTTGGCTAAATCTCTGTATTTTATTCAATATTATTTTTCAAATCCAATAAATAACTTTAATAACCAAAAAAATACGATAAATACAAATACATCAAATCAAAAATAAATCAAAGTATCAAGTATTTGATCCTTATCGTATTCATTGCAAAAGTTAACAGTAAGCAAAATCAACGTATTAATTCATAATTAGCTCCCTTCATTGGGGCATAACAAATCAAATTAATTACCAATCTGAGTGTTAATTATAGCGATTGGGACCTACAGCCAACCAAATTAATATTATACAACAATAATTAGTGATTTTGATTTCACATCAACTATACAGCTCTGGCGGTGATCTTTAAGTTAAAGTGTTTACTTTATGTATGAAAGTACTTTTGCTTGGTGTATTTTACAGGCAACTTCAGAAATAATAATAATAATAATAATAACATTGGTGAACATGTTACACAGCGCCATCTAGCCCCAAATTAAGCAAAGCAAAGCTTGTATCATGGGAACCAGACAACTCATAACTTTTTTTAAATACATACATATTATCACCCAGACACGGAACAAACATCTATGTTCGTCACACAAAGTTTTGTCCTGGGTGGAAATCGAACCCACGAGAGCAGCAGAAGGCAGTGTCACCAACTGAGCTATGAGGCCAGTCAACATGCTAAAATATATCACTGCTAGAACAGCAGGTGCAGAGATCATGCGCTTACTAGATTTGTACGGAACCTGTTTTTATTTGAACGTCACAGAATGTTGAGTTTAAAATTCTAAATTCTGAGACATGGAGGCCAAGCTGTAGAGCATTGGCGTTATTGTGTTCTGGTTTCCGGTGAAACATGCATATTACACCTTCACGTCTCAGAGGAACGTCTGGGGGCTATGTTGCTCGCGTCCGTTGGTGATAGCCCCTACAAGTGTCCTCCGGGCCTATACTAAAAAAAATGAGCTTAATCGGTTCCATTGTTTTGACGTGAAGGATTAACAAACTTCCAATACCCAAACAAATTTCTATTTACAAAATAATTATTTCTGAATACAACTTTGAGCATATCTTTCGATAACGACGTGCCAATTTATTTCTGTGAAGCGAAGTGTATCAATGGTAATTTAAGAAACTCAAAGCTACCGTAAGAAATTGCGTCAGACCCAATTAAAACGTTAGAGAGACTAAGTAAATATTCCAGTGTTACTTTGGCCTGTTTATGGTCCATCTAGGATCGTTTTTATATTATCCGATACGATATTCAAAAATAATACAATATTGTATTTTGAATGATAAAAATATGAAAGACTAGCTGCGCCCCGCGGTATTGCCCGCGGTGAGTAAGTCAACCCACGGTAACACTGCACTTTTTCGAAATCAAAGCCTATGTGTTAAGCCAGGATATAAGCTATCTTGATACCAAATTTCATCCAAATCCATTCAGCCGTTAGAGCGTGAAAAAATAACAAACATCCATACATACAAACTTTCAAGTTTATAATATTAGTAGGATAGTAGGATAAATACATATTTGTTTTCTGTTATGTTAACACTGATGTTTTGCTTAAAGGCTGTACCCTATAACATGTACAGCCTATAAAATGTTAAAATTAAACTCGTATGAGACAATTCATCTCATCTATCGAAGGAGGTGATGGTGTACCTAATAGGATTAGTAAGCAAAATAATCTTTATCACGACAATATTTTATATGTAAAACCATGTGTACAAATAATAATATCGTATCGTATAGTGTAAAAACATTCCAAGGCTTAATTAAGCCTCTTTGATGTTCAATCTGTTACACAAAACTGGGTAATTGCGTTCACGACTGATGGTTCTCGGGACGTTGATATTATTTACAAATAATTTGAGGCAACCTTCAAATCAGGCAGTTGTTTATCTATCTAAGTTCAACACAAAGTGTTTAAGAAGGCCTTCGAAGCCTACCCTATGGATCTTTTAAATGCTATTATAGGCAAAATTTTATTGTTTTAAGTTAGTAGACTTAGGTAATATATTTAGTACAAGTTGATGGCCCACCGGATGTACCGGATGGACGTAACGTCGCATTGTGCTGCTAGCTACTTCCCCGTGTAAATTGTACACAAAGTTAAATCTACCACTTAAAATTATTAGGCTTATCTGTAGGTTACAACAAATGCACTATATTGTACATGCTGAGATTTCAATAAGGGTAAGGTCTATATATCTAGCACTGTTTTATTTCTTACTTACAATGCTTGACTTACCAAAAACCATAACACATACCTACTTACAAGTCCTGATTTGCAAGTAAGCTTAATCAAATAAACATATAATATTTAATGTTATCTAGGTTAAGTAAATTCATTTGTAATCATTGTATTCCTTATAAAAAAAAACAACAAAAGAAACAGACATTTGGAAAAAAACCTGAATAAATTAAATGAAATATACAAGACAAACAAACAAACAAATCCACAACAAAATCCATGATCCGGGAACAATTTTAATTCTTACAACGCAATTTGATTTTGATGAGATTTTGATCCTTATGATCAAAGCTGGTTATCCGTCGATTTGCCGTCAAGGTTACTACCGACTAAGATTACAACTACAATTTATACCTTTACTATTAAAAAGGCATTTTGCACGCGATCTGAAATTCAAATCTCGGTTCATTATTTTAATAACGCGTTCTCATTCATATTTTTCGTAGCCATTTATTTACACAACAACATAATAAAATATTTGTTAATTGGGCCAAATAAGGTAGAATTACAACATAATCCAATCTACGTCACGAGAGCTAATTAAAAATACCCTCCGCATTTCATACCTTCCGCATAACGCACTCACGAACCACTAATCCGGCCGCACAAAAACTTAATTAACAAATATATATATGGGTGTGTATAAACAAAGCTACCAAGTCACTCCCTCCTCCGTGGGGAGTTCATACGGCGATACTATTTCGTGTAATGATTCCAAAATGAGGATACACCAACCCGCAATATACGAACGCGTGGGAATAAAATGGAACATGAAGTGGCAACCGATTTTTCTTTATGTGGATAAGGATAAGCTAAGTTACTCGTGAAAATACAATGGGAGCGATGGACTTGTCAAGTCTACGTACCAACTGACTGACAAACTTTTCAAAAATAACCTTGGTGCTGTTCCACCATCATATAATATGGAAATAATCAGAAATTTAAATAACAAACATTTCCTTAGTACAAGAACAAAGAGTCTTCATCCATATAATTATACTCTTGCCTGAATAAAACAACTCAAATTTAAACTTAGTTAAACGGACTCAAAATAGTTTTCTCAAATAAACTCTTGGAATTCCGTTGTAACTGTATAATTTCACTATTCAGCCACTTCAAGTTTCTCTACATCACATCTCCTTTACTCGCGGCAGCTCCTTAATTCATACATGTCACGTTTCCAAGGGAATATGGTTGTACCTGCTGGGGAGTACCGGCTTTTTACTAGAACAGGCCAGAGGTAAATTCCCATAAAACAGTCATGAGGTCAATTCAGACAGAACAAATATCTGTGTTTTGAAAGAAATGTTTGTTCTAGCTGGGAATCGAACCCACGACCTACACAAAGACCTTCATACCTGCAGCGCTGATGGCATCACATTTTTTACAATAACTTATGGCAAATAGTAAAATACCCTGAAAAATGTACACAGCGGGACATTTAATTGATTAGAGATAAGTTTAAAGTTATGTCTATTTTTTTGATAGCACTTGATTAGATGTTAAAAATTTAACAAAGCGCTAAGGGCATTGGGCAATCTTCAAATCCATGTGGTCATGAAAGTACTTATTGTATATCATTTTACAGAAGATTATCATATTTTGAGATAATTGCAATAATTTACATATATTTTATATCAATCGCCTATCAAAATGAAGCCATTGATAAAATTGCCTTGAAATATTTACTAAAAGGAAAACATCTCCGGTTCTCCGTCTTTTTGTTAATTCTCATCTCCAACCCTACATAAAGGCGTTGAGCCATTCACGTGAATCAAGTAAAGGGAACGCAAAATGAACGTGGCATTAAAGTATCGTTTCCATGTCTTTATAATATACCATAGGAGAATTTCATTACGGGAAGATCAGTGTCGCATGAGCAATTACCTCTCTTTGGCATCTTCAATACAGGACTTCCTAGAGACATTATTATTTTCATGTAGCAGGGTGGAAAGTGCAACTAATGCCTTCTTGGCTCTTCCTTCATGCATTTATGTTAGTTAATTACCAAATAATTGACTATAATAATTTATCTATGTAAAATTACAGTGGATATTGAAAACAAGTTTGAAGTTTATATACTTTAAAACTGGTTAACCGATCACCATGCTGGCATATATATTTATTTATTCCTTCAACGAAGAGGTTTTAGTGCTGTATATCCTTACGCTGATAATAAACTTCCATCACAAAAATCTTAAACCGTAAAAAATAGCAACTTTGTCCAAATGTGCCTACGTTGTATTTAATAAATAAAAAAAAACTTTTACTGACTTACGCACATTAAACGATTTTGGGACATGATTAGCCACTATTGTATCTTGATCTTTAGGAATTTACTAAATTACGCGTTTTATAAGATTAATTTCCAAATCCACTTTGATGTGAATCTCAATCTATGCTCAACAAAAAGACTCGTTAATATGTTTCATCTTTCAAGACATTCACTTACTCGCACTTCAACACGACTCAAATTTAGTTTAGAGATTACTTCAACAGTTCATTCTCGTAATTTATGTGCATATTTCCATAATTTAATTTGAAATTTTCACAAACTTAGCTGCCCTATACACTCGAGGCACGCACGTTCCCTATATGAATATTTGTCTCAATGAAAACGGAATTATGACCGGAATATACCCCTCACAGTTTTCTGTACAGTATAGATATGGATAAGAAGCGGTAAGACATAATAATAAAATATAATAAAATAAATTTATTTTCTCTCATAAAGTTCGCGCATAGAAAAGGTACAAATTCTTTAGTTGCAGTCGTCATTTATAGTGCATTTATCATATACATGCGCATCCTTCTGTTAATAGACAGGCTTATCAGTTAATATATTACTCAATATTAATTTGTAATCTCGAAATGGAGAATTTATAAAATAATTTAAATTTATACTATTATTTTGATAATTTAACTCCTTATTGCATGTTTGTTTTTGACTCGTAACATAAGGTAGGCTAAGTTTTGAAAGTATTTTCATCCAGGAAACCTTCTCTTTATTATTCTACGATATCGATTAAAATTCCTCCGGAACCTCGTCCATTTATGTAGTTCTGAAAAATACACCAAATTTATATAACCAAACATTTTTTTCGCTTTTCTGCAGGGATTTGAATGAAATTGTTTTCTCTTCAAGAAAATTCGAAACCTCCTTTTTTAAAAAAAGAGGTTTGATTATCAGAAATACTTGAAGAAATGACATGCAAAATCACCCAAGATACGGAATAAATATATCCAGATCATGGAAACTTGATTTGCATTTGTCTCATGGTGGGTTGGGAATTAGGAGTAGCACAAGGGCTTGAATGCATTATTAATTTGATACTAAATATTATAATGATGCAAGCAGATTATCATTCAACCCCCGCGTTGCTCGCTCAACTTCCAATTGTGTAAATGCATGACTCGTGCTGGTTTTCGACTATCCATAGAACAAAAAAGTTTCTTGAAGGATGGTACGCGAATTTTTGCCTGCGTTGCAGAGAGAGAGAGAGAGAGTTGAGGTCGGTCGAGTTTTTGAAGTTTTGCTGAATACGGAAATCGGACAAGGATCTAACTGTACCATGAAGTTTCCCTACTGCTTGCTTACATTTATTCAATGGTTATGGAAAAGGAAAAATTTATGCGCCATACTTACTAGAGGAATTTTTCATATGCTCGGCATATTGTTATACATATTATTTAAAATATTGCAGTAATAACTCTGTTTTATCAAGTCGCATTTTCGATAAGTTTATTTCTTTGTGTGTTTAGAAGATTAAGTCGAGATATTTGTTTAGGGCGCTATCAAATATTTGTTAAAGAATTTCAATCCGAAATCCAGTTTTCGATGTTTGTGTTTGAAGTTGTTAAGTCAGGCTGAAGAATTAAAGTTTTTTTATTAAAGAGACCTTACTTCTTCTGAATTCCAACGATTGAAGATTTTTTATTAATTAAGTTTTCTAAAGTTTGTTTACTTTCAAAGTAAAGTTTTTAAAGATTTAAAAAGTCTACCAAATCTAAAAATCTGAATGTGATATAGGTTACTCGTTCCATATTCAAATCATTGGCCATAGACAACATTGAAACCTAAACTCACACCCCATTCGCCAAGACAATTAATTCATTGTCACATTCGCATTATACTCCAGTTCCGTAAAATAAATAACCACGTTTGTTTTGTCCGTAAGTGTAAAGCTTAGAAGGTCATGCAATTTAATATTAGCAACAAATTCAGTACGATTTTTCTTACTCGTTTTTTCAATGGCATTTTGTCACTGGCTTTACCGAACCGATGTGGTGAAAGGAATAAACTAAGTCTCCAAGAGTTCGGAGGAAAGATTTTACGATAAGTAACTAGAAAGAAAGAATTAGAGAAAAAGTTTTTATGAATCCACACAAAAATAAATGGCATACAAAATTACAAATTATATAAACAGACGAAAAACAAACAAAATAAATAAGAAAACATACAAAAACAAATCTTAATTTATTGTTAGCTATGAAGTAACTAGTGTCCGGAGTCAATAGGCACCTAGCTCAGCATGTGTTACACTGGCAAGCAGTGCAACGCTGGTATTCTGCTAGGGCCTTAACTACTAGGATTACTAATAGTCTGTTACTCCTACTGCCTGCGCTAGGATTATCAGTCTGTCTGTATTTTTTCCAAACAAGTTATATTGTACCACTGCATGAATTCTGTGCGTTATAGTTTCATGGCTCCTGCCAAAATTCGTCTTTATAATGACTTCACTGCATTACGCTAATGAAAGCTATTTATAAGCATCTCGTGTGTCTCGGCTTTATAATGTTACAGTTCAATACCAGTAAAACAATGAGACAAAATCGCTGATTGAATGTTAAATACATAAATTAGGGGCAAATAATTGTTGGAGGCTGATAACTACCAACATGTGGATAGTAGTTAAACAATTACCTTCAGATATAAACCAATTGGACACAAAGTTGTATGTAGATAGACATTTATGCATAATGAATGAAAAAAAGGCACGCTACAGTTAGATTTGAAAGTAACAATTCATTGATCACGTATTAGTATTTGCTGATGTATGCATTTAAACCATAATTGACATCTGAGGGCAGGGACAGCAATTGTTTGCAAACGCTAAGTTTACTGAAAAAAAAAACAGTATTTTAGTATATTTTTTTTTTATACTAAAATTTTAAAAAAATTATAAAGTAATACTCGTAACTAGCAACGGAAAATAAAAGTAGTTTTCCTTACTTTTGTCAACTTTTTTTGCTAAAATTAACGAGATAACTGAGTTTTATTACACTGAGTTACTACTCTGTTGGCTTGATGTTCCCCTTCACTAATAAATGAGACTAATTAATCGGGAGTGGCATCTGTCATGCTAAAGAAATTTAGCAGACTCCCCCGTCTTCGCCCGTCGCATCGGTGTTCGATCTCGACGAATTGTTTTAGTTAGATGTAAGATGTGTGCATGATTGATAATTGTTTGGTTGACTTGTGTTCTAAAAAAATGATGTATATTACATGTTTTTTTTTATGTCAGCTCCACATGAATAAATTAATGAAAATATTTTATTGACCACCATAAAATACGTTAGATATCAGCAAATAGCAGGAAACTGCATAACCGATAATAGGTAACGAGATTATTTAAGCAATTCTAGTAGCTCTATTTAAACTTCGCAGCCTCATAAACGAGCTTGCAGATGCAAAAACATATTGTAGTTTACAAATGACATGCTCCCGATTCCAGTAACAATTGTTTAACAAATTAACGATTGAATTTAATCTACCAATAAAAATAAATCAACTAATCACCTGATCAACAACGTTCTCAAAATGATGAAGTAAAACGACATGTAGTGAAATCAAAAATAGAACTTCATATAGCTTCTTTGAGGCGCAACTTAATCCTTTCGAAAATGACACAAATAGTAGTACTAGTTGGTATTAAATTGTGACGAAAAACAGTTCCGTTACCATCAACAGTAACCGTGGCGTTGCGCAATCCAAACTGTTATTTACAACGCGACTGTCCATTGTTTCTATCAAATTACGATATTTCGTAACATTTTATTGTTATTGTCATCACGTCGTTCGACAAATTGTCGTATCAATGCCGTTTCGTTCTCTGTTATTACATTTGAATTCGTAGGGGCTTTGCAGTTGCGCGACTTATTGCTTCTATGATCGGCGTTTCGAGGTGAAATCGAGGTTTGATCGCCCGGACTTGGAGATTTCGTTGGTATAACGTTTGTCCCGACTGGCTGTTCAAAGCGTCAATTGAATTATTTCGTGGGAAAACAATGGCAGCCATAGTATCAGTACTCGTTACATCGACTTTCTGACGATACTTTTGCTCGGCGTACGGCGTAACGGCGTAACGGCGTAATTCCCTGCAGTACTTATCGACTTCAATATCCGTGAATCTTCAATTGAATATTGTCTTTGAAGTCATCAATGTATTGTCGATATCAAAAACGCGTTTAATGGCCCACCTGGTAATAAAGGTAACCCCTGCTCGTAACAAAGGCAATATGACATGGGTCCTCCCCTTTCTCTCTATACTTAGGTAGAAAATTTTAAAAGTATTTCGAACAATTCCGTTAGACTGCAGGGTTTGTCGATCAGGTCTGATAAAAATGAAAACCTATGTTCTCAACATCTAGATACGCCGAAGCGAGTTGCTGCTAGTAGAAAACTTTTTCGTTTGTACAAAACACGTCGAAATAAATACTTAAGTACGAAATTTCTCTACTTACATCGCAATTACACTGTAGAAAGTGATCTTATTTTTTTAGTACTGCAATTATTTTTAAATCACAGGTTTCCTAATAAATTTTTGCTTGTCGTAACCTTGCAAATCCATATTTAATGAGCAATATTTCATTTTTAATGTCACTCGAAGTCTGCCTCTAACCCTAATTACACCAGTTGAAAGTTATAAGAACGGTAATTACATGTATTAAATGGTTACAATTAAGTCGAGTTTTTGAAAGGCAGTAAACCATAGATTTTATATAATGGATGTCTATAAATTATAGTTGACTGGTAGAAAATGCTATAGCACTAAGTCCTCCTTTTGTATTTTTTTGCAATAAAGAATTAAATAAAAAATAAACAGTTTCCATTTCCAAACTGAAGACTTGAAAGACTTTAGTTAGTATAACGGATTGTGTTTGGAGAAATGGTTTCGTATTATACCACTGCTGGCTTTTATCACCGCACGGCTCGCTTTGGCAAGATATTCATCCTCTCAGAGCCAGAGAGGTGGCCGCACATCCCAAACGAAGTTGCTCCCGTGAATACTCATTTTTCGGAATAGTTTTTCAGTGGGCAGTGTAACTATCGACTAAGACGTACCAGAGAGCCATCAAATAGTAAATAGTAATTCAAGAACACTTCTTGTTTAACGGCAGTAATGGGTAGCAGTACTATATACAACACAAGAACACATACAAACATAAATAAAGAAAATATTAGTGGACATTTCACACAGCGCCATCTAGTCCCAAATTAAGCATACTATGGGAACCAGATGACTGATAGAGAAGTTTCTACCGTTACTTTTTATTATGTAGATGATAGAACGAGCTGACGGCCCACCTGATGTTTAACGGTAACCGCCGCCTATGGACAAAAACAATACGACTCAAGTCGTCCCTTCAAGTACGAGATAACTCAAGTCGCATTGCGTTACGTCCATCACCCCGAGACGGGGATGTTACGTCTCATGCGCCTGCAATTTCACCGGCACCCACTCCCTGCCGCCGGAACACACAACACGAGTGCATCACTGCTTGGCGGCAGATTACCAGGTGTGGTGGCAGTACTCTGGGCAAACTTAGCACAAGTTCTACTGCTACTTTCGCTCCGCCCATCATTATTGTTCGCATGTCACGCTATTTTAAAAGCTCTAAAGTGTGTAATGTAATATACATGTATATAATTTTCCCATAGGTGCAAAGTCGCGTTCTCTTCCTATAAATGGTTTATTAGCAGAGAGAAAGATTAAATATGAACCATTTAAAATCATTTTCTGGTTCGAAGCTTAGCGATATAGACAATAAATCTGAGCGCAAACGGCGCAGTGTATTTCGACTTTCCACCCTGAACGGTCGTTTTTAGTGAAATATGAATCATATTTCAGAAGTTTATATTCAGTTCGGTCAAGCTCACTTTCTAGTTTACTATGGAGATAATTAGTTGGGCTATGATCATTATTCAAATTTTATTGACAAAACAAAGCAGTCTATAAGAATTGTTGTCATTTTGCAGTCATCAATCAAATTGATGTGTACATCTATTCCGACAACACTACTAAGTAACATCTGAATCCTATCTCGTTTGGATAATTACATTAAAATTTATATAATAATTGGCATCTAGTTCAATTATAACTATCTGGAGTAAATACTAGTCTCATTTATCTTCCTACATAAAATTTTACTTCCGCTATTATTTTCTAAATTATACTATATTACTTCACATTTGTATGTGACAGCATTCATAATGCGGCACATACAAATCTGACCATTTCCTTTTTAGAATAATTCAATATGGGTACATATTTTTCATAACTATCTACTATATTGTATTCCACGAGATGCCGTAAATTTCAAATTTTAGTATCTGAGCTCCACAATTCGTCCGCGGGCGAAGCGTGCCCGGTATAATTCATACAGTCATCGAAAGAATAGCCTTTTTAGCATCAGAAATGCGCGAGAGTTGAGCAATCTTTCGCACCCCCGGCGTTCATAAGTTGTTTTGAATTATTGACGACTTTAGCTTAATACATTTTACTCCATTGCTTATTATGACATATTTTTCGTCATTTTTTTTTCAGAATAATAAATTTTAAATACTAAGTCTAATGAAACAAAGTGACATCTTCGTGTCAGTGCCAGCGACGGAACGTCATCGGTACGGGTCCGGCACGGATCCGGTACGGCCATTTCACCGTACTGATGTGAGTTATCCTTATCGATCTGCCTCCGACACGTTTTCCTATCACGTAATGAGGGTCTGAGGTCACTCATTCTCAATGGAAGAGAATAAGTAGAACGAATGGATGACCCGAACTGAGTGGACGCCGAAACCCCGTTGCGAACGACTTATACAGACGCCATATTATTATTGTCACCGTATAGTAACTTAATTTTATTTGGAATTATATAGTAAGTTACCGATAACGGTGATGGAACTAATCAGTATAGGTTCAGTAATTTCATATATTTATGATCTAATTTTGAGGGGATGTCTCAGGTTAAGACTTCTTGCAAACCTCAATATGATATTCTGTATCATACATAATATACATTCTGCATCTCAAGACTTCCTTTGATCATTGTATTCGCATGAATATGTAATTTTTTGTTTATCATAGAACAAGGTAGATAGCCCATCAAAAGTAAAGCGATAACCTCTTCCCATAACAAAAACAGATGTATGGGAATGCCTTAGTCGCTTTTTATTACGTCCGTAACTTTGAGGCGTGATGCGTGGATGTCTCGTGTGTAGTAATTTCACCGGAAACCACACTTTTGATACGTGTGTATATTCGTACGGCCGTATGCATTAGTGTTTGGAAGTAAAGATAAATATTAAGGCAATAATTCGCAGGACGACCGTAGCGCAAGTTCTAATGCCTGTTTAATAATATGTAAATTATGTCATTATACAAAATAAATAAATAAAGAGAAAACACTATTGATTACTGACTTGAAAATCTCTCTTTTTCCGGGGATAACGGGCCTCATTCCACTTTGGATACACTATTGTAGAAACGAATTTCCAGAACCTGGAGCAAAGAGGGGTGAATTTTCATTCAAATAATAGAGAATAGTTCCGTGCGCGCTTTGTTCGCCTAACACATGGGACGCTGTCCACGTGAGCGTTAACTACGGGTTTTCGGTGGACGTTAACTACGGTTTATCTTGAACGTTTCGAGTATTAATGCAGTTGTGCGATACTGTCCATAGAATTCGGATCTTCTGGCGGAACCCTCCCCACGTTTTCAGATGTCTTCTTTTTTTCAGATAGCAGTAAGTAAGCAGTAAAAAACTAAACTTTTTAAAAATAATAAAATACAGAAAAACATTATTATACATATTTCGAGAATGTCTAAGTAGAATATTTACAACCCGTCACTCAAATAATATTAAAGCAACAGATGTTAAAATATTAGAAAGTTTCGGTGATTAATTCTTACAACCTAAGATCTAAGGCCCGTGAAATCTCGTAATAACGTAGCAAATGTTCTGAAATTTAATAAAATGTTTAGAACAAAATGAGATTTTTTTGATTAGAATCAAGATCAAGGCTGAATAAATATATTTTCTAAATCTTAAGTCCGATTTTTACGTGTTTTTCAGAAATTTTGAATAGAAAAACGATCAAGGTTAAATAATACATTTTTTTAAATTTCAAGTCGCTTTTGTACGTGTTTTTCAGAATCTACCATTGTTTTAATGCTCTGTTTTCAAGACAGATGCACCAGTCACTTGAACTATCACATTCTATACTATCCTTATCCAAGACGAACAGACAACATGGTAATACTCGTCTTCTTATTAGTTTACTTAAATTCAGATTAATATGAATTTATTTTTATTTTTTGTTGTCCACCTGTCCGCCAAAAAAGCACCATAAATCGAAAATTAAAGTCAAAAGCAATCCCCTTTTATTTAAAACTTAAAACAACTTATGAACGCAATATGAAAGCTAAACAGCGAATGGAAATTTGATGATTTAACCTTGCTATTTCGTCTTTGTTTTAGAATGATCTGTTGACAGGAAGTCTCGCACAGTGTATCCAACGCCAATATTGATAAAGCGAATCGGTTCCCAGCACCACGCTCAGTAACCTTTTCATAGCTAAGCTTTAGCCAAACATGCTTACCACTTTCGTTGTATTTCAGCTTTCAATGAAAAACAACTCTATTCCAATGTGATAAAATTCTAAGTCTCTCGGTATGTTGATAAAAATTAAGCTTATAACGCGGCGTTATCGGATTCACGATTTTGGCAATTCCCAACGAAAATTAAGGATCATTACGACATTGACTGACCTGTTTATTTATTATAATAACCGTTAAGTAAATAAATATTTTGAACGAGGCTGATTTGTTTAAAATATACACTTGGCGTCACAAAAATCGCACCTTTTAAAAAAGCAACTTTAGAATACTTTTACTAAAATTTTGTCAATAGTAAGGGTATGTAGGATATCATTGGAAAGGTAATTGAATTGCTTATTAGAAATTAAAAACATGTGTATGTGTTTTAAATCTTTTAATAAAAAAAAACATAAATAATGACTAAGTTACAAAAAATAAAATTTAAAACATTTAAAAAATTACAAATAAGTCCTTAAAATCTAGTGCTTCCGCCCCTTGCTTTGATCACAGCTTCCATCCGACCCTTCATGGACCTCACGAGGGTCTCCACTCTCTCTTGGGGTATGTTCTCCCATTCTTCTGTCACGGCATCCTGGAGCTCTTGGAGAGCGGTGGGAGCAGGATCTCGTGCTCGTACGTGCCTCTTTACATCGTCCCAGAGATGCTCAATCGGGTTCAGGTCTGGGCTTCGTGCTGGCCACTGCATAACAGGGATCTCAACCTCTTCCAAGTAGTCCCGCACAGTAAACGCAGTGTGGCAACGGGCGTTATCGTGCATTAACATGAACCCATCGCCAACAAAACCGGCATACGGGACCACATGGTCTTGTAAGATCTCCGTTATGTACCGCCCAGCATTCAGCGACCCTTGCCCACGACCATCGCCAGTCCGAGAGACGCACACAAGCTCCGTTTTCCCTTCGACGGATATACAACCCCAGAACATACAGGAACCACCTCCGTATGCGACGGATTCTTCTATACAAGCCTGGGCAAAACGCTCTCCTCTTCTTCGGTATACTCTTCTGCGTCTGTCGTTGCAGAAAAGACATACTCGTGTCTCATCGGTGAAGAGAACGGCCCTCCACTGGTCAAGCGTCCAGTTGACATGCTCCTGAGCAAATTGCAACCGCTCTCTTCGATGCTGCACGGTCAGTTTTGAGCCCTTAGCAGGTCTGTGAGCTCTCAATTCCTTTTCTTTCAATCTTCTTCTAATCGTAGAGACACTAACAGACGTTTTGCGTGCTGATTGGAGCTCTTGTTGCACCTCAACAGCATTGCTGAAGCGGTGGCGCAACGACGTCGACACAATGAAGCGGTCGTCTCTTTCTGATGTGCAGCGTTTTCTTCCGGATCCACGTCTTCGGGTATAGCCACCAGTCTCACGGAATCGTTGGTATACTCGTCGAACTGAGAATCGGCTGAGGTTCAACTGTCGAGCAACGTCAACCTGTCGCAGTCCTGATTGCAATAGCGCAATGATTTTAGCTGCTTCATCACAGGTTGTATCCATCTTCAGGTATTGTTCTTTTGCGTATGTTGTTCCGGTGTGTTCACTCTAAAGTCTGAGTAGCGACTGACCCATTTTTTAGCTGGAAATGACCTTTTATACCCTTTTAAGGTAGCTCAACTAGCGCTCGCTAAAGTGGCAATTTTTTCCAACATTTTGTTGATTGGTCCCTGGTTAGAAATTTGGTTATTAATGTAAAGGTATTGAAGTGCACTTTACAATGATATTTTTTTTTCACATGTGGTATTTATGTGCTAGATTCTAGGAGCGATTTACTGAAAAAAACATAAAGGTGCGATTTTTGTGACGCCGAGTGTATATAAAACTTGGAAGTGATCCTTCCTGGTTTTGATTTTGAATATATTTGTTAGGAAATGCCTCAAATTAGGTTATAAACATATGTTTTAGTTTTCCCTGTTCTGTTATATTCTACTTAGGCAAATGGTTGAGTCGCAGTTTATTGAGCCCGTTACCATTACCATTACTACATTACGGATAAACTTAAATGATGGCAGTATCTTAGTCTAAAATACTTGTACTACGCTTTGTAGTTTGAGACGATGAAAAGACCTAAAATAACCTAAACCTAAAAGCCTATCTTAAAACTTATATGTGGAGTTTTGAGTCTTGTCCATTATTCACAGTTTCCAATGTTTATGCCAGAGGATGATAATGGGAATTTCGATTCTATAGTGTCACACAAACTTGCACCCGTTTTGTTTCTATTTCATATAGAGGTAAGGAAATCACAAAATATTAAGAAGTTGTCAAATCGATTATAGCTTACTTCCAGCACTGATAACTGAAATGTTATTAAAAATCGACTAAACATAAATATCCCATAATAATATATGGAGTAGGAAAGTTGAGAATTTTTCAAATGAAATGCTTGGACAATAGAATACTCTTCTCTTGCCCATCCAATTAGAGACAATTTTCGAATAAAAAAGACAATAAAAGTGTCGATATCGCACGTTAAAGTTCTGCTAAAGGGGTGCCTATTCTTTCAACGGGTTCCAATGAATGCATATACTTAATGACCAATAAATCAAAATTATACATACAACTTTTTATGAAAGTTATACGAATTTGAGCAGATTGTTGCAGTTATTACAAAAATATAATTTTAAAACTGTTATTTTTTTTTTCAGCAGAGTTCGCCTGAACGGTAACTCACATCTGTCTTTGAATTTCCTTTTATATGTTTATCTCAGTTTCATCTTTGATGGAAGTTGTAACATCTGAAAATCATCTGATTTCAAACATGCATTATACTGTTAAGCCTCACTCCCCAAGTTGGATACTGTAACTACAATACTCGATTCTTGAATTTGGTTCTGCGATTCATGCACACCACACACAAAGGATTTGGTCGACTCGAAACTTCGCCCATGTAAACGTTAGGTTTTAAAACATATGGTTTGATTCGGGTGTCCATGGTGTACAACTTTTTTCATATAAAAGTGAAACTTTAGGTTCCTTAATTCGACCCTTACCGCATCAAGACCATTTACGGAAACCTAACGCAATAAACCGGTGTTGCCAGGCCATTTTACTAATTGTTTTACCTAAAATACATTACATTTATCGTTGACTTTCTCAATCTCTGTGTTTATTGTCTAAACTATTACAATCTTTTGGCATGTTGCTAAATTGCAATAACCGCTTTTGCGCTTAACGCTTATGCGCTAATTGGTAATGTGCTTGGCGCTTTCCGCCGGTGGTAGGGCCTGACCCGAATCCGGATGCACACGAGCACGAACCGTTGGGCTGGCTTGAAATACAGCACCAATTAAAGTTGACACCCCAACGCCTCTGTATAGTTTGCACTTCGCACGATAGCAAAATGTCCGATCGGTTCTCACGTGTTCGCTTTTCGCTGCATGGTAGTGAAGGCTCATTACAGTCACTTGGTGAACTAAGGTGAGTTATTTGGAAAAAATATAATGTAGGAAAGATGTGGATTGATAAAATTTAAAATGTTTCGTTGATATTTGTATAAAAAATAATGACAGCTCTCATTTTTTCTGAAACTAAACTACTAAAACTGAATTCAGTACGGGTGAAGCCGCGGGCACATCTAATCAAGATATCTAACATGCCAGCGATGATTCCTCTGGATAAAAGTGCCGGGAGTACTCACAAATTTGAAAATCATCATCAGGCAAGGCTTACTACTAAGCGGACACCAGCCTCATATGGTTCTCTTCATTTCAACATCATTGTCAAGGGCTTATTTTGTATATATTAAGATTTGATGAATCATATTAAATTTCAAATATATACTATTACAAACAAAGACTAACTTTTATTACCATTAATCTTGTGCCCTCGTTGACACTCAATTAATTTTAAGATATTTCTATGTAACGAGAGCTTTAAAGTTTAATGAATCAACAGATTATGAGGTCTATATACAATAAATTACCTAAATCTGAAAACATTACCAGTTGACTGGCCTCACAGCTGTGTAGCAGTTTTGCTGGTTGGTTAGTCACTAACAGACTAACATACTGGTAGATATTTGTTATATGTATGGGTGTTGATACGTATGATAAGTAGGTATTTATTTAGAAAAAATTATACAAGAATTAATTCAGTTGCCTGGTTCCCATGATACAAGCTATATTTATCTTACTTGCGGTTAGATGGTGCTACGTAAAATGTCCACCAAAATTTATTGGGGGTGTAAACAATATTATCTAAAATAATATTATGACAATAAAGGAACTTTTTCTTAAACAAGAAAAATATACGTCCCAACATTGAAATGAATGCTATGCTCACTCATAATATTGAAACTGCTATATCGGACGCCAAACAGCGGGGTGTTATAGCGTGACGTAAAGAACGCTCATGCAAAGTGGATTTGTGAAAGTTTTCGCTTGAAATAATATTTGAATTTGTAATTTTGACGTCATTCTGTACGTAAAGAAAGATGGATGTTGTCTGGGTTGAACACGCGAGGAAAAATCGGTTTTGCGGTTTTCTAAAATTACTTATAGGGGAACGCCAACGTGTGTTTCCGTAGAAATGTCATATTTTTTTTTTATATTTGGCATGTAATGATGAAAAACAGTTCGGCTTAGCATATAAAGAATTTTCAGAATAAATGTATTTAAAACGAACTTTGAAAAAAACAGTCTCACAGCTCAGTTAGTGGTAACTCTGCCTTCTGCGCTGCAGGTCGTGGGTTCAATTCCCACCCAGTACAAACATTAAATTTTGTATGAATCTGAAATATAATATGAAGTAAATGTTCTGTGCCTGGGCATACTGTCATATATGTATTTACATCAATGTATATAAGTATCATATCAATTGTCTGGTTCCCATGATACAAGCTATGCTTACTTTGGGGCTAGATGGGGATGTGTGAAATGTCTACGAATATTTATTGATTTATTTATATTTAAATGCTCCAGTAAATTTTTTTTGTCTTCCAGGGTTGAGAGTTCTGAGACTTACTAGTAATTACTAACATCCTCATCATAGAAAATCGTACTCTAAGTTAAAGTGCGCTTTTCTTCACAACTTTATCATTCCATGATTCGGCTGAACGTCTCGCCAGAAAGAGTAATCTTCCAGTTCTATTTTGTAAAGAGTAGTCCACGTTATTGTTTGTTTCTGCTGGAAATTACATAAATAAGACATTAGGTCTGTTGGCTGAATTACTAAGTCAATATTGCAAGGCAATTCCTAATGAAGTCAGATGAGCTATCTGTACATAAATGCAAACGGTCTTTAGATAGCTCAACTGATTTGTTTGTATTTTTGAAATATGTGTTTTTATTTATTTATATACTCTTGTAAGTTGTTATCCAATATATCATTACATACGAGAAGTAGAATTACGCAGCGTACAATACAATCACATTACCATACGAAATAAATAAAATAAAATATAAATCACACAAAATTGCATGGGATTTGTCACAGCGATATGGAGAGGCCAACGCCCCTACGCATATTTCACCCATGTTCCCACCCATCTCTATGATAAAGGGATAGTTCGCTTTCCACTGATGGAATCGTTAAACCAGGAAAGCTTACATAGTTACGGGAAAATGATTCATCATTCAAGGGTCGCAGGGTACTTGTGACGCTACTGTACCCAGCTAAATATATATATAGTACTATAATAACTATATACTATAAGAGCAGTAGAAGTTTCGCCAAGATCGCCCAGGGAAGTACTGCAACCATACCCATTTCTGCCACCAAGCAGTAACGCGTTCGCGTAACTGTGTTCCGGTTTGATAATGTGGTTGCCGGTGAAATTACAGGCACATGAGATATTCCACCTACACGTCTCAGAGTTACGGGCGTTACGATGCGACTTGAGTCTTGTCGGACCTAGTAGGGGAGGACTCAAGTCACATCGGTTGTTATGGGCCGCGGTTACCACTTAACACAGGTGGGCCGTCGGCTCGTTCCATAACTATATAAAATAAAAAACTATACCCTGTTATTCGGATGTATAAGCATGTTTATTTATTGCAAGTGATGGAACGAGCTGACGGCCCACCTAATATTAAGTGGTAACCGCTGCCCATGGACAACAGCAATACGACTCAAGTCCTCCCCACCGTAGTATGAGATGACTCAAGTCGCATTGCGTTGCGTCCATCACCCCGAGACGGGGATGTTACGTCTCATGCGCCTGCAATTTCATTGTATACTTTTTTGGGTACCCATTTACCAAAAGTTTCCGCATTGATCTTGACCCGTAGTCATCAATGGCCTTTCCTTAAAAACTATGAATAAATACATGTATCCTGGGCTTATGTCTTATAACCTAAGGGAGACATAAAAATGTGTCTTCAAGATATTGTCATACGTGACTTCCATACTTTATTTCCCTACCACGGTTTATATATACAATACAGTAACAATCATCATATTCTGAAATGTGAGTGTATTATTCTAATTGTGAATGTTTATAATATTCTGATATTGTTCTCTTTGCTTCACCACATTTCATTGTTTGACTGGTATATTTGCTCTCCGGACAACGTATCAAATGCATGCATGCTCAGGACCAATTTGAATATCAATAATTTAACCTAACTAAGGTCCTTAGAATAATATAAAGGTTACAAATATAAAGATTTAATTTACTCGGCATATGCTGAGCTAACCAAATTTTTTTCTTGTTCGATTTGTATTAGTTCCTAGTTCCTTTTTGTATTTGAGTCCTATGTTCTGGAATAAAATTGTTATCTATCTAATACATTCTTTTAGTTATGTGTGTTTATTGAATGTTTATATGTTTCACTTGTAGGAAACTGCCTTATACCTATGAAAATAATCTCTTTACTCCAACTAAGACTTTGTATGCGAGGTTATACGATAACAACTATTGTGAAATACGACGTTTTGATTACAAATTGTGCTACTTTTTACTAAGTTTGTTTACTGGTATAAATTTATTTTGTTACGTTGAGTGGGGTTGAATTTTATGCGCCCTTTTAACGGCATTTGTATGTTTTATTTAGGTTTCCCTTATCATTTTCCGTGACATATTTTTCTTGAGATGGCTTGTGGAATGTTAAAGTAGTTGTGGACGATGATTATGGTGAGTGCACATGGTGGCGTAGGAAGTAAAAATAAAATTATATATCGTTGAATAAAAAAAAATGTTTCATTGGTTATAATCTTCCTTTTCTCTTCTAGCAACAAATATTGTTTTAGCCTTCCTTTCTACTAAATTCTAATTTTTTAAAAGGTTTTTTCGTATGCTTTTTTTTCTTCAAGCCTACTTATAATCGCGTCGCTAGCTCCCTCGAACTGGTGTGGTGGGTGAATTAAAATAGTCCTTAAAAAGGCTTCTTTGATGCAATAGATACATTTTCGAATTTTATCTAGGACACGTAGTCTGTAAACGTTTTGAGAACATGGTAGCACATACATTCTTCAAGTTAAAAATCTCATTGCTTCTCGTTATGATATAAACAAGCGACGACGTCCGAAACTCGCGGTCTGAACCACTGCGTTACCACATCCCCCAAGCAGTATCTTACAAATGGCTTCCTTGAAGATTGTCGGTTCCGTGGCACGGTGGGTAGTCGTAACCCTGGCTGCAGAACAAAGGGTCCAGGGAACGATGCTCGCCTGGGGTAAACCATGGGTGGTGGACATTTAATTTCTCTCGGGTCTTATATGTCCGTGCGGTCTATCTATTTATCGATGCTACTTGCGATAAAAGGAATCTAACTGCAGGAGTATGATCATCTAATCGTCGTCGTTAAAAAACAAATTCATGTAAATTATCGTATATAATTTCCCTGCAAACTAGATTGTAACAAGCTCAATCAGCAATGTTCCCAATAATTGATTGACGATAATAATAGAGGCAATCGTAATCGCTAGGTACTTTATCATTCGAATGAACCGGATTATTCCTTGTTAGCGGCTAAATAGCAATCTCGGCCACTTTTTATTACGACGAATATCTAATTTTACATCGAATTGAAAAATGACCGGAGAAATGGGAATTTCTATTTTATTTTATCCGGTTCGCAGTTTTTGTCCTCGCCTTTTGAATAGGATGAATTTGATTTTGGATTTGTTAATAATATTTTTGGTGATGTAGTATATTGCCATGTATATTTCACTACAGTAAAAATAATAAAAATCCGAACAGATTAAGCATTTAACTGTGTCTAAACGAGCACTTTTCTTCAGTTAATTAACTTATAGTCAAAATTACGTGATATCGCTGTAAGTTAGATAGGCATTTTTTATAATTTATAGTGATTTACATTATTGGTCCACTAACTTGTAAATCATATCGCTTAAATATGAAAATTCAAACATTAATTTACGCAAATCTCTTTCAGTATTCTAACGCACGTTACGGAGTGTGCTTGAATTGCGATTTTATATTACTCTATATAATTATTTTTGCTAAATAATTATGATCTGGTGCAGGGCAATGAAATAAGATTCAACTCTTAGTTAGCCTCGATAAGCAAGAGTGAACGGCATTATATAAACTGACCTGAAGAAAAATCAGCATTGGTTAGAAATCACATATATCGTCGAATCATTCGTTCAGTGTAGACGGCTGGTTTTCTTTCGTTTTGGGAAAGTATTATAGTATAACTCTTTCTTACACTATCGTTCGAAAGTCAGGGTCCGTGCAATATGGCTCTCTCAGACCGTTTTGGTTAAAAAAACTCCTGAGCAATTATAAACCTATCTAACGTGTAAAAATACCTTCGAATACAGCTTGCGTTAATGAAAAAATTTATTCTGGTCTCACAGCTCAGTTGGTAGTAACCCTGGCTTCTGCGCTGTAGGTCGTGGGTTCGATTCCCACCCAGTATGAACATTTGTAAAACGAACAGACGGGTGTTAATATGTATTATATGTATGTATTTACAACAAAAGTATATAAGTATTATATTAGTTGTCTAGTTCCCATGATACAAGCTATGCTAAGCTTTGTTTGGGACTAGACGGGCGCTGTGTGATATTTCCATCAATAATCTAAACTGAAATGAATGGGCCTTCATTAGTATTATAGTCAATGGCACATCAAGAACTAATTACAACAGCTGAGGTCCATCCGAGCACTAGATGTGACAAGAAACGATCGCGTACGTGACAATCGATATCTCGGATCCGATTTCAACTAAACATGTGAGAAGTAGAATGGATAACGTAACGCTGTTACTGGATTTTGAACTACTGTGAGAACATAAAGTCGACTATATTAACTTATAATTGCAGGCTGTTTTGTATAAACTATCCTCTTCCGGGTTGCCAGGTTTCGCCTGATAACATTTAGGATAACAAGTAGCTTATAATGTTATTCCCGAGCTATTATCAGTAGTATTAGTGAATTATTTAATTTAACATTAAGTTTTCAGACACATATGTATAAGTTGAGTAGGTACTCTATTGCATTGGGCAGTTAAGTATAAGTAAGTTAAGTACGAGTAGTTCTGAGAAAAGGATGAGCAACCATGTAAACAGAAAAAAACTTTTATTTCAGACATAAATAATCAGATATAGTTATGTCACAGAACACCAGAACAGTTGGGTAACATGTTTCAGTGTAAATACTCGATTAGTTGATTTGATTAGCTTGTCGAGAATAATCTGCACTATATTCAAATTGTGTAAAGAAGGAAGTATGAAATGATTCTCTTAATATAAAACTGCACCTTTTGCCCATTCTTCTTCTTCTTCGAGTCACCGGTTCTGTCGAACCAGTGTGGTGAAAGGATTGTAAGTGCGCCTCATAGAGGCTCCTTTCGTGCACTCGACACATGTCTTCGAATTTTTAGTTCTAGGACATGTTGTTCTTTTGCCCATAGAAACTGTGAATGTGTAATGTGACTTAATTCTACTCTCTACTCATAATTAATTATGGGAAATATTTATATCGCATTCTATCCCGCGCCCATAACTCTTTGTCTTCAAAAAATGGAACAACTTATACATCTTTTCACAGCAATGTGAGATACCCCCTAATTACTGCTTGATGGTAGAAATTAGCACAACAACATTTAATTCAGAAACACTTTGTTGGCAGGTATGGTAAGTTTTACTGCCAATAGCAGAACCAATTTCCATATTAAAAACGTAAGATCTCAATACGTTTTAAAACCTTATCACAAACAGTACTTGAAAAATTGTAGTCGTTGATTTCCATTAAATCATTTCGTATGGTAAATACAAAATTTTAGCCTATTTCATTTATTTTAATTAGTTTGACACGAACGACCAAGTTATATGATTCAAATTGTACAGTCATCGTCATGGCTCATAATAAAACAGCTACCACACTCAGCAAGAAATAAGTGGAGACTAACCAGTTCAGTCACAGTGAGTTCCGTTTTATACCACAAGATATTTCTTTAATGACTGATTCACGACTAAGTTAGCTGAAGGTGCTTCAAGGCCCAAATAATATCAGTCGAAAACTGGCAATAAAAAAATAACCAGTTGACTGCATATGACTATATATAATATACTTAATAATATTAATAGTAATATAACTATTATAAAGTTTTACATAATGTCACAGGAACATATATTTTTTACAATTTCGATCTAAAGGTGTTTAGACGCTAGCTCTAATTATTGGTTGATAAATGAATATCGAAATAGTTATTACTAGGAACCACACTGGCTTAGTAAAAGTCATTTCATAAAATCACTGACGATAAAAACTATCGCTTGATTAAATGTGCCAGCTGGTCTTGTCAGGCTGCTCTCAAAATGTTTCGCAATTCCTTATAACTTTTTCACCTTTACCGACGTACAGCGCAAGACTCATTATTGTATCCCAAATAAAATAAATAGCCTGTCAGAGCGGCACAAAATGGCACAAACAACACGTGACCCGAGCGTTTGTACACCCGATAATAAGATAATTTAAACTGACCATGAAACAACCAGCAGTCTGTGAGCTCTCCCATATTCTGTGTTTTGCTGGAAGAAAGATGCCTCCGTAGACATTTTCAGGCAGGTTTAATACCCCACCTGATTCGTATGTACGAATAGTAAAGTAAGTAGGTAATAGTATAATAATAGGTACTACGATGCGCACCAATGAATTAATCGCTTGAAAAAATAATGTACGCAGTTCGCAGTACCAAGTTCTCTAACGTCAAGGATAACGGATTGAGGAAGCCAATAAGGAGCCACAAATTTGAGAACATGTGTGATGTAATGAGGAGGATGCACTTTTATCATTTTGCCGTACTGGTTCCAGAAAGCCAGGAATAGTAGTGTTCCTGGTTATTTTTGATTTGATTTGTATGATTTAATGCCTGAAAATTTCTACCCCCACTTCGACGTGCCATGTTTTGTTTCTAAAATTCTGAATGTTAGAGACTACTTTACGAACACTGCGTAGGACAGGCGTAAGCCATCACACCGACTTTGTATTTTTCTTCATCCTTTTCCAACGCTTTGAAATGTCCTTAGTTAGAATGAGAAACATCGCTTGCGTCCGACATTGGCGGACAAATTCCGAGACGATTTGTTCCTTCAGTGCCGGTCGGTTAAATGTGGTCCGAAAACTACCACGACAGGTCTTTTAAATCTGGCCACATTGAAGATGTGAGAATGCGATACTGAGCGCGTGGTTTTTTAATTACTTTACGTCAATATAGGGCGTAATCATCAATCAATAAGTCAAGGTGATTGATGAATGACCCTGTGAAATCAATTTTGTTGTGATGATGTGTTTTCTTTTAATATGACACTAAGCGTATGTAATGAGCTCTTACCGTATAATCGAATATTGAGTAACGATACTTTGTATCGGTAGTAGACTTGCTGCGGAATCTTAGGCTAGGCAACTTCTCGAGTTAATATTCCTGATGACGCTTACTAGGGAAACAGTACACATGTCTTAACAGATATGATTAAGTAAATATATCCCAGTGTTAGTATTTTGTGTTTCTCTCGAATAACTGGGCTGACATTTTGTTTTTAATATAGGATATATTTAAGTACCTTCACATTACTATTTAAGCAACAATCATGCTTTTTTAAGTTGAAAACAAATTTTCTCACAGATATGGAACAACCAATTAAAGAGTGGATTCTTGCATAGACACGCTGCAAAGAGAATGTTACTGCAGGTAGTATGTGTGATTTTATTGATTTTTGATTTTTTGGTGCCAAATAATCCAGGAAAGTAAGTATGAAGTCAGGACTATCTGTCTAGGTTTGTATAATTCTATACAACTACAGGTATTTAAGTGATGTAATCATTTCACCACTGTGGTTCGTAGAAACCGGTGACATAAATTTAAATGACACCACTAATACGACTTTTTTTTAGTAGCAGTAGAACTTGTGCCAAGTTCGCTCGGAGAAATACTGCCATCACACCTGGTAATCTACTGCCAAGCATTGTTGCACTCGTATTGCTGTGTTCCGGTGGAAGGGAGCGGGTGCCGGCGAAATTTTAGGCGCATGAGACGTAACATCCCCGTCTAGGGGTGATGGACGCAACGCAATACGACTTGAGTTATCTCGTACTTTTGTGGAGAGGACTCGAGTCGTATTGCTGTTGTCTATGGGCGGCGGTTACCACTTAACATCAGGTGGGCCGTCAGCTCGTTCTGTCACTAATATGACATAAAAAAAGAAAACTACTAGTCGAGTCTAGTGTAGCAGTGCTCTCAGAAATTATGACAGTAAAATCCTAATTCCTTACAGTCTATTTAATTACACCATCGCCATCCTTTCTTGAAAGAAGATTTAAATAAAACGCCTAATGTGAAACTCATCAGTCGAAACAATCCCAGCTTATCAAAAGTCAAATCGCGCTGGTCAGCGGTGGCACAATGAGGCTTTAAATAACGCTCGGACGTCGGCAAGGCGCCTCACTGACGTCCGCACGAAGCGGCTCGACTGACGGACAATACTGCACGTCTGACGTCCGACAGTCGTTCAAGGTAGCCTCGTAAGGGTTAAGGGTTTTATATGCGATTGAAATGTTACTGCATTTCTTATGTAAATAATAGTAAAATAAAAAACAAGTTACGATAATATACCTTTTGCATATATTCCCTAGGTGACATGGATGAACATAGAACACTAAAACATACCTGAGTAGAATGCTATAGGTATGATCAACTTACAAAAGTTGCCTTGTTCGGGAATTGAACCCGGGACTCTAAATTTGCAGGATTACTATCGACTTAGCCACGTAGATCTATTCACAAATTATGTAATTAACGTAGGTACTTTAGTTCTTCTGGCAGAAAGGATTATTTCGATTTTTTTTGTTTGAAGATATTCAGCTAAGTTTTTGGTGAGAAAAGAGTGGCTTTTCTGTTAAGCACACAAGTCACATGTTACTTCCCATTTAGTACAACCCGAAGTTCAAATAATACGCAATTTTGTGGGATGGAAATTTCATGAAGAGAACTGAATTATACATTTTTATGTATAATCGGTTATAATATTTGTGTTTTTACGTTGCCAGTAACATTTTGCTATTAAAATACAAATTTCGTTAAAATAACAAATAACACCAATTTCCTTGCATAAAGTAAAATATTAATTTTCCATTACTTTAGCCGAAAATACCTCTTTCATGCATGAACCAATAAACGTCGTTTAACGTGAATTTTAATTGACGTATATTACGACAGGGGAAACATCATTATGGTTGTACATGATGTTCCTATATTATGTGTAAATAGATAGTTTGTTAAGATAGCGACCAGTGTAAAACTCTTCTCAATATACAAAGTTAAAGAGTGGTTACTCAAGTTTGTAGTAATTTGACTTTTTTTTTACTATTTTATTATTTGATTTTAATTTGAGTTTTTGTACTTATTGATTTTTAATCTAACTACTTAAGAATAAATTGTTAAGTTTAAGGGGGAGTTTAATTAGTCAAAAATTTAATTTATCTGAATTAGTATTACTCTAAAATTACTCTAAAATACGAAAATAATATTAAATGAAAACCTAGACAAAAAAAAATTAAAGCTATATATTAGTAGAAACATGTCATAATTACACTTGACATCATCAGGGTCAACTGAGAGCGACTAAAGAAATAAATTACGTCGAAACAGAATTGGGTTTATAAGAACTTGATGTGATCTTATACATTTCAAAAGACCATTTTAATCTGTACATCAAGACAAATTCGAAAAACATTAGATCAAATCCCACACGGTCTCTTTAATCTTAGTTTAAAAGGCTATAAGTACAGATTAATGAAAAATATTCTATAGTACACAAAGTATATTAGTAGGCGAACTAACTATAATATGCTCCTCAATATTTATCTGATGTTCCAGGTTTTTGGTTTTTTGGTCCTTGCTTTTTTTTTATTGAATATACTTGATACGCTGAATTTGTTTGAGTTAATTTTTTTCTTGCACACCTGTTTCATTGCGTTTTATGACTTTACTACTGACCCGTTTATTCCCTTAAATTTACACAATATCCTAAATTTACAATCATTTAATATTTGCTATATTTTCGAGTATTTTTCTAATAATTAAATCAAAGTTAAAAATGCTTGAAAAACGTGAGACAAATGGTGCACCGTGGTTAAATCACAACTTTGTTATATTGTAAGTTTATTAATTTGATAATTTATAGTAATGTATTAATTATCCTTTTTCGCATGACATACGTGATTTCATAGTTCAGGCATAGAACTATTTATAACTTTTTATTAGATACTCACAATTTTAATCTTAGTATAAAGCAATGAATAAAGATTTATTTATATTCATTGCGCGGAGAAGATCTATGAGCAAATAATTACCTATTAATATTACCAGCTTGTACTGATATGTTCGATCAAATGTTACTGAAAATCTTTACCTAGTACAAAATTCATTTAACACATAATTCAGAGTAATAACTATAAGGAATGTTAGAAGTGGATGTCAATGAAATCAAATGATTCAAAGATTACGGGAATAGTTGTGCAGTACCAGTAGGCGAACTAACAAGAAATGTCAGCGCAACAACCGCTTTCTGACACCTTCGAGACGTAAACCGTGATTGCGCGCGGCGCGGCAGTCTGTCGTCCTGAAATATTACACTTCCGCCACAGCCACAGATAATATGACCAAATTTATAAGTCTTTGTTAGAGATGCCCCCAGATTGGTTTTGTAAGTTAATGGTGAGTTGGGTTATTTTTATTTTCAATATGTGCCATGTATACAATTGGTGGACATTTCACACAGCGCCGTTTAGCCCCAAAGTAAGCTAAGCATAGCTTGTATCATGGGAACCAGACAACTGATATTATACATTTTATACTTTTCTTGTTACATATAATAGATATCAACACCCAGACCCAGAACAAACATCTATGTTCGTCACACAAGTGTTTGTCCTGGCAATTGAACTCACGACCTACAGCGTAGAAAGCAGGGTTACTGCCAAATGAGCTGTGGACAGTCAAATAGATGTATCATTCATATGAATTTCTGTCATAAGTCGGTGGTGCACTCGGATTACTTTTTCTATATTAACAGTAAAAGTGTGGATGTTGGTGAAATGAGGCAGACACTTGAGACTTTCCACCTTCACGTCTCAGGGTGAAAAGTACAAGGCGGTGCAACTTGGCCCTTCCCTTTATTAAGTAGGAGAAAACCTTTACCGACATTATTCCAAATGAAACCACATCCAGATTTTAGCAATCCTGTCGCATAACTTTTAAATTCAAGATAGTATCCTCTCTAATGTTATTAATGTAGGATTAAAATGTGCGCTGTAAATGACTTTATCCTAGTTTAAACCACGTTTAAGTCATGTCTTTGTGTTCTGACGATGCCATTTAACTCAATTTATGAGAACAACGGGGGCTTAAATGTGAAAAGAATTCATTTGTGTAAAATTAAGAAGTGCATGTTAAATAACCAGTATTTGTGCTTGTAATTTCAAGAAGGAGGCCCATAGTCGTTATAAATAACGAATAATGCAAGTCTAAACATCTGAATAACATAAAAATAATGATAGCCCTGAACCATTCGTTACCCGCCCGCCCAACTTTTTCCGTCCCTAAGCGAAATTTATGTGCAAATATTTTGAAAGTCTATACATTAGTTAATGAATGCATTTTGGTACGCAACATCTTTTAAGCACTTATTCTGGTGATGAAGGCTGAGTTGACTAGAATTACACCTTACTCTATGTTTGTGATACTGATTTGATAATAATAATTTTGGTAGACAATTAACACAGTGCAATTAATTAGGGCATATTTTATTAAAATTATATATAACTTCTTCAAAAATTAATTAATAACTTGTTTTTTTCTTTTTGCTTAAGTCTTTAGTGCGGAATAAAGTGAAAAAACTAACAGTGGTAGAGTTTTATCCAGCGAAAATATTCATAATGTTGCAGAGTCACCTGCATCAACAAAGTTTTTAGTCCACATATTCATGATAAACTAAGTTCATTTATCTTATTAATAACGGATGAATCCGTTAAGTATGTGACTGAAATCCACCTGGTGAATGGTAAATCAATTATGTAACTGAAAAGTAACGGACAAACCTTGATTTTACATCCATGTGATTTTCTGCACGTTTTAACGTTTTCAGTGTTTTAATCACTTTATTTCAAACAACTTTACCCGGAACGCAACTAGAAAAGAAATAGTTTCAGTTATATTGTTTTCTTCCGAAATATTAATCATACCTATATTACGATTACTATCAACCATTATTTGGAATTTGGATTCAATACACTGGTAATTGGAACTCAAAACGGAAGTTAAACGGTTCCAAAACGTATAGTTTTCCGTGAAATAACCTAACATCGATATAAACCTGATAGATTCCGCTGAACGAGCTCAATAAACTAAACTGATTGATAGCTGATAGATACATTGTATTCAGTAGCAGTAAAGCCAACATTGTGCAGTGTTAGAGAAAGTATTTCTCATTATACCAATCTATTTAATTCTGTTTTGAAGTGTGTGCCAGTGAAGTTAGGGTACTTTAGACATTACACATCAGAGTGGCGGATGCAGCATGGTTAGACTTGGGTTTACCCATAATTAAAGAATACTTAAGTATTCTTGCTAAGTACTGTTGTTATGAGCAGAGGATATTACGTAATAAGGTGGTAGACGAGTCCTATCTGTTGGTCGCATAGTAAAAATAAATATATTTGTTTGAACATTCTCAATTTAATACTTCTATGAAAGTAAATAATGTAAATCAACCTTGCTAGGTTTATTAGTTCTTAGTTTACTGTGATTCATGAGTTGCAATGAATTGATAATAAAAATTTATAATATAATATTGGTGGCCAATTCACACAGCGCCATCTAGCCCTATACTAAGCATAGCTTGTACTATGGAAACCAGTCAAGTGATAGATTACTTTTATACTATTTCGTATATACATACATATAATACATATTAACACCCAGACACAATCATCTATGCTCGTCACACAGATGTATGTCCTGGGTGGGAATGGAACCCACGACCTACAGCGTAGAAGGCAGCGTTACCTAATAACTGAGCCATGAGGCGAGTCACATGATGAATCTAAAAGAGCCAAATGAGTAACCACTCACTATCCTCTTTAAATTGGGTATTGGCTGGGAACTAAATTGTGGTATTATTGTACCAAGCCTAAGATGTTGGTATTCATTAAGCAAAGGACCAGAATAACACCGCAGTCATAATGGATGGCGCTGAGACAGTCACTTGACGCACCCCTGCAATACCATTACAGCCTTCCCATTCACCCCTCCCGGCTGAATTATTATAATTCATTTATATAACTGCTTTACTGCTTTCATAACATAATTTGGTAACTACCTAGTTATGTATTAGGGAAAGCCAAAACCTGACTGAGCCTTGAATATCAGCCTAAATTTGAAAATTTTATTTGAAATTTTTAATTATTTTTAACTGTAAAGTTGTTTAATTACAGTAAATAATAATTAGGCTGTTTAGCTCTGCTGGAGTAACATCATAAAGAAAAAAGGCGTGAATATTACAAAAAATATAAATAAAAAATACAAGGGTGTGCTATTTTAAGTTTTCTTCACATACTACAAGCTATGCTTGGTATGTGGGTAGATGTCACTATGTGACATGTCCTACTACACATGACATGTACTAATATTGGGGTATTTATTTTGTGCGTGATGTAACTGATTAAGCAGATTACCGAAAATCAGATAGACCTGATAGAGACACGCGTATAAAGCAAATAATATTTCGTTTTTGAGTTATAATTCTGCATTCTTTCTAATTTGAAGGCTCGTCGAAGTCTCAGTAGAAATCCAAAACTTCGATGTTAAAACTTTAAAGTCCAAAGTTTCAACATAAAAGTTTTAACATTGAAACATTGTTATTTATCAGTGTCGAAATAGCCAGACAGCAATAAAAAAACAATCAGACACAGGATTTTTCAAGAAATTCTATTGTTTAGACGACGTTTCCAAGTTGAAACATGATACAAATCTTCGTAGCAAATTAATGTTTAGTTTCATTCACTCTGAACAAGTGATCAAGCAAGCCGTAGCTGAGGTAAGTAAAAAGCAAGATGCATAACAGCAGTATGCAGTGGCAATTATCTTGCTATGCAGTACTGAACTCACGTTACTGTAGTTTTTTGCTGTCATCATCAACAATTGATACCATTTTAAATGTCAAGAGCAAATTAAAAAAATATTTATTAGAAAAAAGCTACTACTCACTTCAGGAATTTTTGGATGACTAAGTAAATAAACTACAATTATATTATTGTTATCATATTGTATTGTGCACTCTATTTATCTATTAATATATCTAATTATCTAATATAACTAACGTTACCATACTAAATTAAATGTACACTTAAAATTAAAACAAATAGCCACCTATATAATAAAATTGCTGTGCCCAAACAGGGTTTATGTTTGTGCCCTATAATTATATTAAAATCTTTGTAACATGTAGCATAGTGCAATAAATAATTTGAATTTGAATTTTTCTGAAACGACAATCGTTTTCCAGTAACTGGCATTGTGCAATCATTGCCTTCATGTAAACACAATTGTACACGATAAAATTCAGTTCAGAATTGAATCGCGAGCTATAAATTTTGCCACCTCTGTAGAACAATGCAGTGCATGTTTAGACGGCATTTTTAGAGCTAATCACTGAGTATGTAATACTACCAAGCAACGACTCATTACATAGACTGTGTATAAATCTTTGGAATCATCAAGCGATATTCGCCATTATCTGTACGCATGAAAGCTCTTTTTTATTTGACACCACTTAATGTTAAAAGACTAGAGGGCCTTTATTAAATGTGAGCCAAAATTATACCTAAACTCAAGACGTTTAAGTTCATTTTCCATTATACAAAAACCACTTAATGTTAAAAGACTAGAGGGCCTTTATTAAATGTGAGCCAATATTATACCTAAACTCAAGACGTTTAAGTTAATTTTTCATTATACAGTCATGTCAGTATACAAGCGGGTTATATTCACCTATTCTAGAACCAAAGTGACTTTTTCACGATTTTCGGTGTTTTTATTAGTATCAATGGTGGCACGCGATGGGGTGGATGACTTTTGAAAGTCTAAGTTCATGTGATGAATTCGAAGTTTGTAGATAAAAGAATGCGGTAGAAATAACGAAGAAAGTTTAATCTAGATCAAAATCTTATATTACTGACTAAGTAATAGCTCAGTCTTTAGAGACTTGCCTCGGTATTTAAAGTGATTGAAATAATGGGCCTATCCTAAGTTAGGCGACTTACTCTGCCTATATGAACGAGATTATTTCAGACTTAGTTTTAGTACTTAAAATTGTATGTTTCAAATAAATGTCCTTATTATTTATAGCAGAAAAGACCCAAGTTCATCGCCCATCATTCCGGGGACATGAAGTAAGAGTCACGTGCTTGTTATTTCACGGGCACCCTTCGAACTGGACCCTTTTCTACCGTCTATTTTCTTGGCTATGGTGGTAGTACTTTTCCGGATAAACCTTAGGATAAGATTAATTTAGTTCTACTAGCTTTTTAAGTTCAATTCATCTGAGTTGATGTTTTTAACAACAGAAAATAAAGTATATCCATATTATAAAGTATATATTTTTCAATTTTTCCCCCCTAAGTAACAATAATGGTACAATCCTGCTAGGTATATTCAATTTTCCTACAATATCATGTTCGTGCAAATAATGCGTTAACCTTTTATATTGTGACGGGGCTAATGATGTTGAAAAATAAGCCAGGCTTAGCTGATGCAAGTGAACTTTCATGGTTGAAATAGGTTGGTTATGAATGTAAGCGGTTGGCGAGTTGAAACTCCCGTTGCTATTTATATATTATGTAATGGAACGAGCAGTTGGCCCACCTGATGTTAAGTAGTAAACTCTGTCGACAAAAAAAGTAATACTCATAAACGTACTAATATTATTCCTTTCCCACTTAGTTGTGGGAAGACCCAAGTCGCATCGTATGACGCCCGTTACTCAGAGATCACGCCGAATTGTCGTAAGCCCACTTCACTACACAAATTCGTCAAAGAAGCCAAACCAGAATAATGCATATGCGTTACTGCTTGGCTGCCATCAATAGGTGGAGGAACTACTTCCCCGACCGAAACTAAGATAATTTCTACGGCAATGTTTAATAGGCTTTTAATTCCAATCGTTTGTGACACGAATTTGTGAGATATACTTTTGTATAGTGATTTTGACCCTTATATGAAAGTAGGGCTTGTTAACGTGAATTTCCAACTTTTTTGTGAGTTGTAACTACCTACTGTAGGTATCTATAAAAATACCAACAAAACTTCTAGAATAAAAGAGTATTTCAAAAAGTTTACGAATATTAATTTAATCCCTACAGTTGTGTGCATTTATTATTAGGGATGTTATTACACTTCTTCACACATCTATATTTTTTGGTCATGAGACATACCCATACCCACTTTAGGAAAGTTGTATGTTTTTGGCCAAACTGACAGAGAATATGAACAAAAGTCATGGTCAAATAAGTTTGTGATTTATTTTGAATTAGATAGCCATTTTTGGCAGATATAAGACTACAGCATCAGCTACGGATTCCCGTTATTGTCGAGCAAACAAGGCACACCCGCAATGGAGTAGGGTGCGTCTGATATATCACGTGTCATATTTACGACAGTAACTCACAGTGTAATGCAAAAATAATGATGACTTTCATTTTGGAAGGATTTAGCAGTTCCTGTTTTATTTCCATTATAAAAATACGCTTCGTATATAGCTTAAAAAATGCCTCTTTCAAAGATTAATGGGAAATATTTGAATTATGAATTGTAAGATCACTATCTCCTGATTAGAAAAGTAGTAAGAAGGCTGTACTTTTTGTATGTAAATTACTTTGTTCCAGTCTCCACTCGCACGACTTGTCCCATATATATATATTATATTATATGCACAAACAGACATATAAAAGATACATACTTGCAAAAGCGATAACAAAAGAAGATTAGAAAGTTGTGAAAAATAACAGTTATTTTCTTTATATTCATTCTATTTTTCTCACTAAAACTAAACAGTTCTATTGATAACAAACAACTAATATCAATACTTCGTCCAATATCATCGAACGATAAATGTAAACAATCGCAGAAAAATCATAGTGACAGCGTATCGTTTCCAATTATGAATACAAACTCGACGTATAAGCACAGTGAAATAATTTAATATTTTATGCACACACTAGCCGGAACCCACGGGCTGTCCGATTGAATTTAGTTCGTGAAACACGCTACTATTTGAAAGCACGCAATCACTTTGTTTGCTACCCCTGTGTTTGTTATTTTCACATTTGATACCATTTTACGATGTGATAATGAAGACGTAAATTATTTTTGGGCGTAAGCCTCTATAACAATAAACAAAGTGGTGTTCACGCGAGCTGTAACTGTAGTAACTGAGGTTTACCACAAAATAACGCTTATAAACCTCAGTTTCTATAATATACTTGCAAATGGTGTCATCCCCATCACTTGAACCCGCTACCCCGGCCTCACAGTGACCGTGCGCTATTTAATTACGCCACTGAGTAAACCGTAGCGAGTAAATGATAATTATTTTTTGTTTATATCATTTACTAACATTGCAAACTTAAATATATTTCCATATAATAATTTTGTCACTTAAAATCATTCACTCTCCTTCATACCGCCAATCCATAGTTTAGCTGTCCAACCTCTGAATTGACAAACTATTGATATACTAGATATACTATTTGAACCAAAATCAAGGCTGGTGAATGTCATCCAAATCTCACTTCGTAATCCACGTCATCGCCTCCTAGAATCGTAATACCGTTAGAACTAATGGCGTTAATAAAACAAATGCGACATTCGTTTACACGTCGGGGCTGTTTATGTCTCATTTAAGACGACATCATTCTTTTATAGTCTCGTCGTAAAGCGTCCCATGTGGCGTGACTTGAGGAGCTAATTCTTATGAAGCTGCGTAATGAACCGAAATGACCAACAGGGTGATTTTCTTTTACGTTTTCCGATAATTTGAGTAGTTTTCATGGACCACTTTCTTTCTTTAAATTACTTGCTTTACGAGTATTCTAAGTTTCATGTATTCTTGTTGGTTTTAATTCTTTGAACTTAAAAATTTGGTACCAGTCCTGTAGCTTGCTCGCATATGAGTAACTTATTTTCATCTTCATCTCAGATTCCCAGATTATAATATTTCTTATCATCAACTATTAGGGGGAACCTGATATCTTATATACAGGGGGAGGGGGAGAGTTAGGAGTTAGCGTTTAGTGATGTACAAACTACTTGTAAAACTGTTTCAAGTCGTGTTATAACTTCAAAACAACTGCATTTGTTGCGCCTATAAAACGCAAAAAATGGGAATTTTGCAGGTTTTTGTAACGTTTCGTAATTTTTAATTCAATTAAAATATTATCATGTAATTACCTTTAGTTTAACTAATTGTATTCTTACTAATAGTTCAGGTTAATTGCGTGGCAGTTCTCCAGCGCGAGGCTGTCGGTTGCCAGAATGAGTCCGAATGGGGCCACTACACGCAAATGAGTATTGAGCGTCCCAAATGTAAAGACTTACTCGTAACCGATTAAATTAATTACCAGATCACAAAATTATTAGTGTTGTTTTAGCCTCAATTTATTTCAGTAATACTTTATTCGTTTTTTATTGTACTATTTGGTGGAATTTTACTGAGTATAATTATGTGACTATGTTAGAAAGCAAACAGATAGCCCGCCTAAAAAGGAAATACTTCAATTTTTTGTTTACTGCAACTATACGGATATCGCCCGGTTCTATTGTTAGATTTTATTTAGATTAAAGTGTGCCTCAGATGTTCCTTTGAGCAATTTCGTCTTTCGTTCTTCTTCGTAAAAGCCAGTGTCGCAAGACAAACCAAATAGTATATTTTGGCGTCTCTTTGGAGCATCAAAACCACCGTTAAATACACAACGATTTGTTAAAGCGTATTATGTCTTAATCAGTGGCGGCTTTGTTATTTTAACCTATAAATTTAAAGTTGAGAAAGGCGGCGGGAATTCTTCATTAGAACTGAGTTATGCAAAAGAATGCAAGCGACATAGATTAAGGAGATAAGTCAGGTTAGGATTCCAATTCTTTTGTTCTACTTATTTAATTTGCGACAGCAACAGCGCCCTCCATTGACGTACAGATAAACCTGAGTTCAAAATATGAGTTCACACTAATTGCTGTCCCACGTAAAATCTGCTTATTCTTTCTTAAAATAAACATTTTCCCAATTATACTTACAGCCATCAAATTTCTAGGCTAATTCGTAAACAAAAAGAAATCATTTCTTTTTTTAATTTAAAAAAGATATACTTTCGTAGGGCTTCGTAGGTGGCACGCATTCACACAAAAACAAAACGCAAACAGTAAATTACCTAGATAGATTGAAACCATCAGAAAAATTTAGTATTTCTTCAGACAGGTTTAGAATACAAGATTCCCAGTTTTCGGGCGGGGCGTCACCATCTTGAATTTATTAATAAAAGTCTGAATTGTCTTTTAAAGAAATCAAAACCTCCAATGCACCATAGTCTACTTATGGTAAATAACTCGGCTTCGGTATATGTTGCTAGTATCCATGCAAAAATATAACATCACCTTTATTCATACCACTATCATTGATCGTATAACAATGGTGAATTTCGTAATTTTCTTATTGGCAACTGTGCAATATCAATGCGGTGCACGCCACGAATCCGATTAGATGGCTCGATAAGCGGTTATGGTGGCCATACACGGGCAATTCACAGTCAGTAAAACTTACGCCAAATTCATCCGGGGAATTACCTCCTTTGAAGATGACTTATTTAAGCCGCCAAGCAGTAACGCGTTCCATCACTGTGATTCGGATTTAAAGGATGCCAGTGAAATTACAGGCTCATGAGACACGGGAGGGTATATTATAGGCGAGTGTTGGTCAAGATGTAGACCCTGAATTTTTATGCAAAGGATACTTATTCCAAATTCAGATGGAGCCCAATGAATTATGATCATAAAAAAAATATACAAGCGCAATTCCTTTCTCAAACTGTGAATGAAAACATCTTAAAGAAACTGGCATATCTAAAAACTTCGGAAGTTTGAAGATGTGTCTGGTGCCGAAAGGAGCCCCTTTGAGTTGCACTTTTTCATTTCACCACACTGGGTAGAGAACTAGCTACAAAGGTGCTAAAAGTTACTATGCTCAGTATGTGGTGATCGAGTTGCCCGTTTGCGAGTAAACAAAGTCCGACCATATCTCTACTCTGGTTTTGAACTTGGTCTCATCTTGATGCTGCATACTATCTTCTGGAACCCAAACTGCTAGTCAAACCTTCTCTATTATAGGATGGAAGGCAGGCTTAGTACCACATCAGCCATCACCTGGGTACCTGACCTTACCCAGGTAAAAAATCCTAATCAATATATGTTAATTCATAAAACGCTTTTCAACAACAATATTCTATGAATTGTGAACACTAGACGAATGATGGTAAATTAAAATACTGTACGCAAACCCTTTTAAATTGTAATAACAGGTACTAATCAGTGGAAAAAGTCGATGAACAAGTACAAAGTGCCATAAACAGTTACCCTTAACATCAAGAGTCCCTGATCAGATTAGGCTGCATTATATGAGCATCAAACGTTTACAGATATCGTTAAAAATCATATTACTTGGCATGATTTGGGCCACTAGAACCAACGTCCTTCCTCGTGGCCGCAATCGCCTGTCTTCTTCTCTGGTCAGCTTGATACATCAGCTTTTAATGACTTACGGAACTGTACACGTTTTCTTTCACTTTTGTTACAGATAAATTTGTTATATCTGATAAATACTTGAGATTGTTTGAATGATAATAATAAGTAATAAATATTGGTTTACAATTCACAAAGCGCCATCTAGCAAGGTAAGCTAAGCATAGCTTGTATCGTGGAAACCAGGCAACTAATTTAACATTTATCTTTTTTTTGTAAATATATAATACATATCAACACCCAGACACTGAACAAACATCTATAGTCGTTACACAAATGTTTGTCCTGGGTGGGAATCGAACCCACGACCTAAAACGCAGAAGGCAGAGTTACCAACTGAGCAGCCCGGCAGTTATAATTGACGATAATTGTTTCTATTTGTAGTCGGACACAATCAGAGTCGAACGAACAGTCTGGATCGGAGTTTGATAACCACCATTTTACACCAGGTTTCACACGAACACATACCGTGAGTTTAGTTAGTCTTCATAGTCTCAGCTATCGATTGCATAATGCAGTGGTATTTCTTATATGCGAAAGTATTTACTTAGAAGTTTACTTTTCAAACAGTAGGTATGCACAGGTATGTACAGTAGGTAGTAGGTATATCTTCTGAATATTGTAACTCTTGAGAAAAGGTTTTTTTGCTGATCACCTGTTCAAAAATAAAAATTGTTTTCTGTGTAAAAAAAAAACTATAAAATAAACAAAACACCACTTTTGTAAGTTGAAATTTCAACTTGCATTTATATCTTATTTTAGTAAACCAGCATATTTTAAAATTTTCGCCGCAATAACAACAGGGATACCTGCAAAAATATATTCAAAATTTTCGTAAAGAATAACAACTAAAATGATATGCAAAATAGACTTGCGAAAGCCTCGCTTGAAATAACAAAGGGCGCTTGCATGAATACATTTAAGTAAAGTACACAAGATGCAAAATACAGCAAAATAATCGAACTTAATGCACACAATATAATGACAGCCCATTAACACTCGACGATATTTGTTTGCACGGGGGAATAAGTTCGTGTATGACAAACTTAATTATTGCTGGGACACACTGTATTGAGAAGTGTCGGGTGTATTATCTCAACCAATATTATCAAGATAAAAATTAAATAATTAAGAATATATTTTATCCAGGTACATTGATAATTACGTGAATTTATTATTATTTACAAATTATTATGTATTTTTTAGTTATATGAGTAATAAAAGACTTATTATTATTATTATATTATCGAAATCTGTCAATGTTTGTACTACGAGTTTTTTTAGCAATGGCATAAAGTCACACTCATAGTAGCGACATGTAATTTCCACTTTTAACTCCCCAACCGAGTGTGCTTGCGGTTTGGTTTCGGCACATCTGTACCAACTCATTAATGAGATAATTCCACAAGGGATGTGTGAGATGTGGAATAAACACTACACTGAATTGTATATGATGTTGTTTGTACCCCGGGTTTTGCTATGAGATAATTGTGGTTTGAAAAGACTGAGAATTGCTTGTGATATTAGATCCTCGACTTTTACTACTGTAATGGTTTAGATGTAGCAATATATATTAATATGTTTTAGTAGTCTCGTATGTATAGTAATATATAATATTGATAAAATCGTGTACTATTTGATGCGTGGTTGCAGCCAGTGGGTATTAATTATTTATTTACCTTCCTGTTTTAAATGGTTTCACAACAGTGTTTTTTAAATAACAATATATATTTATATATTATATATATATTATTTAATACTCAATACTCAATTCATTTATTGCGATAATACCCAACCAAAGATTATATTCATCCGTCTTTAAAAAAAAAACATAAAACCTACCATATCAACAAGACTTCTAACTACTACGTAACTAAAATTCGCTCCAACTTTCTCGAACCAGTGTAGTGAAAGGAATAAAAAATGAATAATTAAAAAAACATGTAAGAAAAGTGACAAAAATATGATCCAACATGGATATTAAGGGATCCAACGTTGAAGATAAAAATAATAATAATATTGGTGGACATTTCACACAGCGCCATCTAGACCCAAAGTAAGCTAAGCATAGCTTGTGCCATGGGAACCAGACAACTGATATAATACTTTTATATTTTTTTTGTAAATACATACATATTAACACCCAGACACAGAACAAACATCTATATTCGTCACATAAATGTCTACCCTGGGTGGGAGTCGAACCCACGAACTACAGCTCAGAAGGCAGACTTACTAACCAACTGAGCTGCGAGGCCAGTCAATTCAATAAAAAGTTTCCGTGATCTTACATATTTATGTAATATAATGTTCCACTTATAACCATCCAATATATTTATATACATTACGATTAAAAGAACTTCTTTTTATTTTAATTATGAGTGAAGGACGTTTATTGAAAGAGGATTAAATGGAAAATTCACAACGTAGCCAACCCTTTCAGAAACAAATTACATTAAACTAAAATAGTAGATGTCCTTATATAACAGTCATAACAACAAATATCTGATAATTTGATCGACACCACAATAACGAACTATCATTTTGATTTGTACCTTTTCACTTTGTACTTAGAGATAAAATTTGCGTAGCACGATATACGAAAATGGGGGGCACTAATGGAAGTGTGAAATACGATAGCGTTCGGGCGAATGCATTATTCAAATTCAGTAACAACGTTTTTATCATATTCTTGAGATGTGGAAGATCTTTGTGAATTCGTTTAGCTGTTTGAGAAGTGATGAAGGGAATTCGAATAGTTTTTACGGTTTTTGTCGGTCAATATTATACGTCATACGAAAATTATTATGACAACGTCTTATTGGCATTTTCTTTGAATGTTCGGTAGTTTTCAAAAATATATATTATATATAATACATGCTGGTTTAATATGCTTTTTTTCAAGCTTTTTTCCTTAGGATCTCTTACCGAAAGCCCACGCAAATAATATCAAGGCAATTTGCGGCCAAAAGCTACAAAAAATTAAAATAACTATAAGTTCTGAAATCATTAAAGTAAGAAAGTTAAAATAATTCTAATCTTACATATAGTTCTTAAATCCACATAATTTTCTCAACTTGGTAGTTTTCGCGAGTCACAATACGTATTAATTATTATTCAGGTAACTGTGTTTCTTACATTACTTTGCTTACAGAAATCTTAAAAGAAAATAACATTATTACTTAGATCCAATGTTCACTATATTTAATTAATAATGAATCATGTGGATATTCCAGATCGCGCCATCTAGTCCCAACAAGGCATAGCTTGTAATATGATGACAGAAGACTACTTTTTTGTAAATACATACCTAATGTGCACATATTCACATGTCGCACATAACAAACATTTATGTTTGTGACATAGAATTTGTCCTGATTAGTAACCGAACCCACGACCAACAGTTGAGAAGGTAGATTTACTACGTCGGCCTCGGCACTCGGCAACGATGTGAGCCAGCACATTAAATATTTGCACAGCTTGAATCAGCTGTTTGATTATATCAAGGTACGATAGACCGAACGAGACTCACGTTCACTCAGCACACATTCTCGAAGGTCGATGTAACATCCCATTTTTCTCACGTCAAGATAGCCTGTTTGTTGGACAAACACGGGCCTTTGATATCCTCATGTTTGTTAGCAAACACGGTTCCCGCAGTTATTCTATTAACGTACTTTCGTCATCGTTATTTCAGTTATGTTGCTTTGTGGTAATCTTTGTTTGATTGAGTTGTCACTGTGTCAACGTATATGAACCTACAAACACAAACCAGTCAAATTTAAGAATTATTTTATATCAAAATATTTACTCAATCACGATACACAGATATAGGATATTCTTCTACTCACCAATCAAATTGGTAAATGATAAAGCTTACTTGCACTGCAATGTAAGGATACATGAAATAGAAAA